>OY821771.1:36638200-39138200 GCA_963682175.1 Triglochin maritima | reverse complement strand
GTCGGAAGACTCAAGAAGGAGTTTATCCTTGAATTAACCAGAGAAAACCCAGGAAACAACATCGCTTGGCTTACAACGGGCGACTTCAACCTCACAAGAGATTTGGATGAAAGGTCTCACCGTAACATGAACCTCAGCTCACAATCCAAACTCTTTGATAGTTTCATTTCTAACCAAAATTTAATCGACCTTGGCATAACAAACTTAAAATATACTTGGACCAACTGTCAATTGGATGAAAGATTTAGCACTCTTAGATCGCTTTCTGGTATTGCAGGAATGCGAAAACACTTTCCCACTTTTGCATTGTATTGGCCTCCCCAGGGTCATGTCAGATCATATCCCCATCATCTTGGAAACAACTGAAACACTTAAACACACATCTCGATTTAAATTTGAAGACTATTGGGTACCTAAAGGCTAATAGTGCATCCAGACCAACCTTCCGATTGAAGAACATTGAGAAGGACATTCTAGAACTTGACATGAAAACTCAGGAGAGTGGTCTCTCTAAATTTGAGAGAAACAACCTTAAAAAACTCAAGGTGGTTCATGAAAATTTGTTAAAAGAAAATGAATTATATTAGGAATAGAGGTCAAGGAAACAATGGTTAAAAGATGGTGATTCGAACACGAAATTATTGCATGCTTGTGCTAATGAAAGAAAACGACAAAAAAATACTCTCTCTTCATGTTAACGGTGGAATCACTTACTCTCAAACTATGATCATCAACGAAATTGTTGACAATTTTGAAAATCGGTTCAATGCTGGAAAGGGGTACAAAATCCCTATTCTCTGGGACGAACTAATCAACCAAAAAATCATTGAACCCACTCTCCTAACCTCAGCCTTCTCGATGGTGGAAATCAAGAAGGCTACCTTTGCTCTACCCCCAAGCAAGTCCCCAGGTCCCGATGTACAACTTTGTCTTTTTTTCATCAATTTTGGAGTATACTAAAACATCACATACACAAACTCTTCACCAGACTTCACAACGGACAAAAAATCTACTCCGATGGGGTCGAGTACGTCGGTCAAAAAAATTGGTGGTCTTGGAATACTCGACCTTAAAGCCTATGGGCTCAGTCTTCGAATCAAGAAACTTTGGGAAATGATTACTAACTAAAAAGGAATCTGCCAAGATATCATTTTGGCAAAATATAAGGACCTTGGATTATTCCCGGATAACGAGAGAAATTTTTCGTCATTTTTTGACGATCTTGTAAAATGGATCCCTAACCTTTGTCGGTTTAGCACAATGGAAATAGGAAATGGAAACTCAACTCTCTTTTGGTGGGATAAATGGCTAGATAACCAACGTCTTTGTGACACTTGGGTTGATCTCCTTTACATCTCCAAATGTAAATTCAGCACTGTTTCCAACTTCTTTGGGGGAATTCCTTTCCAACCAGATTGGTTCCAAACCAGATTCAAAACAACCTTAAACAATAACCAAGTCTTGAGGTTATACCACGTCTTTCTGAAATTCTCGCCCAAACATTAAGAAGATACTAGGAAATGGTATTTCTCAATAAAAGGAAATTTTACAACTATGAATTTCTATCACTTCCTTACTGATGGTGGGATCAAATATCCACTTATGAAATAAATCTGGAAGACCCATTGGCCCATGAAAGTCAAGGTTTTTAATTGGCTCATGGCCGAGATAGGATACTCACTCGTGACAACTTAATAAAAAGAAGTCTAAAGTTAACCCAATGTGTTTAATGTGTAGCAAAGTAATAGAAACTATTGACCACTTATTTTTTGAATGTGAATTGACGAATACATTTTGGGATAAAACAACATTGCTCGACCAAAAACGTAGCTCGAGGGAATAATAATACTTTTCAAATCAAGGTTCAAAATCGACTCGATTTAGGAACTTCTAATTGGTTCACTTTAATTAACATTTTTCTTTGGTCTCCTTGGTGTGAAACGAATAATCGATGCTTTAGGGAAATTGCATCAACTCATGACTCATTTTTAACACTTCTTTTGATCTTTTTTAGCTTTGGATAGACACCTCAAGAGACACGGAGATCCATTAGCCCAATCCATGGGAGTGAAAAAGGCCAGAACTTTGGTTTTTGAGGCATCCACAGCTGGTGGTATCCCGATGGATCTTGACACCCCGGTGGACCCTCCTTTAGTGACAAGAGTGACAATCAGAAATCATAACTCACATGTTGCTAATGATGATGAGGTTGTGGGAGTGGAACTCTCGGAGGGTATCAATGGACCTGGACTAATGCTTGTTCGAGAGGTTTAGCGGTGTTCTCTAGACAGGGACCATGTCTTGTCTAACAATTAAGGGAGAATTCTCAATTCCTGGATTGAAGACTTGTATTTAGCTACTTATTTTGAATTGTTTAACTATTTGGTTACTTGCTGTTGGGGTTTGCAACACCCATACTATGGGGTTAGCTATAACGTTGTTGTGGCTCATATTATTAATATATGCACTAAACCAACTTCAAAAAATAAAAAATAGGGGTCTGTTTTCAACAGGACACATGATGGAATAAAATGGAGTGGAGATTGGCACGAGTCATTACCATTGAGTTTGACGACTGAAATATATAATAACACTGCTGTCCTGATCTGGTAGAATATGGAGATCAAATAAAGATATTTGTTTGCCGTATTATAGGGAAATTGTTTCTTGGCGTAGTAAATGAGATTTTTAAGCCGTAATTTTTTAATTCATAAAAAACTAATAAGAAATTAATTTTTTAGGAAAAAATAGGGGAATTTCAATATACAGTCCCCTCAGACCATGCAAGTCCGAGGGGTGGCTTCACGCCTCGGACCTGATTATTTTAAATTATTTTTGTTTTAAAAAATAGATTTAAAAAAATCAAAACAAAAAACAAAAAAGGGTAAGGCGTGAAGCCACCCGTTGGACCTGCTTGGTCTGAGGCTACTTGATATCGAAATTCTCTTTTTTTCCTAAAAATTTAATTTCTTATTAATTACAAAAATTATGGATTTTTAAGGTAGTTGTGTTTCCCTCAAATTGGAACTTATCAAAATAAATAAAAAATTGTCAAACGTGAAAACCTTGATGGTGGGACCAGCTGGAAGAATTCTGAAGGGGATTTTTATTCATGCGCTAATTATATTTTTGTTGCATAATTTCATAAATATATCTCATATATAGTTCAAAACAACATCCTCAATGGGTCATCTCTTCAGTTGCTCGTGTATATGTCATTATGTCATGTGATTTTTTTGTCGTAGTAGCATATCTAATAAATATCGGGAGACTGGAGGTCATCTGTCTTCAATTTCTGATGAGAATTCTCGGAAAGAGAAGAGATCAGTTATGGCCTCGTGATAGTTACGATCAACTTGATTGGTTAAAAGTCTACGATCCATACGTTATACACTTACAAACAGAAAGCTTCATTTTTCTTTGCTTGACCAATAGGGTCTTCGCTTATATAAATACCCCCCAGTGCAAGTATTCTCAACAAAAAACGAACGTTGGAAATTTTGATCGATTAACGCCCACCACACATTTAGTCCGTATTATCCTATTGTTACATGAGCATGCACGTCATCATATTGTTGCCCTTCAATTATAACACCTGCAGTACCAAAACCTACAAAACGACGCAAATCCAAACCACAAGGATCGATTGTACGCCTAAGTAAATCTTAAGTAAACAGAAATTAGCTTGCTTCGCCAAGGCTGTCTACTGATCATCATTAATAAGAGATAACAATGTTTTAAGTTGCTCCTGCGATACCCTTCTTCCCACAAATATAGCGTAGCAAGATCTATGGAGGAATTGTAAACAGCAATTAAAAAATCCCATGTTACATCTCCTGAAATAGCAATACAATACATCAGATGAAGATGTCATCCACCATGTTGACACCAAGAGACATAACAGAAACTTTTTACAGCAGTTTACACCAAAAATGGACAAAATTTAACCTGTCACATTAGAAACAGTAAAGAGTCAGCTTGGACGTCATAATCTCTCTATGGAGAAAGAATTGAGGGAGTACTTACTCTTTTAAGTACAAAACTAATGGGTAATCTCCTCCCAAGTACACTGGGAATACGAGAGGTAGACTCTCAGTTCCAAATTTCAGACGGTCTCTCAAGAATTAACTCTTTGGTTTCTTCGGTGGGGGAGGGCCCATGCTACCGGACACATCCTTCCGCTTGATACCAAGGAAATGCTCCACCTGAAGGACACCAACGTTTAATGCATTGAAGTAGGCAAGCATGTTGCTTTCAGAACAAAAACCTTGAAACTAATCTAAGAGGACAAGTAAATGAAGGCAAGAAATGAGGAAAACGAGGATGATTGAGATGGGGGAATCCAGGAACAACGTAAGGCTACTAAACATCTTGTTTAAGTTTTATAACTCAATTTGGATAACTGGGTGTTGGCCTGTTGGGCTCATGAATAAGCAATTTTTTTATCGATATGAATGAATAAGCAATTTATTCATTTGTCAGAACTAGCAGATAGCTTTGAAAGTGTGTTGCATTAAGCTATGAATTCTGAACCCACCATTCATTAAAAGAAAGTTCTACCAGACAAGAATAAAAATTTATTAAAGAATATTTGAATGAGTTCTTGGTAAAAGTGCAGTTTGTACTATCCATGGACAATGGAAGACTACATTATCCATTTGCAGAAATATATTAAGTTTGAATATATTTTTAATGTTGATTCAATAGGATAATGATCCAGGGTGATGTGCATATTACACATTCACATGCATGGAGTCCATGGTATAAATTCTGCTCCACAAGTCTTGGGAACAAATAAAGAAATAACTTGAAAATGACGAGTCATGAGCATTAATGAAAGTACTTCAATTATCAATGACAATGCAAAGCAGTTAAGATGAAGAAAAATCAACCTTTCTATCCCCAAGCATAGGTGTCAAGCTCCCAAGATGATCCTTTTCAACTGTGGCAAAACCACTTCTGGGATCACTAGTCTGCCTGTATCAACAAATGAGGAAAGATCACAAAGTGAACGGGATATTATATGCAAAAAGAAAAGAAAAAAAGGAGCCAAAACAGGCACTACAAAATATGGTATGGATTATAGACAATCACCAAAAATAGATATCAACCAGTCTTATCAGAAATCGAGACAGGATGATCACAACTTAAGCTAAGCAAAGGAAAACATATAATCAGGAAGAATATTCTAGGGATTCTAAAATGATCAATCAACCCATAACATTTTGACAAGGAGGTGTGGCATGATTACATGATTCCTCTGGGTAATGTCACAGATCATGGTTGTTTAAAACAATATATTTGTTCTACAAAAAATTACGTCCGACTTCGTAAACTTGTCTGAAAAACTCGTCTAAATGTTTCAACATATATTCAGTATGAAAATAAATCTACTAGATACAACTCCGCTTCATATCATCATCTACTAAAAAGAAAGGTGCAATCATGAACAGAGAAATCGTAGTCTAGCTGAGGTTCTAAGTCCTCACAGTTGTTTAATAGTATGCATTTACCTACTATATTGTTTAACAAATTCATATGCTTGTTTGACAAAAACACACTGGTAATCAAGATACAACACAAAAGTTACTCTATCAAATGTAGTTTTGATTTTCTTTGTCCCATATGCAATAGAATAACTTCATAATTTGTTCCATATGAAATTAGTCAGGTATATCTTATCCGATGGTCAAATTAGATGACGGTCACTGGATAAGAAGAAACATAAAGGATCACACGTCACATAAAGATGGTGTCAAGACTATTCAGCTTTTACTTTTATTTTATGTTATGTATTAGAAGAGCAAATGCCAAACATTAAAAGTCCAAGCAACAATAGTTTGTAAAGTCACAAAGTTTTTGCCTTTCTTCCACTTTATTGCATTTAAAAATATGTATACGGCAACTGGTGAAGTAGGATAGCCATGTGATGTTTAATATTTTACACATACAACTTGAGGAGAAATCATGATTAAAGAGCATACCCTGGTTTAACATGCCCACTGAGAACAAGGTATGGTGTCTGGAGACGTGCTTGTGCTTCCCGTATTCTTTCCATGGCTTCCGATGGAGTATCAGAGTTCTTCATTCTCTTTAATTTTAGCTCTTCTTCAAATTGTTTCATACGCTTCTCTTGCTTTGTCTTCCCAGGTCCCTTACCATGAAACTTGTGGGAAATAATCCGGAAGGCCTCCTTGGGTGTCAACTATTAAGAAGCAAAAACACACAATCAATCATTTTGTGAAGAACAAAATAACATCTCATGATCATAAGAATAGAAGGTGCCATAAACTACCAAGAAGTGATAAATTTCAAAAGGAAATAACAATCGATATATCATCGTCTGATACACATCAACAACAATGTTCTAAATCTCGCAATAAAAAAAAGAGTATGACACCATGCCATTATGGGACACCAAATTCACACGATGAGGCACAAAGAAACTATTGTCCAGGAAAAAAAATTATGCCATGTTATGAACTATGGGGCATTGTACGATATCAATGTAACTGAATTTGCCATGGCAAAGAATGGCACATGAGCCATATGTGCATGGCAAGAATGGCAAGTATATATTATGCCATATTCTTTTCCATATACCAAGAATGGCAAAGAATGGCATATGCCCCATCTCAATATTAAAATCTTAGTTTTTTCTTGAAAAAAAGCAACTGAAAGCTTGGTTTCCTTTTAGTTCTTCACTTTTTTTCTTTTTTTTTACTCAATCTCACTATTTTTATTCCCAACCATGATGGCATTTTAGGGATGGGACAAGTGACTCAAGATCATAAGGCATTCCATTAGTTGATTTTTGGTACAAACGAGCAAGATTAATATCTAATTCTAGAAAATTAACAACAAATGATACGATTTCAACTAAAAGCAATACCTTATAAAAGATGTTAAACTTTTGAATTTATTAGAGTAACGATAAGCACATCGAGAGGAGAAACCGAGAAAGCACTTACAGTTCTACCAAATTCATCAGTTCTCTCAATATTTATTTCCTTTGGACCATCATTATCATGAATCCCAACAAGCTTGCTCTTCTTTTTGTCCATATTTCTTCCACCCCACTCCACAGTTTCCTTGAGTGTTCCCCTATCTTTAAGAAGCTTCAAAGCACCAGATAACCCTTTTCCAACTGTAACCTCATGGATGGTCTCGTCCGGAGCAATGACCTTTTCCTCCTCAGCAGGTTCAGCTTTGGTGATCTGATGTTCAACTGGGTTATCAGATTTATTTTCTATTTCCATGTCACCGGATGCAGGGTCAACCTCGTCATCCATAAATACATCGCCAGGATCAGGTTTACGAGTTTCTGGAAAGTACAATATGGAATTAATAAGTAAACGTGTTTCAACTGAAATAATGACTGACAAAGAAACAACGCACACACTAGAGCATGTAAATAAATTTCATTGCCTTGGAAAAATACCAAACCTCGGTAGAATGATGGGACACAAATACTACATAGAAAATGTGATGATAGCAAGTTAGCAACTACTAAAATGCTAATGCAAAATGGACACAGTGAAATTCCTCACAGTGCTCATAAAGAAACATCCAAGAGACAAAAATTGACATAAGAAGCCAGATGAATGCAACGAATAAAAATCCCGGTACCTTCATTCAACTGCAGACCCAAAACGAACTCCTCCATTTCCGTGATAACAACCTTGTCTTCTTGAGGTTCCCCTGACGTTGAGTTACTATTTGCTTGTTCACTAGTGGCTAATGCTTGCATGGCAACGCCCTGAGGACCAGAAATTGCTTCACCCTGCTTTTTTAGAGCAAGTTGTCTTGCTTGAGCGAGTGATCTCTGCAAATCCTCATAATCATCTCCAAACACAGGATTGTCTTCTTCATCCTTTGATACAAATGCTTGCTCAAGACGTAGAGCTTTTGATGCCTCTTCTGCTTTTGCATAAGCAGACTGGTATGCTTCACTCCTTTTTTCAGCCTCAGCTTTCTCCTTTTCTTCCCTAGCAGACTGCCTCATCCCATCTTTCCTGGAACCAAGATCACCAACACCAAGACCAGCAGATTTAGCTTCAGCTTCGAGGGTATCCAGATCCAATTTCTCTCGTTTCCTCAAAGATTTTTTCTTCTTTGGCTTTTTAAATTTAAGCAACTCTTCAGACGTATAATAATCTGATGTGACCTTCGCAGAAGATGACAAATCTTCATAGGTCTTACTGACAGTACCACCTTGTATTCTTCTGCGCAGCTGGCAACAAAAAATTAATTCCTCAAATAATTCCTTTTTTGCAATCTAATATTGTTATTCACAGCCTTTACTTAGTCAACTGAATCTAGATATCCTATGACCTCAATTAACTCAACATGAAGTTGAAAGAAATACCGCCTCCCAAAGGATTGTTTGGGCAAGAAATATAGCAAAAGGGCCTTAATGTTAAAAGAAAAATAGTATCATATAGCACGAAAGCCATCAAACTTATATTCTGCAACACAAGAAAAGAATCCACGTCCAAAAGCATATAAAGGGCATATATTGGGAAATAGAAAATGGAATAGTGCATACTTCTTCGAGCTTCTTTTCTGCTTCCCCAGAAAACCGTCCACCTTCATCCAACGTAACTCCCTAAAAATTGGCAAACCACGTAAAATTAAACAAATTTCTTTTCCTAATGACGACTAAGATGTAAATTGTTCTAAGAGAAAACAGATGCCACTAACCTCGTCTTCGCCTTGCTCATCATATTGGGGAAGTATTGTCTTCTCTAACCCTTCGTTATTGAACCTAAGGGATCATTGCTGGAAATCATAAGTAAATACAAATATTTGTGCCAGAGACAAGAACAATGAACTAGGTTTTATATTCTAAAATGCATTTGAAAAGAAACATTAAAAGACTGGACAATATACATACTTGTCCTCAAAAACTCCAGTCTTCTTTTTTGCAGCTCGATATGCATCATCCCTCTGTTTCTGCTCCCCAATTTCCACATTTTCAAGCATATCAACCTCTGTTATATCATATATTTTAAACACCTCGAAAAAGTGGATAAGTAATAACTAATAACAAAAATCAACGATTGCACTAAAATTACCTTCATTAAGATCACCACCATCAATTATACTCTGATCTTTGAGAGTCAAAACAACCGCTCCACCCTCGATAACTTTATCAAGGCCGTGAAGGATTTTAACTCCGGCAAGATCCTCTGTATGTGAAGGACGAAGAGAAGATCGATTAAAAAAGAAAGTACGTCAAAATTTATATAAAACAAACATTTAAGTCGCATTGAACACCAAAAGCTAAGATAATGAGTACCATGCACCAAAGCCGTAAAGTAGGATAACTAAATGCGAGTCTGCAAAAGCATGGTCTCATAAAAGTACATATTTATTGCAAAAATAAAGATAGATATCAAGGGAAAGAATTACTTTTGGTGTGCAAAAGTTCATCATCATCACTTTCCGCTTGAATAATATCCTGAGAAAGGCAACACAAACATCACAATTTTTTCTACATTGATGTAAGCATTACAAGCAAACAATAACAAATCCAAAATTTCACCTGTTCCTCCAATAATTTCGAACGAAAAGATGCCTTTTCCTTTTCTGCTCTGATCTTCTCCTGAAGCTTTTTGTTCTTATTGACCCAAGAAGCAATCTCAGAAGCCTCTGACTTTTTCCTTGCTCTCTCAGAAGCCCCCGACTTCTCCCTTGGTCTCTCTGATGTCTTTGATTTTTCCCTTGGTTTCTCAGAAGACTCCAACTTTTCCCTTGATCTCTCAGAAGACTCCAACTTTTTCCTTGATTTTTCTTCTTTCATCCTGAAAATAAACCAGGTATTAGTGACCTTCCAAAAACACTAATTGCCTTTACAGTAACTAAATCCCTTAAAGAAAAAAGAAATAGGAAACACATTTCATCAATAATCATATAAAAAGCAGACTAGTGGACCTACACATCAAATTTACCGATATCACGGTGGTTATATGATTAAAAATAAATAAAAAACAAAATGGAGCTGCCGAAGTCAAATGTCACAGTGGTTTTATGATGAAAATAAACATGTCAGCTACGTCAAGAATCACTTTCGATTCTCAAACCCACCGTGACCCACACATTTTGGGGTTAAAAAATACATTTTCAAAATTAAAACTAAGTTTTTTAATGTTTCGGTTTCGAGAGTTCGTCGGTCACATTGAAATTTCAATCACAAAACCTAACACTCACAATTCGCCTACCACGACTCAAATTCAGGTATTCACATTCATACGAATTCGTTGTATCACATCAAACACATGGACTCAAACTACCAAACCATAAATTCGAAACAAACCAACTACAAAACTCAACTTTACGCCAACCACGCAAGAAAAACCCACACAGAAATCTCCGAACGGAAAGAGAATCAGTAACCGCACCCACCTGGAGGGATCTGACGAGAGGTTGGACGGGGAAGGAGTTGGGATTTAGGGTTTGGGTGTTCGGACTCTGGACGGGGATTTAGGGCAGGATTTTGAGTCGGCGACGGTTAATTGGGTTTAGAGTTAGGGATATAAACAAGTCGTAGGTAAAATTCCTGTCCTCAGTATTATACTGTAATATTATTAAATATAAAAAATAAATATAAATTGGGTAATAAAAAACGCTAATTTTCAGGTTAATTGGGTTCTCGTCTCGGTTTCCAAATCAAGTTTTAAGAGTTTTTTTATTTTTTATTAAAATCTTTCAATTTCAAGTTAAACTAGAATCGAGTTTTGAGTTTGGACTAGAGTTGACTGGACTAGTTAGAGTCTCGTGTAAATTGTATTGGCTATTTTTTGAGTTTGTTAGTTAGACGGATACCGATTATGCTTGATATGATATGATTCACATACACTCACAAAAGTAATACGAGTTCATTGAATTATTATATATATCTGAGGTGTGGATGTACCTAAGTTCGTGATCATATCGAATTTAACATGATTCGAACCTATATTTCTGGATTTTGTTGGACCGGGGATCTGATTGGATTGCATTGGACCTAGTTTCATTTTATTTTTAAATCAAATTTTTATTAGTAAAACACTGAAAATATCTATTTATGTTAAATTTATTGCTAATTTTTAATGAAATTATGATAAGATAAAAAAATTGTTTGGAAACTAATTTAAGGTTACTTTACTTATTTATGTTAAAAACATACATTACAATTTCAATAAAAACATGTGGAAAACAAAAAAAAAAGCAAAACAACAAATTTAGACTAGTCAAGCTGGTATTCCTATACCCTAGTTATATGTCAAATGGGTCAAAAAAATGTACAGGTTTAAAGTGACAAACTGAATCCAAGCCCCAAGAGGTAGGTTAATGCGTGTTAGTGAATCCAACCTTCTGCACTGCCCTTGAACTCAATTCTTAATTCAAACCCAATAAAACGCTCAACTCGTAAAATTGATGACCCTGTAGAAAATGAATTGGGATTCTCTTCATTTACTTGAGAATAAGTTTCTTAATTACATACTCGATTTTTAATATAATTGGTTGGGGTATTCACAAAAATCACAATCCATACATGTCAACCAAATCCAACGATCACAGATTAACCATTAGCCAATAATGAGAAGTCTCCTTCCCACCAACAATAGAATGTATGATTAAATTTCATCCTAACTCTGCTATCTTCAGCATTAGATAAACATCTATTTCCAATGAATTCTCAAAGTGTGTTTAGAAGTAGTTTAAACTCTTATACTTATGAACCAAACCTCTATCAAGCCACCACCAAACCTCCACCAAGCCACCATCAAACTATCAATCCCAATTTAACCAAAAGCTAGATCTACCAAGCTAATAAAGTCGTGAGAAATTAAAGATTGAGAAAGAGTCTTTTTGTCTTACCTTGGAGCCTTGAGAGACCAAGGTGTAGCATCAACATTTTATTATCTAGCTTTCTAGTTTTTTGACGCTTTAATTTGATTTCTGGTTTGTTATTTTGAGTTTGTAATTTACTTGTTTTTCATTCTCTGTTTTGTTGGTAGTTTAATTCTTTGATCTTCATTTTTCATACTGTGTTGTTATGGTTTTGTTTCTCCCTACATGGTCACAAACTCACGCTCATCATCCGAACAACCACTATTCATCCATATATCTAACGGTAAACATCGTTATAATATAACTACGGGTGCAAATGGATACAAACTAATCTTGGATCTGTGTTCTTTTTTTAAGGATATGGATTTCATATCTTGACGGATAGAGATACTATATTTCAAGTTTCTGCGGATATGAAATACATATATGAAAATTTGAATTTTGAAGGATACGGATATGCATATTTTGGTCGAATATGGATACCCAGATATTCGCAAGATCAATATAATATTTTTCCTAAATATATTTAAATTTGTTATCTTCTCGTGATTCCTTTTAATTTTTACTTAAATTTTTATTACTGCATATAAAATTTGTTACATTTCTAAACTAATATAGTTAAGATATAATTTTATCCAATTTAAGAGTTAATTATATGAATTACCATGATATACACTCATTTTATATTGTATATGTACACTGAATTTATCTATTTTTTATCCTTATTCGTTAATAAAATATTTATTTCATATCCGTATCCATTTTTTAAGGATGTTGATATATATTTTTCATATCCAAGGCAATCTGTATCCACAAATCAAATATGACATGGATGGTAATGTTCATATCTGATCCGTATTTGATATGTTTGAATCCCTAAATATAACATTCTTGTATGCCTAAGTAGTTGAAAATTGTATTTTCCTTATCAGCTTTTGCGCTTACAGTTCATTCCTATCATTTTTTTTTATTGTAGTTTTTCCTCTTCAAAAGTAAAATGATCAATCAAGAGATCATACTTCTGTCATGTAAAAGTAAGTAGGTTTCTCTAAGGTGCATTAATATACAATTTCGACCTTGCATGTCCACCTCTGATCTGATCTTTGATCAACATTATTAGGGGTGCACATGGGTCGGGTTGGGTCGGGTTTGGACCAGAACCCGACCCAACCCGAAAAATTCGGGTTTGTGAAAAACCCAACCCGAACCCGAACCCGAACCGATTCGGGTTCAATCCAACCCAACCCGAAAATTTCGGGTTGGGTTGGGTCGGATCGGGTTGGACCCGAATTTAATGCAATAATATTTTCTGTCCAATAAATTAACCAATTCAAAACATTACTTGAACATGGAACAAAAAACAGTATTGCAACTCCTTTAAGACCAACCACAAACCAAATAAACTCAGGAACAAAAAACCAAATTAAACTCAGGAACAAAAAACCAAATAAACTCAAGAACAAAAAACAGTATTGCAACTCCTTTAAGACCAACCACAAACCAAATAAACTCAGGAACAAAAAACCAAAACAAGACAAATTAATTGATCTTAAAGAAATATACGAACCAAAAAACAATATTGCAACTTGCACCTGAACAACAAAATCAAGAGTGCAGACCCCTATACTAAAATGTCAAGGACTTGAGGGAATAAATAAGTTTCAAACTCAAATGTAGAACATGTGCTATGTAAGGCCTCGTGTACTCATCTTCCTCGTTGGGAGGATGGATTGTTACAAGATCTGTCACAGGAGTCATTCGCCCAAACATACCTTTCGGATCCCAACCCAACAACGGTAGCTAAAGTGCAAATCTGGACGCCGGAGAGGAGGAGCCGAGGCCGCGAGGAGAGGGGACGAGGAGCCGAGGCCGCGAGGAGAGGGGACGAGGAGCCGAGGCCGCGAGGAGAGGTCGGGAGGGGGCGACTAGGGTTAGGAATCTGGACGGGATTGGGTTTTGTTTCGCGAGGGATGGACGAGATTGATTTAGGGTGAGGTTAAAAATCTGGACGGCCCAGATTAAAACAATATTTTCGGGTTCGGGTTGGGTTGGGTCAACCCGACCCCTCAACCCGAACCCGACCCGAAAAATTCGGTTTTCTGATTTTCCAACCCGACCCAACCCGAACCCCTTTCCAACCCAACCCAACCCGACCCAACCAGTCGGGTTCGGGTCGGTTTCGGGTTCAACCCGACCCGTGTGCACCCCTAAACATTATCATCGAGAATCAACATAATCTTTATATTTTTATTTCTTAGTGACGAATATGTTGGAAGAAGACCAATCTTCCGAATTTTTTAAACTACACTTGTTTCAATTGGACAAAGTGATAAACCAATCTAATACGTAGTAAATTATCTATTCAATTTGATCATTTTTTAGTATCATATTAATCGTGATCACAGAAGTTGGTGTTTTACGTACGTACACTTTTAGACAATCTTCAAGCAAGGGATCTTGGTATAATCTGATAATTAAGTTGGATGTACACAAGTCACAACATGAAAGTAACATATGCTCACTGATTTATTTCAAATACTTTGGTCATTGTGCGGGTGTTGTTTCGTAAACTCTATTGTGATGACTAATATCGCAATATTTTAAGTCAATATTTTTGAAGATTATCATTAGGAACGCATTTGGTTGTACATGAAAGCTATTCCGTGGTCCATATTTTCACATCAAAGGTTTTTTTTCTTCTCAATTTAGATTTGTTTTACAAGTGAGATGCACACCACATTATTATCAAATAAGACTACTTTAGTTGGTAAATTTCAAGTCTCAAATCATCTTTTGATGGTATGCTAAAACAAAGCCCGTGGGTTATATTTTGAGATTTAATAAAAATATATAAAATGCTCTAAAAAACACAGTGCATTATTAATTAGACCGTTGATTCGCCAAAAAATTAAATAAGCCCAATATGCATATGTTTATTGGTAATCTGTCGTTTTTGCTATTATCTTTGGATATTAAGTGATATATCTGAAAGAAGTTTTGCATATTTGGTGTTTTGAGTAATACTGCAATACCGATCATCTTACTCCAACCAGTATTGCAGGGCCAAGCTGTTATATTTTGGGTTGTTAGGGTGATATTGGATATTTACCCAACCTAATCCCATTCCCTTAAATCCCTCACCAACCTTGCTGCCGACTCTTTCTTTTTCTCTCCAAACCCATCTTCTTCCCTTCCAAGCCTTCCTCGCTTCCTTCAACCTCGTTGATCCGGCGATTGGCGGTAGATCGTGCGGGTGGAGACGTTGGCGTAGTGGAGAAGCTCGCCGGAGGCACGTCTCGGTTAGGTACGCCGCCATTGTCAGTTTTCCCTAGCTAGTGTCCTAGATGGTGTGGTTGTGGGAGTGAGGTGTGTGGTCGGATTAGGGATGGCATCGTCGGTGCCGGGATGGTCTGGGTCGTCGTGTTGGGCTTCGCAGGCTTTAGTGCTGCCTGGTTTGTTGTGCTGGACCGGGGGTCTCGCAAGTGGTGATGGGTGGATCTCGTGGTAGGATTATTGTGGTATTAGCTTAATCTCCTGCCAATGCAAGCCCTTGTTAAACATGAATGCCATGCTGTCCTGGTCTTCCATTAGTTTATATTTTGCTGATTTTGACCTTGCTTGCTTGAATGTCACGTAGATATCTTGATGTGTCATGTTGTTGAAGATATTGTTAGTTGACAGTAGGCTTTTGCATGAGTCATTGATATTAAATGATTTATTAGTTTTGGATTGAAAGTCAGTCTGATTTTGGGTCACTTTCAATTCCTGTTGGAGAATCATGGTTCCTTAAAACATTGTATATATAATTGTTGATCTTGGAATAGTCTTACATGTTGGTTGATGTTTGATTTTCGAAAATCAATCCTTGATATGCTCATTTTCATATTTAATGACTTGTGGTGATGGTTAAATCATGCTTTCTTGTTGGGGTATGCATGCTTAACAAGTGTTAGTCATTAAATTGAATAGATGTGATTTTGGATCTATAATATGCCTTGGAAAGGATAGATGAAGTATGCAATAGGTTGACAGGAATAATGACATGTTCATATGCTTGATGAAATACTAAGACGTATGTGTGCCTTTTTAAGTCTTGTAGATTAGGTAGATTTATTCATGTTTTTAAGAGCATGTGCTTTATGTTGTGATTCTAATATTGTTATGTGAGTTGAAATCATATGTTGGTTGGTGTGGATAGTCTTTTAATTGTTGGATATCTACCTTGTGGATGTGTTTTCTTTTAGATCATGCGTTTGATTGTGTTTTTGCGAGTTTGGGTAAATTATTATTTACCTGTGTGACCTCTCCTTGTTGGGAGAGTAGATGGTGGGGTGGTCACCCTCCCCAGGGTTCCCAGCACGGTCAGAGGTGTTGACACGTGTCCTGGGGTCAGGTTGATTTTTCCTTGGGTCAGATTGGTGTGATCGGTCTGTGCATCCATACCTGGGAGTGGCAGCTGTGGAGTTTTGCTCGCTGGCCCATAGGTGTGAGTGGTGTGGTGTGACGCCACGTGGTTCATGCAAGGGGGTTCAGGTGCAGGAACTCGCCTTGTGGGAGTAGCTGCGTGGGTCAGCAGATGGTCAGGACTTTGTGGGGTACAGTAGGCTCCGAAAGGGTGGTTTTGCCAGACCCTTTTCTTTTTGCTTGTGGTGTACTGAGTTATTGTAGACTCAGGCGTGGCACGCGTGTGCAGGAATGGTGCCTTAGGTGGAGCATGGCTGGAGGCGACTTGGGCTAGGGACGCGTGGACTGGATTCGTCGAGCTCAGTGTTGGTCTCTTTATCTTTTTGTCTCTCCCTCATATGTAGCAGGGATAGAGTTCCTTATGTATTTTCCTTCCGTAATTCAGTACCTGGATGTAACATATTTTATGTATATATATATAAATATGTCTTGAGACCCCGTGGTCATGTTATATGATTTATACCCTCTTTGTATATGTTCTTCAGTCCTTTTGGTGTGCTGTGTCCCGTGTGCGGAACGGGGGGCGTTACACAAGCAATACCAGCTCTGATTATATTGACATATTGATTGCGAATTTCTGCCCATTATTTTCAAGTGCAAGTCTTTTTATCTTCTTCTGAATTTAGATAATATTACATTCTGAAAGAAAAAAATCAGAAACTAAAACTATAATATTCTTTAATCTAAAATTTATATATTTCCATAGATTACAAAAGCACTTGGTTGTTCGCCAATCAATTTTTCTTCCACGAAGTTTCCATTTACGTGTGATAAACATACCCTTTACTCAGAAGGTCTTTCCTACCATCAAACCTGCAGGAAACACTTCTCTACTAGTTTTTTGTTTGATTACGTCATTTTATTATATTCTAAACAGTAACAGACCCACAGAGAACCTTTTCTTTTCCGATTAATCACACTTAGGTCAGGCGTCACTTCACTCCACCTTTTAATTAAGCTAATTCTCGAAGAGACACGAGCTCAAGTTAACTCCCAAAGTGCAAATCAAGAATTTTGCCCACAAATTGCTAAAACCCAAATCTTGGTTATACACTTATACTTAACTAGTATATTATTATATTGTTAATTTTATCATCACTTCCTCTCCACTTTTTTGTAATTAACTGTAAGAGTACATGGGCACATTTTGGTATCGTGTCATTTTGGTATTGAAGATTGAAGACAGGGGGAGTATCCAAAGCAACTAGAAGTAAAGACGCACCTCCTCGACAACAAACAAAGTAAAGACGCACCTCCTCGACAACAAACAAAGTAAAGACGCATCTCCTCGTTACAACCAGCCCAACGGAAATAAAATGTCATGTATATATACTAAACAAGTTAAAATTGTAATATATACACAACAAATCAAAAACATAAGATCTTCTTCCTTTCTTCCTCTCTTCTCAAACTCGTTACTAGATTTCTACATGGTATCAGAGCGCTGATCCGATCTCAGATTCCCAAAATCATCACTGACCTTCACCTCATTGAGGGGGTTGAAGGCGCAAAACCTACATCCAGACCCTCAAAAACCACCAAACCACAAAAAAACACAAAAAAACCATGTCGGGAAACCACCACGACAACCCCTCTCGACTTGTTTCAACTTTGCTCAACGGGACAAATTACCTGTCCTGGGCGCGGGCGGTCTCCCTCTCCCTCAGCGGCAGGGGGAAAGTCGGCCACATCACTGGAACTACGAAAAAACCGGATGAACCAGACACGGAGGCAAAGCAAGAAGAATGGCAGACCTCCGATCATCTCGTCATGTCATGGATAATCGCGTCCATGCAACCTCAGATAGGGGAAATCTTCATCTACAAAGACAGCGCAAAAGAACTCTGGGATGCGGTCCAAGAACACTACGGAAAGGCGCAAGACTTCGCACATATTTTCAGACTCAAACAAGACATCGCTCAAGCCCGTCAAAACCACAAAAGCATCACCGAGTACCTCGGTACTCTCAGGAAGGCATGGGACGAGTTGGGGATTTATGAACCACCAACAAACGACGCACGAACAATCGAAAAAAGAACTGAACAAAACCGGATCTACCAGTTTCTGGTAGGTCTAGACCCATCTTTTGAAAGCATCAGAAGTCAGGTGCTCATGGCCCCTGACCTACCGTCCCTTAACTCAGTCATCGCGATGATCCTCCGCGAAGAATCGCGACGAAGGACCATCACTCCTCCACAAACCCAAACAACAACCGAAGCCGAGAACCAAGCGTTTTTCTCCGGAAAATCACAAAACCAGCATCAAGACAACAAAAAACGATATGGAAACCGGAAGGACGAGCACTGCGAAAACTGTAAAAAATCCGGACACAACAAAAACAACTGCTGGTTTCTTCATCCTCATCTCCGCCCACCAAAAGACAACAACAGAAGAGGAGGAGGAGATGGCAGAAGAGGAGGAGGAGATGGGAGAAGTTCATCGCACGAGGGATCATCGGGCGGCAGCGGCTACATCGCCGCCACAGGAGGCAGCAGCGGCAGCCACCTACCTAACCCTAACCCTAACCTTTTTTCGCAGGATGCATTCGGAATGTCAGCAGTCGGATCAGGAGGCTTAAATACTTCGACGAATCCGGATAGCACATTCGGGTCGGCTCCAAACCCGACCACAGGGAGGCTATTCTCTCCAAACAATCGCATAAACCAACAAGTCACGGATCAAAACCGCACAGGCCCAATGGGCTCAGAGGAGGACATCCATGTCCTTATAAACAAACTGAACGATTTTTTGCACAATGGTCCTTCTGGTTCAGGTAATTCGACAGGTATGATACAAACTCTGAAAAATCATTCTTTAGCTTTCAAATCTGAAAAAAGGAAAAATGATATATGGGTTATTGATTCCGGCGCCACTGATCACATGACTGGAAATCAAAGTTTACTACTAGATCTTAAAAGAAACATATCTCTACTAAATAATTTTGTAAGTGTAGCTAATGGAAACCAAGTAGAAATAAAAGGAAAAGGAAATATGATATTACTTGATAAAATAGCAAAGAATGTTTTGTATGTCCCCTCTTTTGAATCAAACTTATTATCTGTTGCAAAAATCACAAAAGAATTAAATTGTAATATTATCTTCTCACCTGTTGATGTTGTATTTCAGGATCGTACCTCCGGGAAGATGATTGGTAGGGGTCGACTTGCTAATAATCTTTATATTCTAGATCAAAGTATGCATGCTTTACATGTTGGAAATTTTTCCAAACATGAGTTATGGCATAAAAGGATGGGACATCCGTCGCATTCTGTTTTAAAATCGCTTTTTCCTTCTATTAGAACGGATTTATCATGTGATGTATGCAGATTCTCAAAACAAACTCGATCGTCATTTCATTTATCATCTATTAAAACAAAACAACCATTAGAACTAATACACTCTGATATCTGGGGACCAGTCCCAACTGAATCCTATAATGGGTTCAAATATTTTATCACCTTTATCGACGATTTTTCTCGTACTACATGGATTTACTTATTAAAATCAAAATCTGAAGCTTTTGATATTTTTTGCACGTTTACAAAGTTTGTGGAAAACATGTATGATTTCAAAATTAAAATCTTAAGGTCAGATAATGGATCCGAGTACACCAGTAATGTCTTTCAAGCTTTTCTAAAACAAAAAGGCATCCTTCATCAAACTACCTGTGTTGACACACCACAACAAAACGGTGTAGCTGAAAGAAAAAATCGTCACCTCTTGAATATAACACGTTCACTTCTCTTTCAAAATCACGTTCCAAAAAGTTTTTGGTCCGATGCTGTTTTAACTGCTGCTTACCTTATCAATCGACTACCTAGTCCTCGTCTCCAAAACAAGCAACCTTTAGAAATTCTGACTGGTCGAAAAACTTTACTTGATCACCTACGAGTTTTTGGGTGTATTGTGTTTGTTCACAGGAAAAGAGATGACAAGCTTGATTTCAATTCTCGCAAATGTATTTTTTTAGGATATTCTTTTAACAAAAAAGGGTATAAATGTTATGACCCAGAAAATTGTAAATTGTATACTTCTCGGGATGTACAGTTTGTAGAAAGTAGTCCTTTTTTCGGCCCAGAAGATGGAAACAACAGACCTCCAGAACCACCTAATTCCGCTGGCACGCCAATACCCACCACCTGCGGTCCTGAGATCACCGCAAGGACGCCTGATCTTCAAGAAGAAGACAATGAAACTCCATCTGATCACGAAGAAGAAAACATTCCAAGAAGATCAACTCGACCAACTCGCCCACCAAGATATCTGCACGACTATATCACCTCTCACGTCACTTATCCTATCCAGGATTATCTATCATACCAACAAGTAAAAACACATCATAAAGCCTTTCTAGGAACTATAGATACTCAGATAGAACCAAAAAATTACAATGAGGCCATAAGGGATCAAAAATGGTGCAAAGCCATGGAAGAAGAAATCCAAGCCCTGGAGACAAACAACACCTGGATCCTAACCCCAATCACAAAAGGAATTAAGCCCGTAGGATGCAAATGGATATATAAAATCAAATACAATAGTGATGGGACAATAGAAAGATACAAAGCAAGATTAGTAGCAAAAGGGTACACACAAACTTACGGTCTAGATTATCTAGAAACCTTTGCCCCAGTAGCAAAAATGAACACAGTCCGTGTTTTACTCTCTATAGCCGTGAATAGAAATTGGGAACTCTATCAAATGGATGTAAAAAATGCCTTCCTTCAAGGAAACCTCGAGGAAGAAGTATACATGACTCCTCCACCCGGTTACACCTCAACAAATCAGGTTTGCAGACTCAACAAAGCCATCTACGGATTGAAACAATCCCCTCGTGCCTGGTATGCCAAGCTTAGCTATTGTCTCCTGTCTTACGGGTTTAAAAAGTCTTCCGCTGACGCATCTATGTTTACCAAACATCATCAGACTATCACCACCATCATTCTAGTATACGTAGATGATATCATAATCACTGGTAACAACAAGTATGAAATCAACAAAATAAAACAACACTTAAAAGCAAAATTTGATATTAAAGACCTAGGACAACTAAAGTATTTTCTAGGAATAGAAATTGCACATTCAAAAAAAGGACTCTTCCTCTCTCAAAGGAAATATGCCCTCGATCTCTTAAAGGAAACAGGCAAACTTGGAGTCAAACCAGCAAATACACCCATGGAAACTAAACTAAAAATAAACACCACTGAAGGCGAACCCATAAAAGACATTCAACAATATCAAAGACTAGTTGGGAAACTCATATACCTCACTGTAACAAGACCAGACATAACCTATGCTGTTAGCATCATCAGCCAATTCATGCATTCACCTCGAACACCTCATTTAGATATAATCACTAGGATACTTAGATATATTAAGAAAACTCCAGGACAAGGATTATGGATGAAAAACAACAATTCTAGTTCAATAACTGGTTTCTCTGATGCAGATTGGGCAGGAAGTCACGATCGAAGATCAACTACAGGTTTCTGCACATTTGTTGGAGGAAACCTTGTAACATGGCGCAGCAAAAAGCAAACTGTTGTTGCCAGATCAAGTGCTGAGGCTGAATACCGGGCTATGGCATCCACTACCAGCGAACTCATCTGGTTAAGGCAACTACTCCTCGACATGGGACAACCTTACCACCTCCCGATAAAAATGTTTTGTGACAACAATGCAGCTCGACACATAGCTCAAAACCCAGTGTTTCACGAAAGAACCAAACACATTGAAGTCGACTGCCACTTCATCCGTGAGAAGATCCAGGCCAAAGAAATAGAAGTTCCCTATGTTCCTAGCAACGATCAACTCGCTGATATTTTCACCAAAGCTCTCGATCAACCGCAAGCAAACCACATTCTTTCCAAGTTAGGTCTCTTCAACTTATTTCAGGACCCAACTTGAGGGGGAGTATTGAAGATTGAAGACAGGGGGAGTATCCGAAGCAACTAGAAGTAAAGACGCACCTCCTCGACAACAAACAAAGTAAAGACGCACCTCCTCGACAACAAACAAAGTAAAGACGCATCTCCTCGTTACAACCAGCCCAACGGAAATAAAATGTCATGTATATATACTAAACAAGTTAAAATTGTAATATATACACAACAAATCAAAAACATAAGATCTTCTTCCTTTCTTCCTCTCTTCTCAAACTCGTTACTAGATTTCTACACATGCCAATGTTAGATGGTCACCTAATGCCATGGTAGAGATGTAAATGCTAACTAGCAAATAACTATAAAATCATAGTTATTAATTAGTTGGTAGATATTTGACACCGAGTAATGATCTATAAGGCCATGATTCATACATCAACAAAACGGATTGTATCTTCGGTTTAATTAGAGTAGAATTTGAACACACAATAACATAACATGTTCTAGAAGTACTAGCTAGTTTCTTAACATAGTGTAAAGAATTCAAACCTTATCCAACAGAATAAACCACAAATTTCTCCTCTAAACTGAATCTTGTACTACACTTAGCTTGTACACTCATAAAAGGTTGGTGAGCCCACCATCAAATATTCAAGACCCCAAACTTATCCAACCTCTTTTATATAAGCACAATTTCAGCTCCCAAACTCCCCATCAAAATCCAATAATCATTTAACACATCATTACAATAACCTCAGACTAATCCATGGAGATGGAGAGTGGGAAGAAGTATGAAGTGGCTGATACAACAAGAAAGACAAAGATGTTGGTGGTGGTGTTGGTGTTGTGTAGGTTGGGGGCTTTGGGAGCCACTGTGGCAGCTGTTGTTGTTATGGGGCTTAATAAGCAGACCAAGACCTTGACCATGGCAATGGTGGGCACTGCTACAATCACTCAGACTCTTGTTGCAAAGTTCCAGCACACACCTGCCTTTGTGTAAGTTGTATTTTATAAGATTTTATTCTCTTCTTTTACTGTTTTTTAAGACCATTTTTTGAAGAAATATCAAACATTACGTGAAAGTATCGAAGTAGGTATTTAACTCATAACCAACATAGTGACTTAAGATCTTAGAACTCTTAACATTAGTGTTCATTACTCACTTAACCAATATGAGATTATTCTTTGACATGCGTTGGTGTTGCCTAAACAATAACGAATTGGTTAAACAGCTCGATTCAAAGATTGATAAGGAGAGTGTGAGTTTTAGTTTTGATTGGAGTGTTGCACCAGGTCCACCACTATTGCCTCACCCCCATTATAAATTCCTCTGTACTAAACCACCTTTTGCTAGCTCATGACAAATCCTTAAATCTACCTAATAACACCACAATTATAACTTCCAAATGATAAATTTTGGTTTATACAATTTCGTTGTGTTTAGGTACTTTGTGATAGCCAATGCCATAGCAAGTGGCTACAACCTCTCAGTTCTTCTAGTCACTGCCCTAGTCAAGTGCAAGTCATTGGACCTTCTGATACATCTACTTGACATGGTAAAAGTTAATTTCTTCTTTTCTTACTTCCATGATCAGTTTCTTCAACCAATTAGTGATGTCAATGAATTGTTGATTACATAGGTGATATTAGCATTGGTTGCAACCGGAGTAACGGCAGCAGCAACCATAGGAGAACTCGCAAAAAACGGCAATTTCCACTCACGATGGTTCCCGATATGCGACAAATTTATCTCCTTTTGTGACCACGGCAGAGTTGCAATTATCGTGGGGTTCGTCGGAACAAGCTTTCTCTTAATTATGTGCACATTATCTACCATTGTCATCTACAAGAATGTTGTGAAGCCATAGTCATTGCTTATAGACAAGTAGTAAGGTTTGTGTTTACATCACTGATTTCATAATCCATCTGGGTTGTACTGGTAGATGGGCTTTTCTGTAATTCATGGGCTTTTTTAAAAGCCCATTTTTAATTAGAGCCCAAAATTATGGTTACGCAATATTTGATAGGCATATGTGTCTAAAGAGGTCGTTTCAAATTCAATGAAAATGGTTTATGTAATCCTAGTATCCTTTGAACCCCAAATCAATAACATTAACTACAAAAATATCATGAAACATTGAATGTGAAAATCAAAAGATAATGGAAATGATAGCCTGTTCGTTCACATTCTAATATCCTACAATACTTTAGAAGCAGAAAATTATATTCTTTGGGGGCATAAAAGTGTGCGAGTATAGAGTATATGTCCGAGAATCACTTGGGAGCTTTTGCTGCCTTGAGATGTCTAATGGTTGTTATCTAACATATTTCTAAGCATCGTCTTAGAAAGTTAATCAAAGCTACCTATATTTTAAGATTGTGAATGTGAGTCGTGCGTGCAGATATAGTAACTAACAAAGTGAGTTCCCATGTCAAAATGAATTGATATCCGTGATGTTACAAGTCACAAGATAATCCAAATTGTCTAATGTAAGACTATTAATAACAATCCCTACACATATGTTGTATATCGTATGTCCAACCCGTATGTGTTTTAAGATCATGAATATGTTGGTTTTGTCGTTTGACCTTTTAAAAACATACTAAAGTGTAATTTAAAACCAACTAATGATAAACTGATGTAATTAAGATGATACAGTTATAAGAACAATAAAATGTCACCATGTGTTCTCAATGGTAACTATATATTTTTACCACACTAAAATCTTTGCAGTTAAACCAAGAAAATGAAATTGTAAGGTATCCGGCCCGTGAGAAATTAATTCTAGTTTTAGAAGCAGAGAAAGTAAGTAGAGAAGATGTGGGTTGCATGTGAAGTAGAGGTTGAGATCACTTTTGCCAAAATTAAATTCATATCATCACCTCCACATGAACGTACTCTGCATGCATGTGGGTTGTTGCACTATGAAACAGAAGCCGACTTGTTCGAAACTCATATGAAATTGCAATCGAAAATGGAAATCCAACCTATGATTGCGATCTGTCCACAACAATGTCCCAGCATTTGATGGTGACACACACATCTTTATGTCCTCATAACTCCAACCCCTTCAGTGTTTGTAAGGTTCGTTTGGTATTGTCTTCCATGCATGAAGGGCCACTAACAAGAAGATCATACCTGTTTATTATCATTTTACGACTGATCGTGTTGGTGTAAAGGAATTAACGGTACGTAGGTAGGATTTACTATGGAAATGTATTATGTTAAGAAATACACGTACGTGGTTGTGTTTCATTAGAAAAATAAATTGGGTGAGATTCCGTTGAAGGATTATTTTTATTCTTCTCTTAAAATATATTGAACAAGGACAAACAAATACTAAAACACATGGGTTTGTTATCAAAAATAATTTCGTAGAATTTCGTATGATACGTTTTACTACTTTTTTGTTGGTGGTTGGGCGGTATATTAGTTTATGGAGTTCGTTATGATCATAATTATTGCAATTTATGAACACCACAATCATGTCAAATGAAGGTCGGCTAAGTGTTGCTATCAAATGTCAGAATTTCTATTGTTGAAGGGTATATGATATTGAATTTATCAATAGCATGTAAATCGAAAAAGATTATCAATAACATGTGCATTTAAGCAACATGTGCATTTCAGCAATAGAATTGATTTGCTGTACGTCAAGATAATTATAATGATTAATTTGTTTAATTGGTTATGTAATTAACTTTTCAGTCAATTGTCATTAGTTATATTAATATTTTGTGTAAATCTCGTAGAATCAGCCTTAAATAAACTGAACTGCTAAACATCGTCCCAAAATTACTTAAATCGTCCATTGAAATTACCAAATTGTCCTTCATCCTATTTTTGCTTATATATCTCACAATTTCACTCTTTTTTCAAAACTTTCTCTTCCTATACCTACTACAGAAGATTAGGAATGTCTCGGAGGTCAGGCAAGCAGCCAGCAGTTCCCCCGGTGTACGCGTATACGGTAACCTTACTTTATTTATTTGTTTTAAAAAAAATTAAAAATTAAAAAAAGTGGTCGGCGTCTCCCTCGGACGCCGGCCACTAGCGGGAGACGTCTGGGGAAGACGTCTTCCCGATGGAGGAGACGTCTTCGGCAGACGTCTCCCCCAAAGAGGAGGCGTCTCCGACAGACGCCTCCACCATAGGGGAGGCGTCTCTCGCAGACGCCTCCACAATTTTTTTTTTAAAATTATTAAATCGGATAATTACTTTAATAAATTGTGATAAATCTGAAAATTTAATTTAACAAATTCTTATTAAGTTTAACATTTGTGATATTTAGTTTTAACAATTTTTGATTTAGTTTAACAATTGTTTTAATTTAGTTTAACAAATTTTGATTTAGTTTAACAATTGTGATAATTTAGTTTAACAAATTTTGATTTAGTTTAACAATTGTGATAAATATGATAATTTAGTTTAACAAATTTAACAAATTTGTAATTAAAATTTCAATTAATAGTCATCGGGTCACAGTGGAGGGAAAGGCAAGTCGATACCATTACACGCCTTCCGTTCTTTAGAGGATGATTCAGCACCGCGTCATCCACGTAGACGGGGGATATCTGCTTCGGTCAGGAGGGAGAGAGAGGCATTACGTCGTCGTGAGGAGGATGATGATTCCTTCGATGATGAGCATGTGGACAGTCCCGACGACGGGAGCGACGATGATGACCCGTATGAGTTAGAGCGCCCGGAGGTGGAGAGGTAGGGGGAGTATAGCAGAGGACGTGGTCGAGCGGGTAGTTCTACTTCCGCCGGATGGATGGTGCGGAAGGGTAGGGGTGGGAGGTTTACGACCGCGGATTCGAGCTCGTGCACTGTAGATCCCCGCGCTCAGAAGAAGAAGAGGGTCCAGGACGATTCTTGGATCGTGAGCAGTATGACGCCTGGTGGTCCTTTAGATGGTAGCGTCATTCCTAGTTTCTGGGGTCACATCGCTAGACGGATCTGGGACGGAGAGGATCGGAAGGTTCTGAAGTGCCATAATCGGCACAGAGCCTGTACAGCACTACAGGGTTGGCGGTCTACACTGAGTGCTGATATCAGAGAGGAGATTAGTGCCACGCATTTGGGCCACTTACCGTACAACATGTTCCCTTATCTCAACATGCCTTTGATTTCTGCGTTTGTGGAGCGGTGGCAGCCTGATACCAACACTTTCCACATGCCTTTCGGAGAGATGACGATCATGCTTCACGATGTTTTCCAGATCCTGCGCATTCCTGTGGATGGTCGTCTGGTTAGTGCTCAGGGGTCGACGTCTGAGCTGAGGTGTTATGTGGCAGAGTTGCTTGGTGTCACACCTGATGGTCTGGCGAGAGATACAGCTTTATGGAGTGGTGGTGGTGTCGGCATCGACTCCCTTGAGGACCTATGCAGACGGGCACGACCTCCGTGGGCCGATGATACACAGTTGACGGCGTACCTATTCTTGATGCTCGGAGCCGTCTTGTTTGTCGACAAGAGTGGTTGTCGGATCAGACCACGCGATCTACTGGATGCTAGGGACCCGGACACCGTTCGTGAGTACTCGTGGGGGTCAGCGACGTTGGCATACCTGTACCGTCAGCTTGGGATAGCTAGTCGTGCGGATTGTTCTGGGATTGCAGGTTGTCTTACGCTGCTGCAGGCGTGGATATACGAGTACTTTCCTGCATTCCGCCCGCATCGTGAGCGGAAGATTATCGACGAGGGTCATCCACGTTCGGGTATGTGGGCCGTCCGGAGCGAGGACAAGAGCGATGGACGATTGCGTTCCATCCGCGCACGGCTAGATCAGATGACTGCATCAGAGGTATCAAACTTTACACCATTTATTTAATTTTAAGATGTATTATTATTGATGTGTTAAACTTTAGGTGGAGTGGTTACCCTATGGTCCTGACCCAGCAGCGGATGTCCCGAGGACTTTATTGATGGGTCTTATTCGTTATCGGGATATCATAGAGCCTTATATGCCCGATCGGGTCTTGTGTCAGTTAGGATATGTTCAGGTGATCCCGGTTGACATCCCGACACCAGAGCATGCGGTGCGGTCTGCGACAGCAGCGACGTAGGACGTCAGGTTCCCCGCTTCTACAACGGAATCGACTTGGCGGACATTTCCGAGATCATGCCGACTGTTCCTTGGCGACTTCAGACGTAGTCGCGACCCCTCCGAGTGTGATGCACGTTATCTTGATTGGTTCGGTAGTTACTCACATCCTATCATCGTCCGTGGTGCCTCCCGGAGAGCAGATCGACCACCAGATAGGACGTGTGGCGATCTGGTAATTTTTTCATTTTATCTATATTTATTTGTACCGTATATTTTGTTAATGTACGCTAATGTTATTGTTATGTGCAGTGGATGGGTAAGATGATACGGGTTGTAGACCCAATCTTGCAGATGAGGGATGAGCTGCCAGACGATGCCAGAGTTGCATGCGGAGATTTGGATGAGATCATACACTCGTGGCATACTCAGTTAGGCATCTCCGACCATGATTCGGATGATGAGTAGGCTGATCTGTTGTACCGTACTCTTAGTATTTGCATTTATATTTGTTTATCTGTGGTACGCTTATTATTTGTATTTGTGTTTGTGTTTGCTAACATATCGTACGCTTATTATTTGTATTTGTGTTTGCTTATTTGTCATACGCTTATTATTTTTATTTGTGTTTGCTAACGTATCGTACTATTATATATAATGCAAATAAAGCAAACATATCAAAACATATTACATAATAAAGCAACAATATATAGTGTACAAACATATCAAAACATATTACATAATTGGTACAAACATATCAAAACATATTACATAATTGTTGCCAAGATGCTATCCTATTTTGGTACTCCAGCTCCCATCCAATAACACTCTCATCTCGTACTTGAAACCACAGAGTCGCTATAGGAGGTACGGGGAATCCCTCATTCAAATCCAAACGAATGTAATGAGCGTAACTCCCTAAATGAGCAATAATCAACTCTCTGCACGGTCTCGTCACGGTAGGTGGACTCTCCCAAGGTAGAACTGTAAGACATGGGTACAACGAGCGATCATTTCCGAGAGAGAAGAACATAACTGCACACTTGTAAAAATTTGCAATGGGAAACAAGTCCGTCCACGTCTCCATGTAGTGATTCTCGCCACAAGGTCCCCCGCCCTAATTAATCCGGTGACGAGCCTGCGCCACACCGTCGTAGTATACGTGCTCATAAAAAGATGGGTTCGCAGCTAGCTCATTTGAAATCGAACGATGAGCGAGTTGCCAATTGTCTTCACCACTGTGAAAAACATCGGCGACACATCGAAATCCACAGTTTCCATCAGCACGTACATCATTCCACTGGTGTAGGAATGACATAATGATTCCTGGAATCCTATCCGCATATGGAAAGTCGTCTACGTCAGCCCGCCCAGTCACTACAATATAAACAAAAAATACAGTTACATATAATAACAAAATATACATATTTACTGAAATAAATAACAAAATTATAATAACAATAAATATAGGGATGGTATACCTGATCCTCCCCTCACAGACGAAGAACCAGAAGATCGACCACGACCTTTGCTTCCACTACCGGAAGAACGACCACGACCTCTACTCCCACTACCTGAAGATCGACCACTACCTCGCTCTGCATACTCAAACGCACTAGGGTCCCGTCGTGTCGACTTTCCCCTTGGTCGACCTCGTAGCTTTGTTTTTTCTGCAGGCTCTCTCAAATTCGCATGTTCGGGGTGTAGCTGCTCGAATAAAACCCGAGAGGCAGATCGAATTACGGTGGGGTCACTTCCTGCAATCTCATCAACCAGGCTGCGAAAATGTTCGGCGTCTTGAGCTGCCTGAGACACAAACTCTGCGTTCCCGGCTCCTTCCCCAATGACAAGTGTCCTCCAGAATGAAGGAATCTGATCTAAGTAAATTCCGTTGTCTGATTCAAGACATCCGCGGATGGTACATGCGCAAGGTATCCCATGAGAAGTCAGAAAAGCGCACTCACAACGATATTCAACTTCATCATCTAACTCTTGCATTCTTTTCACCTCCTGACTCAGCAATTGCAAGCAGTGATGCGAAACTCGACCATTTATGTGACGATATAGAGCATGTCCGAAATTAGTCAAATTTCGCCGTCTCGAGTCTTCAAGAGCGTTTCGAATATTCGTCAGCTGCATTTCAATAGCCGCGTTGACGCGCTCGAAAAGAGTGTCCAGAGCTGCAGTCGATGTAGAAATCCACTCTTTTAGAGCCGAATGAGCACTTTCGACCCTACAATTCGTGGTGTTCCCAAAATGAAGGACTTTGTTCGTCCAATTCAGCACAAACTTTTCTTTATGCACCAACCACGTGGTGTCCAGATACTCCGTGATAGCCGGCCACGATCTATACAAATCTTTCAGAGCATACACAGCTCTATCATACTCGGCTTCTGAAGTAGAAAGCATGATTTTCCTCCATCTTCCACGCCTCAAAGTCTCTGCCATCTGCTTATTTTTGCCGAATACGTGGTATGCGTAGTTCAATACGTCTTTGTTGATGTGCCATGTGCAGAGTAAATGAGCAGAGTCAGGAAATACCTCTCTCACTGGTCGCGTAAGGCCTAACTCCCGGTCTGTTATTATTGCAGTCGGGCTGACAATCCCCAATAACAGATCTCGCAACTTCTCCATCACCCACAGATAACTGGAGTAAGTTTCATTCATCAAAATCGCATATCCAATAAGGAAAATCATGTTTGTTGGTGTGACCCCAATCATTTCGAACAAAGGCATCTTATACTTGTTCGTCTTGTAAGTCGAATCCATGCAGATAACGAAAGGATATGTCCGCAACAACTGGACTGACGTCGGATGTGCCAAAAAAGCGTGAGTGACGACATCAGTTTCTGGATCCGCCATAATCCAATGTAAGTACTGACACTGCACTGCTTGATAGAGAAACTGCTGGACGGGATTCCGGTCTTCAGATTTTGTCCTCCTCATGTAATCTCTGAAATTATAAATATGCCTTTTATTTGGATTGTCCTCCGGGAATTTTTCTTTTACTGCCTTCAAGATGTTCCGTGGTTTTGCTTGCGCCTCAGTCATATCACGAACAATCTTCTTCGCCCCAGAACTTAGACCACTAATTTGACGATGACCCTCTGGATAAACTGTCAGTCTGTGGTTGTGATGTCCATGAGCACTATTAAAAACCACAACCCATCCATCACGATCTCGTCGCTCCACCACTTTTATTAAGAAACGGCAACCGCAACCCTTTCTTTTGGTGTTTCTTCGAAGTGCAGTATCCATATCTTGAGACTCCATTTGATTTCGCCGGTCGCATCTCAAATAACAATCCATCCGACTATCTGATCTTGTTTTGTACGACGAGACGACCAAAAAAAAACCCAGCTCCGATAGCTACTTGTTTGGCCCATTTACATGCTTCATCGATTGTTTCAAAGATTTGTGTAGTTTGAAATAACTCACTGTAATCCACTCCATCACCACCGAAATCTTCCAACGAAACCTACAAAAAAAAATCGAAATTAAAAAAATCAAAAAAATTCCGGGAGTCTGTATTAAACGCCTACCCCATGGGAGGGGCGTCTGAGTTAAACGCCCTTCCCAAGGGTGAGGCGTCTGCGTAGGACGCCTGACCCTAGGGAAGGGCGTCTACTACAGACGCCTTACCCAAGAGGAGGACGTCTACATAAGACGCCTCTCCCATTGCGTAGGCGTCTGCGTTAGACGTCTCGGCCAAGGGGAGGACGTCCTACGCAGACGCCCTCACCTTGGGGAAGGCGTCTAATGCAGACGTCCGGCCCAAAATTTGCCCCGCGCCAGACTTACCTCACCGGATGCATCACCCTCGCCAGACATTTTCGTGGTATTTTTACTGATAAATTATGAATATACAAGACCGTAGGCCTAATTTATAGACACGGGACGATATGGGTATTAAATATATTGTTAAGTGCAATTTTGTAATTTCAAGGGGCGATTTAAGTAGTTTTGGGGCAACGTTTAGTAGTTCCCTAAATAAATCTGGGAACATAAATATCATTATAGTGTTGTAAATTTTGCAAAAAAATCACTTGAATTTATTAATAAATTATTCGTGCGTGTTTTGCAAAACTTACAACAAATCTATTTAAATGTATGTTTGTAGGTTTATTCTCGGATGCAAAACTTCAATTAAATATTAATATAACTAATGTAAGTTAAATGAAAAGGTAACGGAATGAGTCGAATGACCTGACAAAAAAAGGCACGTGAACAAATGTCAGAGTTTTTTCTATGGCATGTGAAGAAATAGGTTTTCAATAGCATATCTCCGATTTTACAAGTTTTTAGTGACACAAAATTATCCAATATTTTAAATACAAAATTACGGATACTAATATGGCATCATATAGACACTATGCTAATGTACAATTTTTCTTTTACTTTTCCTTGTTTAAAATTATAAAGGGAAATTTTGAGTCTTTATACTTAAAGTGGGTCATTAATTTAAAAAAAATCTCATATTAACACCATTGTAAAATGAGACTTATGTTTCATGTGCTACCCAAAACATCACTACCATTTAAAATACCAAAAACCTTTCCCTCTCTTTCCCTTTCATGCACATTCCTCCTCTCTTTGTTCTCCTCACTTTTCTCTCACACTCGACCCCTCAATCAAACCCAAGATCGTACCCTGTCGAACCCCATTTCGAGCCTCCTTGTCGTAGTCGAACCCAGATCGGAATACAACCTCCATTGAAGTCAATGATGAATGACACTTTTAGGGAACAAATTTCAAACAGTTGCAACTACGTTAAATCTTTCTCTATTGTGATTCTTTTACTCTTGTCATCCTTGAAAAACCAATCTCTACTATCAATTTCCCAAACACCATTGTACGCAGCCAATACATAAACAGTCAAACGTGATACAACAAAAAAAGTCAAAAAGTATAATTCAAATTAAAATTCATACGCTATCGAGTTTTATCGAGTTTTTATCGAACTCATATCAAGTACAACAATCGAGCACAATCGAGTTCAATCGAACTCTAAACATGTATAAATATCGAGCATAAGCATCGAATCTCACTATCGCGTACCATCGAGTCCACTCGAACTCGATCAAACTCCAAAACAATTTTGACCATCAAGCATACACATTGAGCCTCACTATCGAGTATCATTGTGTATCGTCTAGCATAATCTGCAACCATCAGAAATAGTCATTCATCGAGCTCCATCGAGCACAAAAATAACCAGATACCCTCAAAAAATGCATATTCAAACACAAATTCAAACTAGACTTAAATAAACCAACAAAACATATCAAGACATTGACAGATCTATCCGAAAGTGGAAAGAAAATACAACAAAGTAACACCTACATCAATGTTTTACAATTTCACTTACTCATTTTCTTTGGTGACCGATTTATTCCCAAAGAGCACTAGAACAACTTGTGCATTCTGGTGAGGGTCTGACGGGAGTCTGAGGTGAGTCCGAAGGAAACGATCTGAGCTCGATATTAGCTACTCTGGGCTCAATCTGATCTTCACTCGAAACTGAGAAACTAGATACGGATAAAAGAGAGAGAAAGATGAAGAAAGTGAATGATTTATGTATGGGGTATTTTGAGTATCACATGAAACATAAGTTTCATTTTACAATGTCGTCAATGTGTGGAAATCAGTGAGTCACTTAACGCATCATATGTCCAATTTCCCTAAAATGATTCAATCTGATGATGTTTCCTTTGTCAAAGTAATAGCTTTAGGAAACTAAATGGACAGATCAGGAGTAATTTTATTTAAATAGTTTTGGGGAAAATCTCTTAGGCCTTATTATTATGGTTCCGACATTATTATTATAACTCAAGTCAAAATTAATCTTAAGAGGCTCAAAGGTTTACATAATAAGAACAAATCGGTTCTTACAAATCAAGTTTACGAAAAATAATGAGAGACATGCACTTCGACATAGTATTAGTTAATTTGATCTCTCTTAATTACAAATTAAAGTCGCAACCCTGGCCGTTAGGTGTCTATAAAATAAAAAAATAAAGACTTTAAATGACACATATTTTCTTAATTAAACTAACCATATAATAATAAAAATTTAACCAACCTTTTTCACAATGAAAGTGACATTCTCTGTGACATATACTGATATACTTCAATATGGTCAGATAATTTTTTAAGTTCGGAAAATCTTTAAGATGGATCTCCACTATCTTGTAGGTAACATGTCCCAATCTCATGAGTACCACTTGAAGTTAGGTATCAAAATTGCTAAAATATTAATTTACACAACATAGCACAACAAAAATTCCAAGAGACAAACTACCCAAATTAATGAACAAGTCAATGTGTAAAACCGAATTAAGAACTAACTAGATACCAATCCTATATATATGATACGATATTATGTTTCAGAGAACACATGGAAACTAAAGAAGTGGTCAATTTTTTTCTTTTGCTTGATCTTGTTTATGTTTCAATCTCTTCTACCAGGCATTACATGTACTACTCAAGAAATAGCAAACTTAGAGTACTTAATTGTGCCTAAATTTTCTCTATTCGAAGTGCATGAACCAATTAACTTTCGTAGACGATAAATGCTTGTGTATATGTACAAGGTTTATAAAAGAAGCACAGACATGGATAATTAACAATGGTGGAATTAAGTTCCTTATACTGCAACACGAGATAAATTTAATCAAAAGAAGAAGAAAAATTAAAGAAATGCTCTACATATATATAAAGATTATAATCTTAATGTTAGTATCCCATTGTTGACACACACACAAAAAAAAAAATCTCAAATAAAAGCAAATCCCACGTTAAACACATATCCAACCGTTAACTAAGTCGTGCAATATCCGTAACAATATAACACCTAATGGAAAATAAAATATCATTATTTAAATCACTGATTTTGGAATAACGAAAAATATCAAATTATCCTCTTGCAGATCGCTTATTCATGAGATTTTATTAGAAGAAAGGAAAAGGTTTTCAAGAAGTAAAACTAATGCAACACCATCTTACATGAAACGTTACAATATATATGTCACAAGAATGTGGAGCTGCATTATTCTCAATATATACGATCTGTACAAGTTTTCTTTGTAATAACTAATAATTCATTGTAGAAGAAGGATATATATAAATATATAATACACTAATTAATTAGCCACTTAATTACGTGAACATCAAACTCATGCAGAAATGAAATCAACACCAAACGTACCAACCCTAACTAGCAAGCTAGCTCAAAACGGGTTCCACATGGAATGAGCACCACCAGTCTCAGTCAAGTAACTCTCAGAGCTCCCTTCAGCCAAGCTACCGGCCGGTCTCCGCCTGTCCTCCGCCTTACTAAGCTGCTCCAACACAGCCTTTATGGCCTTCTTCTCACAAGAGTAACTCAAGTAGTTGGCCTGACCCAAGTCGGGGATTTGACTGAAATTCGGTTGCATGGGCTTGTTGGGGATGTTGGGGGGAGGTGGGGGATGGCGGAAGGCGGCGGTGGAGGTGGGGTTTTGGAGATTGGAGAAGCAAGGCACGTGCTCATAGCCATGCACGTTGGGGAGGGGTTGGGGCTGCTCGAAGTTGATGTAGGTGTCCATGAGAGGAGGGAGAGAGGAGGAGCCGGTGTCGTCGTAGCAATTCTCTAGGGTGGTGGTGGTGTTTGGTTTCATGGAGTGGTGGCCTCTGGTTTTGTAGAACACCCTGCATAGGACCCAATCCTCCTGTATCATGCATCAATGAGAGAAGAGAGAATTAATTAAGAAGAGTTATTAGTTTAATTAAGATCCAATATTAATTTCATTTTGAATGTTTAATTAATTCTCTATTTAATTTGATATGCCCTAACTAAGCATTAATTAATATGTGATTTCATTCTTTGATATGCAATCGTTTGGTTACACTTGACTATTTTAAGATCAAATTACTTAAGAAAACTAGATTACTAAATCACGTAAGGTATTAATTGATCCAGTTCTCAATATGTGGTTAGACTTGACTATTCTAAGATCAGATCAATTAAGAAAACCAAATTATTTAACCCTGATTATAAGTTGTTGATTGATCCCCTGAAGTTGGCTTTGGGGTTTACATACAATAAGGTAGAAAACTCTACAGGAACAATTGACTTATTTGGCCTAACAAGTATGATTTTACCCATGAATTAGGATCGAAGGTAGATCATTTGGGTTAATGTGACTTTTCTTCCTTCTTGGATTTGTGCTTCGTTATTTTCTTAATTATATGTTCACGGTGTTGCCAAGTGATGCTAGGGTGACTTGAACAACATCCATTTTAATTTGTTGTAGTCAAGGCAAAATTTGATGTTTGACTTGTTTTTTGTACAAAATGTTTTGAGATGAAACTTATCACAATTAATAATGAAAAAAAAACTGTGGGAAATATGATTTTTGATTTAGAGCTTAGACCACCACAGCCATGTTGAAATCGGTCACTGCAGAAATTTCTAAACCAGATCCAACCTACAAACCCTAAATTCGGCCATAGCTGTATAATGTTATTCCATGAAAGAATTATGATATATGGACCAGAGTAATTAATTTGATATAAATGAAGGGTTTATATGCAAATTATACGGTTGATATTTTTGGGAAGACAACAGTGAAAATTTGAAGATAGACATGGACACAGTCTTGTGAAAGCAACTAATGAGGGGGTTGAGGAAAGGATTGGGAAGTGGCAATAGCAATTAGATGCGTATAGGAGACGACAGTGGAAGTACAAGTGGAGATTTGCCAACGAGTTAATTGAAGGTCAAGTTAATAATGATGATCTTGATTGAAGTTTATCGTTCAGACAAAACTTCTCAAATGTCACTTTCTAGAAAAAGAAACGGAGACTTTACTTGCCAATTAATTACTTTGTTTTTGCATAAACTTCACTATCTCTTTAAAAGGACGCGAACTTCTAGTTTTAAACCTGTGGACACTACTCTACATGTATGCAATAACATCACAGTGAACAGAATTATGCAAATTAAGCAATGAATTATTATTCATTTTAAGATAAGATCCAATATAATACTATAAATGCGAGTTAGATTTGACATATTCACTTATTTCACTTAAAGTCCATATCAAGTGTATAGACAAATCCTCAAAAAAAAAACTTTAAATGTTAACCTATTCATTTATTATTTATATAATATTATATATGATCATAAACAAACTAGGGGAAACCCCTAAATCTTCTCTATTTATGTGGTCAATATATATATATGCTTCCAAATTTAGCGGTTAAACAAATAAATTGAGCTAGTTCATGTCTCACGTTATCTTCTTCACTTAATCGTATACTCCGTCAGCTAAATTAATCTCGAGTAAAGTTCCTTCATATAGTCGTCAAAGAGTTTCATCAACCAAACTCACTACTAATTCTCAAAGAAGAAGAAAAATACCACGTACAACTTCATGTTCAAGGTTAATTACTAACCAGTTGCTAAACTAGAACTTAAATAAATTATGTAAGCATCTAGACCTAATGATGCATATATATATGCATGAAACAAGACAACCTATTCATGATTTCAAAAAGCAAATTAATTAAGTTCCAACAAATTATATATCAACCAACCTTGGTGGAGGAGGAAGAGGAGGAAGGCGACGGTTTCAGGCGATCACCGGAATCGCCCTCCATGCGGAACTCGTGCATGACCCAGTCACTCTTCTTGCCCTTTGGAGCCCTCCCTTGGTAGAACACCAGAGTCTTCCTCATCCCCACCAGCTTCCCTCCTCTCCGGCCGTCCACCACCGACCGGTCTTTTCCCGTGGCCTTCCAGTACCCCGACAACGTTGCCCGGTTGGTCCTCTGCCCGGTCGCGTACTTTCGGTCTCGGAGGCTGTAGAAGTACCACTCCTTCCCACCAACGCATGCAATTTCTGATCGTTTGGTAACATAATTAAACAATATGTAAGCACATCGAGTGAGTTGTACACTTTTAGTGTTTATGTGTAATAATTCTACTCATTTAAAGGTTAATTTGGTGGTGCAATGCAATGCCTGATATAAATATATAGCTCTTGTGCACACGGAAGGTGTTACGTGATTATAAGGCAATTTGTTAAAATTGTAACTACACATTGTATTCAACAAGGTGTCGTGGTGTAGTTGGTTATCACGTCAGTCTAACACACTGAAGGTCTCCGGTTCAAGTCCGGGCGACGCCATATTACTAACATATTTCTTTTTTTATGCATTAGTTCTTAATATATAACATACATCTAATAGTTACCAAAAATAAACCCCGTGCAAAGTGTTTCTTTTTATGAGCATTTGATGAAATTTTAAGTTGTTCATAAGTAATAACTTATGCTAAAAAAAATTCACCCTCTAACAGTTACCTATTAATTGACATGCATGAAATTATTGATAAATATTGTTAAGTTATCTTAGGCATAAGAATTCGAGGTGCATGCACGTGATGATCGATGGCGATGATTTTAGGGGGTAAGAAAAAGTCATTCTTTTATGTGAGCCATTATCGTTTTCTTCTTTTCTTCAAAAGATTCTCCAACAGTCGAATATTAATAAACAAAATGAGGTGGGAGTCGAGCTAGAGCCAGTTTTTGTTTTACATCATCAAAAGAATTATTGCGATGGTGATTCTATCATTTTTTGGACCACTTCATACAATCCCTCCTATTATATGATCATAACATGCATATCACTTTTTTAGTAGGATAACACTAATTCAGATCAATGCATTGCAACAACTATTTAATTTTATTCTTAAGAAAAAGAATGACAGAGTGGAAAATTCCCCCCATGAAATATATATCTTGATCATTAACTCCAAAAAAGATATAGTATGGAAGTGTATGCATGTGTTTGGGCTGGATCCAGCTGGTGTGCATGGTGTATACAAGTACATGTTTGATAACGAACCTATCATTAGTTGCTTGATTTTATTTTCAAATATTAATTAAGATGCCACTGCATGACCAAACTCTATTAGTCATCACTTTCAAGTCTATTATATAATAATTTGTGAAGCAAATTTCCTCTTGTTGTTCTTCTTACTGCCACCACTTCTTTTGGTGTAAATCTCTCATGTTGTCACACTCATGGAACAGTTTGCCACTGACCAGTGCAGAACAAACTTGAAACTCTTAATCAATCTGCATTAGCAAGGGCCCATGCACCAGTTCTCTCTAAAATTCACAAGGAAAAAATGATTTTCTCATAATTAATCCAACTCAATTGGACCCATCAACAATTCTAACCATGTCATATTTGTGCACCATTAAGTTTCCAGAAAGCATTAATTAAACTAGTGAAAAAGATGGAGAATAGAAGAGGGATTTCCTTCCATGATCAATCTCCATTCATTTCTCCATGTAGAATTCATTTAAAAGTAAAAATACAAATTTTGAATTTCCTCCAAAATAATCCAGGCCAATTTGACCCATCAACACCTCTAACCATGCCATATCATAGTCGTGCAACACTAAATTTCCCAGAACCACAAAAAACTTGTGAAAAAGATGGAAAAGAAGAGAGGGATCTTCTTCCATGAATCACAATTCACAAAGACATAATCAATCCTCCAAAAAACCCACAAAATTCTCTACAACTCAAATGCAAAAACTCACATAATTAATTATACTTCACATACATGGAATATAACCCTCCAAAAACCACAAAGTTCTAATAATTCAATAGAAAAAATCACAAAATAATTATATCTTCTCATGCATAAAAATATTTAATACCATATCTAATTATCATATTATATATGTTGGTGCAAGTTAATTGATATAGGTGGATGCATGAAACATACCAGGGAGATCCCAAGGCTCAACTTTGTTGAGATCAACATCAACCATCATAGGGGTGGTGTTGGCTACTCCATTGATTCTCTTGGTGAGATAATCTAATATGAGTTCTTCATCTCTGGGGTGGAATCTAAACCCAGGAGGCAACTTGGCCTCCATCATGCTCAAGAAATCCATTGCTATGGAGGGAGAATATAGGAGAGAGGAGAGAGAGTAATTAAGTGGGGATTAAGAGGGAAGGAGAGGTGTGAATTAGGAAAATTATATGGAGGTGGGATCTTAGATAAGGGTGGCTTTGGAGGGGTATTAATAATACATGTTATAAGTCAACTTCATAAACAAATTAGAGAAAGAAAGAGACACACATGAGACACATGGAGGGAGGAGACTGGAGAGAGGAGAATGGGATACTCACGTCTTCTGTCTATAGATGGCTGGAGAGATCATGCCAACGTGGCATGCTTACGTGGACCAACAGCCACGCGAAGCCATGTATTTTATAACTATAACTAATTAGTGTAGTTATTAACATGACAAATACATATCATAATTTTGGTTAAGGGTTTACATGTTTCGTGTACTTTTCATGGATGTTATCTTCACAAATGTAATCGTTTGTGATCAACATCAACCATCATAGGGGTGGTGTTGGCTACTCCATTGATTTTTTACATGAATTTTTTGATACAGATGGAGACACGATAACAATTTGGAAGTCTAAGTGTGCATGTATATACTAACTTTTCAATCGTGTTGTGTTTGTGTACTATCGTGTCAAACAATTTTGAAGTCGTGTCAGGATTTCATGTTATCGTGTTTACTACAATTTAAAAACATTCATCATCATTAGATTGGAAATATATAGTTAAGTGACATGTTATTTTGTTATTTTTTCTTTTTTAAATAACATATTAATTGATCATTATGAAGTAAAAAAACAATTGATTACCTATCAAAAGATGTTATTCGTGTTACTTTCGTGTAAAAAAAATAGTGTAATCGTGTCGTGTTCATGTCAAATCGTGTACTAATTATTTTTTATGTTTATATATATCCTCACAAATCATCATAATAAAACATTTCAACCACACGAAAAATTTCGTGTAATATCGTATCTAAATTGTGTCATCATATCATGTCGTGTAATCGTGTTATGACAGAAATTGACAGACCTACAATGAATTTAAAAGTGTGATGGAAGCTAATATGCAACATTAAGTCATATATAGGTTATCATTAATGTCACTTTAACTTGAAAGATTTTGTTTCGTACTTATTTTTTGTCTCCAAGAAAATTTTCCAATACTTAGATATCAATTGAAATGAAGACAAAGATAGGGCTAAAAATTTGAATTAAAAACATTGCAAAATATAAGTGACGATCAGCCAAATCTACGCAAGGCAAGTGGACACAATGTGAGAGAGATGTAGGAAGAGAATTGTAACATCCCCGAACAGCGGAAAATTTAAACTTTTAAAATCAAGGGAAACACGAGGATAAAACCATCAAGAGTGAGGACATTACTGAAATAAATACTCAAATACAACTGGTGCACCATATTACATAAGAGTTTGTCAAAAGAGTGATTACAGCAGAATATGTAATACATAAAACACGTAATCACGACAACCTAAAATATGCAGACAACAGGATCCAGTTCCAAAGTGCAATTTCCCTCGGTCACCACCCACCGGAACCTAACGCGGTCCTGAAAATAATCATAACAACAATGTCTGAGTTTCCATAAGGAAACCCCGTATGACAAGCTCACATATATGCCCTAACATACTAGTATAGCATGACATGAAATACAAAGCAGTAAACAACATTCCCACAAGGGCAAAATCAGACATCCGTCCTGTCGTTCACGCTGCCACACAGGCCCCGCGGTCTACAACCGCCACCGCTGCCACACAGGCCCAACGGTCTGCAACATCGCCGTCGCCACACAGGCCGTACGGTCCAACATCACCGCCGCCACACAGGCCGCACGGTCCAACATCACCGCCGCCACACAGGTCGCACGGTCCAAATACTGGGTCTCCGTAGAGACCTACCGTAGGCACATACGGTCTAGCGGACAGTACGCAACACATGCCCATGCGCGACTACACAAGCCAAGGGATCGGTGAGGAGGCGTCCGCACATCCGCGCAGGTAGAATCAGATCTGAAAACATCGTGGCTCACCACCACACCAACGGAGCCGTCTCTCAGGTCGGTCCTGAAGGGAATGTGTTCTAAAAGTTTTACTTTTAAATGTCAATTATTATGAATTGAATGAGAAATCATTTTGTTCCTTGTTTATGTTATTCGTCTTTTAGAAGTGTTAAGGAAGAGGCTCTTGCTCCTTAACCGTAGAGCTCTAAAAGATATTGGTTTACATAAAACAAAAGATATTCGCAATCATGGTAATTAACATGGAACATTAATTACCGAGTTAAGATTGTCGTGTTGGTCATAGATCATTGTAGCTCTACAAGTGAGTGACAACACGAGTATGCAAAAGAGGAAAATATTACTTTTGTATACTGAATAGACCTAATAAGTAAAATATTATAGAAATGTGTTTCTGTGTCATTAATATTTTACTGTGTCTTTGGTCCTCTGATATGAGACTTATATCTAATCACTTAAGGAATACTTAATTAGATCAGTGTCTTGAACTATCGATCAGTGTAGTGTAAAGACATTGGTTGGTTAAGTACAACTTTTGTTGGAGAAGATAGTTAGTCAAAAGACTATCATTGTCCCTTTTAATTGAGTGATGATATTAGTGGGCCCCTTGATAAAGCAAAGTTATAATGTGCACAATGTGATTTGTGTTAAGTCACATATTTATAACTAGCTTAAAGAGATCAAGAAATGAATACTAATACAAAGATGACACAATACTACTTTGTGTGTATTCTTAATATCATGAGGCAAGGGACGGACACAAGTGGTGCACTCCATCACTAAGTGGATCGGGTTTTGGTTCGAGTGGAATTAAGACATCTAACTAATTGGGAGCTATAATGTGTAGCTAGATACCGCTTATAGCTTGTGATATTAAGCTCTTAATATCACTGTCAACTTAGTTTAGATCCTCCCATAGGTCACACCACAAAACTGGGAAACAAGAAATGGGGATTTTGAGTTCATAGGATGTGTCGGGTTTCATGTAGAAAATATGACACATGGGGTGAACAAGCAAAATCAAAATTATGTTGTGATTGATAACATAATTAGAATCTAAATCAAATTCATATGTGATGTACATATTATGGGGTGTAATGATTGATCATTACATAGGATAATATGTATGTTACATAAGTTGTGAATTTACTACTAATCCCGAAATGTCAAATTTTGTAGGGGTTAAACCGAAATTTGACAAGTCTGCATAACAGTGCTCCAACGGTCGACCGGATAGCAGTAAACGGTCGACCGATCGGGCACGGTCGACCGGACGTGTCTCGACCGATAACAGGGAATTTTCATCTGTTCGAACGGTCGACCAAATGTGATCGGTCGGTCGACCGAACATTGCGATGGAATAGTTCGTGTTACGAACGGTCGACCGAGTTATAGAACGGTCGACCGAAACATGGTTCGAGCGGTCGACCGAACCTTGAAACGGTCGACCGGTCCAGACGGTTTTGTGCAGAATTAATTTAAGAATTAATTAGATCATGCATGGAATTGGTCCATAATTGATTTAATTCGTGGCTAATATTATTTATTATTAAATAATGGATGGTTAGATGGAATTTTGCATGAGATCATGGGCAAGGGGTTGCACATGAATAGGTAATTTGGAGAGAGCTTATAAATACAAGCTTATTTCATTACCCAATTAATTCATTCATTATTTCTTGTGCAAAACTTCTCTCTCCATAATTCTCCACGAAAATCCCTTAATTCTTAAGTTTAGTTTTAGTTCTTAAGAGATCATCTTCTCAAGAGAATTAAAGAGGGGTTAGTAATTGGATTCTAAACCCTATCGGAGATTGAGAGACTAGCTTCCCTCTCTCCGATCTTGTTTAGAGTTTGGTGAATACTCGGAGGCATCCGGCGCAGCGAGGAGCATCCCCAACGTCTCCGAATCTTCAAGAAGTTTTAGAGAACTTCTAGGTATGAATTTCGGAATCCAAATTTGTTTTAATAAAGTTTTGAAACTAGATATTGAAACAAATTGATGCATGCATGAAATAAATTATAGAAAATTGATCCTTATTATACATAAAAAAGTTGAAAATATATATGTATAATTAAACATGAAATCCTACAGGTCCATCACCGGCACCACACAGACCACACGGTACCTCACTCGATAGGTGCCCAATCGAGCTACCTGTCGGAACACATCATCGGCAGAAGTCCATCGCCACAACCACACATACCACACACGATCCTCCATGCCGCCACACAGGCCGCATAGGGGCCCTCCCGCCGCCACACAGGTCGCACAGGCTCGTGCAATCACTGTCTATCAAGGCCAGTCAAACATATCCGCCACACAAAGGCCAGACAATCGACATATCCGAACCGAAATCCGTAGGGTCAACGAGCTCCACGTGCAGATACCAACTCCGCCGCTATAAAAGCAGGGCAGCGGCCTCCGTGGCCATCAAGGCTGGTAGTCACTTCACCCAACGACAGTTGTGTGTCCGCTGAAGCAATGAGATCCGCAATCCCTCAGGCTGCTACTCTAACACGAGTCAAATCAATTCATCATATTAGTCACGATCCATACAAGGAGGTGACGCATCCCTAACACCCACACTCTTCCACACGACGGTCCCTGGGCAGGCACGCATAACGCGCCCACCGTCACCTCCCGGCTCACGCACAAGACGAGGACACGGGTTTCCGTGGACAGAGTTGGCGTCCTAAGCGGAACCAGGAATTCTGTCCTGTGCAAAACGGTCGACCGAAAGAGTCAACTCGGTCGACCGTTTCCTCAAGGGAATCGGTCGGCCGAAAGTCTGAAACAGTCGAACTATTTGCGCAAAACATAAGTCCCAACGGTCTACCGAAGGTCTAAAACCGGTTGACCGAACGAGGTCAAAATCCGGAGTCTGGTCAAAGTTAAAATTAAATCTATCGGTCGACCGACTCAGGGGTCTCGGTCGACCGAAACCTACCAGGGCATCCTAATATTTCTAAGTCATAAAACGGTCGACCGCACACAACAATAAAAGGTCCAGTACACTTACGTTCCGGTCGACCGAACACAAGGACCCGGTCGATCGAAACACAACAGACAGTCAAAATACACTACATTCGGTCGACCGTCCGAGGGACCCGGTCGACCGTCAGACGTCTTCAACCTCGCGCCAGCCAAGGTTATACGTCGATTCCTCGTCGTCGGCGAGGTCTCCGACCTCCCTCGACCGACCAAAATATCACCCCAACGTGGGTGATCACTAAAGGCCTCTAATGCAAGAACTTAACATACCTCTTTGTGAAGAACGATGAAGAACGCCAGAGCTCCGACTACAACGCCTCCGGACCGCAACCTCACACACATGCTCCTCCACGCGCCACGCCCAATACTTCCTTGCCTCGCGCGCCTTCACCACCAACTCACGAGCCACCAAGGGAGAGGAAGAAAAGGATGGAGAGGGGAAAGGTTGAAGAAGAAGAAGGAAAGAAAGAACGTGAGAGAGAGAGAAGTAAAGGAGGGAGAGATGTGCTTCTATTCTTCCAACCCAACAGCAACCCTACTTCCTCACTTCACCCCCAACACATCACCACCACACTCCTACACCCTAGCCCACCTCCTTCACGTCACTCCACCATCGCCAACATCACCCTCTTATTCCTTCCCCCAACTCCCATGCAAACCCCTCAATTAACACCCTAATCACCATTAGACACCAAAAAGATTAGGGTCATTACAAGAATACTAAAAAACTTCTTTTCATATTTGTAACAAATGACAACTTCATGTAGAGATTGAGATGCGAATGTTTCAAAAACAGCTTAACAAGTTGCAACTTATAATGTTTCAATATTTCAGGAGTTACAACGTTATCCAAATAGAAAATTCTCATAGTAAAGGGTTCTATATGTATATATTCATGTAGCAACATTCACATCTACGGAAAAAATAGTTTTTTCCGTTTGAATTTTTTTTCTCAACATATAGTTCCCCTTCAATTTCCGAAACGAAACATTCACACCATTGCTAATATCTCTGGCTAATATTGAAAAAACTACACAAGTATATTATGATGGCATCAATTTGAGATGCGATTCTTTAAAAACTTAAAAGCAGATGAGCATCTAGGGCTGTCAACTTTCGCTAGGCTCGATAGTTGACTCGAACTCGACTTGAAAAACGTTCGACACTAATTTAACTTGAAAATGAAGAAATTTGATGAAAAACAAAAAATCTTCGAACTTGGTTTCGTAAACGAGACACTTGAACTCGGAAAAAAATTAACGCTCGTCTCAATAGCTCGCTCGATTTTTTTATTGTTCCATTTATAATTATTTTTGGTATTTGGTAATAACATAAGATAATATTTATAGCTCGAAATTTCGCTCGACTCGGCTCGTTTACACCAAAGCATCTATGATCGTCATCATTGGTGATTCCTTAGGGTTTTGTCAATTTGTCATAAATACATAACTCATGGCTCATGCTTTTATTCGAGTAAGAGATGAACTATTTAAGCTGATGAAGATGTGGATTGCATATATATAAAATGCTGTAATTTGTGATTCTTACAGGCTTATAGCCCTCTGTTAATTCTACCAAAAAAAGTTAAGAACATTAACTATAATCCGGTGTAAGTATTCTCAAAAAATCTCATGTCATTTTCAAAGTTATATGAATATTTTAGTCTCACAAATATTTCAACAATCAACTTGTGATTTCTTTCAAGAAATCAAAATCTATTCATATGATTTCTAACTAAAGGAAGCTGTTTATCTTCTTTATAGTTTCAACTAATCACATTGTATTTTTCCACGACAGATACTCCTGTTACAAATAATAATAATAATGTCATATAAAATGTCATAGAATGTTAAAATTTAGCATAAAACTTCCGAAAATTATAAACAAAACATTCGAAGAACAATCACTAGAGTTTTTGTGTGGCAACAACTTTTCATATGAATATTTTAGGGGGAAAATGATTTTTTTTCATCAAAAATCTCAAAAAAGAACATATTTTTTAGAAAACTGGTTTTCAATTTATTTTTATTTTTTTGGCTATCTAGATTTTGTTTTTTCAAAGATTACTAAAATACTCTTTCAACCGAAAGCTAGCATTTTAATCTTTTATTAAGGAAACCACTATTCGTCGTCCTAAAATTACTTAAATCATCCGTCTAATTATCATTTTGTCATTCACAATTTATTTAATACTTATTTCGTCACGTTTCTTAAACTAAGGATTCTATTTACGTTTTTCTCACTTTACCAGTAACACCACCACCAAAATGACTGGTGAAGCGTCTGGATCCAGTGACGTAAGACCAGCAAAAAAAATGTGTCGGACGTCTGTGTAAGCTGCCGCCCCCATGGTGGGGGAGTCCTAGCCAGACCCCCTTTTTATTTTAATGTTGAGTTATTTTAAATTATTGCAGGTTCCGTTGCAAGATTCTAGTGGTGATGGAGTAGATTACAGTGAGCTTTTTGTGAGTACACAAATATTTCCAAAAATCGATGACGCGAATAAATGTGTGAAACAAGATGTCGTCGGAGTCATTTTTTTTATAATATCATCCTATAAATCACATGCAGATAATCAGATGAATTATTATCTGAGATGCGATCGCAGAAATGAAATGAGTTTTTGGGATATAGATATTGCAGTACGGAAGAACACGAAAAGAAAGAGTTGTGGTTGTCGTTTTTTATAAAGGTGGTCGAGCGACGGGACCATGATGGATGGGTCGTAGTTTCTGATAGTACTCATGGTCAGCACAACCACAGACTTGCAGTTTATCTAGAGGGTCACCGACAGATCGACGGTCTTAGTCCGGAGGCCAAGAAAATTGTTTGTGATATGACTAAGCACAAGAGAAACCACGTAACATCTTGTTGGCGGTAAATGAGAAATTCTCGGGGGATAATCCCAATCAGAAACACATTTTTAACTTCAGAGAGTACATGACGATGTGTTGAATCCTCTTCGTAATCATGTACAACGCGTAAATGTATGGATTTTTGTCTTCCTACACGGTAATCTAATGAGTATTAATTAAATTTTAGAAATAAAATGTTGTTAAATGGATTTAAACATCTAAATTAATAAATTTATTAATTATGTTTACTAATTATCAATTAATACTAGTTATTACTTATAAAAAAAATAAAAATATGAGAGGAGTCCTCCAACGGGCTCCAGGGGGCTCCCACAGACGCTCGCCCAAAAAAAATTAAATTAAATGAGACATTTTACCAGATTCGAGTACACCATGACGTTTGTTGACTCCTTTTTCTGGCCTTCGAGACATTTTTTTTAATGATTTTAAGAGGAAGATGAAGAGATAGTGGTGGTAGGAGAGTGAAATGAAAACATATATAAGTAGAAATGAGAGAATGACAAACGGTAATTCGCACTGACGATTTAAGTAATTTTAGTGTGATTTCAGTTTATTAAATATAACAATAATGTTATAATAGTTTTTTTGCAAATAATGATGGTAAAACAATTTTTCTAATATATCTCTCAATATTTATTCTAAACACAAAAGATCACCAACTTTAACAATTATTCACGACATCAACTTTAAAATTAGATAATATTAACATTTCTAAAAATATAGCTTTGTAATATCGTAAATTAACAATATTTAAAATAATATTCTTTTGTCAGAATAGCAACGGTAAAAGAGTAAACCTAATGGGTAACAATCAAAATACAAAAAAGTAGCATCAAATTAGTTTTTTGGAGGAGAGAGAAATGTAAAGGAATTGGAGGTTTCAAAAATCAACTTTTCCAAAAATCTCTTTATCTTTTATTTCGTTTGGCAATTATTTTCAAAATTTCTATCGATTTTCCAAAAATCATAAATAAAAAGAAGAGAGTGTAAGATCACGAGAGGATATTTCTTTACCAATAGAATTCACACCTCATTATTTAAGGGAACTACTAAACGTCGCCCCAAAACTACTTAAATCGCCCCTTGAAATTACCAAATTGCCCTTAACAATATATTTAATACCCATATCGTCCCGTGTCTTTAAACAAGGTTTTTGACTCAATTTTACTAACATTCCTAGTACCAACACCACGAAAATGTCTAGCGAAACACCTATATCAGGCGAAGTAACGGAGACGGATTTTTTTTTCCGACTCAGGCGTCTGGCTAAGACGCCTGCACCATCGTGGAGGCGTCTGGCTAAGACACTTCCACCATGGTTGAGGCGTCTTATCCAGACGCCTCCACGATGGTCCAGGCGTCTTAGCCAGACGCCTATACCATGGTGTAAGCGTCTCGCTAAGACGCCTCCACCATGGTACAGACGTCTTAGCCAGACGTCCCGTTTTTTTTAATTTTTTTGTCAAATTAAAATTATACGGTGTGTTATCTCAAATTATTTGACGTTTCTTTGCAAGTTTTCGGTGGTAACCGGTCGGATTACAATGAGTTTTTTTGCAAATGATGAAGATTCAAAAAAATTCCAGATCCAACATTTTTTAAGTTCCAAAATCCCCCGGTGGTAAAACATCCTGACTTACAAATACCACCTCGACAGGTCGTTCGGGGGTCTCGCTCCCCGGTGAGCGAGCGGCATTCCACCTCGCCGGTGAGGTGGCGGGGGTGGCAAGGGGGCAACGCCCCTTGGAAATTTTTTGGATTTTGAAATTGTTGGATCTGGAAATTTTTGAATTTTCGGTGTACCGAAGGGGTATCGGTCATCCGAATATAGTAATTATTAACTTATTAATTAATTAATTTAACAATTATCTAAATTTATAATCAATTATCTTTTTTAAAAAATAATAAAAAATTACGGGCGTCCGACGGAGCCGCCCCCACGTAGGAGGGGGCGTCTGGGTAAGACGCCTCCCCAATGGGGGAGGCGTCTTACACAGACGCCTGTCCCAAGGGCAGAGCGTCTGGGTAAAACGCCTACCCGATGGGTAAGGCGTCTGGGTAAAACGCCTCCCCCATGGGGGAGGCGTCTTAGCCAGACGCCCCCTCCTACGTGGGGGCGGCTCCGTCGGACGCCTGTAATTTTTTATTATTTTTTATTATTTTTTTATTAAAAAGATGTTAGATAGTTTACCAGATTCGAGTACGCTGGGGCGTTCGTTGGTTCATTACTGACCTCCAAAACATTATTTTTTATGATTATAAGAGGAATATGAAGAGAGATGTGTGATAGGAGGGTAAAATGTCGCGTTATAGCAGTAGAAATGAGAGAAGGGCAAAATGGTAATTTCAAGGGACGATTTAAGTAATTTTGGGGCGATGTTTAGCAATTCAGTTATTTAAACCAGAAGTGGGGAATAAAATATATGGGGCTTAGTTGGGCCTATTTTTCTCTGCAAATTATCAATTTACCCTTCTAGCTTGGAGAGGCATGATGATGCCAATGCTATTTTGAGTTTTTAATGCTACCAATCATTGGTTCAAATGATTAAATTAAATAGGGTGGTTTTTTTAATCCACAAGTAGATGGCATACCTACAAAGATGAATGAGAAGTACAAGAATATTATTGTAATTGTGTTAGCTAGGAGATACCCTTTCTAGATGCCTTTTGCCATAACAAAAATTTGACCCAATAATTATACTTGTTAATTTGGACAAGAGTGTGATTGATTTCAAAGAAGTTGGTTGTGATTGTGATGATTAATTAACTGTGAATTCTGTTTCGAATTACTAGTGGGGAAGTCATTCGGTAAATTTTATTTTTTGACTTCTTCAAATTCTGTCATGAGAGAGTACCGAGAAAATGTAGAAAAGTGATCTTACGTATAAAATTGTTAGTTTGGAACTCATATTTTCAAAATTTTATGTATATTCTAATTACGCAATCGTTGACTATGGAATTCTAATTCTCTCTCCTAAAATAAATTTTCTGCAAACTAGTTATCCTGTAAATGATAATGTTCACATCCTAATCTTTACGACAGATGGTCAAAAGTTGAAGACTTAAAGGTCGAAGATGAGATCTCAAAGTGGATCTCCACAGAAAACTAGTGTGTGATTAATTTGAAAAACACCGAACTCAATTGATGGTCTACTATGTATATATCACGTCAACATCTAATACTGACAATATTTTCCTAAAATACACATTTTGAAAAATGCAGTTGAACTTGGAAGTCTCTCAACCATATTAGTCCTACCTTAAATTATAAAACTTCATGTGTTCATAAAAGATGACCTAAGTTGCATGGCATATGTTCCTTTAGGGTACTAACCTAGTTTTGATGATCTCCTAGGATTAGGCCTCAAACATCACCATGTATGCAGCCTTTTTACCCAACTTTAAATATTGGTTACCAAAAAAGAAAAGGTCCCTTCATCTTAGAAAAAGGTTTTTTAATGTGTATGCCCTTGTTTCTTCCAACAAGTTTTGCAATAAAATTATGAATGTCCAAATTAACATGCTAAGACAAGATAGTACGATTTACATGATAAGCATTCTACAACGCATAAAAGGTAGAACTAGTAAAATATGATTTAAAGTTGTATATTAGATCCAAAGCCGCACATAAAATCAATAAAAACATTTTACAATCCAAATTAACTGGCTCGTCGCCCATGCTTGTCCATGTGACGTCCTCCAATATCTTCCAATTGTAATTGTCCGATCGACATCGGGGGACCCACGTTGGTCCAATCGGGTCCAGACCGGACATCCTATGTGTGATTGGTGGATCAATAACCCATGTGTCAACCTCACAAGTGATCATATATATGAACAGTGTAGAACTAACGATGTCACACTCAACCTAGAGTGGAAACCCTAACCCCCATGATAATGCCACATTGGGTGTTCCCCGTTATGTTAGAAGGTGAAAGGGGCCTCTTAAGTTAAAAAAAAAAGAGAGGCTCCTCTCTTGTATTAAGTAGGATGTCACCATTATGAGGAATCTACAAAAAGTGGGGTTGGCATTACTAGCTCCTACTGGCCGTGTTTGTGAACAATCGGATGCTCAAGATTTTTCGGCCAGTTGGCGATCGACGATTGCCACGTTTCGTCGATAAATTCAATTAAATAAGAAGCAAAAGTGACCGGATATGGGCGTGCATGAAGTTAGGCAGTGACAAATATGGATGTTAGGCAGGCATGGCAGGACATATATAGATGGATGGATGGACGGACGGCCACACGGTTTGGTTTTTTTGTTTTTCCAGCTGGTTTTTGTGATGTAATCCGGTAGGCAGACGATGGTGAATTTGCTGACAAAAAGGCTCGTGTTTGGTTTGATGTAATCTTAATTGTACGTTACCTTCCTCTTGATCATTAAAAGGATGAATGAATTGGTGCGTTTAATATTGTATTATAATATGAGAAACTTACACATAGAAGCTGGTTAGGTATTCTGATATGTTACTTGGTTTTATCAACGTTTGAATTAATCATAGTCAAACTTGTACAGGATTTCATGACCTCGACAATATATTAGACTGAGCAATAATATGTAAAAGTCCCTCACTTCGATTCTTACAAATTTATACAGTCGATGAGCTATTTTAATTAGCTTTGGTAATTTTATCGTGAAAATCTTAGCTTCACTTTGGAGGCATTGGAAGCAGCTGGTTGAAGGAAGAAAATAGCTTGATTCTAAAGTCAGAAAACTGACGAGGCGTTTATACAGGAGGATTTGATCTGGATTCTCTTAGCCGTCACAAATTCAGGATACCCACGTTTCCACCTAGAATGATATGTGAAACTTGATTAGTCCACGACTCAATCAAAACTTAAGTACTTAGGTGAAAGGTGGTAGATTCAATTATCTTATATAGTGTTGTACACATTTTGTGTTTAACAATGTATGACTAATTGCTACACACTCCCCCACACACGTGAGCGGGATAATTTTTTCTCCGTGTCTACGCATAGACAATATAAGTTGGAGTATGCTCCTACAAGTCAATCGACCGGTTCTGATATCATGTGAAATTTGGTTGGTCCACCAGCTCAACAAAACCTAAGCACTTAGGTGAAGGGTAGTGAATTCAAATATACTATATAGTATTGTACACATTTTCTGTTTAGCAACGTGCGACTAATTGCTCAACTTATTACTTGTTGGTATGATTTTTTGATATTGATTAATGAAATAGTGTAAACTTTGTTAATACGTACTGATGAATTCTACATACTGATGTTAATACGTACTTTAAATATTTTGGAAAATTAATATTCTTCAGTGTTTTAACTTATTTAGATATTTTCTAGAATTTTCCACTTAATTCTTGGAATTAGAAATTACGTACTGACTTTTAAAAGTTCTAGTTAAATTTTTTGACAATTAATGAGATCAATAATTAAAAGTAGAACTGCTGTTTTCGCAGCACATTATACCCAAATAAACATCTTGAACAATTCATATATGGTCGCCCTTTGTATTGGATGTGTTTTCTCACTAGTTGACAAATTCATGCATCTGAATTACCCATTTTATCGGTTGTGCATAGCTTTACATGAAAGTTGATATGCACATGTAGGATACATATCAAAACACTTGACATCAGTAGAAATCACAGGTGTGAAGACCTCTAAAAAGAAAGATAAGTGTGTGTTAGGCACCTAGAGGATGATGAAAACTTAACCATCACAATCAAACTCAAACCTACTAAGCCAAGACTTTTCAACACACACAACCACAACAAAACAAGAAAATCCAAGTGCGGGATATCTCATGTTTGTGTACGAAGAAAGGAAGGTGAAAGAAAGATGAGAATGAAGCCACCATGCATGTCTTAATCACAAAAGTAACAATTCCATAACGCATTTGCCTAGCTTAATTGCATCCACGTAAATAAAATAAATAACAAGTGCGCGCACACACACAAATATTATATATATATATGAGACTAAGATCTAGTAAGTTCAAGACTCATCTTATTTGTTTAATTCTCTTACAATCTTACCATTAGATTTAATTATGGTTAATTTACGGTTAATATTCATCATTAGATCATTTTATTAGTATGATTATCGTAATCGTAATCTACCTTACAATTTCAAATGAGTGGTAGAGATGATTGGAGCTTAAAATATACAGATTAAGCTCTACACTCACTGGAGGATTACTGCATATCATATATACATGTATACATACATATGTATGTATATATACATATATATATACCATAAGTAGGGGTGACAATGGTTATTCGGAACCAATTAAATCGAACCGAATCCGGTGGTACCGAATCGGAATTGAACCGGGGTAAAACGGATTTGGGTCGGATTTGATTACCCAATTTAAAAAGCGACCCGATTCGGGTTCAATTCTTGTTCTAGCTACTGGAAACGGATCCAGAATCGGGGTATTATTTAAAAAAACCTTAAAAGTTTTCATAAGAAATGAAGAAAATAATAATTTGTACATGTAAATTTTGAAAATAATAATCCGATTTTAGGTACATGTGATCCCACCAGATCCGGTTCTAGATACCGAAGTTAGAAATCAACCCGGATCCGATCTGCGTACCTCAAATAAAACACATATCTGATTTTGATTCTCCCAGTACCCGAACCAAAACCGATCTCTTGTCATCCATAATCATAAAACACCCCAAAGTCAAGACATTCCTACCCTAACTTTCATTGGTTTCAAACACTTATTAGCCCTCAATTAAGCTTGAAAACTCCATTACATGCTTTTAAAATAATACGCTACGAGAGCGTGCCAACTGTCCTATGTAACGACGCGATAATTTAATATTTTTTCAGTAGAATAATTCACGATTAGGCCATAATTCACGCTTGAAGCTTGAAGCAAGGCGAAGATTTGAAGATTTCTTTGTTTTTGTTAGGTGGGGATATGAACTAGATGAGGTCATTGTGGTAATAAATAGTGTAGGGAAAGGTGGAGTGGATAGACCAGATGGTGACATTGTGAAAGCAAAACATGGTTTGGTGTTTTATGAATGAAGATTTAAATAGAGATTGTAGATAAGTGTTTGGATTATGCTGCTAAGCCAATGCTTAGAAGTCAAATGGCGAATGAAATTAACTGGCCCAGGGGGAATAGATTATAGCAATGATTGTGCGCTTTTCATTCTGTAACAATGACAGTACTCATTCCATTCTGATATTAAGGATTAGAAGTGTCATTAGATTTATTCACGATTCCTAGAAGTGGCTGGCGAAGACATTACTTAAAATACAACTTAAACTAGTATAGTATTTGTCCTAACTTCCAACTAGTATTGCGACTACTTGTTCGGGTTGGTTTGGTTGGTAAACTAGTTTAATAAGTTTCCCATGTTTTTATATTGCAGTTACTGTCATGCGGTTAAGTTGCTTATAGGATAAATCATGGATATATATCAAGCAAAGTTTAATAATCAGGTCTTGCCTGTGGGCATGTTTTGGCAAATGAAGTTCGGCTACAGCAAATTAAGATACCAGAAAAGTTAACGACTTTGGAACATCCAGAAAGCAAAGGTTCACAATCCATAAGGTTGAATGAAAAGGACAATTTTGCATCTCATTGAGCAAAAAAGTGAGATGGAACTTAGAAGACTAAATTGATGGATAACCTGCCTGCAAGTCAACTAGAGGCTTCAATTTCACAAGACGGGATAAGAATAATATGGCAAGTTGCCCTAATAACATGCATCAAATTTGGTTGATTAAGCTAAACAATCTTAGTACAAAAAATAAGACATGATTAACTCATTGAAAATATAAAAACAACTTCGGCTTATTTTTGGCATATACGAAGATTCTTAATATTGCATATACACCAAGGCGGTAGCTTCTGACTTTGAAAGGTCTGATCCAAGTCAAGACAGCCATTTTCCAAAACAAACCGTATTAAGCAAGAACCATATTCCAAATGACGCATGATTGGAAGTTTGTGACAAAAACAATTAGGAGACCACCCACTTAACCACCTCACCTACGAACAGACTGTGATAATGGATTTGTAAAACATATTAGCATGCTTCAAGCTCCTGTTTCTAATACTAATTGAATTTTATGCAATATTATAACAACAATGTGTGCTTGCTAAGTGGTGATATCAAAGCCTAATGCTGATGAAAGAAATATGACGATAAAACAACGTGCCAGATTTTGTTTACAGAAGTAAAATGTAAAAAATTCAAAGACAGGAAGTAAAAAAAACACAATTGACCATCTGATCCAGCAAGCAGAGGATAGTAGTGCTTGCTTTCCGTGTCTGGAAGAACAAGATCCGATGCTACAGTTGTCAAAGTATTCATGATCTAGTAATGTATCACTGCGAAAAACACAAGACATAAAGGAATACTTTAGTGGTCAGCATAATCACATGTGAAGTGGCCACATCGAAAAATTCATGATGTTTCAAACCAAACGTCAAAAAAGGTCCAACTAAAACTTTTACATACCATGTTCCACAGGCAACCATAGATGTAGCTCTTTTCTAAAAGAGTATGGCTAAGCAAATACACTAGAATCACTAGATCATATAAACGAGTCAATACGAAAGAGGGGCTACGCAGACCTTCACCAGGTTCAGGAACAAGATAGACATTATGCCATCAATTAGCACAAGCAACGCTGTTTTGGGAAGACGAGAACAGGCCAAGGATTGTCAAAGAGCAATCAAAATTTTGCCTACATGTAGTTATACATGGTCCCTAGGAAACTATGGCAGATTCAAGCTTAAGTAACAAAAAAACACTTAAAGATTAAAAACAACTCTAGCAATGCAATAAGACAACTTTAATTTAAATTCCATGAAAACAAAATCACCCTGTATTTTTCTCCTCCAATATGAAAAACTATTGGGCTCGTTATCAGCAATTAACTGAAAAGGTACAGTACGAGTTTGTCCGAAGAAATTGCTATTTTAAGGTAAGTTAACAAATCATTGACTGATCTGTTCACATGCTACGTCACAACTTACAAATGCAGCATACGTGTTTAACAGTGGATTGGTCTACCTCTGTGTTTGTTCCAGAGTTCATCTTTGAGCAACTATTGCCATATTTCTTGGGGATAAGACAGGATCAAATAATGGGAGCATCATGACTTTTAACGAACAGTCTTTCTCTTGAAGGAAAAGCAGTCTATCAAGCAGAATATAAGTTTCAAGAAGTGGCCCCAAAGCAGCACGAAGAGACCAGTAGGGACCTACAAGATCCTGTGCATATTCACAAAAGCAATGTCGGCGCAATAAGTATAGCCATCAAAAGTGAAACTAACACAAAAACACAAGCAAATAAAAAACGTTAATTACCAGCATTGAGTACTTTGTTTACTAAGTTACCCTTAGTCTCCCAAAAACAAGTTTCATGGTACCCTTTGTTTAACATTATGATGTCATCCTTTCTACGGACATAGATTACATCCAAAATTTTGATACTTCACAATAAGAAACTCTTTCAAAGTGAGCAAGGACTGATGCTAATCTACAATCTCTAAAATGCTAATGAGAAGCAGCACAATGTGAGGAGACTTTAACTAGTGAGTTGAGTCGCACAATATGTGCCCCCAATATTTAAATGGTTATTTACTTTTGGTTTCAATTTCCGTTTTCATTTAGATGCAAGGGGGTGATTCGGCTATTTATTGTATGAACATGGGCTTCGTTTTTTCTTAGAAATAATGAAAAATAAAAAACACAGCTTGACAAAAGAAAAGGAAAATTTTCGAGGATGGTTAAGAAAACAAGAATGGCACCTAATATTAAATTGTTGCTACACTCGCTACAAGGGGGGTTAAGAAAAATGTGTGTGAGTGTTTATGTGTGGGGGGTGGGGGGTTATATATCATTGACCCGCTATTTAGGTGTGAAAGTGTGGATGTATATATAATTTCACCCAACATCTCATTTCGAAAACTTGATATAATGTCAATGATAATCTATATTAGGCACTCCAAATTCACAATTTAACATCAGTAAGACAGTAACCTAAAGAAATTAATTATGGATAGCTTATGGAACCAGAAAACCAACACAAATTACTTGATTTCCATGTTCTGGTAATAAGATCTACAGAGAATTTTGATCCCACATTTCTCAATCAAACGATCCTGAATAACTTTTGTTGAAGATACCGAGATGTGACATTTGACTTCGGTAACATTATCATGATGATCCAGTGGCTATGAACACGTTAAAAATACTGGTGTAAAGTATGTGCTTTGACGTGTATAAGTGAGAGCCATCTGCAGCTATATTTGTATAAGGAACTATACAATGAATAAAGACCATAGAGTTTAGCAAGAAGAGGCATACCAGGAAACAATGATACTCCCTCCATACTTCTTGAAGATTGAAATCTTGAGGAGGTTCAATTCCAAGATGACTCAGACTGGACTTACTAAACTCCTTGAAAAGATCATATTTGTCAGACTTTACACATTCAGGAGCTTCTACACACACACACGATGCAAAACCATTTGGTATGGGACAAGCCATGTTACCTGTGAGCAAAGCTTCTTCAAATATAGTATTAGATTTTACTACACATCTTTCCTTCAAATTATAAAGTATTTGCATACAACAAATCTACAATTCAAGAGAGGGGCAGTTAAAAAGCATCCATAATTTCAATCCTTAATCAGTTTCATACCGTTGTTATGCTCTCTCTCCTCGGCAACAGAAGACTTCAAATTCAAGTAGTGGGATTCTTTATGAGCATTGTCATAATCAATATTTGCAGAAACATCAGCCTCCTCATTATCTAGACACGAATCTAAAGTTCTCATTCGCAGTCGACGCAAGGCTTTACCTTTCCTCCCCACAGAAGGGCTTGAAAAGAGAACATCAGGATAACATTTATCAAGGACCTTCAGAGGGAAGAGGAAGCCATAAAAGTTTAAACTTTACACAAGAAGTTGTTTGCAGAATAACAAGACAAAAGGCAAACTATAGGCACTGATCACAATTGGCATATTCTTAAGTTTCTCAATCTCCATGGTATTTAAAAAGAGAAGAAACAAATTCAAGTCGGATAAGAATTTCTACCAGAATCATACAAGGATTTCAAAATTCAAATCACACTCTGTGTGCTGTATATTCAGTCAAGAGAAATAAAGCAAAAATTAGCATACCCTACATAGAAAGCAAGCACAATTTTGAAGCATCACACAAAGGATCATGCAATCACCAGAAAAGAAGTGGAGTACGGTAAATGACTACCTACCATTTGAAAGGCAGCACGAAAAAGATGCAACTCAAAATTTTGGAGAGCATCGTCTTTCGAGAGGTTCTCCCATCTCTCTGCACTCTAATAATTAGACAGTGTCAGTGAGACTTGATGGCAACAGTAAAGTCATACTATAGACATCTGATAATTCCCACAACACTAGTCACATGAACTAGCAAAATCTTCCCCATTGAACTCAAAATGCAGTCATGAGTGAGTCCAAGAGGGTGTAGTAAGTTTATGCAAACATCTAGTTTCTCTATTCTATTCTGAATTTGATCAACTATCTATATCATTATTGACCCATAATTGCTCATATGTATTGCCAATGATAGTTACAGCTTTAATTTTAGCAAATAAGTTGTTTAAATTTGTAGAAGAATAGTAACATCTTTACAATTATGTTCTTCTACTCAACCCAATGGAATACTGAGTATAAGAATAAATGCAGTATGCCAAGTGATCGTGTTTCTGAGAAAAATATACTGTTCAGGCAACAAAAACACATCTTCATAAATTAGAAATACCTGACATGCTAGGTCACGTGCATTTTTGGTAAGGCTTATACCAGTTGACTGAAGAAAACTGCTCATGGGAAAACCACATGGAGAAAATTTCTGAAAGCTGTCGTCAGATAATAGATTATAGCAACAACCAACACAGACCAAAGCCTTAACTTGTTCACATTCCGCAAATGTCCTGAGATTCAAAAAACTGTAAGTGTTACCAAGAGGATAGATGCATAAACAAGACAATGAAAATTTCAGAACGACGGAGAACTTTCAGTACAGAATAACATGGTAAGATCAGTTGACCAACCTCAGCATGTTGACTGAAAGGTCTCCGCAAGCATGAAGGCCGGCAAAGACCAATGAGGACGCTGAATCCTGGTTGGCAAGTGTACCTTGTTTTGTTGTATCAGTGTTGACCCCTTCAGATATTAAGTGTCCTTCCGTCTCTTTTGGTTCAATGGGTTCCTCATGTAATATACGAATGCTGAGGGCTGAGAGGGCACTGCTTGACAGAACACGGCAAGTGACGGTTTCTGGCATGTTTAAGTTTCTACTTCCTGTCTTCACAAATTACTCTAGACAAATTATTATTTTGAAAAATATCATGGATACGTGCTTTGAAATATAAAAATAGGATATATCACAAGGTGTCTACAATACCAGATGAAGATTTGCGCAGTTTGGCTGCATAATGTTTTCTTATACGTTCTGCACGCCTACTTGTTACAGCTGAATGGTGTGAAGAGGCATCCAATGCTATAACAGAAAGATGGTATTGGAAGGAAAGCACTTGAGCAAGATATCCCTATTATCATAAAATTTGAATAAAGGGAAAAAATATGTGTTAATCTATACCCATGGAGTTAGGTTTTAAGCAAAAAAAAATGCAATTTGACATGCATGAAGAGTAAATGACTAATGACGGATCCAAGAAGGGTAACTAAAATGATAACAGTAACACCAATCAGTTGTGGCATCATAAGAAACGCAAAGAGAAGTGGGAGTCATGGAATACATGATATGTTTCCGCATTGGGCTAACGTGCCAAAACTTTTAGGGCATGCTTTACAAGAATATTGTAATTCAATATAGTTTATATACTATAGTAGCCGCTAATTACTATTTGAAGAAGAAAAAACTTTCATGAAATCTCTATGCTTACAAATCCCACCCTTGGACCGACAAATTTTTTTTTAAAAAAACCCACCTTTGGTGGTGAGATGCTGATATGCAAACTTTGGAATAAAAGGGTAAAGCATAGTTTTTAAGAAAGACAAAATTAAGTTTCTCTTTTTTATCATTAATTGGAAATTAAGTTTATCTTAAAGTGATGAAACAAAACAAAAAATCAACAAACCTGACCAGCACCAACATCAATTACTTTCTGAGCTCCAACATCATTAGCAATGGTGTTAACAACTGCAGCTAGTACTTCTACCTATTACATAGTAAATCGATATTCTTAGACAAACATATAATTCCAGCTGAAGCCATGATAAAGTATGAGTAAAAGAAAGATATTCCTGCTGTTAAGTTGAAAAACAAAGGCAGAAACAATAATCCCGGCTTGAACATAACATCAGGGTATTTAAAATGGACCACAATTCAAATTCCATCGAATGTATGTTTAAAATGTTCTAAAAATAACAGATAATTACTGAAATTTAACTAGAGATAAATAAACCATCTTTCTTTTTGCACCTAACAACTTACTTCATGTTTTTTCTTGGCATTCATTCCTTGGGCAAGCACGCTACCAAGAGAAGTGACATGTACATCAGGAAATATCTGCAAATTTAGGGCAGCATTACTTACATCTCTCCTAGGAGATTTAACATTAAGATTTTTAAACAAGGAAACCCATAATTCACAACAATAACACGTTTTGCAACAGCAACAAGCACCACGACAGGATAATAAACATACAATATTGATACAATTTGAGAAAACATCTGACTGGGATTCTGTACCTTACCCAGTGGTTGTGATTCTCGTGGAATAGAAAGGGACCTCAAGGTGATAATAAAATTCTGAAGTGAAATGGGCCAATGCTCCTGCCAATAACATTGACGTAAGCTACTACTAAAGCATAAAATACTTTTCAATACAAAATAAAATTGCAGCTTAGCTTCTGGTTCATGCCACTTTTTTGTAGACAGAAATCAAATTTCAGTTTTCAAATCACAATTTTCGACTTATTAGTGGTATAAACTTCAGGGGTGCTATTACTATATTCGCTAACTCTATCAGTGAGTTCCATTACTCCTCATGTCCCACTCACTTTTTTTTCAACACTTCCATTCCAATCCAAAAAGGAAAAAGACATTGAAGCCAAACCAGATTGCCAAAACCCAGCCACCCCCAATAGACATCCTTAGCTTCAGGATGCACTCCAAAACGAGGAAAACTTGTGTGCAACCACTTTTCTTCCGCAGGCTACATTTTTCTAGCCAAAAAACGCACATCACAAAGCATTGAAAAACAAATCATCTCATCTTGGGTTGCTATATGCTGAAAATCTTTGAAAGAAATAATAGCTGAAGAACATCCAAATGGAGCACAAAATCAAGAAAAAAGTGGGTGTGCAGCCAATTAAAACTTGCAAATCCCCATAAACATACCATGTTGTATTTGCATCTCGTGTTACATGTTGTGCTTGCTAGATTATTGCTATTGCAGAAGGTTGGGGAGAAAGAAGTAACTCATGTAAGGATTGGGGAAAAGGCAAAGTAGAGAACTATGAATGGCATGTTGAAATTTTCAAACAAGTTAAATACCAAACCATATCCATCTTGGATGGATGGGTTTGGATTGAATGCTGATTTTCGTTCTGATTGAACTTTATAGTCTCTTTTGGGGTCCTAACTCCTAAGCTTGTACCTTTTAGTCTTACAGACACCCATTTTGTGGGTGGCGGTTTGTTGGTTGTCTTTAGGACTTGTTTGACAGCTGTTGTTCTGTTTTGCTTTTCCCTTTATTTTTCCACTTCCTCTTGTATACGTTTTCATTTCATCTATTAATGATTTAAAAAAATACATTTAAGGTCAGCCAATGCATATGCAGGTTTGAACCTACCCAGGCTTGGCATTAACCCCAAACTCATATTACGATCTCACCTTGTCTACTATTACTCTAGCTAGCTAATTTTGAATTTATGAAGCAGTTTACTGATTTTTGAGTAGTTAATTAAATCTTGAAGCTAATAAATCTGGAAATAAAGAGGTGCTATCATTGCATCTTTTAAATGAAAATAATAACTTCGACCTTGATAATCTACTAGTTCTTCTAATCTAAAGGGGCTTTGCTCTCCCAGAACTAATTTAGTCAATAGTCTACATACTGTATTTCCCCATCTGCAGTGAATTCCAAAGCCAGGGATCCATACTTGGGCCATACTTCTTCACAAGCTGAGGAAGTAACGCATCATTGCCTCCTCCCATCACAGACAGGAAAAAAGACATAACATAAGATGAACAGACAAGCTCTGCAACTTCCAGTCGGAGTTGATCGCCAACTTACTATCAATTCTTACATCACTTTGCGAATTCCAAACGTATGACTATGAGATGCCAAATTTCAAGTAACACCACATTAACCGTATCAACGTCGACCAACCAAATCTTATGTCACTTAACAACAAACTCCAAATGTATCAGAACTTAAATTCCAAGCAAATTAACATACTCACCATGACGAATCCAGCGGGAATCTTGAGGAGATTCTCGATCGGCTCATTCCTGAGGCAGCGCAGCCACTCCTGGTCCACCGTCTCCCAAAGCCGGTCCTGCAACGGGAACGCGAGGATCGGGACGGAAAGCCAAAGAAGTATGGGAGTGGGGGGACGGGAGAGGCTTACCTTGAAGAAGTTGACGACGTGGGAGTCGGCGAGGGGGCGGAAGGGGGCGAGGAAGGCGGTGATCGCCGTGAGCCATTCTAGGGTTTGGGCCGCCGACTCGCAGGAGTAGAGGAAGCAGCGGGGACTCGACATTGCGGCGTCAAAAACTCACGTTGTCACGTGTCTAATCATTACGAAGTATTTATATTTATAGCTGAATTAGTTTCTTCGCATCATTTTGCTTCAACGCGATAGGATTTATCAAGGGAACTACTAAACGTCGCCCCAAAACTACTTAAATCGCCCCTTGAAATTACCAAATTGCCCTTAACAATATATTTAATACCCATATCGTCCCGTGTCTATAAATAAGGCATATGGTCTTGTATATTCATAATTTATCAGTAAAAACACCACGAAAATGTCTAACGAGGGTGATGCATCGGGTGAGGTAAGCCTGGCGCGGGGCAAATTTTGGGCCGAGCGTCTGCATTAGACGCCTCCCCCATGGTGAGGGCGTCTGCGTAGGACGCCCTCCCCATGGACTAGGCGTCTAACGCAGACGCCTCCCCCATGGGATAGGCGTCTTATGTAGACGTCCTCCCCATGGGTAAGGCGTCTGTAGTAGACGCCCTTCCCTTCGGTCAGGCGTCCTACGCAGACGCCTTACCGTTGGGGAAGGCGTTTAACACAGACGCCCCATCCATGGGGCAGGCGCGTAACACAGACGCCTATTTTTTTTTTTTTTTGATTTTGATTTTGTTTTTTTATTTTCGACATTATTTTTGAAATTTTTTAATTTCTAATTTATTTTTTATTTTTTTTTAATTTTGATTTTATTTTTGTAGGTTCCAGATTTCGGTGGTGATGGAGTGGATTACAGTGAGTTATTTCAAACTACACAAATCTTTGCAACAATCGATGAAGCATGTAAATGGGCCAAACAAGTAGCTATCGGAGCTGGGTTTTTTTTGGTCGTGTCGTCGTACAAAACAAGATCAGATAGTCGGATGGATTGTTATTTGAGATGCGACCGGCGAAATCAAATGGAGTCTCGGGATATGGATACTGCACTTCGAAGAAACACCAAAAGAAAGGGTTGCGGTTGCCGTTTCTTAATAAAAGTGGTGGAGCGACGAGATCGTGATGGATGGGTTTTGGTTTTTAATAGTGCTCACGGACATCACAACCACAGACTGGCAGTTTATCCAGAGGGTCATCGTCAAATTAGTGGTCTAAGTTCTGGGGCGAAGAAGATTGTTCGTGATATGACAGAGGCGCAAGCAAAACCACGGAACATCTTGAAGGCAGTAAAAGAAAAATTCCCGGAGGACAATCCAAATCAAAGGCATATTTATAATTTCAGAGATTACATGAGGAGGACAAAATCTGAAGATCGGAATCCCGTCCAGCAGTTTCTCTACCAAGCAGTGCAGTGTGAGTACTTACATTGGATTATGGCGGATCCAGAAACTGATGTCGTCACTCACGCTTTTTTGGCACATCCGACGTCAGTCCAGTTGTTGCGGACATATCCTTTCGTTATCTGCATGGATTCGACTTACAAGACGAACAAGTATAAGATGCCTTTGTTCGAAATGATTGGGGTCACACCAGCAAACATGAATTTCCTTATTGGATATGCGATTTTGATGGATGAATCTTACTCCAGTTATTTGTGGGTGATGGAGAAGTTGAGAGATCTGTTATTGGGGACTGTCAGCCCGACTGCAATAATAACAGACCGGGAGTTAGGCCTTATGCGACCAGTGAGAGAGGTTTTTCCAGACTCTGCTCATTTACTCTGCACATGGCACATTAACAAAGACGTATTGAATTACGCGTACCACGTATTCGGCAAGAATAAGGAGATGGCAGAGACTTTGAGGCGTGGAAGATGGAGGAAGATCATGCTTTCTACTTCAGAAGCCGAGTATGATAGAGCTGTGTATGCTCTGAAAGATTTGTATAGATCGTGGCCGGCTATCACGGAGTATCTGGACACCACGTGGTTAGTGCATAAAGAAAAGTTTGTGCTGAATTGGACGAACAAAGTCCTTCATTTTGGGAACACCACGAATTGTAGGGTCGAAAGTGCTCATTCGGCTCTAAAAGAGTGGATTTCTACATCGACTGCAGCTCTGGACACTCTTTTCGAGCGCGTCAACGCGGCTACTGAAATGCAGCTGACGAATATTCGAAACTTTCTTGAAGACTCGAGACGGCGAAATTTGACTAATTTCGGACATTCTCTATATCGTCACATAAATGGTAGAGTTTCGCATCACTGTTTGCAGTTGCTGAGTCAGGAGGTGAAGAGAATGCAACAGTTAGATGATGAAGTTGAATATCGTTGCGAGTGCGCTTTTCTGACTTCTCATGGGATACCTTGCGCATGTACCATCCGTGGATGTCTTGAATCAGAAAACGGAATTTACTTAGAGCAGATTCATTCGTTCTGGAGGACACTTGTCATTGGGGAAGGAGCCGGGAACGCAGAGTTTGTGTCTCAGGCAGCTCAAGACGCCGAACATTTTCGCAGTCTGGTTGATGAGATTGCAGGAAGTGACCCTACCGTAATTCGATCTGCCTCTCGGGTTTTATTCGAGCAGCTACACCCCGAACATTCGAATTTGAAAGAGCCTGCAGTAAAAACAAAGCTACGAGGTCGACCAAGGGGAAAGTCGACACGACGGGACCCTAGTGCGTTTGAGTATGCAGAGCGAGGTAGTGGTCGATCTTCAGGTAGTGGGAGTAGAGGTCGTGGTCGTTCTTCCGGTAGTGGAAGCAAAGGTCGTGGTCGATCTTCTGGTTCTTCGTCAGTGAGAGGAGGATCAGGTATACCATCCTTACATTTATTATTATTATTATTTTGTTATTTATTTCAGTAAATATGTATCTTTTGTTATTATATCTAACTGTATTTTTTGTTCATATTGTAGTGACTGGGCGGGCTGACGTAGACGACTTCCCATATGGAGATAGAATTCCAGGAATCATTATGCCATTCCTACACCAGTGGAATGATGTACGTGCTGATGGAAACTGTGGATTTCGATGTGTCGCCGATGTTTTCCACGGTGGTGAAGACAATTGGCAACTCGCCCGTCGTTCGATTTCAAATGAGATAGCTGCGAACCCATCTTTTTATGAGCACGTATACTACGACGGTGTGGCGGAGGCTCGTCACCGGATTAATTGGGGCGGGGGACCTTGTGGCGAGAATCACTATATGGAGACGTGGACGGACTTGTTTCCCATTGCAAATTTTTACAAGTGTGCAGTTATGTTCTTCTCTCTCGGAAATGATGGTTCGTTGTACCCATGTCTTACAGTTCTACCTTGGGAGAGTCCGCCTACCGTGACGAGACCGTGCAGAGAGTTGATTATTGCTCATTTAGGGAGTTACGCTCATTACATTCGTTTGGAATTGAATGAGGGATTCCCCGTACCTCCTATAGCGACTCTGTGGTATCAAATACGAGATGAGAGTGTTATTGGATGGGAGCTGGAGTACCAACATAGGATAGCATATTGGCAACAATTATGTAATATGTTTTGATATGTTTGTATAATTATGTAATATGTTTTGATATGTTTGTACATTATATAGTGTTGCTTTATTATGTAATATGTTTTTGATATGTTTGCTTTATTTGCATTATATATAATAGTACGAAAGGTTATCAAACACAAATACAAATAATAAGGGTACAACAGATAAGCAAAACACAAATACAAACAATAAGCGTACGACATGTTCGCAAACACAAACACAAATAATAAATAATAAGCGTACAACAGATAAACAAATATAAATGCAAATACTAAGCGTACCACAGATAAGCAAACACAAATACTAAGCGTACAACAGATAAACAAATATAAATACAAATACTAAGAGTACGGTACAACAGATCAGCCTACTCATCATCCGAATCATGGTCGGAGATGCCTAACTGAGTATGCCATGACTGTATGATCTGATCCACATCTCCGCATGCAGCTCTGGCATCGTCTGGCAGCTCATCCCTCATCTGCAAGATTGGGTCTACAGCCCGTATCATCTTACCCATCCACTGCACATAACATTAACATTAGCGTACATTAACAAATTATACGGTACAAATAAATTTAGATAAAATGAAAAAATTACCAGATCGCCACACGTCCTATCTGGTGGTCGATCTGCTCTCCGGGAGGCACCACGGACGATGATAGGATGTGAGTAACTACCGAACCAATCAAGATAACGTGCATCACACTCGGAGGGGTCGCGACTACGTCTGAAGTCGCCAAGGAACAATCGGCATGATCTCGGAAATGTCCGCCAAGTCGATTCCGCTGTAGAAGCGGGGAACCTGACGTCGTACGTCGCTGCTGTCGCAGACCGCACCGCATGCTCTGGTGTCGGGATGTCAACCGGGATCACCTGAACATATCCTAACTGACGCAAGACCCGATCGGGCATATAAGGCTCTATGATATCCCGATAACGAATAAGACCCATCAATAAAGTCCTCGGGACATCCGCTGCTGGGTCAGGACCATAGGGTAACCACTCCACCTAAAGTTTAACACATTAATAATAATACATCTTAAAATTAAATAAATGGTGTAAAGTTTGATACCTCTGATGCAGTCATATGATCTAGCCGTGCGCGGATGGAACGCAATCGTCCATCGCTCTTGTCCTCGCTCCGGACAACCCACATACCCGAACGTGGATGACCCTCGTCGATAATCTTCCGCTCACGATGCGGGCGGAATGCAGGAAAGTACTCGTATATCCACGCCTGCAGCAGCGTAAGACAACCTGCAATCCCAGAACAATCCGCACGGCTAGCTATCCCAAGCTGCCGGTACAGGTATGCCAACGTCGCTGACCCCCACGAGTACTCACGAACGGTCTCCGGGTCCCTAGCCTCCAGTAGATCGCGTGGTCTGATCCGACAACCACTCTTGTCGACAAACAAGACGGCTCCGAGCATCAAGAATAGGTACGCCGTCAACTGTGTATCATCGGCCCGCGGAGGTCGTGCCCGTCTGCATAGGTCCTCAAGGGAGTCGATGCCGACACCACCACCACTCCATAAAGCTGTATCTCTCGCCAGACCATCAGGTGTGACACCAAGCAACTCTGCCACATAACACCTCAGCTCAGACGTCGACCCCTGAGCACTAACCAGACGACCATCCACAGGAAGTCGCAGGATCTGGAAAACATCGTGAAGCATGATCGTCATCTCTCCGAAAGGCATGTGGAAAGTGTTGGTGTCAGGCTGCCACCGCTCCACAAACGCCGAAATCAAAGGCATGTCGAGATAAGGGAACATGCTGTACGGTAAGTGCCCCAAATGCGTGGCACTAATCTCCTCTCTGATATCAGCACTCAGTGTAGACCGCCAACCCTGTAGTGCTGTACAGGCTCTGTGCCGATTCTGGCACTTCAGAACCTTCCGATCCTCTCCGTCCCAGATCCGTCTAGCAATGTGACCCCAGAAACTAGGAATGACGCTCCCATCTAAAGGACCACCAGGCGTCATACTGCTCACGATCCAAGAATCGTCCTGGACCCTCTTCTTCTTCTGAGCGCGGGGATCAACAGTGCACGAGCTCGAATCCCCGGCCGTAAACCTCCCACCCCTACCCTTCCGCACCATCCATCCGGCGGAAGTAGAAGTACCCGCTCGACCACGTCCTCCGCTATAATCCCCCTGCCTCTCCACCTCCGGCCGCACATCATACGGGCCATCATCGTCGCTCTCGTCGTCGAAACTATCTACATGCTCATCATCGAAGGAATCATCCTCCTCCTCACGACGACGTAATGCCTCCCTCTCCCTCCTGACCGAAGCAGATATCCCCCGTCTACGTGGATGACGCGGTGCTGAATCATCCTCTAAAGAACGGAAGGCGTGTAATGGTATCGACTTGCCTCTCCCTCCACTGTGACCCGATGACTATTTATTGAAATTTTAAATACAAATTTGTTAAATTTGTTAAACTAAATTATCATATTTATCAAAATTGTTAAACTAAATCAAAATTTGTTAAACTTAATTATCAAAATTGTTAAACTAAATCAAAATTTGTTAAACTAAATTAAAACAATATATAAACTAAATCAAAATTTGTTAAAACTAAATATCACAAATGTTAAACTTAAAAAGAATTTGTTAAATTAATTTTTTTGATTTATCACTATTTATTAAAGTAATTATGATATTTATTAATTAAAAAAACAAAAAAGGCGGAGGCGTCTGCGAGAGACGCCTCCCGCAAGGTGGAGGCGTCTGTCGGAGACGCCTCCTCCTACGGGGAGACGTCTGCGGAAGACGTCTCCCCCATCGGGGAGACGTCTTCCGCAGACGTCTCCCGCTTCGGGTCGGCGTCCGAGGGAGACGCCCCCCGCATGGGTCGGGCGTCCTCGGAAGCCGCTCCCCCCATAGGGGGAGCGGCTTCCTCGGACGCCCGCCCCATGCGGGGGGCGTCTCCCTCGGACGCCGACGACTTTTTTTTTTTTTTTTTTTTTTTTTAAAACAAATAAATAACGTAATGTTACCTCATACGGGTACACCGGGGGAACTGCTGGCTGCTTCCCTGGCCTCCGAGACATTCGTAATCTTGTGTAGTAGGTATAGGAAGAGAAAGTTTTGAAAAAAGAGTGAAATTGTGAGATATATAAGCAAAAATAGGAGGAAGGGCAATTTGGTAATTTCAAGGGGCGATTTAAGTAATTTTGGGGCGATGTTTAGCAGTTCAGTTTATCAATCGTGAGAAATTTTATTAGTTTGTTAGATTAGAAATTTTATTTTAAATTTTACCATTGATGTTTACGGATTTTGTATATATCAATGGAGCATCAATGTGAATTATGGTAAACCATTTAAAAAGAAATATATTCTATATTAAATTTGACCTAGACAAGTAACTCTTGCCAATTAAATTATCTTCAATTTTTCATGTAATACTAATATCATTTAGTTATCTCTAAATATCATAACGAGTAATATTGTAAGAAAAAAAAATCAATATATTTTAAGATAAATATCATAATTTTCATTATTTTTAGTGTCATGCATTAATGTGGGACTTTGAAAATGTTATTATACCAAGATTTAGATATTATTCATTTAAAAAGGATTATGAACTTTTATGATAATCCTTGAAGAATTCGTATGACTATCTAAATGACGTGCAAATAGCTAATTGAGTAAAAATGCACGTCGATCTCTAAATCAAACTCTATGACCAGAAGTTCATAAATATATAGAGATTAGTAGTAAATATATAGACATCATTAGTCTCACATTGAATAAAAGTTTTTTGTTGGTGGAGTTGAAGTATTCAACCACTCATTTACTTTTAAATGAGAGTTTGGTACCACACTACAAATGCAAGTGATATATATATATATATATATATATATATATATCAATGTTCAGGTAGGCGACCGCTTAGACGATCGCCACTCGCGGTGGTCGCCTGGGCGACCACCGCCTTTCGCCCAGCAAAGTTGGGCAAAATAGGCGGTCGTCGAGGCGGTCTCCCGGCCTAGGCGACCACCTAGGCGATAGCCGCTGGAGACTCCTTTTTATTTTTTTATTTTTAAAAAAATTACAATATTGTCACTACCTTAAATCCTATATAAACCTCTCCAAACTTCTTTATTTTTCACACATCTCTCATTCTCTTCTTCTTCATCATTCTATTCTAATCTTCTAGTTTCCTAATCTTCAAGTTTTCGCGATTAAGTCTCCGGTCTGGTGTTTAGTTTTGAAGTTGGAAAGTGAAGTCTCTGATCCGATTCTTCATTCTTCAACCGCCAAAATCAAGTGCACTCTTTCTAATTTCTCTTTTAGGTGGAAAGTTAACTACTTTTGTAATCGTACTACTAAGCAATAAATTGTATACCTAAGAGGGTGCCTAGTGACACCTTAATCGAGGAACTCGGTGTCTTTTTGAAGCCTAAACATGTATAGTATTTTTAGATAATATTTGTATATTTTCCCATATTTTTCTGTTTTTTCCTGATTTTTTAACTATTTTATCAAATTTAATTGATTTAAAAATATTAAAAAATGACCGCCCAGAGCTGGGCGGTCGCACAATCGCCTAGGCGGTGCGTGAGCTGGGCGGTCGCGCTAGGCGGTGCGTGAACATTGATATATATATATATATAATGGTCAAAAGATTGGTACTTGGGGCACTTTTTTTTACCATTTAGTCGTGTATAGACGTCAGATGTATAGAATGACTGACGTCCATAGGACGTCATTTTATTATTATTGTTATTTAAATGTATAGACGTCGGATGTATGGCGTGACTGACATCTATAGGTCGTATTGTATGTAAAGACGTCGGTCACCTCATATATCTGACGTCTGTAGGTCGTAAAAGTTTAGTCTCACATTGGCCAATTTTTTGTTGTTGTCATGGTTGAAGTACTCTACCACACCTCCACAGGTGAATGCGAACGAGTTTGGTCACTTGGGCGACTTGAGCTTGCTCTACGTTGTTATTTGTCAAAAAATTGACACTTGTGGCACTTGGGCGACTTGGGCTTGCTCTACGTTATTATTTGTCAAAAAATTGACATTTGTGGCACTTGGGCGACTTGGGCTTGATTACTATAGAGGTTGTATAACACGCGTAATTTTTTTGTTGGGTAAATTAAAGGTATAATAGACGTCGGCTAGGGCTGCAAACGGGGCGGGGCGGGGCGGGTTTGGCTCCGCCCGCTACCCGCCCCACCAAAGTCAGGCGGGCAAACGGGGCGGGGCGGGGCGAGTAAAAAACAATTGGACCGCTACCCGCCCCGTTTAGTCCGGCGGGTTAACGGGTGGCGGGTTAACGGGTTACGGGTAGGAAAATTTTAATTTTAGAAGAAATGTTAGAAGTTTAATGAAATAACGAAAATTTTAATACATAAATATGTATTTTTTTAATAATTATATTTGTAACGAGTAAATGGGTTAACGGGTTGGTAACACATTAACCACAACCCGCCCCGTTTAGTCTGGCGGGTTAACGGGTCACGGGTAGGAAAATTTTCAACCGCAACCCGTCCTACGCGGGGCGGGGCGGGTTGGCGGGTCAAACCCGCCCCACGAACAGCCCTAACGTCGGCTATATATGACCGACGTCTATACACTGTACGTTGTATAGACATCGGTCGTATATAGCCGACGTCTATACACAAGGGTATAGACATCGGTCGTATATAGCCGACGTCTATACACAAGGGTATAGACATCGGTGGAATATACGTCGGACACTTGGATCGCAAAAATCCGTCGTATATACCACTGTATATCCGACATATATGGCGTTTTTTCCACTAGTGTAGGTTTTATTGTCCAATCCAATAATCATATATATAGGATGTACATTTTCTTGTATTAGGGGGAGAAGCAAGAAGCTTAAAGAAATGTCAAGAAAATGTACTATATTGAACCTGAAGTTCATAAGAGAATATACATACAATGATGGTTGAACATGAAGTTCATAAAATCATTATCTTGCAATATCTGGCAAGTAATTGTAATACATTTTTATTGATCACAAAAGAGCGACCAAGCCTTATATTACTAGACATAAACCACATAATATAAAGTAGAGATCTCCACACATATGATAAAATATATTTGAGCTCAACTAACGCCAGAAGTGTTGACCATAACATACATTATTTGTGGAAATTAAATAAAAGTTAGTCACTCTCATTGCACCTCCTGGAGAGGTTGTTCCTGAAGAATATAAACTCTTAAAAATAAATGCAGCTACTAAACAAAAGATTACAGAAATTACGGGGATACAGAACGGTAAAATCCTAAAATTTTGGAAAACGATGAGGATTTAATTATTATTGACGTAAAACTTGCAATCAACTATATATATTGATACGAGAGATATTAAATAATTATTAAAATTATTGTCGAAAATTCATTCACCTTCTTAATAGCATGTTATATCAAGAGAAAAATTGGATCCAAAACTTATGATATTATAAGAATGCATTCGTATTTGATATAAACAAAAGAAGTCGAACAATATAGAATAAACTTGTTGAATAAAAGTATTATCTGGACTTGTTGTCCTGATTTCTAAAATTATATTCCTGAATGATACAAATAGAAATCACAATAACAATGTGATACATTATAAAACGAGAAATAATATAAAGGTATTCGCAGTACCCAACATCCAACGTGATGTTATTCATTCTCTCGTAATATTGATTATATGTTCTGTTACATGATCAATATGATATGCATATAAGATATGTTGTAACTTCAAAGTTTTATAAGTCACTTAATATTGGTACTTATATGAGAGTCCCGAAGGACAAAGATGACAAAATATATTATATAATAAACAAGAATCAAAAGATGCATTATACAAAGATAACTATATGAAGAAACAAGTAAGAATGTGCATAAACCTCTTCAGTCAAAGTCATCCCGAAGAATGATACAAAATTGAACTTAGTCGTCCATATGTTTCACCTAATAACAAAATTTACTATTATTTATTATATGCATATGACTTGATGTCAAAGGACCTCCAACAGTGTATTTGAAAAACTGTGTAATATTTAAATGACAGATTTTTAAATAAATGACTAGAGATAAATCAATTGTTTTTCGACCTGAAGTTTGAACATTCTTCAGAAGAAAATTGGTACAATGATTCAATTGTAGAAAGGGAATTGAAGAAAAATATTCTACTAAATGCTCATCTTGAAAGCATATTAACGAATGACATATATTGTATATCGACAAATATCCAATTGTTATAGGACCTGAAGTTCCTTATCATGTTCACAGTAAAAAAAATTCTGAAAATATTTATATAACATTCAAGGATCTACAAATTTCTAGTCATGCGACAAAGATTTATATTAGTGATGTTTCCTACATGTCCAATACACGTCAATCATTATCACAAATCTTGGTGTCATTACGTGGAGTCATTACAAGTTTATGTATGTTGGTGAATAAGTTATTAATTTTTACATTCTCATATCGTTATGTCATCAATATAATTATGAGACATCTTTAAATTGTCCATAAGTAATATGTTTTGAGGTAACGTATTTATATTTTGCAAAAGTTACCACATTTTATGTTACTCCCAACATATTATTTGAGAAAATTTGCGCAAACATATTTCACAATCTTATTATCCAAGTGAAATATAGTAAATGTCCATTAAATCCGTTAAACTATCATGTATTTGTTTATTGAATCCACATGCACTTTTGTGTTTAAGAACTTTGTAAAATATATTCGTAAGTTTGATAAACTACGAATCAAGATGAGTGAATTTGTATTTATTGTCCCTGAAGGACGGATATCATTGAAGGATAAAGCCCGGAGGGCTTGTCGTTGCAATATTTTTCCCTTTTTCCAATTTCTGTCCTAAAATGTTTTATTGGTTAAATGTTTTTAATAAGGCAACTTGTGCAATTTTGTTAGCGTATATTATGCACTTTTTTCTTAGATACTTTTTCCCACAGAGTTTTGTAGCAAAGTTTTTAACGAGACATAAACATAACACGTATCATTTGAGGGAGTGTTATAGACGTATGTTGAATTGAGAGTGAGAATTATACAATGCACTCTTTTTTCTTCACCAAGTTGGTCCCACAGGGTTTTACTTGACAATGTTTTTAATGGGGCAGACCAATCAAGTGACAACTGATCAGATCCAATCAAGCGAGAATTTGGCGGATTTATTTACAAAGTTATTGCCCACTAAAGTCTTTAAGAAGTTTGTCTTCAAAATTGGTGTTCGTCACTTGAAGAATGTATGTTGAAGTGATGGGGAATATCATAGGCGTTGCACTTTTTTTTACTTCACCAAGTTTTTATCTCATCTGATTTTTCTTGGAAAATGTTTTAACGAGGCAACATCCCGAGCGTATAAAAGTGATCTTCCAACGGGGAGTATTATGAAATCCAAAGGTCTTGGATGATTCACATTTTCCTCCCATAACTCTATCAACCTCTCACATTCTTATTTGTAAACTCTTGTAACATACATCATTTCATTTACCTCCTTTAACCTATAAATAAGAGATCATTGTAATACTTTGATGATGAAAAATACAAACAATTATTCTCCCTCAAATCATCATCTTCTTTGTTCTTTGTTCTATTATTTTATAAAAAATCTAAGCATTGGTCATTTGGTCCTTGGCTCCAAGCGTATTAATTCGTGTGTTACACCACAAAGCATGTGTTTCATTTCATATTAATTCATGTATGAATTAAATTAGTCTATGATCTTTTATTACTATCTACATCCACCGTATCTGAATAATAATATTGTAATGTAGTTTATTGATTGATGGAAAAATCATATACAACAGCTATTTATTATTTGTCATATTTCATAAGATATCATTGCCTTTTAATCTGATACCATGTTAGCACAATTAACGTATTGATTAGAATTGCTTGCGTTGCATCACTTTCATTCAGTATATAACTAAATATCTTTTACAATGGTTGTATACTTAAGGTTAAAACATGTCTTTTGTTTTCTTCGGCTTACAACTTTAAAATATGGAAGAGGTTAGGGGGTTCATCTGCTAGATGTCAATTGAACTTTGACATACCTAATATGGGCATGACATTTGATACATAAACACTTAGCATGGGAATTTTATAATAAATATGCTAGAAAGATTGGTTTCAGTGTTCGAAAGTGTCGTACAAGGAAAAATGTAAAAGGTGAGTTATGCTATAAAAGATTTTCATGTAATAAAGAATGATTTCGTTCTTTTGTTTCAAGGAGAACTAACGTAGCATAAAATCAATGTAAAAGGTGAGTTATGCTAGAAAGGTGAATGTTCTGAAAACACAGCCAAATCCAGGTGCAAATGGTTACCAAGTATCCGAGTATCCGATTCGAAAATTTCTATTTAGTTGGTATTTGGTAAGTTCAATGTTACCAATTTAATTTCGGATACGAATATGGTTTAAAAAAATTTACCAATTAGAATTCGGATACGAATTCGGATACAAGCTATTTAACATTCGAATTATCCGAATTATTCGAATACATGGTCAAATACACAAATTAGTATTCCAAAATTTAGTATTCTAAAATTTTAATACGAAAATTTAGTATTCGGATTCGGATAGTTCTACTGAATTCGGATTCGGATTCGGATAGTTCTACTGAATTCGGATTCGAATTCGAATTTGGTAATGGAATATGGTATTCGGATTCGAATTCGGATACAGCAGGTATCCGAGTTATATTATCCGAGTTGCAGCCCTAATCACCACCTCCCACTCTCCTTCTCTTCCACAACAGAAACCTGAATCCGGCCCACCCAATGAGACAGGAGATTCAACCCATATGGTTTATTTGTTTTCGTTACTAATATTTTATGGTTTTATCTCAGTATATGTTTCTAACATTTAGAAACACGATATTCGTATGTTTTAATCAATGTTTATTAACTACGAATTTCACCGGATATTTAAGTTCGAGGAAACGTCAACTAGAAAGTCCAACCGTGTTGAACAGTGAACGACTTGGAAGCTCACTTCTTTTAGAACGTCGAATCAATACGATGAAATTTTAGAGTTGGCTTTTGTTTTTTACTTTGTCATCTGAACTAAAAAATTTAGGTACACGTTCTATAAAAATTGACTGGCTAAATACATGAGAGAACAATTTGTTGGCTGCAGAAGAGGGAGAATACGAGGAAGCCATTGGTGGTGAAAAGCGAGAAGAGGAGAAAGTCATCGGCAAGAGGATGGGGAACACGAGGAAGTCATTGGCGAGGAAGATGACAATTAGTATTAAAAGTGTATTACTGTATTAGGGTTACAATTTAAAAAATAATAAATAAGTGTTTAAATAATGATTTTTTAAAGTTGAGAGGGTAAAATATAATCAAACAAAAGTTCAAATGGTGTAATTATCACATTTTAATTTTTAAAAGCGTAAAGTGAAATTAAGTCATAGTTCAAAGCAATCTGCAATTAACCACAAAAATTATAAGACCTCCTTATTGAACCACATAATATATATTGTATACATGGTTTTGCCAAGAAATTATCAATACAAAATACTCCAAACGCAAACATATAAATGGGCATTCTTCCAAATTTTAAGGGTCATCTTTCATCTCATAAGGTCATCTTCAGTCATGATATTTTTTCATAAATGTCAAATTGTCAAATCGGCATTCTCTCTTCCACAATCTTATTCTTCTTCTTTCTCTTTAACAACTTTCTATTCTCAACCACAACCCACTAATAAATGTCAACTTGTCGAATCAACATTCTCTGTCTTCCACGTATTTCCCCATCATTTACAATTTTCAATAATAACCAATTAATTAACTTATTGTATTTACAATCACTTTTTATAACTAAATATAAATAGTAGGAAATAAAGCTACGAAAAAATAAAGAAAAAAATGGTTGCAGAGGAGGATCTCGACATATGAGAAAATAAGAGTTGTAATTTTTTTTATCTTCTATTGAAATGTGTGTTGTTGTTTTTAATCTTCCTAATAAAATGTTTGTTGCTTTTTTAAAATTATTTTGCAAATTAATTAGTAATTCTATTTGCTTCTCTAAATTATAATAATCAACAACAAATTTAAAAAAGTAAATTTAATTTTTGTAACTAATTAATTTAAGAACTAAATTAAAATATTAAACTAATTAATTTACTAATTAAACTAAATAATCTAATTTATGTAATTAATAAACTAATGTTAAACTAATTTCAAACTAAATAAACTCATTAATCTACAAATAGAAACAAAAAACCCAATGGGGGAGGCCACAGCATGGCACATGATCTAATTTATTTAGCGTCCACCCAAGGGCATGGCGCATGATCTAATTTATTTAATTTCAATAATAACTAGTATACAATATATATTAAAATATAATTATGAAGTTTTGTATATAAAATTATTGGAAAAAAATGAAATTTGATCATAATTGCTTGTAAAAAATTATAAATATATATACAAATATGAAGTACGAAATCCAATAGAACTCTAAAAAAGACAGGGTAAATTTCTCCAACAAACCCTGGAGATTAAACGGACTAGAACCCTCACAATGGACACCTCTTTCACGACTATCATAGCCATGCACCTCGACTCGCCGCCTAGGGGAACATCGTCGGCAATTCCAAACACAGGAATCACCTTTAGAGATCTTGACTCCAACCATCGAATGGTTCCTTTGACTGATGCTCTGGGTGTACTCGCGGTGGATGGCAAGGTTGCAAAGCTCGAAGGGGGGCAAGGTGGGTAGGGGTGGAGATAGGGGTGCACACGGGTCGGGTTGGGTCGGGTTTCAGTCCAAACCCGACCCAACCCGAAATTTTCGGGTTAGGAAAATACCCAACCCGAACCCGAACCCGAACCCAATCGGGTTGAACCCAACCCGACCCGAAATTTTCGGGTTGGTTCGGGTTGGACCCGAAATTTTGGCACCAAACTGCTTATTTCCTTGTCCAAGTCAGATTTTGAGATTACAATGAACAAAATCCGCATGATCCAAAAAAAATCAATACACTCCCAATTAGATTACATGAATAACAAAATCAAATGCTTCAGAACGATGTTTCAGAGCAACAAATGCTTCAGAACAAACATGACAAAATCAAATGAACGATGGGGGACGTCGTACCTTTCGAGAAGCTACAGAGCACGGAGATGGGGGACGCGGAGCCCGGAGTGGCCTTCTCCCTCTCGGATCCCGACGGAGACGTCTCCATTGAGGGTGGATCTGGGACGATCTCTCTGGGGTTAAGGTTGGGAGGATTAGGGGTAAGCGGGAGCGGGAGGATCGAACGGCGGGGAGAGGGCGATCGACATGAAACGCTGGCGGGGATGGGTGTCGTGTGACAAATCGACGAATCGACGACCGACAGATGGACGGGAGGGGTGCAGCGGTGGCGATGATCTAGGGTTAGGGTCGGGAGACCGAGAGACGATGCGGTCGGGTGTGACGGAGAGACGGTTCGGTCGGGTGTGACGGAGAGACGGAGAGACGATCTAGGGTTGGATCGGGAGAGGGAGAGAGTGTGAGGATCGGGAGAGGGAGAGAGTGTGGAGGCCTGGAGGGAGCGGTCGGGTGTTGGTATATTGGGTTGAGTGCATTATCGGGTATTCGGGTTTTGTGGTTTAATGTGCTGCTGGTATATTCGGTTTCGGGTCGGGTTGGGTCAACCCGACCCCTACAACCCGAACCCAACCCGAAATTTCGGGTTTCCTATTTTTTCAACCCGACCCGACCCGAGCTGCTTCTCAACCCGACCCGACCCGACCCGACCAGTCGGGTTCGGGTCGGTTTTCGGGTTCGACCCGACCCGTGTGCACCCCTAGGTGGAGAGAGAGCTAACACTTCGGCCTCCAATCTCGTTTGAACGAAGAGAGTTGTTTACATGCCCATGGCTTGTTAGGGTCGTTTGTTATTTTATGAAATCTTGGAACCTAATTTTACCCGACTACGGGATAACTTGTTTGAAATATCTTTTGAAACCGATGGTGTGATTCATAGCAGAGGTTATTTACATTATGCCATTTAAACTGCTTCAAAAAAACATTACTGTCAACTAACGAACAAAAAACAAAAGATAACTGTTTTTGGCAAAAGAATTGACTCGGTCCGTCCACCCACACGCAACTAATTCGTAAAAGGCCCCAAAACCAGAGGGCAATTCCATCACAAATCCGAACATAGTACAAAACCACATAAAATCTCATCCATCCCAATGTAATAATAATTATCCAATAATAATCCTTGTCCTAATAATTATCCAGACGCCTCCACGATGGTACAGGCGTCTTAGCCAGACGCCCGAGTCGGAAAAAAAAATCCGCCTCCATTACTTTACCTGATATAGGTGTTTCGCCAGACATTTTCGTGGTGTTGGTACTAGGAATGTTAGTAAAACTGAGTCAAAAACCTTGTTTAAAGACACGGGACGATATGTGTATTAAATATATTGTTAAGGGCAATTTGGTAATTTCAAGGGGCGATTTAAGTAGTTTTGGGGCGACGTTTAGTAGTTCCCTAAAACTATTGTACTTCACATGAAGTATGTGAGGTTGCACGTCCACTTCATGAAAACAAATAAAGTGATACAAATCATAATCAAAAGAAATGAATGAGCGTTGTTGTTTTTAAATTTCTTATTTTCCGAGGAACATAGCCGAAACATAGCTGGAACATCATCGGCCCATCAATCATCATCGCTGGAACAACATCGGCGGCATCACCGGCGCTGCAACAGTGGTCCATCAATACATCTGGCACATCATCGGACGGGTCCAGACCGAAGTCTGTCAGGTCATCAGGTTCCACGAGCCGCAAACACCAACCGCGCCGCTATAAAAGCAGGGCAGCAACCTCCGTAGCCACGTAGGCCGGTAGTCACCTCACCTAACGACAGTTGCGTGCCCGCACAATCATCACACATTGGGATCCACGATCCCTCGGACCTGCTACTCTACAATGAGTCAAATCAATCTATCATATTAGTCACGATCCATACATGGAGGTGACGCGTCCCGAACACACACACTCTTCCACACAGCGGTCCCTGGGCAGGCACACGTAACACGCCCACCGTCACCTCCCGGCTCACGCACAAGGCGAGGACACGAGTTTCCGTGGACAGAGTTGACATCCTACACAGGACCAGGAATTCAGTCCTGGGCAAAAACAGTCGACCGAAAGAGGCAACCCGGTCGACCGAAAGTCTGCAACGGTTGAACTCTTTGCGCAAAACTTAATTCCCAACGGTCGACCGAGATCTAACACCGGTCGACCGAAACGAGGTCAAAATCCGGAATCTGGTCAACATCAATTCAAAACTATCGGTCGACCGACTCAGGGGTCTCGGTCAACCGAAAACTACCAGGGCATCTTAGTAATTCTAAGTCATATAACGGTCCCGCAAACAAGCATAAAATCCAGTACACTTAAGTTCTGGTCGACCGACCACCAGGAACCAGTCGACAGAAAACAACCAGGCAATCAAAATACACTACATTCGGTCGTCTTCAACCTTGCGTCAGCCAAGGTTTTAGGCAAAACTCGCCGCCGGGGAGGTCTCCGACCTCCCCCGACAGACCAACAACACCCTCCCACGAGGGTGAGCAACACCCAAACACACTAAGAACTGACATACCTCTCATGACGACGAAACCCCGCCTCCGGAGATCACCTCGCACGCCCGCCTCTTCACAACGACCTCCGTACGCCTCACGCCGGAGCCTCCAAGTCTTCTGATCGCCGGAAAGAAGGGAAAGGGAGTGAGAAAGATCAAAATGAGAGAGAGAAACATATTTCTCCTTAAATCAACCAAACTCGCGTCAACAGTAACCTACACAACCCAACCCATCACCTCTACCTCGTCCACTGTTCACGCCCCTCCTCTTCCCCCAAGTAACACTGCACAACACCTCTTCCCCATGTTACTCCTTCTCCTAATCACCATCTCTCCTCTTAACACCCATTAGCCCCTAATCGGGTCGTGGGTTCTAACGGAGTATGCATAAATTCTGCTGCAATTGAACGGCGAGAGAAGCGTATGCTTCATATGGTTGAGATTTTCTCAGACAAGTCATTCATGAATGATTTACCTTAAAATACCAATTAATACATGAAAAGTAGCCAACCTTGAAAAACAAGAAATTCTCAGATCGAAAATGATAAAAAAAAAAGTAATAAGTCAGAATGTTATTTAGATATTCGACCGGACCACACAATTAAATACTACCAACTGCGAATGTGGTAAGTCAAAAAGACAGGATGCCCAGATAGCACATTTATTCTTATCTACTACGATGAATTTAAACTTTCCAAAAAGTTCGTCACTGTACATATATCAAATATATTTGATTTTTGTCTTCCTAAAATATCGTTCTTCTATCCATTATTATCCTTCCGTTGACTGACATGATAGACTAGAGTCAACCCCCTCCTCCTGTTAGCATCACCAAAGTACCAAACAGACCTCCATGGCTCCGTTAGCCCTGTTACCGGATCGGACCGGATGCCCGCGGACTGAAGACCAGACCGGATCGGATCGGACCGAATCGGTCCGGTTCGGTCAAAAACCGATTTTTTTAAATAAAAAACAAAAAAAGACCGGTCCGGACCAAACCGAAATTTTAAAATCTTTCGGACCGAAACCCGGACCGGACCGAACCAAATCACAACTTCCCGGACCGACCGGTCCGGTCCGATCCAAAAACCCGGACCGGTCCGGGTTTTGCTCTGCCCTAGTCACAACTCACAATCTTAAGCAAACCTCGTCCCAACAATGACGAAAGTGTTATCAATTGGGGCTAGTTTATTTGGTGCAGTAGATCCCTAATAATGAATCCCTAGTATTGTATTAGTTAAGACCAAAGATCGAGGTCCAACCGTTGATTACATGTTCGATATTTAATTTTAAAATCTATGATACCTTGTTTGATATCTAAGGGGAAGATGATTTTTTTTCCAAAAGCTTTAAGTTGACACTAGCTCGGTTGGAGATTCATTTTCTTAAACTAGTCAATATCAAATATCTTACAACCTTAGGGCAAATTCTGTTATGTTCTTGAGAAAGTCAAGATCAGATATTGAATTGAAGCAATTACATTCGTAGATGTGAAATTTGGTCGGTCGACAACATCAACAAAACCCAAGCACTTAGATGAACGGTAGTAAATCAAACTCTATTGTAGAATATTACACACATCTTGTATTAGCAATGCGAGACTAATTATTCAACAATATGTTTGAGATGTTAATATTTAAAATGAGGTGAGTAGTAGAGTAAACAAAATATAAAACAATCAGACTTATATGGTTTTAATACGACAAGATAATCTTGTTAGCATGAGTTCAAATGATTCGTTTGGGTGTTCGGGTTCAAACCTAATGAAATTAATTTTCAGTTGATCAAGTGTTTTTAATCAAACAAAACAACACAAATAACAAATAAAACTATATATATATATATATATATATATATATAAACTCTTGTTCCGCTTCAATAATAGTACACTTATAATTCTAAATAGAAAAATCATTTATTTAAATTGGTTTCGACCAAACCTTATATTCCAGTTAGTTTAGTTTTCTTTTCAGATAACTACCTCCTACTTGGGAGGAAAAAGATAAAACAAATTGTAAAATAAATAAACCAACTATAATAAAAACAACAATACGAATAAATAAAAAACCAAACGTTGTTTTGGACAACAATATCACTAACAACATTGTCATCAACCAATATAATTAACAAAAATAAAACATAATTAGCAATTATTTTTGGCAAAAGAACTGGACCCGGTTCGTCCACCTTGCAGAAGTAGATCCGCAACCTATGGTCGTAAAACCCCCCAAAACAAAAGGTCAATTCCGTCACAAAACCCAACACAGTACAAACCGCATAAAATCCCATCCATCCCAATCCCTGTCGTATAATCTTGTTTTGGACTCCAATAATAATAATAAAGTTTCCGTTACACATAAAAAGTTGACCCCAAATTTCAATCCTCCAAATCCAAACCCTAAAAACAACCGAAACCGAAATCCAATTCCCAAACCACATATGGTATTTCCATTATTATTGTTTACCACAAGCTCGTTTAAAAAGGGTTCGTTTCGTTTCGGTTTCCTTTTCTTGCTTTGGGTTTGTTTATTGGTTGGTTTGTTTTTTGGTTCCTGTGGGTAGGGTAGGGTTTGGTTTGGTTTGGTTGCTCCTGACGGGCGGATATCAAACGAATCCGACGATTCTTGAAGAGGGTAATTACGGATTTCTCTTTTAGCATGGGTTTTGGTCCTTTTTAGTGGTTGTTTTTGGGTAAAGATTGAGTCTTTGTGGTGGATTTGGGGGTTTGGATTGGATTGGAGTGTGTTTTGAGGTTCCTGAGATTGAGCATTTTTGTGGGTCGATTGGAATTTGGGAGTTTGTTTCGAATTGTGTGGTTTTTTTAATTGTTGGGTAACTTTCATGGTTTTTTGGTTTCGAAGGGAATCATGTGTTTGTGGGTTGATTGGTAGGTTAAGTTGGTAGATGTTAGGTTTGATTTGGTATCTGTGCCCCTTCTATCCCTGTGTTGATATTGTTGTTCCTTTCTGAGTTAGGTGTTTGTGCCGTGCTTTTCTTCTTCACTAGTTTATGCATCACAAGTTATTTGTTGCAATTGATGTTTATGCGCATACCTGAAAGCTTTGCAGTTAGATCTGAATGAATTACTTTAGTTGATCTTATTTTTTCATCCAAATCATAAGGTTTCACTTGTTTGGTGCAATCACTTACTTTATTTGCAAATCTCATGTTTGTCTAGACCTGGAAAGACTTCGGTGCATAGTCTATATCTGCATAGATGATTTCTTTCTTGTGCATTAGTTACCGGTATTCTGTTTACTGAAAGTTTTGAATTAATCAATCATTGAATCATGTGTCACGTTTTTCAACAATCAGTGAAATACTGAAATGCAAATGACCTTTTTTTATCTTCATTCTGCATTTGTAAGATATAACTTTGCAAAGCAGAATGGAGAAGCAAGACCCAGATAATTTGATATTTATTAGGGCAAATACTGTTTACATTCTGTTACAGATAAATTTTTTAACATGTTCAGTTGGAAATATGTATGAGGGTAACATGAATATACATGCACTCAATGGGAAAAATTGAATCATGTTTCATCTAACATTCCCAATATCCAAACTTAGAACCTTCAAAATGTAGGCTTCCTTAATACTAAGTTTTTTTGGGATTTCAGTGAAATCTGATTTTCACTTTTTATTTTATTTTATAATCTTAGTACATTTCAATGTTTCATTTCTGGCGATATCATTGTGCTAGATTGATTGCCAGCAGTGCTCTTAGATACTCTATCTTTCTTTGCCAGATAGAATCTTTGGAGATGGAGTGTGTTTCAAATTACCCCATTAAAAAGCACGAACTATCTTCAACTCGAGGAAGTTTCAATTTTAATGGGAATGCTGGTGTAAGAACGGATCCTACAGATGCAGCAGTAAATTCTGGATGTTTTATAGATGCCACCGTTGCCCATCCAGTTCAAAAGAATTCTGAACTGAAAGAAAAGCACAATGAAGGAAAATCTAGGCGACGTCGTAAACGAAGAAGATCTGGAATAAATTACATTAGCTCCGACAATGATTCAGATCAGGAAGAAGCATACAAGGTCAATTTCTTCTCCATGTGCAAACTCCATTTTCTTCTCCATTTTTTTCCTGACAGAAATATCCTTACAACCATTTATTTTATTATGCTATTTATTCGATGTTGCATTTGTACATGATTCTGACTCTAGAAGTTCTAAAACAGGTGACTGGGAGATGGCATCCAGAAGATTCCTGCAGACCCATAGTTGATGAAGCGCCTGTATTTTATCCCACTGAAGAGGTAATTATCTGATGAGAGTATTTTTGCAATCCAATTTTCAGCTCTTTGGTGCGCCTAATTAAACCATCAGAAACCACAATTGATTTGTAATGTTACAGGAATTTAAGGACACACTTGGTTATATTGCAAGTATCCGTCTGAAGGCGGAAGCCTATGGTATATGCCGTATTGTGCCACCTACTTCTTGGAAGCCTTCGTGCCCATTAAAAGAGAAGAGTGTTTGGAGTTCTGCAAAGTTTACTACCAGGATTCAGCAAATTGACAAACTTCAGAATAGGGAGCCTGTTAAGAAGAAGCCCAAAATTCAGAAGAAGAGGAAGAGAAGAAGACGGCCTAGGTTGGGATTGACTCGCAGACGTAATGTCTCTGAAACCAATGAGTGTGCAGCTTCAGATGATGAAAAGTTTGGATTTCAAACAGGGTCAGACTTCACTCTTGAATCCTTCCAAAAATTCACTGCACACTTCAAAGAGAAATATTTTGAGGTTAATGAACATATAATGCCTAGAGATGGGGAGTCTCAAAAGAGATGGGAACCATCTGTCGAGGAAATCGAAGGTGAATTTTGGAGAGTGGTTGAAAAACCAACAGAAGAAATTGAGGTATTGGAATGTGCCAAAACCTAGTTTTGACAGAAACCCTTAACTTCGTTAAATTATCTCTTACAAATATGTATTTTCCTGGCAGGTGCACTATGGTGCCGATTTGGAAACAGGAACTTTTTGTAGTGGATTTCCTAAACCCGATAAGTCAAGTGGAGGTCATGCAGATCAGTATTTGTTGTCAGGTTGGAACCTAAATAACTTTCCCCGCCTGCCTGGTTCAGCTCTGTCCTTTGAGGAAGAGGATATCTCTGGTGTTCTGGTTCCCTGGCTATACATTGGGATGTGCTTCTCGTCATTTTGCTGGGTATGTTTGTCTCTTTATTTTCAAGAACAAATAGTTCCTGGCATGCATCTTCCTTTTTCTTTTTAAATAAATAGACGCTCCCTTTTGCTTTTATTTTTGTAATGATAACATTTTTAATTTCTTGCATGTGGTGATAGCACGTAGAGGATCATCACTTGTACTCTTTGAACTATATGCATTTTGGTGACCCCAAAGTATGGTATGGGGTTCCTGGCAGCAACGCTGTAAAACTAGAGGAAGCCATGAGAAAACACTTACCTGATCTATTCGAGGAGCAGCCTCACTTGTTAAATGAACTGGTAATTTATGTTTGCTGATTCGAGCCACTATTTTATTTAATCATTGGTTGACTTTTAGAGTGTCATTGCCACTTCACTCTTATAAAAATTTAAAAAAGCATTGAATGATCGTGATCTTGTATGACATTGCTTTGTTTTGACACCTAATCGGCAACCTTGTTGTGGATATGACATTACTATACTGATGTGCCTACAGTGAACCATCTAAAGGATGTATCCTCCCTTGCCCGGGCAAAAAACTGATGCATCAATAGTTAAACATGCAATATTAAACCGATTCGCAAAAATTAACCCTGTGAAGTAAATCTAAGAGCCATCAGCTGTTACACTGTAACATCAGAGCCACAGTTTGCAACGTGCTCTGTTAAAGTGCAAAAATGATAAAATGTTGCCCTATTTTAAATAGAAAAAACCTTATTTGGTTTTACCAGGGATGTCTTAAAATTTGAGAAGCATACTTATCTAGTTGCAATTGATACCTTTTATGATTTTGTAAAGAACTGGAAAATTGTAAGGGACAGTGAGTTAGGGTTCCATTCTAGTAGATACCATTTCCAATATTTTGCTTTTGCCGTCCACTCACAGACATAAACTCTGCCACCCTCCCACTCTTCCACAACACGTGCCTTCAATACTCAACTCAAATATCATTTATTTCATCTTTGTAGGGCTTAGATATTAAATATTCATTTTTCAGCAAATTACTAACTTTATGCTATCCTGTAATAATATATTGTTGAATACTTAAATGCATGATTGTAGAAGTTTTTATAGGACTGACACTGGAATGAAATGCAGTTGGTTTGTTTATGATCCATTTTTTAGCAAATAACAAGTTCACATTCTGAAACAGGTTACACAGCTCTCCCCCTCTATTCTAAAATCTGAGGGTGTACCAGTTTATCGTGCTGTCCAAAGTGCTGGGGAATTCCTGCTCACATTCCCAAGGGCATATCATGCTGGTTTCAATTGTGGCTTCAATTGTGCCGAGGCTGTGAATGTTGCACCAGTAGACTGGTTAGCACATGGACAATGTGCAGTAGAACTTTACAGTGAGCAGTGCCGCAAAACATCAGTTTCTCATGACAAATTGCTTCTTGGTGCCGCCTGTGAAGCTGTCAGATCACTCTGGGATCTCTCACTTGGTAAAAGCAGTTTGGAGTACTTACGATGGAAAAATGCTTCTGGGATCGATGGCATTCTGACTAACGCGGTTAGGGTAAGTAACTACTGTGGCTTCTGAATGATACCTATTTGTTAGTACAGTTTTTCGTCAACCTTTTTCTTCTTGTAATGGCAATTTTTTTCCTTCCAGCAACGAGTTCTTATGGAGAAGAAACGAATAGAAAACATTCCCCCCACTTCAAAGATAAGGAAAATGGAGATGGAGTTTGATTCCTTGGATGAGAGGGAATGTGCCTCCTGCTTTTACGATCTGCATCTATCTGCCTGTTGTTGTGAATGCTCACCAAACTGCTTCACTTGCTTAAAACATGCAGATGCACTTTGTTCATGCGACACAAGTACGAGATTTTACCTCTTCCGCTATGATATCTGCCAGTTAAATACACTTGTGGAAGCTTTGGAAGGTAATTCGAATGCTATACGCAACTGGTGTCTGGAACACCTTGGCCTGGTCCCTCCTGTGGATGACATCCCATCGACAAAATTGGACACTGAGCCGGAATCTAAAGTTAGAGGTATCTTTGAATCAGAGAAACCGATAACTGACATCAATAATGCCAATGATGAGGATCAAGGTAATTATGATACTGGTGACGTGAAATGTGATGCGGGAAGCAAGAGCTCCAACTGGAGTCCTTTAGTTACAGGAGCAGATTGTGCTGTTTTGCTGGATTCCAAACCATGCAGCAGCGTAGAAAGGCCTAGAAAGTTTTTCGATTTAAATTCAGAAGAACCATGCACAGAATTTGAGCTGGATTCTGAGAAACAACAAGTACCTGTTGCTGTAGCTGCAATTAGCACTTCAGTCACTAAAGATGAACAACCACAATATTTTGATTCATTGGAGAAGGAATCTTCTTCGAATTCCAACAGTATTAGAACCAGTATTTCTCGGAGGGATAAGGCCCCAATGGAGTTTGAGTCTACAGCAGCGAAATGTTTTGCAACTAAAAATTTACTCAAGCTTGCTCCTTTTGACATGCTTCCTAACCGAAGGTCTGATGGGGCATCATGTTCTAGAGATGCGGAACAATGTAGTGGGACTGTGTTATTTGGCATTGACCTACAGCTTAATCACTCTTGTCCATCCACACTGCCTGACTGCAAGACCTTTAGATGGATAGATGCTCATTCGTCCAAGGATGGTGATTCTAATCATATTTCTGCTAAAAAAGAGCTCTCATGCCGCACAATAGGCATTGAGGTGCTAGAGTTGGGAACTGTGATGCATGGGGAGGCATGGTGCAATAAACTAGCTATATTTCCAAAAGGTAAAAGATATTCAACTTATGACCACATCTTTTCTTAAGTTGCAGAATTGATTTATATTCTTTGTAATGCATTTGCAGGTTTCAAGAGTCGAGTCAGGTTTAGCAGTGTCCTAAATCCAGAAGAAACTTGCACCTACATATCTGAAGTGGTAGATGCTGGATTTTTGGGCCCTCTTTTTAAGGCAAGTATCTTCCTTAGTGTTCACGTAGCTACCAATATTATTTATGTTAAGGGTGAAATACCTATCCATTTTTTCGAAGCACAAAATGCTGGTATAGTTCAAGTAAAAATAGTAAAACACCATATGCGCATTGGCATAAACTGGCTGTGGTAGAATATGGTATTATTTTTTGTGGGAAAGTAGCTGTTACTCTTACCTGACATGAATAGAACATTATTTTTTATATCCAAAGAGTTGGATCAGGAGTCAATCGGTAGATAATTATGCTATCGTTTATTCTACTGAACTACCTCTTCTATCATCCCCCTCTCAAGTTATAAATATCACACTGTTAATTGCATGAATCCTGGATTTGAATTAGTATGGGATTACGAGGGGGCAGTGATGCATATGAGTTCCATTAATTCATATAAGTTGGCGTACTTGGGTTTTTTGGGTCTATGCTGTATGCTCAATTGGCATGTACATACCAGTTGCATGGTTAAAGTAAAGAGTAATAAAATGTTTCTGAAACTGGAGTAGGGACTTGTAACGCTTTCTTGTCAGTTTTGCAGGGTTTTTTTTGCATGTGTTGCTTTATACTCACTGTAGATCACACCCATTGCTGTTTTGGTTCTTTAGTTTGCTTATGTTTGTCCTCTTTTGCTTTATGTTCTTTCCCTATGTCTTTTTTCCTCAAGCAATGGTAAAGGTTTGTATTTTTCTTTTGTTTGTTTCTAATGCATTGATGAGGCACCCTATCAGTTCTACTTATCATATCATATCTCACTATTATATATTGTTACTATAGGTTACACTTGAAGATAGCCCGGAGGAAAGCTTCACTAGTACTTCTGCTCAAGGGTGTTGGAAACTGGTTCTCGAAAGATTGAAGGAAGAGAGATTAAAGTTGAATGGTGGCGAAACATGGCCATTTTCATTGCAAATTCCTGACACTTTAGATGGCCTTCAAATGTTTGGATTTTTGTCCCCTCATATCATTCAGGTAAACAGATGGTGGGGTTTCACTAGTTTTATTCTTAAATTTAACACTTGCATAGCTTCTCCATTTACTCACTTGACCACTTGTTCCATGCTTGTTGCTCAATGTATTGCTTGCTAATACTAACACACGTATAGAAGATAGTGAAACAAGCTTTACCTAAAATGTCTTTCAAATTGAGTTATATTTAATTTATTTATTGTGGCTCATGTCAGCACAACGTTCCAGCTACATATTATAACTGTTATAGCTTTACATTATTTTCTGACAGGCCTTCGAGGCTCTGGATCCTCAACACCAATGCTTGGAGTACTGGAAAGCTAAAAATACTCGGTCTTTGAGTTTTTGCATGGACGCTTTTAGCCATCTCCATTCAAGTATCAGCGAAGCAGGGCAGAATCTTGCTTGTGTTGACCAGCCTCGATCGGATAGTGCTCCTGAAGTGAGAACCACAAAGTTATTCGGTATGGATTTAACCTAGGCCCTGAAAGACAAGAAGAGCACGGGGCACATGATTTTAGAAAACCTTTAACACAAAGCCAACCAAATAACGGGAAGTCTGAGAAAGTAAACAATCCCACAAATTTCTTCACGAAGAAAGCAGGATGATGTATATATAAATAAGAATGTTGCTGCTCACTTTTAGCGAACTTTAGGCTTCAAGAATATAGCAAGTAACACTGACTCTCGCAGTTGATTCAGGCCGACAATTTTTTGTTTAACGTCAAGATAGGTAGTAATTTTGTCTTATGTTTTAATTATTTTTTGAAGCCATTCTTTTGGAATCTCTCACTGGAGAGAAAATCCAGGATCCTCTGATAAACGTCTCAAATGTTCTTACAGAATCACTTCAGTTTTTATGTTCAGTGACTTTACTGATGAAAACATAGAACTGTATATAAAATGTTTCTTTTATGTTCAGTTCTTGAGAATGGATGCCCATAGTTCTTGTTTAGTTCCTTCGTTAGATATGGTCTCATCTTTTTGGTTTCTGCAGTAGTCGTTACTCATGCATGTCTTTGATTCTTCATCTGTGGTATGAAGTGAACATCTAGCTTTGCTAATAAAAAGATAAATGCTAGTGTGATGGTAATCGTACTACAATGTGACAAGCAAAATTTTGGGTAACTTAGATTGTAATTGGACCAGTATTGGACAACAAAAGCAATGGGTATCACTTCTGGTCTGTTGCACTTGTGGTTTGTTACATGTAATTGTGGACTGCAAGCAGAACTTCAATTTGATATTGACCTTTGATTCTTAAATCAATTTAAAATTGACCCGGATTTGACTTCAATATAGTGCAAGGTATTTTCCAATTCTCAACTTGAACGTTTTTTTTATGACTCATAATTCTCCGGCCCCCACCTCTACTTGGGATAGGTGGGTTGTAACTTCAAACTGGAGGAGGTTTAACACCGTTTTCATCGGAACACATTAACATTAAATAAAATGTCTTGTTGGAATTCGATCTTGTGACCTAAGATGCGTCACTGGAAACAACTTAAGTCATGGAGTAGGTGGGGTAGTTGGGTGAGATATTTCATCCAACTTGACATAAGTGACAACGTTTGTTGATGAAGGGTAGTATCTTCCACCCGTATAATTTTAATACGATACCATTAGAAGTATATCGTGCAACGTTATCATTTACAAAGACTAAACTTTACCTTTACTTGACATTAAATCAAATGTAAAATGTGAGTATTATGTACGGGTAGATATTGACATTATCTTAACTTTGATCAAGAGTGTGCTTGGATTGAGAGTATCATTATCGGGGAAATAGTTCGAGAACAACAATTAGGGGAGTAAATTTCCAAGGGGGTATAACTCATCTAGTTGATTTGGTATGCTTCAATTTTTTTAATGTAGGAATAATTTCAAATCGGAAAAGAATTATCCTGCCCATCTTCACACTAACTTTCTCACCCACGTACTCCCTAACCAAAGTTCAAACACTTGTTAGAACACCATCCCTCACATGTGGGAGTTTTTGGGGGAAACTTTTGAGTTTAAAATTTTGAATTTCATCATTTATAAATTACGAGAAACACGCCTCATCTTTTTATCTATTTTGCACTTTTTACATTTCTTCTCTCACTTCACTCATCTTTTTTGGAAAAAAGATGTGACGATTGTGGTGGCAAATGTGGAGAAAAGAGGTGGTGATGTGTAACAACAAGGAAAGGTGGTGGTAGAGGTGGTAGTGAAAAGTAGTGATTGCTTGCCAGTGGGTGACAGATTGACAGTGGTGATAATGGTGTCGCGGTGGTAGTCGCCTCGTGTCATGTGTCATGTGTCATGGTTGTCTTAGTGGCGCCGGTAGTGTGGTGGATTATGTGGAGGTGAATGATAGGATATGGTGGTGGTTGCAAAAAGTGGTGCATTAAGTGGTAACAAATGATGAATGTTGATCTTGGCAATGGTGATAAGTTGTAGTTCAGTGGTCATGATGGGTATTTTCATTTTAGAGTGTTGGTATTTTAAATTTATTTTGTGGGTATTTTCGTGGTATAATGTGATTATTTGTGATTAAGAACTAGTGATCGATGGATAAGCCATGGGGATTTGGTTGTGATTATATTGGTGATTAGCACAATGATAGTGGTCGTGGTGTGGGTGTAGTTCAGTGGTCATTATGAGTATTTTTGGTATAGAGAGTGGGTATTTACAAGTTATATTGTGGGTAGTTACGTGGTATAATATAGGTATTTCTGATTACAAACAAATGATGAATGATGTGCAATGGTGATTAAGTGGTGTTAGTGTGGTGGTTGGAAGATGACCTTGATGCGATGGTGGCGGCGTAGTGGCCGAAGGTTTGATTTGGTGGTGGTGGATGATATGTGGTGGTTCCAACTAAAATGTGGGTGATGATTGTATCGGTGGATGAAAGTGGTGGTTGGGTGTTGATACATGATAAGATAGTGGTGAGCACGCCATAATGGAGTGGATTAGATGGTGGTGAATGATAAGATGGTGGTGGTGATGGCAAAAGGTGGTGGATTGGGTGGTAATGAATGATGACAGTGGTGGCATGTTGTAGTTCAATGGTTATGATTGATATTTTCGATTTAGAGTGGTGGTATCTCCAAGTTATATTACGGGTATTTTCGTGGTATATCGTAATTTTTTATGATTAAAAACTAATGATGGATGGATGAGCCATTGTGATTAGATGGCGTTGTTGATGATGGTTAACATAATGACCTTTATAGATAGTGGTGGTGGTGTTACGACCAAATGTGGTTGGATGATGGTGGATGACTTAATTGTTGCAATTGTGATTTGGGTGGTTGTTGTATTGTCGTGGTGGTCTAAACTTATGGTTAAGTAGTGATGAACGATAAGATAATAGTGGAAGTGGTGGCTTGGGTGGTGGTAAGTGTTAGATAGTGGTGTTGGTGACATTGAATATAGTGGATTCGATGATGGATGGATGATGCGATGGTGGAGATGACAGTGACGACGAGTTTTAGTTCGGTGGTTTTCTGGTTTAGGGTGATGATATTCTTGAGTTATATTGCTAGTATTTCCGTGGTATGGTGCAGGTATGATTACAAACTAGTGATGAATGTATGAGCAATAATGATTGGAGGTGACAACGGTGAATTGGTGGTTGTTGGGTTTTTTGGTGTTGAAATATGAGTATTTTCGTTGATACAAGACCCACCATTAATGTGGACAAGAAGACATATATGACAAAATCATAAAATAAAATAAAATCCATCAAAACCTGATTGAAACATAAAAATCAAATGTATATCAAAAAGGAAATTAAAAGGAAAAAACATAAAAAGTCACACACGTGGGATTATACCGCGTGGATTCCCACGTGGGAACCTAGGTAGCCTACCCGCATAGTCATAATAGATTCCCGGGTGGAACCTGGAAATAAAATTCAAATTTCATCTAAATATAAAATATAGAAATATCATTCGTCTCCACCCCCATCCATTGAAGAAAAATTAGTAGTATCAAAACTTAGAAGTATGAAAGTAGGACCGTTAACTCTAGTTTGAACTTGAAACTCGATTGCAATTTGTCTTGAAAAAAAAACTCAATTTCAGTTTATAACATGAAAATATAGGAACAATCGAAAAATTAATAATTCCTCAAACTCCGATCCATGAAAGAGTCCGCTCGAATTCTATTTTTTTTTTCTTTTTTTTTCTTTTTGACTCGTTCAATTTTTTTATTATTTAATTGATATTTATTACTTTGTATTTAGTATTAATATTCCTTCATACTCAAGTACTGAAGCTAGTTGGGAGGATGTTTGTAATTACGTGGAAGCAAAAACTACCAAACCACGTCGAAATCGAAATCGAAATCTAATAAATCTAAACCCTAACAAAACCATTCCATTTCCATTCCATTTCCCGAAAATGCAAAACCTCCTCCGCCAAATCCCCCGATCCGCTCCTCCGCGCGGTAACCTCACCTCCCTCCTCACCTTCTCCACCACCTCCGACCCCCCGACCTGGTCCGACGTCTCCTCGTGGTCCACCGGCCTGACCAAGGACCACTTCTCCGGCGCCGCCGTCGGCCACGCCGCCGCCCCTCCCCCCTCCAACCCCAACGACGGAAACCGGAAGAAGGCGGCGATGACGTTCGTGCACGGCTGGGACGGGCGGTTCAAGGAGACCTGCGAGCTGATGCGGCAGGTGAGGGAGCCGGGGGTGCGGGGCTCGTACCTGAAGGAATCGGAGAAGAAGGAGATGTACCGCCTTTGGAAGGAGAACCCTGAGGAGTTCACCGTGGAGCGGCTCGCGAAGGAGTTTAGGGTCATGAGGCAGCGGGTGCATGCGGTGATCTGGTTGAAGGAGTTGGAGGAGGAGGAGGAGGAGGAGAGGAAGGGGAAGGTGTTGGATGATTCCGTCGAACAGTTGCTTGATCAGTGCCCGGAGTAAGTTTAGTTTAGTTTAGTCAAGAGTTGTGTCTGGAATCACATTTTGATTATTAGGTTTTAGAAAATCTGGCCGAATCTCGGAATTACCTTTTTTATTATTGAAATGTATTAAATTGATGTGCTTTTAAACCGCTGGATTTCTTGTTTATTGTGAAATAGTAGATGATCGACTGTTCATCAAATCAATGTGTCAATTGGAAACAATCTATCTGACGTACATATCATCCCCCCCTGACCTTGCTAATGTGGGAGCCTCTTCTTAGGTAAGGTTATTGTTGACGATCGAGTCTCAGAATTTGTTCCCAAACATACCCTAGATTGTCAATTCTAGGTACGTGGAGATGCTAAGTTTGTAGATGTCAATTGTGATACACATTTGGTTTTTGATGTGTGAGAATCAAATTCTAGTTATCAAAATGTGATTCCGAGTGGACTTGTAGTTTGGTTTTGGTTGCTTGTGTGATATTTGAACCCCAGAGTACGATGGATGAATTAGTAGCATCAGCAGGTGGCATTGTGAAATTTAGTAAAGAATTGAGTTTGCAGTTGGTTGTGTTTGGGAGATTTTTTGTTTCTATGATGTTGGAAAATTGAGGCTTGAAGGTGTTAGTGGCTCGGCTTACTAGAGTTACAAGAAGGATTAAGTTTGGTCTTCAACTGTTGGCAATTCTTCTCTTAGGTACCATGTGGGAACATTGATGTCAAAATCGATTTAGTGAAATATTCGATTCTTAAGAAGCTCAACTTTTTAGATGATAAAAATGATCCATTTTTTAAGATAATAAAAACTTTGATTTTAGTTCCATTTTGTTCTTGAATCACGAATACTGAATCCCCAAGAGTCAAACTCATGGCTTCAAAATGTTTGGGAATGGATTCTTTGTTTTTTCCGAACTTCCGGGAATCTTGCATTCCAAATGTGGTTCAAAACGGACCCTTTAGATTTCATTCATTTTAGGAAGTTAGTTATGCTCGTCATCATTTAGCTGTTTTATTAAATTGTTTTGAAGGCATTGTAAGCTTGTAGGAATTGGGCACATCGCACTTGGTTGAGCTTAATTTGTTTACTGATAGATATTTAGTCACTATGACATAATAACTCTACTTTCACGATCTTTTTCAAAACTATGTTAACTGCAAATGAACTCTGTGAAATATATGCACGATGCTACTTGTAGATTGGGGGTTGTGGAATATAATATGATAAAAAAGGAATATGGTAGAGTAATAAAAAAATGGTAATTGTTTCTCATGGGGAAATGGGTATGAAACCAATCATGTCCATCACAGATGTAGTCTTGGTTGTAGTAGTTGTACTTGTACCTCCAATTGATGCATGTTGTGGTGCCACAGCTAGGAAAGATTCTCACCAAAATGAGACATTTCATTCGTATGACATTACCAAGGTACATGCTGCATTTTGGGTGCTCCTAATTGTTGTCATGGAGTCTGATTTTAGTGGGTTTCAAGCTTTTATGTTTCAAGCATTATTGTAATTCTAAATTTCATTTTCACAGATTCTTTATTTCTCATGACAAGGAGTTTCATATTGCCTCACTTCCTTACAAACCCGATTTCAAAGTCATGCCTGTGGATTGGGATGGCACCACAAAAGATCCTGATGAAGTCCTTTATGAGATCTCAATGAAGGAGGATGAGACGCTATATCGAGAATTTGTGGAAAAAATGAACTTCAACAAGAAGAAGGTAATTTTTCAAATCATTTAGTGCTATAGTTTGAATACCTGAAGAGGGCAATCATTTTGTACATGAATGGGACCTCTATTTCTTGCATTGAATAGTTACACTATACTGTACTACATATATGCTACTTGTCATAATCTCTGTGGCAGCAGAATTCTATTATCACACTAGGTTATGAGAACCAACTTTAATATAACGAGTTCTCTTGTCGTTACATCTACCACTGCTAAAAAGTAATTTGGCTGGTAGTTTATAGAATTCACCCCTTTTAGAGGAAACAATTCTTCTAACTAGTCCTGAGTTTGTTTTTAGCTGTCCGTTCTTACATCACTAATTCACCATGCAAGGATGTTTCTTTCATTCCGCATACAAATGAAACCTTATCTTATAAGGGTAAACTTTGTTCCCGACTTTTTAAATATTCTTCATTATTTAGATGGTACATTTCTTCCTTTGTAGTAGCCAGTTCCAACAATTTTAATGAAGCCAATTCTGTTATTTGTATGTCAGAGCTAGACCTGACAATATAAATAAGGTTCTGAGTCGAACATAAAAGTCAGGGTTTTATTGACAGATTTAAGTTCTGTTATTTTACTTGAGTCTCTACCATTGATGATACTCATTAACACTGAATATGATGTATCTGGATAAACGACAGGGGTTCGTCGACAAAGTCCCTCCTTTACTGCTTTTATTAGTTTCACTTTGCATTTTAGTTTTGCAGTAACTAATTGAGTCCATACAGATTTTAAAAACCAACTAAAAATAGATGTTGAGATGTCAAATGTTCTCTGACAATTTCTGCAATTGGCTTAGGCCAGAAGGGTCTTAATGGAGATACTGGATGCAACCGTTCATTTTTGAACTTAGCTCAAAATAGAAATGATTGAAGTCATTTAAAATGCATAACTTCGTAAGTTAGTTTTATTTTGGAGCAGTCTCTTGTACCTTAAGGTTTAAGACCATGTTTTATTTTTAAGCAGTCTCTTGTAATACCTGTAGGTTTTAAGGCCATGTCCTGATTTGTAATTCAATAATTAGAAAGGTATTGAACTTAAAATTGAGTTGCAGAATTTTTCTCTTTGCCCTGTCTGCGTACTTTAGAGTATAAGCTGCTTGATTGCCTAAATAGAACTTCATTACGTGAAACCCCCTTGTGGTGGGCATCACCATTTAAAATAGCCACCTTAGGGCCTACACATTCCGTGGGAACTACACATTAGTTGTGTTGGTGGCAGTGTAAGGTTATTTTTAAATTTCTTGTTGGCTTTACAGTTATTGATTTTTCGTGAGTGGGCTACCCTAAGTTTCTGTCTCATCGTTGTATCATTGAAAACTGAAATGGTCTGTGACCATCCAGACTTCAACTCCATTATCTGCATCAAGAAACTGGATGACCACAGTTGATCCGACTCTGAACATATACTGAAAACCAAAGACCTGAATTTCTTGCTTAAGATGTCTCGAGTCCTATCTTTGCCCAATGGTGTGACTTTGAACGTATACTAAAAATGGAAGACCTGAATTTGATTGTTAAGGTGTCTTGAGTCCTATGTTTGTCCAATGGTGTAAAGATGGAAGCTTTTGAGGCCCTGCATTGTGATATAGGTGCCAACAACATAAACTTTCACTTCCCATTTACTTCCTGTAATTATCATTTTACAAGAATGTTTTGTTTCATTTTTTTCTTCTTTTCCAGAGTTTCCATTCGGATAATTACTCCACTTCCATTTCTCCTGATTATTATCGGTCATATTGTAGATGGCAGGTGAGGTATTTCACCACAAGTATAGCAGGCGAAGACCAGAAAAGGGGTGGAATTTCACAGTTGAGAAGCTAGGACCTCAAGACAAATGCCGAAGCGGAAGCGCCTTTAGATTTGTGAGCAAACCAGATGGATCAAGCCGAGAACTAAACGCACTAGAGAAAATGTATGCAAGGAGGGAGACCCCTCGACGCAGAAGGAAGATTCTTCCATGATTTGTTTTCTCAACTCTCCTTGCTGCTCATTTTCCTGCAAAACCAATAATTGCTATTCAAGTTGCATCTGTAGCAGACATGTAGAAACAACAAAATTGGCACAAATTCGACAGCTGAAGTGCAAATAACTATACTTCCAAGGTCAAACTGCACTGTAATCTCATTGCTGCATGAAGATCCGGTATTATGGCAGACGAGGGTTCATGAAACGTCGTCTCGTGGGTAATCCACAATATTTTGAACTACAAGCTCATCGTACTTGACGTGGTTGAATACCTGCCTCTTTTTTTGATTGCTTCATAGTTATTATTATTTCCGATTTTGGATTTTCTATGAGAATTTGCTTAATATGTTAACGTAAACTCTGAGGCTGAAGACCTGATTGTAGTGTTTTCCCTTCTAAGTTATTGCTTCTCTGTATCTGTCATTCGACATAGATCACTGTCGGCAGTGATCATAGGCATGTAACTTGTAGGAAACATCGTGAATGGCCTCCATGTAGTTTTCGTCTTTATCTCTGTGCTTTCTATGCCAATTTAAGCACCTAATCAGTGCTTTGTCGGCTCTTAGATGCACTTCTCCAGACAAAACAATCTCCGTCAGTCTTTTGGATCTGTCACCTATTTTAACTTAAACGTAAAGCAGCAACAAGGCTACATCAGGCATTTACGCCTATTTATTGGCGTGGGATTAATTCTTGCTTGTTCATTGCCCATTGTGTCTGTTCCCTCATTTCTCACAGAACTTTAATGGTGTAGGTTAGTAAGCTAGTTTGACTCTCCTATGGCAGAAAGCATTCTGTAACAAATTGCTTGTTTGAAACTTGTAAACCATTTTTTATAGCTGTCATTTGGTCTAAAAGACTTACTAGAGTTATTTAATTTTAATGTTAATTCAAGTATATTTGCACTCGACTGATGCTTGCAAAAAAAAAAATGATGCATTTAATGGGTTGATGGCGCAATATGAAGTGCACTCATAGCTAATCAGCTATGGTTGTAGGAGTGAACCCAAGGAACGGAGTCTTATACGATTCTCGTAGTAGGAGATATATCAGTGTGACACAATCAGTGGCGTGCTCTTTAAAATCAATTCATTTTTTTTATAATCGAAAAAAATAACAATCAATAAACTAGGCATGCATAACCCCGGTTGATATAGTGTCATGCCTGTGAGTTCTAAAAATTTACATTGCTCATTAATAAAGTGTTTACAGTAAAAAAACCTTGTTTTTAACACCTAACGATGCTTAAAGGGATAACACATGATGTTGTCTTTTCAATATGAGGGGGAGTCATGTATATATCCACATTGAAGTTCTGTGGTCCGACACTTGAAATCGTAAACAAACCATCCATTGCAACATGTCGGCAGCATAATGCAACAAAGTATGAGACTATATGAGACAGAACAAAATCACCAGACCAAATGTAGCGTGAATGAAATATAATATAATATAATAATAAAAGTACAGATAAAATAACTACAACATACTAAATACGATGTCAATCCCTCGGGGCCTAGTCTAGCTGGTTCAGTTTGTGTGGATCATACATCCCGGGTTCGAAACCTAGTGACGACATCCTGATGAAAATGATGTTGGACTACTTACAATTTGGAGTCGCCGTCTGTCCCAAAATGAGGACAAGTATTGAGAAATTCCGAGTCATAAAAAAAAAAAACTAAATACGATGAATAGTTGTATCTTATCAACTTGCCTACTCATTAGGTTAGCCATCCAGTTGGACGTACGTACATATCTTTGCTTCATGTCGTAACATAGCTAGCTTTCTTTCAGCAAAATACGATTCTCTCTTTTGTTACGTACAAAATGTTGAACTCTTCAGTCAGAGCATACAATATTTTTGAAAGAGAAACACATTTAAAAGCAATGTAATTTCTACTCGTTTGAATCATCATTAATATACTTTCCCAATACCACTCTTTTAACATCCAATTACATGGAGCACGTTCGAATGCACGGGGGCTCATAACGTTTTCTAAGGTAGGGTTCAAAACAAAATGCATACTAATACAATTATTGTATTTATATCATATATATACATAATATAACAAATATAAATACGTATATTTGTCCAAGAAAGAATAAAAAAGATCTAATTGCATATGTCCACCAACAGTCTTCAAAAGCATAAGCTTTTGGTGTTCACAACTAGCGTTAATCTTAATTTGCAATAAAATAAAATCTTGTCGACCAGGGTGTTGGAGAACGATTAACAGCTGAAACCAATTAGTATACCACTCAAGTTTTCCTCAGGAGTATCAAAGGACTTTTTGTGAGAACCTAATTCCTTGATTAAGGTTAATTAAGTTTGAGAACCTTAAACCCTTATTAGTGAGAGTATATAAACCAACCCAAACCCTTTCCTTCTCATTCTTTCCTTCTCTCTCTTTTTCATCTCACTCTCTCCCTCAACACTTTCTCTCCCTCCCGTGTAGTTCGTCGGTGGAAGAAGGAGGAGCTGCGGGTGCGCCGGCAAGTCTGGTCGCCGGAGTTCAAGGAAGGTGTGAAGTTCGCCGGAGATACGCCCTTTTGCATGGGAGGATCGTTGTTGCTCTTCGGAAGATTCTTTAAGCTTCCAAGGTATGCCAAGCCTTGCTTTTACGCTCACCAAGGTTGTGTGGGTGTTTGAGTGTTCGACGGTAGGCCGAATGACTCGTCGGAATAGTGTGGCAGAAGTTCTGCTATGTTTCGGTCGACCGGTGCTCAATTCGGTCGACCGGTTGTAGTGTAATTCGAGCGTTCTCGCTCGAATCGGTCGAACGATACCCCATGGGTGGTCGACCGATTGTTCGTGTGAGCGAGAAGATGAAGACCCTGAGTGTTTTCGGTCGACCGGGTCCCCTTTGTCGGTCGACCGAATGCACTGTTGTATGTCGGTTGGGGGCGTTGACCTTTTAAACGGTCGACCGCCTCTTTGACCAAGTTCGACCGGATGTACTGTTTTAAGTCAGTTGGGGGTGTAGACTTCTAAACGGTCGACCGCCCTGAGATCCCGTTCGACCGATGACTTAAGACAACTTAAGTGTGGCTCGACCGATTCATATTTTGGTCGACCGGTAATGACCTTGTAGAATGTTGAAGTCCCTGATGTTTTTCGGTCGACCGGAAGCCCATTGCCGTTCGACCGTTGGGGATCTTTTATTTATTATTTTATTTGTGGCGTAGACCTTCTAAACGGTCGACCGCCCAGAGACCTTTGTTCGACCGTTTCGATGATTTCCTTGGTTCGACCGTTGGACTGTGGTTCGAACCAAGTACCAGTTTTAACGACCAACCGGTCGACCGTATGACCTTTTCCGGTCGACCGTTGGAGCCCAGTATTTGCATTGGTTGTTTATAAGCACGTTGGTGCGTGGATTGCATTTATTGCTTATGTTCCCATGATATGACATGTGCATTGAGACCTAGGTAGTAGACTTGTGGGACCATATTCCCCTTTGCATGATCTATATGTGATGACTGTTATGACTGTCGGCCTGTGTGGCGACAGAGATGACTGTTGGCCTGTTTGGCGACAGAGATGACCTTAGCCTTTGTGGCGAAGGAGATGACCTTAGCCTGTGTGGCAACGGAGATGACCGACCGATGATGTTCCGGCGGATGTGCTCGACCGATGCTGTTCCGGCGAGTATGATCGTCCAGCTGTGGCATGGCTGGCGAGTATGACCGACCAGAGCGACGACTCTGGCGGATTGTGGTCTTCGACCACTGATCAGATCTGATGATGACTTGGAATTGCGTGCGACCCTCACCGAACCCATATGACTAGTGTAGCTGCGAGTGGGGGTGTGTCGCGTATTTTCCGTATGACCGCATGTGCCTACGGTGGGTATCTACGGATGTCCAAAACTAGACTTATGACTAATGAACCCCGGTTGGAAAAATGACTATTATGACCTTATGACCCGTTTGGGGAATGACCAGTTATGATTTATGTTTGGCATAATACTAGTATGATAGGTCATGATTGCATTGCATGTAGGTGGGTTTGGCATACGGGGTTTCCTTCGGGAGACTCACGACATTGTTGTTTGCTTCCAGGTTCCCTCTTCGGGAGCTGCTTGGGTGGTGACTGAGGACGAGTGCATCTTGGAGTGGGGTCCTCATGTCGGTTTTGAGGTTATTATGACTACTTGTATATCTGTATATTGTATTTTGATGTAGTCATTCTTTTGACAACTCCTGTATACGGTGCAACACCATATATATTATATTTATATTTTCGAGTAGCGTCCCCGGTGTTGATGTTTATCCTTTGATTATCATTTATTTAAAAGTTTAAATTTTCCGCTGTTTCGGGGATGTTACAACTTGGTATCAGAGCGGGTCGATTCCAGTGCACTCATCTAAAGAAACCACCCTTAGGAGTAGTGGATAGAGGCATGCATTTCTTTTGTAGATCATGCATGCATTCAGATTGTTGATTATTGTTGTTTTGATTTTGGTGCTAGATGCCTCCGAGACGCGCGCGACTTCCTCCTCGTGACCGTAGCACTAGCGATGAGACTGGTGGCACGGACTGGGCGGAGGAGCGGCGGATGCTCTACCAGACGGTTGAGAGATTGGGCGTGCTTCTGGAGCGCCAGTCTGGCCGAGAGGAGTCAGTAGGGGCTGGGGCAGTGCATGATCGGTTTATGCGCCAGCATCTGCCTACTTTTGATGGCAGGGGTGACTCAGAGGCTGCTGAGGATTGGGTCTTCAAGATCCAGGAGATCTTTCGGGCGATAGGAGTTCCTCCGGAGAGGATGGTGGGTCTGGCCACTTATGTCTTAGGCGGTGATGCATCTAGTTGGTGGAGGACCACGTCTACAGTGGTCTTTGCGGGCAGAGACGACGTCAGTTGGGAGAACTTCCTCGAAGAGTTCAACGAGCAGTATTTCCCAGAGCATGTCAGGGATGGAAAGCGCGAGGAGTTTATGAGCCTTGAGCAGGGAGAGATGACACTGGCAGTTTACACGCGAAAGTTTAACGCTCTGGAGCGTTATTGTCCTGAGATTTGTGTGACTCCAGTGCAGCGGGCGAGGAAGTTCATACGGGGGCTTCAGAAGCAGCTCCGTACACGCGTGACTTACAGTATGCCGCAGACCTTGGCTGATGCAGTGAAGTACGCGACCCTCATAGATCAGGATTATCAGGAGAACTACGTGGATGTCGGGAAGACCCAGGGGAAGACCAGGGGACGAGATGAGGTCAGTGCTGGGGGAAGTCAGGGCAAAAGGCCCAGGATTGAGGAAAGTGACACTCGACAGCCTGAGGGGAGCAGCTCTCGCAGACCAGAGGTGTGCAGGAACTGTAGCAGGATCCACCCCGGACGACCTTGTTTCTTTCGCGCGGGGACTTGTTTGGGTTGCGGTCAGCTTGGACACTTCGTCAGGGAGTGCCCGAACCGTCAGGGAGTGCCGAGCAGGAGACCTGGACCATCAGAGGCAGGCAGAGGCATTGTTAGTCGACCTATTGCAAGGCCGGAGTAGGGAAGGCCAGCTGGACGAGTCTATTCTATCCAGGTTGAGGAAGCGAAGGATGGCAGCAACTGAGGAGAGGTATGCTTTAGATTTTGATTGGTTCTGGTGTGTTGTTGTTTTTCCTGCTTACTGTTTTATTGCGTCTGCACGGAGAATGCTTCCTATTATGACCTTATGACCCATTTGGGGAATGACCAGTTATGATTTTTGTTTGGCATAATACTAGTATGATAGGTCATGATTGCATTGCATGTAGGTGGGTTTGGCATACGGGGTTTCCTTCGGGAGACTCACGACATTGTTGTTTGCTTCCAGGTTCCCTCTTCGGGAGCTGCTTGGGTGGTGACTGAGGACGAGTGCATCTTGGAGTTGGGTCCTCATGTCGGTTTTGAGGTTATTATGACTACTTGTATATCTGTATATTGTATTTTGATGTAGTCATTCTTTTGACAACTCCTGTATACGGTGCAACACCATATATATTATATTTATATTTTCGAGTAGCGTCCCCTGTGTTGATGTTTATCCTTTGATTATCATTTATTTAAAAGTTTAAATTTTCCGCTGTTTCGGGGATGTTACAACTTGGTATCAGAGCAGGTCGATTCCAGTGCACTCATCTAAAGAAACCACCCTTAGGAGTAGTGGATAGAGGCATGCATTTCTTTTGTAGATCATGCATGCATTCAGATTGTTGATTATTGTTGTTTTGATTTTGGTGCTAGATGCCTCCGAGACGCGCGCGACTTCCTCCTCGTGACCGTAGCACTAGCGATGAGACTGGTGGCACGGACTGGGCGGAGGAGCGGCGGATGCTTTACCAGACGGTTGAGAGATTGGGCGTGCTTCTGGAGCGCCAGTCTGGCCGAGAGGAGTCAGTAGGGGCTGGGGCAGTGCATGATCGGTTTATGCGCCAGCATCTGCCTACTTTTGATGGCAGGGGTGACTCAGAGGCTGCTGAGGATTGGGTCTTCAAGATCCAGGAGATCTTTCGGGCGATAGGAGTTCCTCCGGAGAGGATGGTGGGTCTGGCCACTTATGTCTTAGGCGGTGATGCATCTAGTTGGTGGAGGACCACGTCTACAGTGGTCTTTGCGGGCAGAGACGACGTCAGTTGGGAGAACTTCCTCGAAGAGTTCAACGAGCAGTATTTCCCAGAGCATGTCAGGGATGGAAAGCGCGAGGAGTTTATGAGCCTTGAGCAGGGAGAGATGACACTGGCAGTTTACACGCGAAAGTTTAACGCTCTGGAGCGTTATTGTCCTGAGATTTGTGTGACTCCAGTGCAGCGGGCGAGGAAGTTCATACGGGGGCTTCAGAAGCAGCTCCGTACACGCGTGACTTACAGTATGCCGCAGACCTTGGCTGATGCAGTGAAGTACGCGACCCTCATAGATCAGGATTATCAGGAGAACTACGTGGATGTCGGGAAGACCCAGGGGAAGACCAGGGGACGAGATGAGGTCAGTGCTGGGGGAAGTCAGGGCAAAAGGCCCAGGATTGAGGAAAGTGACACTCGACAGCCTGAGGGGAGCAGCTCTCGCAGACCAGAGGTGTGCAGGAACTGTAGCAGGATCCACCCCGGACGACCTTGTTTCTTTCGCGCGGGGACTTGTTTGGGTTGCGGTCAGCTTGGACACTTCGTCAGGGAGTGCCCGAACCGTCAGGGAGTGCCGAGCAGGAGACCTGGACCATCAGAGGCAGGCAGAGGCATTGTTAGTCGACCTATTGCGAGGCCGGAGTAGGGAAGGCCAGCTGGACGAGTCTATTCTATCCAGGTTGAGGAAGCGAAGGATGGCAGCAACTGAGGAGAGGTATGCTTTAGATTTTGATTGGTTCTGGTGTGTTGTTGTTTTTCCTGCTTACTGTTTTATTGCGTCTGCACGGAGAATGCTTCCTATTATGACCTTATGACCCGTTTGGGGAATGACCAGTTATGATTTTTGTTTGGCATAATACTAGTATGATAGGTCATGATTGCAGTGCATGTAGGTGGGTTTGGCATACGGGGTTTCCTTCGGGAGACTCACGACATTGTTGTTTGCTTCCAGGTTCTCTCTTCGGGAGCTGCTTGGGTGGTGACTGAGGACGAGTGCATCTTGGAGTCGGGTCCTCGTGTCGGTTTTGAGGTTATTATGACTACTTGTATATCTGTATATTGTATTTTGATGTAGTCATTCTTTTGACAACTCCTGTATACGGTGCAACACTATATATATTATATTTATATTTTCGAGTAGCGTCCCCTGTGTTGATGTTTATCCTTTGATTATCATTTATTTAAAAGTTTAAATTTTCCGCTGTTTCGGGAATATTACACTTTTGTTGTGATTGACCTAGAGAATGTGATTGTTGGCTTCCTCATTTTCTTGATTTTGTATTTTCGTTCGTAGACCGCAAAGTTAAGGTGGGTCGACGTGAGAGTTACGGTGTCAAAACAAATAAAAAGTTTTTTTTCCTGTGTTACACTTGCCAAAGCGTGATATTAAAATTTTGCACCCGAATAATTTATGTTTGCTTAGGTAAGTTCTTCCTGAAAAGTGAAATCATGTTAGTGCACTTTAGGTTTCGTGTATCCCTTTTGACGGATTAAGATTAGGAGAAGAAGTTGTTTTATTAGCATCACTTCATGCCAAACACCCAACACAATAGCGTAGAGTCTCACATGGTCAAATGCTAGAGGTATTGTTCGGTCGTCTAATGTTGAGTGCTCCTCGATGGTGTCATCCCCACCGATAATAAACATGAATACAAGTGATATTTTGATCACAATGACTTCAAATTATGTGGTAGTCACTGTCGTTTTGGAGGTGAGAAATTCCAAATTAGAGTCTTGCATAAAAAAATGTAAAGGTAAATAGATTTATAAGATACTTTCGTTTATTACTTTTTAATTAATTAATTAATAATGTCATTAACACAAATTTATCTTTAATTAACAAGTATGCTCACTTACGCCAACAAACTAAAGCCATAATAATCAAGAAACAAAATGTTCAAAAAACTTAAATTGCACGAAGGTAATTTCACATTTTTGATAAATGTACCTAAGCAAAAATACGAAATACTCATTTGGGAAAGTCCAATATCATTCTTTTTTAAAGTGTATCAAAGTAAATAACCCAAAAAAAAAGAAGACATTAACCATGAAATAGGAACGTTAAATTTGGTCCAAACGTTCCACGTTATTCCCAACAACTCCTTTCAAAGTACACAAACCCCAACACCTTGAAGGCCGTATAAATTCTTCACCTTTTATATAGAAAAAGCCACCACATTCGTCTATTCCCACTTCTCAACCCACAACCACACGATCAAAATCCAACGGTTCACAAACCCCGCCCATGTTTCCCAATTGAAAGGTCCGTCCAAAAGAGTCCGGAGAAGTAAAAAAAAAAAAAAAATGGACCACAAAACCTAATAACTCCTCTCTTCGGTTTGCTGTTTGGGTCCGGAAAAGGCTCAAACGGGTCTGGACCACTACAAGTCAATCAGGCGGACCCCAATTTCCAACTATCCACGCACATGTCTTTTCTGATTTTAAGTAGCTTTTAACGTTGGGTTAATGTATTTTAATTTAAACTTTAAGTACTTAAGCATGTTACGTGAGAGAAAGCTTTGGGGCTGTGATATTTGGCATCTAATATTATGTTATTGCCACTTGTAAAGTATATCGTTCATATGCATGATTTTGTCTTCTATATACCCAAAGCTGGATTAATCTTTGACAAATGTAGTAATTAAGCAACCAAGTTTGGCTAAAAAATGTATATTATCGCATGTAAAATTGTCAAATACAACTTTCTCGGAACCTAAAAGATGATATGCATATGAAGCGCATGTTTTTATTGGACGGTGGAGGTTTGCGCAAATAGTTAGAAGATAGGGGTTGAATTGGAAATAATAAGAAGTAGAGGGCGACAAGCGGAGTTGTCCCCATGATTCCAGCGGCCTCAAGCAAACTATTCCCGTCATCACGTTGTCCTCGCGTGACGTGTCAGGTTTCCACTGGGGACCACATGGTCTCCTGTCTTGTTGTTCGAATCGGTCGGTAGATCGTGTACCGACGTCCAATCCGACGGCCCACAACAGCCGACCCCTTCCTGATGAAGGGCCTAGTGTTCAAGGAAATTACGGTACTTGCCACCGGGCACGGGGTTTTGGCGTCTCTGTAATTTTGGACGGGTGCAGGGGTAAGTTGGGTGTGGGCGGACTAGAGACTACGGCGTTGAATGCCTCAGGGATCGACACGTGTCCTTTTGTTTTATTATTATACTTCGAACTCTCCAAGTAAACATCATACGGAAATAAGCACTATAAGTCCATCAATATTTATATAATTAGTACGTGATGAAAGAGATGTAGATAACTTAGGTGGTTTTGGAAAAGATGTTGGTCTTTTGGATTAGGTAATAGGCAAGGGGTAGTAACGATTGGTCTTTACATTATGGTTAGTTGGTTGCAGTCTATTCCTGCTCTAAGGTCACTAGGGTTTGACACAAGTACGTCGGGAAATGTACTAATTTGAGGGGGATAGATCTGGTTGGTTTGTTGTAGGTTGCCTGTTGTCTAGACCTCTACGAATAGGAGTTAACTACTTCACTGATTATTATTCGTAACTTTGCATTTGAATTCAATATTACTTAAGCGTAAAATATACCTCTCTAAGCAATGTTTTGTTCTACTCTACCTTGTTTGACTGTTTTCCCTCACACTTTCTCCTCTTTTGTCACCTCTTTCCCTGACTGATGACCGGAATTGAGGAAATCTCTCTTGGTTCAAACCTCTATACTTACACTGCCGAAATTTTTGTCATGGTTCGAACCCAATCACGAATCCCATTTGCTCAACTGTGTCAAATAGCCGAACTTAACACATGAGGACCAAACTATGAGATATACGAATTAGTGAGCCACTTTTCCAGGAGACGAGGCCTCGTCTCATCCTATAATTTCCAACATTTTTGTTTTGGATGAACTAACAATTAAACATCTGACTTCACAAGACAAGTTGAATTTGCTGGTATCTGCGTAAATCAAGCATCACTTGATTTATGAAATTGGACATCAGCACATACGCATTCAGGTATGTATTAGTAAAACAAATAATGGGTTCGTTTCGGTGAGTACTGTGCGTTTGCATGTTGCATCTCACATAAATATTGGTTTTAGGGTTGAGATTTGTTTTGATTTTCTGTAGCAATGTTTGAGATGAACCCAAAAAAAATCCTAGACACCCAGAACCTGATTCTACTCTGTTTCTTCCAGCCTTTTTGATTTGAAGTAATTTGGGTGCTTCTTTTCTAAAATGCAGACACACGGATAATGATAATATCTCAATGCGACTCACAAGTAAAATATCCAGAACCCTCCTAAAATTTAACATTATTATAAACACAATTAATAACAATATTTACGTGGAACAGGCACCACTCCACGTGTCCATCCACTCCAATTCTTTCTCCCTATAACCCCATCCCATCCCATCCCATCCCATCACATCACCACCCGAATCCCCAATGGCCTCCGCCACACTCGAACCCTTCCCAACTCCGGACTTCGAGTTCCGCCTCCACCACACCACGGCACCACCCATGCTCCCCGCCGACCAGCTCTTCTCCGGCGGAAAACTCCTCCCACTCTACCCTACCCCACCAACCATCCCTCACCCTCCCTCCCCAAAAGCCCCTCGCTGCTCCACCCGCCTCCGCCACCTCCTTTTCCTCCGCCACAAACAACCAACCTCCGACACCCCTCCGACCAAACCCCAACGCGGTCTCAAACACTTCCTTAACCGCTCCTCCCCCAAACACGACACTCTCCCTCTCCTCCACCACGACAACGCCACTCCCAAGTCCGACTCCGACTCTGGACGGTCTTCCGTTTCCAAGTCCGAACCGGAATCTGTGTTGGTGTCCGGGAGGTTGTCTTTGTCGAGCTCCTCGACGTCGTCCGACCACGACGACCTCCCCCGCCTCTCCCTCGACTCCGACCGCCGGAGACTGCCTCGCCGAAGGCAACAGCATCCCCCGCTCGTCGCCGACCACCCGCACTTGCGGGTGGGGAGGGCGCACGTGCGGAGGACGTCGGAGACCATCTCGGGTCCGCGAGGCGCGTCAGTGGATTCCCCGAGGATGAACTCGTACGGGAAGGTGGTGTTCCAGAGCCTGGAGCGGAGCTCGAGCAGTCCTAGCACGTTCAACGGCGGTCCCCGGCCGAAGTACCGGGGGATGGAGAGGTCCTACTCGGCCAACGTTAGGGTCACGCCGGTGCTTAACGTGCCGGTGTGCTCGCTCCGGGGCTCAGGCAAGTTCGGGTTCGGGCAGTTGTTCTCGCCGCAGAAGAAGGACGTCAACGGGAAAGTCGCCGGAGGTGTCCGGAGCTCCGGGAAGGGGGAGAGGGTTTGAAGTTGTGGGACCCCCAGGATAATTAACAACATTTGCTTCTTTTTAAGTTTTTTTTCTGTTTTTTTGGGGATGTAAATGTTCGGAGGGGAGGTTTTTTTAGTTGTTTTGAGGTTTAGTCATTGGTGATGGGTGGGATGAGGAGAGGAGATGGCTTTAGCTTAAACTGTGATGAGTGATGGACTAGTTTTTCTTGTGCTAATCATTTTTTCCCCACCTAATGTTGGTGCGTTTAATTTGTTGGCATGTGTATTTTGTTTCATCTAACTTCATTTTTATAAGAAATTGTCGTATTTCCCTACTTCACCTCAGGAATCTACATATCTGATGTTGGTTATTGGAGAATTGGTAGTTTACTTTCGCAAGTAATTGAGTTTGTTTTATTTAGTTTTAAGCAGTTAAAATAGAAAGGAAAAGGTAGAAACATGGATGTGGTGGGCACGGCAAATGGTGTACTTTTGCTGTAGGCACTGGGCAGGGTTGTTGGTTGGTATCATTTATTCTTCTTCCTAAATTGCAATTTGCAACCTCCCTTTGTGACTGCCTGCAACCTCTAAAATCCCAACCATGTGGCTCAGCATTTATTTGCAATTGTGACCATAACCAAGTTGGTTCCCCCAATGTGCTTTAGATCTTGCAAACCTCAATACTTTTGATTTCTTTGACCGTTGGGGGTTGGTCATGACTCATGTGGGCGGGCAGTGGAGCTGCAAAGCCAAGCTGGAACTGAGTGGATCGGACGGTCAGAATTCCCTCTGGGTCTTTCCTAGTTTTGGAAACCTCACCACACACCCTGCCATCTCAGGGTGTAACATGGAAGCAGGGCTGGTGGTCTTTGCTGCTGCTTTGAGCAGCAGGAAAGGATTCCTTCTCCTTAATTAACCCCCCCAAATCTTTGTTTATTAATTAATTTATTTTTTTCAAACCTTTAATCTATCTAATTCTCTTTCTGCTTTGTGTTCCTTGTCCTGTTGTGGGTCAAGATGCTTGTGGGACTCTTCTGGGTAGATTCCATCAATTCATACAACACACACAAATGAGGAGGCTGAGCTACAGACAACTTGTAGCTGTCCTATCTCCTACCCTTCTTAATTCTCCTATTCATTCATTACCATCCAAAATATTACATGCTGACACCCACTTTATTGTTTTGCGTTTGGGACTTCAGACTTGGTCCCCGCCCTCTACTTCATTTCCATATGCACAATGTAGCCCCTACAGGGTCTTGGATCTAGTGAATTGTTTAGTTGGGGATCTTTGTGTTGGATTGTGATTTGTGATGTGAAATCATGTGGGGATCATGAAACCCCAGTAGGAGTTTTATTTGTTGTCATGTTATAACATTCAAATATTCCAAACACACATCACATGACTATCACATTTGGATAAAGATAAAAACACAAGACCAAGTGCCATTGCAATGTTATGTGGCTGACCCACAGCAACGTGTACTCCAGCCGTGTAAGAAACAAAACAATTTGTGTGCATGGAGTTATTATGGGCTGGTCTTGATTATACTTTTGTATCGAACATCATGTGGGTCCACTTTGTATTGGTGATTTTGTGTGAAAGAATCGTCTTGGACGCAAAACACACACAAAGTGTTGCCAAGCAGTAAGAAAATGTTACTGTGTTGCCAAGCACTAAGTAAATGGGTTGAATTTTACTGGCAACCCGCCCCGTTCTGTCCCGTCTAACGTGGGCTGTGGGCAAAAAAATACTACCCGTCAACCCGCATAATAAGCGGGGCGGGTTGCGGTTTTCTCCCAACCCGTCCCGCATAACCCGCAACCCGCATAAGTCTTATATGTTTTTTGATTTTTTTTGTATTTAGTTATGATTTAGTTTGTATTTAGCTTTAATTTTTTTGTATATAATTTTAAAAACATACATTGATTGATTGTTTCCTTCATTTTTGTACTTAGCTTTGATTAAAATAGATAATATTAAAGAAAATAAATTGATTTTTGTATTTAACTTTAATAAAAAGATTAAACCCGTCAAACCTGCCCCGCATAACCTATTTCATCCTTACGCGGCAGGAGTAGTGTATTTTTATTGTTTTACCCACCCACCTACCACCCTACTTTGGGAACTGATGCGTAAGGAGGGGGTCACATGATGCATAATTTCCTTTGAAGAGTCTGTCTGTCATCATGTCATTAGTACTTCCTTTTAGGTGATAGCTTGTTGGACTGTTTCAAACTAACAATAAATTGTGCACTTCGACATCCCATCAACAGTTATAACTTTTCTTGGGAATTTACATCCACAGCGGAATTGGAGGGAAAAGGATGGAGTCATTCTGTAAAACGAAGCTCTTGTAAAAAAATGGTAAAACAGAAGCAGTAACTGCAGCTTTTCCCGTAATTTTTTAATATAATAAAAAATAAATTAAAATTTCGAAATTTAGGATTTTTTTTTCGAAAACTAGGTGGATAGCGGGTGTGACCGGCGATCCGTCCCCCCAATTTTTTTTTATAGAAAATCTCACGAATCGCGGTTCAGAATTTTTTTTTTAATTTTTTTTAAAGTTTTCTGTTTTATTTTCTTTATTTCTGTTTTTCTTTTTTATTATAATTATTTTTAATCTTTTTTAAAATCTTTTTTTTTCAAAATATGTTTTCTAATTTATATTATTTTTTAAAAAAATTAAATTTTTTTTTAATTTTTTTAAAAATCGACCTCCAAATCGCGTCGATAACTGGACGTATTGAAATGTTAGGGTATTTTATACAATAAAAAAATAAAATTTCTTAACAAGAATAAGAAATTATTTACAAATGAATTTTAAACAAGCACTAAAACTAATTAAAACAAAAAATTGATAACGTTGTTGAAAATTCATTAAAACAAAAAAATTGATAACGTTGTCGAAAATTCGTAAGGTGTACACACACTACAAACACTATTGGAGGTCGATACAGGAAAAAATTAAAAACACAACGAATTTTTAAAAAAAAAATAATAACAATTACAAAACATATTTTGAAAAGAAATATAATAAAAAAACTTAATTAAAATGATTTAAAAAAATTCAAAACATAAAACACTCCAACTAAAATCCGTGACTTTATTTATTTTCTTTTATTGTTTTTGATTTTATGTTTTGAATTTTTTAAAATCATTTTAACTATGTTATATATATATACTTCATAAGTATATATGTTATTCTATTTCTTTTCAAAATATGTTTTGTAATTGTTATTATTTTTTAAAAAAAATTCCTTGTATTTTTAATTTTTTGATATATCGACTTCCAAAATTGTTGTAATGTGTGTACACCCTACGAATTTTCGACAACGTTATCAATTTTTTGTTTTAATTAGTTTTAATGTTTGTTTAAAATTTATTTGTAAAGAATTTCTTATTTTTGTTAAGAAATTTTATTTTTTATTGTATAAAATACCCTAACATTTCAATACGTCCAGTTATCGACGTGATTTGGAGGTCGATTTTTGAAAAAATTAAAAATAAATTTTAAATTTTTTAAAAAATAATATAAATTAGGAAACATATTTTGAAAAAAAAAAGATTTTAAAAAAGATTAAAAATAATTGTAATAAAAAAGAAATTCAGAAATAAAGAAAATAAAGAAAATAAAACCGAAAACTTTAAAAAAAAATTAAAAAAAAATATTAACGGATCGCGGTGCAGAACCGCGATCCGTGAGATTTTCTAAATTTTTTTTTTTTGGGGTTACGGACCGCTGGTGGGAACCGTGATCCGTGCCCCACGAATCGCGGGTCATACCGGCGATCCACCTAGTTTTCGAAAAAAAATCCTAAATTTCGAAATTTTAATTTATTTGTTATTATATTAAAAAATTACGGGCTTTTCTGTATAAAAAAAGCTAAGCCAGGCATTAGTTGGTGAATTTTTATTCAAGATTGTGAATGGAACAAATTGTGAGAAATTCGGAATAAATAATTTATCATCTTGGACTAGAAATAAATTATTACAAAAAGTTGTGTTGTTATACATAATTCGGCAAATGAACATTATTTCATTTGTTCTATCGGAGTCCAAATCAATTGTTCTTAACAGTTTCATCCGAAAAAAAATATGTTCTTGAGCAAATGTAGAGGGTGTAGTTTGAAATAAAATCAGTGTTTGCAGCATGTGGTATAGGAAAACTGAATTAGGTTAGTTCAGATGGTAGATTAGTATCTGTATTATATTCAAGGTAGAGAATGAACCAACAGGACATCACGTCACATAGAAGATAGTTCTTACTGGAAACCCCAATTAAGTTAATTTAATTGGTAGTTCAGTATTCTTGGAATGATCAAGCTTAGATATTGAACCTCAACGACAACTATCTTGAGTTCGAGGAGGAGGCACAAGCAGATTGGGTGCCAACCGACAGGACAGGACTACTCGTCATGGGAAGAAATTAAAGCTGAAATACTAATCACTTGTACGGTCTTAGGCTTCAGTTTATCTGATGATGTTATTGTATGTACTTTTAATTTATTGCAATTGAGCATGAACATAACATAACGACTGCTTAACAAAGACGCTTAGCAACCTCATGTTGGTAATCTTTTGTATTTAAGTGAGCTTGTGATTTTCATAGATTCACCTATCCTATTTAATGAATGCACTTTTTATCAACAAAAAAATATTTAATACATGATTTATCATGCAATAAAAATTTAATACATTATTTTATTTTTGGCAAAGGATTCCTAATGAGTCGATTATGCTCAAATTTGATTCTGCACGTCTTCCTAAAAGCAGATTTTCCTGTGAAATGAATTTTGCATTTTGGTGTTTGGATTGTGATTGATTCCTACTCAAATCAGATTACAATTTTGCCCTCTTCATTGCTTATGCTTGAGTGAATGAGTCAACATAATTTCCCAACAAAAATCTCACCACCTTTTTTCCAACAAAGGAGGGAAAACTGGATATTTCCAGAGCACGGAGGAGAATGTGAAGTTGGATATTTTGGGGTCTACAATTAAGGCGACACCAAGCAAGAAAAGGGGTGGCCGATGTTGACAGTAATCCATGAACAGTAATCAAGAATCATGTTTTTTTTCTTCTTCTGATTCGGACGAGAGAGAAACAGTAAGAGCTGATTTTCTGGGTATAAAATCAATTATTATCATTAAATTAATTTTGGATGCTTGGTGTTTGAGTCTTTTTCTTCCACCTCGCATGTTGGGTTTTTTGTTTGCATGCTATTTTAAAACAATATATTTTCGTTTTTACTGTAACTTCATAACTATTTGTTTCACTGTCATCGAAAAAAACACAAATTCCATTAATCCGTTTACTTTTTCGTACATGCCACTCTAGTAATTTTTTTCATTAACGACAAAACCGTTCTGTTAACGCCATTACTGTTCTGTTAACGATGTTAAAAAATTATTTTAATAATAATATTTACAAATTCCACTGTATATAATTTAATAACTTATTGATCAAAATATGTTATGTTCGATGATCTTCACAGCAAAATACTTAAATTTCAAAAATCAAGATTTCTAATTTTCACAAGTACAAACAACAGTGATACATGTGTTTCGGTGCTTTTTTTGCTATGAAAATCAACTTCTTGATTTTTAGAATTTAAGTGTATTGTTGTGAAAATCATAAAAATAACGTATTTGAATTAAATTTGTAAATATTAGTATTTAAGTAATATTTTTTAACACTGTTAATGAAAACAGTAACGGTGGAAAAAATTAACGGAGTGGTATGCGTGAATATGTAATAATATTAATTGAATTTGTATAATTTATGTGGTGGTAATATAAATAGCTACGACAGAAAAGAAAAATATAGTGTTTTATGCAGTAAAAAAATCCTTTATAACCAGTACCAAAGGCTAACCTAAATTTGAAGTGGGGATGAGCAGATCCGGACGAGGTGATGGAATGGACGGTTGGGATACGCCTTGGGACGGTAGATGTCAGGACTGCATCGGGAATTGCAAAACGTTTTATCCTCAGTCTGTCGCACTCTTTCCCAATCAGTTGCATTCATAATTTATTGTGTGTTGCACGTTTTCTTTGTTTTTTTTGCATTATTCTGCACTTGGTTGTAACACTTTTTTTTAAATATTTTTGAACTTCCATCGTTCTTCATAGTCAATTCATTATTATACCCTTACTTAGACAACCTAGGATACGGACCACAACTTCCAACAAATCCAAGTCCAGGAGAACTCTGCATTAACTCATCATTAGTATTTTTTTGAGAACTCATTACTTCTTTAATTAGTTCTTCCACCATCAAAGCTTTATAGTTTATCCTCCTCACGAAAGTTAGACTGGGATTAACGGATGAGATTTTTTCCCTTGTTAAAATTTTAGCAGTAGTTCATGTGAATCAAATTATGCAACATGACACAAACAGATGTGACGTATAATCTTCTTTATGCAGAAGGAAGTGTAGCTTTTCAAATATATATTTTGAGTAATTAGTGCTTGCATTAAATAAAAATAGAGTTAGGATGTCATGATCCCCACAACAACCCAATAAGTTTATACAAAAATGTTCTCTTTATGAGAACCCTATCCTTAGCAAGGCTTAAAACAACAAAACATAGTAAACAAATAGAAGAAAGTTAGGCGAGAAGCATAAGTCTCGGTCGTGTCCACCGAGATGTCAGGGCGAAGTGTTCCATAAGTTTCAAAGTATCGAATTTTCTCCTCCACCTCTTCTCCAGCTCACATGCCTCATCCTCGATCCCAACAAGGCCGGTAAATCTCCGATAACTCGCCAGCTAAAGGTCCACCTGCAGTGTTTCTATCCATGGTGCCTGCCGCAGCAAGGGTCGGTAGATGCGACGGTCGTTGCCGTCATTGCAGGTAGTAAATTGGCCACAGGGGCGACGTGGTTCGACAAAAAGCTTGCTCTTGCGTGCTTGATCTTATCTCCTCGTTTCAGAGAGCATGTCCAAGAAAGAAATCACTCGAAATAATTATTAATTACAAAATCAAAGGGATGGCTTGAGTTTTTATAAATCCTTTCATTCCTCTCACACCATACCCCCCAAAGAAAAGCAACTAATCCATATCTTATTACTTAAATCAAGTTGATTTATACAGAGTTTTTTTTCCCGGAAGGAGAAACATTTGACCGTTTTGGCCAGTGGTTGACTGTTCCAGACAATTTTTGTATGTCTTTGTTTTATCTATTCTTTATGAATTAGTGAGGTTTAATTTCTATTGTTTGGTGAGGTGATCTAATGTATTGCTTTGCACAAAAAAAGCCGATCTAATGTATTGAGGAGGCTTTCTTTGTGTATTAGAGTCTATAAGAGTGTGGCATTGGCAGTCGACAAAGACAACGCATGGGTGTGTATTTAGGGTTTACATAAAGGAGATAGAGAATGATGAGTTTCGTTTATGTAAACTTTCTTTTATCAATAAACTACAGTGTGTTGAACCGTGATTTTTCCTCGGGTTGTGAGCGTTTTCCACATTTTTTTTTGTTCTTGGTGGATCATTAATTCTTCTTCTCCAACTCAAGTTTTTAAAATTTTATTTCTACCGTTTATGTGCCTTACCAATGTTTTACTATACTTAGTCTACATGCTTGTAGTTTGAACCAAAATAGTGTACATGAGCACCATGCACTGTATTGCATAACTTTCCAAATTTTCGACACAGATTCTTGTAAGAACGACAAATTTTATTTGGAAAAATAGTATTCTACTCGTTTCTGCACCCCAAAACTCACGCACCATGAGTTGGACATCAATTTTTGCTTAGTCACCAAACCAGTTTAACAAACAAAACCCTCCAGAAGACAAGAAATGGCACTTTTTCTCTCCAAAAGTCACCCTCCAGTCATTTACACATGCTTTCAATAATACCTCCCAACCAATCACAACTTCTCTCACCTGAATACACATTTTCTCTCTCCAGAAAATATCATATTAGCCAATAACAATCATCACGTACACAAGTCATGTTGTACGTTCGCCAGAGGTGTCATTAATGAGATCAATATCCATGCTTTTGAACCAAAAGTGAGTTTTTTGAATTTCAAATCCCACTTCGATGTGATAAACCAACAAATCCCCAAACCCTCCTTCTACCTCTTGGCTTCCTGCATGGCTAACCTCCAAATCCATATGGCCATACACCACACCCACAAACTCATTTGCAAACTAGTAAGTGCAAGTCAATCTATTGTCCATTAATGGTTACTTCCTCATGCCCTTTTGGGCTATAATTCGTCATATTTGCTATTAAATGCTTCATTCTTGATTTTAGCATCAATTTTGCTATTAAATGCTTTATTATTTCGTACTTTTGTTATTTAATGATTATAATTTACCTTTTATTGAGATACAAAACCTCAATGGATGAATCTATTCGATGTTGTTTTATGCTTTATTTTGGAATTTTGTTCGTTGATGTTAAAAACTTCTTCAATGTACGTACAACTTATCATCTATTTTTTTTCTTCAATTTTTTACTTATGTTACAATCCACTTGTTCATTGTTATATTACTGGGCACTTTTATAGCAACACATGGATTAGATTTGTTGGTTAAATGAGTGATTTTGGATCGATTTTCATGTGGACATTATCATAGAATTTTAATTTTACCTCTTTTTTTGGTTTCAGGAGGTGGAAAGGTGAAGGTGGAGTATCTGGATGAATTTTGGTTGAAGTGGATGAATAACTTTTTTGTTGTCGGTACGTTGACAAATTTTTGGAACCATAAATTCCTAGTATCAAACATCCTATGCGAAGTGGTGAAGTTAGTTGTTTTTGAGTTAATGAAATTTTTTCCAAACTCATTTGATATGACATCTATCCTATTATTGTACAATTGTTAGCTCTATGACTAAATATTATTCTTCTATTGAATCATTTACGGTGCCGAGTTTGATCCTCTCAACACTGCATTTCACTACGTTAATTTTCCATTTGTTGGCCTTGGCAATGAGTTCTGGTTTGTTCTAGGGGGTAAATTAAACGACATTATTGGGGGTAAATTAAGCATTAAGTTAAGGTAATTTCAAAGAAATCTTGGGGGTAAATACATTCACCATGTTATTGTGCAACTTTTTGCTTTATGACTACATGTTGTTCTTAAATCATTTTTTAGATACAGGAGGTAAATTAAACAACATCGCCGCGGTAAATTCAACAATAAGATTATGGTAAATTTAAATATATCATGGGGAATACAATAACACGTATTTTTGCAAGTACTATGGGGTAAATACAATTTAATGATATCGAAGTATTCCCAACTATTGATGAAGGTATTTTCAACGGAACTACTATGGGTAATTCCATAAGACTATGTAACAAGTGAACAAGAACTAAACTGAAACATACAAGGCAACAAGAAAAAATAATGTCTTAAAGCCTGTGAAAATATACACAATGATTTTGATGGTGAGAGGTGGTCCGGTCCGGTATCCACTCCGACGGTCTAGCCTTCACTCAAGTGATCTGGTCTTCTCATCCCCGACCTTCGTCTCTCCTACTTTCAGAGGCTCGAGCAAGCGGCCAACTCTCAAGTGACCCCAACTACCCAAAACTCCAAGTCTCTCACCCTCTGTAACATCCTCAATCAATGGAAGAATTTAAAATTTTATAACATACAACAATCAGATGTCATTACGCAAAATACAAAGAAACAGGTGCACCAACATAATATATATATATATATATATATATATATATATATATATCCGAGTATTTCAAAAGTGATTACATCAAAAGACTATACAACAAAATACAAGTAATCACTCTGACCTCAAAATGAGAGAAAACAAGATCTGGTAGCGGCGCTCCTCTCCTTGGTCACCACCCCCTAATGCCGATCACGGTCTGAAAAGTAAACATGCAACAATGCCTGAGTTTCCATAAGGAAACCCCGTATGCTAAACTCTACAATGCATGAAACAGAAACACACTAGCATCCAATTCTATCTACAAAGAAAAGCAGAAACAACAAGGTTGTGCTCTAGGGCTTTTTCACCCAACCACAGCTCCCCCACACAGTTACGGGGCTCCAGGGCTTTTTCACCCAACCACTGCAACACTCAACGTCGTCAATCTGGGCTCCAAGGCCTTTTTACCCAACCGCAGCTACCACGACACGACACGACCATGGCTCCAAAGTTTTTTCACCCAACTCGAAAGTCTAAGGGCTCTATGGCTTTTTCACCCAACCCTTATCACGCGTCTCGGAGGCATCTATACACAAACATGACAACACACATCAAAACCATGAATGCATGAACTAATGCAGACTCTAAAAATGTAAGGGTGATTTCTTTGGATAAGGACACCAGAACCGACCGCTCTGATACCAAGTTGTAACATCCTCAAACAGCGGAAGAATTTAAAATTTTATAACATACAATCAAACAGAGGATATTACTCAAACACAAGGAAAATAGTACACCAACATATATCATATATATATATATATCCGAGTGTTTCAAAGGTGTAATTACAACAAAAGGCTATACAAAGTACAAGTAATCACTCAACCTCAAAATGAGAGAAAGCATGATATGGTAGCAGTGCTCCTCTCCTCGAACACCACCCCTAATGTCGATCACGACCTGAAAAACAAACATGCAACAATGCCTGAGTTTCCAGAAGGAAACCCCGCATGCCAAACTCTACAATGCATGAAACTGGAACACTCTAGCATGCAATTCTATCAACAAAGAAAAGCATAACACAAGGCTAGGCTCCATGGTTTTTCACCCAACCACAACTCACATAAACAATTACGGGGCTCCAGGGCTCTTTCACCCAACCACCGCAACACACAACGTCGTCAAGCTGGGCTCCAGGGCTTTTTCACCCAACTGCAACTACCACGACACAACCCGGGTTCTAGGGCTCTTTCACCCAACCCGAACGCTCTAAAGGCTCCAGGGCTTTTTCACCCAACCCTTATCACGCGGTCCTTGCTCAGGCTCCAGGGCTCTTTCACCCAACCTAAACGCACTACGGAGCACCAGAGCTTTTTCACCCAACCCCGTATAGACTAGCTGGGCTACAAGACTTTTTCACCCAACCGCAACTCTCACAACAGTTACGGGACTCCAGGGCTCTTTCACCCAACCCCCGCAACACTCGTGCTCACTAGCACACTTGTCGGAAGAACATTGGCACCACAACTCGTCTCACAAGGACAACCACAACCAACGCACCTCACATGTGCAAAACTAGACACAAATGGTCGACCGAACCAAGAGTCCCGGTCGACCGAGTCTCAACAAAACCAGGCAAATGTTCGACCGGCACACCATCGGTCGAACATATCCCATCAACCACACACGTTCGGTCGAACCAAAGTCAAGGACCGATCGACCGTTTAGAAGGTCAGCCCCATGTTCAACGAACACAACCAGATAATCGGTCGAACGACAAAGGGGTCCCGTCCGACCGGAAACCATCGGTAAAATTCCCCATCGCTTAACATAATCAACCGGTCGAACCCCCGAGCATTCTCAGTCGACCGAAAACCACCAGTGAAATCCACCAACGAAACCAATAAACACCGGTCGACCGAACCACCATCGGTCGAACCCACATTAAGTTAACTTAAGTCATCGGTGGAATGATAGTCAATAAGAGGTCGACCGTTTAGATGGTCTAAGCTCCAACCGACTTAACTCATGTACGATCAGTCGAACAAGTCAACATGCGGTCGACCGTTTAGATGGTCAACGCCCCCAACCGACCTACAATAGTGCACACGGTCGAACGGCAAAGGGGGTCGTCCGACCGAAAACATTCAGGGCTTGCCTCTAACGTACCACCGCTCGACCACCCAAGGGCATCGTTTGACCGGCGTGAGGCAAAAATCCGAATTCTCGTTAGGAACGGTCGACCGTTGCACCAACCGATCGACCGATCCAGCAGTAAATTGCTGCACATTTGCTTCTGACGAGCATTTCGGCCTACCGTCGACTTCCAAATACTTACACAACAAAAGTGAGCTACAACTACAAGTTTGACATACCGTGTAGGTCTGAAGAAACCTTCGAAGAACCTCGACGACGCTTCCATGAGCATTTCTCTCAAAAACACGATCCACCGACAAACTTCCCGCTCGATCAACGATCACCGCGCCTCGTCGATCCACAACCACACCTTCCCCTCGTCGATCCCCTAACCAACCACAACCACTGGAAGAGAGACGGATTGAGAGAGAGAAAGAAGAAGAAAAGTGCACAAGAAGGGTTAAACGTTCAGACCAACTCACATTCACCAACCAACAGTGCCGACCACTTCTTCTCGCCAGAGATCTCCACTAGGCACGCCGAAGCTCCACTGAGAGAGAGAGATGCGTGAGAGAGTGAGAGTGAGTGAGTGAGAGAGAGAGATAGCCCACCTCAAACCCCTCCATCAACCCATCCTCACCATCCAACTTCCTCTACTCCATCTCAACCATCCATTCCAACTCCACTCCATCTCAGCCGTCCATCTCAAACACCTCCTAAACACCTCCTAATCAACAATTAAAACCCAATTAGGATTAAGATCTTATGGGAATTTTATTTATACCGCAAGTGCACGACGTCAATGAAGACGTGGCAAGTACGGGTCGAACACAAGGAGGGAGAGATATTGTTATTTTTGTGATTTTCGATTAGGGAAAGAAAGAGAGAGAAATAAGTTTGGTTTGAGATTTTTGGTTTTTAATTATCTAAAGCAAGAACAACAAACAGTAAAAAGAAAATAAAGCAAATATGGATGAGAGTTCAGCGGGTGGAGGATTAGATATCGGGTTTTGTTTAGAGAATTCTGAAACTTATAATAAATCACATTAGTTATAAAGCATTACATGATAAATGATTCAACATAAACTCAAGTAATCAAAATATACTAACATGAAATTAAAATAATAACATCATTCTTCTTCTCATCACCCTAAATCCGTCACCCCCACCCTTTGGAGAGAGTTAGAAACTCATGGATGGAGGGAAGGAGAAGGGGTCCTAGAGAAACTACAAAAGAAAACTAAAAACACAAAATAAAAGAACAGAATTTTATTGCTAAAAAGAAGAGGAGAGGAGTCCCTTTCAATACATGATTCAGCCTTATTTATAGCCTCAACCGGGGATCCTAATACATAAAAGGAAAGTACACGCGTCAATACAGCATTGGTAAAAATTAGAGCGCACGGATTGACTTTTGTGCGGCGGAATCGCCGCATTTTGTACATGAGGTGCGGCGGAATCGCCACCTTTTTGGCTCGGAATCGATCCGGATTGTTCCTGTGTGTTTATGGTTGTTTTAGCTGTCATTTGCGTGTCCGAATTAATTATTGTATATCTTTGGAGATCCGAGTTAATTTCTTCATATATTTGGAGGTCCAAATTGATTTTTCTTTAGAACTTCTCCAAAATAATCTTTTGGTACTCGTAATTTGCAGTCGGGTCCTCAGCTTTTGCAATTAAGTCCTTGACCTTTTTGTAATTAGGTCTTTGAATGCTTTTGTGCTTGGATGGACTTCAATTTGAATCCCGATAATCTTGACTTGGTCTTTATGATAGAAATGAGTCTCTTGCACGGGTTTATGCTCGGAATATGGGTAATTTGCATTCAGGTCCCTGTATTCTGTAAATAAGACTAAACACATACCTTAGTAGCATTTATTGATATAAAATTAATCTAAATGAAAGACATATGATGCAATGTATGCAATGCATCTGGATCTCACACCCTCCACCTCCACTGTCAAGCTCTTGGGTGCCAAAGATTGTTGTTTCAGAAGAAAAGAAGAGGACATCACTAGCAATGATGTTGATTATCAAATACTATGGATATCAAAAGGTAAACAAGGTTGGGTATTTCATTTTCACTTTAATTGATGACCTTCTACTTATATATATTTTTTCTAAAGTTTCATGTTGGTAGGGAGTAAATCTAAGATTGGGGTAACTTCAATTGATAAATCTAGTTGGTAGAAGAGATGGTAGGTTGGGGTAAATCTCGTTGGTAGAATGGATGAAAGGTTGGAGTAAATCTAGATTTGATAGGGGGTAATTTAATTGAATAGGACAGGCAACTTGGAGTAAATGTTGGTTCGTGGGGGTAACCCTAATCGATACACAGGGTAAGTTGAATTTAATAACAGGGTAAATCTACTTGATAGACAATGTAAGTTGAATTCAACGACATGGTAAATCTTGTAGAGTAACCCTAATTGATAGACGGTGTAAATCGAATTCAATACCAGGGTAACCCTAATTGAATTGAATTTACTTCCTTCTATTTAATCGAATTTACCCTACTCCTGAATTCAACTTACCCGTCTACCAATTAGGTTTACCCCCACGAACTATCATTTAATGTACTCTATTTACTCTAAGTTATCCATCATATTACATCCAATTACCCCCATTCACAACTAGATTGACCTCAGCCAACCTGTGAAATTACCCTCTGTATTTTACGAAATCACATTCACATGTACGTGGAATTTCCCTACATGTGTTGGTGTCTGAGGTTTAATTGTACATTTCTATCGATTAAGAATACATAAAACAAATGTACAATGTAAAGACAAACGCAATCAGCAACATCCACTAGACCATCTAAATCCAACAATTTGAGTTCTAAAGCTCTGACCTCAACATATCTTAGTAATTTCCTCTAGAAAAAAACGAAGATGGAAGCGACTTTCAATAAGGTTGTAATTGTTCTCACCACCAAGTTACATTACTAAAATGCAATTCACGTCGACGTCCTCGAATATCATTTCATATTCACCCATAACGAATGATTTCCGTCTACTTAAATAACACGCGATTACACCACAACGCAACTCGTTATTTACTATAATGTTTTCCATTTGTAGAATATTTCCAAAGGGCGTCATTGAGAATAAATTTTATGAGGTTGTCTCATCTGTTTTGCTTCTTTTAGACAATAAATGAAACTAAGTCAACTCTGAGTGTCCTCCATTTGCCCGTGTAATTTTTTTAACAAAATAATATAATTCTAAATTCGCTTTATAATGGAGAAACAACCACATGTAAACATCCTTAAGCAGCAGTTACCAAGCATTTAATTCGCTTTATAATGTAACAGTGCAATTATACTTATACCTATAGCAAGCATATATGTTAGCACCTATACTTATACCAAGCATATATCTTTGTAAATTGCTATTATATATAGGGGGTAACAACACATGGATAAAAAAAGTATATTACCATACAAAATGTGATATTTTGAACCTGATGGGTCGCAACAATCTAAGTACTAGTAGAACCTTTTTTAATATAAGAAATACAAGCAACCTAAGAAACAATACGAGATTCTAAATTGTAAAACTTACTAATTAAGACATGAATATAAAAAGCATAGATTAATAACATTTATCCGGAATAAGTTCAAAACACTTAACAAATATATCCATTACAACAACATTAGTTCTTTAATATCAATACTCAACATTAAATAAGTTTGTATCACTTAACACACATAAAACAGTAAATTACTTCACCAAGTTTTTGGTATATGTGCATTCACTCCTCATAATGGCCTTTGATATCTCCCCACGTATTTTGTACACATGATCTACATTGTCACAACTATCTGATGGGAGTCCAGTAAGCAACATTCAAATCCAATGAATAACAAACAATCCACTATCGTTACACCTCTCATGTTGTTGTGGGCAATCTCGAACAAATAGATGCCTTTGAGGCAACTAGGGGTGCACATGGGTCGGGTTGGGTCGGGTTTGGACCAGAACCCGACCCAACCCGAAAAATTCGGGTTTGTGAAAAACCCAACCCGAACCCGAACCCGAACCGATTCGGGTTCAATCCAACCCAACCCGAAAATTTCGGGTTGGGTTGGGTCGGATCGGGTTGGACCCGAATTTAATGCAATAATATTTTCTGTCCAATAAATTAACCAATTCAAAACATTACTTGAACATGGAACAAAAAACAGTATTGCAACTCCTTTAAGACCAACCACAAACCAAATAAACTCAGGAACAAAAAACCAAATTAAACTCAGGAACAAAAAACCAAATAAACTCAAGAACAAAAAACAGTATTGCAACTCCTTTAAGACCAACCACAAACCAAATAAACTCAGGAACAAAAAACCAAAACAAGACAAATTAATTGATCTTAAAGAAATATACGAACCAAAAAACAATATTGCAACTTGCACCTGAACAACAAAATCAAGAGTGCAGACCCCTATACTAAAATGTCAAGGACTTGAGGGAATAAATAAGTTTCAAACTCAAATGTAGAACATGTGCTATGTAAGGCCTCGTGTACTCATCTTCCTCGTTGGGAGGATGGATTGTTACAAGATCTGTCACAGGAGTCATTCGCCCAAACATACCTTTCGGATCCCAACCCAACAACGGTAGCTAAAGTGCAAATCTGGACGCCGGAGAGGAGGAGCCGAGGCCGCGAGGAGAGGGGACGAGGAGCCGAGGCCGCGAGGAGAGGGGACGAGGAGCCGAGGCCGCGAGGAGAGGTCGGGAGGGGGCGACTAGGGTTAGGAATCTGGACGGGATTGGGTTTTGTTTCGCGAGGGATGGACGAGATTGATTTAGGGTGAGGTTAAAAATCTGGACGGCCCAGATTAAAACAATATTTTCGGGTTCGGGTTGGGTTGGGTCAACCCGACCCCTCAACCCGAACCCGACCCGAAAAATTCGGTTTTCTGATTTTCCAACCCGACCCAACCCGAACCCCTTTCCAACCCAACCCAACCCGACCCAACCAGTCGGGTTCGGGTCGGTTTCGGGTTCAACCCGACCCGTGTGCACCCCTAGAGGCAACTTCCTTGTGGAAACCCTTTGCCTCGCCGGCCGGCTCATCCAATGCAAGTGTCCTAGAGTTTGATGGCAACAAGATAAAATTAAATATTATCTCCCAGGATATTAGATAGGCCCCTCCATGACATTAAAAATACCTGTCCATGGCCACAAGATTACCCATGCAATAATATATATATATATATATATATATATATATATATATATATATATTAATCTTCAACCTAATTAGTTTACTAAAAGTCATAATATATAACTACCAAATAAAACAAAACCTTAAAAATCCCCTCCACAATAAATGATTTTACTCTCATTCACTAACCGAAGTGGTTTGAATTTTTCAAAATACTGGCAACATAAAGCGGGGTTACCCTATATATAACATGTAAAGAACCCCCAATTTGAAGTACAAAAATGATAAACAAAACTTAAATTGCAAAAATATACTCCCTCACTGTTACTAAATACTAAATATACTCCTAATCCCCATACTCAACTTTGAACAATCACAACCGGATTACCCATACTATTCATGTAAATACCATGAAATTCTTTTAGAATTTTTTTAACAAAATAAACCCGAAAGATCATGTACGAACTATATAACCCAAAACTAAAATAACAAAATAATTACTTCAGGTATTAAACTTCATTAAAAATTGCTTTACACAAATAACTAGTATGGTTGTTGATACAAGCCTTAAAATTAAAACATTACTCCATAATTTTACGTTAAAATAACTAAAAACCATTCTAAATAATAAGCACCAAAATTAAGAAGTCGTGTAACAAAAGTTGACTTCAAAAAAAAAAAAAACTAACCCTATCTTAAAAAATAAATCTAATCTTAGCGGCACATGAAATGTACCAAAGCTAGACTTAAATTTTTTAAAAAGTACTAAGTGCACCGGGTGGTCTCAAAAATGGATGAAGAGGAGAAAACTAGCAGTGAGTTGGAAGTTGCTTGAAGATTAGACTCGAAAATAGGTGAAACAAAAAACTAACCTCAAGATGAGATTTACTATGTTTGATAGGAGCCGAAACGGAAGGAGGTGGAAGACCTGAAACTTAGTAGGAGGTGGAAGACCCAAAAAAAATTTGTCGCCATAACTAAGAATGGATGATACAGTCAGAAGTTTTGCTTCGAATTTAAAAGAAAACTGAAACTAGGGATTAAGGCTGGGGGGTTTCAAGACATGTGAGTGCCCGACGTGGCCTTTCTTTGAACATACGTGGCTACACACGTGGACCATGCGTGGGAAACTGGGTGTTAACGTGCGTGGGCATCCGGAATTCCTTTGTTTTTAGGTAAAATTAAACTGAACTGCTAAACGTTGTCCGTAAATTACTTAAATCGTCCGTCTGAATTACCATCATGTCATTCTCTCATTTATACTCATATTTCTCTTCATTTCACTCTCCCACCACGGGTGTTAACCTGCAGGGGGGGTCCTAGTCAGATGTCTTGATTTTTTACGGATATAATGAGTATTAAAGAAATTGTGAATGACAAAATGATAATGGAGACATACGATTTAAGTAAAAGTTGGACAATGTTTAGTCATTCCCAAATTAATGGACAAGTTCTAGAGAGCTCCGTTGCGCTGTCTAGGAGTAAACCAAAAGATCTTGCTCGTTGCTACCAGCCTACCACTAGGTGTCCATTTCATCGAGGATATAGCTTTTATTTTGTTTAATTTTTTCTTAAAATTTAAATGAGTTTCTAATAGTTTTTACTGTGTGCTAAAGGTAAAATGGAGTACAAATTTACAATGTCGGTAAATTTCAATGTCGTCTAAGTTCCAATTACCTTTTTTTACTATTTTTTGTTTTGAAATAAATGTTTTTTTTGTTTTGATATGATATAAAATGAAACATCCTTCTTTGCTTACTAAGTTGTCAAAAAAATGTAAATTTTGCAATGCAATATTCAAACATAAACCTCCTATGATTGACAAATCGACGGATACCAAACTTGGGCAGAGTAACAACCGATAAGATCTCTCATATTTTATATGGTTATTTGCTTAGGTGCACTTCAAAAAGATCGATATTGTATCTTTATACTTGAATTTTTGGATTTTACTTAGATACATTCGATTTTTTCCAAAATTAATTTAGTACATTTGCGGAGTTGTGAGACTCACTTCGGTGACATAATATGTTATAGTCATATTAAACTTTTTGGATGCTTTGCATAGTAACCCATGACAATTTAGGAAATTCTTTTCGAGTCCTTAATTCCATTTTTCTCTCTTAAACCTCAATTCAATATTATGAAAGTTACACAAATTAGATTAATTTTTTTAGTTTTATTTTATATAGTTAACAAACACTTAGGCAAACAGACATTTTCGAACAATTTGCGAACTACAACACATTTCAAGATTTTTTTATCGTAATCCTTAAATTCTATTTTTTTTTCAAAACCTATATTTAATGTAAAGGTGGTTACACATTTTTGTTTAGATTATATTCTTTATTTTTTCCTTTTATATACTTAACAAACATCACTTTGTTAAAATACACATTTATACAAAAAGTTTTCGGTTTTGATAAAACATTGTGATTTATCTTGGATCTCTCTACAATATGTCCAAAATTATGGATCTGACTAAAATTTTGTGAATTTTCTTGGAGTACTCTTCAAATCGTCCAAAAATGAATTTTGACTTGGTGGTTTGTTGGTTACATAAACGAAAAGTAAAATATTTAATCTAGTTTATGCAATCAACATAATATTAAATAAAGGTTTTGAAAAAAAATGAAATTCAAGGACTCGAGAAGAATTTCATGTATTTTCTTGGGTTACTCTGCAAAATAACAAACTTTTATTATTATAAATCTAACAACCTAAGTGGGTCTAATGACTCTACAAGTGTATTAAACTAATTTTGAAAGAAATCAAGTGTACCCAAATAAAATCTAGAAACTTAATTGTAAAGATCTAATATCGATCTTTTTGAAATGCACACAAGCAAATAACCCTATTTTATAACTTGAACAATTAAACACCGACAACCAATTCCTAAAAGGACCCCGGGATGCCCACACAGTTTTTCACTCCATTTCTCACGTACCATCCACGTGTACAACCATGTCATTGTCAAGATAGCCACAACGGATCGCAAGTTCTACAAGAAAATCCCCCCTCCTTTTGCAGTGGTTTTGGAGCTGGAGCTGGAGCTGAAGTTGAAGCATCAAGGGATTAGTGTCCTCTTCGAGGCCTCTCCCCTCTCTTCGTCGACTGGATGGCGTTGCAGCGCTGGTCCTCAAGCAAACCTTCAACGTGTGGATCCTAGCCCTCGACCCCCACCACGGCAAGTCCAACCGGCCTGACGTTCCCCTCTACAACCCCTACCTCCAAGCCAACCTCATGCTCGGCTCCACAGCCACCGACCTCCTCGACCTCATCACCGCCATGGACTCCTATAACATCTCCCCCGACGTCGCCTCCTTCAACCTCATCCTTAAGGCCATGTGCCAATCCAACGAGATCCAAGCCGCACACAACCTGCTCGACAGAATGATCCTCCTCTCCAAGTGTGACGACGAGTCATTCAACCTCCTGAAAAGTTACTCTTCGTCGCATTCCATCACCTCCAACAATCTGATCTCCCTCGCTCATGTCATCTCTGAAGGGAATGCGTTCTAAAAGTTTTACTTTTAAATGTCAATTATTATGAATTGAATGAGAAATCATTTTGTTCTTTGTTTATGTTATTCGTCTTTTAGAAAAGTTAAGGAAGAAGCTCTTGGTCATTAACCGTAGAGTTCTAAAAGATATTAGTTTACATAAAACAAAAGATATTCGCAATCATGGTAATAAACATGGGACATTTATTACCGAGTTAAGATTGTCGTGTTGGTCATAGATCATTGTAGCTCTACAAGTGAGTAACAACACGGGTACACAAAAGAGGAAAATATTACTTTTGTATACTGAATTGACCTAACAAGTAAAATATTATAGAAATGTGTTTCTGTGTCATTAATATTTTACTGTGTCTAGGGCTGTGCATCCGGTCCGGACCGGACCGGACCGGATTTTTATCCGGGGTCCGGACCGGATGCCCACAGACCTAGGACCGGATGCCCACGGACCTAAGACCGGACCGGACCAGACCGAATCGGTCCGGTCAAAAACCGAATTTTTTAAGTTAAAAAAAAATTGGACCGGTCCGGACCGGACCGGAAAATTTAAAATTTGCCGGTCCGAAACCCGGACCGGACCGGATTTTTTCAAAAATTTACGGACCGAACCCGGACCGACCGGTCCGGTCCGGTTGTCCGGTTTGACCCTGTCAATGCTCTCCCCTAACTGTGTCCCTGGTCCTTTGATATGAGACTTATATCCGATCGCTTAAGGAATGTTTAATTAGACTAGTGTCTTAAGCTATCGATAAGTGTAGTGTAAATGCGTTAGTTTGTTAAGTATGACTTTTGTTGGTGAAGATAGTTAGTCCAAAGATTGTCATTGCCCCTTTTGATTGAGTAATGATATTAGTGGGCCCCTTGATAAAGCAAAGTTATGATGTGCATAATGTTATTTGAGTCAAGTCACATATTTGTAACTAGCTTAAAGAGATCAAGAAATGAATACTAATACAAAGATGACACAATACTACTTTGTATGTATTCTTAATATCATGAGGCAAGGGACGGACACAAGTGATGCATTCCATCACTAAATGGATCGGGTTTTGGTTCGAGTGGAATTAAGACATCTAACTAATTTGGAGCTATAATGTGTAGCTAGATACCGCTTATAGCTTGTGATATTAAGCTCTTAATATCACTGCAAACTTAGTTTAGATCCTCCCATAGGTCAAACAACAAAACTGGGAAACAAGAAATGAGGATTTTGAGTTCATAAGATGTGTCGGGTTTCATGTAGAAAATATGACACATGGGGTGAACAAGCAAAATCAAAATTATGTTGTGAATAATAACATAATTAGAATCTAAATTGAATTCATATGTGATGTAAATATTATGGGGTGTAATGATTAATCATTACATAGGATAATATGTTACATAAGTTGTGAATTTACTACTAATCCTGAAATGTCAAATTTTGTAGGGGTTAAACCGAAATTTGACAAGTCTGCAGTACTGTGCACAACGGTCAACCGGTTAACGGTAAACGGTCGACCGGACACGTCTCGACCGATAACAGGGAATTTCATATGTTCGGAACGGTCGACCGAATCTATCGGTCGGTCGACCGAACATTGTGATGAATATTTTATTGTTGTGAACGGTCGACCGAATAGCGAACGGTCGACCGAACCTCTAAACGGTCGACCGGTCCAGACGGTTATCTGCTGAATTAATTTAAGAATTAATTAGATCATGCATGGAATTGGTCCATAATTGATTTAATTCGTGGCTAAGATTGTTTGTTAGCAAATAATGGATGGTTAGATGGAAGTTTTCATGAAATCATGGGCAAGAGGTTGCACATGAATAGGTAATTTGGAAAGAACTTATAAATACAAGTTTATCTCATTACCTCATTAATTCAATTCGTTATTTTCTCATGCAAAAATCTCTCTCCATAATTCACCACGAAATTTCCTTAATTCTTAAGATTAGTTTTAGTTTTCAGAGATCTTCTTCTCAAGGGAACTAAAGAGGGGTTAGTAATTAGATTCTAAACTCTATTGGAGATTGAGAGGCTAGCTTTTCTCTCTCCAATCTTGTTTAGAGTTTGGTGAATTCTTGGAGGCATTCAGCGCAGCGACAAGCATCCTCAACGTCTCCGGATTATCAAGAAGTTTTAAAGAACTTCTAGGTATGAAATTCGGAGCCCCTTGTGTTTGTTTTAATAGAGTTTTTGAAACTAGTTATTAAAACAAACCGATGCATGAATGAAATAAATCATAGAAAATTATAATTGATCCTTAGCATAAAAATTCGAAAATATATATGTACAATTAAAATAGAAATCCTACAATCTCCTCCCACGACACCCCCTACTCGTGAAGCTCAAAATTTGTTCTAATTTGGTTTAATTACAGTTTGATGTTACATTTTGGTTTTGGTTTGGTTACATTTGCTTTTAATTAAGTTTGGGTTACATTCTAGTGGTCGCCTCTTCAATTTGTACTTTTGGGTTTTCTGATTGGTAAAGTTTGTAGATGGTGTTGGAATCCCTAACATTTGGTTTTATGTTTTGGTTAATTTTTTTAATCTTTTGTTTAAGCAGTGTTGAAATGTTAGGGACTCCTACACCATGTTGAGGCTATCCTGATTTACAAACCTTATGTTTAGGTTATCCTAATTTTTTAGATTTCTAAGTATTGCAGTTAGTTTATTATTGGTCTACTTTGTTGATCAATTTGTTGGGAGATTTTTAATCAATGCTTAATGTTTAATCATTTTAGATTTAGACCGCAAGTGCACAACCGTCTGTGAAGACGGGTCGTCCACAGGGAGTTGAGCAGCCTCTGGTATGACCGAAATCAGATGACGAAAAAAGAGAGAAGAGTTGTAGATGTACTAATCTAAGTTACACTAAACTAGTAAGAAAAAATAAGAAGGAAAATAACAACTAATGATGCAAACTAAATCAAAAGAGCCTAAAGTGGAAGTGCAAATCAGGAAGAGGACCCCTGAGGGGTGGAGTGAGTGTACACAAGCAAGAAGATGGTGAAAAATGCGAGCATTAAGCACACAAATGTAGGTAGTACTTTCATGTATAGGAAGTGTCTAATGTTTATGTCAAAACCTATCAATCTCATCACTAACCTAGTTGACTAACATTAACATACACAAGTTGGTTATTTGAGAACCTAAACAAGTATGGTATATGTCTAAAAGTTATTGCAAAAACCCATCAGTTACAAGTTCTATCCTAAACAATGAAGCATACATTTATGTTTATCAACACATTTGATACAAAACATTCATTTCCTTTCTCTTTTGTATGTATAAAACATCAACTCCACCCCCAAAGGGGATGAAACTACTCACTACCCATTAAACTAATTATTATCCTAAGAAAGGAAAACATATTAACTAAGTTACTAAGATTAATGAAATGAAATTAAACTAAGTATGCAAGCACCATGAAACAAGCAACATATCAAAGAAACTTTTATTAAATTCAGACTTACAATACAAGTAGCATCTTCCTACTTTAGTATTTTATCCAAGGCTCCACTTCAAGTAGGAAGAATAACCACCAAGTATGTAGTACATTACAAGGGAATATGAGGAGTTCTATTTATAGTCATTGAAAAAGGTAATCAGGGACAATCCCCCGATGTGGGACTAATACAACACCATAAATAGATAAAAATCATCCTAATACATGTTCTGTCTGAAGCGTGTCGGATCCGGAGCCAACCAGACCATCAATTGGCGGTCTACAGAGTCCGGATCCGGTATGGATTTTTGGGTGGGCTTTGCTAGAGTGATTTTTTCATGTGTGATGCACCCAAGTCGGTTTTTGGAGTTTATGCCCGAATCGAATTGCTAAAATACTCCTAATGATGGTGTGAAGTATTTTCATTTGCTTATTGGTCTTTTGGGCTTACATTCAGGTCATTCTCCATTGCATCTCAGTTCCCAAGTCTCACAACCTAGTCATTTTTCCTGCTTTTAGGTTCTTTTATGCTTCTTCTCCTCAAACCTATTTATTCCTGAAACTCAAATATAAAACTCGTTACGTAAGATTGTTTAGGTTCAAGATAATGGATATAAAACACAAATGAATGCATGAAATAATGTCAATCACTTAATATTTTGGTTGTAGTTACCTGAACTGTTTGGGGGTAATCATGTTATAAACAAAGATTGAGTTATTTTGAGCATGATTTGGGGATATAAATCCTTTTAAATGTTAACTTTTTTATTTGGGTTGGCATTGCATGATTTAGTTTTATGTGCATGTGTTTGTTGTGATAATGGAGGTGTTTTTGGTATTTTGGATGTGTTTATTTTCAGTGTTGAGAAATGATGGACGAATACACCAATTCAAGGATTACTTTCATAGACTTGCTGAATACACCATTTGCTAACTTTCTGGACTGGCAACAATGAGTTAATTGCATGTTACATCAAAGAATTACCTCTCCATGTGTTTAGAATTACCACCACAAGGGTTTGGTATTACCCCCACACGAATAATTTTGTGCCCCTACTTTGTTGTTTTCCCAACGTCAACTTCTTTGTGCTCCCATTTTTTCATTGATATTGCTAAGTTTTATTCGATATTAATGCGATGATTCAATGCTGGTTTAATGTGTTTCATATCTTAGTTACATGTTGCTACCTTCAGTGGGCCAAGATACAAGTTTTTTAGCAGTTTAGTAACATTTTAATAATGGAATTTTTGTTTCTCTTCCTTCTCCATCGTCTGATTGAGTTGGATAGAATTTAGGAAACAATTTTATTCTTTTGCGTGTGGACATTACCTCTCAATGTGGTTGAGATTACCCTTACAGGTGTTTGGGATTACCCTTACATTCTCTATATTCAAGGCGGTCATCATTAATAATTGTATTCAATGCAAACTAAATATTAAAATAATCTAAACAAAAATAATTTAATTTGATTTTTTACCGAATAAATAGAATACATTAGAACTATCATTGTGATGTTTGGGTTGATCCCTTCCTACGTATTAAAAGATCTTTTTGATTGCCAAATTTTTCTGATCACATATCATTTAGCTTACAAACGCTATCATCCTTATTTTAAAATTTAGTTCCCGCTGCTCGTGGTCCTAACATAATTAAAGCTCTGAAAAACAAAAGAAATTAAACAAAACATATCAATCGTTCCTAAATAGAACCGATTATTAGAAGATTAGGACGCAAGTGGTGGAACACCCTTCTATTCTTGTATTTGTGGACCGTCTGGAGAATTAGGAATGACTGCACATTCAGAGTCGCAACCCAACTCCTGAAGTCACACTACTACAGAAAAGGTCATATACGTCGGATGTTAAGGCCTATACACGTCGGATATCAGCACCCTCACATCCGACGTGTATTCGCACGACGTCTATTCTTAGACGTCGGACGTTCAAGACATCCGACGTCTATTGTCCAGTCCAAGGAATAGACGTCGGATGTTCAAGACATCCGACGTCTATTGTCCAGTCGAAGGAATAGACGTCGGATGTTCAAGACATCCGACATCTATTCCTAAACATTGACCAAAAAAATAAATAGCATCCTGCACAAACACAAACATGCAAGCATATATAGACAATCATTCATTCATTCATTACAAAGAAATGTACAACACAAGTCTTCAGTTGCCACGTCGAGAATTTCTTCCATGTATCTCATCACGTAGTGTGGGTTGAAAGGAAAGGAAAAGGAAAAGGAAAAAGTTGTTAGTTAGTGTATTAATTAGGATTTTAGCTAGGTAAGGAGGAGACACCTTGAGGAGTTTGTTAACAATTTTGCAGACCAAGGTCTTGGGGAAACCAAGCGGACGCATGGCATCGACGACGACGTTAATCCTCTTTAAATCTACCTGCAGACAGAGGAAGGTAGGTTTAAAGATGATTGACGCAGTCGACACAAGTCTTCAGTTGCCACGATGTAAATAAAATGCTGAGCAGACTGTATCGCCTTCACATACGCCGTGTGAATGTTTTTATCTATCTAATTATTCAAACATAATTAGAAAAGTGAACACATCATTGTTAGAGGAAATAAACTACAAATGAACAAAAATAAAGCTTTACTTACATGGAATCTGACGTCCCCATAGTGGAACTGTAGTGGCGGAGGAGATCGCGGGATGGATCGGAGAAATCAGACGGGATGGATCGGAGGAATCAGATGGGATGGATCGAGGAATCGGATCGCGGAGGCTAGGGTTTCGTATTTTCTGTCTGGAAAGAGTGAAAGAAAACGCAACTGTCTGATTTCTTTTAAAGACATATAGACGTCAGATATTGCATATCTCCGACGTCTATTCCCCAACGTCTATTGAATATAGACGTCGTATTATAACAGACGACGTCTATTCCCCGACGTTTATTGGGTATAGACGTCGGAGTTATATGAGGCTGACGTCTATTCGATCTTCTCTATATTAGACGTCGGCCTTTGTAACAGCCGACGTCTATTAGGCGACGAGTATTCCCAATTCTGCAGTAGTGTCATGATGAATGATCATACCAACAACGCGGCGTTATCCAGGTGCTCTCCAAGATTCGGCTCGCCGTCGATGTTGGTCATTTTGCTCATCTTACTAGTTCTACTACATTGTAATATTACTTGTAATTTCCATTTGTGACACTAAGTATTGTATGCATGTAACTATGACTTATGTGATTACATTTGTCATTCAATTAATAAAATTTATTGCTTTCAAAAAATAAAATAAAATCTGCCTTGACATTATCAGCTATCTATATTGTTAGTATTTTTTTGATGCCGAAATCGACCCATGATATCAATTACGTACTTAGAAAATCTTCATACGCGTAGAAATTTTGAGGACGAATTTGAGGAAGAAGAAGGAAAAAGAAGGAAAAAGAAACACTTGTTGTTTGATTATCGATTCTCTAATTATTTTTGTTTACATTTGAAACCAACGTATATATACATGTTGTTTTGTTTTCCCGTTGTGTTGTATGCATACGAGGGGATGTGTCTTGAATGTTTGATGATTGCCGAGGAGATGTGTTTAATGTGATGACCGTTATGATTACCGTTGTAATCTTCAATACGCCCCCTCAAGTTGGGTCCTGAAATAAGTTGAAGAGACCCAACTTGGATAGGATAGAGTTTGCTTGTGGCTAATCGAGTGCTTTGGTGAAGATATCGGCGAGTTGATCTTTGTTGGGAACATAGGGAACCTCGATTTCCTTTGCCTGAATCTTTTCACGGATGAAGTGGCAGTCGACTTCAATATGTTTGGTTCTTTCGTGGAAGACAGGATTTTGAGCTATGTGTCGAGCTGCATTGTTATCACAGAACATTTTTATAGGGAGATGGTAAGGTTGCCCCATGTTGAGCAGTAATTGCCTAAGCCAGATGAGCTCACTAGTAGTGGATGCCATGGCCCGGTATTCTGCCTTAGCGCTGGACCTGGCAACAACATTTTGTTTCTTGCTTCGCCAGGTCACCAGGTTTCCGCCAACAAATGTGCAGAAACCCGTAGTGGATTTTCGATCGTGGCTGTCTGCCCAATCTGCATCAGAAAAACCAATTATTGAGTTAGAGTTGTTGTTTTTCATCCATAATCCTTGTCCTGGAGTTTTCTTAATGTATCTAAGTATCCTAGTGATTATATCTAAGTGAGGAGTTCTAGGTGAATGCATAAATTGGCTGATAAAGCTAACAGCATAGGTTATGTCAGGTCTTGTGACAGTGAGGTATATGAGTTTTCCAACAAGTCTCTGATATTGTTGAATATCTTTTATAGGTTCTCCTTCAGTAGTGTTTACCCTTAGTTTAGTTTCTATGGGTGTATTTGCTCGTTTAGCCCCATGTTTTCCTGTCTCTTTTAAGAGGTCGAGGGCATACTTTCTTTGTGATAAAAACAACCTTTTTTGTGAATATGCAATTTCTATGCCGAGAAAATATTTTAAATGTCCTAGGTCTTTAATATCAAATTTTGCTTTTAAGTGTTGTTTAATTTGGTTGATCTCATGGTCGCTATCTCCAGTGATTATAATATCGTCTACATAGACTAAGATTTTGGTAGTGGTGTTTTGATGATGTTTGGTGAACATGGATGCATCAGGGGAAGATTTATCAAAACCGTAAGAAATAAGACAGTGGCTAAGTTTGGCATACTGAGCACGAGGAGATTGTTTTAACCTGTAGATAGCTTTGTTGAGTTTGCATACCTTGTTCGTAGATGTGTAACCTGGTGGAGGGATCATATATATCTCTTCTTCGAGGTTTCCTTGAAGAAAGGCATTTTTCACATCCATTTGATAGAGTTTCCAATTTTTATTTACGGCGATGGAGAGAAGGACACGAACTGTGTTCATTTTAGCTACATGAGCAAAAGTTTCTAGGTAATCTAGGCCATAGGTTTGTGTGTATCCTTTTGCTACCAGTCTTGCCTTGTACCTTTCTATTGTTCCGTTACTATTGTATTTTACTTTATATACCCATTTACACCCAACTGGTTTAATCTCCTTTGGGATTGTGGTTAGAATCCAGGTGTTGTTTGTCTCTAGGGCTTGTATTTCTTCTTTCATGGCTTGACACCATTTTGGATCTCTTAGGGCTTCATTATAGTTTTTAGGTTTTATATGATATCTATAGTTCCTAAAAAAACTTTGTGATGAGTTTTTATTTGTTCGTATGACAGGTAATTTTGGATAGGGTAGGTGACTTGGGAAGTGATATAGTTGTGCAAGTATTTTGGTGGATGGGTAGTTCGGGTAGATCTTCTTGGAATGTTTTCGTCTTCGTTGTTGTGTGGTTCTTCATTGTCTTCTTCTTGGAGGTCGGGTGTCACCATGGTGATTTCTGGATCACAGGTGATGGGCATTGGTGCGTCATTGGAGTTTGGTGATGTTGGAGTTCCGTTGTCTTCAGTTTCTGGGCGGAAGAACGGACTGTTTTCGACAAACTGTACATCCCGAGAGATATATAATTTATAATTTTTTGGGTCATAACACTTGTACCCTTTTTTCTAAAGGAATGTCCTAAGAAAATACATTTATGAGAATTAGAATCAAACTTGTCATCTTTTTTCCTGTGAACAAAGGCAATGCATCCAAAAACTCGTAAGTGATCAAGTAATAATTTTCGGCCAGTCAGGATTTCCAATGGTTGTTTGTTTTGGATACGAGGACTTGGTAGTCGGTTAATAAGATAAGCAACGGTTAAAACAACATCGGACCAAAATTCTTTTGGAACGTGATTCTGAAAAAGTAGTGCTCGTGTGACATTCAAGAGATGACGATTTTTTCTTTCAGACACACCGTTTTGTTCAGGAGTGTTAACACACGTGGTTTGATGAAAAAATCCTTTTTATTTCAAAAAATTTTGGAAGATATTATTGGTGTATTCAGAACCGTTATCTGACCTTAAAATTTCAATTTTGAAATCGTACATGTTTTCCACAAAACTCGTAAAAATACAAAACGTATTAAAGACTTCAGATTTTGATTTTAATAAATAAATCCATGTAGTACGAGAAAAATCATCAATAAATGTGATAAAATATTTGAACCCGTTATAGGATTCAGTTGGGGCCGGTCCCCAGATATCGGAATGTATTAGTTCTAATGGGTGTCCTGTTTTAATGGATGATAAATGAAATGGCAATCGAGTTTGTTTGGAAAAACTACATACATCACAAAATAAATCAGACTTAATAGATGGACAAAGCGTTTTCAAAACAGGATGTGACGGATGTCCCATCCTTTTATGCCATAACTCATGTTTGGATAAATTGCCTACATGCAATGTCTATTTGTTTTTGTCTAGAATGTAAAGGTTATTGGCGAGTTTTCCTCTACCAATCGTCTTCCCTGAGATACGATCCTGAAATACAACATCATTGGGTGAGAAAATGATATTACAATTTCGTTCTTTGGTGATTTTTGCAACAGATAACAAGTTAGATTCAAACGAAGGCACATACAAAACATTTTTTGCAACATGATCTAATAATTTTATATTTCCTATTCCTTCTATTTCTACTTGATTTCCATTAGCCACACTAACAAATTTATTCAGTATGGATAAGTTCCTTTTAAGATCTAGCAATAAGTTAGGATTGTCTGTCATGTGATCGGTGGCACCAGAATCAATAATCCATACATCACTTTCATTTTTCTTAGACTGAAGGGATAAAATATGATTTTCAAGAGTTTTTACCATACCTGCGACGTTACCTGAAGTTGAAGGTTTGGTTTGCAAAACGGCATTTAACTTGTTTATAAGGTAGTGGATGTTTTCTTCGGAGCCCGCTAGGCCCATGTTGGCTGGATTCGCCTGTTGTGGAGAGAAAACATTTTCTCTGTTACCCGGATTCGGAGCTGATCCGATTGCACGAGTCGGATCTGTTGGAGTATATAACCCTCCCGACCCGACTACTGACATTCCATGTGGTTCCTGTGAGAGAAAAAAGAGGTTAGGGTTAGGGTTGGTCGAGTAGCTGCCGCTGCCATCAGTGGTGGCGATGTAGCCGCTCCCGCCCGATGATCTCCCAGTGCTATGAGATATGCCTCTCCCATCTCCTCCTCCTCTTCTGTCGTTGTCTTTTGGTGGTCGGAGGTGCGGATGGAGAAACCAACAACTATTTTTGCTATGTCCGGTTTTTTGCAGTTTTCGCAGTGTTCGTCTTTCCGATTTCCATACCGTTTTTTGTTGCTTTGATGTTGGTTTTGTGACCTTCCAGTAAAAAATGCCTGATTTTCTGCTTCAGTTGTTCGTTGGTTTTGCGAAGGAGTTGTGGTCCTTTGTCGCGATTCCTCGCGAAGGATCATGGCGATGACAGAAGCAAGCGGCGGTAGTTCGGGGGCCATAAGCACCTGACTCCTGATGTTTTCAAAGGATGGGTCTAGACCTACCAGAAACTGGTAGATCCGGTCTTGTTCGGTTCTTTTTCCGATTATCTGTGTGTCGGTTGTCGGTGGTTCGTATACCCCCAACTCGTCCCATGCTTTTCTGAGAGTATCGAGGTACTCAGTGACGCCTTTGTGGTTTTGTCTTGATTGTGCTATTTCTTGTTTGATTCTGAAGATGTGTGCAAAGTCTCGTGCCTTCCCGTAGTGTTCTTGAACAACGTCCCAAAGTTCTTTGGCGCTGTCTTTGTAGAGGAAGATCTCCCTTATCTGTGGTTGCATGGATGCGATTATCCATGACATAACCAAGTGATCGGAGGTCTGCCATTCTTCCTGTTTGGCCTCCATTTCTGGTCCTTCTGGTTTTTTCGCGGTTCCGGTGATGTGGCCAATTTTCCCCCTGCCGCTGAGGGAGAGGGACACCGCCCGAGCCCAGGACAGGTAATTTGTCCCGTTGAGTAGAGTAGAAACTAAACGGGAAGGGTTTTCGTGGTGGTTTCCCGACATGGTTTGGTGGGGTTTTTTCGGGTCATGGGTTTTTTGTGGATTTTGAGGGTTTGGATGTTGGTTGGTTGTTTTTTTCCGCCTTCAACCCCCTCAGTGAGGAGAAGACTGGTGATGACCCTTGGGGAATCTGAGGTCAGATCAGAGATGCTCTGATACCATGTAGAAATTTTGAGGACGAATTTGAGGAAGAAGAAGGAAAAAGAAACACTTGTTGTTTGATTATTGATTCTCTAATTATTTTTGTTTACATTTGAAACCAACGTATATATACATGTTGTTTTGTTTTCCCGTTGTGTTGTATGCATACGAGGGGATGTGTCTTGAATGTTTGATGATTGCCGAGGAGATGTGTTTAATGTGATGACCGTTGTGATTACCGTTGTAATCTTCAATAGTGACATAAACTGTGGTGGGCAACTTCTAACTTTTTACCCACACCAAACATTTCAATCTCAACAATTTGTCTTCAACATCCTTAAGGATGATGTTGTTATTCCTTCGGTGCTGCATGATCTTAAAAAACACTTTTTTTCAGAATCAAAAGAAAACAATCCAGAAGGCATCTGAGTGCAACAACAGAACATGCGAACATGTTATGTATGTATGTATGATATCTGCATTATCACATCTCTGTCTGTTGTTTGTCCCAATCGAATAAAATGATACAAGAAGTTCAGAAACAAGAGCTAGAGGAGAAATAGTGGAAGGCAACAGTGATGCATAGGTGATAACAAAGAGATAACCCTTGTTGGCTAGTGACAAACTTCTGCATGATTGCAAGTTGTGAATGGGACCTACGAGTTGCACCAGTTTCCAGCAGAGACTTAAAAGAAGAGAAAGATTGCTTCCAGCAAAAATAGGAAACAAAGAAAAAGAGAACAAAGAAAGCTGTCTTGAAAACAACACATGGACATGGGCTTTGAAGTTGATAGTCTTTAGTGTATAATGGTTTGGATTGGATTGTCTGTGTGCCCCCACAGACATTCTAAAATATCAATTCTTTCCTATATATACATGCCGTATTACTTGGAGATGAGTTATGCAACATTGAGAGTTTGACACTATTTTGCTTCCTCTATTGTTTAGTTTTACTCTTCATTACACTACTCAACAAAGAAAAAATTGCATCACTCTATAATTGATTTGGAGCTGTGTTCACTATCTTTCAGCGAAATACTAGTTTTAAAGAGAGAGTGGTCAGATCAAATTTCACAGTTTGTTATTTTTTACCACATAAAATGAATTTGCAACTAAATACTTCTTTGGGAGATATTCTTAATACTAAAATAATTTCTTGTGGAAGAAGTGAAGCTTTGGAATTGAAATGTCAGGCCAATTTTTTTTAGTTAGGATTTGGAACAACTTGCGTGCATTTATTAAAAGGTTAGTTACAATTTGTCCTCGTTAACTATGATTTGATATGATTTTGCATATCTGAATTTTAAAATGTGACAGTTACTCATTGAATTTCGTTTTATAACACTTTGCTCATCTGAATTTTAAAAATCAATTATTTAAACACATTCACATTTTTTTTTGCATTTTATCCCTAATACACTCTTAAATATAGTTTTACGTGAAAGTTCGTATCAATTTTGACGACAGATAAGGTTGAAATTTAAGTCAGGGTCGGTACTCATCCGACTAGATATGCAGAAAAGAAAGGATATGGTTCATAATAGGAAATCTTTTCTTTTCCATAAAAGGAAATTAAACTATAGCCTGCCAGTGAAATGGTGTGAATGCAAACCTCTTACGTGTTCAAGTCCAACTTCATCCTCTTGTTTCTTGTCTGTAGTTTCGTAGACCGCATTAATCCTATGGGAGATGAATAGGACTGGAGGTATTCAATAAATAGATATTAAAATCATAAATATTTCTATATATTTCAGGAACTATGCGCATCAAATTTGCTGTGCTGTCATACATAAATTTAGGTCTCAGACATAATGGTAGGTGGCCATGAATTGAGGAAAGCAACTGCCCATTTCACATCAGAACTTTGAAGTATGGAACATGATTATAGAACAGTATCTTTGCTACAATTTTAATGTTTTTACATTTGCTGAACCATCTAAATAAAGAATCACAAGAGTAGGGTGTTTAGATGAGACCAACAGAAAATTACTGGTACTGTATATGTCGGACAATTCAGAAGCATCGTCGAGGTCACTGCTAGATTTCTGATGATCATGTTCAATTGAAGGTGATTCCAGACTGCTCTGCCCATATACACTAGAGATACTGGAATTGGCCTCTGAAAATAATGATGTCAAGTAGTCAACGGAAATAAGTTTTGAATGCTCTAGTGGGGATATGTAATATGACATCGTCTGCAAGAATGATTGTTACAACTAGCTGATTAACCTGTTAGAAAAGAAAGAGAAACAATTCATTAGGATAGCTGATAAAAAATGTGATTGTACTGAAGGTTGTCTCCTCAGCATGGAAATACAACATACTTTGGCAAGCATAATTATGTATGTGTATGATAAAAATGCATGATCTTCATAAGTAGGTTTTTGGTTTGAGGGTAGTGTGTTAAGTGGCTATCAGAAGACTACTTGTGGACACTCTTAGAAAGCACTAGATATTCCCCATACAGGGTTATACAATTACCTCATTTTGAACCATGAGTATTTTCCAATGGTGCTGTTCCACTAGTAGCAGGCTCACCACTACCGGTTAGAGACGTTGTTGCCTGATTTGGTTGAGATCCTTGATTTCGATGTGTGGAAAACAAGTCCATTACCTGCAAAATAATCGTTAGAATCTTTCATGTTCCAAAGCAGAACAAATCCAACACAAAATATTTAAACCTGTGAAGGAGGCTGCATTTGGTTGAACCCGAGGAAGCGTGCATAAGCATCCCGGATATTGGAATTCTGCACTTGAGTTGGAAAATTTCCCATGTTCAAATTCGGTGATGTAACTGCCGGAATTTGGTTGGTTGGAGGGGCTAATGTCATTGGTTGATTAGGCAACGAAATTTTCGGCATTTGGACTGAACACGGAATAGTTGGCATAGAACCCTGACCCATTCCCCTACCCATAAGTGAAATATATTGTTGTGCGTTTGGAAATAGCATCGGCGCCATGCCACTTCCCATCCACAAGATCTGATATCAGGAAGTTTTCTCTTAGAACTTGGTCGTAATTAAGTACGGTTAACATATTTTTTATTTGAAATTAAATGATGCAAGAACCTGAACTTGTAGCTGAAGTGATTTTAAGTACTCGATCGCTTCATCTAGCATTGAAGCTTTATCTGTCTGCGAAATTCAAACATTATACTGCTTCGGTATACGTTATATTTGGAAACATCTAACTGATAAATTAATTTCAATTGTTGTATCTAAAAATCACTAACACAACTCCTTCGGGGGAGAAAAATTCAATTCATATCAGGACATATGCTATGTGAAATAAGATAAAGAACCAAGAAACTGGGAGAACACTATACCTTGTTGCAATGAGGTATCAGTCCTTGTAATGCTTTCATCTTTTCATTGATCCGATCTCTTCGCCTCTAGAGCAAAGAAAATAGAATAACTAGTAAGCACCAAGGTTTGCATGTATAATCTCTTAAACTAACATGAATAAAAGTATGTGTTCAAAAACTCACTCTCTCTGAGAGATTATGCACTTCTGCAGCTCGGCTTCTACGGGCCGATGCTGGTCTCTGAAGCCGTCTTCCACCCTGAATCGATTGGTGTTCAGCCTCCTGTAATCATAAATAATGACTTTAAAAAACACTTAAGAAACATAATAACGATTGGTACTCCAGACAACATTCTTTAGAGCTGAAAAAACCATATTGATCAGAGGGTTCACTTTCAGTGAAGAAACCATATCGAACCTCGCTTTGGCTTCCGGACTCATCTACATCTCTTCCTTTTCTTTTGTGGCTCTGACTGCCGTCCGTCTGCTGATCTGTCCTCCCAAAGCTCGACCCAGATGCACCAGATGAAGACGCAACAGTGGTAGTTTCATGTGTTTCTGTCTGCCCACTCTCACGAAACTTTTTCCGAATATCCTCTGCTTGTTTGGCTAGTGCATCTGATGCGTCGTTGCTCGAAGGCCTAAGGTCAGGCCGTTTCAAAACTCGAGTGCTGTCCCAATTGCCAGATAGTTTCGACACCATTGAAGATGACTCGCCTACCTCTCTCTGAAATGGCAATCCAGCATTGACCTCTTTTGTTCTCGATAAGCCGAGAAGTCCATCTGTCTTGGAATTCTGCAAATTGGGCAGCGGCATTGTCTTGTCTTCATTGTGGAGCCTGTTGGATTGTCCAGACATAGGATTTACAAAAACATTCTTGTCTTGAACGAGTTCAAATTTCTCGAATCCATCTCCTCCCATAGCATCCGTTCCCGTCTTATCGGCCGTAATGGATTCCGGTATGGGAGTACCGCAGAACAAATCAGAACAAAAATCTTTTATCAAAGAGTCATCCAGAGGGAATTGGAACCATGATGCAGTTTCATCTTCTTGGGCCAAATTGTGTTGGTTCTCAGGAGACACTCCATTCTTGGGTAGGATTTGATGTTTGTGGTTTTCGTTGATTGATCCGTGTGGTTCCCGGTTAGTCCGCCTGTGCATTACCACATTACCATTCTGCCATACCAATTCTACTAGTTCATTTTCGTTGCCCGGTCTGCAGAATTCAGGTAAAGGCAATGGTAAGTTTGATCTAATTTTTGTGAACCAAAATAAGATACTAGGAATCAACTGAAAACATGTCAAACCCTTTAAAAAGCAAAATCGGGTAAATTAGAGCATATACAGAACATTTTTTCTTCATCACCAGTAATACATAATTGGAACTATATCGGGCCGACCTCAAAGGTTTTCTCCGATTTGATGTTGGAAGAGTAGTGTGGAACGGTCTGTAGTTATCATCCATGTTCCAGTTTAGAACACAATCATTCATGTCTCAGTGGTTCCCCTTTCTCTTCACCAAAATAGAAGAACTGAAACACACAAAAGGAGCAAAACTTGAATAAATAGCACCATAAAAAATGGTTTCCTGATCAAACCATGATGAAAATGTCTACTCTCTAAACAACACAAAAGAAAACCATGAAAGTGAAACCAACTAAAAAGTAAACTAAAGAAAAAACAACTTGAAATCTCACATCAGCATCAAGGCTTTTGGTCCTCACCTCTTCCAAACATATTTGAACTTTGTAAAGTAGTAGGGCTTCAAAATCCTCAACTCAAACCAAAAGAATCTTGAGTGCAACAAAACAGAATGCAAGAGTGAAAACAAAACATGTTTGGGGACATAAACCTAATCACTGTTATTCCACAAATCACCAAATTTTCTCTTTGATTTCTGCAACAGAGAACCAAAAGCAGTGATCAAAAACTGACCAAAGTGGCAAAAAAAGAGGGTATTAAAAAGTAGGGAGGAGCCAAAAAAACAACTGAAAATAGCAAAAAAGTAGGGTAACACACGGGACATCCACAGCTTCAGCTCATCCCATTTAGTGCAAAAATATAAAATCCAACCCAAAAGAATAATTTTCCCAAGCAATTAATTACTAAAACACGCAAGATTGACAAAAAGCATCCCCCATACTTATCCACCATAACAACAAAACCAAGCAATATCACACAAAAAGATTATCAAAATCACAATAAAACAAGGAAAAAAGAAATACCCACATCACAGAATCATGAAAAGAACAAATCTTTAACAACAAAAATCCAGAAAACTCCAGCACAAAATCCCACCTTCTGGGGTGTATCTCTCTTGTTCTTTGGACATGCAAGAGAGGAAAAAAGGGTTCTTGTCATTTGGGCTCAAGTCCTTCCTCAAGCCTGAAAGAAACAGTTTGTTGTGAGGGCATGTGCAGCAATGGGAGTGGGAATGGGAAATTCGCCAGAGAAGTTTTAATCTTAGTTATGGTAGAGTGGAGTAAGGCATGCATGACATCATTGTCGCTTTATCATCAACATATCTCGACATGTGTGTAAATGTTCGTGTATTTTCAAACAATTTCGTAATCGTGTCAGAATTTCGTGTTATCGTGTTAAGTACAATTTGAAGAAACTTCATCATGTTTAGATTGAAAATAGTTAAGTGACATGTTATATTAATATTTTTCTATATAATTAACATATTAATTGACCATTATCAGGTAAAAATAATTGATTACCTAACAAAGAGATGTTATTCGTGTCAGTTTCGTGTAAAAAACTAAAATATCGTGTAATCGTGTCGTGTTCGTGTCAAATCGTGTATTAATTATTTTATGTTTATATCTTCATAAATCATCATAATAACGCATTTCAACCACACACAAAATTTCGTGTCAAGTCGTGTAAAAATCGTGTCACAATATCGTGTCGTGTTATCGTGTCGTGACAGAAATTGTCAGGCCTGGGTAACATCTGTGTTCTGTACATACATTTCTGATGAAACCTTCTTGTTCTTGTAATTTAATATTCCTTTTTGGTAGTGTGTCAGTAGATTGCGTTGATTTTTTGTTTCAGTAGTCAGTACTGTACCTTTTCTTACTTTTCTCTTTTCTGACAAGTAAGTAACATGCAAGGTACAGAAATGAATCAGAGGAAACCTCAAAATTTGTAACAATTAGGTTCTTTGACGTTGTCTTAATCACTGTGCCCGATTATTGGAATAACAGTGATAGATAGACCCCACAAACAGCTAACATCGTGCAATGTTAATCCAACCTCCTCAACCGGTAAGTGGAAAGTGTAAGTCTCAGGACGCCAACGCTCTATAAGTGCAGTAATCAATCTATTGTATGTCCTTGTATGTTTTATTTGGGTAAGTTTATATAATCCCAATTTTTTGAGTGCTTGACTAAAACAATCGTGGAAAGGAATTACTGGACGATGTGCACGACATTCCAAAACAACTTCCGGTTATAATATATTCAAATATATTGTGAAAATTACATCAATTAAAAAAATGTAATTTAAATATTTAGAAAAATTAACACAATATGATTTTTTTGTACTTACATTTGTGCAAATATCATTGGCTCTGAACATGCAATTTGGTATTCCGAGAAGTGAGGAAATAGACTCTCTATCCACTGCATCATTATACTCACGTTCGTTTTGTACAGAGCGACTTCTACTTAAATGACTCATTTTGACAAAACAATCGTTCAGGAAAATAAAAACAAAATAAAATACAGCTAATATTTAAAATTAAATATAATAGAAAATAACAAAACAATTCCAAATAGTTTTAATTTAACAAAGAAATTAAAACTTAATTTAAAATATTCTTAAGTAAAAAAATTGTGTAAAATTTACCTGGGTCAAAGATAAGCTGGAAAATAAGTGTTGTGCGAGCCCCGAATGGAAGAAAAACCAGAAGAGAAGTGTTGTGTGAACTCCGAGAAGATAATAAAAACTAGTTGAGATTAACAAACTTAATCTGATTTTAATTAAAAATATATTTAACAAACAACTCCACGGATCGCTGGTTCGACCCACGATTGTGTATTTTTTTTTCTTTCTTAGTTTTCAATATTTTTATTAAAAGATTATTAATTAAAAAAATTATGGCGTGCAATTTTATTTAACTGTCTTTTGTACGCCGGTCCGATTACAAATAGTCCACCCCGTTTACTTAAGGACGTGAATTTTAATTAAAACGTAGTTGAAGTTCGATCATATGTCATTTGCCAACACAGCTCCTTTTTATTCACTACGCAGCATCGTGGGAATATATGCATGGAAAATATATGCATAGAAAATTCAAAGTGATTGCTGCAATAGTGTCATCACTGCCGCGTCAAGAAAGGTTGTGGAATTTGTTCGCTAGTTATTTTATGAAACTCAGGTAATTAGGTGTAAGATGGTACAAAAAAATGTAGAAGATAGTAACAGATGCACAGAACTGTGTCGGGTTAGAACCGAGAGTTGATATAAATCTTTGATGAATAATATGGTTTTCCAGTTATTTTAAATTCGAAAAATGTTTGTTAGTTTGAAAGAAAAAAAATTGTTGAAATTGAAACTTGTATCATCTGTGTTACTTCTAAACTCAGGTTAATGTGCTTTCAATTGTGAATGTCACGGCTAAACATTCATTTTTTCCAGTAAATAAAAATGTTGTGAACAATTCATACCCATTGATGACATGCGGGTCAACAACACAATGGTGGTGATTAATACTAACTCTTACCACTTACCAAAACAATAATGAAGAACCGTTCTGCGCTTTTTCGGTTGATGATTAGATGAATGACAACTTTGTGGTTCGTATTGAGAAAGTAACAATGCAATCGTCTATCATTTCAAAATTTAAAGTGATTTAAAAAACACAATAAACATTGTTCTTTTGTTTGTATATATGCCCGTCAACAAAAATCTTGGAAATAACCACTGCGTGCATGCTACCACTGAATATTACTCTTTAGATGAAACTTAACACAACAATTATGATGATTTATTTAGAATTGGATTACGGGTGGATCTCAATTCTATTAACTTCTACTTGTGCTCAGTGGTTCAATTGAAGCTCGCTTGTATGTGTTCACATGCATAGTCGAACTCGTCTCAAATGAACCGAAGAAAAACAAAAAAAGGTGTATTGCTCAAATTAATGGCTCAGTACTGGATGTTGCTTTTCCTTGGGTACGAGCACAAAAAATGGATGGTGATTTAAATGAGCTAAGTTTCCTCACTTGTTTGCTTTACTAACTTGCTCAAAATACCTTATATTAATAATATACATGTGAATTTATATATATAGAAGTATAGGTTTAGTAAAACTTACTAAAACCTAGATGCATATTGAATATCCAATATTCTAAAACCTAGATAGTCTTCTCACTTAGGGAGTGTAAACGAGTCGAGTGGTGCAAAATTTCAAGCTATACGTATTATCTTATGTTATTACCAAATACGAAAAAATAATTATAAATAGAACAATAAAAAATTTAAACGAGCTATCGAGTTGAATCTCAATTATTTTCGAGTTCGAACGGTTCGTTTACCAAATCAAGTTGAAAGATTTTTTTTTATTTTTTATCAAAATCTTTCATTTTTAAATTAAACTAAAATCGAACATTTTTCAAGTCAAATTATCAAGTCTAACCAAAATTTACAGTATCTAAACAATCAACAAGACAACTGATGAGAACAATAAGGATAACATGCAGCTTACAAGGAGATTAGGAGAGAGATTGTTGGTCAGAATTAGTTGGATGTTTTGAAAGATGGTGGGGATCATGGAAGACTGTCCTAATCGAATACCATGGCTCCACATTCCACAATTATTATAATTATTACAAAGGTCTATCAGTTTCTGATGACTTTAATGAAATGTTTGTTAATGTCTTCAACAGTTTCACCACAATAAACTTCCTCTTGTACTTTTTTATAAAAAAATATAGTACAAAAAAGCTTTCCTGGTGGTATAATAGTTATTTTAAAAAATCACTTGAAATTTTTTAGGACGAATTTCTGATTATTTTTAGCATGTGCATTGGTAACAAGTAGAATGCTAAGCTCAAGGAACTCCTCTGAGAGATATCAGTTCAAGCAACCATAACTAAGATTAAATAATAAATTCACTAAAGTCATTATCAAAGACAGAGGACTAGTGAGAGGTGCATTGATAGTTGTGGTCAGGTTAAAAGGATCTGAATTCCGAACCGATCCGTTCCCACAAGCACCGCCACTTTTGATCCTCTCTGGTGCAAGAATAGACCACATCACCTCTTAATTTACCATATATTTTCACAATGATTATGATTTGATTGAAACATGCCCTGTCTGATACGACACCTTGTTTGGGCCCTGTCATGTACTAACGAAGTTAAAGAATAACAATTAGGACAAATTGATGCATGACTGTCATTGGTCAGCATAAAATTATTGTTCTGTAAATACTTGCCAAATATTTCTATTCATTGATTTTCTTCCATCCATTTCAATAAATGCTTGATTGTATAATTTTTAATTAGTACAAATTATACAAGATCACAAGTTCTTGCTAAACCTAAGACAATCCTTAACTGAAGGTCTTTTGGGGTCGGGTCGGGGGTCGACCCGACTCCAGACCCCTTAACGGGGAGGCGGCCCAGGTCGGGTCGTGACCTGGGTTGGCCCAGTTTTTTTGTTTTTATTTTAAATAAAAATTAAAACTAATTTTTTTATTTGTTAAATAATATTTAATTGATATGTATATGTTTTTATATAATTAGAATTAATTTCTGAAAATTAAAATAAACGAAAATAATTAATGAAAAAGTAAAATAAATGTAAATAATTAATCAAAATTAGTAAAAATAAATGTAAGTAATTAAAAAAGTAAGATAATTGTAAATGTATATAATTAAAGAAAATTACCTAGTAAAATAGAACACATGAATTTACCGAGGTTCACCCAAAAACGCATTAGTAACCCCAAAAAATTGTTAGAGAATTACTAATAAATCTCATAAACAAAAAAATCTTCAGGGGGCGCTGCCCCTTGCCACCCCCGCCACCTCACGAGCGAGGTGGAACGCTGCTCGCTCACCGGTGAGCGAGACCCCCGACCAACCTGTTGGAGTTGTCATTATTAAATCTAATTTTTTGAAATTGTTTGGCAATTAACGTAATTTAATTAGATTAAATATATTAACATTATTAACTATTATCAATATTAAAAAATAGGTAAATTATTTTATTGATATGTATATTATTTTATATAATTAGAATTAATTTCTGAGAATTAAAATAAATGAAAATTAATAAGATAAAGTCGTTGTAAAAATAATTTATTTAATAGTTTGTGTATTTTTGTGGTGGAATAAAAAATGAGGTAAAAAGAAATAATTTGGAGGAAAGAGTGTGTTGAAAGTGAGGTTGGGGTTAGGAGATGAAAAATGAGTTAGATTGGGTTGCGACTTGTGGATTGTATAGTGTTTTTGTTGACGTGTCGGAGAGAAAAACTGGATCGGGAGATTTTTGAATTTGGGTTAACGACGATCTAAATTGTAATTAGTCAGTCATAGTCAATTTGGTGACTCTTACTTGAGTTACTTCTAATAATAACAAAGTCAATGAATTTTACACTTAAACCTTTTATTTTTAATTTATTAGTAGCCATAGCCTAGTATTGGACTATTATTGTCTACCCTCTTCGATTTTTTTACAATATGCTGAACATACAACCATGTCTTTATCAAGTGTCTAATATTGGTACCCAAACTAAAAGTGCAACAATAATAGAAACGTGCAACAACGAAACGTGTCCATGTTGGACCCCGACACTAGAATTATTTGGCATCAAAACTAAAAGGTTAACAGTATTAACGTTGTGCAATAATGTGATAATATTTTTGGGAAGATGGCATCGACTATCAACCTCATGATTTGTAGGTATTAGGTTTAGAGGCAAGAATAAGGTGATTACTCTAACTAATGGAAATTATCTCAATCGAATCGGTAATGATGATCAGATCATATATTTTTATGGCCGAAATAACACAAAAATAATGATATGGTAAAAGAAAAAAAGAGAAAACTTGGGTTAGTCTCAGAGTATATTTTGTGCAAAAATTTTTAATGCTTGTCTTTTTTTGGGGGTGAAACCTACACCGACGGTACCTATCCGTCAGTGTAGGATGTTCGGATGGTAAAATTTTATCCGACCGAGTATATTCGTCGGTGTTAATAATATACTTTGTTGGATGTATAAATGTCTGACGGATATATCTATCCGTCGGTGTTATAGGCGTAACACTGGCGTATAGTACACATACGGATGTAGGTGATGCCATATTTCTAATAGTGGTGGTTGCATTATTTGTATTACACTCCAGCTTCTCAAACCCTAAAAGAAAATTTATCTTCTTTATTTTTGTACACCAATCACTTGTTATAATGAAATTAACTAGAGCTGAATTCTCGTCCTACCCTACCTATATCAGCTGAGATACATAATAGATGTATGACAAATAATCATACTATAACCAAATCACTCGAACACCCCAAATAGGAAAAGACATACATTTTTAATTCACAATCCAACACACGAAATTACAACAAAAAAAATTTAAATTTAACTATACGGTAGAAATTTTCTTTTCTTTTGATCTACGTAGATGTAGCGACGCTCTAATTTATATGGATGCGTTTTGAATAGTACTTCCCCGGAGACAATACGACCTTAACTAAATGAACCATTTCAGTGATAAATTGCTAATGATATCTGATTATTCTACCCAAGAAAACACGATATCTGATTGTTCATACAACCTTAACGTACCCTTCATAAAATGCTCATCCATCCGCGTTGTTTGAGTTGGTGATTTTCAATAAATTCCATGTCTATCCAATCTATAAGTAATTAAGTAGAGAGAGAGAGTAGAAATGATGTTGAATTTAAGTTGTAAGACCAGGTTACGTGGTCTAAGAGCATCCACAATCCCAACCCAAAATCCCTTCCAACTCAGGTTCTCTCTCCATCCCGTCAGCGAAAAACACTATGCAACCCACCACTCAACCCAACTCATTTTTCACTCCTTAACCCCAACCATACTTTCAACACTTTCTCTCATACACATCATTTTTTAACCTCATTTTCTATTTCATCACAAAAATACACAAACTACTAAATAAATTATTTCTACAAAAATACACAAACTACTAAATAAATTATTTCTACAGTAACTTAATCTAATTAAATTACGTTAATTGTCAAATAATTTCGAAAAATTAGATCTATCTTGCTGCTTCCAGAAATTGGGCGAACAATCTATCTTTTGGTTTCTGAGAAAGAATGATTGATTGCATAAATGCTGCACATTTTAGATAAATGTCATTTGTGAGATAATAACTCATATCATATGGGTTGTCATTCACTTCATATCTAACAGGTGGTGCATTTCTCTCCATAATGTCGTCGAAAACTGGAGATCGTTGGGTGACATTTAGATCGTTACACGATCCTGTGATCCTAAAAAATGAATGGCAAATCCATAGGTCGTAAGCGACGTTTCACCTCGCTAGTGAGGTGGCGGGGGGTGGCAAGGGGGCAGTCCCCTGAAGATTTTTTGGGTTTGAGATTTATTAGTAATTCTTTACTGATTTTTTGGGTTACTAATGTGGTTTTGGGTGAACCTGAGTAAATCCATGTGTTCTATTTTGCTTTGTAATTTTCTTTCTTACTAATTTTCTTTAATTACTTATATTTATTTTACTAATTTTGATTAATTATTTACATTTATCTTACAAACTTTCATTAATTATTTTTATTTATTTTAATTTTCACATATAAACTCTAATTATATAAATTACTATACATATCAATTATATATTAAATAACAAATATAAAAAAACCCAAAAAAATTAACAAAAAAATAAAATAGGCCAACCTGGGTTGGCCACGTCGCCAACCCGGCTCCACCCCCGAGTCGGGTCGCTGACCCAGTCGGGATCCGACCTGGTCCGTCCCCATTAAGGGGGGTTGGGGTTGGGTCTGAGGGGGACCCAACTCCAAAAATCACCCGGGTTGAAGGTGTTGTAAGGGTTTGCTTGTCATTGGATATGGATGCACGTCCTATGTGACTAACTTGTTCTTTTTTACCACTCAAAACAAAAAAAAGAGAAAATGATCCCTATCTTCTCATTTGACCATGCGGCTCGCCAAGTCACTTTAGTTTGTATGAATACGATGTTATCATATAAATGTTTAGTCAAGTCACATTGGCCTTTGGAGGATACCTGAAAGAAGTCCTGGTAGTGGAAAATGTTGTGCAGAAGAGATACATAAAATTAAAGTTGTATTTAAAATAACTAATGTTATAATATTACAAGTTACACACTATTTGCCATACCATACATACTTATAATTATTTTTTCTACTATTATACTCACGCTTATATAAAACGTTTTCTATTACAATAAATATTCCTCAGTTAACATAACTACAAAACTTTCTCTTTGTAGCGGTGAAGACTAACTCTTGCTTGAGATACATAAGATGATGATTGACACTTTTATTTATAGTACAAGATGGAAACTTGTGTAAAATAAGAAATTTGTAGAGTATAAATTTCTAAAATTCTCTCAAGTGATGGAGAAAATATAAACTTTTAGAGTAATCTCGAGAGATTGGGCCTATTGGATTGATGTTATAATTAACTTAAGTAATTTATCTTGTTGGGCTTCAACTTGGATATGAGGTTGTTGGTGGATTTTTAACACTCCCCTTCAACATCAACTCTGATAATTATCATTCATTGCTTGCATCTTCATCCATGATATGCTTCTCCATCTCATTTTCTACGACTAGAGTTGCACACTTTGAAGTTGGTTTCCATTGCTTGGGGAATATTCATCGTAAATTACCTGCTGATTCTTCTTCAACCTCCACCTGGTTGGTTGAGCATCTCCATTTTTCTTTGATTTTATGATCTCTCTTTACATAACCTTGTATTTAATATATCTCAAGATTCCTAAACTTCTTTGGTAATATAACTTCAGCTTCTTCACCTATTGAATATTTCTTTTCTTGCTTCTCTTTTATTCCATTTTCTAAATTTCTTGAGTCTGGAAGCGTTACCTTATCAGGGGAGCACGTAGATGTAAATTTGTCAAAAATCACATCATCGGAAGGTTTGTTTCATGCCATGACTGGATCGCAACTCCATATATTTCTCACTTGGTTTTCACTTGCATGATTACTAAGATCTTATTTCTCTTCTTCTTGGGACGATCTTAATAAGATTTCATTACGTACCTCATTTGTGTCTTGATGGTTGCTTAAGTCTTCTTGATCTTCTTCTGACTCAACATCATCAATGATCTCTTTAAGCATGGGCTCCTGGCTGGATACTTTTTGAGTCATACTAGAGTGGCAAGCAATACAATATTGTCTTCTTCTTTAACTTCATCATCTTTAGACTTGTGCACCTCTTCGTTGAACCAACTCGCATTAGACCTCCAATCTATATTATCATCATACTCTTCGATAATTGAGATACATGTCAGGACCAAGTCATCTGTGGACACAAATGTTGTTAGAAGGTCTCATTCTTCTTCACTAGGATTCTCCTCGTGACTAGATTTCGTCATAATATTTCCCTCCATAGAATTTCCCTTGAACCAACAGTCTCTTGCAAATTGACATTTTTACTGTAGTTGTAGCATATGATATTTCTCTTTGCTTGCTCCGCGCTTGAGGTTGTTCAACTCCCCATTGTTGTGAATTCCTTGTTCGTTTTCTCGATCCATACTTTTGCCTCCCACTAAAGAGTGCTTAATCTTCACTCTTTGCAGAACTTCTCTTATTTGCATTGTGAGAGTTTCTTGATTAACAAGCAAACTTTCTAACTCTGAGATGGTCAGTCGAGTCGGTCATCCTTGTACTGTTGTTATGAAACTGACCTAAGTGTGTGGGATAATAATCATCTTCATTTGAGGCTCACTAATCTTAAACTCAGGATCTAGTTGAGATATGTCACAATAATGTGTCTACACTTTTGTAAAGTATTAGTTGATTTTGACATACCTCATTGTTTGATGGACATCAACTCATTCTCCAATGGTTGAAGACAAGCATCATGTCTCTATGAGAAGAGTGAATTGAGTGTATCCCACAACGCCGTAGGTGTTGTAGCTTCACGTGTATGCTCATGTCAATCATGCTCTATGGTTAACCTGAGCATATACATAACTTTTCCCACCTTTATATTCCACCTTCTACTTGCTTCAACATTTTTCCACATGAAGTGGTGTGGTTTCATTCCCAGTCATACCTCCCATAAATCTTGTCCTTACAAATATGACTCTAAGTATAAACTCCAATACATGTAGTTTCCACCATTGAGCTTCTCGATTCACCGTATGAGTTTGATGATCTGTCATCACCTTTTGGTTTCTGACTCCTTCAGCGTGTTAATAAATTATTCAGTGTGATCTTTAACTATATGGTTTTCGACGGACGGTCACCACGAACATAGTTCTAATACAACTTGTTGAGTATAAAAAACTTGAAGATAGATAAAATGTAAGTTTGTATTTATAACAACTAATGTCACAAAAGTACAACTTACACACTATCTACCTTGTGAGACACACTCACAACTACTATTTCTACTACTTTACACACTCTTATACACGACTTCTCTATTATACAATACACTCTTTAGTTAACACAACTGCAAGACGTTTTCTTTGGAGTGATGAAGACAAACTCTTGCTTGAGATGATATCGGACACCCATGTTTACAGTGTGAGACGAAAACTTTTGGAGAAAGTAGAAATTTCTAGAATTCTCCAAAATGACGAAGAAAATAAAAATTTATAGAGTATAAAATATCCAAAGATTGGGCATATTGGATTAAACCCATAATTAGCTTAAGTAATTTATCTGGGTTTGAGCTTTGACATGCGTTGGATTCTTAACATTTTTTATGTCCTATTTTTGTTTGACAGAGTGTTGGGTTGGTGATTAATGATTTCAAATTGATCATTGGTCATCAATCCCGACAAAAACACGATGATCAATGGAAACTTATTCGGGCAGTACGAAAGGCGTGGAACAATAGTTTTAAATTTTAATGTCCCCTGTTTGATTATAATTTGTAAGTCATGGAGTGAATTTTGTAACCTGCGCAGAAATGAGGACCACAAAAAGGAGGTTTCGAAAAAAATCCTCATTATATTATTTTGTTTCCTTATTTCTACAATATTCGAAGTGTTACTTCCAAAATGCCTTCGAGCTCATATTACATTAACTTGGAAAATATCTCCAATTCGGTGGATCGAAGTCTCCAACACCGAAGCAGTAAATTCTTGTCCAGGCACGAGACCATAAATTTTGTTTAACATAAATTTTTATATTAAAATCATTAGTTTGGTTGCATAACTTGCATGATGGCCCGATAAATCCACGCTCGACAAGAGTTACATCCACATCAATTTTGGTCAATTTTGTAAACCTTGATTTAGAAATTCCGAGTACCATCTCATTTCGAATTTTTGGGGCCCAATCAACACAACTTAGCGGGGAACCAGACCAACCAATCTCCGTTAATTACTTGGTTTTTTTTTTTCATTATATTATAATCTGGTTGGCACTTTGAACTCCTTTGATCAATTTCTTTCCCCACTAAATGTGATATATCTTTGATCCCAATGAAGCTAGTATTTCCTAAAAATTCAAGGACGGGTAAATATCAATATGATTTTTTTAATTAAATAAAAACCGATATGCCGTATGGTCGAGATTTGTGTCGGGTTTGAACTGAGTCAGACCATACTCGAATGTTGGAAAAACCCAGATTGAGTTATTCAGATAAATGTTGCATGAGAAAATTGTTCGACGCCTTAATTTATAGAAATAACATGCTGAAAGTGGACATATGAGATCAATTCCACGTAGGAATTCCTCCAAAATAAAACCTCACCATCGGGGATAGTATTAACGTTATTAACACCTCTTTCTCTTCTCCCTTTATTGTTTATACACATTCCATTTTCCCAATTCACCTCCATCTCTTGCAAACAAGTCCAAACTTCTCAAATTCTTTTGTTCCTTTGTAGAACAATGAAAAATATTATGGGATTTTTTCGCAAAAAAACCCCCCTAATATGTGGATTGTGGATACAGTATTATCAATTTTGAAAGAAAATGCCCAATAATTGGTGATCAACAGTTAAGCGAGAAAGATTATAAAAAAAAGAACGGTTAAGCGGGAATTTTATGATATTCATGATTCAAGTATGACTCTTAACTCACATTCACAATTTTTGAAATTGGAGTACGACTTTGCAAAATCCTATCTTTATTCATAAACTAAAAAGAACAGAAATCATACCACCTAGGGATGTCAATTTCGTGTTTCGAGTTGTGTTTGACGTGAATATAAATTCCCCCCCAACCCGAATTCGAACACGAATTTAAATGAAAAAGGTCAACACAAATACAAAAATCTAAACTTAAACTCGAATGAATTAGATAACTCGAACACAACTCACGTTAACATAATTTTATTTTGTGTTCGTGTCAACACAAACACTAATAACTCTAACTAAACTAAGAGACACAAATTAACCCGACTAACTCAAACACACCTAATTAACACCTCCGTCTTCTTTTGTTTTTTCAGTTTGCACGCACGCAAATTGCATTTCTCTCTCTCTCTCTCTCTCTCTCTCTCGCGGCAGCAAACAGCAAAAGAGCAAGATGGGGAGTTCGGACGCCGACAAGGTCATGGCCAAAGCCGATAAACTGTAAGTATCCCTTCCAATTCCGACCTAATTCCCACCGATTCTCCCTCACTTCCCCCAAACCCCCAATTTCGGAAAGTAAATTAGCGTATCCGATGGTGCGTGTTCGTTTCCGGCTGTGTTGTTGATCTCCATTAGCTTGATTTGGTGGATTAATGCGGTTTGTGTTGGCACATTTCCCCCCCTTTTTGTTTAGGATTGTGGAGTTTGGGGGTGTGATTCGGATTCGTTCTGTAGAATGGTAGCGATTATCTGCTACGTCTTGTTATCATTTTTCGGTTTCGACGGAGAGATTCTGGTAGTAAGATTTTAAACTGAATTCGCTAATTACAAGTGTTACCAGTAATGTGCTACGAAAATTGGATTACCGAAAACTATCGGATGATGTTACCTCATATAACAGGTAGAGTCGGCCGAGTATAATTTGAGATTATACTAGCGAATCTAAAAACCGTTGTGGGCTCGTGTAATGAATTTGAACTTGTAATTGTTACGTGTTTTTTCCCAAGAACTCATGAAACTTGACACGGTTTATTAGTTGTTGATGTATTGCTAAAAATGAATTTGATATGAGGCTTCTTAGAATGCGAAATCTGTAAGTTGGGAATGTGAATTGCGCTCAACTTTCGTAATTAATGGACCAATGCAAGCTGGATGGATTCAATTCCGATGTCCAATTGTAGTGAAAGCCTTTTGCCTTGGGTTGTATGCCTCATTGTGTTTGTGTAAGGTTATGCATCAATAGCTTGAGGACACACCTTGATGTGCATCTAACTTCATTGTGTGGGTTGTTACAATGTCACCCTCAATTTAGATGTTATATATAAGCTTTCTGTGGTGTCTTGCAAGCTGTGCGGGGCTATAAAAAGGTTAGTATGGTGGTCATGTGTGTGTCATATGCCTCATTTAAGGATTTCCCCCCTAAAAGCACAACATTGTAGGTTTTATAGTTTCTAATGATCAACAAGACTAAGCTTGCAATCCAAATTCTCAAGTTCCTCCTCTTTCTCCTTTTCATTCCTCTTAACCCTAAAGTTAATGACTAGCTTTTTCATGACACACTAGTGCACTACTCTGGTATATGTGTATTATTCTTTGGTGGTTACTACTATAACAATAAGGGTTACCATGGTCTGTTACTCTGTTATAATTTTCAGTATGCAGGGATCTATAGTAGAATTTATCGACGATAAAAGATAATGCATCTAAATTGTATTTCATATTTATAGACAGTGTTTTGGTGAATTTGAGGCCTACACTTCGTCCCATTGGACAACAACTGCCTCAACACATCCTCATTCAAAGCTTAGACTTACCATACAAGACAACTAAATACATCTAAAAACATGGTTATATATTGAGCTTGTTGTGCTTGAGTTGTTTTGTACTTTTGTTCCTTCTCTAGGCTGCTGGAATAAATGGTACCTGCCACCATTTTCTGCTCACTCTTCATAGCCATCTTTGTAAAACAGGGCAAGGAAAATCAGGTTGTTCTACTTGGTTGCAGACTTTAGTGAATAATATGAAGAAACTAAGGGCCTTAATACTACCGATCATATATTTTAGGATCTATTGTGCGGTGTTATAAGTTATATATTCACTCTCACCTTGTGGCATCTGGTAATTCTAACGTTTTGGATGTTTGGGACAAATCTTAGACTTCCACGTTAAAAATTAGTTGAAAACAAGAAAAAGTGTGATAGCAAATTTATTTGCTAAACCTTTTATTTAATTAATATTTTTTTTGTTTTTACTCGGAATCATCAGAACGAAGCTCAGTTTCACACGGTGGAATGCTGATTGGAGGACTGCAACTCTCTTATATGAGCAGGCTGGTTAGAAGTGTTCCATTGTGCATTGACCATCTTTTTCTCGTTGGAGGGATCTCTTTCCTCAAAAAAAATTATGTTATCCTTTTCTTCTAGCTACTAAATATAGGCTCAATGGAGATAAGGAGAATGCTAAGGTGGCTTTTGAAAAGGCTTCCAAAGGACAAGAAATGATCTCATCGTATCCTTGTTAGTAGAAGTTCATATGTTTTTTCATACTTTTGGTTTCCTCTCAAGGCTATGAAAATGTATTATCCTTAACAAGCTTGACAGGCCTTGGGATGCTGCGAAACATATGGAATCCGCTGCTGCTTTAGCAAAAGAACTTGGTCGGTGGAATGAAGTTGCTGACCATTACAGACGAGCATCTGAATTATACAGTGAGTGTGGTAGATCGCAGCCTGCTTCTGATTCCCTTGCTAAGGGTGCACGGTAAGAGTAGGTGTTTATTATGTTGCTTATCACTTTGTTGTTTAGCTTCTTTGATCATGTCATTGTTCCAGTGCTCTAGAAGATGCAGCCCCTGATGAGGCGATTCAGATGTATACAGATGCTTGTGCCATCCTTGAGGAAGATGACAAAGAGCAAATGGCTTTTGATTTATACCGGGATGCTACAAGTGTTTATGTAAAGCTCCAAAAGTAAGAAATTTAACTTTCTGTCTGTTTTTCTCTAAATTCATTTACCATAAATTATTGGATTCTTCTTATTTTAACACCTAAAATGTTTGTAGATGTTCCTTAGCTTGTAATGATAATGCAAGCCACGGTTAGAAGTTTCACACAAGCTAGTTAATAATCTACACCTTGAAAACAAGGCTCACTCTAACATGGCCCCAAACGAGCTAATAATGAAGACTTTGGGCAAAAAATCCTTGCGAAGTTTTAATGGACAGGCTTGGATCACTCAATCGATATTCAAGCCGGTATCAATGGAATATTATATTCATGCCTGGTTTATGTTATAGACATTTTGAACATAAAAATTAGTAGCAAAGATTAATTTATAATTGACTTCAGAAAAGGTAAAATAATATACACATGCTTTTAGTTTGATCAAATAACATCCTCATGCTGGAGATATTAAAGTGCTATTCGGACATTAAATGAAAATCTTTAATCCAAAAACTATTGAAGGCATACCACTATTAAATTTTGAATTTCCGATCAATCAATACAATATAATTGACCAAATAATGCACTAATCATCATCAATGATTAATAATTTAGTTAAAGTATAAGTTAGATTTACTTGTAGCCCTTATAAGATATAACCCTGATTTTGTGAAATCCCAGGAAATTTAATGAACTTCCATGTCACTAGAATAACTAAATTTGTCTCTTTACTTTTAGGTGATGACATTCAACATATTTTGACAGATTAGATGATTTTCTGCTGTATCTTCAGTTGACGATCTAAAATTTGAAAGATAATTGCAAGGTGATATTGGAAGGTTGTACATATGATTTATAAATATGTGGTACTCTTGTATATAATAGGATAAAACTTTTGTGACTTTGCCCAAACTTGTTGACAAATAGCATCATCATTGCAACTACAACCTAATTACAAAGTCATTAATCCCAAAATATATAAGGTAGACTAGAAATAAACTTATCAAGAATCACTGTTACGTTATCAGAATCACCACCTTCTAACTGCTCCAATGGAGATAAGGAGAATGTGAATCTACTGTCTTCTATGGCCAAGTCAACTGCGCCCCCCCCCCCCCCCCCCCCCCCCCCCCAAGTTAATCTTAACCTGTCTATGTTTCTCTTTATGCCATTGCAACAAAAAGAATCTCCTCAGCGGTGCTTTATGCCAGATACATTTAAACCGTCTCAACCGGTGTTACACAACCTTTTCTTTATCGGGTACTTCAACATTATCTCAAATATCGTCATTTTAGTTTGCCTATCCTTGTATGTTGACAAATCTACTGCAACACTCATTTTTGATACATGATGTTGTTTTGTGGCCTAACATAATGCTCCATACATCATACTGGGTCTCTTATTGTCCTATATGAGTTACTTTTTAGTTTTAGCAAGACTTTTCCATCACAGATGACATCTTGATGTTTGCTTCCGATTCCTCCACCGTACATGGCTGCACTTATCCTACTACTGCCATCTTCCTCAATTTCCCTATCATTCTGAAGTATCCATTAAGTACCTCAATATTGTTTTCAGAGGCCTTTGATGTCTTTTCTCTTATAACAATTTATTCTATTGGCCTTGTGCACGTCAAATTGACCTAAATCGATTATTATTTTGTACTGTCAAATTATATTCAACTACTTGTTATGGCATTCTGTTTTGGATGCTCTATTTCCACGTTCATCTATAAACTCAATAATTCAATAAACGTGGTATTATATGGCAGTTTCTGCCAGTCTGTTACTATTTGGAAAATTATTCTTTAAATGCCTGTTTACAGATACTCTGATGCAGCAGCCCTTTTATTAAAGTGGGGCCTTGCTGCTGACCACTGCAATGCTGTCAACAGTCAGTGTAAGGTAGTTCAAGTTATTTGCATCAATTCCTTATTTTAAATTGATTTTGTAAGCAGTAGATTATGCCTATATGTTGAGTATTTTGCATTGTCAATGTCTTATTTTCTAATCTATGCAACAACACAAAGTATTCAGTTTTGTATGCTATACATTGATTGGGCTTTGACATTGGCTTTATGGTCACTGCAATCCAAAATGTTCTTGAACCTTTTTTTCTTAAATCTTTTGATTCTTTTCAATGTTGATGAGGTCTTTAATCTCATTCAGACCGTAAACTTTTATGCATTTTGGAAATTCTTCTTTCAGGTTAGTTAAATGAAACTCAAATAAGTAGGTGTTGTGCAGCCACCAGACTGTGATTGGTCGCGTATACAGCTACACAACTGCCAATTTTTCATTCTTTTAATTCTAAAAAATCATAAAAAATAGGGGAAGCATAAGGGCAAAATTTAGAAAATAAGAAACAATGTAAATAAAATACTTGAGATGATTGGATCTCAACAAAACATCTAGTTCTTCCATGTCATTGCCTCATTGGACATATGACTAGGAAGTAGGAACCAATTTGATATTAAAGTGAAATAGTTTGTTACCCTTCAGAACTTATGCTGTGCTTTTTTATTCTTATGAAATTTTGATATTTTACTTTACTCTCTCTTTGGGGGGCTATATGCATTAATGCATTTTTTTCACTGTTTGTGCAGGCTTACTTGAGTGCTATCATTGTTTACCTCTATGCACATGACTTTAAGCAAGCAGAAAAGTGCTACAATGACTGTTCTCAGTAAGTTATGCCTGTCATTTTGCAAGTTTCTCTCAGTAAGTAGGTGCTAAGGTACTATTATTCATGACTTCGTTTTTCTTGTTTTAATATATCTTGTACACAAATGCTACTATACAATTAGATATGTCTGTAGTAGTTTTTATGAATTAGATGTATCAGTAAGATGCCATCCTGTCCTCAACTTTCTTATTTTAAGTTATATAGCTTGTATGCAAATGCCTTTATACGTTTACAAGTATCTATAGTAGTTCTGACCAGTTTTCAATGTTCCATAAGCTAATATCAGGCATCTCATTGTTTGATTGAAATAGATTTAACTAGGTAGTCGAGTGTAAATTTTTGTTACTTAGTAAGAAAGATGAAAACTATGACAGTTCCTTAAGACTTATAAAAGCTCAAGATCTTTTGTCAAGATATTCAGTGGATTCCATGACAAAGATGACTGCCAAAAAGACCCATATCGACAGCCAAGGCTTTTCCCTGAAATAGGCAGTTGTTTCTTGAGCCCGCTTGTCACATGCTTTGCTTAATTGAGCATGTGATTATGGACACCCTTGATCTAATGGTTAAAAAGTCCACCACCTTTTGCTGATTCCAGGATTTTCCCCCCTTCATGACTATCTGAAGGTGCTTGCATAGGCTTGATAGAGTACATGCGACACCTAATAAATTTGACAGAGTACACCTTGTGAAGCAGGATAATGTTCCTATACAATATTCATCATGTAATCAGTTCTTGGGAAATTCAAAGCACTTTAATGTATCTCATATATGTGTAGATGTTTGCACTGAATAAATGAAAATTTAATAGTCGAAAATTGAATGATCGTAGCTGATAATTTTGTTTTTGTTTTTTTTACCAACTGGGGCTAGCCTAGGTAGGTGATTCCTTTGTCTTGAGACAGTCGACCAAGGATCGAATCTCAGCAATCTCATTCGCATGTTCGGGATGTTTGGGAATTAAAACGAGGAATGGAGTAGACGAGATTAAATAAAAAAACATTTTTTACTCAAATAAGAATGTCTTTCAAGTTGGCATGAGCTTTGGGCTTTGTTGTTCAATTGTGTAAAAGTTGGTATCGTCAAGTAATTCCTCAGCCTTGACTTTTCTTTTCTGACTTACTAATATCATGTGTTTTTTTCCAGAATTGACGCATTCCTTAGCAGCGACCAGAACCGTTGTGCCAGCAAACTTCTTTCAGCTTATGAAGAAGGAGATGTCGAAGAAATCAAACGCATTGCTCAATCTAGTGCCATTTCACATCTTGATCATGTGGTAATTTGGTTATATTACCCTTCAACTTCTTGCTTATTTTAAAATCATAACAATTCTCACTGATCAAATTAAAAAAATATATAGCAATTCTCCCGCATATTGGAAGATCAACTCTGTTTGATAAACTATAACGGTGCATATTTCAGATTGTTGGTTGTTAGGATAGACCATCTTGTATGTATTTGCAAATAAAAAAATCGAAAATTCGAAAACTGATAATTGCTAAATCTCAAATATTCATGTGTTGATTAGATGACTCTCTAAGCAAGCACAGCCGGTCAATAGTAACAATGTGTCTTTCCATCTGTTCCGATACATGTCATATTGTCATGAATTATTTGTTCGACTAGTTGAAGTGTTTCCCATGGGAGGCTGATACAAATTATCACGAATATATAGAAGAATGATCCTTGTCAAATATTGGGAGAGTAATGGAATATGTCAATCAAGCGGAATTTCAAAGGAGTTGCATTCTTTACCTTTTCACCTCAGTACTTAAGCACAAAGAGGTGGTAGACCAGCCTAAATTTCATCTAGGTTGATATTCATGTCGAGTTCTTGCCTTAAAATGGCTTTTTGGATGTAGTTCTCATCCTTTTTATCATGTGCACAAAATGCTACTTTTGGAAACTATTTTGCTGTAAGTGCTACAGAAAATGTGTTACTGATGTTAAATTGAAAAAAAGGAATTGATCGACCTGCTTCCTGTTCTAACCTTTCTACTTCTGCATGGGTTATGTATGGAAATTCATATTTACATTTTATTATAGCGCCATCATCCTCCTATTTCATGGATACCTTCTGTCATTATTTAACTAAAACTGTGTGGGCCATGACTGGTGCAGATTATCAGGCTTGCAAGAAAGCTGCCAACTGGAAATTTAGAGTCTGTTAAAAAGGAATCTGAAGAAGGAGAACCCCTGGATGAAGATGACCTCACTTAGATCTTTTCCAGGAGAGGATTGCAATCTTGTGCTGGAACAGATAGCTGAATCGTGATTATTGGTACTGGGTACATATACTTATTCTGTAATTACATTGTAATTTCTGTGTGTAACATCATCATTTATAGATTATGTTGAATTTGGATTTAAAATGTTTGATAATTACGCTTACAATTTTTCTACTGGAAACCCAACTACTGGTTTTGTTTGTGAAGCCAAGGACCGGAGTTCATCTATCTCCTCTTGCTTGAGTGTCCAACCAAGTGCACCGACAAATTCTGTAGCTTGCTCTGCTGTTTTGGCTCCGGGAATGGGCACAACATTTCCTTGACATATTAGCCAGTTTAGAACGACCTGTAGAAAAACAATTGCAAAGAACTCAATCAAAACCACAGCAGAATTAGGTATGTTGAAATAAGCACTAACAGAATTATCCATAGGGAAATTTAATTTCTTGCAATCGGATGAATGTGTTTTCTTTATCTTTGAGATTCACAGGTGAAATCAGCATAAGAAACTGTAATAAGGACCTCTTGTCCTCAATTGTAAAAAACTAAAGATGAGCTTTCACGAAGATTACGAACTAGTTCTTGCCTACAGTCACTGGATACTGGTAGACTAATGTTTCTTAGTTGATGGAAGTGTACTAAAGACAGAAGGAAATAGATGGGTATGCATAGCACCTGTGCTGAGGTTTTGCCATAGCTTTCGCCAATTTCTTTGATTCTTGATATCAGAGGTTGGAGCTGTGGGAGACAGTAGACAGTTAAGTAGATTTCTCAACAGGACAGTAGACAGTCAAGTAGATCTCTTTGACATGAATATGATCGTGCTAAGCAATAGTTACCTTGGTAAGGACCTCCGGAGTATAAATGCGGCCTCGCGGTCCAGTAGGTGTTTTCTCCGGCGTGTACTTACCAGTAAGAATTCCTGTAAAAAAACAAAAAAACATTTCAGACACTAATGGTGTACACTTGATAGAAGAGATGCCCAAATCTTTGTCTGGTATTCATGCCTTGAGCAATGGGTGAATATGCAATAAGAGAGATCCCCAATTCATCACAAGTAGCCTTCACCCCCATTCTCTTCGGGAATCCTGTATATGAGACTGTAATTCACTTGATTCGATGCTAGCGGAATTCCTCGCTTCTTAAGCTGTTTGTAGGCATCTCGAAGGCGCTTTTCTAGTGCACAGAACAATAGAAAGTTATAATTTTCGAAAAAAGTTGATCTGATGTTTTATTTTCTTACCTAAATGCAGATGTAATGTACAAGATTACCACTATAATTTGAGACACCTACAGCTTTTACAAGACCTTGTTCGACGGCGTCTCCAAGACCATCAATGTATCCTTCACAAGTTGAAACATTTAAGGTTAGTTACATTATAATTTCGACCTTAATCATCATCTCCTTAAGTATAAACACATGATTAAGAGGATGTTGAACCTTCATTCCCCCAAATTCCTGGCCTGAAAAACACAGCAGTTGGAAGGTCGACTCGGTTATGATCAATAAATACAAATCAAGAAAATAACCAAGGAACAAGAACAATTAACAGACCAGTGTAACTGGTAGAGATCAACAGACGAAAAGCCGAGGCGGCATAGTGAATCTTTGAGGGCTGATATGACACTACCACGACCAAGCCTCCAAGGAAGCGCTGCAAATTTTGTGGCGATGGAGACCTCCACGGATTCTTTCTGCTGTCTTTCCTTGATGAACCTTTCAAAGAGTAGATGACATTATTCTCATTAAAATTACACCTTAATTTAAGACCATGACGCAGAGACTGTCAATTCTAAAGTGCAGTTCATAGAAATCTTAAGTTTTGAGCTCTAGAGAATCTAGAATTCTAGTTCAACAGCTACTTAGCCAGAAGGAACCCTTTCAGAATCTGGATTACGACGTATAAAAGAAAAAAAGAAATAGCAAGCCCAAAATAGATAACAGAGTACAATAGCCTAGGACTTAGGCATGAAATAAATTCCCACCTTCCAAGCAATGTTTCAGAATTTATTGAACCCATAACCTACAAAATTGGAAAGCAATAATATGACATTATACTTTTTTTCAAAATATAATTGAAAACTAAGAGAATGAAGGGTAGGGTATAGGAATGTTCCTTGCTTACCCCTGCACCATAAACTTCAGCAGTATCAAAGAAGGTTATACCACCATCTATGCTGGCATCAAAGGCTGCCTTTGCTGCCTTCAGTTTTCTATCTAGTTTTACATTTCAAAAAATAAACTTTATGTTAGACTAAGAATGTTGACAACTACCTCTATTTCCTCCTCATCATACACTGAAAAACCCAGGATTCACTTCTTTTACAAACCCATCAAAGGAATTCTTTTCTTTGTTATGAAAAGAAGAGCATCAATTCATGTAATCACAAGATGATAGATTTTTTTTGGAGAAACAATTAATTGGAACATTTCTAGGGCAATGTATAGTAGATTTTCTTTTTTGACCATAGGAGAAAATATTTCCAACAATATTTTACATTTTTAATATACAATACTAATAAAAATAATGAAAAATAATATCTCAGTAGTCAGCAAGAGAGTTTCAGTTCAAGCAAACCAAATTAGTTTTCCAACCAAGTTAAAGTGTTGAACCTTTGATTGGAATTTCAGAAGCTGGACACTACATATCCAAACATGACATTCTTTTGCTTTTCTCTCTCAAAAAAAAAACATGGGAGTGTCAAAGATAATTAAATAATAATCAAGAAGTAAGCTTAATTACCATCCCATTGGAAGTCATTCCAATAAGTGGTGTCTCCCCAAGACCAAGCACCAATCCCAAGCTTAGTCACCTTCAACTCAGACCCTCCAAGCCTCACCTTCTCCTCTTCTCCCTTCAGCACTCCAGTTCCTCCAGAAGCAACAGCTTTCACAACATGTCCTCTTCTCTGATGGAGCAAACACATACCAGCACTGCTAACTTGCAAAGCCATTCTCCTCAAAAAATTATTAAACTGAACTTGGGCTTTGGAGATAAAATTTGTTGGGTGGTGATTTTGAAGTAGGGAATGTGGTGCACTTGTGTGGAGTATGGAAGGTTTGGTGGGCAAAAATGTTGGTTTGAGAGTAGAGTGGTTGATTTGGTGAGTTTGGTTTGTGTGGTGGATAAGTGTGATCCAACTGGGGAGATTTGCACTGGTGGGTCAGGTGGGACGTGTGCTCTCTTCAAAGCACGCAATTTTTAGAATGTTGCAATCTTACTCTAGATTTCATATTATAACATAATTTATATTAGTAGTAAAAATAATAATTTGAATTTACTCTTCTCGTTATTGTTGTTACTATTGATTATTTATTATTACCATTATCATTATTATTATAGGGGAGAAATCACATGGAAATAGAATCTACCATCATATTTGGGTTGAGTTCGTCGTGGATTTGAAACCTAGGTGGCTAGGTGATATCAAACTCCACCAGGCCATACTTAAGCAAGTGGAAGAGTTAAAAATCTAACGTTTTCTTTTATATTTGATTGAGCAAATGTACATATATAAACCAACGTCCAGGTAGGCCTTTCGCCCAGCCAAGCTGGGCGAAATAGGCGATCGCCTGGAGAGCCGTTGGAGGCACTCCAACGGCTCTCTCTTTTTTATTTTTTTTTCAAAAATTGTATGAACTCTGAGTTACCTTTGTAATCGTACTACTAAGCAATAAATTGTATACCTAAGTGTTTAGGTTGGTAGAGGGGGTGCCTAGTGAGACATTGGTCGAGGAATTAGATGTCTTTTCGAAGCCTAAACATGTATGATATTTTTAGATAATATTTGTGCATTTTCCCCGATTTTTCCTGATTTTTTATCTATTTTATAAAATTTAATTGAATTAAAAAAAAGACCGCCCAGACTTGGGCGGTCGCACAACCGCCTAGGCGATCGCCCAGGCGACCAGACGCCCCCGGTCGCCTGGGCGATCGCCCAGGCGGTCCCAGAACGTTGATATAAACCGATAAACCTCAAGAAGAAGTGAGGAGAAAATAAAATTCTAGTCCTTTTGTGACCGGTGAAATTTGAACCTTCGTTTTCTCCATAAGAGGTGAAGTTGGATTGAAATGATTGAGATTTTACTCCATCTTAGCCGCTCCGCTCCCTTTCGGCCAACTTGAACAATATATTTATGAGCCCTTCCATTGTTACGTTAACGTGAATTATATCCCGTAATTTTTTTATATAATAATAAAAATAAATTTTTTTCGAAATTTAGGAAAAATTTTTTTTTTTTTCCAAAAGTACTCCGATCGCGGGTGTAACCCGCGATCCGTGGAGGCACGGATCGCGGGTCACACCCGCGATCCGTGTTCCCGCCAAAAAATTTTTTTTTTTTTTGATTTTCGGTTTTTTTTTTGTTTTTATTTTTTTATTTTTATTTTTTATTATAATTATTTGTAATCTTTTTTTAAATCTTTTTTTTTCAAAATAAGTTTTCTAATTTATATTATTTTTCTAAATTTTTCAAAATTATTTTTAATTTTTCCAATAATCTACCTCCAAATCACGTCGATAACCCGGCGTATTGAAATGTTAGGGTATTTTATACAATATAAAAACAAAATTTCTTAGTCAGAATAATAAATTATTTACAACTGAATATTAAACAAACCATAAAACTAATTAAAACAAAAAATTGGTAACGTTGTCAAAAATTCGTAGGGTGTACACACATTACAAACATTTTGGAGGTCGATACAGCAAAAAATTAAAAACACAATTAAAAAATTTAAAAAATTAATAACAATTACAAAACATATTTTGAAAGCAAATATGATAAAAAACATAGTTAAAACGATTTTAAAAAAATCAAAACATCAAAACACTACGACTAAAATCCGGGACTTTTTTTATTTTCTTTTATTGTTTTTGTTTTTTTCGGTTTTCTGTTTGTTTTTATGTTTTGTTTTTTTACAAATCATTTTAACTATGTTTTATATATATATATATTTGAAAATAAGTTTTGTAATTGTTATTAATTTTTAAAAAATTTTAATTGTGTTTTTAATTTTTTGCTGTATCGACTTCCAAAATGTTTGTAATGTGTGTACACCCTACGAATTTTTGACAACGTTACCAATTTTTTGTTTTAATTAGTTTTATGGTTTGTTTAATATTCAGTTGTAAATAATTTATTATTTTAACTAAGAATTTTTTGTTTTTATATTGTATAAAATACCCTAACAATTCAATACACACCGAGTTATCGACGTGATTTGGAGGTCGTTTCTTGAAAAATTTAAAAACAAAATTAAATTTTTTAAATAAATAATATAAATTAGAAAACATATTTTGAAAAAAAAAGATTTCAAAAAAGATTACAAATAATTAAAAAAAAACAGAAGAAAAAAAACTAAAACAGAAAACCGAAAAAAACAAAAACAATAAAAGAAAATAAAAAAAGTCCCGGATTTTAGTCGTAGTGTTTTGATGTTTTGATTTTTTTAAAATCGTTTTAACTATGTTTTTTATCATATTTGCTTTCAAAATATGTTTTCTAATTGTTATTAATTTTTAAAATTTTTTAATTGTGTTTTTAATTTTTTGCTGTATCAACCTCCAAAATGTTTGTAATGTGTGTACACCCTACGAATTTTTGACAACGTTACCAATTTTTTGTTTTAATTAGTTTTATGGTTTGTTTAATATTTAGTTGTAAATAATTTATTATTCTGACTAAGAAATTTTGTTTTTATATTGTATAAAATACCCTAACATTTTCAATACGCCGGGTTATCGACGTGATTTGGAGGTCGATTATTGGAAAAATTAAAAATAATTTTGAAAAATTTAGAAAAATAATATAAATTAGAAAACTTATTTTGAAAAAAAAAGATTTAAAAAAAGATTACAAATAATTATAATAAAAAATAAAAACAGAAAAGAAAAAACAAAAAAAACCGAAAAAAAAAAAAAAAAATTGGCGGGAACACGGATCGCGGGTGTGACCCGCGATCCGTGCTCCACGGATCGCGGGTTACACCCGCGATCGGAGTACTTTTGGAAAAAAATTTTTTTTTTCCTAAATTTCGAAATTTTTTTATTTTTATTATTATATAAAAAAATTACGGATTATATCTTTGTTTACGTCTTCGTCTAGTATTTGCTCCACTATAATTATGATCACTGGCGGTGCCAAATAGGGACATCGGGTTCCGAATTTTCCTTAGATTTTAGATTTTACCTGGTAAATGTATACCAAGTATGATTTTGTCTCTTTGTGGATTTTTAATTTCACGTAGTTAAATATACATCAATTGGATTTTACTTTTCTTAGACTTTCGATTTTATCTAATTAAGTATATTCATACTGAAATTTTGAACCATTTACATTGTTTTCCATAATTTCATACTTTTTTAAAGCTTAATAATAAAAAACTTAAATATAAGGACCAATTGAGTATAATTCTCAAAAAGAAAAAGAAAAACAATTTGGCGCCATCACCTCTGAAGTTTGGTCACCCTATGTATATACTACTAGACAGATCATGCACACATATCTGCATTTATTTACATGAAATAAGTTAAAACCAGACGGAAGAATTCAGCTTCCTAGATAAAAATAACAACCACCTTAGCTAACCAAGAAAAAAAAATCAAGATACTATATGAGAACTCAACTCAAAAAAAGTTCATATATAGGTGAAAAAAATACTTAGCTACTATTATAATTGAATGGTAGAACCTTGAATCTTCCAATTTGGGAATATTTTTCACAGAAAAGACAAGCTTTTTTCTTCTTCTTTTCGTTTTAATCGTTTTCCACACATTCTACCCGTTTAACTCCGGACACTTCTATTTTCTTTATATCATTTTTCTACTCTCGACTATAAATAAAAATCTTACTTGGTATTCAGCTCCATCTAAATACAAGTTACTTCACTACAGAATCGACTGTGATTACCAATATAGTAATTGTGAAATTGTTGACGCCAAAAAAATTGTCATGATAAAATAACTTTAGATATTTCATAAATAATAATTGTCAGGTTATTCGTAATATTTTAATATTGACTTGGGTAAGGTTATATATCATATTTTACCTTCACCATAAAAGATCATGAGAATTTTTTGACTTGGTCAAAAACTGGTAGTGGTTTTTTTATTTATCTTTAAGAAAATAAAAAAAGCCAACTCTTTATTTGAAATGAATTTTTTTATAAATGAATTTTTTATTTTATTTTTCAGAATGAGTTTTTTTTCATGATAGTTTGAATATTTGCTTAGTTTTCTAATGATATATGAACACAATTGGTACGTTTAATATTCGATAAATAACATACACACATTTCGAGATGGAATCGCATAGCTAACATCCTGTATATACAAATATATTCATAAAATTCTTTTTTGGTTAATTTGATAATATCTTATAAACGAGGCATTAATTATGATTTCCTTGTCGACAAATTGAAAAATACACGAACAAAAACTTATGTTAAAAAATATAGGGAGTTATTTATTTTGAATTATTGCAGTATGTGAAGTTTTATGTATATATTGGCGTTGGTTGGGAGAAGCATGTTGTAAGATTAATTACTGTAGCAATTACAAATTCTTGTTCGTCTACGTGAGGTGATTGTTGTTGGAGCCTTGGAGGTAATGGGCCGGATATGTTCAACAATGACGTCCTTCACTTGAGTTCTATTAGTGGAAGGATTATCACATTTTCATGGTACCAGAGCTATGGCTTGTGTCGTGGTTCAGAGCTTAAACCGTATTTTGCTTAATGATTTACATTTTGTATTTGTACTTACTCAATTATTCTTACTAAGATCTTATTGTACTTGTACACATTTGGTTCATTTAGTGAATTATCCGAATTGTGGTACTATTGACTTTCTCACTTCAAGGAAGAACTTTCATGTAAATATTGGTATGTGGGGGTTTCGACTTATTGAATGGATGAATGATTTCGACTTAACGAATGAATGGTTGTGTTATTATGAATGAATGAAACACATTTCATTTTCTTTGAACATAGAAAATTGGAATTCAGGAAGAGTCAATGAACTCTTTTCGAATTATGGGAAGAGCTTACACCGACGGATATCCGTTGGTGTAATCAGAGTGTATTTTTAATACACCGACGAGACGTGCACCGATAGTACATATCCGTTGGTGTATATCATCTTTCGTCGTATAAAAATACTGTTATTTACGGGTTGGTGTCCGTCCACCGACGGACATGCCGTTGGTATTATCCTCTTAGAGGAAAACCACACACAAAAAAATTAGCGGGAAAATTGACGTCAAAAACAAGTCCTACAGTACTTGTTTGCCGGTGCATCCATCAATATAATGTAATACCGACAGAACCCACTAAACATCAACAGTTAGTGTCCGTCGGTGATGACTAGTTCTCCTGTAACGGGGTCTCAACTTTAGATTGTGGTTTTGATTAATTGCCTATTTGTATTTGCTTGTGTTAAATAATTTGTGCTACACTTGTTTTTTCTCTACATGGAAGATTTATTTTCTTCACTTTTACCTAATTATTTTGGTAGATTCTCGAGCATCTTATTAACACTACGTATCATGTACTATAAATGAGACAAGGGAGGATACATCGAGTACACACCATTGCTAAGAATATGATAAAAAAAAGCTAATAGCTAGCCAAGCACAAATGTTTATTCGACAAGAAGTGTACATATACATCTCACTCCAACGATCAGGCCATCACTCATAAATTATAAACAACCAATAATAGCAAGAATAATTATATAGTCCTACGTACATAACCACGAAACTATAAGCTAGCCCAAAGCAATAACGTCACAATAATATGTTGACCCTATGATCTGTACAAAGATATAATACGTAAAAAACATGCACATAACCAATACTAGCACACACGCGCGCGCACACACACACATATATATATATAGACGTGCTTGTGAGCAATCAAGGCTTGGTAGTAGCAGCCGGAGGCGGTGAAGGGAAGAAAGGCATGGGGATGTTGAAAGGCATTGGCGGGAGTGTGACCTTAGGCATGTTGGGGATTGTGGGCAATGGTGGGATTGTCACCTTTGGCACTGTTCCGGGCACCATCGGCATCGGTGGTAGCGTAGGTTTTGGGAGAGTGGGCACCGCAGGCATGGGTGGGAGAGTAGGTTTTGGGAATGTGGGCTGTGGAAAGGTTGGGATGGGAATGACCGGGACCGGAGGTGGTGCTGGAGTGTCGAGGAGGCGACGAGCGCTGGATTGGCAAACGTTGTTGGTTGATAGCATGGTGGTCAATATCATGCCTATCACTAAACATGTTTTGTAGGACAACATGTTTGAAAGACTTAAAAGACAAGGAATAACAATATCAATGTGTGAGTTGTATAGAAGGAGATCGAGTTCTAATATAATTTGATTTGGGGTGATGAGAAAGGTGATCACTGGCTGGTATTTATAGAGTTTGAAGTCTCTAGCTTGGTGGTCATGGCTTGAAAAAGAAGGTTGATTCTAGTTCTTTTCAAATAAGATGACTTTATTGTTGTTAATTTCTTCTCCGGTAGGTAGGAAGGTAAGAAAGTAGGTAATCTAAATAGTCGTTCTTACTTCTTACATGAAGAATTGGTGACACGTATGCCCAAGTAAGTTGGTCAAGAACGATATATGCTACGAGCAGTGGCGGAGCCACGTTATGGGCCCAGGTTTTTGCAAAAAAAAAACTTAATTTTTTTATTTAGTCAATCTCATATATTTAAGTGTATTGACTTGAATTTGGTGGTATAATTGTTTACCTGTTGTTTAATTTCAGAAGAGTTAAGATAATATTTTCACAAAAATTGATTTTAGAATCAATTTGATTCAAATTGGGGCTTTGAAGGTTTTTTGAACAACTACATTTGGAAAATAAGTTCTAATCTTTTGGACTTGCATTGTTCTGTAAGTTTGATAATTTTTAATTGAAAAATGAACATTACATAGATTTTAGTTAGTTATTGTTGATGTTTGGGATTTAACTTTTTTATTATTATGACGCGCAATCTTACTTTTCTAGTACAATTATGTTTATTGGCATGTTGTTATATCTCACTTTGATATTGTCGAGCTAGTTTGTTGACTGAAAAATCATAATAAGCCAACATTTATAAGAAACTTATATATCAATGTTATTCTATACATAAGAGTCGTAGAATGAATAATAAATCTAAAACCTACAATTCCACGAACGAAAATAGCAATGACCATAAATAGTAACAATTATTATAAAATTATTTTATTATAATTTTATGTTATACTTATACACTATTTTGCTCCTTCTGTTTGTCTATATTTTATCAATTTTAAACTTAAGAACAAACATAACCAAAAAAATATCTCAAACCACATATTTTGTGTTTGAATATTGGAATTTAAGTTGTAAGAACAAAATCAATTTAATTGAAGTGTCGTGTTTTATTGTTGTAAAAATGTCTTTTGGATTTTTGAATTTTAATATATTCAAGTTTGGAAAAATGTTTAAAATAAGAAAAAAATTCAATTTTTTATTTTTTAAATTAATTTATTTAAAATATCAACTTAAAGTTGTAGGTCCTCCAAAAAAAATTCGCGTGAAGAAATTCTGCCCCACCCAAAAAATATTTCTGGATCCGCCTACAAGTCTACAAGCATGAAAACGCTTCCCATGAAAATTGAAGGAATCGATCAGCAACGTTTAGTTTTCATTTTTCTCAGGAAATATATTTCCAAGGGGACGAAACCGACTCGGAACATTTCATTATTATATAAGAAAAACTACGAATATGCATTTTTATACCGATAGACGTAAATAAATTTATAAATCCAAAAATTGCATGGAGACACCAGTTAGGAATACTCATAATTCCACATTAGGCACCAGCCATAACTCAAATCTCTTAAATACCTTCTAAATATTTAATATAGCAATAGTATTTCAAATATTTCAACATTACTTTAAATTTGTACATAATTATAACTGAAGACATAATTTATTTATTTTTTGGTTTTTTAGTTCACAAGCATCTTTTGATATCATTGGCGAGATTTTTCCAATACCATAACAAAAAAACACTTGTTTCTGGAATTGCAAGATGTTTCCGAGAGCTTATTACTGTACTATTGATTTGGATTTTTTTGAGTGTATTATTGTAACATTCCCGAAACAACGAAAAATTAAAATAATTTAACAAAGATAATATCAGAATGAAAATGGGACATTACCCAATAGACTTAAACAAAAGGTGTACCATTACAAAAAAGTTTTCAAAAGTATGATTACATCAACATACAAAAAAAGAGAAATACAAGTAATCATAGCCACCTAAAATAGACCGAATGATCAAATTCCAGAGTGCGCTCGTCTTCGTCGCCACCCGACTAGCACCACTGCGGTCCTGAAATGCAAAAATGAAACAATGTTTGAGTTTCCATAAGTAAACCCAGTATACCAAGTCCACCTATATGCATAAATGTACAGTGCAATGAACCTATCATACTAATATAACATGACATAATAAATGCAGTAAGTACACCTTCCCCCTCCAAGGGTAAAAGATGACATCTGTCCTAACAACAACATTAGGTCCCCCACGGGGACCTACCGCAGGCACACACGGTCTTACGGAGAGTGTGCGACACACCTCACTCGCAACTATACTAATCATGAGGGTTTGGTGAGGGTCGCATGCACTTCCCGCGTCATAGATACATATCTGATCTCAAAGTGCTCACACAAGCTGAAGACATGCTTTGCTCACACAAGTAGTCCGTGGGTTTGCTCACAAAAGTTGTTCCACTCACGAAAACATGTCTGGTTTCTCTCACAAGCTGAAAATAGGGGTTGCTCACACAAGTTGTACTACCCCAGTGGTTGCTCACACAACCTGTACCACCCTTCCCGCCAGTCGGAGCCTGGGCGGACATCCCACTCCATGGAGCTAGGTACCATGCAATGCAAATACACAGGGATCCGCGATCCCACAGTTCTACTACATAGGGTGGGTCAATGCAAATGCAAAAAAGCCATCAACTGCCTAAAATTAACCACATGCACGTATATCAAGTATCCACACCTTTCCACCTTGCGGTCCCTGGGCATGCACGATTACCGCACCCACCGTCACCTCCCGACACACGCACGAAGCGAGGACACTGGTTTCCATGGACAAAGGTGACACCACAAAGAAAACTTGAAAAACTAATACTGGGCACCAACGGTCGGCCAAAAATGACAAAGTGGTCGACCATTTGCAGGCTAGGAAAAACCTTTAAATAATCGAGACAACGGTCGAACGGAAAAAAGGTTCCGTCCGACCAAAAATAACAGAGCCTGCATTTGTTTCACAAATCCTCCACTAGTCGAACAAGCATATGAGTCGGTCGACCACTAAGGTTGTACACTTAAGTTATTGGTCGAACAAAATGTCAAAGGCGGTCGATCGTTTAGATGGTCTAGGCCCGAACATACTTAAAGAACAAGGCAATGGTCGAACGACAAATGGGTCCCATCCGACCGAAAATAATAGAGATTTCTTCCTCCTGCTGAACGTGCACAACCAGTCTGTAGGATTGTAATGACCTCTAATTCTAATCACTTTTAAACGAATTCCCTACTTGCTTAATCATAGATGCAGCGAAATAATCAAACAAAAGTAAGTAAAGAAAATATCGCAAACCACAAAAATGTCCTGGTGATTTTTATAGGGTTCGACCTCCCGCCTACTTCCTCTTTTGCAAGCTCCACTCGATCTCCCTCGAGCTCCGCCTACGTCTTCACTATCAATCTCGTTCTGGGCCGAGATTAAGCCTTTTACACCACAAACTTTACGAACAACCCTCACTAGATTGATTTCTTCCTCCCACAAATCGAGAGGGAACACTTCGGGCTTTCACCGAAATCCTTGCTTATTTACACCACAAATGAGTGGAACACACTCTCTAAACTTGAGCACACTTGACAAACAAAAGAGTTGATGACTAAAATGTGGATTTAAAGGTTTGGAGTGTTTGGATTTATCTCTCTAATGTAGGAGGCAAATAGTAGTAGGAGAGTTGTGTAAATTAGGTTGGGGAACCTTTATTTATAAGCTATAAAATGGTTATAGCCGTTGTGATAAGTATAGGTAAGAAACACAAAAATAGGTAAGTGCAGGTCATAGTTTGGGACACAAACGGTCGACCGACTCGGGATCAACGGTCGATCGTTTCCATAAAACTGTGAAAACGTTCGTACCGAAACAAGAACGGTCGAACCAAATAGGCTATAACTTAAGTTAACGGTCAAACTAAAGGGTGGAACGGTCGACCGAAATCTAACAGTCACTATGGGGTTTTACGTTCGATTGAACAAAAAGTTGGACTGGTCGACCGAAAATATCAGGAACTCTGGGGTTCAAGAAAACGTTACGGTCGACCGGGGTCTTGGTAAAGGTCGACGTGTGGCCAAAGTATTTTGGGGTTTTGTTAGGTTTATACAAATACGACCGTTGGTATAATACGATAAGTTTAATGGTAACAAGACACGTGTAAACGGTCGAACAAAATGTACGCAACGGTCGATCGGTTTGACATTAAAGGCTAACTGATTAACTGATCCAATCAGTCGAACTGAGAACTGGTTCGGTCGACCGATTTGGCTCAAACAGTCCAGGTTTGGGTTTTAGTGTTTTCCGGTCTAAGTTTGGGTGACCTATTGAAGTCTAAATGTTATGAGATTTTGTGTGTGACTTCTATAAGGAACCTAATGTGTGTTTAAGTTATTTTTAACTCTTGTATGCTCAAATACACAAAGTTCTTAAGACTCAAAAGAAATACAAATTACATGTCTTCAATATCTTGATTACATGTCTTGACTTTAATTCCTTTCTTCATTGTGTCTTGGTCACCTGTAGAAGTTAGCACAATACAATGTATATGTCATGCATAATGTGTGCTACTTTACATTGATTATAATTAAGATTAAGTTGATTAAATCATCAAAACATAGATTAAGACAAAAAGTCAACACGGTCGACCGTCCAAAGGCATCGTTCGACCGGTGTGGGACAGAATCTAGCATTTACACTACCACTGGTCGACCAAACCACCACCTCGGTCGATCATTACTCTGCAGCAACCTTGCTGCACCTTGCCACCGACGAGGTATCCGACCTCCGGCGACAAGCGCAACCCCTCACACGTCTTGTGTGACAAAACTAAAGAACTTGACATTCCTTTTGTGATCCGTCTCAATGCCGTCCAGCCTCCAGTCGCGCACGATCCTCCGACACGTCGTGTATCACTTACTCCACCGTGCCTCCTTGCGTCTCGGGTCACACTTCCTCCGATCGTCGACCGCCGAGGGAGAGAAAGAGCTGTGGTGAGGGAGAGAAAGGTTTGAGTGAATAGAAGAGAAAGAAGAGTGCATCCTCTAATTAAACCAAAATCCATCTTAACCCATCAAGGCGGGCCATACCTCCTCCATACCTTCCATCCCCCAACCACTCCATACCTTCCAAGGTCAAACCCCACCTAATCCTACCCACTAAACCCACTTAACCTCCTAATTAGGGTTTGGGATTTAACAATTATATCTAGTAAATTCGGAAACGTAGTTAGTGTTAATATTAGTCTATCAGATCATTAATTGGAAAATTGATGATATATAGATAAAACCACTTTTTAATTGGATAGTCAAAGCTAGCTTTTTGTTAAATTTTCGTTTACATTGGTAGATAGCCAACCCAACTTAATTAGCTAGGTACATCTGTGCAAAACGGAAAGCGAAATGTTACGTAACGGTATGGCTTATTGACGTTTGTCCATATGCTGTCATGTTAGAGGTTGACTCTTACATGTGTGCATCCAGATGGCCGTCCATATATGGACCAGTTAGCCTTGTTCAGCTAAAAATATATAGTTGATGTGCCCATATGGACTTATGGTACATTAATTTATCATTCATACTTCCAAAGTTTTAGATAATCTACAGTATAACATATTATGTTTGACATCGTTGGCAGAGGGGTTTGGTGGGTGATAAAGATCCGAGAAAACTGGAATTAGAGATGAGTCGTGTCTTTATATTTCATGATTTTTATCCCCATATTAGTGGAGTTTTAGCAACAGTACTTGTACGTAAAGCACGTACCTCTCTTGGGTAGACAAATCTGAGACTTGAATAGTTGAATGTATGCAAATAAATGAGGTATAATTTCGGGTTGCTTATTGTAATAAAACTAATTTATTGGAATTGATATCAGTTCGATTTGATTTTAGAGTGTTATCGCAATTTAATTTACTAGTAATTGAAATTTTAACTTCTTGTTATCACAACAGAAGAATACACTAAATTTTGTTTTTTGGACAAACCACTAAAGTCTTATTAAAAGATTGCAATAATCAAGTCCTTCTTAATACCCTAAAAGCTATAGGTCATAAATTTGAAAATATAAATTGAATTTTTATCCTCAATTGCCACTTACGAATTTATATTTAACTTACAATCTCTTTCTTGCATCTCACCTGGAAACATCAATTTAATTTCTATGTCATTATTATTTTCGTATTTGTCCTTGTGTCATTGCAAAACTCTGATATTTATTCTCACCCAATTACTAAACCTACATATTTATGCCTATAATATTCTGTTACTTTGGATTTGTTCTTGTTGATGATAGAATTCCATATTGTGTTAAAGCAACTTGTTGTTACATTATAATTTGACTTTAATATTATCAACGATTTGCGCTTAATTTATAATATATAGTAAATCCCTTTATACCGGGGTGGATCTAGGATGATTTCGTGGGTGGGACATACAACATACAAATTATTTTTGCACATGTTGGATTTTTTTAAGCTTCACAAATCTCACAATTAAACAATCCACACCTAAAACCAATACCGCCTCATAAAATCACGTATTTCTGAATTTCAATATCAAAACAACAAAACATTCGCAAATTTCAAATTCCAATACCCAAACACATAACTCGCTTCAATTCCGAACTTTTCTAAATATAAAATCACCACCAACAACAACATCAACTCCATTTTAATAAAATTAAAGTCACCATCACCAACAACATAACACAAGGTTTCTCAATTTCAATGATTTACTAACAACAAATTCATCCAAACAAGAATAAATCTTGATTCTCGATCATAAATCTAACAATTAAGCAATCTACCTCCAAGAGCAAGACAACCTCATAAAAATCACGTATTCTAAGATATAAGATCCAAGAAACAAAAAATGTAATCAACACTAATTTTCAACTAACAATAAACAAAATATGTAATGGAGCACTAATTCCTTCTTTCTTAAACCAAAAAAACCATCAAAAAATAAATACAATCACTAGACTCAAATAGATATCAACATATTTCAGTAAAATGCCTTAATCAACATATTTCAACATGTTTGGGCTAGAGTTTTGGTTAATTTTTTTCAATGATTGAGACAAATCTGGGTGGGGCAATTGTCCCACTTGCCCTCAACGTAGGTCTGCCCCTGATCTTATATCATGAGTTATTTATTCTATTATTTATTTTAAATAGATTAAATTCGTGTATATTGAGACGATCGACTTTAAGGTCTTAGTTTAACATTGATGATGAAAATTACGATTTGATACTCTGAAAAAGTGGTTAATGTAAATGTAATGACGCATGAACACAAGTATGAGATCTGTAGTGGCATGCGTACAAATACTAAAGGAAGGATATGCATATAAAGATATAATAAGTGGTTTTCATTGGCAGGCAAGCGATTTTTTTTGGTTAGATATTTATTGTTTGCAGCTTTTACCTGAGACTTTTGTTCTAAGTTGGTTTTACTAATCATGTTGTGTTATATATTTAATAATTGTTACATCATAATGAATATTTCGGATCAAAATCAAGCTAAGATTATACCTGTATTGCAACATTACCAAAACAACATTTTAGACGTATCTCTTTTAACATCAGTCGAGTTTACATCCTCGCAACAACAATAAACTTATTAGCATAACTACGTACGTCTAACTCTCATGCTGCAACAGCCACATCCCCACAATCGTCATCGTCGTCGTCGCCATTACTCCTAAACACCATAAGATTAGCATTTGGGAACGCCATTCGATCTACTACGAGAGAGGAGTTACTCTAGCAAGAAAAAAAACAAAGGAAAAGTTAAGACTTGCTCCAGAGACCTAATTAATTAAATGGGTCACCAAAACTATATGCTATTTATACAACAAAATCCATGAGCGAAGCTTAGTGCTGAGAGAATCATTATGCAGAACAAACATATATGCTTTAGCTTTATAAGGGTCATATTCCACAGATATGGCTTAGAATGTGAGATGTTGGGGAAAATGGTTCGCCCATAGTGGTAATGTGGCTTGCATGGGTCAGACCATGGTGAAAACATGTCGTGCGCATTCCAAGTGTGGACTTAGCATGGCCATGCACACTTCTTGTTCTCTTTCGGAAATCCACGTTGGATATATATTGGATTGTGATTTGGTCTTACACATCCACGTGGGTTTGGCCATTGCACCATCAACAAAGTAAGATACTTGCTAAATCAATGTGGGATGGTCCCAAGCCGTGAAAAGAAGATATACGCCTTATATAATGTCCACTAAAGTATTTTCTAGATAAAGAATTTGACTTGTTAGAGGGAATATAATGATTTTTCTTCTTCTTCTTTTAAGAATGCTTTCCACGGAAAATGTTATATATGATGAAAGAAGATATGATTTTTTCAACAGTTGTGAATTGTCATAAATCCAAAAGAATGCATGTTGATTCTCCATCCAACATGTGGGATGTGAGGAATGTTTTACAAGTTAGGGCCAACGTGTCGTATATCGTGCTGTGTAAATATATGCTTACTCATTTCTAACTCGTATTGGTGGATCCTTACTCAATCCCACCAATCCATTTAAGTTTGATCACCCATTTTCATAAAATGTTTTCAAATCATTGAAGCTTCTAATTCCTACACATCAAATTCAAAAGTTAGATTATATATGTACCTTTCTCACATCTATACATTTCTCGAAAGTTCAAGTTTGGTCGGAATTTTTTGTTTATGAAATTGAATGTAATTTTAGTTTCTAAATATTGTAACTTAATTGTTGGTAAATAACACGCTAATATATATATATATATATATATATATATATATATATATATATATATATATATATATAATACGTAAATGATACTCATGTATTTCTGCATGGTAGTCGTGCATCGCTCTTAGCTTTGTACCCAAGTCCCAAGTACATGATTAGTTGTCGTGTCTCCATTGTGCTAATGTCTACCCCTTAATTAACTCTGAACTCCTTCGTTATTAAATGTGTTATAATTAAACTCCAAACTATTTTTTTTTCATGTTACAATTTTCTAATCTATATCCCCTAACACTGTGTTTTTTCGTATCATGTAATTATGTCGTATTAGAAATTGATAACGCATCGACCAAAACAAATATTGTAAAGACCCTAACTTTGCTTAGAGACTAATGGTGTTTAGTGGGTGTTTAGGGTGCTAATTGGAGAAGGTTTGCACGGGAAAGGAGAAGACGTGATGGTGGGGTGGTAGGGTGGTGTAGGTGCATGGTGGTGGTGTTTGATGTGATGGTGGAGGCATGGGTTGAGGTGAGGGAGGTATGGGCTGCAGTTGGTGGGGTTTTGTTGGAGGAAGCAACATCTTCATCTCTTCCTCACTTCTCACGTTTCCATCTTTCTCTTCTTCATCCTCTCTCATTTCCACTCCTTTCTCCTCTCATCTTCGGTGGTGGTGGACGCAAGCAAGAAGAGTTGCGATAAGGAGTACCGGTGGTGATTGTGTGTGAGGAGTTGCGGCCGATAGGGAGCTCGGTGCGAGGAGGTGGCTATCAGAGGCAAAGAAGGGCGGTGAGTTCTGGTGAAGTTCGTCGTTCTTCGCGAGTAGAGGTATGCCAAGTTCTTGCATTAGATGCCTTTGTTACTCACCCAGGTTGGGTGGAGTTGTGGTCGGTCGCGGGAGGTCGGAGACCTCACCAGCGGCAAGAAACGACATAAAATCCTTGGCTGTCGACCAATGGTCGACCGGTGCCTTCAGGCGGTCTACCGGTTAGTGTTTTGCTCGACTTTAACCAACACCGGTCGAACGACGCCTTGTGGCGGTCGACCGATTGTGCATGTGCTGGTGGGTCGGAGGATTGTCTGTGAGTTTTCGGTCGACCGGGACCCCTGAGCCGTTCGACCGTTGCTTCGTGTTTCGCTTGGACCAGACGTTGACCATCCAAACGGTCGACCGCTCCTGACCTTTGGTACGACCGAAACTTAAGTGAACTTAATTGTTTAGTATGTTGTTCGATCGATTGTTGTATCTTGTTCGACCGGTAGATGACCTAGACTACTAGGTTACCCCTGGTAGCTTTCGGTCGACCGGGACCCCTGAGTCGGTCGACCGAATAGATTTGTATGATTTTGACCAGACTTCGGATTTTGACCACGTTTGGATGACCGGTTTTAGACTTTCGTTCGACCGTTAGGAATTAGGTTTTGAGCATAGAGTTCAACAGTTGTAGGCGTTTGGTCGACCGATTCCCTTGGGGGAGCGGTCGACCGGTATACCTTTTCCGGTCGACCGTTTGAGCCCAGAACTGAATCCTGGTCCTAGTGAATTGTCAACTCTGTCCACGAAAACCCGTGTCCTTGCATAGAGCGTGAGCCGGGAGGTGACGGTGGGTACGTTGTTCGTGTCTGCTTAGGGACCGCTGTGTGGAAGAGTGTGTATACTTGGGACGTGTCACCTCTGTATTAAAGAGGGTGACGTAGTTTATGCCTTGACTCTCACATTAGAGTAGCAGCCTGAGGGATTGCGGATCCCATTGCTTTTAGTGGGAACGCAACTGCCGTTGGGTGAAGTGACTACCGACCTGGATGGCTACAGAGGCTGCTGCCCTGCTTTTATAGCGACGGAGTTGGTGTCTGCACGTGGAGCTCGATGACCTCGCAGACTTTGGTTCGGTTCTGTCAATTGTCTAGCCCTCTGTGTGGCGGATAAGTTTGACTGGCCTTGATAAACAGTGATTGCACGAGACCGTGCAGCCTGTGTGGCAACGGGAGGGCCCCTGTGCGGCGATAGGGAGGATCGTGCGTGACCTGTGTGGTACGACAATGGACTGCCAATGATGATTTCCGGCAGGTAGCTCGATTGTGCACCTATTGAGTGAGGTATTGTGCGGTCTGTGTGGCGGCGGTGATGGACCGACCTGAGCGACGACTCCGTTGGTGTGGTGGTGGACCATGATGTTTTCAGATCTGATTCTACTTGCACGGAAGTGCGAACGCCTCCTCACTGATCCCATTCGCTTGTGTAGTTGTTTGTGGGGATGTGTTGCGTACTGTCTGCTAGACCGTATGTGCCTACGGTAGGTGTCCACGGAGACCCAATGTTTGTGGACCGTGCGGCCTGTGTGGCGGCGACGATGTTGTGGACCGTGTGGCCTGTGTGACAGCGGTGACGATTGTAGACCGTGAGGCCGGTGTGACAGCGGTAACGATTGCGGGACTGATGTTTGGTTTTACACCGTGAGGCCAGTGTTGTTTTATTGCTTTGTATCATGCCATGCTATACTAGTATGATAAGGCATATATGTGAGCTTGTCATACGGGTTTCCTTATGGAAACTCAGGCATTGTTGTTATGTTTATTTTCAGGACCGCGGTAGGTTCCGACGGGTGGTGACCGAGGGAGATTGCACTTTGGGACTGGATCGTCAAGTCTGCTTTAGGTCGTTATGATTACATGTTTCCTTATCTTTGTATCTTTCTGTTCCCAGATGTAATCATACTTTTGACAACTCTTATGTAATATGGTGCACCAGTGATATTTGGGAATTTTTATGAGTAATGTCCCCACTCTTAATGGTTTTAATCTGTATGTCCATTTGATTATAAAAGTTTAAATTTGTCCGTTGTTCGAGGATGTTACAAATATAGAAGCAAATGAGATATGGAATGGTGCCTAGCAACCTAGTTGTATGCAACAGATGTTTGAGCTCCTAATAATTCAACCGGTTTAGAGTTTTTGAGTGCGTACCCTGTAAATATATATATGCAACCGGTAATTATTTCAGTCATTCTATTGTAATAGGGTATTCAACTCTTCATTCTTACACTCTTCCTCTCTTTCCCCTCTTTGTTTCTTGTCTACCCTTTGCTAGGGACCTTATCCCAATAAAAAAGTTGTTTGATAGGAACTCGGGTTTAAACCCTATGTTAAACTGATCCTCCAACGCTTGAACCAGTTAAATCCGCTCAGGGGAATCCAAAGGCATATGAAGCATGACTTAAAACTCATCCAACGGGTGGATCAGACGAGCCCTGAAGTAGACTTCAACCCCATCATTTCCAACGGGTTTTAAGTCATGCTTCAAATGTCATTGGATTCCCGAGAGGATTTAATCGGTTCGGGCGTTGGAGGATCCGTTTAACCTACGGTATAAACCTTAGTTCCTATCAAACAACTTTTATTGGGATAAGGTCCCTAGCAAAGGGTAGACAAGAATTAGAGATGGAGTGGGGTTTAAAGCTAGAGATGAAGGAAGTGGTCGTTGAAATGGAGGGCCAGGATGGATCACGATGGACGGTCTGGATCTAGGCGGAGATGAAGTTTAGTTTGAATGTTCTTTTGGTATAATTTTGTCGTTAGTGTTTGTTTTCTGTTGTAATTCGGGGAAAACCCCAATTAGTTGATTTCCATTCAACTTGTTAGTTGAGAGTCGTTTGTGTAGTTGTAATAAACTCGACCCAACCCCCAATGTGGCTATAATTAAATACATCACGCAGCCTCAATTCGAGGTTTAAGCAATTGGAGTTCGAGGGTTACTCTAAAATCCTAATTATCGTTTCCCCAATCACCCCAGCAACCTGGAGAAGGTTTTTTGCGCAAGCTTGTGGTGGTTTACGAACGTCGGAAGACCACTCCCCATCCTCCCCCAGCCGGCGCAGATCCAGAACCCATCAATATTGTTAATCTTTGCAAGAACCTTGTTAAATGTTTGTGTTATCGTGAAATGTGTTTTCGTTTGTGTTGATTCAACCCTAGGCCCAAACATTACTAAAAGGTTCCCATTGGAGTATACATCGATTGCCTTTGAGAGGAAGACAATTTAAGAGTTAGGATCATTGATTAACTGAACTGCTAAACGTCGCCCGCAAATTATTTAAATCGTCCGCGTCAACTATCATTTTGTCATTCTCTCATTTTTACTTATTTCTACTCCCAATAGACTCTCATCTTTTCATACTACAACAAAAATAACCATGAAAAATAAAATCGGAATAAGAATGCGAGAGTGGCAGGGGCGGCAGCCCTTGTAGGGCGAACGAGCAGAGGGAGCGCGCTTTACGGACTTTTTTGTTTGTTTCGACACCCTATTATTGTACGCCAAATAGTGATCTATTTACCCGTTTATTTACATTTGTGTTTTTTCCACCCGTCACCACTGAATCTTGCAACGGAACCTGAAATAATTTGAAATAACACATCGTATAAGTTTAAGATTTCAAAAAAGAAAATGGAGCGTCTGCAAAAAGCGCCCCCCATGGGGGAGGTGTCTGGGCTGGAATGTGTTTTTGTTTGCGCCCCCATGAGGGGGGGGGGCATTTTTTTGCAGATGCCCCGAATTTTTTTATTTTTTACGAGACATAATGGGTATTAAATGGAATATGAAGGACAAAATGGTAATTGGCGCGGTCGATTTAAGTAATTTGCAGACGATGCATATTAATTCCCTTGATTAATTATGTTATAATTATATCAAATTATGAATTTGAACCTACATTGACATTACCCTAGTGCTCTACTTCCGCCTGAGAGGGTGTGTCGGGTGTACGTAACTCTACTACTGTAAAATAATAAGGTTGTTTCTAATTGACACAATGATGCGAAATGCAACTGACCATCTGTGATTTCACAATTAATAAGAAATGTAGATCGTTTAGATAGTCATTTGGTATAATCCGTGATGCTCCAAATGCCAAAAAATAACATAATATTTTGACACAATGAAAATAAACTTATGAATTTGAACCTACACTTAGTTAAAATTTAATTTAGACCAGTTATGTTCCACTTTATTATTTATATGCACACGAGAAATGATAAGGTACGAATAGCACGGCTCACATAAAAAGTAGACAATTTGAAACAGCTTCAAAAACAAATCCGAATAAATTAATATAACAAAAGAGTAGCTGGCTAGTACAAACTGAAATGTATAACCATAGTCGATAATACATAATACCACTAATATTAATCCTCACATCTCCATAAATGATAACAAATCAAACAACAATGATCATATGCAAACACACAATATATCTGACCGTAGAGTTGCTAGACAATGTTGGACTATATATATATATATATATATATATAGTCCAACACAACCATGGATTCCCCTAAACAATAGTGTTATTTAATCCTACTACAAGTACACAACAGACTAACACAGAGAGTACCAACAAGTAATCAATCAAGGAGTTGTAGTAGCTGGAGATGGTGGAGGGAAGAAGAAAGGCATAGGAATGTTTGGGATATTGAAAGGAATATTGAAAGGCATTGGTGGGAGAGTAACCTTGGGCATGTAGGGGATTGTGGGCAATGGTGGAATTGTCACCTTTGGCACTGCTCCGGTCACCACCGGTATTGGTGACAATGTTGGTTTTGGGAGAGTGGGCACCACCGACATGGGTGGAAGAGTAGGTTTGGGCAATGTGGGCTGTGGAAGGGTTGGGATGGGAATGACCGGGACCGGAGGTGGTGCCGGACTGTCGAGGAGGCGACGAGCAGTGGATTGGCAAATATTGTTGGTCGATAGCATGGTGGTCACAAGCATGCATATGACCAAACTTGTTTTGTAGGACACCATGTTGCAGTTAAGACACTAAGAACAATATGTAAATGGGAAGTTTTGCTTGTGTGGGTTTTGATTGTGTGTGATGAGAATATTGGAGGATTTAATCGGGTATTTATAAAGTTTAGATGTTTAAATTCGGTGGTTGGAGTTGAGGTGAGTAGGTTGCAGGTTCGGTAGTTAAAGTTGAGGTGAGTAGGTTGGTTAGTAGAGGGTTAAGGAAATAAATTTTCTTACCTAATTAAGGCAATGGAAAAATAGAGACGAGTTAAGAATTTCTTTGTTAGTTCGTCTTTCTCATAGATACTAGTCTTGAATTATTCAAGATAGTTGTTGATGCAATAATTGATTGACGTATTTAGCTGGAGTTCGAAGTGTGGCTTGGTGGATATAGATCGGAAAAGAAGGTTAGTTGTTGGCTACCCAGAAAAGCATTTCTCTTCTAAGTAATTGGAAACGAAAGAAAGTGGGAGTCATCACTGAACTATTGATAGTAGATATTCCTTCCTCCTATTTGGTTAAACTGAGACTTCAAACATGACAAATTTATTATACTGACTTCTAATTAAGTGACTAGAACCGGAAATAGAGCATATGACAATTCTATATTAATATCATATTTGCAGGATGAATACATATATATACATACATATATATATACACACACATATATACATACATATATAAATATGTATACATATATAAATATGTATACATATATAGTAGTTTTCCTATGAGGTATAAATTATTTAAGTAAATATGATGTACAAATTTTTGTGACCGTGAGATTAAGATATTTTATTTTTTTACCATAAGATGCACTCCAAACCCCAACTCTCAAACACCACTCTCAAATCCCCAACTCTAAACCCACGAAACCCAACCCAAAACCTTCTCTTCCACTCCAAAACATTCAAGCCCTAGATCTTCCCTTCGAATGTACGTCGACAACACCATTTAGGATGAGATATTCATCCGTTTTTGGCGATGGAGACTAGATCTTCTCCTAGATTGCATCCAACGATGAAGAGTAGAACTTCTCCTAGATTGCATCATCAAAGTAAGATTCCATTTGTATGTTTAGTATTTTTGTGTGATTTAGATGTTTCTCTTTCAGAATAATGTTAGTTGATTTAGTTTTTTATTGTTGAGAATTTTAGGGTTGAAATTTGGTTTAGGGTTTTTGTTTTAGGGGCTCTATTTACTTTCCTTTTTTTGAAAGTTCGGGTTGAAATTTGGTTGTTTTGGGAATTGCAGAAGGAAAAGGCGAAGTTTGAGTATATCTAAGTGTATTCTAAGTATTGTAATTTAAATACTTATTTGTGTATTTTAAGCTTCAAACAATGTATTTTAATTATAGTTTAATTACCGTTGTATGTAATCCACATACAATGAGAACTCGTTGTATGTAATCCACATCTTTCAAATTATTTGACAAAATTTTAGCTTATTTTGTTGTACCTTTGATATTGTACATATTTTTTAATAAGATATAGATTCAGTTAACAGTTAAATTTGATCTTCTAATGAAAGACTATTTCTCTTGCAGTGCCTATGCCATCATTTAGTTTAGGATTGAGTCAGATCGAATCTCAGAGAACTCCAAGTCCAAGGAAAAAAAATCATCTACAACGTCAGCCAATGTGGAGGGGATTAAAGTAAAGGAACGGAAGTAAATGGAAAAGAGAAAGTAAATGAAACTAAAGTCAAGGAAATAGAAACAAAAAGAGAAATAAAATGAAAGCCTTGTATTTCTATGTATTTCGGTCATTCTTGTGTTGATTTTTTTAGAAATCTTGTTTTTATTTCAATTTCTAATTTATGTTAGGTGTTTCACAAGAAATTGGTCCTTCACCACATACTAATGCTCACAATTCATGACCTTCACTTCATAATGACTATTTTTATTGCAAGTTTATCCTTTTATAATGTATTTTTATTGACTGTTTATTTAACTTTAAAGTTAGTTCATGCTTTTATAGTGTATTTGTATTGATTGTTCATGTATTTTCAGTGTTAGTTAATTCAACCTTAAAGTTAGTTCATGCATTTATAGTCTATATGCAGAAAGAGAGAAAAACAAAGGGAAGATGAGAAATTCACCCAATTCTTTCGTTAAGGAAGTTAAAAAAAGGAAAAGAAAAGAAGCTCGGAAAGTTCTCAGCAACTAAAAGAACCCTAAAATAGTAAATCACAATGTTTTAAAGCAATGCACAAGCAACCCAATCAAATTTTGGTGCTCTCATACTAATATTTATTTGGTCTTTGTAGGTGACATCAAAAAGGAAAAGATATGCATGCCAATATTGAAAGGAATGTGTTATAAAAGTTTTACTTTTATATGTCAATTATTATGAATTAGATGTGCAAATATTTTGTTCCTTGATTAATGTATTCGCATTTCGGAAGTGTTGAAGAAGAGACTCTTGGTCCTTAACTGTAAAGCTCTAAAAGATAATGATTTACATAAATCAAAAGTTATTCACAATCATGGTAATTAACATGGAAAATTAATTACCGAGATAAGATTATCGTGTTGGTTATCGATTATTATAGTTCTATAAAAATTGACGACATGAGTATATAAAAGAGGAAAATTGTTATTTTTATATATTGAATAGACATAGCAAGTGAACATTATAGATTTGTGTTATGTGTCATTAATGTTTTCACTGTGTCTTGAATCCTAAGATATGAGACTTATGTATTTTCACATAAGAAGTGTTCAATTTGATTATTGTCAAAATTTATCAATGAGCATAGTGATAAAAGCAATAGTTGGTTGAACTCGACTTGTGCTGGAAAATATAGCTAGTCAAAAGATTATCATTGTCTATCTTAATTTGAGTTATGATATTAGTGAGCTCATTGATAAAGCAAAATTATAATGTGCATAATGTGACTTGAGTTAAGTTACATATTTATAATTAGCTTAAGAGATCAAGAAATGAATATATAATACAAATGTGACATTTCTACTTTGAATATATTCTTAATATAATGAGGAAAGGAATAGACACAAATGATGTCTTCACATCACTAAATGGATCGTGTTTAGTTCGAGTGAATGAGACATCTATGCTAATTGGGTAACTATAATGTGTAGCTAGATATCGTTTATAGTTTGTGATATTAAGTGTTTAATACTACTGTCAATATAGCTTAGATCATCCTATAGGTCACACCACAAAACTGAGAAACAAGAAGTTTGATTTTGTATATATTCATATGGTGTATCAAGTTTCATGTGAAATGTGATACACATGGTGAGTAGAATGTGTGAAAAAAGCTTTAAATCCATAAATTAGATGCAAATGTGCATCGAATATTATCATACATGCCCTTGGCCCCACGAATATCATATTTGTTACTATATATACATCTAAGCAAATGCATATCTTGTGACTACTTTAACCCCTAGCTATTAATGTTGATGAGTAGATATTGCTAGAAAATGTGCTATACTATGATTGAAAAGATTTTTAAAAAGAACTCCTCTAACCATTGAAACCCGACTATTAACGGTTTTGTGACTGTAGGTGTGTAGACTAATTTAGGCGCAAAACATATGTATAAGAATTGGACTGTTTTTCAGAATTTGCTGGACTAATCTAATGACGTTATTACACTGACGGTCGCCCTTTCACCCTAGCAAAGTTCATTGCCACTTATTGTGCTTTTACTGCTATATTTTTTTTTGGGTGCTAAATAATCATTTCTTTTATCTCTTTTACTAGATAAAAATATATAAGATGTAATTCTGGATCTCTAATACATACTAATTTTGCAACATTTAAATCAATTTCCTGGTACTCTTACGTCTTTTTTTTCATTTCAAATTAAGCCACATTCCTCGTACTCAAAGCCATTCATTTTATGCTTTCATTCTAAATCGATTTCTGAAGAAAACAAGGTCAATTGGCATTTGTTCTCCCTCTTTTTTAGGGATTTTCAGAAGATTGGTTTGTGTTAGTCCATCTAGGTTCAGGAATTACTTAAATTATATTAATCAACCGTTGGGGGTCAAAATTATAATACTTTGTCACTCTTTGTTGACAGAAACATTATTATCTGTAGTACTGTTTTGTTGATAAGATATCTGACGAACTCTTACCAAAAGGCACGTTATCAAACAATTGGAACGTATCAACAGTTATCATTGAATATAGGGTGAGAAACAATCGGTCCGGTTTTTTGGATCGGATCGGACCAGTCGGTCCGAACCCAACCGGTTCGGTCTTCGGTCCGGGATCCGGAGCATATTCGGTTCCGGTCCGGTCTGATTTTTTTAAAATTTTAAGGTAAAAAATAGGTTTTGGTCTGGACCCAACCGATCCGGTCTTCGGTCCAAAGCTGATCCGGTTCCGGTTCCGGTCCGGTCCAGGTCACACTGGTTGCTCAGCCCTAATTGAATATATACTTGAATTGTTGATTTATAATAACTTAATTGAATGAATCCATGCCAATGCTAGTCCACAAACGGAATCTATAGTTATGACTTCTAATATCTTATACATAACATTTACCAAGAGACTTAATTGGACGTAACTCTCAAATGTCAGCTTCTGATGGGAAGTTAGCTTTTGGGAATGTGAATCCAGAAGTAGTTTTTTCTTGAAAGTTGAGAGTTGTTTGGATAGTCAGAAGACTTTTGATAGTAGATGATCTCTTGTCACAAGAAATTCCTAAATTGTCCCGAGACTTTGATTAAATAAAGAATTATTTAAAATTTGCTTTAAATGTTTTTTTTCAAATTTTTAAAATGAAAAAATGTTTTTATTTGTTTATATTTTAAAAAAAATTCAATTTTTCTCTCCAAATGATGTAGGAGTAAATTGGTTCAAACAAAATTACAATTTCGAAGGAATTAAGAAGTTCCCACTTAAGTTTCTCCTTTCGATTATAATTCCTGCATTGTTAACGGGCCGGAGCTGAAATTCTAAGGAGCTCCAGGGTGTTTGAATGTGTAGTCAGCACTGTGACAGTGCTAGCTTCTGATGCAGCTGACTCTTGGAATTTGAAACAGGGTCTAAGCAATCTCTTTATTATTTAACCATAGGAAAGAAGGCCGGGTACAATTAACGTATACCTAGGAACAGAAGACGTACAATATAGTTATTTATTGGGATTTCATTGACCAAAACTTGACTTCCGTACATAAGTACATATTGGAAGCTCAGACTTGAAGATATATATAACTAAATTCTTGGCGACATTAACTTATTCTTATTCCAAACCTCACTTCTACACTTGGAAGAAGAAGAAAACTACACCAAATATTGCTTAATAAGCAATATGCTATATTTATGTTCATGCCGCAGGAGCCACATCAGGACCGTCGTCGTCGTCGTCACCACCGTTGCTTCGAATGGCTACAAGATTGACCTTTGAGAAGATCATACTTCCCTAGTGAAGCTAAGACTAGTAAGTAGTGAATACTGAAAACAGTTAGACTTGCAAGAAACCTAGAAGACTTGTGTGTGTTATATAGTGAGGGTGGAAGAATCGTTGGAAGGACAAAACGTAGTGCGGTGCGTCTGGTCCCCCATTCGTTGGAGAGAAAGTGAGTTGGTCGTAAGCAATGTGTCAAACATGAGGGATTACACGTAATGCACACATTAGGGTTGTGGATGTAGGAGACATGCACGCTCCATTCCCACTTGGCATCCACATAGGCGATTGGTAATTTGGTATGTAAATGGTCTTGTAAGTGTAGGTTAGATGGTTTTTTGAGTTGGGCATTTCTCTTAATCATATTAATGTTGAGGGGATGAATTCATGTTGTTTTTTTTTGGATAGGAGGAAACCTCTCGTCTCAATCCAACCGTTTTGCGAACCTCCCATCTGGAAAATCAGGATAGAGAGTCAATCTTGGGTCCAACATTAGATGCCCCAGGACCAACTCTGCTACACCCTTGGACTGTTTTGATGCTTCTTATATAAAGACAAAATCAAATGAAGTTTGATCCCAGTTAGGTGATATTGAGGCTACAGTCGTTAACAACTAATGGTATAATTATAAGTTTTAGTCAAATTGAAGTCTGCTATTGTTGGAATTGGTTTAAATTTGTTAATGCAAGAAAAGCAGGGGAAAACAGTCGACCGGTGGACACTGTTAAAACCGATTTGTTCAGGAGCTTTCAGATGTGAAAAACTGTCGACCGGTGTTGGATATCGTTCGACCGAAGACACTTTCAAAAGTGAAAAACGGTCGAGGGTGTTGGACAGCGTGCAATCGATTTTTTCAGGGTTTTTTTGGAGTTCAGGAACTGTCAACCGGAAAGTTGCGGAGAGCTGAAGATAACTGTGGAGTGGTCAAACAATGTTGGACATCGTTCAACCGAAATTATCATGAAACGTTCCTAGTAACGGTACCAGTTGACTTTCGCTCACGTTTTGCATGTTTTTCTGTACGGTTTTGAGTCTAGTATTTAAAGGTTTTTTCACCATTTTCTTGTACAAAACACATCATTATTATTTCCTTTTGAGAGATAAGAGTTAGAAAGTTCTTGAGAGTTTTAAAGGACACATTGCCTCCAAACCCTTGTAATTTTGGTTTCTTCTCTTATTGGAGAAGTGGAAAAAGGAAGGGAAACCCGTAGAAGACTCCCACAATGACGTAGGTACATTGCCGAACCTTGTAAATCGTGTGTGTCGTGGTTATTTCAGGTGTGTGCGTTTGTCTATTATGTGTCTTTCATCTTGTGTGTGTGTGTTGTCAGTGGCGGATCCAAGAGAGAAACTATGGGTGGGCACAATAAAAATACATTCTTCATAAAAACAAGCATATAAATATTTGAAATATAAAAATACTTTTTATTTCTTACTTTTTGTTACAATTTTCCTCGACGACTTTTCATACTTTGAAATCTTTTGGTTATAATTACATTTTAAATATTGTCAAACATCTCCTTTTCAATATACGTAACCAAAACATCATTGATCCAATCATCTCTCATCCAATTGCGCAATTTGTTCTTTACGATATTCATAGCTGAAAATGCTAGCTTGACACTAGTCGTTACAATAGGTAACACCAAAGTTAATGTAATAAGCAATAAAACCAATGGAAATTTGATATTTTTTCCTTTGAACCATCTTTTCTGCAAGTTCTGTTAACTCTCTCGACATTTGATTTTTTTGTTAGAAACTTATTCATGACCTACATTTGGAGATTATTATAACTTTGTAAATCGAACTTGAACTAACACAGAAAAGTAAACAAACCATAAGTTCCATGAAATATTTATCTGAAATTTACTAATTCAATATTGGTTACTTATTTATCTTATATACTAAACTCTAAAGTAAAGAAAAATCACAAAAAATGATCACCTAGTGGCTAGCTAGTGACTAGTGATGTGGTTGATCGATCCTTGTTCTACATGTTTCCTACTAACCTGCTACTTTTGCAATCGTCCAAAAGGCAAAGTGGGAGATTTGTATGTGTTGTGCAGTTGTGACTTTGGAGTTGCGAAGTGGATCCTTGATGAAGGTTTTGCGGAGTGGGAGAGATAAGTGTTTTTTTCCAATTTAATATATTTTGTTGTTGAATTTGGAAAGTTGTAAGAGAAGATTCATCTTGTGTTGTCGGGAATAAGAAATGACAAATATGAATATTTTAGGAATGGGAAAGTTAAACAAAAAGTGGACTTAGAATTACAAACAAATAAAAATTGAACTTCAATTTGGATTGTCTTATTATTGAGCTTGTTTTTCTGTTTCTTTAAAAAATTTAAATGAATGTAGTGCCTAGTAAATAATATTATGGTGACATTTTCATTTTAAAAAAATAAACTTAATAAATACCAGAAGTATTAATATATAAGTATATTTTTTTCCAATAAGCACAAGGCACCAAGTATATTGTTTAAAGTAAACATAGAATCCACGTGTGGGTACGTGCCTATGCGTGCCCACCCTTGGATCCGCCACTGTTTGTTGCTATTAATTTTGGGGGAGATAAAAGTTTTGTTTATATTCCGCAAATTCAATATTTGTATATTCTACTGGTGCATGTAACCTGTCGTGTAGTAGTAACATTGTTAGAATCTCTTCCAACAGCTGGTATTAGAGCCAGGTTTGTTGCTAGACATGGCGGAGGATGCAAGAAATTTTCGTGTGCAGAAATTCACCGAAAAGACAACTTTTTCACCTGGCAATGGAGGGTACGTGCGTTGTTGTCTCAAACGGACGGACCGCTCAACACTTTGGGTGGTGAGGACAAAGCAATAGGATCGAAGATGACTGATGAAAAGTGAGAGATGATGAATCATCAGGCATTTGGGATCATCGAATTGTGTCTTTCTGATGATCTTCTATTCGAGGAATCAGCGATGACAATGATTGAATATTAGAAACTTCTGGATGACAAGTTTATGAAGAAAAGCTTGAGACAAATTGAATCTGAAGCGTCAGTTGTACACACTTTGGATGAAGGAGAACACATCATTTGTTGATCACCTATCGGTGTTCAACAAGCTTATCGTAGATTTGACTCACCTAGCAATGTTGTTGTTAACGTTCCTACCCGACTCGTTTGAGAATTTGGTGAACACGATCATATATGAGAATGATTCGCTGGTGTTAGAAGAGGTCAAGGGCACGATGATCTTTTTTGATGCAAGGAAGAATTTGGGTAGTATATCTTCTGATAAGGGTGAAGGATTGATCGTCTCACCGAATGGAAGGGGCAAGATGGGTAACAAAGTGGAAACAACAGGGGGCAGGTCTAAATCAAAGGGGAGATCCTTTGAATGTTTCTTCTGCAAGAAGACGAGTCACATGAAGCGTGACTGTAGAGCCTTCAAGGAGGCACCACAGAAGGGGAAAGGCAAACCCGTTGGGTTTGATTCTGCCAGCGTGGTGGAGGAATAGGACAAAGTTGACGTCTTAACAATGTACGCTATAGATATTGACAAATCATCGAATGGATGGATTTTGGATAGAGGAGCATCATATCACATGTGCCCAATTAGAAAGTGGTTTACCTCTTATAAACCACTAAAAGGAGGAATCGTTGTTATGGACAACGATGCACCATGCACTACTGTCGGAATCGGTTCTATACAGTTTAAGATGTTCAATGGGTGCATTCGAACATTTACGGGAGTGCATCATGTTCTGGAGTTGAAGTAGAACCTGATATCTCTAAGAGAGTTGAGACTCTCGGGTGAAGATGGTCCGGTGGGGACGAAAATGTGAAGGTCACTCATGGATTGATGACAGTAATAAAACGAACCAAAGTGGGCAATTTGTACTGGATGCAGGGGAATGCAATAACAAGAAAGGGTGCAGCAAGCGTTGCACAACCCGACGAAGATAAGGCTTGGTCATATGTAAGAAAAGTGTGTGTGAGTTACACAAACAAGGCCTGCTAAAGGGTGTTAAGAGTTGAAAATTGGATTTTTTTTTTCAAATATTGTCTTTGGGAAACATCATAAGATTTAGTTCAAGACGGCTATCCACAAGACGAGAAGCATATTAGAGTATGTGCACTCAGACGTCTGGAGACGGCATCAGTTCAGTCAAAAGGTGCAGCCGAATATTTCGTCACATTCATCGATGATTTCTCAAGGAAGGTATAAGTTTATTTTCTGAAAAATAAATCTGATGTGTTTGAGAAGTTTAAAGCATGGAAGGCTCAGGTAGTGAAAAGTACGGAAAAACCCGTTTACTTGAGGACGGGTAATGGAGGTGAATACACCTCATAGGAGTTCACTAGTTTCTGTGAGGAAGAAGACATCACGAGACATTATTCACTACACTGCAAAGTCCAGAGCAGAACTGGTAGCTGAAACGATGAACATGACTCTGTGTGAATGGACTAGAAGCATGATGCTACATGCGAATATGTCTAAGGATTTCTGGACTGAGGCAATTGATCTGACTTGCTATCTGGTAAATACCTCACCATCATCAGCACTTAAATTAAAGACTCCTTAGGAAGTGTAGATGGGTGAGCCATGTGATTATTCAAGGCCGAGAATATTTGGATGCAAAGCCACTACTACAAATATGGGCATCACTGACGGATAAGTATCCGTTGGTGTACTATCCGACGATGTTACGCATATAACACCAACGGATAGATATATCCGTCAGACATTTATACCTCCAACGGAGTATATTAATAACACCGACGGATATACTCGGCCGGATAAAGTTTACCATCGGGCTGCCGGTCTAGTAGTTCTTCAAAGCACTGACAGATATATAACATAACACTACCGGATAGAAATAGTCGGTGCACCTGTCCTTCCCATCACCGCCGGTTACCTATATGTCGGAGATAAATTTGAAAATCAACCATTTATCGGGCTACTACACCGACGGATCATAATATAACACCGACGGATATAGTCTGTCGGTGTAGTCTTTATTAGGAACCCGACCTAGACGACTCTTCCATTTCACTTCCTCTCCACACAAATCCCTAATCCACTGCCGCACCTCATCGCCTCCGCCGCCGAATCTCGTCGCCGTCGGACCGCCCGCCGTCGCTGCACCTCGCCATCGCCTCCGCAGGTAGCCTCCTCTCGCCCCTCCGAACACAACCTCCTGTCCCTCCCTCTTCCGAACATCTCCTCCCGTCCCCCGCTCATCCTCCGACCATCCGCCACCTCCAGACCATTACCGGACCCTCCCTGACCCCCTCCTGTCAACTGCTCCTCCTCCGTACCTGCCCTGACCCACCCCCAACCAACCCCCACCCACCCCCACCCCCACCCCCACCCAACCCCCACACCCACCCAACCCCCACCCACCCCCACCCAACCCCCACCAGACCGAACATGACCCCCCTGCCCCTACCCTTTGATTTTTTACTATTTTGTAGATTATTTTTTTTAGATTTAGGATTAAATTGTAATTTTGTTTGATTAATTTGATTGAAGTTGTGATTAATTAGATTAATTTTGTGATTTTGTATGATTAAAATATGTTTAATTAGAATATATATGTTATTTTGTATGATTAAAGTACATTGAATTAGTGAAATTGTATGATTAATGTTTGATTAGTCTTGATACTATTATATGTTATTTTCTATCTCATCTTATTTATATGATTAATCTTGTTTGAATGATTAATGTTTGATTAGTATTGTTTGAATTAGTGAACTTGTATGGTTATATGTTGTTTTCTATCTCGTCTTGTTTATACATTCAATTTTAGTAGTCAAAGTTGAAACTTAGACCATTAATAGAAGAACTTGAAGAAGAAACATGTCCTTATGTTGTATGATTAAATAAATTAGGGTAAAAATGTGATTAGTTGGATTGTGTCACATGTGGTAGTTTGATAGATTCAGTTGGATTATGTTGGATCGGTTAGTTGATTGTGTTAGATTGCGTTGAATTTTATTGACATGGATTGACTTTTACTTTAGTTGGATTGGTTATTTATAAAGGTTAGTGCTTGCTTTTTGGTTTGGAGTGATTAGGTTTTGTGGTCGGTAGTGGAAAGGAATTTAATTGGAACTAAATTTGGGCTTTGTTAATGAAGTGATTAAATGTGATATTCTAAGTAGACACCGGTGAAGACCATTTTGACCGTAAGGAAGGTTGCAAATTTGTGATTCGAAGTAGATCCTTTTGAGGAATTAGGATTTGATTTAGGATTTGCGATTGACTTTAGGATTTAAGATTGGATTGTATGGTTTAAGTTTGATGAATTAACGATGTAGTGATGTTTGTCTTTGAAAAGTGAACATATTTTCTTTTTAATACAGGTTTTATGAAAAAATTGGTATAAAAAATATAAGAGGTGTTCTGCAAAAATTTAGTTAAAATTTCAAATAAATTTTGATTGAAGTATGGATTTTGGATTCAAGTTTGGATTTGATTTAGATTTTGTAATCGATTTGGATAACAATTTTGTTGTTGATTGTGTTAGATTGCTTGACTTTTATTGACATGGATTGGCTTTTACTTTAGTTGGATTGATTATTTGTAAAGGTTAGTGCTTGCTTTCTGGTTTGGAGTGATTAGGTTTTGTGGTTCGGTAGTGGAAAGGAATTTTATTGGAGCTAAATTTGGGCTTTGTTAATGAAGTGATTAAATGTGATATTCTGAGTAGACACCGGTGAAGACCATTTTGACCGTGAGGAAGTTGGTTGGAAATTTGTGATTTGAAGTAGATCCTTTTGAGGATTTAGGATTTGATTTAGGATTTGTGATTGACTTTAGGATTTAGGATTGGATTGTATGATTTAAGTTTGATGAATTAACGATGTTGTGATGCTTGTCAAAAGTGAACATATTTTCTTGTCAATACAAGTTTTATGAAAAAAATTGGTATCGAAAAGATAAGGGGGTTCTGCCAAAATTTAGTTAGAATTTCAAATAAATTTTGATTGAAGTTTGGATTTTGGATTTTAGTTTGGATTCGATTTGGATTTTGGAATCGATTTTGGATAACAATTTTTTGTGTTATATTATTAGAATCATGGCTTTAGACAGAAGTTGGATGTATGAACAAAGAGTTAGTCAAACATTTGCCGATAATTTTGAGGCTTTCCTGAAATTAGCATTTAGTTCCAAGAACGAGTACATTCAAGATGGAAGGATCTCGTGCCCGTTTTACGACACTTCCCATTGAAGCCAAGGCTTCGCAGGTTGTATCTCTCTGCTGATATTGCAAAGTTGATGAAATGACATTCGTAAGAATGTCAAAAAGATTGGAAATTGTGTCATCCAGCTGATTCTGCGTGTTGGGATGAGTTGGACAACAAACATCCAAGTTTCCCTTAAGAGATAAGAAATGTGAGGCTAGGGTTGGCCGCCGATGACTTTCATCCATTCAGCCAAGCTCAGCACAACATATGGCCCGTAATTCTCGTGCCATATAATTTCCCACAGTGGATGAGTATGAAGCATCAGTTTTTATGATGTCGCTGATCATACCTGGTACCCTGGCAACAAGATATATGTTTTCTTGCAACCTTTAATCAAATAGCTGAAAGAGGTTTGGGAAGAAGGTTGGGATACTTATGACGCTTACACTAAGTCGGGTTTCACGTTAAAGGATGCCTTGATGTGGACTATCAACAACTTCCATGCTTATGTCGATCTGAGTGGGTGGATGACTATAGGATATATGGTGTGTCCCTATTGTATGGAAGATACTCATTCCATTTATCTAAAGCACAGTGGGAAAAATGTGTGGTTGGGACGTCGTCGATGGCTTGAATCAGATCACCGTTGGAGGAGAAACAAGAGAGCATTTGATGGTGAAGAGGAACATAGAACTCCACTGGTATACAAATCTGGGGAAAAAGTTCTTGAAAACTTGCAAAACTGTTATATAGGCGACGGGAATAACTGGATGAAAAGAAGTATTTTTTCCAACTGCCTTATTGGAAATATTTTTTAGTGCGGCACAATATTGATGTGATGCACACGAAGCGGGATGTTTGTGATAGTTTCTTGAAGACAATATTAACCCCAAAATCAACCAAAGATAACACAAAATCAAGGAAAGTCTTGAAAGAAATGGGTATAAGACGAGATATGTATGTAACGCATGATGAAGACGGCAAAGAGACGTCTTATCCACCAGCTCCTTTCTGGATAAGGGCTACTGAGATGTAAATTTTTTGTAGCGTTCTTCAGTCAGTGAAGGTGCTAGATGGGTATTTATCCAACATATCTCGATGTGTTAACGAGAAAAGGTGCAAGATTAGCTCACTAAAAAGTCATGATCATCACATATTGATGCAACAATTATTACCTCTGGCCATTAGAAGGAGTCATGGAGTTAAAGAGGTGCATGAAGTAGTTATCAACCTGAGTCAGTTCTTTTGCAGTTTGTGTTCTAAAGTAAACATCGTTGAAGATTTTCAACGACAAGAGATGAACATTGGTCTCATTCTCTGCTGGCTGGAAATGATATTTGAACCGATTTTTTGATGTAATGTTTCATTTACATGTTCATCTTGCTTGGGAGGCGTGATTGGCAGGACCGGTTGAATATCGTTGGATGTATCCGTTTGAGATATATACGAATAGGTGTAAAGGGTATGCTCGAAACAGAAATAAACCGGAAGGGTCCATTACCGAAGGTGTTCTCGCAGAAGAGTGCACTACCTTTTGCTCAAGATACTTGAAAAGTGTAGAGACATTTTTTAATAAGCCTTTGAGAAATGATGGAGGTGAAAGACCGTTAGGCACCAGCAAAATGTTTGTTTTGGACCCTATTGACCTTGAAAAGGCTCACAATTCGGTGTTAAATATTACTACCATTGTTGATGAATATCAAGAGTAAGTCAGTGTTACACTTGTGTTATTTAATTAGCAATGCCTTTAACTCATTGTTAACACACAATTACACATTCGACTGTTTCATGCGTTTTAACTGTTACATCGCTTTCCTTGGAGTAGGAGTACGTCGCAATCGACGACAACAATTAAATGTTCGACATAAGACATTTAGTGACTGGTTTAGAGAGACAGTTTGCAAGTAAAACTACGGAAATATCAATATTGAAACACTTGCTAGAGGTCTAGACAATGTGGGGAGGAGGTATTCAGGATATTTCATCAATGGGTTTAGGTTTCACACACAGAAATGTGAGTCGAAAGCCAAAACACAGAATAATGGAGTATTTGTAAATGCAATAACATAAAGTTAATGCTCTGCACGAGATAGGAATCATGTCATTGCACATGTCGACTACTTTGGTTTATTGCAAGACATAATCGCACTTCAATCCTATGGTGATTTGAAGTTTGTTTTGTACAAGTGCAAGTGGTACGACGTTTTGGGTTGAGACAACACTACTAGAAGTGATGAATACAGGTTCAGATTGGTGAATGTGAATCGATTTCCAAAACCAGAAGAACATTTTGTACTTGCTTCTCAAGTAGAGCAAGTTTTTTATGTTGCTGAGACAAAAGAGAGAGAAAGCGACGATCAATGGTTAGTGGTTGTGAGAATGTTTCCCAGAGATTTATATAACATGGAGGATGGAGAATCTGAAGATTCAAAGTACGGTCGAGGAAATCTTGTGCAAGATAAAGTTCAGATTGACGATGTTAGTTTGGTGGAGTTTGTGAGACATGATCTAAGTCACTTGTGGTGGAGTAGTTCATTATTTAGCGAGTAGGAAAACTTGTGTTCTCTTGAACAATAACGACAGTGAGCTTATAAATTGTTATGTTCTTTAATTCAGATATGGCTTGACGACGTAGCACTCGTGAGGATGACAAAGATGACACATTTGTACATCGTCGAAGTACAGAATCGCAGGAGTCTGATGAAGAGGCTCTCGTAGATGAGATTCAGCCTTCACCTTCTGCAGGTGAAACCAACACTAGTAGGAGTAGGGGACGCGGTCCCGCTTAGTGTTTGGAAGAATGGTTGAAGAAAGACCAATCTCCGATTGATTTCCCACCAGAGGGGGTACCAAGAGGACCCGTGGTCGAGAATTTCCAGAACTTCATTGGGTCACTTGCGAGGAGGTCACAAATACTTCCCCCGCGTTATGTAGACTGGTGCCAAAGAAGGACAAGGACGTGGCATGTGAACAAATTTTGGTAACATTTCATCTCATCGTAACTTTTTTATTAATTATCTATTTCATTTAATTATGTACTAATGTTGTTTTACGGGCACATTGGACGGTTCTTGAGGGATTTATAGACAAGGTCATGAGGTCTCTAAACAAGAAGTGGAAGGAATACAAATTTGACATCTACAAAAAGTAGGTGGAGCTGGCACATACTTGAGAGGAGCGGATGGCCCGACAACCACAAAGCATATCTGTTCAGGATTGCTCCACTCTTTTAGATTATTGGGCCAACGACGTTTTTCAGGTATATTTTATTTATTTTAATTTTAATGTTATGCAAATTATTTGAAATCTAACCTTGTGGTTTAATTTTGAATGCAGAAAAAGAGTGAGATCAATAGGAAAAACCGGGCGAATCTCATTATACCACATATGTATGGTACAAAGTCTGTTGTGCGACATAAGGAGAAGATGGTAATTGGTTAATTTTTTAGTGTAAATATGATTCATTTGATTTATTTTTTTATAAAATCTAATACCTATTTTATTTGATTGGTTAAAATCTAATATCTCAAGCCTCTATCACCTCTGTCGCTATTGATGATCCAGTTGACACAGTGTTGGGTGACAGACATGAACGAGTTCGTATGTATTCCAGCTACGTCACACCTGCTGATATGTACATGCCTCGTGGGATACCAAGCAGAGCGGAACGCAATGCCAAAGCGGATGTGGATCGGAATGACGAGGCAGCTGTAGAGTTGAAGCGCGTTAGCAGTGAGCTCGCGATGACGCAAGATACACTGTAGACAACGCAAGATACGTTGAAGACAACACAATCCGTACTCAGCAAGATGCAGATCCAAATGAACTTTCTCCTCGAGAAGGCAGGTTTCACGAGCGAGGTAATATACATGTTCTTTAGTTAAATTGTCGTATTTAGTGGTTTATATGCAATACTTCATCAATACATAATTTTTGTAATGTGCAGGATTATGATGTGACCCCTCTTTGCACACCGCTGTCACCACCAAGATAAGATGACGATCACGTGCCTGTAGGCAGAGCCGGGACGGGAGGTTTGACGGTTTAGTCATATTTATTTTGTTACTTTTATCATCTATATAATGAATGACTTAATCAAACTCATCTGTAAATCAAACTATTTTTTGAATGAATGAATATTTTCTAACATGGATTATTTGGTATCGACTTAATGAATGGATGAACGGTTTCGACTTAATGAATGAATGAATGAATGGTTGTGTTATTGTGAATGAATGGAACACATTTCATTTTCTTTGAACATGGAAAATTGGAATTCAGGAAGAGCCAATGGGCTCTTTTCAAATTCTGGAAAGAGTTTACACCGACGGATAACCGTCGGTGTAATTAAAGTTTATTTTTAATTCACTGATGGATATCCGTCGGTGTTTGTCGATGTGATATACATCGACGGTTCCTATCCGTCGGTGTATATTAACTTTTGTCGAATAAAATTACTATTACTTATGGGTCGGTGTATGTACACTGACGGATTCATCCATCGGTGTTTAAGACCGACAGATGAATCCGTCGGTGTATATCCGTTGGTGGTCTCCCTTTCGAGGAAATCACACACAAAAATGGGCAGGAAAATTGGCACCAAAAACAAGTTCGACGGGAACTCTCCGTCGGTGCATCCGTCGGTGTATATGTACACCGACCGACATAACACCGACGGAGAAATATCTATCAATGTAATGTGTCACCGACGGACACCACTATACACCGAAGGTTAGGATCCATCGGTGAAGACTCGTTCTCCTGTAGTGAGCTTATGCATTGGTTGATGAGACACAACGTTCGAAACTGAATTCGAAATTGAAAGAATGTATTTTCCTTGGTTACGATAGATCAATTAAAAGATATAAGATTTGGTATCCAATGGACAAAAAAGTATTGTTGAAGAGTAATGTAGTATTTGATGAGACGAGTTTACTCAAAGACTATGAGGAGAAAGAGCAGCAATATGGTCCCGTGCAAGGGGACGAAACTGAAGTAAGGGTCACAACTTCAGATGATGAATCAAATAAGGAAGTTCAACAGGAAAAAAATGACTCACGTGTAGAGGAAAAGCCTGAACAAGAGAGTATGGCTTACGGGAGACAAAGGATGATCACTGGGGCACCACAGAGGTATGATCATTATGAAGCTAGCATTGCGTTTGCACTTGTAACTGAATATAGGGACCCTTCCACATTCAAGGACACTGTTGAGCAGGAGGACAACAATAAGTGGCTGATGACCATGACCGAAGAGATGAAGTCTCTTCATAAGCATGATACTTGGAGTTAACAGAGCTTCCAAGAGGAAAGCGCGCAATTGGGTGCAAGTGGATCTCCAGAAAGAAAGAAAAAAATGGTCAACTCCAAATGAGGAGTGAAAATACAAGACGAGATTGGTGGTAAAATGATATGCTCAAAAGGAAGGGGTGGATTACAACGAGATCTTCTCACCCATTGTAAAGCATACCTCCGTTAGACTATTGTTTTCCATGGTGGAAATTGATGACATAGAGCTGGAGCAAATGGACGTAAAAACGACATTTCTTCGCGAGCACATAGAGGGGGAGATCTATATGAAGCAGCCGGATGAGTTCATTACACAAGACAAAGAAAGTCAAGTATGCAAGCTAAAGTAGTCTCTCTACGGGTTGAAGCAGTCGCCGAGGCAATGGTACAAAAAGTTTGATACATTTATGTTAGAGAATGATATTGTACGTTGCGACTATGATAGTTGTGTTTACTTGCGGAGTCTCAAAGATGGGTCATATGTATTCTTGCTCTTGTATGTGGATGATATGTTGATCGCGGCAAATGAGATGAAGCGTATAGATGATCTCAAATTGAAATTTCGTGGCGAGTTTGAGATGAAATACCTCGGGAGTGCGAAGAAAATTCTCGCTATGGAGTTCACGAGGGATACCGAAAGAGGTGAAATTTTGCTCACTCAAAGGAGTTATATCCGGAGCATTCTCGAAAGATACAATCTCGAGAATGCTAAGCAGGTTGCCACACCTATAAGTGCTCACTTCAAGTTCTCCATGAAGTACAACCCCTCTACTGAAAAAGAAATGAGAGATATGGATAGAGTTTCATATGCTAGTGCAGTCGAGTCCATTATGTATGCTTTGATCTGCACTATGTCAGACATTTCACATGTAGTTAGCATGGTGAGTCATTATATGGAAAATCCAGGAAATGAGCATTGTGAAGCGTTGAAGTGGTTGTTGATGTACCTGAAAGGAACCATTGATGTTAGCTTGAATACACCAGAGATGGAGCACAAAGGCAGGTGAAGGGTTACATGGATTCGAATAGTGTTGATGATCTGGATAAACAAATGTCCACAATAGGATATGTGTTCAGTACTCTAGGTGGATGACCAGTAAGTTAGAGATTTGTTCTTCAAAATACTACATTGTCGTCTACGACGGAAGCGGAGTATACGACATTTGTTGAAGTCAGGAAGGAAATTATATGGTTTCAAGAAAGTTGAATTATTTGGAAGGTATAAAAGGAGATGATGGAGCGTTTTTTATAAGTAAGATAGAAGAAAAACATGAGTGTAACATCCTCAACACAGTGGAAAATTTAAAATTTTAATAACACACAATCAACAGAGGATATTACGCAAATACTGAACACAGGTGCACCAACATATATAATATATATATATATATATATATATATATATATGAACATCAGAGTATTTCAAAAGTTGTGATTACATCAAAAGACTATACAAATGGAAACAGTAATCACTCAACCTCAACAGAGAGAAAGCTGGATCCGGTAGCGGTGCTCCTCTCCTCGGTCACCACCCCCTATCGCCGACCACGGCCTGAAAGTAAACATGCAACAATGCCTGAGTTTCCAGAAGGAAACCCCGTATGCCAAACTCTAAATACATGAACTGAAAGACGCCCTAGCATGCAATTCTAGTAAACAAGAAAAGCATCTCAAATAAACGGCTGGGCTCCAGGGCTCTTTCACCCAACCACATCACGCACCACGGTCACGGGGCTCCAGGTCTAATCTCAACCAACCACCGTACCGCACACTCGTCGCCAAGCTGGGCTCCAGGTCTTTTTCAACCAACCGCAGCTACCACGACACGACCAAGGGCTCCAGGTCTATTTTCAACCAACCCAAACGTCTAAGGGCTCCAGGTCTTTTTCAACCAACCCCTACACGTGGTCCCTGCTCAGGCTCCAGGCCTTTTTCAGCCAACCCGAACGCACTACGGAGCTCCAGGTCTTTTTCAACCAACCCGCACAGACTAACTGAGCTCCAGGTCTATTTTCAACCAACCGCAGCTCTCACACAGTCACGGGGCTCCAGGTCTCTTTCAACCAACCGCCGCAACACCACAATTCTAAGCTGGGCCTCAGGCCTTTTTCAGCCAATCCCAAGCTCTCACACCGTTACGGGGCTTCAGGTCTATTTCAACCAACCACCGCAACACTCGTGCACCCTAGCACACCTGTCGGAAGAACATCGGCACCACAACTCGCCCCACACGGACGACCACGACAACAACACCTTCATAGTGCAAAACTGGACACAAATGGTCGACCGAACCAAAAGTCATGGTCGACCGAATCAAGCAAATACAGGGCAATCCACCTCGACCGGCACTCCATCGGTCGACCGATTCCCAAAACCACACTCGTTCGGTCGAACCAAAATCACGGGACGGTCGACCGTTTAGATTGTCAACTCCCAGGTTCAACGAACAAAACGTCCGATCGGTCGAACTCCGAGTATCCTTCGGTCGACCGATCCCACAGGGAATAATCCCTCTCTCGCGTCCCGAAACCGGTCGAACGCCGAGACCTCCTCGGTCGACCGATTTCATCCAGAGCGTTCCTCACGCTCAACATGCAGGTCCGGTCGACCGAACCCACATTCGGTCGAACCGACCCCCAAACTCACTTAAGTCACGGTCGAACAAAGTCAAAGAGCGGTCGACCGTTTAGATGGTCAACGCTCCCAACCGACTTAAGACAGTGCACACGGTCGACCGGCAAAGGGGACCCGGTCGACCGAAACTCACCAGGTTTGCCTTTTATGCACAATCGGTCGACCGCCACAAGACATCGTTCGACCGATTTCAGGCAGAACCCGTATTTTCTTCACGAACGGTCGACCATTTGCACCAACCGGTCGACCGATCAGGCAGTGAAATCTGCTGCACATTTACTTGCGACGAGCCGAACGGCCTACCGTCGACTTCCAAATACTCACGGTAATTAAGTTAGCGAGCTTGACATACCGGAAGGTCTGAAGAGACCTTTGAAGAACCACGACGACGCCTCCACGAGCACGTCTCCCCAAATCACGATCCGTCGACGAACCTCGCGTCCAAACGACGATCAATCGTCTCCTCGACGATCCACAACACCACACTACCTCCGGCAACCTCCACAAGCCAACCACAACCACCGAAACCCGAGTGAGGTCAAGAGAGAGAAACCAAAATGAGCCGGAAACGAACCGAGAGAGTAACACTCACCTCAAACCACCAACGCCCTTAATCTCGCCGAAACCCCGCGCCTCCACGCCGGCGATCACCAACTGAGGGGAGGGAGAGAGAGAGAGACGTGAGAGAAGAGGGGGAGAGACGTGAGAGAAGAGAGGGAGAGACTCACCTCTAAATATCTCTTCTTCCTCTCATCTCAACCATCCATTCCATCCAACCATCTCCACCACTCATCTCATCCAAATCATCCAAGCCCCTCATCCATCTCCTTCCAATCCCAGCCGTCCAACTCTATCTCCCCTAAACTCCTCCTAAATCAACAATAAAACCCAATTAGGATTAGGATCCTACAATGAGATAGTGCGGTTGATCATTCTTCGAATGGCTTTATGTATTTTGCATTAATTTATTATCTCAGTATGGTGTGAACAGGTTGTGCTTTGTTGTACTGCAATACATAATACGTAATTAATTTGGTTGGTAAACGGACAAATGAGCTGAATGGTCTTCTCAACTCCATATGCACGATATTGCTTGAACATGAAACATGTATACCTGAATTTAATTGCATATAAAATAAAAAATGTAATCTCTTGTTAGCTAGAGGTTTACAAAGGGTTATTGCATGCAATTACAATGTATTTAGTAGGTATTTAATATAGTATACATGTAATATATTGTGTGTTTATTGAAAAAATTAACAGATTAATAATGAGTAGGGAAAATTCGCACCCGCAGGCCTCGAAATTAAGGAGTAGCTAGGTTTGCATACAACCTGTATAATTTTTTTAGTAGATTCTCCAGACCCTACAGAGAAAAGTGTAAGTGGATAAACGGGTAAAAGTAATAGATTTAGTCATATCGATCCCGGCGCCACCACCCCTTTACATCCCTACATTAATCTAATTTTAAGAAATTACGAAATACGCAAATTCAATACCAACAATAAGTACCAATCCCATATATAGTCACAAACTACATACACAATATCTCAACAAGAGATAACAAGATCGTAGACTACAAGAAGACCACAAAAGTACAACACCAACTACAACATAATTATCTGACCCTACTACAAGCAAACATGTATATATAAGGGGTCAACTCAATGGCAGATAGATAGGCTACACAAACATTATCCATGCAAGTGAGCAATCAAGGCTTTGTTGCAGCTGGAGGTGGTGAAGGAAATACAGGCAAGGGGATGTTTATGTTTGGGATAGGCACTGGTGTGAATGTGACCTTGGGCATGTTAATAGTTGTGGGGAATGGTGGTAATGTCACAGTCGGCATTCCGGGCACCACCGGAATTGGCAGGACCACTGGGTTAGGGGTGGTAACCACCACCGTTGGTGGCGGAAGTGTCGGTTTTGGCAATGTGGGAGGCACCGGTAGCGGAGGCAATGTTGGCTTTGGAAGGGTTGGGATGGGAATGACTGGAACCGGAGGTGGTGTTGGAGTGTCCAGAAGACGGCGAGCGGAGGATTGGCAGACGTTGTTTGTTGAAAGGATAATGGTCACAATCATGCCTATGACTAAACATGTTTTAAAGGACAACATGGTTAATGGTACAGTGGGAGTGACTTGATTGTTGATTGACTACTTACTAAGAATGGTGGGAGTACTTTTGGTTGTGTGATAGGAGATGATGTTTGTTGGGTATTTATGGAGTTTGAGGTTTGGATTTGGTGATTATAGCTAAGGAAATGATGGTTGGTTGTTGGCTTGGTTGAGGAATTCTTCTCATTGTAGTTAGGAAGAAAAAGAAAGAGAATGGTTCTTTTTGAATGATGGTCTTTGTTAGTTCAGCTTCCATTAAGTTATTGTGCAATTCAGGAAGTTTGTTCAGATCTTTGTGAAATAAACTTAATTAATTCTTGGCAATTTTCTTAACTATGAACACCTTGTTTTAATATACCTTGGCAAAACTGAAGATCGAAAAAGTCATCTTAATTACCTTGTCCATAGGTTTGTGAGCGAGTATTGAAAAAGATATCCTATATATATATTGGAGACAAAAATCTTAAACAATGCGTTGGAAAGTTGAAGTTACTGTCTTGGTGTCTCCTTACCTAAATACTTGGATTTTAAAGAAATGGACAAATTAAATTTAAAAAACAAGTTCATTCATTGACATTCTACGTAACTCTTGGTAGTTGGTATGCATTATTGACAAGTACGATTGGTCTCGATCTACACTTCAGCCAACTGCTGTTTATATTCCACTATATATAAAACTTGTTGCACGCAGTGACGCAGATGTTGTTAGGCCAATCATTAGTAAAGCACATCCAAGAATACCATAACACCATATAAATATTTATATCAGCCAATCAAATGGTGGTCTAAGTGAGTAGCAAATTGTCGCAGTTGGTTCACCTCACAGTTCGTATCTATTTACATGTTATCAATAAAATAAGGTTCATTCCCATAGTCTTGGAAACAAATTGAACATCTGTTGATAATAACAAGCTTCGTATAGGAGAGTCCACAAGGTTAACACGCAATTCTATGACAAGTATTTTCTTGTAGGCGTCGACCTTGAATTACGGTTGAGAGAGAGAGAGAGAGAGTAAAAATTAAGGGTCTCCCTTAATTTTCCTTCCATTACCGCCAATCCAAGCGATATACCTTTCATGAAAATCAAAATAAAATGCCATGAGTCATGACATACAAGTTGATGCATTGAACATTTTCAAACTGCAAACTGAGAAAATGATGCAAATTGAACGACAACGTAATCATTAAAACTCAATTAACAAGTATTACATTAAGCACTTCGTGAGCAAGTTCTACTAGTAGATTATACTTTGTCTTACTTTGTTCTTAATTATACTTTGTCTTACTAAACATCCGTCCGTTGAAGAAAAAAAATGTCTCAAAAGGACAATCTCCTTACATCACTACAGCTGCAACAGTGTAGCTCAGAACTGCTACAAAAACATCTCATACTTGTAGTTACCAGAACACTACACTACAATATTCTACTAAAATAAATATCTTGATTTATGCTGCAGGAGCCACATCTGGACCGTCGTCATCATCGTCGCTGCATCTTTGGTTGGCTTCCAAATTGATCTTTGAGAACACCATGTCGCCAATCACCATAGTGTTTGTAGTCTACGAGTGATATTTGAGCAAGGAAGCTAGATTGGAGAAGACTACACCAATTGGACTTGTTGATGACCTACAATACTCGTGGCATATATATAGTAATATACAGTGCTCAGTTTTTTGTTTTTTTTTGAAAAGCATATGCATTAGAGGATAGTTGAAGAGCAAAGATGCTGGGATTTGATGGTCCACGCATGGATTGCTTAGAAAGCGAGATGTTGGGAGAATTCGTTCGCCCATTTTTGGTGACGTGGCTTGCATGGGTCGGACCATGGTGGAAACATGTACTGCACATTCCTCTCGTGGACTTGGTAGAGTGTGCACACTTCTACTTCCAACTTCCCTTTTGGCCTCGCCACGTCTTAATTAAGAGTTGATGTCTATTTAAAAAACTACATTAATTCCGGACTCACTTTTCATTAATTTGTGCCCGTGCAAGATTGATTTGCGTAGAAGGGTTATTTGCTTGGGTGTCTCGCAAGTGGGCGTAATTTCTGATATGCATTCAGATTTTCACTATTATTTGTGATATATCTGTATGTCGAACATATTTGTTCATATGTATTTTTGTCGTTAGATACGTCACTGAAATACTGTTAGACATTGTAATGTGCTCATATGTTCATATATTTTTTAATGTTTTTTTTATTTTTTTAATGTTTTTAATATTAAGGAGGTTTGTAATTTTATGATGCTTAATTTGCAAAATATTTAACGTTGTTGGACGGAAACGGTGACCGAGTGAATTCTACTAACGACAGAGGTGCATATGGTCAATTTCATCACCTGCGATGTGCACCAAGCAAAAAACCCTCCGTAGAATGAGCCACAAGTCATGTCTGACAATAAAACAATTCCTAACACACCGACATTGCATTAATTTACACAATTGCAAAATTCCAATGATGATAGATAATACGACTCCCAAACCTACTATTTGACCCATAAAAGAAAACTACAAAATAACCTTAAATCCTCATCCCAAAAACTCTGAAATAACAAAAACAAACAACCGAACCGCTCTTATAGTTAGGTTTGTTCATCGTATTTTGTAATGTCTATTTCATGTCAAACGATCATGTATTTCCGTGTATGTTATATTTACAATATTTTGAAAAACATACACCTTATTGAAATTGAGATTGCTCATATATGTTATGGCATAGTAATGTTTCCTACCTTGAGATAGGGGTGAAAACGGAGCGGATACGAAGCGGATGTGCCTGTATCCGAATTCGTATCCGTTTTTTTTCTCGAATCCGAATCCGAATTCGAATCCGATCGAATGTATGAGAAAGAGATCCGAATTCGTATCCGTCGAATTCGGATCCGAATTCGAATAAATTCGCATCCGAATTAAGTTTAAAATCCATTCCGAATTAGGATATCCGAATTCGTTAAAAAATCCGAATAGACTTAAAAACATTTTTTGATTGATCTAAACAAGAATAAATTTCAGCCTTTATTTTTTGCCTACATGAAAAAATATTAAATATAATATAAATAACATAATTTAATTCATATATATTGTATATATATTTTATTTTTATTTATATGTGCATATAAAATACGAACCGGATATTATTCGAATCGGATGTACCAATATCCATATTCACTTTGTTTTTTTACGGATGTTTATATCCGAATACAAATTCGGTTGCGGATTTTTTTTTCTCGGATAATTTTTTTGATTTCGAATACGGAGTCGGTCGGATTGACGAATTTCGGATACAAAGTTTCACCCCTACCTGAGATGTCTTAAAGAATTATATTCAATATGGTAATCTATATTGGATTAATTTAATAATTCCAAGTAAAATAAAAAAAGGTGAGGTCTCAACACAATGGACATATTAGGTTCTCTCTGAATTTGAAGATGTCGTTTCATTGATTCTTCCAAAAGATTTCATTTCAATTTGAATTTTGTTATTCACAACATAATTCATCCGGCATGGACTTCGTGGGGCCGAAGTAGTTTGTCAAACTAATTGATAGGTCTGGTATTCTAGACCGACGAGGCGAAACATGTGGGTTTTTTTCTTTTTCTTCTGTGTCTAATTGTATCATGTTATTTCTCCAGAAGCATCGTATATATAATTAACTAAAACAACTTCAAAATAAAAGTTTAGGTTTGATAAGAAATAGAAACTGTACCTCCAACTAGGGGTGAGCAAAATTTGGTTCGGTCAAGGTGTATGGACCGAACCGAATTTTTCAGTTCGGACCGAACTTTTTCGGTCCAGAAGACCACGAGAATTCGGTCAAAGACCAAAATTTAAATGATTAAATTCGAATTTTGGACCGAACTAGACCGGACCGGTTCGATCTTCCGACGGAAGCTCACCTGTACCTCCGACCCAGTTCCAACCAAAAAGGGCAGAAGCAGAACCCTCTCCTAAACCCCGAAACAAAAGGGCCCTTCGCGTGTCCCTCGCCCGACCCCTCCTGGCCGCCGCCCGTCCGGCCCCAACCGTCCTCCGAACCGCCCCTCTCAACCGGCTCCGCACCCCTCCCAGGTCCCACCACTCACTCCCAAACCCCTCCTCTCCCTCCTTAATTAACTGGCCTTCCCTTTCCGCTCCCAACAGACTCGTCCGCGGCCTCGGCTGCGTCCCCTCCCTCCTCCTCCCCGCCGTCGGTCCTCGCCTCTCCGGTAACGCCAGGACCTTCTGCGAGCTGTCCCAGGGTACCTTCCGCCGCATTTGTCCGGATCGCTAGCTTATCTTGCTTCTCATTCGTGAGTTTTGCGTTTTCTGATTACCCGATTGTCGGTTAGGGTTTTGTGGGAGACCTTGAAATTCTAGAAGTACAGTTTCTCGTTTGTGAGTTTTGCGTTTTCAATTTTTCCGTTTGCTAATGATGTGGTTATCAATTGGGGTTGAGGGTGTGATTGGTTTGTTGGCAATTTAGAACTCAAGTTTCGTCGGAAAAGGTTTTCCTATTTTCACCTTGAAATCAAGAGGACTAGAGTTTTTCTGCCGTTTTGGGATGAGAGATGACTATCTTTACTTTAAGTTGTCTATGTGTTTGTACTATAAACTAGAAAGTGGATTTGAGATTACGGGAACTGAACTTACTTTTTTTTCTCGTTTGGGAACATATTTGTTACTTAAACACCACTTCCTGCAAAGTAGTAAAAACTTTAGAAAGAATATCAGTTGGCCATTTTGTTATTCCTAGCTATATTAACTCGGTTAAACCACGGGCTGGATACATTTAGGTGCGGCTGCACCTCGTCATCAGTATACTGATCTTGTACTATATGCATTATGGTTATATCATACACTTAATATTTGTATGATATGCATAATTTTTGTTGTGGGCATGTTATATTTGAAACTAGTTACATATCAGTGACATGTAATCATGTTTTGTAACACTATGATTTTTTATAAAAAAAACCCACTTAAACAGTAGCACAAAGATGTTGTCTTTGGTATGGTCACTTGGTAGTTGGTACACAATCTGTAGGTATATGAGCCTATGTGGTCAGTCCAAAGACTCCAAAGTCTAAAGTAACAACACCGAATAAGTACCAATATATTGCTTGTTATAGGGTGAATTGAGCGAGCCCCTCTTATCCGACTAAGGCTATCACAAAGTTGCATTTGGGCCAAAAAACACACATGCATGCACGCACATTTTTTGCTCTGAAACCCCAACTAATTTTCTTTATAACCCCAACTAGTTTGGGATTGAAGACTTAGACTTTGTTCTTGTAATCCACTATAGATGAGGAAAGTCACACACTTTCTTGTTACGAAATAAATTTGAGGGATATCCTATTTCCACAAAATACAAAGATGAAAGACCAAACCTTGAGCAATAAATGATCCTACGATCTATTTGATATTGGGTAATGTTTTCATTTTGGGGTGCTAACCTTTCTCTCACGAAGTTTCCATGACTAGGTCCATGTTAGAACTTTCTCATTGTCATTTTCTTTTAGTTGTGCCTTCCTACGCTAGCCAAACACCCGTCACTCAAAAAAAGTTTTGAAGCACGTTTGATCTCGACTTAATTTTCTCAACCACTCACTCAATTTTATGTCCTCACTCATTAGTCGGTCATATTTTCAATTTCTCGATAGCCATTTGCATTCTTCCACACCTTGAGTTTGCGTAGTTCACCAAGTCCCATAATGCGTCAGTCTTTACACCACATTCATTTAAACACAGCCTTACCAACTCAATACTCATGTTTATCTTACTCAGAATCATGCTCGCATCCACAAACCATGCTTGGTTTGATCTTTAGTTTGCTCATTCTAATGTCCTTGTCTAAGAATTCCATCACACCTGCTTATACCCTGGTGATGTTACTACTGAATCTCCATTCACTGTAAATTTGGGTTTATAATACTTGATATTATATAATACATTCATAGTGCTTCATCCTCACATTTCCTTTGATGAAGTCGTCACTTAATGCCTTTCAGATTTTCCTTGTAAATATATTGATACAAAAATAAATAAAACTCTTCCTTGTAAATATATGTTGGTCTCCAATGTTTCATTAAAGGCCCATATAAATGGATCATTAAAAACTTAAATGGTTATCCTTATGATAAATCTACATATAAAACACCTAAAAAGCATGTCTTTTTCTCCTCCAAGAAAAAGCAAGACACTGGAGGCCCTGATCCCCATCAAGCCCTCTTCTTGATGCCCCGTTCTCTATTCACTCCACAACCATGAACAACACTTTTGACCTTCCCTTTCTCTTTGTAGTTATAGATTACAGATGATTGTATATGAACTTTGAAGATTAAAGTTGTAACTGGTTTTCACCTTATAGTAATTAAAATTAAATATTTAAATTGGAAAGCCTTATCACTATACCCAAGAATGAGAGCCATGTTAACCAGTGGGAGGTTGAAGATTAATCAAAAGAAAAGTGGAGCTTGTTGGTGTAGTGAAGGTAGTTACTGTGATTTTTGGCTACTGCGGTTGCATAGAGTTCTAGTTGGCTCACTTCTCATTTTCCAATTATGTGCTTCTAGCAATCCTTTGGTTGCTATGGAATAAACACCCAAGAGTTGAGAGCAGCTATACTTGATGTTTTGAAGAATTCTGAAAACAAACCTTTACATTGTTGTTGAGGTTGATTTTGTTTGTGCCTCTGTGTTTATTAACATCTTTTTTTCTTTAAACATTATTTCTTAATCAAAGACATTAACTTGCGTTTCATTGTATCTTGGGCAGGTACTTGAACGATGGCAGAATGCTGAAAGGGGAAAAACTAAAGAAAGGAAGTGGTGGTGCAATTGTGATGTTACCCGAGTGGATGTAACTGTTCAGTTTTGTTTCTCCAAAAGAACAATTCCAGTAATTGGTAGGACATAGAACTGGGAAATAATAATAAAAAAGTGGATCTTATTTCCTGTGCGGAAATCTCTCATTTTTCCATTCCATTTGAGTTATTTTTTATTCCGTCTGACCGAAGCTGAAGAAGGGTACTGCAGTTGTAGAGGACGTTGCAGTATTATTGCTGATTTGATCCTCTTTTTCAAGTCCAACTACAATCAGATTGTACTTTACCTTAGGCATTTTTTTTTCAAGGAATCACATTACCACACCAGTAAGGTGCTTTTCAAGATTCATTCTACATTGTCGTGTGCTCTACCTCTCTGATAAAGATGAATCTGATTTGCAGTTTTCATGGGTTCAACCTCTTGTAAGTATGGGTTTCTTTCGAATTGAAAGAACTTAATCATAATTTACGTTGAGAGATTCAAGAATTAATTATCAAACAAGTGTCAGAGAGTTGATTCAGGGTTGAGAAGGATTCACGTCATGTCATGTTAAGGTACAATTAGTTTGAAGTAAAGGAAAATCTAGAACTTCAGTTTTCCTAACTCTTTTTCTGAACTTCAGGGGAGTTAAGATACACTGTAGAAAAATGTATTTTGTGATAAAAGTAAAAAAAAAATCCATTTCTCGATATTATAAGAATCTTCACACATTTTATAAGAATCAAGGCGTAAAGGAATATAAGTTTTTAAAACAGTAATAAGGCAAACCTTGTTCCAATACGAGTTCAAAATACAAAACTATACATACTAAGCATTATTACTCCTGTAAAATAAAACCCAACTATAGAAAGAACTACAATTGGCACAGGTAGTCATGGTCGCTCCTAAATGACATGGTGGCCAACTTGTACCGTTCCTCATCTTTGCAAGCCAATTTGTTTCCTTTTAGAAGGGGAAACAACAATATAAATCGACTGAAACTCAAACTTTGCCCTTTATGTCCTAAATCACATTCCTTTATGCAAAACATTCTTGAAGGATTAGGAACAAATACCTATTCCATTTTCTTGTACTTCAGGTTCCCCTTCGGGATTTTGCTTAGCACACCCTCGTCGATTTTGCGAAATTGCTGCTTAAGCTGTCCAACAAGATTAGATGAAAAGTTGTCCACTTTATCTTCATGTTTTTCATAGAGAACTGGCAGAGTATGAGCCACCACAAACCCTGCAACATCATAATTTTCGGAGCACACATTATAGACTTTAAGCAAAAATATTTCTCATATATGCCAAGAAAATGTAAGATGTACGAGTTCGTGTTCTTACGAAATTACCAGACATGAGAAGGCGGACTGGTTAAATAAAAAATGATAGTGCATTCGAAATGCCAATGTACAAAACTAGAAAAATGAAGAGAAGATTTTAAATTGCAACTCTCTCACCTATATATAACACTGTTAAGAAATTGCAGTAGCTCCCTATAACAGCAGAAGCCCATAAACCAGCCAAAACCTGACAAATTCAGGATATAATAATTGTAAATACAAGGAAGATGCACATAAGAAGACCCAAACTTAAAGTTTCATGCACAAGGGATCTCAGTATACAATGGTCAATGGTAGATATAAAGTTGCGAGAAATTAATGTTGCTCAATCTAATGGTCACACCAAGGGGTACTATTTTACTAATGTCATCTTCTTCTTACTATAGATGCTAAAAGAGATTATTTGATTGTTCAATTCGATGACTCCCTTGTAGGATATTTTACAAAAAAATAATAATAATCAGATTTGCTTGCAAGAAAAAGTAACCAGAAAACCACTTGATTAGGGTGTAAAACTGTAAAAATTTGGTAATTAAATTCATTCAATCTGAGAGGAATTAAATCATATAAAATTATTGGTAAGGTAGAAAAAAGAGATCATCCATTTACTTGGTTAAAAGCCAATCCTGTTGCTTGGTTTTTCACTTTTTCGAGTTCAATAGAAATTTAAAGTAATGTCAATTACTTCATCATAATTGCTAGAGACCTATCTGGAGCTCACCAATACATAAGATACAATATCACATGTAAATGTTTCTCATCTTGTAGCTTTGTTCAAAAAGTTAATCAGCTCTTCTGTGACAATTCCAAGAAATGATCCAGCATAATGTGAACATGATGTCGTGGACATGTATTCAACTAAACAAGATGGAAAGACAACATGCAGACTAAAGTTTCGGTTTACATGAACACCATTGGTCAAGACAGAAGAAAACTTACAAGGAGAAACAGCTTCAGGTCTCTTCCAGACGCAACATCTTTAAGAAATCCCAAAAAACTGTTGATCTCGGAACCAATAGATTTACCCGCATTGACAAAGAACTCATCAGTCAAAACAAGATGAGGTATGTTTGACGGTGACCTGTCAGAGAAGATCATCTTACTATTCTTTTTTAGGCCATTAAAAAGCTCCAAAGACCATGTTGTAAATATTTCATTTCAGTGGTTCAACTACCTGTTTAGCAGGCCCGAAGCATTACACCACACAAACTGTATAATCATGCCAATGCCAAGAGCACTGCAGAATATGGTAAGAAAGTGGTAGTTAAGCAACTCAAAGTGCACCCATACTGCTGTTGCACCGAGTAAGATGCTAGAAGAATTTTTTTTTATTCCTCCACAGAAGCACATCGGCGGCTGCAATTATTGAGTCGATTCGGAAGTGATCAAGTTAAGTATCTTCGTGAATATATGCTCAAAACATTTATATCATTATATGCAACTTACACTTGCCACCACCAAAGATTTTGTGGATAGATTTCTGCCGTCCAAACAGTTTATTCATCTGAGCTGAGACTGGATTCTGTTCTTCGAAAAATCTAACAGACTTCTGCTTTGGTAGATTGTCATTGATCTTTTCCATTATATTGTCGAAAACTTTCTCGGCTTTATTTTCAGACATCTTTCCCTGGAGGACACAACAATTGGCATACATTTTCATGATTCTAAACAATTGCATTCTTTACCATGAATTGAGAATGAGACTGCTGAAGCAATTTAATAGGAAATAATGTCATTAAGTTTGTGTGGGAAACTTAGATCCAACATTTCTTTGAAACATGTCATAAAACACAGTTTACATGAATCCATTCCTATTGACCTGAAAATAATTTCTAAAGAAGAACACTCCAACAAAGCAAATATATGATATAATGATTGCTTAAGAAAAGTATGAATGATAACATAAATGTGCAAGGGAAAAGGAGAGGAATGCAAATCAGGTTAAGTAGTCCAATATAACTTTTAAGACAATGTCAATGTTCATATTCATCAAGATGAAGCCAATGTGGTTCCATGCATCCGAGACAACATTCAATACATTTGCGGTCCTGACAAAGATATAGAACCAACCAAGAACACGCATATATGAATGAGTATGCGAGATGTACGAAAAATTCCATCGGAAATCACATGCAGCACAAATTTAAATAGGAATAAAGAAGATAGAGATTAAAGGGTCCAAGTGTACTAAATTTCCACATAACAGCGAATATAATGCGAAACGGAAAGCATGTGATCTAAAACGTTTGGCACAACACTAATTTGGGCCAGAACTGAAGTCTATCTCTTCTAACTGTAAATAGAAAGTGCACTTAATTTACTAGACAACTTCGCCAACCCCCCTTAAAACTAGACAACATCCGTAAACATGCTTCGGAACTAAAGTAATACTCATTCCCTTGTAGTCAGCTATTACAACGACAACAATTAATTAGATAAAATCAACAGACCATCACAGCACGATTTAAAACAAAAGGAAAGCAATCCACAATTCAAAAACAAACCTAAGCTGTGGAAAACCAAAAATGCAGCCAAATCCTAAAAGCAAAATCCCAAATCACGATGTTTGTTCTGTAATAGGGACGAGAAGTGTGATCAAAGGAAGATGAAATTGGGAGAGTACTTACTTACCGGTGGAGAGTGGGAGAAGGGAAAGTAGGGGTTTCGGATTTTGGAAGAAGAATGCACGCGTTTTGGGCGGCGTTTTGTTGGTCCCTCCAAAGGTGGACTCAACTTTTGCCTTTTTAATGCATTTATTTAAAACCGATGGGTCTTGAGCTGCGTGACCTTATGAATTCGGCTTTTTATAAATCCATTTATTTAATCTCTTTTTATTTGTCCAGTAGAGTTTTTTTTAGGGCTCTCAATGTGTTGCTGCTGGACGGACCCAAGATCAACTTCCGATCATCCTGACGTCTTCAATAAAAATATTCTCGTGGGGGTGGGTTTCCTGAACTTCCCTCATATTCAATAAAAAGATTGTATGTTTGAACAGTATACGGGACAATTTTGTAAATTTTCTATTTTTGTTGGTTGATTTTTTTTTCTTTCAAATTTTCGATTTTTTTTAGGTTCTGAGCCAATAGCGTTCGGATATACCTTGTTTAAGTTTATTCTCAAAGTAATCAATCTTGAAGGAAACATGATACATTTCGGACGATCAGCCATATTAGCCATCACATTAGGGGTGAAGTTTCCTGATAAATGATGATGACTTTATTTGTTTCCAAACAATTTATTTTTCCCAAACTTTGGAATTTTTCTTTCCAAAAAAGAACATGATTGTTCACATTTTGTCCAAACTCAATCCAGAATGGACACGGTTCTGGACACGATTGTTCAAACTCTGTCTAGACTCCGTCCAGACTCAATCTAGAAAGGACACTCTGTCCAGACTCAATCCAAAATGAACACGATTCTAGACACGATTGTCCATACTTTGTCTAGAACGAACACTTTGTCCATACTTTGTCCATACTCAATCCAGAATGAACACGTTCTGAACACAATTGTCCAAATTTTATCCATACTCTGTCCAAAATGGATACAATCCTGGACATGATTGTCCAAATTCAGTCCAAATTCCGTCTAGAATGTGAACAGTCGTGTCCTTTTTCGGAAGGAAAACCCAAAATTTTGGGAATTGTTATAAAATAATAGAACAAAGAACAAAGAAGATGATGATTTGAGGGAGAATAATTGTTTGTATTTTTTCCATCCACAAAGTATTACAATGGTCTCCTATTTATAGGTTATAGGAGGCAAATAAAAGGGTGTATATTACAAGAGTTTACAAATGAGAATGTGATAGGTTAATGGAGTTATGGGAGGAGAATGTAAATCATCCAATGACCTTTGGATTTCATAACACTCTCCCTTGGAGGATCACCTTTACACACTAGGGATGCTGCCTCGTTAAAAACCTTACCAAGAAAAACCCGATGGGATAAAAACTTGGTGAAGGAAAAAAGAGTGCAACGCCTATGATGCTCCCCCTTACTTCAGCATACATTCTTCAAACAATGAACACCAATTTTGAAGACAAACTTCTTAAAGACTTTGGTGGGCAATAACTATGTACACAAGTTTGCCATATTCTCGCTTGATTGGATCTGATCAATTGTCACTTGATTGGTCTGCCTCATCAAAAACTTTGCCAAGTAAAACCCTGTGGGACAAAACTTGGTGAAGGAAAAAAAGAGTGCATCGTATAATTCTCCCCCCCATTCAACATACATTTATAACACTCCCTTAGATAATATGCGTTATGTTTATGTCTCGTTAAAAACCTTGCTACAAAACCCTGTGGGAAAAAATAGCTAAGGAAAAAAGTGCATAACATACGCTAACAAAATTGCACAAGTTGCCTCATTAAAAACTTTTAACCAATAAAACCTTTTAGGACAAAAAATAGAAAAAAGGGAAAAAGAGTGCAACTACAAGCCTTCTGGGCTTTATCCTTCAAGGATATCTGCCCTTCAGGGACGATAAATACAAATCCGCTTCCCTTTATTCGTAGTTTACCAAACTTACGAATATATTTTACGATGTCCTTAAACACAAAATTGCATGGGGAACAAATACATGATAGTTTAACGGATTTAATATATATTTACTAAATTTCACTTAGATAATAAGATTGTGAAATATGTTTGCGCAATTTTTCTCAAATAATATGTTGGGAGTAACACAAATTGTGGTAACTTTTGCAAAATATGAATATGTTATCTCAAAAGATATTACTTATGGACAATTTAAAGATGTCTCATAATTATATTGATGTCATAGCGATACGAGAATGTAAGAATCAACAACTGATTCATCAACTTGCATAAAATTGTAATGACTCCACGTAATGACACCAAATTTTTGTGATAGTAATTGATGTGGATCAGACATATAAGAAACATTGCTAACGTAAATCTTTATCGCATGACTAGAAATTGATAGATCCTTGAACGTCATCTAAATGTTTTCAGATGAACATAATGCTTAGATAAAACACTTACTGTGAACCTTATTAGGTTTCAAGTTATAAGAAAATGTTCATGACATTTTCATAAGGAACTTCAGGTTCTATTACAATTAGATCTTTGTTGATATACAATAGATGTCATTTCTTAGTGTCATTCCAGAGAATGTTCAAACTTCAGGTCGAAAAATAATTGAGTTTTCTCTAGTCATTTATTCCAAAAAATTGTCCATTAAATATTTCATGAGTTTTCAAAAACTCTGCTGGAGGTCCTATGACATCAAGCATGTTATAAATATAATAAATAACAGTAACTTTTGTTATTGGATGAAACATATGGACGACTAAGATCAACTTCACATCATTCTTCATGATGACTTTGATTAAAGAGGTTATATGGACACTCTTACTTGTTTCTTCATATAGTGATCTTTTCAAAAATTGTATAGTGCCTCTTTTGATTCTTGTCATCATATAATATATTTTGTCATATTAGTCCTTCAGGGACTCTCATATAAGTACCAATATTAAGTGACTTATAAAATTTTAAAGTCACAACATATCTTATATGCATATCATATTGATCATGTAACAGAACGTATTATCAATATTACGAGAGAATGAGTAACATCACGATGGATGTTGGGTCTTGCAAATACTCTTATATTACTCCTCGCTTTATAATGTATCACATGTTTTTCTGATTTCTATTTTTATCATTCAGGGATATATTTTCAGAAATCAGAAATACATGTCCAAAAAATATATTTATTCAGCGAGTTTATTATATATTGTTCGCATTATTTTGTTTATATCAAATACGAATGCTTCTGACATTCTTATAATATCATAGGTTTTGGATCCAATTTTTCTCTTGATATATAGCATGCTATTAAGAATGCGAATGAATTGTCGACAATAATTTTAATAATTATTTAATATCTCTCGTATCAACATATATAGTTGATTGTGAGTTTTACGTCAATAATAATCAAATCCCCATCATTTCCCAAAACTTTAGGATTTGACCGTTTTGTATCCATGTAATTTCTTTAATCTTTTGTTTAGCAGCTGCATTTATTTTTACGGGTTTATATTCTTCCTGATGAATAACCTCTTCAGGAGGTACAATGAGAGTGACTAACTTTTATTTTATTTCCACAAATAATATATGTTATGGTCCACGCTTCTGGCGTTGGTTGAGCTTAAATATATTTTATCATGTGCAGATATCCACTTTATATTATATGGTCTATGTCTAGTAATATAAAGCGTAGTCACTCTTTTGTGATCAATACAAATGTATGACAATTACTTGCTAGATATTGCAAGATAATGATTTTATGAACTTCAGGTTCAATCATACTTGTACGTATATTCTCTTATGAACTTCAAGTTCAATATAGTACATTTTCTTGACATTCTTTAAGCTTCTAGCTTCTCCCCCTAATGCCAGAAAATGTATATCATATATATATATGATTATTGAATTGGACAAAAAAACTTAGCCCTTCAAAAGCTTTAAATCGCAGGAGGGAAACAATTTATTTATCATTGTACAAGTAAAGTAGGGGAAGATTCATGACATGGTGTATATATACCATAAAAATTAATGAATAATATTAGCAGGTATATATGCACATTAATGTATCATGTATAAATTTTAAGATCCCACAATGATCAATATTGAGAGATATTTTAAAAAAAGAGGGACTCTCAATTTATTGTGCAAATTGGTCGACAAATTTGACCTCATTTTGGTCGTAATATAAGTCAGCAAAATTATCTAAAGCTTCACAAAAACAATATCAATGATGACATCCATAATTATTATAAGATATGATTTTATTTAGGCACTTCTGGGCATGTTTCGTCTCGTTTATGTCATCTATATTTCATATTCTTATTTGCACAAAATTTAGTCAACTATTTATGCTCTTGTTTCCACGATACTTTGTAGTGTGTACTTCCGGCACACCAAAAAAATAAACAAGAAAGATATCGTGATTTTCCAACAACTCTCATGACCTTCAATAATCGGCGATGCATAACCCAAAAGAGTATTGAATCATTAATTTATAAAGTGATCAATAAAATATATATTTTTCTTTTACTACTAATCTCTATATATCTACGAACTTCTGGTCATAGAGTTTGATTTAGAGATCGACGTGCATTTTTACTCAATTATTATTTGCACGTCGTTTAGATGGTCTTATGAATCCTTCAGGGATTATCATAAAATTTCATAACCCTCTTTAAATGAATGATCTCTAAATCTTTGTATAGTAACATTTTATGAATATTAAGATATTCGCCTTTTGGGCAAATGCATATCATTTTTAATAACAATGATCACTTTGTAACATGGTGATTCAAATTCCACTATATTGTAGCACAATGTACTATATATATATATATATATATATATATATATATATATATATATCAAGATGGATATTATGTACTCACGAGATGAATGTTCGTATTGGTTGTGAATGAACATGTGATGCATCAAAATTAACAAGTAATAATCACATGCTTGAACCACTTTACAAATACTCTTTTAATCAACATGATGCTAAGAATTCATATAACTTATACTAAGCAAGTGAATCAATACAAAGTTGCATGAGATATATATATATATATATATATATATATATATATATCATTCAATTTTAGAAGCACTACTAAATATGTAACTATTTCTTTTCATGTTTCATTTGATCGAGAATTCATGAAATTTAGATCAATAACTCGATGTTTTGTCCAACCACAAAAACAGACATGAGATTAAATCATAAAACTTTTAAAATCATTTTAACAAATAGGATAGCAAAAGAAAATCACAACCTCTATTTTATCTTGATTTGATGTTTCTTTCTCTAGTCATTGATATTTAAAAGGCAATGAGTTAGGTTCGATGTCCATAATCCATGATAAGACGTCATTCTTATCCATGATGTCAAGTATAAAGTTAAAAGTCATAACTTACAAGCATCAAAGCATAATTGGTACATGCATGCAACTTATTACCTTCTTCTTCTTCTTTTTATCGATGCATACTAAATTAAACATCTCAAAACGGAATATATTATAATGTACTTGAATCATATGATAAACAAAAGTTGATATTAGCAATTCCAAAACCAACATATATTGATTGTATATATGTAGTCTCATTTATTTTATATATATACAAAATTGTCATGATATATTCTATGCACCATGTGGGTAAATTAATTACCTCATGATGAACAAATACACATTCAAGATGTAAGTAAAACATCCATATATGCCTTTTAGATAGAAATTATGCATATCAACATATTAGCATGTAAATTATTAATATCTAGAAGAATCTCATCGTAACTGAATAAAAATCACAAGTATGGAAATATATTGGACTAAAGAAAATACTAACCAATATAAAACATTTTCTCACAAAAAAATTAATATAATAACCAATGCTAAACCATGACATTAGATTTTATTTTATTTTGTCTTTTGAACATAATTTGTTGGGTAAAAACAACAATTATTAACTGATGCATCAATGTATTATAGCACATGCCAGAATAACCAATAAAAAATCACGAGTTTAAAAATGTATTTGTTGTGCAAGATTTAAATTAAGAACTAAATAATGGTTCCCTTCCAACATAAGCACATTAATATATTGACCAAAATAACAAAATAAATATTCGAAATATCATATAATCACGTCACAAAAGATCTTATAAATTCTGATTTTTGTTGTTGTTGTAAAACACTAAGATATACCATTGTCCGAGATTCACACGTCCAAAAATATTTTTTTATTTCATTTTTAGCTAGAGTATACATATACAACCCTCAATTGATTGCAAATGATATCTTAATTAATCATGCAAGATGGAATCACCTTTCTAACATCTTTTATGATCAAAACAAATAATTTTTTGACAGATAAACGGAAGAACTTATGTATGTCACCTTGGGAATCAAAACATGGATTTGTTACCTTGAGATTTGAGTGACACCAATGGTTTTAGCCGGCAGTAGAACTTTCGTGCTGATAACGTGTTATAAAATAAATATACATGGAACAAAGAAGATAAAAGATTTGGGGAAGAATATTTGTAGTATTTCATCATCACCAAAAGTATTACAATGATCTCCTATTTATAGGCTATAGGAGACAAATGAAATGGTGTATGTTACAAGAGTTTACAAATGAGAATGTGATAGGTTGATGAAGTTATAGGAGGAGAAGGTGAATCATCCAATGACCTTTGGATTTCATAACAGGAATCACAATTTCTTTATAAATAAATATAGTCATCCTCATTTATATGGAAACCGCTCACTCCCAATGCAATAGTGTTCAGGTGGTTGGTTACTGACATGGCTGCACGTCCGGGGAGGCCCGCGTTCAATAATAGTTTTCCTTTTTGAAAAGGTAGATAAACATGCACCTCCGCAGTAATTGGGTTTTTTTTTATATTCTCAAATCATAACTTGTGTGTCTGATCTTGGACATGTATGTACAAGTAATTTGCACCATCATTACTAAATAAATAGGAATATATCATCATAAATAAAAAAATGTGAACAAACGTACACCCCCAAGAAAATTAGGAAATTGCAAAAAAAATTAGCAACACTTATTTCTCAAATAAATAAAAAGCGAGTAATAACGATATACAAGACACATAAAAACTGCCATAAAAAAGAAGATAAATTGGTTGGTAGACGTTTATGCATTTCAACGTCTGTTGAAATGAAGATGTATCGAACACCAAAGGGAAAGACATCAACACCTAGCCGATCAGATACGTTTCTTCTTAAAAGAAGACGCGTTAACAACTTCCTGGTGTTTCTGTTGGCAAGGGCACATAAGAATAAAATGTTGTTGACTGTTGTTCACACCACACTCCCTTCCCTTACACAAGAAATATCATTATGATAATACAAATCTTTTATATGATTAAGTGGAGCTCTTTCATAAATAATAAATAAAAATTAAGTGAAGCACCGCAAATCATCTGATAGTAAGTCTCAATTTTATCTTCCCAATTGTAGAACATAAAATCCTATTACAAACTAGCCCATTCCTGGCTCAGGTGAGATGGGAATCTTTTATGAGATTGAAGTATTGAACCAATTAACACAATGCATGTGATATTGGTTAAGCAATAGGTCGTCCATGATACACGACATTGGAGACAGTATATTATGAACAATTTTATTTCCTTTATTATCAATCAACTAAAATTTAAAACTTTTCTAGTGTTTTAAGTTTAAAACTTAATTACCAAATATCATTTATTTATATTTTATTTATTCTATTCCACCCACCCCCATTTTAAATCTAAACCTCCTAAACATTAGAATGAAACTGGTGAGATTTGATTTCTGATCTTGATTATCTCAAGACAGAATTTTTCAATTAAGTTTACTAAGATATTATTTCCCAAAGTTTTAATTCGCTAGTGACTGATACAAATATACATTTACATTGAAACTTCAAGTTTTCTCACTCATATTATTAGCTATTTTGCTTACTACTTGACCATCTAGTATATGTCAATATTTGAACTCAAAACCCTAAGAACGGTGGTCATATTTTTCTTCTAAAAATCATTGATCCGTACGAGCTCGACACCAACGAGCAGAACACATGCCGAAGGCTTCCACACTCTTGACTTAGGACTTTCAATCCACAATTGCAAATAAATAATAACCTACACCAGAGAACTAGGGCTGTCAAGTTCTGCTCGGGATCGATAGATCGCTCGATGTTCGCCCGATTTTGCTCTGATTTTGCTCGAAAAAATCCATCAGCTCGACACCATCGATATTTCTGGGTTTGCTGAATGTTCCACAAATATACACATTCAGCAAACCCAGAAGATTTAGCGCCAACATGGACCAATCAAATTCTTCCAAATCCTATCCAAATATCTCCCACTCATTCACCACCACATCACTCACCCTCCCATATCCGCCGACACCCCACCACCCCAAGATAAGAAAACACACTCCCACCAAAGCCCACAACTGAGACTTCAGTGGTGGACTTGTAAGTGTGGGAATCAAACTTAACTAGAGAAATATGGCATCGACTACATGCTTCCTCCACACTTATACCCCATCCACTTCCAAAACAGCCTCTCACCGCCACTCCGTGGTCGCCGCAAAGCCCACTCAGCTTGTCTGCCGGGCCCAGACGACCTCTGTGGAAGTTGAAGATGGCAACTCAGCAGTCTCTCGACGCCTCACGCTTACCATCCTGGTGGGAGCAGCTGCAGTTGGTTCTAAGGTCAACCCCGCTGATGCTGCTTATGGAGAAGCCGGTAAATAATCAAGAAACATCATAGTTAATAACACATTAAACTCCATTTAGACCATTTCCATAATAAAAGATCAAATTGCAATAACATGAGATCTTTACTCAGTAAAACAAGCAACTTTAGAACATACTAGCATGTCTTGATGAGCTGAAGTCTTTGTCCTGGTGGTGAAGCAAATGTGTTTGGGAAGCCCAAGAAGAACACTGAGTTCTCGGAGTACAATGGGAATGGATTCAAGCTGCTGATTCCATCCAAGTGGAACCCCAGCAAGGAGAGGGAATTCTCGGGGCAGGTGCTGAGGTACGAGGACAACTTTGACACCATCAGCAATGTCTCTGTCATGATAGTTCCCACGGACAAGGGCAAGATCACAGACTATGGCACTCCAGAGGAGTTCCTTGGACAGGTTTCAAATATAAATATATTCCACACTCTAATCTCTTGGATTTTAGATATAAGATCAATTTATTTCTGGACATACACACACATCTCTGACTTAAGATGGTTTTGGTTTTCTGCAGTTTGACTACTTGCTAGGGAAACAAGCTTTCTTTGGTAAAACAGAAGCTGAGGTGAGCTCCCCAAAGCATGCAATGCCATCATCATAACTAGAAATGAAATAAGGCATAGCAATGGTAGTTTGTTACAATAGTGGTATTATTACTTTTGGCCTCTGTACTGATGTTACTCATCTCTATCTTTTAATTGCAAACAATCTAAAAGCAACAATAACTCATATAAGTAGATCCGCGTACAAATAAGATCACAATATCTCTAGAATATAATACCACACTATACAATACCTATGTTAGAAGAGTATGTTATTAACCATCTTTAGAATTCTCATGCCTCAAATCCATGTAATCTACTGTCTAAATTTTCCAGCAACTTACAAAGTTATACCAAACACATTTTACTTATCTGAGTTCAAATCAACTAGGGTGGGTTTGAACCATCTGCGGTGGCATCAGCCAACATATTGGAGACATCTACTCCGGTGATTGGCGGAACCCAGTACTACACCGTGTCGGTGCTGACAAGGACAGCTGATGGAGATGAGGGTGGGAAGCACCAGCTTATCACAGCTGCTGTCAAGGATGGAAAGCTCTACATATGTAAGGCACAAGCCGGAGATAAGAGGTGGTTCAAGGGAGCCAGGAAGTCTGTGGAAACAGCTTCCAGCTCCTTCAATGTTGCTTAGAAAGAACAATGGTGTTACTGCCTTTATGTTTTTCTCTCATGTATAAAAGATATGCGATGTAATGATATTTTTAATCTGGGAAATAATTTCATGCCGAGTTTTCAACACTGATGACTGATGTATGTTGAAATATGCTACATATTGTCTTCTAGCATTGCATTGCTAAACATTGACAGCTTTAAGAACAGTGTGGTTTAGAATTTAGATTTGGAGATCCTCACTTCAAATTTTACAAGATAAACAAATAAAAATAACATGTTAAATTGGCAAACAATTATTCGGAAAATCCAATGCCTTCTTTTAAGTAAGACAGTAACCCAATGTTTGGTTGATCTGTCGTTCTGTACTAAGTGTAGTCAATCGTGAAAAAACTTGAAAACATGAACTGGATAACATAAGATAGCATGTTGGAAGTTAAAGGATTATCTTTATCTATAAGATGGAGATAGCAAACTCAATTATCACAGCTAAAACCTAGTTCACAGAACATAAAAGGATATCACAAAGTGATGCATCTCAACCTGAAATAGATCCACCAAAATCCTCAAATAGCTTGAGACATCATTCTGTGATGCACATTAACTTTATATTGTACCAGCAAAATTTTATGTTGAATTCAACTATAGCTTCATTTGAAAATGGTGTATCAAGCATCTAAGCCTACAACAACATGACGAAAGGAATATAAAAATGAAAATTCTTCATATGACATAAAATGTACTGGAGAAAAGTGATGCTCTAAAAAATAGGAGTATTTGTGGAACATCCATGATTACCTAGTTGGTTAGAGTGAGGTAGAAGGAATTTTTAAAAACCACTTTAATTCTATAGAATAGATCGATCAAATAGATAATAAATATTATTCTTGCTTTAACTTTACCCACGTCAGTAGCATATTTCTATGTCAGTCTTAACGATGCAGGTTTGATTCCTGCTACCCACTTCATATTGCATACTACAAACACATCATGGATTTCCTTCACAAACAAGGGCCTCATACATGATCCTACTGAAAATATAAGAACAAAGGTTTATTAAATTGTTCAATATTACAATTTATTTCAAATGAAAAGCTTCGGCCTTTTGTGACTCTCGTAGAAAGAATTACCTGATGAACAAATGGCAGCATCATTTCTTTGAAAATTTTAAAAGATGCATACCTTTTTTCGCAAGAATGTGAACGATGTCATAAAGGGAAAAAATCTAGCACAAGCCAATAACTCAATCCATGACAAAGTTTCAATGCAAATTGATAGGCTGGATTTGTCAAGATGAGCTACATATATTTGTTTCTGTACCTGTAGAACAATATGGAGTCACTAGTCAGTGAGTCACCTTAGCAGCTAATCGTAAAGCCTTACTATTATATATCATACTCAACTATACATTTTAAGCTTAATAATTTCAATATGAAATAGATTGTTAGTAAACTTAAAAAAGGATGTTTAAAAAAATCATTATCCATTCTATGTGTATGGGATTTTTTAAGGGATGCTAGAAACTATCAGAATAGAAGAATAAAGTATTGATTGTATTATCCTAGATCCCTAGATCCATTGAGAAGGATACAAAGATAGGATAAATGATGTTTCCCATTTTCAAGTCGTTACAAAGTATAGGTGTACTTCTCTTAGCTATGCACCTTTATGCACCATAAGTACAGGAATCATAATAAACACAATAGAAATGCTAGCAGGTAAATAAATTAGAGAATATATGCTTTTCGTAGTGATTGCTAACGATCAAGTATTACAATGAGGGTCACTTGTTGAAATTAAGAGATTGATTTTGTCAATGCGGCGTTGTATTGATGTCAATAGTGAGTTAAGTGCAGAAACTCTCTTTCGAAGAGCTACAATTTTGGCTGCATGCTGCATCATAAACGGCAAGGGTGCATCTTCCAATAATTTATCCAGCTCTGCAATAATAAGAAAACAAGCTAACTGAAACAATTAAAAATTCAAAGTCACAGAAACGATGTCAAATGGGTTTAGAAAGTTAGTTGGTAAGCTTTATCAAATTTCCTTCTATAATTATGTCATTCAAATAAAAGCAATAAATAAACTAGAAATTTTCACAAAAATACATCGTACTAGTGCACAAGCTACTACTAAAGGCAACGTCAACAAATGAAGAAAAAATCGTATTCCACTGCTTATAAGGGGATTCTACATTCACAATTATGGCTTGATTGAAGAAAACTCATCAAGTGCTGATGATGGACATGGATCTGAGGACGGGTTCGGATCAGGGTGTATCCACAATAAAGATGCTTTTACCTAAGTTCAATACATAGCTCACGATTTCAACTGAACTCTAGTTTGGGCAAAACTAACCTAATGCATTGGCATACAAAGCTACTCGCTATTAGCAGGAGGTAGTAACACTAAGAAAGGCAAATATGGTTTAAGCATGAGGCATACTCCGGCAAGCAATTGGAGGTTTTAGCGTTTATGCTTAAATCGCCACAAATGATCATAATGATGAAGACCTTCACTTATAATTCACATTCACAACTATGGTCTGAGTCAATAACAAGGTGCTCACTGCTTCTACTCAAGTTTAATCCCACATTTTTTATGATTTCCACTAATCTCTGGTTTAAAAGTGAAACTAACCAACTAAACTGGAATAAACGACTACTCAATATTAGCGGAGGAAGTACACTAATTTTGAGCTCTTTACAAGTAAGTGATCACAACAATCGAAATCTAACACTTCGAAACAACCAATTCCTCCTAATTCCGATATCGAAATTAGCATTTTAAAAGTCATAAATTAGGAGTACCGGCAGTGAGGCGATCCAAGGACCGACCGAGCTCATCCTGGCTTCCACTCACGGCCACGGACTTGGAGTCGAAGTCCTTAATGACGCCCCCAAAGGTCGAGGAGATGGCCCTCGCCAGCGCCTCGAGAGACTCGGGGTTGGGCTCGACGGGTGCGGGTCCGGAATCCAGGTCCGATGATTCGGGCTTCTTCTCTTCTTTATCGACAGTGTATTGTCGGGTTTCTTCCGGTTGAGGGTCGTCGGAGGTGGAAGCGCCGTCCATCGGCGAAGTAAAGGGCGAGGATGGATGTGCCATCCGGAGGTACACGAAGTTTGGAAGGTTTGCAATTGTAGTCCATTAAAGTCGTGTATCTGGGGATAACTACTCCCGCCTGGGTATTTTGATTGGTGTCAATTGTCATCAAGAAACAATGAAATTGATCCTATGTTATCTGAAAGTCACTATTTCCACTAATACCACCGAAAAATCAAACAAATTGTTCTAATGTTATTAAAAAAATTCCAATGTCATTTCCGTTAGCCATTTGATAATGTTAGTTTTATTAATATTTAATGGAAAATTTACAGAAGCACTCTGAATAAATCTAGAATCCATACATTTCATTATATGTGCTGTAAAAATTGCAAACAAATACTAAAAAATTGCAAAAAAATGAATATGTTTTTGGAACTAATGAAATACTCAGTTTTTGGAACTTAAAAAATACTCATAAATTTCATTATATTTAAACTAATGAAATCAGATAATTTTTATATTTTAAAATTACAAAATATTTAATTATGTTTTATAAAAATAGTTTTTAAAAATATATAGAGTTTTAAAAAAAATATAAATATTTAAAAAAATTATTTTTTGCAATTTTTGAGTATTTAAATATTTAATGGAACCAATTACCTAGACTTCAATTATTGATTTGTAACTAGTGAGATTTGAACATGTAAAATTGTTGGTTTGTAATTAGTTAAGTCATTTCAATTTATATAAAACTTCTTAAAGCTCGACAAGTTAGTTCAAAACTTCTTAAGACCGAAGAGATTTCTGCCTTCTGCGATGTAACAAGAGTGAAAAGATGTTTTCCTTTTGACCTTTCATACCAAGATTTTTCTTCATGTACTTTTAGTATGCATTGTATTTGTTGTATATCTGTCGTACTTACATATGTTCTTGTAGAGTTTTATGTAGCTTATTTTTCCAATATATCTTTCACGAGTTTCTATTTTTCCCATTCATCATTATGTAAAATTTTAGGGTAAAATAGAACATACCCCCTCAACTATGATGAAATAACATTTTGATCATTTGAAGTTTAAAATGTCACACTTACATCCCTTAAACTTTGATTTATGTAACATTTTAAGCATAGGTGTGACGTAGCAATTTTTGATACCGTTGGAGTCAATGTTACACAAATCAAATTTAAGGAGGCACCCCTCAATTTGGGTCCTCTTATCAACATCACCCACAATTATGTTGAAGGGCCTTATTTTTGTTAGTTTTGGTGTGATTAGGGTTAGGGTCATTCCTGCTGTTATGAACCCCCGCATACTGAATTCTAAGTATTTTAGTTGTTGTATTCATGGTTCCGCTATCGTGCTACGTGATTAGGGTTCAGTTAAACCTCAAAAATTTGTGCTCGAGATTTAAGGTTTAGGGAATACAAATTTGGAGGAACACAACGATAAGATAACATGCCCTATGATTGAGTGTACATACCTTAAGGTTGGTAATGCTTTTTACATCGCATTATGTTGTGATTCTTTATCTGGTGACGTCCCTCAATTTTGGTTCTCATATCATACATCACCCACAATTATGTCTAAGGGACGACATTTCAAATTTCAGGGGATCAAAGTGTTAATCATAATTAAATTTACCCATTTTTTAACTTATTATGTACCCTCGTCGTGATCAGACAAGTACCACAAAACTTCATGCAAAACAACCAAGGAACTAAAAATAAGGAGGGGAATAATTTTTTGCATTGCACCCAAAGGACTCAGAACTTGAAGGACATTTTAGCTACACAACTAAACAAACAAGGTAACACTAACACCAATAGAGTTTGGTAGAATTCAAACCATTATATTATGCTGCACATTAACTCAAAGTGCTTTTATACATTTACACCCAAAACCCAAACAACAAATTGGGCCACATTTTGTAAAAACAACAGAAGGCTCAATCACTCATCAATTTGTAGTGTTGTACTTTGTTTTTGCAATCACTGATATTGGAATGTTGGAGACATGTCCTTGGTCACCATACAGCCCAATTCTTCCAAAGCTAGCATATGAGCTGTTCATGGTGGCATTCAGAAGAATTGTCAAGTTCTGGAGGTGCCCGGAAGTGATGAAGAACCGTGTAGGGGTCACGAACATGGAAACTCCGTAAGGAGCACTCCAACTGATCCGGTAAGTCTCGTTGTTGGCAACGTTTCTAACTGTTCTTGAAACAGTTCTGGACTGATTTAGTTTCGAAATTGTTATGGAAGGTAGGTTGAGGTCGGCGGGGTTTATAGTAGTGTCCCCACAGGTGAGGCCAGTGTAGTTTAGAACGACAGGAGCTGACCCATTGATCCCACATATGAATGCCTTAAAATCATCGAAACCTGCAAATACACAGAATATTTTCTTAGAAATCAAAGTCACAATAAAGGCAATAAGATGCAAACGTTTTATCATCAATATAGGAAATACATATTGCCTCGAGGAAGACTACAGAAGTAATAGTCACTTGCCCAAACAATTTTTCATAAGGTTTTAACACACTGCAGTGATAATTAACAACAACAATGCCTTAACCTGGCCACGCCAGTGAAGAATAAATTACTCCTATTGTTTCAGTAAGCTTCTACTTCATTTCCCCGCATCAGACTTGTATGTTTTTTTCCTTTACAAAATTGAGTACCAACGATTCTAGGATTCGACAATTTCTACTTGACAATAAAATCATGATAAAAATATGCAATAAGATCATAATAATATGACTTACTGGAATCAAATATGAGACCGGGATCTAATGCAGCTGTTGCATTAACGAAACCACTTCCCATGTCGAAGGGTGTCGCTGGTGACTGAGTTGCATCAGGATTGGTGTGAGCTCGCTGGGCCATTATGGGGCCACCTTTCTTGTCGTGGAGCGTAGCAGTTGTGGAGAGTGCAGAAGCAACAGCAGCAGGACTGAAATTCGGAAACTTCTGCTTAATCATCGCAGCTAATCCAGCAACATGAGGAGCAGCCATACTTGTACCAGATATTAATGCATAACTTTCACCTGTATGCACCAACGAAGGTAACAAAGATAACGAAAAATACCACGGTGTTGTAAAGTGAACAACAATCTTTGGAATCAACTCAAAGCAAATCAAACATGAAACCAGTATGTAAGGAGAAAAACTAGAAGTTCTTATTTCTCTTGATCTACAAAAAACAAATACAATCTCCTCTTTATATAAATGGAGATGGAAAAAATAAAATAAGGATTAACAGTTACAACGTTCGACTGTTACGATGGTTACAATAGTTACATATGTTTCGTCGTTACGTCTGTTATCTCCGTTTCTAGCCAAATAAAAACTCTCAATATTGAATGTCATGTATATTTAGTAATGTCCATATTTATAACTATTGTTGTGAAAAGAATCTGAAGCACTAAATAAAAACAATTAAATCCACAAGCTCTAACCCTACTAGGTGTGAAGAAGTGGTAGGCCAGAGTAATATCATATACAATCTTTCTTCTAATAGAGTAAGATTTCCTAGTAATTATAGCATATTCTTTCAAGAAATTGGCATGTACAAATTAAGGCCCAAATACATTAAATGCTAATTGTATGTGAAAAGTATAATAACAGCAACTATAAAAACCATACCTAAAAATTCGGTGGAATCAGTACCAAGAAGGCTCCAAGCTCCCCATATGAGGTTTCCAGGTGCTATTAGATTGGGCTTCATAATGTCAGCATCATGGAAAGAATCATCCTCTGGATCAGGTCCTCTAGCTGAATAATACACAACTTTTGGTGCTACGCTGCTGTAATTAGCTCTCTGACCACCTAATATTTTTGCAGTTGCTCCAAACTTCTTTATCGACTTTGAGTCATCATCTCTTACCAAGGAATCATTGTAGTACTTGAGAAAATTCTGTCATAAAATAATTGAGGGGTGAATACAAATATATAAATAAAACCACCACCCATCTAAAGAAGAAATCTTGACCACAATTACATTTTTTAATCCCAGACTAGATAACTTTACAAACTTAGCAGCCAAAATCACGAAGCGCAGTTGTCGACCATGTTTCCATAGGACAATTGAAAGAGCACTTCATGAATGCCACTTGGTCGGCTTGTTCACAAATGCCAACAATTTCACAAGCACTCTTCAGAAAATCATCTCAATTTCTTAAAATCACAGATTCAATACAAGATCATAATATGTGTAGTTTCTAAGGACTACATTGTCACTCCCATGGAATTTCCCTTTTAACATGTAATTATGATCACAGTAACCTTTTATTTAAATATAATAATACAATAAACACATCAGAACTCCTATGCTACACTGACATTGTGGAATGGAAGCACAAATTGAGCATGTAAATGTTTTTTTGCATAAAGGAAATAACAAACGGTGGTAAGGAGCAGATGTCTCTAACGCTACGGTACGTTAAAAACATAAAACTGCTCCTAGCTATTTTTATAATTTACTCAGAATGCATGCATATGACTGATTATGTATGCATGCTTTAACATGAAAAGGTAAGATCGGGAAAGAGGTACATACCTTGGAATCTATGGGAGTGGGAATTATTATTCCAGGCATACTCATTGGAGTCGGGTTCAGTTGGTAGCCAGTAACAAAAGGATCCATCAGAAAAATAACCCCAATCGCACTAACATTCTTTGCTGTTTCTAAAGCTTTCTTAATGGAGGAGATACCCAGCACAAAACGGATCGAGTAACTACAGATAAGAAGATTTCCTTTAGTTATTTCTTTGTGTAAAATACTTGGATCCTGGCATTCCCCAGAGTACATGTTGTCTGTATCAGTTATATCACTTCTCAGAGCATGAGTGGCAGAAACCAGCGTATGCATGGAACGATGACCAGTACTAGCTGAAAGATAACAACGTTTTAAATAATTAAACTATGGGTACAAGTCACCTGTCACAAGAAATTTCAACAACTTCCACTAGCTTCACTACTACAAAATTTCATATAATGATTCAAAATCATAAGCTTGCAATTGGATGCATCATTTGTAGATGTGGTAGAATTTTCAAAAAAGAGAGATATACATTCTAAGATAAATTAATAAACGTTATATGCATTTTACTTGCTTGGATAAACATGTCATTTTCAAATGATATATCATATTACGATTTAAAATTATATATGATGGTGTATTTTGTTAATACATATTTTAACACATATTGAGTCAAAAATCATATACAGAAAACAAAAAAATATGATACGAAGGAGTAAAGTACTATAATTTTGAATTAATTTGAAGTTACTAAGGGCATATCATGAACCGTTTACAAGTTCTAAGGGCATTTATTCAAACAAATTATTTGTAAAGATACATTTTCAAATCCCAAATTGAAATGCAATCTCAAGTTAAACTACCACATCCAAACATAACCTGTATTGCATACATGGAAAAATGAACATCATCACACTGAATGCAACACAACCAGAAAACCATTAAGTTGCGATGACCTTGAGTAACGATTTTTGTATTTCTTGATATTGCAGTAAGAATTTTCTATGTCAAAGAAGGTGAGGTATATTACGTGCAAGACCGACTCCATCGATGGTTATGTTGTTGCCAAGGACAATGTGGTTATTGTATACTCTATCATGTGCAGCTGCACCAATGGTAAATATCCATGGGCTAAAGGAAGACATGCTTCTGGGTGAAGGACCAGTATTCCCCGCAGCTTGGACGACAAATATTCCTGCTTTTACGGCTGATAGTAGTGCCATGTCAATCGGGTTGAAAAATGTAGCTATTCCGGGTGGCCGTCTGTTTGGAGTTATGGACAAAGTGATGATATCAACTCCATCTTGAGCAGCCTGTTGTAAAAGCACCCAAAGTAAGTTCTATTCTTCTTTCTGTAACTTTTTAAATTAGTTTCAGAACTTCGAACAGATTTATACGCAATAAGATCACGAAGAACTTATTCGGGAAAAATGGTATCATGTGTCCCGCTTGCCAAACACCTACCTGATCTATTGCAGCAACCACGTCGGCAGCAAAGCCACCGAATCTTTTGTACAGAGCCTTATAAACAGCGATACTGAAGCAAAATTATTCAAACGTTTCATAAATGGAGCATGTCTAGCAAAAATTTAACTCAATAAATTGGTAGTATGAACTTACTGTGCATGAGGGGCCATGCCGCTTGCATAACCAAAGCGATGGCCTGCAACGATTACAGGTATTCCGTGATTGCCAGCTGCTACCGACGCAGTGTGTCTGTAACATTTAAATTTATTAATGATAATTAAACTCAAAGGAAAATGAACTGCAAGAATAGGAGGAATTTTCCAATGTTATACACATACTCACGTTCCATGACCATCACCATCAAAGGGTGAAGCGTAATCTTCACTAGCATTGAAGATTCCCCTGGTTATGGCGGAAGCTGCAAAATGGCGAGCACCAACAAGCTTCCTATTACAGGACCCAGACGGAAAATCACTTGTGACTTCGCATGCACCAGTGTAATGAGCTGGAACCGGATAAGTACTAATAGACTTGTCATCTGAGAAGCTAGAGTGTGTCGGATCGATCCCTGTGTCAATTATGCCAATGACAGTTCCTTCACCCGCACCTTGAGGTCCTCCCTCCTGGACCCAGGCTCCGTCGGGCAATCCCAGGAATTGAGGAGTATGAGTAGTTGCTGTGCCAACTGAAAAATCCAATGCCACATTTGCCACTTCTTGCCTCCTGGCAAGTTTTACTGCCTTCAGATTCCAGAAAAGCAATTAGCAAAATAAGACAACAAAGCTAATTAGTTGAAAGAAAAACTTAATGATTCAAAATGGAATGAGAAAACACTCTAGAATGAGAAAAGGCTATACAAACAAAGCTAGAAATTACAATGTACATGAAGTTAATGGATGTGTGTGGTAAACAGACTTAGTGAATCTTATCTCAAGACTTCTTTCTTTATTCATTTTAGCAACAAGAAGGACAAAAGAACACATACTTCATTTCTGAAAAGTAAAACTGCAAATAAAGGCCAATCAAATTTTCTAAGACTATTTAAGTACTTACATATTCATGTCCATTTCTATTGTGTCAACAATTAAGTTGTTTTTGGCATCTGGAGCATCATGGACTATATCAAATGGGTAAAATCGCAGATGGTCGGTTGCACTTCGCATCATTGGGTCAATTGGAAACAACATCACTGTTTTATAGTGGTAGAATTGCGTACACCCCAAGCCCCCCGGGCAGGAGTCTCTTTGAGGCACTGGGGTAATGTTGATGTATTTAAGTACTTACAGATTCACTAATTAATGAAGCTAAAATGGTAGCATTTTATGGGAAGTATAATATTAAATTGTCGGCATACCTGGCTGTACCACATCATTGGGATAAAAAGTATAGTAAATGGTCTAAGGCAAACAAAAATTATAAACACGAGAACACATCAAACCTGCTGATCATTGACAAGAACGGCAAAACCGTTTATCAGATAGTTGTAGCTATAAAGCTTGAGATAACTCTCTCCCTTCAATGTTCTTCGCAATAGTGAATTTTGAAGTCGAACCAGATATGAACTGTAACTTTTAAAATTTCCTGAAGCATTTCTGTAATGATGAGATTTTCATTAGCTTCGGCAGAAGTAGTTCACACTGAATAAACAAATCTCAGAGCAAGAGGATGAAATTGAAGTGAAACGAATTGTAGAACAAACTAAATCATACAAAAACACAAAGAATAAGATAACAAATGTATACCATGAAAACAAACAAAATACCACAACAATACAGATAGAAACAAAAATAGATTCTTTGTGGGATACCTTGGTTTGTTGAAGGTATTGAAACTCCCATGGCTCCCATTGGCAACACTGCTGCTGCCAAATCTCTTCTCCAAATCATGATAGTGAGAAGCAGGAGCTTGTTTCATAGTAACAATATAAACATTAGTAACATTCTCCTGGCAAACAGCATGTCCCCAAAACCCCACCGAAAACACAAACACCAAAAGAACACCACAAAAGCCACCCATTTAAGGCAAAAGAAAAACAAAAAAACAAAAATCTCTCACTCCCAACTCGCTTCTCTCTTCCACCACCTCAAATCACTTTCCCTCTCACTTCATGGTAGAACCCAAGAAGGCCAAGCACCCCCAAGAAAGAACCTTTCCTTCAGAAAAGGCCTTCGAAGAACCACTGATGGAAAACCCAGAAAGGAACTGAAGCTACCACTCTTCCCCCTCACTTCCTGGGGAAAACTGAGAAGACCCAGAACGCCAAACACCCCCAAGATCACTCCTTTCCTTCAGAAATGGGAAGAGAGATGGATTTGAGATGTGGGTATTGGGATTCAAGTGTGGTCGTGAAGGTTTTCTATTGCTTCGGAGTTTGTGTGTTTTTTTGGGCTTTTGGTAATGTCGTGTTGTGTGCTTTCTCTTCCTGGTGGTTTAGAGTGTGGTGCAGCGCTACCAACACCGGCTCAGAAAGAGAAAGGGAAGAGGGGGCATAGAGAAGAGAGGTGTGAGAGAGAAGCAAAGATCTCCATCTCTCTCTTTGTCGAGTAAACAAAGATTTTGCTTTTGAGTTGAGGGTACTTTCCAACGTTCATATGTTTTTCTCGAGGATAATTTGCTAATGTCCACCTCTCAAGTGACCTAATTGGTCAAATGCACCAAGTTTTTGTTATTTCCTGATATGCACCTGTAATCCGGTCTTATTTGCTGATATACACCTCTGCCGTTAGTGGACCCCACTCCGTCACCGTTACCATCCAACGGCGTTAAAAAATTTGCAATTTAAACATTGTAAAATCAAAATGTCCTTAATTGTAAACAGAAAAAACTTCATAAAAAATCAAATTGTCTAACACTTTCTACTTTTTCACTCTCCACTCTTTCACTCTCTCTCTTGAATCTCTCTCTTCACTCTTTCACACACATTCTCTCATCCATCTTTCTCTTTCTCGCTCCACTCTCTCATCACTCTCTCATTTCTCCCTCTCCACTCTTTCACTCTCTCTCTTGAATCTTTCTCTCTCTCACCACTCTTTCACACACACTCTCTCTCTTGAATCTTTCTTTCTTTCTACCTCCACTCTCATTCTCCTCTCTATCTCTCATCACTCTTTCTCTCTCTCTCTCTCTATTGAATCTCTCTCTTCACTCTTTCACTCTCTCTCTCATCCCGCTCTTTTTTTAATCTCTCTCCTTTCTCCCTCTCCACTCTTTCACTCTTCTCTCTTGAATATTTCTCTTTCTCTCTCTTCACTCTTTCACTCTCTCTCTCTTGAATGTTTCTTTCTTTCCTTATCTCTCTTGAATATTTCTCTTTCTCTCTCTTTCTACCTCCACGCTCTCTCTCCTTTCTCCCTCTCTTCTCTCTCATCCCACTTTTTCTCTCTCCCTCTCTTGAATCTCTCTCTCCACTCTTTCACTCTCTCTCATCCCGCTCTCTCTTTTGAATCTCTCTCTCCTTTCTCTCTCTCCACGAAACACAATCTCTTTCTCTCTCTCATCACTCACTCTCTCTTATGAATCTCTCTTGAATCTTCTCTTTCCTTTCTCTATCTCCACTCTTTCTTTCTCTCTCTCTCTCTCTCTCTCTCTCTCTCGAATCTTTCTTTCTCCTTTCTACATCCACTCTTTCACACTCTCTTCCCTTTCTCCCTCTCCAATCTTTCACTCTCTCTCATCCCTTTTTCTTTCTCTCTCATTCCCTTATCTCTATTTTGAATATCTCTCCACGAAATTCAACCACTTTCTCTCTCTCTCTCTCTCTCTCCACTCTCTCACTCTCTCTCTTGAATCTCTCTTTCTCTCCTTTCTCCCTCTCCACTCCTCCACTCTCCCTCTCCAATCTTTCACTCTCTCTCATCTAACTTTCTCTCTCTCATCACTCTCTCTCCACTCTATCACTCTCTCTCCACTCTACCACTCTCTCTCATCCTTCTTTATCTCTCCCTCTCTCCTTTATCCATCTCCACTCTTTTACTCTCTCTACTTTCTCCCTCTCCAATCTTTCAATTTCTCATTTCTCCCTCCACTCTTTCACTCACTCTTTCATCCCTCTCTTTTCTCCCTTTTTAATCTTTCACTCTCTCTTGAAAAGAGAGAGAGAGAAAAAAGTGATGAGAGAGAATGAATGATTGGAGAGGGAGAAAGGATAGAGAGTGTGAAAGATTGGAGAGGGAGAAAGGAGAGAGAGTAAAAGAGTGGAGAGGGAGAAAGGAGAGAGGGAGAGAGAGAAAGTGGGATGAGAGAGAAAGTGAAAGATGAAGGGAATGTGTTCTAAAAGTTTTACTTTTAAATGTCAATTGTTATGAATTGAATGAGAAATCATTTTGTTTCTTGTTTATGTTATTCGACTTTTAGAAGTGTTAAGGAAGATGCTCTTGGTCCTTAACCGTAGAGCTCTAAAAGTTATTGGTTTACATAAAATAAAATATATTCGCAATCATGGTAATTAACATGGGACATTAATTACCGAGTTAAGATTGTCGTGTTGGTCATAGATCATTCTAGCTCTGCAAGTGAGTGACAACACGGGTACACAAAAGAGGAAAATATTACTTTTGTATACTGAATAGACCTAACAAGTAAAATATTATAGAAATGTGTTTCTATGTCATTAATATTTTACTGTGTCTTTGGTCCTTGGATATGATACTTATATCTGATCACTTAAGAATTGCTTAATTAGACTAGTGTCTTGAGCTATCGATGAGTGTAGTGTAAAGACATTAGTTGGTTAAGTATGACTTTTGTTGGAGAAGATAGTTAGTCAAAAGATTATCATTGCCCCTCTTAATTGAGTGATGATATTAGTAGGCCCCTTGATAAAGCAAAGTTATAATGTGCACAATGTGATTCGAGTTAATTCACATATTTGTAACTAGCTTAAAGAGATCAAGAAATGAATACTAATACAAAGATGACACAAAACTACTTTGTGTGTATTTCTAATATCATGAGGCAAGGGACGGGCACAAGTGGTGCACTCCATCACTAAATGGATCGGGTTTTATTTGAGTGGAATTAAGACATCTAACTAATTGGGAGCTATAATGTTTAGCTAGGTACCGCTTATAGCTTGTGATATTAAGCTTTTAATATCACTGTCAACTTAGTTTAGATCCTCCCATAAGTCACACCACAAAACTAGGAAACGAGAAATGAGGATTTTGAGTTCATAAGATGTGTCGGGTTTCATGTAGAAAATATGACACATGGGGTGAACAAGCAAAATCAAAATTATGTTTGTGATTAATAACATAATTAGAATCTAAATTAAATTCATATGTGATGTAAATATTATGGGGTGTAATGATTTATCATTACATAGGATAATGTGTTACATAAGTTGTAAATTTACTACTAATCCCGAAATGTCAAATTTTGTAGGGGTTAAACCGAAATTTGACAAGTCTGCAGTACTATGCAAAACGGTCGACCGGTTAGCATTAAACGGTCGACCGGTAGGTGCACGGTCGACCGGACACGTCTCGACCGATAACAGGGAATTTTCATCTGTTCGGAACGGTCGACCGAATCTATCTGTCGGTCGACCGAACATTGAGATGAAATATTTTATTGTTGTGAACGGTCGACCGAGTGTCCAACGGTCGACCGAAACTTGGTTCGAGCGGTCGACCGAACCTCCAAACGGTCGACCGGTCCAGACGGTTATCTGCAGAATTAACTTAAGAATTAATTAGATCATGCATGGAATTGGTCCATAATTGATTTAATTCGTGGCTGAGATTATTTGTTAGTAAAAAATGGATGGTTAGATGGACGTTTGCATAAAATCATGGGCAAGAGGTTGCACATGAATAGGTAATTTGGAGAGAACTTATAAATACAAGTTTATCTCATTACCTCATTAATTAATTCATTATTTTCTCATGCAAAAATCTCTCTCCATAACTCTCCACGAAATTTCCTTAATTCTTAAGATTAGTTTTAGTCTTCAGAGATCTTCTTCTCAAGGGAACTAAAGAGGAGTTAGTAATTGGATTCTAAACCCTATTGGAAATTGAGAGACTAGCTCTTCTCTCTCAAATCTCGTTTAGAGTTTGGTGAATACTCGGAGGCAATCCACCGGGCGATTCGAGCGGCAACACGACTCCGGATCTTCAAGAGGTTTTAGAGAACCTCTAGGTATGATCCTCTTTGCAATTGTTTGTTCTAATGCATGTTAAACAATTAGGATAAACAAATGCATGTCTATATGAAAATCGAAGAAAATATGAATGTTTCGATCCTATATGTTTATAAAATTTCGAAAATATATACATGTAGGATTTCATGTTTAATTATACATATATATTTTTCGAATTTTCATGTATAATAAGGATCTATTACAATTTTCTTCGATTTATTTTATGCATGCATCGGTTTGTTTTAACAACTAGTTTCAAAAACATATTAAAACAAACACAAAGGGACTCCGAAATTCATACCTAGAAGTTCTCAAAAACTTCTTGACGTTTCAGAGACGTTGAGGAAGACAATCGTCGCTTCTCGTTGCGCCGGATGCCTCCGAGTGTTCACCGAAACCCTAAACAAGGTTGGAGAGAAAGGAGCTAGCCAATCAATCTCCAAACAAGCTTAGAATCTAGCTACAAACCCCTTCCTTAGCCTCTGAGATTTCTCCTTCAAAGACTTAGAAAACTAAGAGGATTTTCGTGGATTTTTGTGGTGAATTTTTGAGAGAAAATAATTAGAAAAAAACTTCTATCAATTGAGGAGAATAAGGACCTATTTATAGGCTCCTATCTTACTCTCAATCATAGCTATTCTTAAGCCACGAATTCTTGACATTTTCTCTCACAAATTAATTCCAAAATGCATTACATGCATCCACAAAACGTTTGACCAAGTTTGAAGCTAATCCAACAATCGATCAAATTAATCTCTTAATTATCAAAGGCAGAAAATCGATCGTGCGTCGGTTTACCGAGTCCCACTCGGTTAACCGAATATGTCACGATTGTTTAACCGAGTACGCGACGGATGACCGAATCTTAAGGAGAAAAATTCTCCTTAACCGATCGGACTAATTCTCGTCCAAGAGCGAGTGCTATTCGGTTAACCGAAAATATCGGAACTTGACATTGTTCGGTCGACCGTTTCTGGTTCGGTATACCGTCCCAGAGTTCCAGGCACTTTGGTCAAGTTTGGTCAATCAAATTGACCATCCGTTCCACGTTCGGTTGACCGATCCACAGATCCTTCGGTCGACCGAACCTTAACGGATTACCGAACTTCTACCCGATTTTGCCTTTTTCAAATTTTGGATTTATTTCCAACAAAATTTGAACTTTAGGGGTTTCAGCAGATTCACAACTTATGCAATATATTATCCTATGCAATAATAAATTATTGCACCCCATAATATATGCATCTCATATGAATTTATCATGATTCTAATTATGTTATATATAACATAATTGATTTTACTTGTTCACCACATGTGTCATATTTTCTATAAGAAACCCGACACATCATATGAATCAAAATCAAGCTTCTTGTTTCCCGGTTTTTGCGGTGTGACCTATGGGAGGATCTAGACTAAGTTGGCAGTGATATTAAGAGCTTAATATCACAAGCTATAAGCGGTATCTAGCTACACATTATAGCTCCCAATTAGTTAGATGTCTTAATTCCACTCAAACCAAAACCCGATCCATTTAGTGATGGAGTGCACCACTTGTGTCCGTCCCTTGCCTCATGATATTAAAAATACACACAAAGTAGTTTTGTGTCATCTTTGTATTAGTATTCATTTCTTGATCTCTTTAAGCTAGTTATAAATATGTGACTTAACTCAAATCACATTGTGCACATTATAACTTTGCTTTATCAAGGGGCCCACTAATATCATCACTCAATTAAGAGGGGCAATGATAATCTTTTGACTAACTATCTTCTCCAACGAAAGTTATGCTTAACCAACTAATGCCTTTACACTACACTCATCGATAGCTCAAGACACTAGTCTAATTAAGAACTCCTTAAGTGATCGGATATAAGTCTCATATCAAAGGACCGAAGACACAGTAAAATATTAATGGCACAGAAACACATTTCTATAATATTTTACTTATTAGGTCTATTCAGTATACAAAAGTAATATTTTCCTCTTTTGCATACCCGTGTCGTCACTCACTTGTAGAGCTACAATGATCTATGACCAACACGACAATCTTAACTCGGTAATTAATGTCCCATGTTAATTACCATGATTGTGAATATCTTTTGTTTTATGTAAACCAATATCTTTTAGAGCTCTACGGTTAAGGACCAAGAGCCTCTTCCTTAACACTTCTAAAAGACGAATAACATAAACAAGGAACAAAATGATTTCTCATTCAATTCATAATAATTGACATTTAAAAGTAAAACTTTTAGAACACATTCCCTTCAATACATACTATAGGGCACGAAATCCAACAAAAGATTGGAGAGAGAGAGAAAGGAGAGAGAGAGAGAGAGTATGGTGTGTAACCCTTGTCTCGATCTTGAATGTCCATGGATTATCTCTGGTTTAACCCTGGAGTCCTTTCTGGACTAACTCTGGATAGGTTATGGTTCCACTCTGGATACTCAGCGTATCCTTAGTGCATCCTGTAATCACTCTGGATTAACTCTGGATAGAGTATGGTGCACCTCTGGATTCTTTGTGTACCCTTCGTGCATCCTGGAATCACTCTGGATCGTTGCTTGATTGAATCTGGAATCTCTGGATCGACCCTGGAATCACTCTGGATCGACTCTGGATGCACTCTGGATCGACACTGGATCGACTGAGAGTTAGTCCATAATCGATCCAGAGTTAGTCCAGAGTCGATCCAATGTCGATCCAGAGTCGATCCAATGTCGATCCAGAGTGATTCTAGAGTCGATCCAGAGATTCCAGCTTCAATCAAGCAACGACCCAGAGTCGATCCGGAGTGATTCCAGGATGCACGTGGGGGTGCGTAGAGTATCTAGAGTCGAACCATAATCTATCCAGAGATGATCCAATAATTCGTGTTCAATCAAGCAACAATCCAGAGTGATTCCAAAGTCGATCTATGAATTTCAGATTAAATCAAGCAACGATCCAGAGTTGATCCAGAGTGATTCCAAGATGCACGAATGGTACGCGGAGAATCCAGAGGTGCACCATACTCTATGCAGAGTTAATCCAGAGTGATTCAAGATAGAGAAAGAGAGAGAAAGAGGGATGAGAGAGAGAGAGAAAGGGAGGACATAGAGAAAGAGTGAATGAGTGGAGAAATGAGAGAAAGAGGGATAAGAGAGAGAGAGAGAGAGATTCAAGAGAGAGAAAGATGGAGGAGAGAGAAAGAGAAAGAGGGAGGAGAGAGAAAAGGGATGAGAGATAGAGAAAGAGAAAGATTCAAGAAAGAGAAAGATTGAGGATAGAGAGAAAGAGGGATGAGAGAGAGAAAGATTCAAGCAACGATCCAAATACGATCCAGAGAGATTCAAGAGAGAGAAAGAGGGATGAGAGAGAGAGAGAGAGAAAAAGGGAGGAGAGAAAGAAAGGGTGAATGATTGGAGAAAGGAAAGAAAGAGGGATGAGAGAGAAAAAGAGGGATGAGAGAGAGATTCAAGAGAGAGAAAGAGGTGGGAGAGAGAAAGAGAAAGAGGGAGGAGATAGGGAAAGAAGGATGAGAGAGAGAGAAAGAGAAAGATGGAGGAGAGAGAGAAAAATGGATGAGAGAGAGAGGAGAGAGAGGGAGGAGAGAGAGTGAAAGAGTAGAGAGGGAAAAAGGAGAGAGAGATTGAAGAGAGTGAGTGTGTGAAAGATGGATGTGAGAGAGTGAAAGAGTTGAAAGAGAAAGAAAGAAAGAAAGAGGGATGAGAGAGAGTGAAAGATTGCAGAGGGAGAAAGGAGAGAGAAACTGGAAGAGTGGAGAGGGAGAAATGAGAGAGAGATATATTCTAGAGAGAGTGAAATAGTGGAGAGGGAGAAAGGAGAGAGAGATGAGGGATGAGAGAGATAAATACAAGAGTGGATATAGAGATTCAAGAGAGAAAGAGAGGGATGAGAGAGATTCAAGAGAGAGAAAGAGAGGGATGAGAGAGATTCAATAGAGAGGGAGGAGAGAGCGAGAGAAAGAGAGATTCTAGAGAGAGTGAAATAGTGGAGAGAGCGAGAGAAAGAGAGATTCTAGAGAGAGTGAAATAGTGGAGAGAGAGAGAGAGAAGGGAGAGAAATTCAAGAGGGAGAGAGAAAAGGGGATGAAAGAGAGAGAGAGGGAGAAAGGAGAGAGTGAGGGATTCAAGAGAGAGAGAGAGAGAGAGAGAGAGAGAGAGAGTGAAAGAGTGGAGACTGTTAGACAATTTGATTTTTTATGGGGTTATTTGTATCTACAATTAATGACAATTCTATTTTACGAGGTTTAATTTGCAAATTGTCTAACACCGTTAGACTTTAACGGTACCGGAGTGAGAGGCAGTAACGACAGAGGTGTATATGTATAATTAATTCAAATCGCAGGTGTTTATGAGACAATATAAAAAAACCAGGTGTATATTGCCAATTTGGACACCTGAGAGGTTTACCGTAGCAAAAATCCCTTTTCTCAACAAGGAATGTGAGTGCTCTTTAAACACAGCTCGTTGATTTGTGGTTGGTTCAGAATTTATATATTTGAATATATAAGTAATTTTTTTATAAGAGCATCATTAACGGCGCCCAAGCAGTTCCCGGGCGCCTTGCTTTCTCTCTCAGCCACGTCAGCTTCTCTCTCTGCCACGTCAGCACAAACCAACCCCCCTACAAAATCCTTAACCATTACCCAATCCACCCAGTCACGCTACAGTATTTGTTGTCATGTCATTATTTTTATTCTTCTCTCCAAAACTCTTTCAACAATCAACAAAATATATTAATAATCATTATCGTAATTATTTAATATCAACAATTCTTTCGTTTTTAATTAACATTTAATTAATAAATACGAAAATATTATTAAAATTTAGAAAACCACAAATTAATAAATTTAAAATTTAAACTTTAAAATTTAGGACCTACAGTATGCGCGTGACTCACAAAAGACGAGACGATTGGATCGAGGCTTGGACTTCTCAGGCATCGAGGACCTACAGTATGCGCGTGACTCACGAGAGACGAGACGATTGGATCGAGGATTGGACTTCTCAGGCATCGAGGACCTACAATATGCGCGTGACTCACAAACGACGAGACGATTGGATCGAGGCTTGGACTTCTCAAGCATCGAGGACCTACAGTATGCGCGTGACTCACAAAAGACGAGACGATTGGATCGAGGACCTACAGTACGCGCGTGACTACTTCAATATATATACCCCAACCACATTAATTCTCTACTCACCTCTATTCCAATCTTACTTCTTCCACCATAATTCTCTACTCACCTCTACTCTCTACTCACAATGTCATCTTCAGAAGGCAATGGTTCACCAGATTACCGACGATCTCCATCTCGTCCACCCCCAAGCCAACACTTTTTCCCTTACCAAAATGTTCCACAACCAGGATTCCACCCGTTATACCAAAGCCAATTTACCACACAACCAGGATTCCACCCGTCCCACCAAAGCCAATTTTTACCACACCCAGGGTTCTACCCACACAATCAATACCAACAGCCAACTCAGGAAGAAGGGCAAACCCAATTCCCAATGGGTATGTATACTCGCCTCCTAAATGGCGAAAGTAGTGAAAATGCAAGCCGCTATACAGCTGATGTGAATGAAGAAACCGCGACCCAGGGAACACGCAAAACCACGACGATGATGTCGCAAAAATCGTGGTCCGCACAAGAGGATCAACGACTCGTCTCAGCTTACATGGTTGTCAGTGGCAATGATGTGGTTGGGACAAACCAAAAAATGAAGTCCTTTTGGAAACGTGTGGAGCGCATCTACAATGACTCAGGCGAGCCAGGTGTGGTAGAGCGTAACGATGAATCATTGAAGGGGCGATGAAGGCGTACATTGCCATCTGTGAACCAATGGGTCGGTTGCTTCGACCAGGCGGTGCAGAGGAAGAGAAGCGGTTACAACGAGGACGATGTCATCCATGAAGCGCACATCATCTACGAACGAACACACAACGCCAAATTTCAGTTCATGCATGTTTGGCTTTTGTTACGCATGTACCCTAAATGGGAGTCTGTTGCGCTTGGACTTCCCACCGGAAACGTCGTTGCAGAAAGTCCGGAGAGTTTTAGCAGCGGGAAAAGAAAAGGCACCGACGACGATGGGAGTAACGCAACACCGTCAGCAGATGAAATGGTGTTCGAAACATGTCCTCGTCCTGAAGATGTTAAAAAAGCCAAAAAGAAGAAGGGGAAACAACCATTTCAGGCACAACTTGATCCTGAGATGTTAGAACTGGGGAAACAAATTGAATATATCGCAAAAGTGAAAGAGGAAAAATATTTGCGTTACGAAGAACGGATGGAGAGGAAACGCATCGAAGCTGAGGCGAATTTCCAAAGGGAACTGAACAGCAAGAAACTTGATGTCCTCTTCGCTCTAATGAAGAAGGAAAACAAGGACGAATTCGATAAAGAAACACTTGCTGAACTCAAGGAGTGGGCTAAAGCACAAGGATATCTGTAGGTGCTTATGTTTTCAATATGTCTGTGGTAGTTTATCAGTATTCTGGTAATTTAAATTCCGTATCCGTAGGATGATTGTCTTTCCTTTCCTTATTTCTGTTGTATTTCGTATTTTGTATTTGTATTGTATTTTGTTTCCGAAATGTATGAGTATTGTACTACTATTTCTTAATTTGTTTATGATTTTTTTATATCTAAGTAAATCAAAAATTTGTTAATTAATTATAATTTTTTTTTCAATTATTTTGTAATACCTAATTAATTAAATTCCATTTACCTAATTAATACATTATCCTAATTATATATAAATAATCTTTATTTTTAAAACAAAAACAAAAAAAATAAAAAATAAAAATAAAGGACGAATGGGGGGGGGGGGGGGGGGGGGGCACGTGGCCCCCCGCCCGGGAATCCGCCCAGGGCGCCCCGCCCTGGGCACGCCCTCCGTTAAGGGAGGGCTGCCCGGGCGCCCCGGAGGGCGCCCGGGCTTAGAGCACCCTTTAAGGGTGCTCTAAGCCCTAGCCCATAGGGTTAATTTTCAATTATCAAGTTTGGTTGCTTAACCAAATCTCACCGATTATGGGTTATTAGAGTCTGTAGGGGTAGGAATCGAATTTTCGTCTCACCCCTGCATCAACTTAATTAGTCATTGGACCAATATAGATGTGCAAAGATATACATGTTACGCATATACGTAAAATATTGGTTAAATGGGCTCAGACTCGTTTCATGGTAACTGAGTCTCTTTTTTTGAACATGTAGATGTAGTTCACGTTAAGAGACTCGTTTCATGGTTAAGAGTATGCGAAAAGGTTGAGATTCTTCAATTATCTCTTTAAAAATGTTACACAAATAAGAGAAATGTCAAATTTTCCCTCTATGTCCGTCACTTTAACTTGATATCCGAGAACAATATCTAAAGACAAAACTAACTTCTGTGCAATCAACACTTCAATGTAATAGTGTAGCTGGTTGAGGGTGCAGAATTAGACTCTCATGTCTTGAGATCGAACCCCAATGAAAACAAAAAATTACACCTCGGGTACCTGACATTTATTCGCCTCCAGTTTGAAACCGCAATTCGTATCATAAAGTGAGACGGATGTCGAGAAATTTTAGATCATCAAAAAACAAATTTACGTGCATTTAATAGAGGTTCACATTAGTGCATTGTGAACTTCGTAAACACACACAAACTTGTTCAGGTCCAACTTAACTAACATCACTAGATGTTCCATGAATTGTGTAATTAAATGCAATATAATTTTCCGTGAAGTGGAATTCGTAGCTTCATGTGATTGTGCTTAGTGAGTCAATTTACATGTCAACTCCCATCTAGTTTCAATTGCTATGTTCGATAACTTCTAGGTTGTGTTTGGTTGCGATTTATAACTAACATATTTGGTTGAGATTGTGCTGAAATTTGCAAATCTTTAATGACATTTTGAAATTTCACATTTATATAAAAATTATCAAAACAAAATTCCATGTTGAGAGGTATTTCGAAATTCCACACAACTATTTTTAATTTTAGTCATTCGAATTAATGCAAAATATTAATGTTATGTTTCGAATATGGTTTTATGCACGTTAGTACATGATTTTTATTATTTGTATACATTTATGATTGGGAAACTAATAAATTATTTTTTAAAAAAATTGTTGTCATTTTAAATTAACATGTTTGTCCAAATATATTAAATACAAATTACGTCATTTATAAATTATGTGATTTGTAAATCCAGTAAATTGCAAATTCCACAAAACTTTCAAATATTAAGTCACAGCGCAACCCTACAACCTACACAAAAGAAACATATTATTTACGATTATAGGGAGAGAAGGAAAAAAAAGAAGAAAAAAGAGAACCAAAGGTCACCGACCAAAGACAACGACCTCAATCTCAAGGGATCCACAATCCTTGTTATCCAAGTTTCACATGTAGGTCATTTTCCCCCTGAAAGGAGAAAAGAATGGAACTTGTGTTCTTTCTCTTTGCCTTTTTCCCTTGGGCGCCTTAAATGACCGTTCACTTCAGATGGGTTAGGTAATAAGGGGTGTGTGAGTGTGAGGGCATTAAATAAAGCAGTGTGGTCTGCTGTGGACTGTGGTGGTTCTTTCCGATGATCAGAGGTCACGTGAGAAAAGAATTCTGGTGAGTCCAACAGGTCAAATAGAGACAACTGCATTAGCAAAATCTTGTTGAAATCCATATGCAATAAAAGCTTTCTCAAATGCAACTCTTTTATGGTTATGTTGAAGACTAACTGTCTGGCCGTCTGGGTCCGTTGAATATGTTCTCTACCATCATGCGTCTCTCTGATATTGATTAATAGACATATGAAGTGTTGCTTATTGTAATTGCCATAATTGCCATTTTGTTTAATAATTGGGTGCTTCAAATGGAAAAGTTACCTACAAAATCTGCCGAACCTCTCACATTAGACATGCATGTAAGCATGCATGTAAGAGAGATCGATGAAAGCAAACCACACAAGAAAATAATCAATTACAAAATACAGACAAAGCATACTAGATTTAATGTGGCTCAGAAAAATCCCCTCTCACTAGTGCAGAATAGGCTTTACTCGTCGCCCCATAGACGTCGACCGTTGTAACGGTCGACGTCTAGTAAGGACAGGACCGAATAGACGTCGACCTTGGTAAAGACCGACGTCTATTGTGTATTATAGACGTCGGGTGTAGGAATACCGAGCTTAGCCGACGTCTATAGGGTATAGACGTCGACCTATAGACGTCGGTTGTTGGAGTACCTTGTGCATCCGACGTCTATAGGGTATAGACGTCGACCTATAGACGTCGTATGTTATATAAGACCGACGTCTATACTCCATGCGTATCGACGTCGAGGTATAGAGATCGGCGTTATATAACATCTGACGTTTATATGTCTTAAAGAAATCAAACATACGTGTTTTCTTTCATTCATTTCAGACGAAATCCACCTAAACCTTAGCCGTCCCGCGACCGAACTCTCCTCGCGACCGATCTCCGACCGATCCGCACCGTCTCCGGCACCGCAGCGAGGTCCCAAGCTCTCCTCCACTTCTCCGACCCTCTTCTCCTTCTTCCTCCGTCTTTCTCCACATGTAAGTTTTAAGTTCGTTTTTGGTTGTTTATTTTCGGATTTTTCTTGTAGTAACGATTCTTTTTTATGTTAGTATACTTCTCGTGTCGTTTACAGCGACATCCTCCGCTGCCACAACTGTGTGACGTCCTCCGCTACCACAGCCGTCACCGCACCACCTCCGCTACGTCTTCCGGAACCACAAAGACCTCCTCCGGCATCACAACTTCCCCCTCATCCTCTGGTTCGTGCTTAACCACCTGTAGAAAAATCATATTGTTTGATTAGGTTCTCATATTTGATATGTTTAGATTGTGGTGTTCGGATATGTTTAGATATGTTTAGATTGTGGTTTTTAGAAATATTCTTAAACATGTAAAAATATTTGATATGTTTAGATATGTTACGAAAGAGTGATCAAAGTGGTGTTCTGTAGAGGTGTGAAGATCCCATGAAAACATACACTACTTATATAGAGATATTGGTGAAGAATTTTCAACAAAGTTTATTACGTTTTATTTTATGTCATTTTCATGTTGGATGTGTTTGGTTGACTAGAATGGAGTGTGATTGTGTGAATGTTTAATTCATTTGATTTCACTCATTCATTGGATTGATTTGGTTTGGATTGAGTTGGGTTGGTTGGATGATTTAAATGAGTATATATGACTTGGATTGGTTTGGTATCTTAGGTCTTGAGTTGGGTTGGTTGGATGATTTAAGTAATGTTGTTATGTTGTTTGGGATACATTATTGAGTAAATTTGAATGCAAATGAACTAACGTTCTTCATGGATCTCATACATGTCTATTTCAACATGAGTAGATTTGTAATGTGAATGTGATGTAGTAGAGAAATACATGATGTGAATGTGAGTAGATATACATTTTTCTTGTTGATTTCAAGATTTGAAGAATTTTACATATCAAATTTTAAGTGGAGGTTCTGCCAAAATTTCAATAAAATTTTATTCCCAATTATTATTAATAACATGATAGTTTGTGTTTAAAATGTTTTTCTGTCAATCCAAGTAATTAATTTTTAATACTTGTTTTAAATATTTTAAATGTTTATTGCCTTACTTTTTTGAATTTTTAATATTATGTGTTTAATTTTTTTAATAAAATCAATTAGACGTTGACCCCTAGGATTTTCGGACGCATTAAGGAGAGGAAACCGTTTAAGACCGTTATGGCCTGAATGTCGTTTCTCATCTAGTCTCCTTGAGATTTTAGGAACCTCCGGGTTCTTGATTTCATACAGATTAGTGGTCCTCAATGTTTAAGACCGTTTTGGCCTGAACGTCGTTTCCCATCCAGTCTCCCTGAGATATTAGGGACCTCCGGGTTCTTGATTTCCTACAGACTGGTGGTCCTCGGTGGGACCTCGAAGTTAGGTGTCGTCTATTACTAAGGACCTATAGTGGACTTTAGGCTTGTTTTGGCCTTGATTGCTTAGTTAGGTTTCTAACCTTCCTTATTCCACGCTAGATTAAGGACTTCATCTCTTCTCCTCTTAGTCATTCTTTTCGCATCTTAATGTCTCCGAATCTTCTCATCTACGAACACATTCTTTTAAATTGAAATTTTATTTATTTTCTGCAATAATAACTATCATTTTTTCTAATGTTTAGATTGAAATGGATCGAGAGTGGATTATTTCAAACAGATTGAGTGATGAGTATGAGAACAGAGTGAATATGTTCTTAGAGGTTGCCAAAAAACATTCTAAGAAAATGAAAGACAACGACATGGCCTATTGTCCGTGCAATAAGTGTCATAATATGTCAGTGTTGACTTTTCAGAAAATGAAAGATCATTTGTTTGAGAAAGGTTTCGACCCAAATTACAGACGGTGGATATGGCACGGCGAAAATGAATCATTTAGTCGTTCCAAGAATGATGGAGAAGACGTTAGTGTGGAAGATCACGTTAGTACGTCAAAGACGAGTCGCAAGTGATCGACTCGAAGATAGTAAGTTGCATCATTTATATATATGTTATTAATTCAGAATCATTAATTTTATAATTTTCAAATGTTAGTAAATATTGTTTTAAACTTAGGACTCTCTGAAGTTGAGAGAATCTCAAGGAGAATTTGCTTCCGATGGTCGGAATGATATTCTACGCGAGGCCTTGGGAAACGACTAACACCCCGGTCGTGTGCGGGGGGGTAGGGAGTATAGTTGGACTTCGACAATATTATGGAAAGACTCAACGGTCTACTTCGTCGACTGGTCATACCAAATGCCAGTAAGAGATCGCAGATTTGAAGAATACGTTGCAACTTGTTTTGGAGAGATTGGATCGTTTGCCTACTTCTCCTACCCGTCGTAAGACCGGTTCTTCCGCGGAGACTACTCCTCCATTTCCGCAAGTGCTCCACCCCGATCGACAAGATGATTTCGTGTCTCATTCTCGAGAATTGGCCCTCGTCGACGGTCCCTCGTTTGGAAAGTTCGCGGATGGATCTAGATGTGCTTTATCTGTCGAAGACCCTGATCGAAGATTGGTGGGACACGAGAAAGTTTATAACATCTCCAGACACCACTTCACAGAGGTAGGAGAGGGAGAATTGAAGGTTGCAGTTGAGAGTTGCTTAGATCCTGGTGCTTTTGTGCCATTTCCGGAAGAAGAGATTGTTACTCTCGGCGATGCTATCGGTGGGTTCGTGCGGTGGCCTAGTTATTTAGTAGAGCTAAACGACAAACATGAGGTATAGTTTAACTTTGAAAGACTTTAAACTTCAAATTTGTTAACAATTGTATTTTAACGGTTGTATATATATGTAAGGTGTCAAGCCCCTGGAGCAAAGGGTCAAACAACCAATCTCCGATCAACATTAATTTGCTTCCAAGTAGGTGCAAAATGTTGTATCAATGTATGGTAGGTAGGGAAGCACAATCCTTAAGTACCTGGGAGTTGGAGGGGGATAAAGGGTTGCCTCCCACTTTGTTCGTCACCAAAGAGGATATCATGCAGTTCATGGTGATGGATTCGTTGTGTATCATGATTATCGACGTGCAAGTGAAGTAAGTGTTTTTTTTGTATACAATGAAAAGTATTGAATAATTTTATCAAAACTGTAATAAAGTATAATTTTTATACTTGTAGACATCTTTACGACGCCAGAAGGTCAATCTTTCCCGAGGATCAAGTATTTGGATTTATCTGTCCATCTACATATATATATGGGAATGACGATAAATCGGGTCAACTAGGGACATTCTTTAAAGAAGAAGACAAAAGATATTATCTGCTCCCTTATCATGAGAGGTAAACTTTGTAATTCAAAGTGAAATTTTATTTTGTAATAAGCTTCTAATTATATATATAACAGGGCTCATTGGATGCTTATCGTTGTATGCCACACGACTAATTCGGCATATTGGTTTGATCCGTTGGGGTCGAATAAACCAAGGGACTCAATAAAGAAACTTCTAAATATGTAAGTTCGTTTAGTCGTGAAAAAAGTAATTCGTGGTTTTTTATTAGTATTATTGAATGATATTTTAACTTGTGCTATTCAGGGCAATTAAGGTTTACAAAGGTGGTAGGAGAACAACCACAAAAGCAGGAATAACATGACATGGAATGAGAGTACGTTCTATCTCATTTTTGTTAATTAACTTAGGAACATATATTTAACAAATTTCTATGTTTGTAGTACCGGAAGAAGGTTCGAAATACGGAATGTGGTTACTACATGATGAGATATATGGAGGAAATCCTCGATGTGGCAACTCAAGACGTATGTCTAACCGAGGTAATGTAGATCGTTATTCAATTGTATATTCAATTGTAGTTTCAATATTTAGTTATTAATATTCAACACACTTGTATTTTTTTGATAGGTCTTCCCAAAAACTAGTGATCCCTTCTCGCAACAGGAGCTCGGTGAAACTCGCGACCGATGGACTCGCTATTTTATCAGAAACATGTTGACGAACTAAGAGGTTCTCCTGCCACTAGCATTTTTTGTAATTTAGTTAACAAGTGCACTTGTATTACAAACCTACACTTTATGCCTTACTATAATCGCCTTAATTTTAGAATGAATTAATTGCAAGTGTGTTGAATGTCAATTGTGTATGCTTGTGTATGCTTGTATGTTTGTGCATGTATGGTTGTATGTTTGTGTTTGTGCATGTATGTTTGTGTGTTTGTGCTTGTATGTACATGTGGATGAAATTGTGAGTATTTGTGAACAAATTTATAGATGAACGAATTTGATGCAGTTGTATGTACACGAATACGATGACTAAAAACAATTTCGTCGGATGCTATTTTTTTGTCCTTGTTTAGGAATAGACGTCAGTTGTTTGTACTAGCCGACGTTTATTCCTCTGAAGAAAGGAATAGACGTCAGCTTTAGTATGAATCCGACGTATAAGTTTTAGGAATAGACGTCGTCTCTTATTGAACCAACGTATATGCTTTAGGAATAGACGTCGTCGCTTATTGAACCGACGTCTATACCTAACGAATAGACATCGGTCTATATAACGACCGACGTCTATACGTTAAAGAATAGACGTCGTCTTATATATACAGCCGATGTATATTCTTTAGGTATAGACGTCGGTCTATATGAAGGCCGACGTCTATGTATAGACGACACACACATAGACGTCGGATCTGGGAGTGCTTATATCCGACGTATATAGCCTCGTACATCCGACGTATATTCCATTTTCTGTAGTAGTGTCTGCTTAATCCACAACTTCCAACCTTAAGGTATCCACTACAAAAAGGATTACACATGAAGACACACTCTTATCTTCTGCACTATACAGACACTTCACTCTTTACCTTTCAAATTCAATAGCACAAACTTTGCGCACCCGCAAGCATTTCAAACAAACCTTATTTTTTTCTATGAAGACATCAATATTACTCAATCACGAAAAACCTTTGGGGAAACCTTTTATTGCCTTGAATAAGTCAGGATTTACTTGATTCATTACGTGACACGTACCTCATGAATAATAGATTGTTATTTTCGTAAGAGGGTTAAATAAAAAACATGAGGCAACACAACTAGTATTATTTGAAATGGTGCCAACAGTCTGTTAAGCTCGGATTTTGCTCCGATTTTGCTCGACGTTGCTCGGATCGGTTAGTAACGAGCCGAGCAGACCCCGCTCGCTCGATGCTCGCTCGGTGCTCGCTCAATTATCGCTCGAAACTTGATTACTATATCCAATTATTTGATTAACATGAATATTCTATCCAATTACCCAATCGGTTAAGTGTTAAACTCATTTAATAAACTAATTTACCAAACCCAACAATCCATTTAACAAACCAAACCAAAATACTCATAAGAATCAAAACCTTATTAGCCCTAAACTTTTCGTTTTCCATTATTATTATTTCTTTTTTTTCTCATTCTTTTCTACACCAAAAGTTCAAATAAATTAAGGTTTGGGTCAGGTGAATGATCTTATTTATAAGATGTTGATGTTGTGAGTTGTCTTATAATTTAAGAGATTGTGTTTGATTTTTAGATTGTGTTGATTTTGTTTGATCTAAGTGTATAATCTTATTTATAAGTTGTTGATGTCGTATAATTTATAAGATTGTGTTTTATTTTAGGTGCTAATTTTAAAATTATGTTAGTAACTATTAATATATTTGTCTTAAGTAATCTTATAATTTACTTTTTAGAACAACATTATTAGCAATTCAATACCAAAAAAATATATCAGGTTAACAAGCCGCTCGCGAGCAGGTCGAACCGAACACGAGCAGAATTTTCCGCTCGAAACCCTTAACAAGTCAATCTTGAGCAGACTCGGATCGCTCGTTTAGAGATCGATTACACCCCTACCAACTGAACTTGCTCAGTGTGTCTATTAAATTTCAGAAATGTTGCAAAAATTACTCATTGCGTCACCATTGAAATATAATAAAGCTTTGTTATGGACCGGTCGACCCCTCGCATCATTGATTTACTATTTAGGACTTCAATATGATTCCATCTCCACATCTTTCGGTAACCTCAATAGAATGAGACCGTTCCCATCACATCAAGTCGGTCTTCCTTATTCTTTTCCAGTCACACATCTAAGCAAAAACAAGTACGAATTCGAGAAAACACACATACGTAGCATCTCTTTATCCTATTAGCAGAATGTGATTAGTGAAATACAAGTAAATTATAATATAGTCATGTATCTTGAAGTGAAATGAAAAGAATTTAATTAGAAATGAGTTTAGAATTTAGATCACATATCTATTTGTAATTCAAATCAAATTAGAAAAATTCAATGCCAACAACCTAAAGTTAGTTTTCTTGTCCTTACGACTTCATATATTAAGTAGAAGCCATTAACCACCGTATTGTATTATTGTATATATCAGCACCCCTTCTAAATTTGTTGGGTCTACTTTAACTTAAACCTACTTATGCATTGGGAATCCATAATCACGGTGGAGATGTCCTTGTCACCATAAAATGTCTCGTTTACTCGATCATGCAAGAACACTTAATTAGCTCAATCAATATTTAATCTGGTGGTCCAGATGTTGCCAACTTGTGATTATGTAGCGTGCTCACATGGACGCCTAAAGAGATGCTGTAACGTCCCGAAACAGCGGAAGATTTAAAATTTCGAAATAACGAATAAAACTGACAACTCAAGGCGGGAACGTCACTATATATAAATATATAAATCCGGGTGCACCCAAAATACATGGAGTTTACAAAAAGGCGTACAACTACAATCCAGATGAAAGAAATGAAAATACAAGTAGTCGTACAATCTCGCAAATGCCGAAGAGGATCCGACTCCAAAGCGCTCCGTCCTCGGTCACCACCCACCCGGACCTACTGTGGTCCTGAAATAAAAAGTGCAACAACAATGCCTGAGTTTCCTGAAAGGAAACCCCGTATACCAAGCCCTAAATGCATGCAAGACTATCAATGAAACCTATCATACTAGTCATCATGGCATGGCATCAATGCGATACATAAAACAATCCCTCAACGGGTAAACAGACCCACTACGGGGTAAACAATCCCACCACGGGGAACCACAGGACCTCTGTCCGCAAACTGTAAGGGGTCCCACTCTGAGACCTACCGTAGGCACATACGGTCTAGCAGAAGGTACGCAACGAACCCCACACGCGACTACTCTAGTCAAGGGATCGGTGAGGAGCGTCCGCACGCCTGCGCGAAGTAGAAATCAGCTGAAATCTCGAGGTCAACACCTCACCAACGGGGCCGTCGCCCAGGTCGGTCCACTCATCTGGAGGAGCCCGTCCAGACTACCCTGCCGGAAAAGATCGTCGGCAGTCCATACCCTCACCGGAACAGCATCGGTGGGACACCATCGCCCGGAAACGTCGTCGGACGGCACTTCCGCCGGAACAGCATCGGCAGAACAATCATCACCCGGAACAGCATCGGGTGGAACAATCATCGCCTCGTCTACACGAGCGATCCGAGCTCAAACAGCCCGCAGGGTCAACATGCTCCAACGAGCCGTGCACCTCGTGCACCGGGATCCTCAATCCCTCAGGCCTGCTACTCTACTGTGAGTCAGAACATCAAGGCTACGTCGCCCTCCATCTGTGGAGACGACACGTCCCAGATGCCCACACTCTTCCACACGGCGGTCCCTGGGCAGGCACGCAGAACGCACCCACCGTCACCTCCCGGCTCACGCGCTAAGCGAGGACACGGGTTTCCGTGGACAGAGTTGACATCTCACTAGGACAAGAAAAACCAGTACTGTGCCCCATCGGTCGACCGAATCAGGCAAACTGGTCGACCGAAACCAACAGTAACGGTCGAACGGATTTCCTCCAAACGGTCGAACAAAGTGCCCAACACTCTGTCTCCAATCGGTCGAACCAGCGGGAAGAACCGGTCGACCGGACAGGTCAAAATTCTAGGTCTGACTAAGTCAAAATCAATTCAACAATCGGTCGACCGACTCAAGGGTCCCGGTCGACCGAACATTACAGGGTCAGCCTAGTAATTCTAAGTCATATAATCGGTCGAACGCATATACTAACCGGTCGAACCAACAATCAATAAACAACAACAACTTAAGTTCCGGTCGAACCACAAGGCTCGGTCGACCGGAAACAGGCAACATCAAACACGAACCCACGAAATTTGGCATAACCGGTCGACCGCCCCAAGGCATCGTCCGACCGGTTCTGGGCAAAAACATCAAATTACACTAGCACCGGTCGACCGCCCGAAGGCACCGGTCGACCGTTGGTCGACAGCAACCTTGCACCAGCCAAGGATTTTACGCCGTTTTCTTGTCGCCGGCGAGGTCCCCGACCTCCCGCGACCGACCCAAACTTCCCCCAACATGGAGAACCACAAACACACTAATGCTTGGCATACCTCGAGAGAGAGACGAATCCGCCGGAGCAACACTCACGCCCGTCGCCTCCGAAGACCTCCTCACGTTCCTCCCTCGTGCTCGCCTCCACCACGTCGCCGAAGATCTTCTCCTCCTGGTCGCCGGAACAAGGGAAGGTGGTGAGATGGTGGTGAGTGGAAGGAGAATGGAGAGAAAAGAGCAAAAGAGATGGGTTGGGTGTTTTTAAACCAAAACCCCACACCAACCCTACACCCCTACCATACCTCCCTCCATACCTCTCCATACCTCATACACCCACCCCATACCTCTCCCTCTCTCTCACACGTCTTTACAATCCACCCTCCTTAAAAGGATTTCGCCCCGAAATCAGAAGGGTAACTCACCGAAAAGCTCCGGATACTGCTTCCGAACTTCCTCCTCGATCTCCCAGGTGGCCTCTCGCTCACTATGATGCTGCCACCGGACCTTCACCATCGGAATGGTCCTCCTCCTGAGCTGATGATCCATGCGATCAACAATCTCGACCGGCCTCTCCTCGAGCGACAAGTCCTGCTGAATCTCTGGAACTGCAATCTCAATGACATGCGACGGATCTGTCACATACTTCCTCAGCATCGACACATGGAAGACATTATGCAGACCCGAAAACTGCGGCGGCAAAGCAATCCGGTAGGCGACCTCACCAACGCGGTCCATGATCTCGAAAGGTCCAACATACCTCGGACTGAGCTTCCCCTTCTTCCCGAACCTCATCACTCCCCGAGCTGGTGAAATCTTCAGGAAGACGTGATCTCCAACCTCGAAGCTCAAAGTCCGTCTGCGTCGGTCAGCATAACTCTTCTGTCTGCTCTGTGCCGTAGCCAACCTCCTCCTGATCAGGTCAACCTTCTCTGCGTACATCTGCACAAGCTCTGGACCCACTAACTGCCTCTCGCCCACGTCACTCCAGCATACCGGCGATCTGCACGGCCTCCCGTACAACGCCTCATACGGTGCCATCCCAATACTAGCATGGTAGCTGTTGTTGTAGGCGAACTCGATAAGAGGTAGATGCTCATCCCAGTGTCCAGCCCAGTCCAGTGTGCATGCTCTCAGCATATCCTCCAGGGTCTGAATCGTCCTCTCTGACTGACCATCGGTCTGCGGATGGAACGCTGTACTGAATCTCAGACGCGTCCCCAACGCCTGCTGCAGACTCCCCCAAAATCTGGAAGTGAATCGTGGATCTCGATCGGAGATGATGCTCACTGGCACCCCATGCAACCTGACTATCTCCTCCACGTACAACCGAGCCAGACCCTCCAAAGGCAACGTGGTCCTGATCGCTAAGAAATGCGCCGACTTGGTCAGTCGATCGACTATCACCCAAATCGCGTCGTGGAATCTCCTCGACTTCGGCAATCCTGTGACAAAATCCATCGTCACGTGCTCCCACTTCCACTCGGGAAGCTCGATACACTGCATCGGTCCTGCTGGTCGCTGATGCTCAATCTTCACCTGCTGGCAGACCAAGCATCTGCTCACAAACTCCGCTATGTCTCGCTTCATCCCTTTCCACCAGAAATTACGCTGCAGGTCCTTATACATCTTCGTGCTCCCCGGGTGAATGGAATATCGTGCTCGGTGTGCCTCCTCCATGATCTCCTCTCTCAGCTCATCCACCCTCGGCACCCAAATACGGCTTCTGAACCTCAGACCACCATCTGCTCCAATGCTGAAATCAGATCCCTCCTGAGCAGACAACTGCACCAGACCAGCCAACTCTGCATCGGTACCCTGAGCCTGCACAACTCTCGAGACAGTCTGCGGCTCAACTCTCAAACCAGCAATCACTGCCCCCTCTGCTGACCCAGCAAACGGCCTCCACTCTGACAGGGACTCAAGCAATCTCCACTCCTGAACGCAGAGGCTCGCTACCGACACCTCAACTCTCCTGCTCAGTGCATCAGCAACTGAATTGGCCTTCCCCGGATGATAGGATATGGTGAAGTCGTAGTCCTTAATGAGCTCGAGCCACCTCCTCTGCCTCATATTCAGCTCCTTCTGCGAAAATAGGTACTTCAAGCTCTGGTGATCGGTGAAAACCTCGAACTGCTCCCCGTACAGATAATGCCGCCAGGTCTTCAGTGCATGAACTACCGCCGCCAACTCCAAGTCATGAGTGGGGTAGTTCCTCTCATGATCCTTCAACTGTCTCGAAGCGTACGCCACGACCTTCCCGTGCTGCATAAGTACGCAACCCAAACCGATCCCTGATGCATCACTGTAAATCACAAACCCTCCGCTGCCGCTCGGAAGTGTCAGGATCGGTGCTGTCGTCAGCCGTCGCTTCAACTCAAGAAAACTGTCCTCGCACTTCTGGGACCAAGCAAACCTAACTCCCTTCCGCGTCAAAGCCGTGAGCGGAGAAGCAAGTCGGGAGAAATCCTGAATGAATCGCCTGTAGTAGCCTGCTAACCCCAGAAAACTCCTGATCTCAGTCACGCTCGTCGGAGCCTTCCACTGCGTCACTGCCTCCACCTTCGCTGGGTCCACTGAGATCCCGTCCTTCGACACGATGTGTCCCAAGAACGCCACCTGATCCAACCAAAACTCGCACTTCTTGTACTTGGCATACAACTGTTGATCCCTCAAGATGCCAAGCACAATCCTCAAGTGCTCTCGGTGCTGCTCCCAGTCCGGCGAGTACACCAAGATGTCGTCGACGAACACAATCACAAAACTGTCAAGGTACGGCTTGAACGTTCTGTTCATCAGGTCCATGAATGCTGCAGGTGCATTCGTCAGTCCAAATGGCATCACCAAGAACTCGTAGTGGCCGTACCGCGTCCTGAAGGCTGTCTTCTGAACATCTGCCTCCCTGATCCTCAGCTGATGATACCCCGATCTCAAATCAATCTTCGAGAAGACCTTCGCCGTCTGTAACTGATCAAACAGGTCCTCGATCCTGGGTAAGGGATACCGGTTCCTAACGGTAACCTTATTCAGCATCCTGTAGTCGATGCACATCCGCAACGACCCATCTTTCTTCTTCACGAACAAGACTGGCGCTCCCCACGGCGAGACGCTAGGTCGGATGAACCCAGTATCCATCAACTCCTGCAACTGCTTCTTCAGCTCAGCCAACTCTGCAGGTGCCATCCTATACGGAGCCTTCGACTGCGGAGTCGCACCCTCCACCAAGTCGATGCCGAACTCGATCTCTCGGTGTGGCGGTAGCCCCGGGATATCCACTGGAAACACATCTGCGAAATCCCGTACCACCTCTATGTCCTCCAGACTCCTCGACTCAGAATCTGACACTACCAGTGTAGCCACATAAGCTCTGCATCCCTGCTGGATCAATCTCTGTGCCTTCACTGCCGAGACCATAATCCGACCTCTGCCTCTCAGCCCTCTGATCACAACATCTGGCAGGTCCTCCCTCGGAATCAGAATCTTCTTCTCGCGGCAAAAGACCCGAACATCGTACTGGGACAGCCAATCCATCCCAAGTATGACGTCGAAGTCCTCCATCGGTAGCAAGACCAGATCTGCCGGAAAATCTTGGTCTCCCGAAACAACTGTGGTGCCGGGGAGGAAGCTCCCCACAGTGCCCACCTCACCCATGGGCGTACTGACTTCCAAACACACAGTCAGCAGCTCAGGGGTCCGACCCAACTCGCCAGCAAACTTCTCCGAAATGAAGGAGTGAGTGGCACCGCAATCAAAAAGGACTCTAGCAACCCGACCAGAAACAGAAAGAGTACCTTCCACCACAGTGTTGGAGTCCCTCGCCTCCTCAGCCTGGATGGTGAAAACCCGCCCGGCGACTCTGCTCGGTCCCGGTGGTGCAACTACGCGACTGCCTCCGCTCCTGCCTGCTGCTGGCGGTCCTGGCCTCCTACTCGGCTCTCCCCGCCTCTGCGGACAATCTCGAATGAAGTGCCCCATCTGGCCGCAACCCAGACACGCTCCAGTACGACGGGGACACTCCTGCCCCGGATGAGCTCCACCACAAGAACCGCACATCCCGGGCCGACGCGCTCCTCCCCCATCAGACCGAGGCCTCTTGCCGGCCACCACTGCGGAACGGCCAGCTGCACGCCCCACTGCACTACCCTGAGGTCTCCTAGCCTCCCGGTAGTTCTCCTGAAAGTCCCGATCAAGAACCGTCGCGCACTCCACTGCATCTGCCAGAGTCCGCGGCATACTGGTGAGAACACGAGACCTCAACTGCTTCCTCAGTCCCCTCACAAACTTCCTCGCTCTCTGCTCCTGAGTAACATAAATCTCTGGACAGTAGCGCTCCAGGGCGTTGTACCGATCGACGTAGGCAGCTAACGTCATATCCCTCTGCTCCAACGCCAGGAACTCCTCTCTCTTCGCATCTCTGACATGCGGCGGGAAGTATTTCTGATTAAACTCCTCCAGAAACTCCTCCCAAGTCACATCATCTCGGTCGGCAAATACAACTGCAGATGTACTCCTCCACCAGCTCGACGCCTGACCTCTCAGCACGTAGGTAGCCAGACCTACCTGCAGCTCCGGTGCACATCCAATCGCACGGAAGATCTTCTGAATCGTGAAGATCCAGTCCTCAGCCAGCTCAGGATCCACTCCGCCCTCAAAAGTCGGAGGATGCTGCCTCATGAACCTGTCGTGCACCACACCAGGTCCTGCCTGCTCAGCTCGGGCAGCCTGGCGCTCCAGAAACTCGCCCAGCCTGTCCATAGTGCCATAGAGCGTACGCCGCTCCTCCTCCCATGCCGCGCCTCCCGTCCCCTCACTGGAACTACGCGGCAGGGGCGTACCTCTCACACGCCTCGGAGGCATCTGCCACCACAACAATCAACAGATAAGCAACAATGCATGCATGAGCTACAGAAAGTAATGCATGCCTCTAACACTACTCCTAAGGGTGGTTCTTTAGACGAAGACACAGGAATCGACCGCTCTGATACCAAGTTGTAACGTCCCGAAACAGCGGAAGATTTAAAATTTCGAAATAACGAATAAAACTGACAACTCAAGGCGGGAACGTCACTATATATAAATATATAAATCCGGGTGCACCCAAAATACATGGAGTTTACAAAAAGGCGTACAACTACAATCCAGATGAAAGAAATGAAAATACAAGTAGTCGTACAATCTCGCAAATGCCGAAGAGGATCCGACTCCAAAGCGCTCCGTCCTCGGTCACCACCCACCCGGACCTACTGTGGTCCTGAAATAAAAAGTGCAACAACAATGCCTGAGTTTCCTGAAAGGAAACCCCGTATACCAAGCCCTAAATGCATGCAAGACTATCAATGAAACCTATCATACTAGTCATCATGGCATGGCATCAATGCGATACATAAAACAATCCCTCAACGGGTAAACAGACCCACTACGGGGTAAACAATCCCACCACGGGGAACCACAGGACCTCTGTCCGCAAACTGTAAGGGGTCCCACTCTGAGACCTACCGTAGGCACATACGGTCTAGCAGAAGGTACGCAACGAACCCCACACGCGACTACTCTAGTCAAGGGATCGGTGAGGAGCGTCCGCACGCCTGCGCGAAGTAGAAATCAGCTGAAATCTCGAGGTCAACACCTCACCAACGGGGCCGTCGCCCAGGTCGGTCCACTCATCTGGAGGAGCCCGTCCAGACTACCCTGCCGGAAAAGATCGTCGGCAGTCCATACCCTCACCGGAACAGCATCGGTGGGACACCATCGCCCGGAAACGTCGTCGGACGGCACTTCCGCCGGAACAGCATCGGCAGAACAATCATCACCCGGAACAGCATCGGGTGGAACAATCATCGCCTCGTCTACACGAGCGATCCGAGCTCAAACAGCCCGCAGGGTCAACATGCTCCAACGAGCCGTGCACCTCGTGCACCGGGATCCTCAATCCCTCAGGCCTGCTACTCTACTGTGAGTCAGAACATCAAGGCTACGTCGCCCTCCATCTGTGGAGACGACACGTCCCAGATGCCCACACTCTTCCACACGGCGGTCCCTGGGCAGGCACGCAGAACGCACCCACCGTCACCTCCCGGCTCACGCGCTAAGCGAGGACACGGGTTTCCGTGGACAGAGTTGACATCTCACTAGGACAAGAAAAACCAGTACTGTGCCCCATCGGTCGACCGAATCAGGCAAACCGGTCGACCGAAACCAACAGTAACGGTCGAACGGATTTCCTCCAAACGGTCGAACAAAGTGCCCAACACTCTGTCTCCAATCGGTCGAACCAGCGGGAAGAACCGGTCGACCGGACAGGTCAAAATTCTAGGTCTGACTAAGTCAAAATCAATTCAACAATCGGTCGACCGACTCAAGGGTCCCGGTCGACCGAACATTACAGGGTCAGCCTAGTAATTCTAAGTCATATAATCGGTCGAACGCATATACTAACCGGTCGAACCAACAATCAATAAACAACAACAACTTAAGTTCCGGTCGAACCACAAGGCTCGGTCGACCGGAAACAGGCAACATCAAACACGAACCCACGAAATTTGGCATAACCGGTCGACCGCCCCAAGGCATCGTCCGACCGGTTCTGGGCAAAAACATCAAATTACACTAGCACCGGTCGACCGCCCGAAGGCACCGGTCGACCGTTGGTCGACAGCAACCTTGCACCAGCCAAGGATTTTACGCCGTTTTCTTGTCGCCGGCGAGGTCCCCGACCTCCCGCGACCGACCCAAACTTCCCCCAACATGGAGAACCACAAACACACTAATGCTTGGCATACCTCGAGAGAGAGACGAATCCGCCGGAGCAACACTCACGCCCGTCGCCTCCGAAGACCTCCTCACGTTCCTCCCTCGTGCTCGCCTCCACCACGTCGCCGAAGATCTTCTCCTCCTGGTCGCCGGAACAAGGGAAGGTGGTGAGATGGTGGTGAGTGGAAGGAGAATGGAGAGAAAAGAGCAAAAGAGATGGGTTGGGTGTTTTTAAACCAAAACCCCACACCAACCCTACACCCCTACCATACCTCCCTCCATACCTCTCCATACCTCATACACCCACCCCATACCTCTCCCTCTCTCTCACACGTCTTTACAGATGCAGGTGACCATTTGCTACTAGTTTTGGAGTTTTTCGTGCAGAACATATATAAGAGTAATAAGACCTTACGGATTTTGTTCCATGCATGTATTCTCTTTTCTCTGTCCACTTAGACGTTATTTTGTTTGTTCTGCTGTTGCTCATTGAACAAGTCTCTGCTGGAACTCGAATTGTGCGTGGAAAATACATGAATTTTGCAGTGTGCATGCAACAGTGAACAGAGATCTATTTTGCTACTCCAGACACTTGTTATTATCTTAATCAGTCTTAGTTGGACATGTTGTATTAAGTTGTACATGTCTCTGGCAAAAAAAAAAGTTGAAATATATCTAAGATATATAGCTCCATACGTATATCGTTGTCAGAAGCACGATCGACGTTGGTTGATTGGTGGAAAATAACTGATAATTAAATACCAAACTACCCCGTCTTGTTTTTGGGTGAAAAATAACGGATAAGTGATAACCACCACACTACCAGTCTACCACCGTACCACGTCTTGAAAATTAACAACTTAACATATATATAACTAACATATTGACGTATATGACAATAAGAGTTAAGTATCATATATTAACATAAAGCCAAGAGTGAGAATATAAAATAAAAATCCACGTGCATAACTCTAAGATCAATCCAAAATTTAGAATCAATCGGTGATTCGATTTTTTTTTTGGGGCTCGTCGAGAGAATTTGTCTTCGAAAGACTAGTTGGTAGCTTCCTAGGACACGCATTACTGCATTAGCTATTGTTGGACTATATATTAAATTTGGGTTTGGACTCATCAACAATTTAATTGAAAATACAATGTTGAGATGTAATACAATGTTGAGATGTAAGTTATTGAGTCATGTGAGTTTCTCACTTTCTTTTAATCTCATATTTGGGAACATGGGAAGTTGGAGAATGCTCTTTAACATTCATTTCCCATAATCCTTTAGAAAGAGAGGATTAGATAATACTCCACGTGCGCGCGCACACTCGTTCAGTCGGGGCGGAGCGGGGCGGTGGGGTATTTGGGGAAAATTAGAAGTTCTAGCCTCTGGTGATAGATTTTTTGGTCCTTGACTTAAATGCATATTGCATTCAAGTCCCTGACAGTTACGAAATTGGATATAAAATAAATTTGGTTTCCTCCCATGATATGCATGTTCTTTTTACTCTCTCAAAACGAAAACTGCTTGATCACTGACGATTTTGTTCCTCCGATATCCAGCGTTCTCCGGTGATCAATACTTGCGAGGTTTTGCTCTGCTTTCGTGGTTCGTCGGCTTCGGCATGCGATTGCCCGACGAAGAAACGTTCTATCATGGGAGGAAAGCGTCAGACTCATCGTACTGGTACGTTCGGGCATTTTCTCTAAGGCAAGTCGGCAATCGACGACTCGGTTGAAAGGTCTTTCCGATCACTATTCATCTGTTATTTGTTTCTTAAACATTATATATATTGTTTGTTGGCTTCCTTTGGATCTTGTTGTGTATTTTATTCGACATGTGTAACTCAATGCATTACATCATAATATTTGTAATTGTTACAACAACTATGTTGGAGAATTTATGTATGTAGTTTTTGAAGGGCATCATATTGATATTGTTTTCTTCTTTTGGAATTACAAGCACGTCAGCCAAACATAGGTTTATGTCCTTAAGCTTTGACGAGTGTCGACTTATTTGTATGACTGAGGTTTGCGCCTTTGCGGAACAAAGACCATATATATACTATCTTTAGTTATGAATTAACACCTACTTTTAGAAAAAATATTGTGATTTGTACTCATAGTGCTGGAAAGTAGTACTAAAATGGTCCCCCACTGGTGGCTCAACTGGTTGAGGGCCTCACTGCTGCTTTGTGAGGTCGCTAGTTCGAATCTTATCTATGCCTCATGTTGGCTTTTTGGCCTTAATTCGTATTTTGATAATTTAATTAACCTAATCTTAATCACAATCAAATGTAGTGTAGCACACATAATGCATAGAATATATATATATATATATATATATATATATATATATATTGTATTTTGCTAACATCTACAGGTGATCAAGACTTAAGGAAGAATGTAATCAAGTCAAGACATGTAATCAAGTTCATTGAAGACATGTAATTTGATCTTTTATTTGAGTTTTAGGAATCTATGTAATATTGAGCATACAAGAGTTAAAACTTACTCACATACACATTAGGTTCCTTGTAGAAGTCACACACAAATTTGCACATCAATTAGACTTCAATAGATCACCCAAACCTTAGCTAGAAAATCACTTAAAACCAAACCATGATTTCCTGTGATAAATGGTCGACCAAACCAATTCTCAGTTCGACCGTTTATAATAGATTCTCATAGTGTATTTTTCTAGTTCCACCGGTCGACCGGTTTTGACCTTGCAGTCAACCGTGCCCGTAATTTCATATGACCGTTATTCTTGTCGTATTATTCCAATGGCCGTATTCGTATAAATTCAACCTACCCCTAGAATACAATTGGCCACCGGTCGAACGTTGACCTTAAAACGGTCGACCGGATGAAGATATATATGAAGGGAATGTGTTCTAAAAGTACTCTTTTATATGTCAATTATGATGAATTGGATGTGCAAACATTTTATTCCTTGATTAATATATTTCGTCTTTTGGAAGTGTTAGGGAAGAGACTATTGGTCCTTAACCGTAGAGCTCTAAAAGATAATAGTTTACATAAATAAAATAATAGTATTTAACGACACGAATATATAAAAGAAGAAAATTATTACTTTTATATATTTAATAGACCTAGCAAATGAAACATTATGGAATTGCGTTGTGTCATTAATGTTTCATTGTGTCTTTGAATCCTAAGATGAGACATATATCTTTTCACATAATGAGTGTATGATTTGATTATTATCAAAAACTATCAATGAGTATAGTGATAAAGGTATTAGTTGGTTATACATGACTTGTGCCGGAAAAGATGATATATCAAAAGATTATCATTGCCCTTTTTGACTTGAGTTATGATATTGCTGTGCCCCTTGATAAAAGATCACCAAGAATAAAGCAAAAGACAAATTCACCAAAAAGACGTCAATCAAGAGCAAGGGAGTAGGAGGTGCTCATGTGAATGTCTCGAGGGGGAATTTTTTGAAATCCCCGACTCCCAACACGGAGTGCTTTCACTGTGGTGAAAATGGACACATCCTGCCGAATTGCCCCAAGTACAAGGAAGACCTTGACAATGGAATGATTGAGCGTAAGCACCCCAAAAAGGCGAAAGCTATATTTGTTATTGAGATAAATTTAGCCACCTCTATCCATGATTTGGTAATCGATACCGGATCTTGTGCTCACATAATTTCAAATGTGCAGCTACTAAAGGATAGGAAGGAACTCGTGAAAGCGAGATGATTTTGAAGGTTGGAAATGGTGCAAGCGTTGCTGCGATTGCACAAAGTTCCCGTGGAGATTCAATTATCTAGTGGTTTAAATTTATGTTTAAAGAACGTCTATTATGTGCCTTCGATTATCAAGAATATTATTTCTGTATCATGTTTAGATATGGATAATTTTAATATAAATATTTCAAACTCTTGCTTGTCTATATCGAAGAATGGAATTTTCTATGCAAATGTTTTTATAAGAAATGGACTATATTTGCTTGAATTAAATAATAGATAAATTTTAATCATGTTACTTGATACCAATGATCCCTCGACCTTTCAAGAAGCAAAGGAAAGAGAGGACTCCAAACTATGGTTGAAAGTCATGGAATTCAAAATAGAATCCATGTATAACAATCAAGTGTGGAACTTGGTTGACCTTCCTCAAGAAAAGAAAGTCGTTCAAAATAAATAGGTTTTTAAGAGGAAGATGGACATAGATGAGAACTTGACAACCTACAAAACAAGACTTGTAGCAAAAGGTTTCACTCAAATTCAAAGAATTGATTATGATGAAACTTTTTCACCAGTTGCGATGTTCAAGTCTATTCGGATTATGCTCGCTATTGCCGTATTTCATGATTAGAAAATATAGCAAATGGATGTCAAAATATTGTTCCTTAATGAGAACTTGGAGGAGGATGTGTACATGGTAAAACCTCAAGGTTTTGAAGATTCAAAGAATAATGAGAAAGTATGCAAGCTTCAAAGATCCATTTATGGATTGAAGAAAACATCAAGGAGTTGGAACAAACGCTTTGACGAGAAAGTCAAAAAGATTCACTTTGTCCAAAGTAAGGAAGAGTCTTGTGTATAAAGAAGGTTAGTGGGAGCCATATAGTGTTTTTGATCTTATATGTCGATGACATACTCCTCATGAGAAATCATATATCTTTGCTAGAGCAAACGAGAAATTTATTGAAATCAGCATTTTCAATGAAAATCATGGGTAATGCTCAATACATCTTAGGAATCAAGATATATAGAGATAGATCATGTAGCCTCAGGCCATCCTTAACGACCTACTGTAGCTCGGGCGGCACTGTAGCGCGCCCGGCCACGTAGGCCATTGGGGGAGACACATCACCCGCCCGGGCGGTTGGTGGGGGTTGGGTTGGGGGGGGGGGGGGGGGGGGCACATGCCCCCTCCTCATTGGTTTTCAATTTTTTTTAAATATAAAAATAAGTTAAAATTTGTTAACAATTATTTTAAAAATTATTTAAAATCATTTTTTCAAATATATTTTTATGAAAATTTGTTTTTTATTTGTTTATATTTTCTAGAATTTTTTGATAAATTTTTTGTATTTTACCTACAATTGATCCTGAAATGACGTGTAAGGGAGAGAATGTAGGGCGCTTGAGTTGTTTCTAGGTGTGGTTAACAAAATTTAGGGGGGTTGGTTTGAGCTGACGTGGCGGAAAGAGAAGCTGGTGTGGCTGAGAGAGAAACCAGGGCGCCTGGGAACTGCCCGGGCGCTCTTAATGATGCTCTCATTAGCCTAAGTCAACGTACGTACGTTGACAATGTCTTGGAGAGGTTCAATATGAACAATTCTAAAAAGGGCAATGTACCAATGAGTATGGGTGTGCAACTCAAGAAGTCTCAATGTGTTGAATCACATAAAGACTTAGAGTACATGGAAGATATACCTTATGCTTCAACAATATGATCAATCATGTACGCGATGACTTGCACAAGACCTGATGTCTCGTTTGCTTTAAGCGTGACAAGTCGTCACCAATCCAACACAGGTCCTGATCATTAGACTGTGGTAAAGAATATTCTGAGGTACCTTAACCGGACCAAAGATAAGTTTCTTGTTTATGGAGGACAAAATGAGCTAATAACCGAGGGCTATTCGGATGCGAGTTTCATAAGTGATTCCGACGATAGGATGTCTCAATTAGGATATGTCTTCTTTCTAAATGGTGGAGCCGTGAGTTTGCGTAGCTGGAAGTAAACGACTACTGCCGACTTAACCACCGCTTTGGAAGTTATGGCTATCGCTGAAGCGAGCAAGGAAGGAGTGTTGATTAAGAAGTTTCTTGAAGAGCTTGGAGTAGTTCCCTCGAGCGAGGGATCAACAGAGCTATTTTGCTACAATAGTGCATCTATCTCGCAAATCAAAGATTCTAAATCACATCACAATGTGAAATACATGGATCACAAGTATTTTGTCACACGTGACTTCATCGACGAAGGCAAAATAGATTTATCATGGGTAGACACAAACAACAACACAGCTGATCCATTCACCAAACCCTTAAGCCAAAGGCGAAATACATTTTGAGTCCATGGGTCTGAGGAACCATGTGGAGTGACTTGATGTGTGATTTGAGAAGGTTACCTTAGTTATTACTGTTTTATACATTGAGAATGTATGTGAAAGAAAACTTTGATAACAAGTGAGAGATTGAAGAGAATGTGTTCTAAAAGTATTCTTTTATATGTCAATTATTATGAATTGGATGTGCAAACATTTTGTTCATTGATTAATGTATTCATCTTTTGGAAGTGTTAGGGAAGAGACTCTTGGTCCTTAACCGTAGAACTCTAAATCAAAAGTTATTCACAATCATGGTAATTGACATGGAACATTAATTACCGAGATAAGATTGTCGTGTTGGTTAAAGAGTATTGTAGCTCTACAAATATTGAATGACACGAGTATATAAGAGAAGAAAATGGTTACTTTTATATATTGAATAGACCTAGCAAATAAAACATTATGAAATTATCTTTGAATCATAAGATATGAGACCTATATCTATTCACATAATGAACGTATGATTTGATTATTATCAAAAGCTATCAATGAGTATAATGATATAAGTATTAGTTGGGCATACATGACTTGTGGCGGAAAGGATGATATGTCAAAAGATTATCATTGCCCCTTTTGACTTGAGTTATGATATTGCTGGGCCCTTGATAAAGAGAAATAATAATGTGCACAATGTAACTTGTGTATAGTTACATATTTATAATTAACTTAAGAGATCAAGAAATGAATATATAATACAAAGATGAAATATTTCTACTTTGTATAATATTCTCAATATCACGAGGCAATGGGTAGACACAAGTGATATTTTACATATCACTAAGTGGATCGTGTTTAGTTCGAGTGAGCAAAACACCTTTGTTATTTTGATAACTATAATGTGTAGCTAGATACCGCTTATAGTTTATGATATAAAATGTTTTATATTTATATCATTGTCAACATAACTTAGATCCTCATGTAGGTCACACCACAAAACTGGGAAACAAGAAATATGATTTTATATTTTATATGATGCATTAAGTTTCATGTTATGAAATAATATAGTTGTAGTAAAATAATAAAATCAATATGTCGTAAAAACGACATAGTTAGATTAATAAATAAATTCGTATGAGATGTATATATATTATGGGGTATAATGTTTTGATATTATACCCCATAATATATTACATGATATAATGTGATATACAACATTATAACATATGAATTTGCTAAAACCCCAATGTCCAAAATTTGTTGGATATTAATCCAAAATTTGGTAGAATCAAAAATAGTGAAAAATGGTCCAACCGTTTGACCACGTTTTTGCATATATTAATAAGAGAATTTTTACTGATTAATTGTTGGATTTAATCCACCTTGGTCAAAGGTAGTAATAGGAAGATAATGATGCAAAATAAACAAGAGATCATATGCAAAGTGGTTTGCACATGATGTGGTTTAGTGAAGATATAAAGAAAAGATCATGTGTAAGTGGTTTGCACAAGATGTGGTTTAGTTGAGAGATTAATAAGGGATCATGTGTAAGTTGTTTACACATGATGTGGGTTAGAGGAAATCCTATAAATATGTCTCTCCTCCATTCCTTGTTAATACTAATGCAAAAAATCTCTCTCTCCTTAACCACCTCGTTAATCCATCCGAAAATTCTCTTAATTATTCAAGTTTTTGGAGATTAAATTCTCAGGAACTTTAGATGGGTTATTAGCTAGATTCTAACATTGATTTAGAGATTGATTGACTATCTCATTTCTCTCTAATCTTGTTTAAAGTTTGGTGAACACTTGGAGGCGAATCGGCGGACGATTCAACGGGCAACGCAACTCTGGATCCTCATAAATGTTTTAGAGAACATTTGAGTATGATCATCTTCTATTTATTTTAATATATATGTAGATTACATGATATTAGAATAAATATAAAATAATACACATGAAATCGTCGAAAATATGGAAATCGATCTTGTATGCATGTATAATTTTTTTAAAATATATACATACATAGGGGCACGAAATCCTACAATATCTTGAGCCCAGAAGTTCATTTTTTCGGTCGAAGCACCTTTCGTTCGACCGATTACCTTTACCCTGGCCAAACCCCTTGAACGGTCGACCGACCCAATTATTTAGTTCGACCGTTCACTTAAGTGAACTTAAGCGTTAGACTTGTTGGTTCGACTGACGCTTTGTTCGTTCGATCGGGCACTTTCTGGATTTCATTTCTGGACTTCAATCGATCGACCGTTTGACTCATTTTGTTCGACCATTGCCGGACAGATTTGCAGAACTTCTTTTTCTATTTTGTGTATCTTACACACAAATCAATTAACTCTTCCCCAACGGCTAGAAAACTTTAGGAGCTTATAAATAGAAGACCAAACACATTGTTTTGGTGTCTCCCTTTCCAAATTGTCTCATACACTAAAGAGAAGTCTATCAATCCTCAAAGCTCTAAAACATACACTCCAAGCCTAAACTTCCACATCTTTGATCAATTCCACATTGTACTCAAAGTGTGCTCAAGCTATAGAGTGTTGTTACACTCAAGTTCTTTGTTCAAAAGAGTAAAGGCTATGGTGAAAGCCCGACGCATCATTCTCGGATTGTAAGAAGTAGATTCCAAGCTAGGCGAGGGTTGTTCGCTAGTTTGAAGATTGTAAAGACATTGTCTCCCGGCCTGGAACAGGAAGCGGATAGTGAAGTCATGAGTGTGACTCGAAGTGTGGAGCAGAGCTTGCAAGAGAGGACGTAGGCGGGTGACCGAACCTCTGTAAAAATCCTCGTCTCCATTGTGGGTTGCTTGCATTTTCTCTACTTGTTTGTTTATAGTTTTCACTGCATTTTTTAGTAAAGATTAGACTAATTTGATTAGATTAATTAGGGTCGTATACGATTCTACATCTCAGCCCCTTACTTTGGCGAGTGGGACCCTACTGGGACGAGGGGTAATAAAGGGGATTGTTCCCACAACCCCCCCGGGTTGGTGTCCAAAAGGTAATGGTCCGGTTATCAAAACTTAAAAAGAGTTCCTTAGCACCAAAATAATAGAGTTTCTTCTAATGATATATATATATATATATATATATATATATATATTTGATATTTTCAAAAAAGTATCCAAATAATTCATTAGATTGCAAAAAAATACACAAAGCCAAAACGTAATTTTTTCTTTTTTTATAAAAACTACACTACTACTATTTTGTAACTAATAACAAGAGATGATCTGACAATCTACAACTACCATTCCAGAAAACTGGAAGATAAAAATAGCCCAAGAGTTCATAATGAAATAAGAGCAACCGAAACAAACAAATTGCAGCTAGTTTGCAAACTCATCATCATAAATTAGCCCAAGAGGACCTATAAATACTTCACGATGTCAAATCCTAGTGCTGACGGTTTGGTTGCTCGGGAGCGATGAGCGCCAAAGTTTGACATTTTCCTTTCGTATATATCTCTTCTTGTTTTGCCTGTTTCAATGCGATTATATTAGTTTTTTGTGGATTTTTGAGATGTGTTTCTGCTCTGTCGAGATCCAAATTGTACCTTGATTAGGTTGGTTTGTTCTGATAAGGTTTTGAAGCTTCCCTGCCATGTTTAAGGTGGAATAGTCGTTCTGATTTGGGGTAATTAAATGATTTTAATTTAGAGCCAAATGACCATGTAGCGTGCTCACATGAACACATAAAGAGATGCATGTGTGGGTTTAGTCCCACAGCGGAAGTTGTGGGATATGGAAAAAGGTTTAAAAACTTTTGCCTCCCTTAAATTTTTGAGAAGTGGAGAGAGTAGAAGAGTGGAGGAGTGGTTGGGCACACGTACACCCGCACACGCGCTCGCTTGTCCCATCTCGCCGTGATCGTGGGGTTAGGGGTTTGATTTTTGTGTTAGAGACTACTATAAAATGTCTTGCACTCCACCAAGAATAATACACATAATGTATGAGTTTTCTCTCTCTCCAATCTCTACCACAACTCCTACTTCTCTTTCGAAAGTGAAGTTGCGAGTTTTGCTTTATTTTAATGGTTTGTCGGCTCCGGTGTGCGCTTGCTCGACAAATGAATCATTCTATCCTGAGGGAAAATGTCAGATTCATGGTCTAATTTACATTTTTATTCCAAAACAGAAGGCTTATTCAGTGGTTAACAGTGCTTCGGATAAACAAGCCACCATAGTTGTAGCCTACTAGTAGGCCTTAATAGTAATTTTAGTAAGAAAGTAGCCAAGCAGATAAGGAACGTGTGGTTATCTAGCCTACTACTGTTGTAGCCTAATAACAATGGTATTTTTTTTTTTGCAAATCAAAAGGACGGTCTCGGAAGAACCGTTAATTTTTATTGATGCCTCAATAAAAAGTACATGAAAAAATCAATGAAGTGCTAGGAATTGCACCTAAGCAATTAAGTTGATTTGTTGACATTGTGGGGCAAAATAAAATTACACGGGTGCAAAAACCCAATAACCAACTTTTAGAAGTGCACCCAAGCAAAAATCCCAAAAAAGAATAGTCCGCGAAAAAAGTTTGCCACATGATTCACGATAAAACAAAAAAATCGAAAAAACAAACTCGAATTAAACCATTAAAATTTCGTTCCTTTGCATATGCCAAAAATTTGTTTTGAGAATGATAAGATTAGATAATTGGGTACAAAAGAAAAGATTTAGTTAACTTTCGGTCTTCAACAAACTAATATATGAAGCTTGAAGAATTGTCAGTAAATAATGTTTTTTATATGAGTATATTAACAAAAGAAACAAAACAAACGGAATAAGGTGCTTAAATTTCCGCAATCCATATGGTGCTTAAATTTCAACTTAACTACATACCCAGAAGAGGAAAAAACGACTTCTCCTCTTGTTCCCACTTTGAGAGGCTGAGGAAACCAAAATGGAGATTTGAGGATACAATTGAGAAGGTGGTACAACAGTTGGAGCGCAACCAATGTATTTATGATGATTTTAGCATATCATCGATTGGAGCCAAAAGGAAAGAATGTCGATCTAAGAAATATGATTTCTTTCCCAATACTTGACTTTAATTGATTTGGAAGAACGTATTTTGTTTTGCACATAGTTTTATTTGTTATAATTGGTATATTATTTCTGTCAAGTATCAGTGAGGATTTCTTTCCGAAATAATTAACATTTAATCAATTGATGGAAAGAACGTTTTTATGGAACAGAGGCGATTGAGATCTAGGGCTATGAAGGTCTCGGCGTCCACGGTGCGGTAGGAGAGACCCTCATGGTCGTGGCCCCCGCTTCGAACACGAAGGCGGAGGCCATGGTTCTTAATTACCACAGATGACGGAGGCTTGGTCGAAGGAGGCTACGGTGGTTGGGGAAGTGGAGGAAGATGGTCGGTGTTGCGGAGGCTAGGGTTTTGGTCGAGTTTTGGCCGGAGTGGTTGATAGGGAGGAAGACAGTTAGAGTTTTCGTCGGGTTTAGGTGGCTAACAGAAGATATAAAAGATAAAAATTGAATGAATACTTGGCCTTATTAGACCTATAGACGTCGGATTTCCCTCTCACCCGACATCTATACGGGATGGACAATAGACGTCGGATGTAACACATATCCGACGTTTATAGGTCGACGTTTGATGAATATAGACGTCGAATGCCAATGCATGTTCCAACACCCGATGCCTATAGTAAACAATAGACGTCAACCTTTAATACATCTGACGTCTATAGGTATAGACGTCGGCTTTTAATACATCCGACGTCTATATGTATAAACATCGGCCGTTAATATATTTGACGTCTATTAGGCGATGAGTATGCACTAGTAAGTGGTTTGAGATGACGACTGATGAGGAGGGGCTTGGAAGTGGAGTTGAGCAACCTGTGGTTGTGGATTGAGGAGAGCATGCACGACGGTGATGTAGGCATCGCTGCTTTTCAAGTAGAGGACGTTGTTGGTGGCAGATACGCACATGGTGGGAGAAGCATTGAATGAAGTTGTTCTGACGTGAAGTGGTGGTGGTGGTGGTGTATGTGATGGCGTTAGACGACCCACAGAAGAGGAGTGCAAGTATACCTTTGTTGAGTTTTAATCGACTTAATTGTGAATGTAATGAAAGATGAGTTTTACTTATAAGTGGGAGATTTAGGAATGAAGTTGTGTATTATAAGGGCAGTGAGAAGACTTCTTCGGTCATTTGATTAGTAATATACTAGACTAGAAGTTAGGCATGAGGTTTGACCATTTGACAAGTAGTTAGAGAAATAACCTATGCAAAGATTTATGATAACAAATTGACACATGATTTCAAACATAGATGGCCAATTTTGGTCTTTTATCTTTTTCACAGTAAAGAACTAACGATATAGAGTTATAGCTGATATCGTTAACAATAGGAAACTGAAACACATATAGCTACGGTCATGGTGTTTGCAATCAATATCGGAAGAGAGACAAGAGTGACCTTTTTTTTAAACATTCTACGTCAATACCCTTCTTTCCCACTTCTATATCATCAAATACCCTTCGTTTAAACATTGTTGCATTCACACCCTTTATGCTTGATTAACACACATTAAAACAACAAATATTATAACTTAATATACATTTTCTAATAAATTATTTATTTGTATAAAAATTATTTTATCAACTCACAGATTCTTTTACCAAATATATTAAAAAATCATGAATTTGAAATAAGATAAATAAAAATAAATATATTTTAGAAAAATAAATTTCATAATATATATATATTAGAAAATGTATATTTATAAAAAATAATTAATTATTTTTTATTTTAAAATATAAAAAATTATCGAATTTCATTACTTTAGTAACCGCCCCTTTAAGTTTAGTGAGTTGAAAAAGAAGAGATAAGAGAAGATCGAGAGAGAATAGATAAATTTTTTGAGTAATTGTTTGAAACATTACAACATATGTAATGGAATTTATGAATTCTGAGTTTATTCATGGTGATTCTTACATTAAATATTAATATAAGTAATGAAATTTAACAGAAAAGTTAACGGTTTGCGTATTGTGAAAAAGGTAACGGCGTTGGGACAATTTTTTGTTTTCTATAACTTAATATACCTCCGTAAAAAGATGGCGTACACTATGAAGGCTATTTGGAGAGAGAAACGAACGCATCTTTGGCCTTTAGAAGGATGCGATACAGCGATAGGCTGGGTTATCACGCAGATCTGGACCTTAGCTAGAATATTGGTTTGTTTCGTTTGGAGGTTGCCCAAAATACGGTCTATTTTAGAGGGATGGAAGTTTTCTTAACCAGTAGGCATAATATCTTACGGTTAATTTAGGGAATTACTATTCGTCGTCGGAAAACTACTTAAATCTTCCAAACAATTACCATTTTACCCTTTACAATTCATTTAATACTCATTTCGTCACGTCTCTTTAAATAAGATTTTTACCTAAGTTTTCTTCACTTTTCTCGTACCAACACCACGAAAATGTCTGACGAAGCGCCTGAATCCGATCAGGTAATTCGAGGGATTTTTTTTCCGTCCCAGGCATCTATCTAAGCCACTTGCCCCAAGGTAGGGAGGGGCGTTTGGTTAGGTCACCCCCTCCAGGGGGGGGGGGGGGGGGGGGGGGGGGGGCTCCTAGCCAGACGCCCCCGCCATGGCTCAAGCGGCTGAGCTAGCTGCCTGCCCTAAGGCAGGGGCGTCTGGCTAGTACACCCCCACCATGGAGGGGGCGTCCTAGCCAGACGCCCCCAATTTTTTTAATTTATTTATGTTGTGTTATTTTAAATTATTTCAGGTTCCGTTGTAAGATTTCGGTGGTGATGGAGTAGATTACAATAAGCTTTTTGTGAGTATACAAGTATTTCCAACAATCGATGACGCGAGTAAATTGGCGAAACAAGTTGCCATCGGAATCATATTCTTTTTGGTAATATCATCCTATAAATCAAAAGCAGATAATCAGATGGATTGTTATCTGAGATGCGACCGCAGAAATGAAATGTGTTCTCGTGATATGAATATTGCACTACGGAAGAACACATAAAGAAAGGGTTGCGATTGTGGTTTTTTAAAAAGGTGATCGAGCAACGGGACGGTGATGGATGTATCGTAGTTTCTAACAGTACTCATGGGCAGCACAACCACATACTTGCAGTTTATCCAGAGGATTACCGACAGATCAGCGGTCTTAGTCCTGTGGCCAAGAAAATTGTTGGTGATATGACGGAGGCACAAACGAAATCACGTAACATCTTGTTGGCGGTAAAGGAGAAATTCCCGGAGGATAATCCCAATCCAGAGAGTTGATCATTGCTCATTTAGGGAGTTACAAACATTTCATTCACTTGGAATTAGCTGAAGGATTCCAAGTACCTCCTATAGCGACCCTGTGATTTCAAATGCGAGATGAAAGTGTTTTTGGATGAGACGCATCGTACGAAAGTAGGAGAGTGTATTGGAATCAGTTACGTAGTACATTTTGATTGTAATTTTTAATGTATTTGTTAAATTATTGTATTTATTTAATGTGTAATTTGTTCTCAATTATATCGTGTATTTGTACTTATATCGTGTTGTTTTTTTATCAGATTTAATTTTTGAATTACATTACATATAACAAACATGTCCAAGATATACTAGTGACAAATAAATAATAAAATACAACAAATAAGCAAATATGGAGAAGATATGTTCGTCAGAAAAGAAAAAAAAAGTACAACAGATGTATTATTAGTTAAACATATAATAAAATAAATAATGTAAAAGCCAACTACTACTCACCATCCGAATCATGGTCAGAAATGCTCAACTGACTGTTGCACTCCTGTACAAGGTCATCTAAATCTGCACATGCAGCTCTCGTCTCCTCGTTCGGCATCTAGGCTCTGTATTGCAGGAACTGTTGCGTAACTAGTATCGTCATACTCATCCACTGTATGTAACAAGATTAGTGTATACTAACAATAAAAACAAAATATACATTACAAATAAAAATTAATTTAGAAAAACTTACCGCATCGCCACATGTCCTATCCAGTTGTCTCTCAGGTCTCGGGGCGGTAACGCACACGATAACTGGATGCGAGCACCTACCGAACCAATCCAAATAATTTGCATCACAAGTGGAGGGGTCGCGGCTACGTGTTAGATCACCCAGGTGAAGTCAGCCTCCTGTCAGAAATGTTCTCCAAACCGATTCTACGCTCAAAGCGTTGTCCCTGACGTCGTACACCGTCGCAATCGCAATCCAAATAATCCTCATGGTCACTCTCCACCTCATTCGAATCCTCGTCGTCGTCGAACGAATCCTCACGTGTCTGACGACGACATAAATTATCTATCTCCCTCTTAACCGAAGCAGATATACTCCGTCTACGTGGATGACGAGGTGCTGAATCCTCCTCGTAGGCATGTACAACGCGTAAAGTTATGGATTTTCTTCTTCCTCCACGATAACCCAATGACTGTTAATTAAATTTTACAAATAAAACGGTGTTAAGTGGATTTAAGCATCAAAATTAACAAATTTATTAATTATTTTTAACTAATTATCAATTAATAATAATTTCTATAAAAAGGGTGTCTACCGAAGACGCCCCCCCCAAAGGGGCGGGCGCCCGTGGGAGCCACCCCAAAATTTATTTATTTTTAAACTTAAAATAAATGAGACATTTACGAGATTCGAGTACACCGAGACGTCCGCTGACTCTTTTCCTGACCTTCGAGACATTCTTTTCGATGATTATGAGAGGAAGATGAAGAGAGAGTAGTGAAAAGAGAATAAAATGAGGAATTAAATAAACAGAAATGAGAGAAAAACAAAATGATAGTTCATACGGACGATTTATATAGTTTTTCGACGATGAATAACAATTCAATTAATTTACTTGTGAAGGGTTGTAACAGTCTTTTTGTCTCCTCATTCGTTTTTTAACTCATCGTTTGTGTATAATATACCCAAAGTAAACCAACTTTATCTGTCAAACAAAAACCTCAAAAAAAAAACAATAACACTGACAAGAAGAAGAGACAGAAAATGATTCATTCACGCACTTCGCTCTACGCTCCGTCCGCTCCTGCGGTTCTGAACGTGACAACCAGCCCTAGGTAACCATGCCCACGTGGGCTGCCACTGCACGGTGCAGATAACAGTACAATTCAATCTTTGCTTGGGTGCACAAAAAAATGAGATATCGAAACTTTGCCCATCAGAATCCGTAATTTACTTGTATTCACTTCTTGTATTAAGAAATTCCATGAGCACACCTCCTTCAAGGTGGGTTCCATATCCGTCAAAGAGATTCCGTTGATCTTAAACTGAAACTAATGAACAATTCACAAATTAATTCATAAAACTAGCAAAAACTACAAGATGTTGACGGATTGTTACATATCAGAATGGTTTTCCACACGAGGTTGACTTAGTAATTGAGGGAGTGTATGGAATTAAGAGGGTGATGGTTTCATCAATGTAAACTGCTACCCAAACAAAATTTTGAAATAATAATACATACTTCATTATATGTTCCGAACTAGGTCCGTATTTTCAGCTTCCTTTGACAATAAGTATTTTTCAGCGGAACCCAAAACTGCGATCTCCAAGCCCATCAAATCTTTTGTTCGTTTCCTATTAATTCCCAGTGGCTTGGCAAAAGATTCAGGAAGTTGGCCTTAACCAAGGAGAAGAACTTCAAGTAGCCACCATTAGCATCACTCGGTACACTTGGTTACTTCTGAAGCACCAAATTGGTATCACTTGACGCTCCTAGGTTTTTTCTCTAACAAAGACTCAAAAAATGTCGAACATAGTTTGCTCAAAGGTGGAAGAGCATGAGAGGATCCACTGAAAATGGTTTCCCAGGGCCTTTCTGTTGATGAAAATGGGAGTTCTAGTGTCTGCTCCCTTTTTAAATTGAATTCTGGAAGCTCCCCATAAATAGAAGCATATCCATATGTATTATCTATAAAAGAAGCAAAATGGTAAAAAAATCAGAGTGATATAAAGTAAATATGATATCCAAATAATGTTCCCATTAAAATACAACATACAATAATCAGGAAGTGCTTCAAAGAAAATAGAGCAGAAACCAACAGATTGGCAAACAAGGCAGAAAACACCCATACCTGATTCTTCCACGGGAACATGTGTTTTTCGAACTTTTATGTCAATTGGATACTCTTCACTGTTGTATGGATCAAATATGATATACTCATGATCACCATTGATGTAAACAAGGACTGGCTTTGTGGCTTGTTTCTTGGTTCCCAGTTCCTCAATGCGCTCCTTTGTTGCTTGTATAAAGGATATTTCGGCACCCTTGGCCTGATTAACAGATACATTACGTATTGGTCCATAAAACCATTCATAAAACAAAGTGTGGAGAGACAGTGTAACCAGAAGAAATCATCCAAATTGGCAAGAATTTTATTTTTTGTTTTAAAATACTTAAATATATGTAGAGCTCAAAAAAGAATACCCCAAGAGGCTGATAGCATCAATTTACAGGAACAGCTAAAACAAAATTAAGTCATATACCCTCCACAAAACCATATTTAGATTTGAAGGGGATAACTAATTGTCTTATATTTTGTTTCTATTTCAATAATACATAAATAAATAAATAAAACTATATAAACCATATACCTTCTTCACTAGCCATGTTGCAATAGGGACAGGATTTTCAACATCAAATATTAAGATAAACCCATCTTGCTCTTCAATGGTAGAATTGGTGGACGATCTGTGCCGGAGGACAAGAACAGCAAAGAGAGAACCATCGTTGCTGCAAGATAAAGCTGCATGTACATGTAGACTATAGTAAGCATGGGAAGAAACACAGAGCAATCTATCAGCTTGAGATGTAAGTAGCTGATGGTTTGGAAATTTGCAGTTACGTCAACAAAGGGATGACTCACATTCACCATGAAGTTTGTAAGACCAAAATACTGATAGATTTGACAAATTCCAGACAGCAAGCTGGGGCTTTGCACCGTGTGACGTTGTGACCAAATACCCAGAATTCCCAACAAATGAAAGCTTTGCGATTGACTGAGAAACAAAATAGAACTAAGACTTCTAGACAAAAAGAAAAAGGAGAGAAGCTTAAAACCAGAAATAATCTAGCATTCAAAATATTACCATGGCTGTTTCTCCAAGAATAGCTATAAGAACATTGTTATTGGGATTCCACAATGTAATTATGGTTTCCGCGGCAACCGCCAAAACTGACCCATCATTAGAAAATGCAGCAGCACTCATAGGCTTTTTCCTGCATGAAGATTAATTTTCATCAAAAAATTGAAGAGATGGCAACCCATTACACAAAGGCTTCATACTTTTGATAGTAAGACCATTTTATGCTACATATGTTAAGTCAAAACTATGCAATTTCTAGTGTAGCACATGCAGAAAAAAATATAGAGAGAGAATAGTAAAGAGTGATAATTTACTGTACTTGTATGAACCAATGGATCGGCATCTCCAGCCAGCTTTCTCATTAGGACCCTTTTTAGCATTCGATGTGTTCTCCCATATCTAATACAAGAATGCATAGAACTTATATGGTCAGAATGAATATCTAGAAGCATTCAAGTGACTGGGTGTTGTACCTTGAAGTCACCTCCATAAGAAGAGCTTGCTGCCATGGTATTATCAGGACTAAATACAATGGCAGAAATCCCAGCATCGCTGCACAGAACAAATATATAACCACCTTATAGTTAATCCTATTAAGTAATAACATAAACCATATTCATACATATAAAGTAAATTTTGTTCAGATACTCCTAAAACTTCTTTCATAGGTTGTCTTTTGAATAAGATGCCAAAGCAGAATTGGATGCATCATGGACACGGGAAGGGAAGAACAGATCAACACTATGATGAAATTATACACAAGTTTAGGTCATTCATGGGAAGTTGGGAACCAACCAACATCACCAATCCTTGATGTAAAAAGGCATGGCAGAAGAATAAGGCATACCTATGAGGCTCATGAATGACGGTAGATAACATATACTCTCCAGCCCGAGAACCACGTGACCAAAACTTTAAACTAGTAAATCCTCCTATCTCTTCCTCGGGAAGCTTGACATCTACAGTAGCCATCACAGAGGAATCAACCGAGAGAGAGACCAAAGCCACAATAACCTGAGACCGAATTCAAAATATCATGACAAGTTGCTCCCTAAAACCAAGCAAATGTCAATGTTCGCTGTAGACAAAGATATCTATGGGCCCGTAGGGAACAACCAATGGTCATTGTTACTCAAGAATGACTTAGATGGAATTCAAGAAATAACACACTTTTCAAGAAAATATATGTAAATCCCACAATCCTATACATGTCAAAAAAATTAAAATATATTTGGTCAGAACACTCCATTTTACATATCAATTATATACCCCAAAAGTTACAGAAACCAGAAAACAATAGTATCACCATTGAAAATGGGATTCATGGATATATTTTTACCTTTCTATAGGTTTTAGGAATCAAGATACACAAGCCTGTTTTTGGGGCATGCATGCTGAAAGAACCTAGAGAGAAAATATCAAAAGGAAAATAAATATTACAAATAGTTGTGGATGTGTTTCTCACCGTAATAACATCAACAGGAGAGTAGTTCCTTTCACAAATTCGAACCTGAAAAATGGGAAGAATAGTCCCATCAATACATGCACTAATTCAACGCAATTAAACAATCAAATATTATATAAATCCCATATAGAAGAACTCAAAAACATGAAATTCACTTTTGACATGAGGTAGAACTCTTTTCGATGTGATACTAGTTAATCTAACATGTGGTAGAGAGAGGAGAGGAAAATTACATAAACTGCATGAGAGGCTACAAACCTGAGATAGTTCAGAGTTATAGAACAAGCTGAAGAACTGCACACAATAGTTTTCAGTGCCTAATGCAAGCAAGCCATCAGCACTGCCAACTGCAAATCCATTAGATATGCCTCCATCTATACCTGGATGTGAAATCGGAAGCTGAATACAAGAACTGTTAATAGTTATTCATAAATGTGCTTAAGATTCATAACATCGTTTCAAGTTTCAAAAAGAAATATATTAGTCTTGTGGTTTGCGGTTTTGTTATGTTCAAGTATTTCAATAAACAAGAAAAGAAACCACTTCTTCATGAATGAAACACTACAAAGTTGAGAGTTGAAATGCTCCTACAAACCTTGATCCCTGAAACAGATTTTGAAATATCCATTGAAGGCATCTTCATAAGATGGATCTGATTATCTGCACAGGACACCTGAAAATAGTGCAGCTTTGTCAACCAAGTTATATAAGGTAAAATGAGGATGGATTGACTTAAAAATCAAAGAGGTTCCTCATAAAATGAAATGAATTGGCTATTATGGGTCAAATGATTTGAAGCGGGGTAATGTAAAAAGTAAATTCCATCAACATTCATATCAGGAGACAAACAACAAAAGAAACATGTTCCGCATTGAAGCACCTGCAACATTAGGTACAGTTGGCATATAATCCAATGCATCCAGCCAGCTAGTAGGAACCATACATCAGAAAATTCTATAACCATGAAAGGCCAAGCATGACCATAATATCATCTCCAAATGGAGCGATTAGGACAAATCTTTTAGAAACTCAATTAACATAACCTAAAAAAGTGAGTTCTTATAACACTATCATTCACACAAGGCTCATCCATTTTCAAAGACAAACTCATTCAGCATTTTACTGATACACTTATTAGTAATGTAATATAAAAAGTAAAATATAAAGGCGGCATTTTGGTATGCCACTCCTACGAAAGATACACTTATTATGGCCACTCCAACATGTTACGCTTCCTAAAAACTTGATTTACAGTCTTCCTGTGATTGGACCCTTCATTGAGGCCCAAGTAACATTATAAATTGAAATACAAGCTATAAAAAGGTTGCGCATCAAACTTAGCAATGCAACTTGGGTAAATTGAGAAAATACAATGTGGCAAGATATTCTCATCAATAGTCTGCAAGCACAGCTTGCTACACCTGCAAGCTATGGTGCAAAAAAATAGAATTCATGATGCTAGGGTATTCTAAACTTCTATATGATCGAAGCCTCGTATGACTACATTATACTTGTGTTGTGTACAAAAGATAGTACCAAGCATGCTAATTGCATATTCCATTAGTTCAACACGTCATTGTTGTGCATATATCTATATATGCAACAGATTTAGTATGGCATAGATAATTTTATATGGATCCAAAGTGCTCTTCAAGCTCTGACATCAATAAATGTAGTTCCTCAAACTTCGGAATGATCCAATGTAAAGCAGACAAGAAATTTCATGTTCCACAAAATCTAACATGTCCAACTTTGGTCTTCAAATTTAAAGATTAGGTATGGAATTTATATCCAAAGAGCCAACCCATTTGTAGTGGTTGATCTTGATCCCTGACGGTTTAGAAGCTTGTAGCCACAATTTGAACATTAACCGTCATTTATACAAATGATAAATCTAAAGATTCGTAAGCCAAGTAATGCCAACTAACAAGTAGGTCGAGCAACTCATTGAGGAAGAAGTTTACATTTGCATTGTATTAATAGCCTAGATTAAAAAAAATACTTCTAATATGATCATTTTAAGAAACTTTCCATGCCCTTAAAGAAAATTATATTATGGAAAAACAAAGAAATAAAAGTAGATAGAAAAATTTAAGACCGTACAAACGGCAACAGAAAGTGACCAATAAAAAAAGGCATCAGAAAGTGATTTTCTTACACAGGCCAGGGTAGGGTCTATGGAATGAGAAAAGTATAATAGTGGAGCTCCAATCCGTGGTTTGAATGTCATTTTTCCTGTATCAAGCTGCCAAACAGCTATAACTCCTTCTTTTCCACCTGATTGGTTTTTAAAAATACCATGAAAGTTGCAAAAGGTGGAAACTGTGTCGAAGCAACAAATGGTGGCAGAAGTTCTCAGGCATTGATAACTTGAAATTCCCACTTACCTGAATATAAATAGGCACCATCAAGGGAGAAAGACAGAAATTTCACTTCTCTGGCATGCCAATGCCATGTTGTTGGGCATGAGTCCGCGTCATCATGACCCTTTGCATCAGATTCTTCCTCATCCAAAAAATTTCTTCCAAAAAAGTTCTTACTCCCAAAATTTCTCCACAACAAAATTCTGCCTGTTGAATCACCTCCAGCTACAATTCTCTCAGTTGGATGGAATGCAAGGGTGTCAATTTTTTTGGTGTGGTGCAACTTTATCATTTTAAAGTCATTGAGAATAAATTTTCCAGTGGGAACCTTCCATATTTGAATCTTTCTTTTATTTCGGATCCCAAAATATTTCATACTGGGACTCAGAATGACATGTTCAGGCTTTATGGTCTGAAATTAGAATGAAGAAATAAATTAGGAGTTCAAATATCAAATCGCCACCCAAGAAAAAGGAGAAAAATAGCATTAATAAAGTAACTGACTATTTACCACACCTCTGTCAAAATACCAATACTACGTGAGTTGGTTAAGTCATAAATCTGGATACGCCCACGCATCGCCTTTTGGTTTTCAGCCGGGGCACTTGTATTCTCAACTGAGATAACAGCATAATTTTTTGATGGCTTCTCAGTGCTCTCTGGGACATGATTTTGTAGATTTGGAATTACCTACAACAATGCCACATAACATTAGAACATAAAACAATTTCTTTGCCAAACAACGATCTCTTACATTCATTTGATCCTTCTACTAAATAAAATAACTTTAACAGGTTTTAGCAATTAGGAAATGAAAAACAGCAACCACACAAAGTTCGGTAAATTTCATGATTGTACCCTCAGCTCTACTCTGACTTCAGTTTACATCCTTCCCTGAATTGAATTGTCTCAGTCACTAAACTTCCAATCACTACTGTTGAGAGGCCACTAAAATCATGCATTTCACAGTTTTTCCAAAGTCCATGTTGCCAATTGAATTCATTTCAAAGTGGAAATTCTAAAAGCAAATCACAATAGAAACTTACAATCTTAAGCGGACACCTTACCATATTGAAGACAGGAAACCGCACGTCGATTCTCCGCACCAACTCCGGCAATGCGAAGTCCCAATAGCAAATGGTCCCATCCATCGACGAAGTCCAGCAATAGCAGACGAATTTGGCGGAAGCAGCCTCGGTGGGCACGACGACCACCGCCGTGACCCTCGCGGCATGCCCTTCCAACTCCGTAACCTGCAAAATCCAACCTTTACACCACTACGACCAAAAGTAACCCGAGAAGACCGATTTTGGGGATTAGGGTTACCAGGAGGCCGGTGGCGGTGCTGAAGACGGAGACGGTGTTGCCGGTGCAGACGAGGAGCTTCTTGGAGTCGTTGGAGAAGGAAGGGGGAGTGGAGACGAGGGCTTTGCCTCCGGTGATCATGGCTGCGAAGGGGAAGAGGGGAGGGGCTGGAAGAAGGGGTTTAGGGTTTAAGGGTGGAGGGCGAATTAGGGTTGGAGAAGTTGGAGGGGATTTTGTACTCTGGTCCCTTGGGTTTAGATTGGTTGGTTTCGAGGATGTATTTATCGGGGATTGGAAGTAAACTTACAATTTGACATGAAACATACAAACAAGACACAAAAAATTCCGAAATTTTTTAATATAATAAAAAAAAATTAAAAATTCGAAATTTAGGAAAAAAAAAAAAAAAAAATTCCAAAACTAGGTGGATCGCGGGTGTGACCCGCGATCCGTGTTCCCGCCAATTTTTTTTTTTTTTTTGATTTTCTGTTTTTGTTTTTTCTTTTCTGTTTTTATTTTTTATTGTAATTATTTGTAATCTTTTTTTAAATCTTTTTTTTTCAAAATAAGTTTTCTAATTTATATTATTTTTCTAAATTTTTTAAAATTATTTTTAATTTTTCCAATAATCGACCTCTAAATCACGTCGATAACACGACGTATTGAAATGTTAGGGTATTTTATACAATAAAAAAACAAATTTTTTTAGCCAGATTAATAAATTATTTACAACTGAATATTAAACAAACACTAAAACTAATTAAAACAAAAAATTCGAAACGTTATCAAAAATTAGTAGGGTGTACACACATTGTAAATATTTTTGTACGTCGATACAGCAAAAAATTAAAAACACAATTAAAAAATTTTAAAAAATAATAACAATTACAAAACATATTTTGAAAATAAATATAATAAAAAACATAGTTAAAACGATTTTAAAAAAATCAAAATCCGTGACTTTTTTATTTTCTTTTATTGTTTTTGATTTTATGTTTTGTTTTTTTACAAATCATTTTAACTATGTTTTATATATATATATATATTTCAAAATATGTTTTGTAATTGTTATTAATTTTTAAAAAAATTTGAATTTTGTTTTTAATTTTTTGCTGTATCGACCTCCAAAATGTTTGTAATGTGTGTACACCCTACGAATTTTTGACAACGTTACCAATTTTTGTTTTAATTAGTTTTATGGTTTGTTTAATATTCAGTTGTAAATAATTTATTATTCTAACTAAGAAATTTTGTTTTTATATTGTATAAAATACCCTAACAATTCAATACACGCCGAGTTATCGACGTGATTTGGAGGTCGTTTCTTGAAAAAATTAAAAACAAAATTAATTTTTTTTAATAAATAATATCAATTAGAAAACATATTTTGAAAAAAAAAGATTTTAAAAAAGATTATAAATAATTAAAATAAAAAAGAAAAACAGAAGAAAAAAAAAGGGAACTACTAAACGTCGCCCCAAAACTACTTAAATCGCCCCTTGAAATTACCAAATTGCCCTTAACAATATATTTAATACCCATATCGTCCCGTGTCTATAAATAAGGCATATGGTCTTGTATATTCATAATTTATCAGTAAAAACACCACGAAAATGTCTGACGAGGGTGATGCATCGGGTGAGGTAAGCCTGGCGCGGGGCAAATTTTGGGCCGAGCGTCTGCATTAGACGCCTCCCCCATGGTGAGGGCGTCTGCGTAGGACGCCCTCCCCATGGACTAGGCGTCTAACGCAGACGCCTCCCCCATGGGATAGGCGTCTTATGTAGACGTCCTCCCCATGGGTAAGGCGTCTGTAGTAGACGCCCTTCCCTTCGGTCAGGCGTCCTACGCAGACGCCTTACCGTTGGGGAAGGCGTTTAACACAGACGCCCCATCCATGGGGCAGGCGTGTAACACAGACGCCTTTTTTTTTTTTTTTTTTGATTTTGATTTTGTTTTTTTAATTTCGACATTATTTTTGAAATTTTTTAATTTCGAATTTATTTTTTTATTTTTTTAATTTTGATTTTATTTTTGTAGGTTCCAGATTTCGGTGGTGATGGAGTGGATTACAGTGAGTTATTTCAAACTACACAAATCTTTGCAACAATCGATGAAGCATGTAAATGGGCCAAACAAGTAGCTATCGGAGCTGGGTTTTTTTTGGTCGTGTCATCGTACAAAACAAGATCAGATAGTCGGATGGATTGTTATTTGAGATGCGACCGGCGAAATCAAATGGAGTCTCGGGATATGGATACTGCACTTCGAAGAAACACCAAAAGAAAGGGTTGCGGTTGCCGTTTCTTAATAAAAGTGGTGGAGCGACGAGATCGTGATGGATGGGTTTTGGTTTTTAATAGTGCTCACGGACATCACAACCACAGACTGGCAGTTTATCCAGAGGGTCATCGTCAAATTAGTGGTCTAAGTTCTGGGGCGAAGAAGATTGTTCGTGATATGACAGAGGCGCAAGCAAAACCACGGAACATCTTGAAGGCAGTAAAAGAAAAATTCCCGGAGGACAATCCAAATCAAAGGCATATTTATAATTTCAGAGATTACATGAGGATGACAAAATCTGAAGATCGGAATCCCGTCCAGCAGTTTCTCTACCAAGCAGTGCAGTGTGAGTACTTACATTGGATTATGGCGGATCCAGAAACTGATGTCGTCACTCACGCTTTTTTGGCACATCCGACGTCAGTCCAGTTGTTGCGGACATATCCTTTCGTTATCTGCATGGATTCGACTTACAAGACGAACAAGTATAAGATGCCTTTGTTCGAAATGATTGGGGTCACACCAGCAAACATGAATTTCCTTATTGGATATGCGATTTTGATGGATGAATCTTACTCCAGTTATTTGTGGGTGATGGAGAAGTTGAGAGATCTGTTATTGGGGACTGTCAGCCCGACTGCAATAATAACAGACCGGGAGTTAGGCCTTATGCGACCAGTGAGAGAGGTTTTTCCAGACTCTGCTCATTTACTCTGCACATGGCACATCAACAAAGACGTATTGAATTACGCGTACCACGTATTCGGCAAGAATAAGGAGATGGCAGAGACTTTGAGGCGTGGAAGATGGAGGAAGATCATGCTTTCTACTTCAGAAGCCGAGTATGATAGAGCTGTGTATGCTCTGAAAGATTTGTATAGATCGTGGCCGGCTATCACGGAGTATCTGGACACCACGTGGTTAGTGCATAAAGAAAAGTTTGTGCTGAATTGGACGAACAAAGTCCTTCATTTTGGGAACACCACGAATTGTAGGGTCGAAAGTGCTCATTCGGCTCTAAAAGAGTGGATTTCTACATCGACTGCAGCTCTGGACACTCTTTTCGAGCGCGTCAACGCGGCTACTGAAATGCAGCTGACGAATATTCGAAACTTTCTTGAAGACTCGAGACGGCGAAATTTGACTAATTTCGGACATCCTCTATATCGTCACATAAATGGTAGAGTTTCGCATCACTGTTTGCAGTTGCTGAGTCAGGAGGTGAAGAGAATGCAACAGTTAGATGATGAAGTTGAATATCGTTGCGAGTGCGCTTTTCTGACTTCTCATGGGATACCTTGCGCATGTACCATCCGTGGATGTCTTGAATCAGAAAACGGAATTTACTTAGAGCAGATTCATCCGTTCTGGAGGACACTTGTCATTGGGGAAGGAGCCGGGAATGCAGAGTTTGTGTCTCAGGCAGCTCAAGACGCCGAACATTTTCGCAGTCTGGTTGATGAGATTGCAGGAAGTGACCCTACCGTAATTCGATTTGCCTCTCAGGTTTTATTCGAGCAGCTACACCCCGAACATTCGAATTTGAAAGAGCCTGCAGTAAAAACAAAGCTACGAGGTCGACCAAGGGGAAAGTCGACACGACGGGACCCTAGTGCGTTTGAGTATGCAGAGCGAGGTAGTGGTCGATCTTCAGGTAGTGGGAGTAGAGGTCGTGGTCGTTCTTCCGGTAGTGGAAGCAAAGGTCGTGATCGATCTTCTGGTTCTTCGTCTGTGAGGGGAGGATCAGGTATATCATCCCTATATTTATTATTATTATAATTTTGTTATTTATTTCAGTAAATATGTATCTTTTGTTATTATATGTAACTGTATTTTTTGTTCATATTGTAGTGACTGGCCGGGCTGACGTAGACGACTTCCCATATGGAGAACCGAAAAACCGAAAACCGAAAAAATCAAAAACAATAAAAGAAAATAAATAAAATCACGGATTTTAGTCGTAGTGTTTTATGTTTTGAATTTTTTTTAAATCATTTTAACTAAGTTTTTTTATTATATTTCTTTCCAAAATATGTTTCGTAATTGTTATTATTTTTAAAAAAAATTAATTGTGTTTTTTATTTTTTGCTGTATCGACCTCCAAAACTGTTTGTAATGTGTGTACACCCTACGAATTTTCGACAACGTTACCAATTTTTTGTTTTAATTAGTTTTAGTGTTTGTTTAATTTTTAGTTGCAAATAATTTATTATTCTGACAAATAAATTTTGTTTTTTTATTGTATAAAATACCCTAACAATTCAATACGTCGGGTTATCGACGTGATTTGGAGGTCGATTTTTGAAAAAATTAAAAACAAATTTTTAATTTTTTAAAAAATAATATAAATTAGAAAACATATTTTGAAAAAAAAAGATTTTAAAAAAGATTAAAAATAATTATAATAAAAAAGAAAAACAGAAATAAAAAAAATTAAAAAAAAATAAAAAAAAATTTCACGGATCGCGGTTCAGAACCGCGATCCGTGAAATTTTAAAAAAATAAAAATAAAAAAAAATTTGGCGGGAGGGACGGATCGCGGGTGGGAACCGCGATCCGTGCCCTCACGGATCGCGGGTCACACCCGCGATTCACCTAGTTTTGGAAAAAAAAATTATTTTTTCCTAAATTTCGAATTTTTAAATTTTTTTTATTATATTAAAAAATTACGGCAAAAAATTTGTATTTTGGTTTAAGAATTTCATGTTTCGTGTCGTGTTTGTGTCATATTTTCGGTACACAAAATTATTTTCTCACCTATCGAGTACACGAAAGTACCTGAAAGTACATGATATTATAAGGGAACTACTAAACGTCATCCCAAAACTACTTAAATCGCCCATTGAAATGACATTTTTGCCCTTAACAATATATTTAATACCCATATCGTCTCGTATCTTTAAACAATGTTTTTGACTCATATTTACTAACATTCTTAGTACCAACACCACGAAAATGTCTGGTGAAGCACCTAGATCAGGCAAAGTAACGGAGGCGGATTTTTTTTTCCGACTCGGGCGTCTGGATAAGACGCGTGTACCATCGTGGAGGCGTCTGGCTAAGACGCCTCCACCATGGTACATGCGTCTTAGCCAGACGCCTCGACCATCGTACAGGCGTCTTAGCCAGACGCCTGTACTATCGTGGAGGCGTCTGGAAAAGACGCCTCAACCATGGTGGAGGTGTCTTAGCCAGACGCCTCCACGATGGTACAGGCGTCTTAGCCAGACGTCCCGTTTTTTTTTTAATTTTTTTGTCAAATTAAAATTATACGGTGTGTTATCTCAAATTAGTTGACGTTTCTTTGCAAGTTTTCGGTGGTAACCGGTCGGATTACAATGAGTTTTTTGCAAGTGATGAAGATTCAAAAAATGTCCAGATCCAACATTTTTTAAGATCCAAAATCCCCCGGCGATAAAACATCCTGACATACAAATACCACATCTCGTTCGGGGGTCTCGCTGGAATTTTTTTGGATTTTGAAATTGTTGGATCTGGAAATTTTTGAATTTTCGGTGTACCGAAGGGGTATCAGTCATCCGAATATAGTAATTATTAACTTATTAATTAATTAATTTAACAATTATCTAAATTTATAATCAATTATCTTTTTAAAAAAATAATAAAAAATAATAACAAATTACGGACGTCCGACGGAGCCGCCCCACGTAGGAGGGGGGCGTCTTACCCACGTAGGAGGGAGGCGTCTTACCCAGACGCCCTTCCCATGGGCGGGGCGTCTGGGTAAAACGCCTCCCCTATGGGGAAGGCGTCTTACCCAGACGCCTCCCTCCTACGTGGGGCGGCTCCGTCGGACGCCCGTAATTTTTTTTTATTTTTTTATTAAAAAGATGTTAGATATTTTACCAGATTCGAGTATACTGGGACGTCCGTTGGCTCATTACTGACCTCCAAAACATTATTTTTTATGATTATAAGAGGAAGATGAAGAGAGATGTGTGATAGGAGGGTAAAATGTCGCGTTATAGCAGTAGAAATGAGAGAAGGACAAAATGGTAATTTCAAGGGGCGATTTAAGTAATTTTGGGGCGATGTTTAGCAATTCAGTATTATAATTATATCACAAGTAAAAGACAATAATGTAAAATGATCTAGTGATCAATATGCATCACCGTAGAAGAACTTTATCATCCTACCAACTCACGTGAGTTGTTGATTAGCGTTCTACTAAATATATATTGCTTTATCAACGAGATTCAGACGTCGTAAACTTTAGTCACACATCGGATAAATTGAAGTGTCACCTCCCATTCTAGACTGTATAAGCTCACCATAGGCAATTGAGTCGAACCATTCTTTTGGTATTGGTTTTTTTTTGGAAATTAGGCAATAATGTTTGATGTAAAAATAATCAAGTGAAAGTGTGTTAACATGAAATTAATACTTGATTATTGAAATTAAATAATTTTTTTGTGTCCATTCGTGTTGTGTTACACGAAATTGGACGGGTCGTATTCATGTATCAAATATTGGTACACGAATTCATTTAGTGTCATGTTCATGTATGGTCATAGTGACTAATACACACGAAAAACACGACACGATACAATTGACAGGTCTAATTGGAAGTAAGTACTTGTTTCAACTTATGACTGTAGTTATTAGGTATACCAACTTGAGGTAGCTAATTAAGTTTTATTCACAGGTTTGGCCAAGTATAACTAAAATCATATAAGGAATCCTATCTCATGAATTTTAAAAAATAGTGAACCAACCAAAAATTTTAAGGGTTTCGTTTGAGTCCTATGCTTGAGATTAGGAGTCCTAGCATGAGGTTTGCTGGTAAAGATAAAGGGATTGCCACAACCCTCTTGCTCGCTTCTCATTGTGGCTTGCTATTTAGTCCAGAGACCAGAGGTTGCTCCTTATATGGGATTCCAGAGAAGCTTGTCCATGGCTACTCAAGAAGAACTTGGAAATTGAACAAAATGGTGTGGCATTCTGTCAGTAGATGTCATCTTTTATACTTATCAAAATCACATCCAAGAACGTATATGTTCCATGATTAGATTATTCTGCAAACTTCGATGACCCTTTTATAGATTTTAAAAAACAGAAACACAAGTTTAAAAACTAAAATCAATATGCTAGTATGTCTAGAGAATTGTTCTTCACTTATGATTTTTTTGGATATATTATTCCCTTGTGAGTTGTTTCGCCCTTTGCAATCAATTTGTGGTTTTGATCTTCAACTAGTCGTTTTAAATAGTTAGCAACAACTAAAATTTCAAACACCTTCTTTTCCAGGAATAATCTCGAATTGTTTATGAGAATAAACCATGATAATCATTTTCTGGATTATATGTAGGTAGACACTTATGTAAGTAGTGGCATGGTAGTCGGTTTAGCCACAAGCTTTGCATATGTGACATACCCAAAATAGCAGAAAATCATATAAGAAATCCTATCTCATGAAAATAAAAAATAGTGGACCAACCAAATTTTATAAGGGTTTCGTTTGAGTCCTTTGATTGAGATTAGGAGTCCTACCAGCATGAGGTTTGCCTGTAAAGATAAAGGGATTGCCACAACCCCTTGCTCTCTTCTCATGTGACTTGCTATTTAGTCCAGAGACTAGAGGCTGCGCCTTATATGGGATTCCAGAGCTACTCCAGAAGAACTTGGAAATTGAACAAAATTGTGTAGCATTCTGTCGGTAGATTGTCATCTTTTGTACTTATCAAAATCACATCCAAGAACGTATATGTTCCATGATTAGATTATTCTACAAACTTCAATGACCCTTTTATAGAATTTAAAAAACAGAAACACAAGTTTAAAAACTAAAATCAATATGGTAGTCTGTTTGGAGTATTGTTCTTCGCTTACAATTTTTGTGGATATACTAGTCCCTTGTGTGTTGTTTCACCCTTTGCAATCATTTTTTGGTTTTAATCTTCAAGTATTTGTTTCCAAATAGTTAACAATAGCTAAAATTCAAACACCTTCTTTTCCAGGAATAATCTCGAATTGTTGATGAGAATAAACCACGATAATCATTTTCTGGATTATATGTAGGTGGACACTTATGTAAGCAGTGACATTATAGTAGGTTTAGGCACTGGCTCTGCATCTGCTATGGCTATACAGTATATGGGAAGGTTGCTACAAGAAGGAAATCTTAAATATATATTGGGAGTCCCTATGTTAGCACCTCAATCAAGTTTTTTTCCAGATAATTTAGTCCGTACTTGCTTGTAGTTTAACTGAAAAATTCATTTTTTTTCTTGTGGTAATTGACTATGTTGTGACGTGACCTGCAGGTCAATTTCTAGTGTCACTGAAACTACGGAAGCTCGAATTCCACTTAACAACTACCAAGACGATCTCCAAGTGTGCAATCATTCTTCTAAGATTATTGTGAAGTTATTTTGAAAAACAACTCATCCACATTGCAGTAATGCTAGATGTTCTTTCACAAACTTATAGATTGATTTTGCATTTGATGGTGTTGACGTCGTCCAAGAAGGTTCTCTAGCTGCGGTAATTGGTCGCCGTAAACTGGAAGGAGCCGAGTCGATAATTCCAGAAAGGGTAGGAGGTTGCATTTTATTTCCCAATATTGTTCTATGTCATCTGCCAAACTATGACTAAATTAGAGGCACCATTTTACTTTTTCACATGTAGTGTGTTGTCAAAGGTGCGAAGAATCTTGCATTTATCGTTAACGAGAAACAATTAGCTAGAAAATTTGAAGGCTCCATTCCAATTGTGATTAGATCAGTAAGCTCTAAAACTAAAATGATTACTTACTTCATTTCAGCAATAGATTTTCGTAGCAGTCTTTAGAACATTCCTTTTGGTGAATTGGATGGACATTGTTGAAGAAGTAGATGGCCTATTCTTGGGAGATGCAGAGGTTTGCTTTTATAATACTTTTAGTACCCATTTATGTATTCGATGTTCACTTGTCGATCAGGTAAAGATCTATAGAAGTTAAATGATTTGTATTTTGTGGACTCATCCCAAGTCTTTGGAGTTTGATAAGGTTCCTCATTGAGTCTGCTAGCTCACATCATCATAATGGTTCATCACAAATTAACCACTAAAATGCTTAAGCTGGAAGTTACTATCCAGTACTTAGGCAATTTGAGACTATAACAATGATGTTACTGTAATTAATATTCAAGCTACTGTTGATGTGTTTTGAGTTTCTTAACATATATCTACCAATTAGACATTAATCCTGCTACTAGCTAATACAATTTTTGTGTTGTGAAGTCCTTCAAAATGTTCAGGTGTGGAGAAAGCCAACTTTTGGTCACACAGATCTCATGGGAGGCGGTTATCCTTTAATCACCAATGAAGGACACCAATTCAAAAATTAACCGGAATCGTTTCTGTTAACCATTTTTGGTCGACTGTTTGAGAAGTTCGGTCGACCGTTGCCCACGTTTTCTGTTCGGTTATGAGTCTAGTATTTAAAGGGTTGTTCACCCTTATTTGCAATACAATGCACAAAACACATATTATTATTTCAATCCCGTGTAATCTCGGTTGCTTCTCTTGTTGGAAAAGCAGAAGAATGAAAGGAAACCCGCAGGAGACCCCCTGAAGGACGTAGGCACGTTGTCGATCCTTGTAAATCCATGTGGTGTGGTTGTTTAAGGTGTGCATTCGTCTTTTGCTTGTTTCTTTCATCTTGTGTGTGGTTTTTGTTGCGTATAAGTTTGGGAGAGAGACAAAAGTTAGTTTGATTCCGCAAATTCTTTCGTTTCTGCTAGTGCATTTTAATCAGTTTTCTTGTAGTAGCATTGTTAGAATCTCTAACAACAAAACCAAATCCAAGTGAAACCAAATGGAGATATTGTTTTCAACCAGTCTGCTCTCTCTTCTTCTCCCCATCTCTGCCTTCGACACAACTCTATATCAAATTTCTCACTACTGTGGAAGATCAAGGTCTGACCTGATCTAATGGAGGAGGGGAGAGAGATCACTCACAAGAAGAAGGTCGAGATCTAGAAGCCATAAATCTCGTCACAAGCAAGTATTGAGGCGGACACCCAAACTTGAATATTTATGGTTCCTTGGTCTATCTTGATATATAATAATATATAGGAAATGAGTACATAAGCTAACCAAGCTTAACTTTAGAGTATATCATCGATTACACAATTAATACATTTGAGTTTATATCACACCATGCTAAGTAAATCTATTGGACCGTTGAGTGGTCTCCAAGTTTGTGTGAGTTGGACTACGTTGACTGGACCTGGGCTTCAATATTTTTACTCCCCTTCAAACTAGGTTGTGGATAGAGGTTGAGTACTCGAGGTTGGTACACATAACTTGAATTTGCTCCTTTGCAACAAACTTAGTAAATATATCAGTGAGCTACTATGAAGAAGTCACAAATGAAATCTCCAAAAAGCCCCGAGCCACACGTTCTCGCACGAAGTGGTAGTGAAAAGAGCTTAGGTATAGAAAATAAAGGAATGTGTAAGTCACGTAAAATAAAAGTGAGCCACGTTAACTTACCTAAAGTTGTGGCATCACTCAATATTCTGCTTCGACACTGGATTGTGACACTATTGGTTGTTTCTTTAAGCACCAAGAGATTAGATTGCTCCCAAGAAAAACAAAGAATCCACTGGTCGAACGTGTAGTCGATGGGCAACCAGTCCAATCTGCATCCACAAAACCATAAAGATGAAAAATAGATGCATGGTGCAACTTAAAACCATGATGTAATGTGCCATTAATATATCTCAGAATGTGGTTCGAAGACTAAAACAATACATGGAAGGATTGTGCATATGTTGACAAATTTATAGTGAACTTCATGAGTAATATCTGGTCGAGTTAGGCACAAGTATTGTAATGCACCAGTAATTTGTCTAAATAAAGTCACCTCTAAGAAAGAAGGACTATTAGATGATTTTAGTAACTTGATAGGTAGTGGAGTGAGAGATACTTAGCTGCATCCATGCATGAGCATCTTTCACAATTTGTGTGGCATACTGCTGTTGACAAATGAAGAAACCGGAAGAGGTCCTTTCAATCTCAATTCCTAAGAAATGATGTAAGGTGCCAAGATCTTTCATAGCTAATTCAGAAGAGAGTACTAATGAATGAATTTAAATGAGAAACATTATTTCCTATGACCAACATATCATCTACATACAAAAACAAAACTATAATGCCCACAAAAGAATGATGAACAAACATAGAAGGATCAACTAGATTGTTTATAAAGAAATGTTCAATAAAAACCACTAAATTTGTCAAACCATGCTTGTTTTAAGCCATAAATTGATTTACAAAGGCAACAAACATAACTTGGATGCACAGTATAATGAAATCCAGGTGGTTGAGACATGAAAACCACCTCAATCAAAGAACCGTGTAAAAAAACATTTTTCAGATCAAGTTGCCTAACAAGACAATTATTTATAGCAGCCAAAGAAAACACAAGTCTTATAGAGGCATGTTTTATAACAGGTGAGAAAGTCTCTAAATAATATATTCCCTCTTATTGTTTGTAGAATTTGGCCACAATACGAGCCTTTAACCTATCTACACTACCATCATATTTTAGTTTCACTTTGAAAACCCATTTACATCCTAGGCACAATAGTCCAAGTGTGGTTTGCTGCTAATGCATCTAATTCTTCAATTGTAGCCTTCTTCCAACTAGGATGTTGAAGGGCTTCAGCATAGGTAAAAGGCTCAGGTGGAAGAGAAGCAATATGAGAACTATAGAGCATATACTTAAGGTTAGGTTTAACTACCCTTAGTTTGCTCTTAGTAACCATAGAGTGACCCACATGACTAGAGAAAGCATTAAAAGAAGTAGGAATAGAGACAGGTGAGGGTTGAGGGTCAGATAAATCTAAGTGTACATATCCATGCTCGTCAGAAATATGGTGGATAGGAGGGTCAACACCTTTATTTTCACCATGTAAATCAGATATTCGAGGTGTCCTCTCATCATGAGTGAAGTAATCAATCAGAATATCATCATGAGCAGTGGGTATTGCATCAAATACTTCCTTAGGCTCCCCTTGACTTGTAGTGGGGAAGGATATAGTATCATCCTTTTCTTGCAAGCAATCAGAAGGCAACAAAGTACTAGGATGAGAGAGAGAGTACCAGATTTAGGTTTCTCAATCTCTGTATCAACCTTAGCACCATAATCTTTACTGCAAAAGGGTAGCTCGGGACAAGAAGAATCATCATGAAACCATTCACAAAATGTAATATCTAACTTTTCATCCATTTCATTTTTCTCTCACCATCACCTTCCCCTTTCATGACTTCCACTTCTTATGGTTCTTGTTCTGCTTATTTGTTTGGGTGCACTTGCAAAGTAGTGATGTTATCTTGATATATATTGAAAGGTATTGATGTATATACTAATTAAGTAATTAAACAGATAAATTGGTAAACGAGTATTAGGGTTGTAAATAGGGCGGGTTTTACCCACAAACCCGCCCTGCCTCGCCTAATGCGAGTAGCAGTCAAGAAAACCTTACCTGCCTACTAAGCGAGGTGGGGCGGGTTGCGGTTGTCTTACAACCCGCCTCGCATAACCCGCCTCCCGCCTAACTGATAACCAAAAACCCTTGTACCCGACCTAATTAATCCAATACCTGACTACCCAACAAAGATTGTACTGATTGCTCACTATCCAAAGAATCCACGATTATACTTGAATTGTTTGTATTATACTTGTAAGGCTGTAAATTATACTTGAATTGTTTATATATACTTGTATTAGAAGTTTGGATTCACGATTTTCATTTGAATTGTTTGTATTATATGTATTCATTGCAATGATTTAATCTCTTTAGCTTAGGGAAATGGAGTATTTGCTGTATAATGTACCCCTTTCTTTAGTAGTTTTGATATTCATTTATTTTCTTAAGAAAAATAAATAAAGTTAAAAAGAATAAACCGCTAGACCCGCATAACCCGCCCTGTCCCGCCTTATGCAGAGTGGGTAGCATTTGTTTTTGCCCCACCACGCCTACCCGCTTAACTTACGCAGGGCGGGTAGCTGTTGGGCAAAAAACCCGCCCCGCCCCGCTTACAGCCCTAACGGGTATAGGTAGAGGTATACCCGTACCCGTCGTATTTATTAAACGGGTAAAACGGATATGGGTAAACGAGTATAATTTTTTAATGGGTACAAAAAATCGTACCCGAACCCGCTTATTAAATGAGACGGGTAAAACCCGCCCAGTTATACCCCTATAATACAACCCTTAATTTGCACCTCTGATGATGTGCATGATACCTGTTTCCAACTATCAAATACATCTTAGTATTCTGGAGCTATCTTGGTTGACTTCTAGAGCAAATTATAAACTCGAAAAAGTTGATCTTGTGCCACTGTAAAACAACAAAATTGATTTTTTGTCCTCGCTGTATCATTATTTCATGTGTGCGTACTACAAAGTCATATATTTTATCTTATACCACTAAAAACCTTATTTATTTGTCTTTATCCCATTCTTTTTTCAAATTATGCCACTCCGTTATCTTTACAACCGACTCCGTTAGTATAAATTAATTTTTAATTGTAAATTTTGCAAAATTAACCCTTAGCAACCCAACAACTAGAAAATACATACATAATTTTCTCATTCTCTTTCTCCTCTCAGGTTATCCTCTTTGTCTTCTTTATTTTCTTTCTCTATATCTCTCCCTTTTCTTTATTTTCTGTTTTTTACTCTTTATCTTTTTGTCACTCTCTTCACATCTCTTCTCTCAACTCTCTCTCTTATTGTCTCTTCCCTGTTTCTCTCATAGTTGCAAACATTTAATTATTTTTTATTTGATTTGAAATATTTAAATTTCGCAAGGGAGAGACGAGAGAAGTTGGGAAGAGACGGGACAAGAGAGAGAAGTGCGATAGAAGAAATGGGAATATGAAAAAGATAGAGAAAAATAGAAGAGATATGAACATGAGTAATGAGAAAAGATACGATGTAGAGAGATAAATTAAAAATTAATTTATATTAACGAAGTTAGTTCTAAAGTTAACAAGGTGACACAGTTTAAAAAAATAATGATATAAACGCAAATAAATAAGATTTTTAGTGACATAAGTGCAAATATATAATTTTGAAATGACCATATGGGAAATAGTGGTACAACAACGACAGAAAAATAATTTCATTATTTTCCATTGACACGCAAGTGATTTACCTGTAAACTATACCTTTCTTGTACTCGTTAGTTAATGGTTTTTGTCTTCTTTCAATGGACGAGACCAATGTGTTATCTCATAATTGTTATTTCCAACTTCTGATTTTGTACGTAAACGTGCACATCGAGTCACGTATGACCGATAACTGACCCAAACCGGGCTTAAATGGGTCGGCTTAACTTTATCCCAATCCCATGTTAGTTCCGGTCCCAATCCCAAACAGAGGATCAGATGATTCGACCCCACGTCCCCACATGAGATTCAATCTTTAATTTTTACCTTGTACCTTATACAAGGCCTAAAGTTATAGTCCACTGGGTCAAAAGCAAAAATGTGTCAAGCATACTAATTTGGTTGTTCTTTTTACGTGGTGAACACCGGTTTAAAATCGGTATGAATCTTACTGATCCTGTCCAGATCGACGGTGATCTGGGAACTGGCAACCAGACCGGCTGGGTCTGGTTTGGATTGGTCGATTCTAGTTAAAACCGGACCAAACCGGTTCTCTGGTTTTTTTCTTTTAATTTGTGGTTAAAAATATTATTTAATAGTACTTTATTGTTCAAAAATTAAAATTTTGTTGGATTAATAATCTATCATATAATGGTCATTTTCAAATTAAGACATCACTAAAAACATAAGAATACATAAAAAAATAATTAAAATATATTAAAAATAATTTTAACTGGACTTGACCAGACTGGATTTCTGGTTCTTCGATTGGGAGAACAGGAAATAGGACCGAATACCACCAAATTTCTCATTCTCGATTTTGAGAACCGGAAACCAGATGATGAGAATTAAATTTATACCGCAAGTGCACGACGTCAATGAAGACGTGGCAAGTACGGGTCGAACACAAGGTGGGAGATATATTATTATTTGTGTGATTTTCGATTAAGGAAAGAAAAAGAGAGAAATAAGTTTGGTTTAAGATTGTTGGTTTTTAATTAATTTCTAAAGCAAGAACAACAAAAACAAATTAAAAATAAAGTAAAAATGGATGAGAGTCCAATGGGTGGAAGTTTAGATATCGGGTTTAGATTAGAGAATTCTGAAACTTATAATAAATCATATTAGTTATAAAGCATTACATGATAAATGACTCAACATAAACTCAAGTAATCAAAATATACTAACACGAAATTAAAATAATAACTTTATTCTTCTTCTCATCACCCTAAATCCGTCACCCCCACCCTTTGGAGAGAGTTAGAAACTCATGGATGGAGGGAAGGAGAATGAGTCCTAGAGAAACTACAAAAGAAAACTAAAAACAAGAATTAAAAGAACAGAATTTTATTACTAAAATTTGGAACAAAAACTAAGACCCTTTACAACAACGTTTCGGGGCTATTTATAGCCGATACAAGGGACCTAAGTATAAAATAGGAAAGTACATGTGTCAAGACACGACTGGACAAAATCCGGAGCCACGAATTGCAAGGGGTGCGGCGGAATCGCCGCATTTTACATGTATGGTGCGGCGGAATCGCCGCACTTTTGACTCAGATTTAATCCGGATTTTTCCTGTGTGTTTATGGTATGATTTAGCCGTCCTTTGCGCGTCTGGATTGATTCTTTCCTTTCTTTTGAGCTCCGACTTTATCTCTTCATATATTTGGAGATCCAAATTGATTTTTCTTTAGAACTTTCTCCAAAATAATAAAAGCTACTCGTAATTTGCAGTTGGGTCCTCGGCTTTTTGCAATTAAGTCCCTGACTACTTTTGTGCTTAAGTCCTTCGCCTTTTTGTAATTAGGTCTTTGAATGCTTTTATGCTTGGATGGACTTCCATTTGAATCCCGATAATCTTGACTTGGTCTTTATGATAGAAATGAGTCTCTTGCACGCATTTATGCTCGGGATATGAGTAATTTGCATTCTGGTTCCTGTATTATGTAAATAAGACTAAACACATACCTTAGTAGCATTTATTGATATAAAATTAATCTAAATGAAAGACATATGATGCAATGTATGCAATGCATCACCAGAGTAGACCTAGTTTTCTTTGAAAATCAGACCGAGCCTAGTTGATTGGAGAACCAGACTGAACCTAGTTTTATTGGTTGACAAAAGGATTACGGGGAGGAGAAAGATCAGAGTGGTAGATGTGTTATTTATAATTTTTATTTTTTTATATTTCTTATTTAACATTACTTACATTTTTTATTTAATTTAGGAGCATCTTTTTTTTGCAAACTCCTTACAAAGAGATGCTAGATTCTGAGGAGGAAAGAATCGATTTCGTCATCTGTGAGGTTACGAGAGAGGTCGTGGGTTTGGGGGAGATTGTGGTGGTGGGAGGCAAATTTGGAGGGTCGTCTATAGGGGTGGTTGGAGGATTTTTTTTGTCATTTTGGGGGCGAGGACAAGTGCCCATCTCTAAAGCTAGGGCTATAAGTGGGTAGGCTAATAACCGTTTAACCGTCCTAACTGCAAGAGAGGGTACGATTATGGGTAGAAAAATTGTAATAATTTAATAAAGAGTTTTTTGGTTGCATGCCATTTTAAAACACTATATTTCCGTTTCTACTATTGTTCTACCAGTATTTCTATATGTGTTACTACAAAAGTACTACCACTATGTTGGTGTCATTATCTTTTTGGATCTGCAATTTTGTTAGCAATTTACGTTAATGTCGATATTATTCCGTTAACAAAGTTAATAAAATTATATTTTAATGGTAAATTTTATAAACTCTACCTTGTATAATTTCATAACATATTTTAGCCATTTTCCTAACATACCCTCTCTCTCCCCTTACTTTTCTCTTCATTATTTAAACGTTGCCTATACACTCCTTACAGACGAATATCTTTGTTCGATCATTACTAAAGATAACGACGTGTACGCTTTGATACACCGACGAATAATATTCGTTGGTGTAGAGTTTGAAAAAAAAACTACTGATTTATTACGCTTAGATAAACTGACGGTTACGTTTCTGTACACCGACCAATATATCTGTTGGACCATTAGTAACAATTACATCGACGTATACACTTATATACACCGACGGATATATCTGTCGCATGATTAATAAATATTACACCAACGTATACTCTTACGTACACAGACCTACGATTTGGGACTAAATTTTGGGGTGTTACAACCTACTCCACTTAAACACCTGACATTCTCATCAAGGTCAAGCCATAATCAGCCACCAAGCGTTGTGAAATTCCAGAGCTCTGATACCATTCTGTAACGTCTCATCCCCAAATCCACACTGAGCCCCCGAGTCCAGTCCGTCACTCATTATTTCAAATAAGCTTATGATGGAAGCTTAGCTACGGTTGGAAAGCAATGAACTAGGTGGATGGATTTAGTAAAAACGTATGTGAACCCACCATTGTTGTAGCCACTAGCATGCCTTAATAGTATTAGGAAGGAAATAGCCAAGATAAGAAAAGTCTGGTTGCCTATTGTTGTCGCTTACTATTAGTAATAAAAAATGATATCTACTTAATGCATGTACTCACGTTACAAACCCAAGATAGCATTGTAAAGTGTTTTGTAAAACAAAAGGTTGAAGATTTTTTTTCTTTTCGATAAACTCACTACTAGAAAAACATGATACACTGACGGATATATATCCGTCGGTGTAGAGCACTGTCCACCGACAAGGATCTTGTTCCATCGGTGTATACCTCCACCGACAGATAGGAAAACCAACACCGACAGATAAAGTCTGTCGGACTAGAGTTTGAATAAAACCTGTTAAGCTTTAATTACAATAAACTACACCGACGGATATATTCGTGGACCATTATTAAAGATAACGACGCATACGCTTAGATACACTGAATGATAGTAGAGTTTGAAAAAGATTACACCGACATATATGCTTATATACACCAACAGATATATCTGTCGCATGATTAGTAAAGATTCCACTGACGTATACTCTTATGTACTCATGTGTACGATGTGGCTTTGGGCCAGGCTCGACCCGATAACCAGGTCTACGATGTGGGACTAAGCTTTGGGTCAGGCCCACCAGATACCCTGGTCTACAATGTGGGACTAAACTTTGGGCTAGACCCAACTTGATACTCTGGTCTACGGTGTGGGACTAAAGGAAAAAAACTTGGTAAAGGAAAAAAGAGTGCAACGCGTATGATGCTCCCCCTCACTTCAACATACATTCTTCAAACGACAAACACCAATTTTGAAAATAAGCTTCTCAAAGACTTTGGTGGGCAATGACTTTGTAAATAAATTTGTCAAATTCTTGCTTGATTGGATCTGACAGACATTTATCTCACCATCCTTCTGTAAATCATGCGTCAAGAAGAACTTTGGTGAAATATGTTTAGTCTTGCAGCCTTTGATGTATCCTTCCTTTATTTGAGCAATGCATGCAGTATTGTCTTCGTATAAAATTGTTGGATGGTCTTTAATTTTGTCGAGTCCACATTCTTCTTATATGCTTTGGATCATTGATCTCAACCATACAGATACTCGACTAACCTCATATAATGCAATCAACTCTGCATAATTGAAAGATGTTGTTGTTAATGTTTGTTTTATTGATCGCCATGAAATTGTTGTGTCATCATATGTACACATATCCTGTTTGTGATTTACCTTTATGTGGATCTGACAAATATCCAGCATCGGCATATCCAATTAATTTGGATTCTAAACTTTTTTTGATAAAATAACCCCATATCATATGTTCCACAAAGGTAACAGAATACATGCTTAATTCCATTCCAATGTCTATGTGTTGGTTCAGAACTATATCTAGCCAATACATTCACTAAAAATGCAATAGCAGGCCATGTATTATTAGGCAGATACATTAGAGCCCCAATAACACTTAAATATGGTACTTCTGGACCAATCATGTCTTCATCATTCTCTCGAGGACGGAAAGGGTCCTTTTCAGCACTAAGAGAACGAACAACCATTGGAGAACTTAATGGATGAGCTTTATCCATATAAAAACATTTTAATGTATTCTCTATATAATTTGATTGATGAATGAAAATTCCATTTGGTAAGTGCTTGATCTGCAGGCCGAGACAAAATTTAGTTATGCCAAGGTCTTTAATTTCAAATTCATTCTTCAAATATTTAGCAGTTCTTTCAATCTCTTCAGGGTTCCCAATGATATTCAAGTCATCAACATATATAACAATAATTACAAAGCCAGATGTTGGTTTACTAATAAAAACACATGGACTTATGGAATTATTTTTAAACCCTTCTTTAAGAAGACTTTCAGTAAGACGGTTGTACCGCATTCGTCCAGATTGTTTTAATCCATATAAAGACCTTTTCAGTTTTATAGAATACATCTCTCGAGGTTTGGTATCACATGTGCTTGGCAGCTTTAATCCTTCAGGGATTTTCATGAAAATGTAATTATCTAGTGATCCATATACATAAGTTGTAACGACATCCATAAGTCACATTTCAATGAATGCATCAGATAACTCATTTGCAATTCTTTGTAAATGTATAATCTTTTGAACTTCAAGTTCACATTGACATGTTCGAGGGTCTGGAATTGATGATGCATTCCAAGTCACTTCTTTGTTTTCTAATTTTTTTATTTTCTTCCCCTAAGACTGGGAATTCATTCTCATTAAATTGACAATCAGCAAATCATGCTGTGAAAATATCACCAGTTAACGACTCTAAATATTTTATGATTGATGGAGATTCAAAACCAATATATATTCTCAATCTTCTTTGAGGTCCCATCGTTGTACGTTGTGGTGGTGCAATTGGCACATAAACGCCACAACCAAAAACCTTTAGATGAGACATATTTGGTTCTCTACCGGAGACCAATTGTAAAGGGGAGTATTATAAGCAGTTGACCTTATTCTTATAAGTGCAACAACCTATAAAATGACATGTCCCCAGGCAGATGATGGTAATTTAGATATCATTAGCAACGGTCTAGCAATTAATTGTAATCTCTTAATCAAGGATTCATCTAGACCATTTTGTGTATGGACATGAGCCACATGATGCTCAATTAAGATTGTTGTGTTCGTTTTAAATGCCGCAAGTGCACGACGTCGGTGAAGACGTGGGAAATACGGGTCAATCCACAAGGAGGTGTGTCGACTCTGGTTCTTTCGAAGGCAAGTGGGAAAAGAGGGGATAAGAGTTGTGATTACACTAGATAAACTACACTAAACTAGCAAGCATCAAACAAGGAAAACGAAAGCGAGATAAAATTCAAGAATAAAAACCCATAAGGGGTGGAGTGTGAACATATGAGGTGAGAGAAGTGATGAATGATGCATTTATGCACGTGTGTGTGTCATGTGTGTGTCTTCATGCATAAGAAGTGTCTAAAGATGTGACAAAACCTATCAATCCATTCACACAACATACTAGAAATTACTACTTGATTATCATGAGACGAGGCTCAGCATGAGAAGTGTTTAAAGATATGACAATACTCAACCATGAACTCATGTGAAAAAACAAAGCTAAGCATGAGAAGTGTCTAAATGTTATCGCAAAACCCATCAAAACAAAGTTTTTTAATCAATCAAGCGAGCAAACACTAATACAAACACATGACTAACATGTAGCATATCAAACAAGAAATTTCAGCCAATAAACATGAGGAAACCAAGCATGGGAATTGTCTAAATCTTGTGGCAAAACCCATCAAAAATCCCCATCATGTAGATGAATAAAACAAACCTAATGAACATACAAACATTCAAGTCCACACAATCTAAATTTGTCAAACATTCAATACCTCAAAACATAAATGTACATCATCTCCACCCCCCAAAGGGGGATGAAACTACTCACTACTCATTAAACTACAAACTACAAACTACATTAAGAAAATAAAATATTCTCATTACTTCTACTAAAATAAAACAAAATTAAACTAAGCAAACAAGAATCAAAAGAGAAGACAACATTAAAACAAACTAAAAAATTATTTTATTTACATGACTCACATTACAAGTAGCATTCTTCTCCACTTGAGTTTTGATTCAAGGCTTTACTCCAAGTAGAGAGAATGCCACCAAGCAATGAGTAGATTACAAGGGAGAATGAAAAGTTCTATTTATAGTCATAGAAAAAAAGTAATCGGAGACAATCCCCCAATATGGGACTAATGAAACATTCCCAGAAAAGACATAAACACATAACTCATATCCAGGAGAAACCAGGTCGGATTCTGAGAAAAACATATTGTTAATTGGTGGTCAAAAATCACTTTTTGGATCCGACCCATTTTCGACTATCTTCTTTAATTCTTTAATTCTTCACATGGGGTGCACTCAGATCGGTTATTGGAGTTTAGGCCCGAGTGTAATTGCCAAAATACTCTTCATGATGGTGTGGAGTTTCTTGATTACTCATTTGTCCATTTTGTTTGCATCTGAGTCCTTCCCTCTTGCTTCTTAGTCCATAAGTCTTGCAATTCAGTCATTTTCCTTGCTTTTAAGTCCTTTTTGAGTATCTTCTTCTCAAACCTGTTTATTCCTGAAACTTAAATATAAGACTCGTTACGTAGCATTGCTTAGGCTAAAAATAAAGGATATAAGACACAAATATATGCATGATATGATGTCAATCAGTGATCCCAACAGACATGCAATAATCGTTAAATATTTGGGTTGTAAATTATCTAGCATTATTAAGTCGGATTTTCTTAATTGGATAATCTGGGAAATCTGCTCTCAATTTGATTAATTCTGCTAGAAGTCTAGCAAATGCGACATTTCGAGTTGATAAAAGGCAAACGTGTGACCATCGGGTTGATGCATCTATCAATACCATAAAATATTGAAATGGTCCACACGGAGGAGTAATATGTCCACAAATATCTCCTTGGATTCGCTCTAAAAATGTAAGCATTTCAATTTTATTTGTGGAAGACTTTATTATCATTTTTCCATGAAATGTTCTTTGATGAAATCTTTAGGTTCCTCATTGTGTGCCCACTTGAATTTTCAATAATTTTTTGCATCATTATGGCACCTGGGTGACCCAATCTGTAATGCAAAATTTCAAAACTTGGATCAACTAACTTCTGGTTAGTGATCATATTTGATTCATTAGGATTTATGAATGTACTATATAACCCAGAAGAGAGAGCTTGCATTTTGTCCAACATAATTTTCTAGTCAGACACATTTGATGTAATGTTGAGATACTCAATATTATCTTCATTCACGGTCTCAATGTGATAACCATTAAGATGTTGTTGACACAAAAAATATACATCTCAAATCAAAATAAATTTTCTAGTAATCGTCGACCAATTGTCATCCCAGCTTAGTAGAAATTGGAACTCTATCGAGATGAGACTAAGCAACAACATCAAAATGAACATTAAGGAGTTATTAATCTCTTGACTTATGTTTATTAGATTGGACATGGAAATATAGTCAAAACATTAAGACATGGAAATATAGTCGACATTAAGACATGAAAATGAAAATTTTCCATTAAATAAGAATCAAATAAAATTTTGGAATTTTAAGCCACGTAGCATGAGGAAGGAAAGACGTATAGTACTCTCTGATTTTCAAAACAAAAAAAGAGAGGAGAAAAAGTCATGCACGTTCATGCATATCTTCCACCTCATACCCACGTCCAACACAACCATACCGATGACCATACGTCTCCCATACTCCACCTTATCCCATCTCACTTCAAACTAAACCAACTCTCACGATCTTTTACACGTCAACCCCATCTCAGCCTCATCATTCCCACGATCTCATAACCACCATCCTTGATCTCCACGTGATCCCATATTATAAATACCCTGTAGATGTCTTGTTTTCAAGGTTACAACTCCATACATACACCCACCAAAAACCCATACGTACACAAGAGATATACACCAAAGTGAGAGGAAGAGGCAACCGCGTCAACTCCGGCAATGACGACTCCGACTCCGCAGCTGCTCCAACTTGCAGCAACAAAGACTCCGGCAACAACGTTGTCTTCATAACAACCCCGCAGCGACTTCGGCTTCGTCGACCTCACGTCTTCGTAGCAACTTAGCGTCGACTCCGACTTCGTTAAGTATTCGTCGACTCCGGCAAGGTGCAACATTAGCGCCGGCAATAGTTTCACCTTAAAATAAAATAAAAAAAGTCATTCCGGTCACTGTCCTATTTAAAAAGAATTGGTCTCCGGTTGACTTCGAAAATCACGTCATTCCGGTCACTGTCCTATTTAAAAAGGATTGGTCTCCGGTTTGATCGTTTATATGTTGAAAAAAAAGGACGTCGGAAGGCTGCCGAAATTTAGTCAGAAAATGACAAATACTCGAACCAAATAAATACAACGGTTCTAAGTTTGATACAAAATAATAATAATAATAATAACCAAAACCACATCAAATCGGCCTATATCAACATATATGATAGGTCACTATCGCAATATTATGGTTCCATATGAACCCAATATGAACAGTAAAATTAAACAAAGTAACTGACTCAGGCAAGTTTACAGAATCAAAACTTGTATACTCCCAGAAACATGAATATTAATGGGAGGAAACAAAAAAAATTAATGTTGAAACCTATATTCAATTGGATTTGGTTCACTCGACTAATGGAAAACTTGAATAACCGAAAGAAACACGTGAAAGGTTATTTTTAATTGGTGTTGGAATAATGATTACACCGAGACTATTTAATTAATGAATTAATTTGGAATCAAGTCTGGAAGCTCATCAGACATAAATTGAAACACCACTTAGAAATCAACATCTTGGTTTCTTAAGATTCAAACACCATCATGCGTTCTGGAACATTGCATAATCCTACCAATGTCGTTTATAAATATCAAGTTAATAAAATACAATTATACTGTCAACATATGTGGGTTTTACTTTCTGTTAAAAGGTGAATTCTTCTATGTCCTAAGTAGCCTTCAAACTTGGAAGACATCCAGATCGGAATACATCTAGATCCGAATCTGACATCAAATGAATTCCTCTTTGGAACTTGATATAAGGATCAATAATTACTATTGAGAGGATAATATAATATATATATGTATGTATAAAATAATACAATGAGAAGAATGAAAATAGGAAAGGAAACTAGCGGCAATTTCCTTAACATACGTGTATACGTGCATGGAGCCACGGATCTTAGCATGCAAGTGGGATCCTTTTGCATATTTAGTCCAAGCCAGACCCAACTATAATGCAAGTCTCCATGTAAGACAATCCACAGGAAAAGGACAACACCACAATAACACAATGGTGAATTTACAATTTAGTTCTCTTAAATGGACAAAATTACAAATCCACCCCTAAATGTGGATAAATTACTACAATATATAAGTTGTACCATTTGATTTGCAAAAATCAATCTTAAAATACAAATTGTCAACCTAAATGGACAAAATCACAAATCCTTCCCTAGATATGGATAAATTGCAAAATAAATCTTCAAAGTTGTAACATATGTTAAGCAACCTTAAAATACGAAAACAAATTAAAACATAAATAGTGACTACCCTAATAGTAAGAGAGGATGCACACCAAGCTGGATCTCGGGTTCCCTCTCTCTTATCATTGGAGTTGTCAGAAACTAAAATACGGACTACCTTAGTCGTAAGTGAGGATGCACGCCAAGCTGGATCTTGGGTTCCCTCTCCTTTACTGGCGATGGAGTCTCCATTTAACAAAAAAAAAAACAAAAAAAAAACATATACACAAATTCCTCCGGGTTATGAGGCTAAACTGATCAAGACACAACGATATTGATACCAAAAGAATAATCGTCCAAATAACATACATATACACAAATCACCTCCTAGGTTATGAGGTTAAACTAACCGTTTGTACGATATTATAATATAAGAATTATCGTTGACAAATCAAACATAAATTCCCTCCGGGTCACGAGGCTAAACTGTCCAATATACTTAACAAATTATATACATAAAATATTCTCCTAGTTATGAGAATAAACTAACTATTTGATGATATTTAAATATAAGAATCATCGGCAAAAATAACATACATATATACAAAGTCCTCCTAGGTTATGAGGCTAAACTAATCTAACCCTTAACGATATTTTAGTAATGAGATAAACTAAAGTCATACTCAAACAAAGCATATACACAATGTTGTCCCAAACAAGGGAATAAAATGTTTACGATGTCTCCTATAATACGAGACAACACCCCATATATACAAAATACCTCCTAGGTTATGAGGTTAAACTAACCGTTTGTACGATATTACTCTAATATAAGAATTATCGTTGACAAATCAAACATAAATCCCCTCCGGGTTATGAGGCTAAACTGACCAAAACATTATGATATATGAATAATTGTCTAAATCAAATCATATACAACACCTCCAAGGTTATGAGGCTAAACTAACCGTTTGTACGATATTTTAATATCAGAATTATCGTTGATAAATTAACGCGGTGTATTCATCATAAAGTTGAAGAACCTAAACATATACAAATCCCTCCTAGGTTACGAGGCTAAACTGACCATATTATGATGATATATCACAACAAAAGGGAGATCATTATCGAATCGATCAAAGCACGGATTGATAAATCCTTGTCCCTAATATATCGAAATATAAAAATACTATTAATAAAATATATATGATATTGTTAATATAACAACAATTTTGGTTTATAGTTCGCAAAAGGATGCTTATGTATCTTCCATTTGTGCAATGCATAAATATGCCAACTATTGTATTTCATATTTATTCCTTCTATTTAATGAAATGAAAGAAAATGTTACACTTATTTACTTTCTGGCTAGTTATTCACATTTATTTAATTTCCTGTACAAATGAATGATATGAGTATGACACGATGAGACATTCTTCTATACGAAGTTGTAAGGTGCGGAATTCCACCATGAATTCTTGAGAGGTCTTCGCAACACCAATATATATAACACAAAAGAACAAAAAACCCACGTTAAACAGATGTATATCCTTAAAATTTAGTAGATTTCTTCTGGATCTACTAGAGTATAGAGCATCATTTATTGATAGCTTTGTCCTATTAGGTAACAAAAAATAAGCTCTTCCGGAGCCTTCAATCAAATTGCTAGTGCCAAAAATTGTGTTGACATTTGTTTTTGCTAAACGTAATTGGGAAAAGTATTTTGTACTTTTCAAGATGGTGTTTGTTGTTCCATTGTCTACTAGACATTGGTCTCCATCATTTATCATAACATTAGTCATATCTTTGTCTTTCTACAGGAAAACAAAAAAATATAATAAATTTTATCGCAATAGTATATTATATCAGAATTAGATTCAAAAGACTTAAATATTGATAAAGTCGAAAGTAAATATTCAAGATCCAGTACATATATAGGGAGATAAAAGACCGAAATTCTAGATGAACGAAAAACAAACAACAATAACAAAAACTAGATACTATGGTGGACATTTCCATTATCGGTAAAAGTATCCACACTTTCATTGGTGTTTAGAAGGAAATCTGCAACATCCAAGTGCGTATCCATAAGCATGCCATCTTGACTATTGTCAATGAAATTTGTTTTTGCACTTTGTTTTTTCTTGAGTGATGCTTGATAAAGTTCAACAAAGTGTTTTGTGTGCGGCATATGCGTGATCAATGATTTGTCATGCCACATTTGTAACAAGCATTCTCTTGTTTGTTCGAAGTATGTTGTTGCAATTCCTTCCCTTTTGTATCTCTCCCATCATTATTTTTTTGAAATTAGGACCACCATGATTATTACGACCACGTCCACGACCACACCCTTGGTTGCTCACGTCCACACCCACATCCACGTTTGTGGTTAAATAATGTCGCATTTGCTTCAGGGAATGATTCACGTTTGCGTTTATGATTAGCCTTATTCACTTCGGGGAATGGAACAGAACCAGTGGGTCGAGACTGATGATTTTTCATCAAGAGTTCATTGTTTTGCTCGACAACTAGAAGGCATGATATTAATTCAGAATATTTCTTAAAACCACCCTCTCGATATTGCTGCTGCAGGAGCATATTCGAGGCATGAAATGTAGAGATTGTTTTCTCTAACATATCATTATCAGTAATTGTTTCTCCACATAATTTGAGTTCAGATGTGATCCGAAACATTGCAGAATTATACTCGCTTACAGTTTTAAAATCTTGCAACCTTAAATGAATCCATTCATTGTGAGCTTTTGGAAGAATTACTTGTGTTAGGTGGTCATACCTTTCTTTCAAAATTTTCCATAATTCTAACAGATCTTTCACCGTTAGGTATTCAGTTTTAAGGTCCTCATGGAGGTGATGACAGAGAAATATTATTACTTTGGCGGCTCCTGCGGGGAGGCGGTATTTTCTTCTTTAATTGTTTCACCAAGATTATTTGCGGTGAGATGAATTTCCGCATCGAGAGTCAATGGGAGGTAATTCTTTCCTGATATATCAAGGGCGGTGAACTCAAGTTTGGTGAGATTTCTCATGATAATAACTTCAATAAAACAAAGATAGTAAATAACAATACTCGATCAAGATTATCACCCCAAAAAAATACCGTAAATAATCAATTTAATAGAAGAAATATAGTGTGTAAGGTGAAGCAGATAGAGACATTATGCCATCAAAATAATTAAAAAAATATAATATTCATACCACACCATTAAGACTAAAAGGTGAACATTATTAACATAAATGTATAGCTTTAATATTCATAAAAATCTACCATCTCCGGTACGAAAAGAAAAGAAATAGATTTCTCGTAACTCAGTAGAGACATGTACGATGAAGGTGCAAGATTGTTTCACCATGATAAACATAATTGGAGTATAAGTGGGTAGTTATTTTTCATAATGGTTTTTGAAGAAAAAAAACAAACCAATGTGAGGTAATGGTTTTCAAAAGAAGAAGAAAAAAACGAACATGTCAATGTGAGGTAATAATAACTCAGATCTATATTTGATTTACGACAAAGCAAATATTAGTGCATTTATGTTGGATTGAAGTTGGAGATTCTTCTTTCCGTTCTTTTATTATTATTATTATTATTTATTATTAAGTCATGTACGATGAAGGTGCATATATTAGTGCATATATGTTGATTTCCTTCTTTTTTATTATTATTAAGTCTCCAAGTGCATTTTTATAAGATCCTAATGGAGTCGTTAAGAACGTGATTAGCAAACTAGATAACAAAAGCAGTGTAAGTAAATTATCATATGATAAACATAATTTTGTAGAAAGTTCATCTCTACAATTATTTATAATAATATGTTACGTCTTACAATTTTTTTCTTGTGAGATGAACAAATATAATAAAAAAAATAGAGCATGTGCATGACAAATATATTCAAAGTAAGCATGTGAATTTGTCGTATCGAGAACTTGCAATTAATACACATAGACATACACATGTAGTTGACATATTGTTATGTCTACTAGTTTGTTCCCTTGGGTGTTTTTGAAGAGTCTAATCGATAGAGCTTCATGCTGATAACGTGTTGCAAAACAAACAAACTAAGAAGGAAAAGATTGGGAAGGGGAGAGATATGTATTTCTTTTCTTGTATCTACAAAATGTGTACAATAGCCTCCTATATATAGGATGAGGAGGTAGTAGGGGTTATAATCAAATAAATAGAATTACACCATATTAATAAGAGTGAAAATCTATTTAAATGGTGGGGGTTAAGGAAGATGAATCATCCATAAGACCTTTGGATTTCATAACACTAAAGTGTTTTTTTTAAAGAAGTTGAAGGCTTTTTTTATTTTATAAACTCACCACTAGAAAAACAAGATACGTTGACGGATATATATTCGTCGGTGTATAGCACTGTCCACCGATAGGGATCATGTTTTGTCAGTGTAGACCTCCACCGACGGATAGGAAAACCAATAGTGACGGATAAAGTTCGTTGGAGTAGTGTTTGAAAAAAATGTTAAGCTTTCATTACAGTAAACTACACCAACGGATATACGCTTAGATAAACTGAGGGATAGTAGAGTTTGAAAATGAAACGTTTTAGTGATTTATTACGCTTAGGTACACCGACGACAAAAATTGTAATCAATAACACGCTATTGATTCCCCTATAAAATTAATTTGGATTTCAATTGGATTAAGTGGACTTGGATGTTAGATTAAATTTGGATCTGTTAGTTCGATTTGTTAGTAATTCATGATTTACGATTTGATTTAGTATTTGTTAGTAATTTAAGATTTAATGTTTGATTTTGGATTTGTTAGTCATTTCAGATGTAGGATTTGAATTTTGATTTAGGATTGAATTTAGTGTGAGGAAATTGGCTTTTTTTGAAGTTTGTTATGGGGATTGTGTTTTTTATTCATCGAAGTGGGTTGAAGTAAGTGGAGTGATTGGTATTACTTGGGAAGTTGAACTTTGTTTTCTGAGTTGTGGTCCAAGTTTCTGTCTTTATCGTGGTTTTTAAAGAAATAGGTTAATATGGGAGGTTTGGTAATTTTTAGTTTGTTGTGGGGATTGGTTAATGTTGGAGGTTTGGTTAACTTTGTGTTTTTTGGATGTTGTTTGGCTAAGTTTTTAAAGTAATTTTACTTTGGAATTGTTAAACATTACATTCATTGAAACTACAACTTTTATTTTAGAGTTTAGAAGTTTGGTGGTGTATGAATGTTAGAATTGTGATTTATAAATCTTTGGTGTGATTGAGCTATAAGTTATAAATGTTTGAGTTGTGATGAATTAATTGTGAATGACGATTGAATTGAATTATGATGATTTTTTTGTTTGAACAGGGAAAATTGAAACTCGGAAAGAGCAAACAAGCTCTTTTGGGTTCTAGATATGCCGAACAAGGCGATTTTTTTTTTACGGGAAATTTCATGCCAAAATGAACACCGACAACCCCGTTCTATCGGTACATCTGCCGGAGTTGCGCAACACCGACGTAAGATGCTCCGTAGGATACGTATCCATCGGTATAGATCTACACCGATGGATGTCAACGTACATCGACGGATAGGTTTCGTCGGTGTTTCCTTGTACTGTAGTAGTGACTGTTAAGGCTGGTGGTTTTTTTATAGATTTGTTCATGTATACACAATAGGATTTCCCCTTTTTACAAATCCTACAGGGGTTTTCGGAAATTTCATGAATCCCGTATAGAAATATAAAATATGATGAATAGGTACCCTTCAATTTTACATAACCTTATACCCATCTATTTGACCATAACTTCTTCCTATTTACGAGCAGTTTAGTCAACCATTGCAACCCAATGTTGACCCCAAAAAGTCAGTCTAACTTCATTGTAAATCGTCTATAAAAGCTTTAATATTGTTCTATTTTGGCATCAGAAAAAACATGCAATGTGTGCGCAATCCATAAATTATTCAAGCTAATTAGAACACAAATGCTTAATTACTTCAAAGAGAAGGTATACAATATTATGATTTGTATGATAGCCGAAATTCAGCTTGCCATTACCATATGAGCTTGCATGCATCATGCATGATTAATTGATATCGCAAGAAGTTTACATTTTTTGCTTTTAGTCTTAGTTCATAATTTCTCTGTTGGATTACCAGATTTGATAGTACAATCTGTTGAGTAAAGACCAATGTTCAGAAATGCGGGATACGGATGTGATGCAATGAGACACCGCATCCGACATATGCAGTATACGGATGCGATGTGGGTGCGTATACGGTTTGTGATTTAATAATCAAACAAAACAACCGAAAAAACTCAAAAAAACCCCAAAAAGTTGGTGTTCTGAAATACGGCTAGATATTACTCAAGACAAACCATACCTAGCTAATGCTATCAGGGAGATGCAATGCACCCCTCCCTCGCATCACACCCTTATCCACATATGCGGCCTTATTGGGTCACATTTCAGAACAGAGGTCACGACAAACCATGCCAAGATAGCATTAGCTAGGTAGGTGTAATATTATTACAAGTACCACACTATGTCTTCCTCGTCATCACTTAGTTGTCACACGAGATAGCATTAGCTTATATGTTAAAACATTATTTGCAAGTACTCCAAAGATAAACTATAAAAAATGATATCGAAATAAAATGGTAGTCACACAAGAAAACCATACGTAGTAACTATATATAGATCATGTCATCAATAGCCTATATCCCATGGATGAAGTCCTTCTTCAATTCTTCCAAAAACATCATGTGATTAGTGGACTTGAACGTGTATATGTAGTTGAAGAGCCAACACCAATAATAAATAATGTATTAACATGATAGACCAGTGATGGTTATTTAAGCTGAGTCAGAGTTGAAATCCATGTCCTTCGAATTTAGGATCCTGCAGATAAGGCTGGATTGGCTGGAGTCGGAGGCCGTGGAATTGTGGCGAGAGCTGAAGCATGTTTCTCGGTTCGTTGGGGGAAGAAACCGAATTGCTCCAGCGTGCGAATGTCAGCTGGGATTCTTGTCGATGGTTCGCCTGCGGAAATTTCCTGATCTTCGGAGATCTTTGTGTTCATGTGACCAACATAATTACAACATCTATTACCTCAAGGATCAATTATATATCATCGGTAATCTTCACTTTTTTGTAATACCAAATTGGTGGTTATTCTTGATAAGATGAAAATACTCATAGTGCTTCGATTACATCATTGATAATTTAGTCAACATAGTAATTTAATCATATTATTATTATAAATTATGTAATTTGTAATTCTTAGAATTATCTTGAGAAATCTAGAAATATCTAGATAATTCTAGAAGAATCTTTAGATCGACTTTGGTCTTAGAATTACATAGTTTAATTAGAAGCTAATAGCCTCTGGCCGAGTCAAATTAATCAACATAGGGTTGATGTGAGGTTGTAAGTTAAAGAAGTTTGTGAAAAAATGAAAGATATATAAATGAAATACTCTTATCATTACTATCATCATCATTAGCTTAGGATACCTATTGTCCAATGTGATGCAAGTATTAATTGGTACATACCAGCATAATTGCATGTTGAGCTCTTCCATGATGTGCTCCTAGTAGGGCTGTCAATTCGGGTCATGACACGAAATTCGAATCCAAACATGATACTAAATTTTCGTATTCGAGCTGACCAATTTCGGGTTCGTGTCGAATTTGGGTCGACACGAACAACACAAATTGTAATTCGGGTCGGGTTCAGGTTGATGTATTTTGTGTTTCATGTAATTTGGGTCGACACGAATTACCTGAAATTAAAATCAAATTAAATAACCCTAACCCTAAAACTCACAAGTCACAACACTTCTCCACGCCTCCAAACCCACACCACTCGCCGTCGTCACCTGGCTCGTCTCTACCACTCGCCTGCCCCCTCTCCATCACTCGCCGTCGTCGCCTGGATCGTCTCCACCACTCGCCTGCCTCCTCTCCACCAACTTTCGCCGCCGCCTGCCCTCCTCCCCCTCTCTCCATCTTCCTCTCCTACCCTCCACAACCATTTTCTATGGTTTTTTTCTTTCTAAATCTAAGTTTTATTCAACATATCTGAGGTCCAGGAACTGGAAGTGCGATGCTAGGTCTACGGACCACCATTACCATAGTTGTTGCGTGATTAGTCTTGGTAGCACCTGCAGGACTTGGAATTGTTTTGATAGTTGACCAGCTTGGATCCCTTCCCTCCTCAAGAGGAGGACCCTTCAATTCTCACACCACTGGAGGGCGTCACTTTGATCTTTGCTCACCACGTTGATGTTCCCTTTTTCAGCATTTTCTTTTGATAAAAAAGACTTTAGTTTTGTGAGTGAGAATGGACGACAAAGGTGAAATTGTTTGGTTTTTGTGTAGGTTTTTGGATGCTACATGTGTGTTTTTAATCTGGTAAGTAATGTTTGTGTGGTTCCATCTATGGCATGCATACTATTACTATTCAACCAACGACAATGACACTGATTAGTACATATAATGCATCATATTCGTGCTATATATCCTTTATTTTACCCCAATATTGTGCTACTCGAGTGTTTGTTGTTATATTTCAGGTATTAGGTAATAAGGAAGCGAATGGAAGAGAAAAATGACTGAAACGTAAGAAGAAGGGACTTAAATGAAGCATACTGGACCTCTCCGTCATACACAAGGACCCATATGCATAAGGGAAATATCTGAATGTAAGCCGGAAGGGCCAAATAGCAAACTGAGAAACTCCACACCATCATGAAGAGTATTTTGACAATTAGATTCAGTTCCAGACTCCAATAACTGATTCGAGTACACCCCACGTGAAGAATTGAAGCACTTAAGAAGATATCCGGAACTGGATCCGATCCAACAAAAAGTGACCGCCAATTGGCGGCCCGTTTTACTCAGAATCTGACCCGGTTTCACACGAATATGGGTTATGTATTTATGTATATTCTAGGAATGTTTCATTAGTCCCACATCAGTGGATTGTCCCCAGTTGCCTTTTTCATGTCTATAAATAGAACTTTTCCTCCTTCTTTGTAACCTACCCATTGTTTGATGGTCATTCTATCTACTTGGAGTAAAGCCTTGGACCAAACTCAAGTGGAGAAGAATGCTAATTGTAATGTGAGTCATGTAAATAAAATATTTTCTTAGTTTTGTTTTAATGTTGTCCCTTTTAATGCTTGCATATTCAGCTTAGTTTTATTTCCTTAATCTTAGTATAATTAGTTATAATGTTTCTCTTCCTTAGTATAATTGTTATCTTAACGTGTAGTGAGTAGTTTCATCCCCCTTTGGAGTGGAGATGATGTTTATACATGAAATGAAGAATGTGAATGAATGCTATCTTATGCAATATGTGATGAATGTGAATGTATGCTTGTTTGTTTAAAAGAGAATACTTAACTTGATGAGTTTTGCCATAACCATTAGGTACTTCCCATGCTTGTTTAGGTTCTTAATAACCAACTTGTTTATGCTCACGTTAATCAACTAGGTTAGTGATTAGAATGATAGGTTTTGTCACAACCATTAGGTACTTCCTCTGCATGAAAACACAACCTACACTTGTGCCTTATTGAATGCATTTTTCACCACCTTATCACATGTGTAGACACATTCCACCCCTTGGGGGGTTTTTTCTTCCTGAATTTCAGCTTGCTTTGATAATTACTTAGTTTAGTTTCAATTCTTCTCGTGCTTTCATCTTTCTTGTTTGTTGCTTGCTAGTTTAGTGTAGTTTAGTTTAATCAACTTCTTCTCCCCTTCATTTTCCACTCGAATTCTGAAGAATTAGAGTTGACACACCTCCCAGTGGACTCGACCCGTACATGCCACCACTTCATCGCAGCGTGCACTTGTGGTTTAAACCTTAATCGAATCAAGTTTTTGGCACTGTTGCCGGGAGGTGCTACATCCAGACTCTGGTTTGGACGATTCGAGTGGATTTGATCTTTTGTTTGTAGTTTTGTTTTATTTCAGGCCATTTAAAGTTCACTGGGGAAGATGCAAGACAAATCTTGGAGCATTTGAAGCTACCAAGACCGCCAGGTAGTGGTCTGAGACCTCTGATTGGTGGCCTGGTGAGCTCCTTTCTCCCCAAATTTTCTTCTTGTTGGTAATGATACAGTAGTTGTCTGGGAGCTCAATTTTGCATGTCTAGACCTGTAGATTGCTCCTAGATCAATGGATAAACCAATCAATCCCCTGTTTAATCAACTTGGCCTTTAAAATCCAAAGTAAAATATTAGGCATTCTTGCTTGTTTGGGTCATGCATCATGTACCCGACTTAGGCATATAGCTTGCCTTTCATTAAGCTTTACTTTCAGTTGTTGATTGCTTGCGTGAGGTACATGCACCCATTCTCTCATTCATGCATGGTTAAAACATGCATTAGTTAGTAAGGTTGATTGGAATAAGAGTGAGGTGAGTGCTTGTTTGGTAAGTTGTTTGCTGATTGACATCATAACATGCATACATTTGTGTCTTATATCCTTTATCTTTCACCTAAACAATGCTACGTAACAAGTTTTATGTTTAAGTTTAAGGAATAAACAAGTTTGAGAAGAACAAACACAAAAAAGACCTAAAAGCAAGAACAATGACAGAATTGTGAGACTCATGGACTGAGATGCAAGAGAGAATGACCCGGATGTAAACCAATGAACCAATAAGCAATCAAGAAACTCCACACCATCATGAGGAGTATTTTGTCAATTAGATCCGGGTCTAAACTCCAATAACCGATCCGAGTGTGCCCCATGTGAAGAATTAAAGAACTAAAGAAGATATCTGAAAATGGGTCGGATCCGGTAAAAAGTGACCTCCAATTAGCGCTCTATTTTTATCAGAATCTGACCCAGTTTCGCTTGGATATGGGTTATGTGTTTATATGTATTCTGGGAATGTTTGATTAGTCCCATATCGGGGGATTGTCCCCGATTACCTTTTTCTATGACTATAAACAGAACTTTTCCTCCTCCATTGTAAACAACTCCTCTCTTGGTTGCTAATCTCTCTACTAGGAGTAAAGCCTTGGAGCAAAACTCTGGTGGAGAGATGCTACTTGTAAAGTGAGTGAGCAATAAAGAATGTAGTTCATTGTTGTTTCTTTTAGTTCTTGCATGCTTAGTTAATTTCGTTTGTTTTAATCTTCGTAGAATTAATTAGCATGTGTTTCTTTACTTAATATGAATGTTAGCTTAATAATATTTGACTAGTTCCATCCCCCTTTGGGGGTGGAGATGATGTACATATATGTTGTGAAGTTTGGATGTTTGATAAATTTTTTGATTTTGTAGACTTGCATGTTTGTATGTTCATTGTGGGTATTTTAATCATCTACATGTTGGGAGATTTTTGATGAGTTTTGCCATAAGATTTAGATACGTCCCATGCTTAGTTTCCACATGTTTATTGACTGAAATTTCCTATTGAATATGCTACATGTTAGTTATGTGTTTGTATTTGTGTTTGCTAGCTTGATTGATTGAACAAACTTTGTTTTGATGGGTTTTGCCATAACAATTAGACACTTCCCATGCTTAGCTTTGTTCTTCACATGAGTTCCTGGTTTTTGATGAGTCTTACCATAACATTTAGACATCTCTCATGCTGAGCCTAGTCTTTTGCTAATCAAGTAGTAATTATCGATACGTTGTGTGAATGGATTAATAGGTTTTGCCACATCTTTAGACACTTCCTATGCATGAAGACACAAATATGAAACACACACATACATGCTTACATGCGTCATTCATCACTTATTTCACTTCATATGTGCACACACTCCACCCCTTAGGGGTTTCCATTCCTGAATTCCAGCTTGTTCTCTTAGTTAATTTAGTTTCATTGTTGCGTACTTTCATTTCCTTGTTTGTGCTTACTAGTTTAGTTTAGTCTAGTTTAGCGTAATCAACTTCTTCTCCCCTCTTTTCCCACTTTCCTTCGAACGAACCATAGTCTTCACACCTCCCTGTGGATCGACCCATATTTGTCACGTCTTCACCGACGTCGTGCACTTGCGGTATTTAAAACGAACACATCATAAAGCCTTGGAGTAAAACTCAAGTGGAGAAGAATGCTACTTGTAATGCGAGTCATGTAAATAAAATATTTTCTTAGTTTTGTTTTAATGTTCTCTTTTAATGCTTGCATATTTAACTTAGTTTTGTTTACTTAATCTTAGTATAATTAGTTATAATGTTTCTCTTCCTGAGTATAATTGTTAGCTTAATTTGTAGTGAGTAGTTCCATCCTCATTTGGGTAACAAAGTTATAATCTTCAAAAAATTTCTTTTGTATTAGGCCAAATAGTTTCTTTCAAATGCCATAAAGTCAAATTCATAGATTGTTAGTGACTCCCAAGGAATTCACCCAAGATATAAGTATTGTCAACATATATTTGATCAATATAAGATGGGATCTTAATTACTCATATATAATTAACATTAATGAAGCTCATATATACAATACTAAGGTCACTAACTAGGGTTGATTGTTAACTGATCATACTTTGCTGGTCCTCAAGTTGCTCAAGATCTTTCTCTGTTAGACCAATCATGTCCTCACCTTCAATAAGTAAGAATAACATATATATAATTAATAATAAGTAAATTTAACTATGTAAGAATAACACACACATATATATAGATGTCAATGGGGTTGTAGGAACTTCTATAACCAACTTGTCCGTGACACTCAAAATTAACACATTTTAAAGTTAAGTTTTTTAAATCAAACTTGATCACATGTATTGTTATCTCTTAAGCTACATGTTAAAATTTTAGGTCAATCGAAGTTAATTTCACTGCTGATCTAAAATGCTGATATTTGAATGACTGAAATTTACTGAATTTCAAAGTGATCGGATAAGAGTCTATGATGACTCATTTGATTTGAAAATTTTACCACATGATCCTTATATATGATATATACCACCAAAAAAAATTCATAGAAAAAAACTAACCGGAAGTGATTGAAAATGCGGTGCCATAGCAAAGATGACTGTAGGCCTCCTATGTGTATATATATGTGCGGAAGTATATGAGGAAGGACAGAATGAGCCCTGAGCTCACTTTTGTTTAAATGAGCCCCCAATGATCTAACCGTTGATCTCAATTTCAAGGGTTGTGAGTCATTACTTTAAGTGACAATATTCTAGTAATTTTACAGTCTCTCCAACTCACATTCTTCTCCTTTTTCTTCCACGAGACCCAAATTTTCCTTCTTCTTCCCAAACTTCCACCTTCCAGCTCCATCCTCACCTTCCTCCTCTCCCTCCCCACCCTCCACGACAACCTCCCCTCCCCCTCCGACTCCTCCAATGTCCTCTACTGCACAACCTCCGTTGGGGACTCCACCTCCCTCAAACTCATTCTCTCTTCCAGCCTACTCCCCCTCCACCAACCTCTTCAATTTGGGTCCTGCTTTTGTTGTTTCTAAGATCCCCGATGTTTTTTTGGGAGGGGTTTGTTGGGATCGATTGAATATGAAGGAATTCGGTTGGTTTTTTGTATATTTGTTTTGGGATTGGATTTGTTGATTTGGTTTGGTTTAATTTTGGATTTTGTTTTTTAGAGTGGAAAAATGGAGTTTGAATTCGGTTGTTTTTTGGAGTGAAAAATGGGTATCGGCACCAAATTGGTGCCTCCATTCTTGAGAAGTTCAAGGTGGAAAACCCCTACCTTTCCTTGATCCAGATGCCTCTTTTTTGAGAGATGGATCCTGCAAATATGTATTATATGAGTGTAGGTATGAATGAGGTAGTGAAGTGATGATCAGGGAAGACTAAAGGTGGGATGTGAGAAAAGAAAATGATGGTGTGGTTCATTTTTGTTAAGTAGAAGGAGCATGAGTATCATGGTAGCAGTGACCAGGTTTCTTTAGCCATGCTTTGGTTCCTTCATTATGAAGGATAATTAATCAACCCAACATGAGAATTTTAATATTTCTAATCTTGTCTTATTCCCTTTCCCTTAGGCTTCTCTTCCTCTACTCTAGGTCTGTTTAATTGGTTTAATTTCTGTGGTTTGTGATTTTCCTACAATGTAATATAATGTTGTTAGCCGTAATTTAATGTAATTATTTTTAACAACATTCCTCAAATAATGGTGGATGACTGCAATATGCGTAACATGTATCGATATTCGTAGCAAAATTAATACTACATTCACAACCGTAATATAATGTTGCTAGTCGTAATATGATGTTGTTAGCCGCAATATAATGTAATTATTTTTAACAACATTCCTCAAATAATGGTGAATGACTGCAACGTGTAGATTTAAATCAGACAAACGAATAGTAGTCAAGTAGATTTAAACCGGACAAACAAGTAACTTATCATTAACTTTGCAAAAATCCAAATTCAATATGGGGATCCCCACAACAATCTCCTCAAGGAGTCAAGTATAAACACACACACACACACATATATACGCACACAATAAATTTCAATTATCTAATTTAGTGTACAACACAAATTTTGGAGACTAATCGCCAGACTCCCAACTTGAGACGTTAGTTTTTACAAATCAAACTTGATTTAATACTTAGTATGAAGACAAAGTTGACGGATGATGAGGTGGCCACATGTTTAATCGTTTAAACTACTGCAAGTGCACGACGTCGGTGAAGACGTGACAAATACGGGTCGATCCACGGGGAGGAGAGCAATCTCTGGTTTGTCAGAAATCAAGTGGCAACAAAAAGAGGAAAGAGTTTTGTTTATGCTAATCTACGCTACACTAAACTACTAAGAAGAAAATGCAAGGGAAAGATACTAATAATTACTTCAACAAAACTAAAAGAACTTAATACTAAGATGTGAATCAGGAAGAGAAAAACCCCTAGGGGGTGGAGTGATTACACATATACAATAAGAAGGTAAGAATGCATTCCAATGGGCACAAGTGGAGGTAGTGTTTTCATATATAGGAAGTGTCTACTTGTCATGACAAAACCCATCAATTAACCCACTAACCTATTTGATTAACATTCATAAACATAAGCTAGTCATTTCAGAAACTAAACAAGCATGGGAGGTGTCTTAAGATTTGTGGCAAAACCCATCAAGTGAAGTATTCTATTCTAACAAGCAAGCAGACATTCATATTAATCAACACATTTCAAAATAAAGCATTCTTCCATTCTTAATTGCATATATAAGTATCATCTCCACCCCCACAGGGGAGTGGTTTTACTCACTAAACATTAAACTAACTATTATACTAAGATAGGAAAACATATCAACTAAGCCTACTAGATTTAATAAAAGACAATTAAGCTAAACATGCAAGAACCATAAAAGAAGCAACATAACAAGGAAATTTTTATTGATTTCAGACTCACAATACAAGTAGCATCTTCCTACTTCAGTATTTGCTCCAAGGCTCCACTTCAAGTAGGAAGAATAGCCACCAAGTATGTAGTGTTTACAATAGAAGGTTAAGAGTTCTATTTATAGCCATAGAAAAAGGTAATCCGGGACAATCTCCCGGTATGAGACTAAACATATACCAGAAATAGACTAAGTACGCTCAAATACACGACCCGACTAAACAACATCGGATCCGGAGCAACCCGGACCGCCAAACAGCGGTTTCAGACCGCCAATTGGCGGTCTACAGGGTTTGGATCGTGTTGGGCTTTAGTGTGGGCTTTTCTGGATGACTTTGTTTATCTTTGATGCATCTACTTCGGTTGCTGGAGCTTCGACCCGAATAGAATTGCCAAAATACTCCCCATGATGGTGTGGAGTATTTTTATTTGTTCATTGGTCCTTTGATCTTACATTCAGGTCCTTCTCCCTTGCATCTCAGTCCTCGAGTCTCTCAACTCAGTCATTTTTCCTGCTTTTAGGTCCTTTTATGCCTCTTCTCTTCAAACCTATTTATTTCAGAAATTCAAACATAAAACTCGTTATGTTGCATTGTTTAGGTGAAAGATAATGGATATAAGACACAATTGAATGCATGAAATGATGTCAATCACCACACTACTAAGTGGATGATGATTCACTTGGAATCCATTGACGAGATCAGCCCAACCGAATTTCTTCCTCAACGACATTGTCAGTGCAATCGTGTCCACACCATCCCCCACCACTGCGATCCGATCATTGTCATCTCCTTCCAACTTAACTTCTGTCACACCTGAACAACATAACAACACCACACCGCTCCTGTTATTATTACATCAAACATGATCCAAGCTTTGGTGGTGGTAGAAACTCAATCTCTGTCACGTCTCATCCAACCATCCACGACACGAACTCAACCACCAACCTCATACATCGAAACTGTAACAACTCAAAATCAGATCCTCGGACAGACAAAAACAACATATTGTGCCTCAAATTCAATGTCTTGAATATACGAGGATTTGTCCTATTTTTTGGACACATAAAGTACACGTGATAATTTATCAATTTCTGAGGTGATGTTTTTAAGTTCTTTGTTGTTTTGAATTTAGAATAACATGTGGTATTGGTATCTGAAACTCCTATCCAAATGAAAGTAAAATATGTAAATTACAATAACATGTATCGATGTTCGTAACAAAATTAATATTACGTTTGCAACCGTAATATAATGTTGTTACCTGTAATATGATGTTGTTAGCCGTAATATAATGTAATTATTTTTAATAAATTTTCTTAAATAATGGTGGATGACTGCAACATGTGTAACTTTATGAACCCATCATTTTATTCCTCAAATCAACTCTTCGTTGATGACATCAAAGCTACAACCGTGGAAATCCAAGCTTTGATGGAAAAAATAGATCCTTAACAACACAAATCCAAGGTTTGATGGTGGATGATCACATCAAACCCTCATAAACCCAAATCTGACCTCCAAATCCACATATCCAAGCTTTGGTGGTGGTAGAAACTTAATCTCTATCACGTCTCATCCAACTATCCACGACACAAACTCAACCACCAGTCTCATGCATCCAAACTGTAACAACTCAAAATCAAATCCTCGAAGAGACAAATATAATATATTGTGTCTTAAATTCAATGTCTTGAATATTTGAGGATTTGTCTTGTTTTTTGGACACATAAAGTACACATGAGAATTCATCAATTTCTAAGGTGATGTTTTGAAGTTCTTTGTTGTTTTTGAATTCTATAATAGCATGTTGTATTAGTATTTGAAACTCATTTCGAATCTATCAAATGAAAGTAAAATATGTAAATTACAATAACGTGTGTCGATGTTCGTAACAAAATTAATATTATGTTTGCAACCATAGTATAATATTGTTAGCCGTAATATGGTGTTGTTAGCCGTAATATAATGTAATTATTTTTAATAACATTCCTTAAATAATGATGGATGACTACAACATGTGTAACATGCATTGATGTTCGTAACAAAATTAATATTACGTTCACAACTGTAATATAATGTTGTTTGCCGTAATATGATGTTGTTAACCTCAAGAGGAGTTCAATAAGCTGGTAAGGGAGGTGTCCTGCTATAAACAAAACTTCTTCAAGATGGAACCTCTGTAGCAATCACACACAAACATTCAGAATGTTCCAAAATTTACCAAGACGTCTCTTGGAATGGAAAATTCAAAACTTCCACAATCTATGGTGTAGTTTTACTATATACAAACAGAAAGGTATACATCACAAAGCTATAGTCTTAGATTCCCTTCATTCGTGTAGAAATATTAATACAGACATTGATTCTACTAAGATAGCATAAACAACATAGTAATTACATTTCTTGGAATTTAATGATAGTATCTTTTCACTCTCTTCTTGCAACAAAGCCTCACAATCCAATGACTAACAAATAACAAAGTACATTTTCACTCTCTTCCGCCGACAAAGTACCATAATACAAAGATTAATGAAAGTACATTTTCACTCTCTTCTGTCAACACAATTTCAAAATACAAATATTAACATATATAAAAGAAGTTATCAATACAAAATGGGAAACAAAGAAAACTAGATGTTAGCATCTGATGGGGAAGGTATACACAACACAACTCACAAATAAGTAAATAAAAATGTAATCAAGACTTGTAGTGACGTGTCATGATCGAGAAGGTGGCAAATCCTTCAATTTTGGAACTTTAAAACCTATAGAGAACAACCTTGGGCTTTGCCTTGTCGACTTTGGGCATTGTCTTGTACACATGGGACTTTGTCTTGTAGAACTAGAAGAAAGCACATTTGTTCATGAACAACACTTGAAAACCTAAGAACACCAACCAGATGAACAACTTGAGGAATTGGGCAATAAAATTGGACAAAATACCCACATGCGATTTACTAGCTAATAAAACCAGATACGAGGTACTGTAACGAGTGTAATATGAAAATCAGGCACAGAAATATAAAAGTGTATTCAAAGGCCAAAAGAACGACACAAAGGCTACTAAACTATGGTGTCGAGTGTGATACATGTGATTGTAAAATGACACATTTAAACAGGTCCATACAGATTGAGTAATAGTTTTTAGATTTTAGAAGTGCATTTGTTTTCATTAAATTATTCCAGATGAACTCTTCTCCTACTTGAATTGATATCACTAATAAATGATACCACTAAAACAAATTTGCTGTAAAAAGAAACGAACTGGGAAAGCTATTCGAATTCATAGCAATCAGTTTAATTGAGCACCAGTTATGGGTAAAAAGTAAAACAAAACAGATCGAATCAACTTAACGCAATAAAACAACTAATGTCACTAATGAACCACCAAGGCAATACTTTTAATAGCTAAAATAAGAAAGCGTTTGAAGAAAAAACTAACCTTTCTCACTAACAAAACATCAAAACTTTCAAACCCACTCCAAAATCATCAAGACGGAAAGCATTCAATCAAACAGAATCAGATCCACTTTCCCAAACACTAAAAAACCCGATCTTTCACAACCATTTTTAGCACCAAAATAGTCAAAATTGGAACCTTTACTTCTTCCAAATCAAATTCCAACCTACGTCATCCCAACCAATCCGACCAAAACACAACTTCCACAAAAACACCAAACTTGACCCACCAATCTAAATCCCTCCCTGATTCCGACCAAACAAAATCCACCCAAATCCCGATCAAACCCTAGATCCAATCCCACTTCCAGCTCCAACACCAAACCCCCACCAAATCAAACCAACTCACCTCGAGACCAACTGAGAGAGAGCCAATCTCCAACCACACGGCGTCGGATCCTGATTGACATCATTTCATGCTTATATTTGTATCTTATATCCATTATCTTTCACCTAAACAATGCTATGTTACGAGTTTTATGTTTAGTTTTCAGGAATAAATAGGTTTGAAGAGATGAAGCATAAAATGACCCAAAAGTTGGGAAAAAGGACTGAATTGTGAGATCTAGGGACCAAGATGCAAGGGAGAAGGACCTGAATGTAAGACAGAAGGACCTAAGAGCAAAACAGAATACTCCGCACCATCATGGGGAGTATTTTACCAATTCGATTCGGGTCGGAGCTCCAATAAACGAAGTAGATGCATCCAAGACCACCAAATACACCAAGCAAAGCCCAGAACAAGATTCAACTGGATCTGGACTTTTTAGACCGCCAATTGGCGGTCTGGATCAGCCCAGATCCGCCAAGTTTTCTTTATTATGTTGTTTGTTTTATGTTTCTTGTTTTGCTTTGCTTAATCTCATTTCATTAGTTTTATTAGCTTAGTTAATATGCTTTCTTTGTTTAGTTTAATAATTAGTGTAATGTTTAGTGAGTAGTTCCATCCCCTTTGGGGGGTGGAGTAGATGTACATACATGCAAATGAGAATGGATTGAATGCTTTATTTCCAATGTGTTGATAAAACATGAATGTATGCTTGCTTGTTTAGGATAGAATTTATAACTTGATGAGTTTTGCCAAAATCATTAGACACCTCTCATGCTTGTTTAGATTCTGAAATAAACATCTTGCATATGTAAATGTTAAGCAACTAAGTTGGTGAATAGATTGATAGGTTTTGCCACAACATTTAGACACTTCCTATGCATGATAACACCACCTTTATTTGTGCTTAAAGAATGTGTTCAACACCCACCTCTTTGCTTGTGTGCACTCACTCCACCCCTTAGGGGTTTTTCCATTTCTGTATTCCAGCATTCTTATTTTGTCCTTAGCTTAGTTGTCATTTTATTGTTTGTTTCTTTCGTTCGCATTTCATACTTCTTAGCGTAGTTTAGTGTAGAGTAGCATAATCAATCTTTCTCCCCCAATTTTTGCCACTTGATTTCTCATAAACAAGATGCTGCTCACCTCCCTGAGGACGACCCGTACTTGCCACCGCTTCATCGCGGCCGTGCACTTGCGGTTTAATTAAAACGCTCAACAGATCCAAAGTTGGGGATCTGGAAATCCTGAAGTATGTTTGCCGGTCGACGTTGGCGACGAAGCTGCGGGGGATGGTGTTGTCTACGTTGGGGGTTGTCGATCTTGTTGTTTAGTGTTAATTGGGGGAGAAGGTGTTAAAACGTGGGATGTGGGAGGGATGAGGGGTGAAATGGGGTAAATGATATTTCCAATTTTACCATTGTGTGAGTAAAAATAAGAAGATCTCATATCCATATTTGATTTTGATTTGGATGGTGGATGTTTAGGGGGCTCACTTAAGTTAAATGAGTCAGGGCTCACTCTATAATTTTTGTGTATATATATGAATGATAGAATGAGCCCTGGGCTCACTTTTGTTTAAATGAGCCCCCAATGATCTAATCGTCTATCTCAATCTGAAGGGTTGTGAGTCATTTACTTTAAGCGGGGCTATTCCAGTAATTCTACAAGTCTCCCCACTCATCATCTTCTCCCTTTTCTTCCACGAAACCCAACTTTCCCTACTTCCCAAACTTCCACTTTCCTCCTCTCCCTCCCCACCCTCCACGTCGACCTTCCCACTCCGTCAGCTCCTCCATTGGGAACTCCACCTTCCTCAAACTATGATTGTTGGGATCGATTGGATTTGAAGAAATTCAGTTTGTTTTGTAGATATTTGGTTTGGGATTGAATTTGCTGATTTTGTTTAATTTGATTTTGGATTTTAGAGAAATTCGGTTGGTTTGGTGGATATTTGGTTTGGGATTGAATTTGCTGATTTTGTTTAATTTTGTTTTGGATTTTGTTTTTAGAGAAATTCGGTTGGTTTGGTGGATATTTGGTTTGGGATTGAATTTGCTGATTTTGTTTAATTTTGTTTTGGATTTGTTTTTTGAGAAATTCGGTTGGTTTTGTGGATACTTGGTTTGAAATTAGAATTGCTGATTTGGTTTGGTTTGGATTTTGTTTTTTATAGCGGAAAAATAAATTTTGAATTTGGTTGGATTCCCTTCCCATTTTTCTTCAAATCAACTATTCGTTGACGATATCAAAGCTACAACCGTGGAAATCCAAGCTCGAATGGAAAAAATAGTTCATCAACAACACACAAACCCTCAGAAACCCAAATCCAACTTCCAAATCCACATATCCAAGCTATGGCGGTGGTAGAAACACATCCAACATCTTGTATGTCAGCCTCAATATTGTCCAGCTTGCCGCAAAATGGGGTGAGGATGTTTTTTGTTATTTTTGAATTTAGAATAACAGGTGGTATTAGTATCTAAAATTCCTTTCGAACTTATCTAAATGCAAGTAAAAATATGTAAATTACAGTAACATGTATCGATATTCGCAACAAAATTAATATTATATTCACAACCGTAATATAAAGTTGTTAGCCATAATATGACGTTGTTAGCTGTAATATGAAGTTGTTAGCCGTAATATAATGTAATTATTTTTAATGACATTCCTAAAACCATTGTGGATGATTGCAACATGTGTAACATGTACGAACCCATCATTTGATTCTTCAAATCAACTCTTCGTTGACGACATCGAAGCTACAACCATGGAAATCCAAGCTCTAATGGAAAAAAATGATCCTCAACGACACACGTCCAATGTTTGATGGTGGTTAATCACATCAAACCCTCGAAACCCCAAATCAGACCTTTGAATCCACATATCCAAGCTTTGGTGGTGGTAGAAAGTCAATCTCTGCCATGTCTCATCCAACCCTCTACGACACAAACTCAACCACCAACCTCATGCATCTAAATTGTAACAACTCAAAATCAGATACTCAGAGAGACAAATACAACCTATTGTGCCTCAAATTCAATGTCTGGAATATGTGGGAATTTGTCCTATTTTTCGGACACATAAAGTACACATGAGAATTTATCAATTTCTGAGGTGATGTTTTGAAGTTCTTTGTTATTTTTCAATTTAGATTAACATGTCGTATTAGTATCTAAAACTCCTTTCGAACCTATCCAAATGAAAGTAAAAATATGTAAATTACAGTAACATGTATCGATGTTCATAATAAAATATATTTTACGTTCACAACTGTAATATAATGTTGTTAGCCGTAATATAATGTAATTATTTTTAGAAACATTTCTCAAATAATGGTGGATGGCTGCAACATGTGTAACACAAAATCTTCCGGATTGATTTAAAAATGGTAGCCAAATATATAACCACCTTATAGTTAATCCTATTAAGTAATAACATAAACCATATTCATACATATAAAGTAAATTTGGTTCAGGTACTCACAAAACTTCTTTCTTCATCGATTGACTTTTGAATATGATGCCTAAGCAGAATTGGATGCATCATGGACAAGGAAGGGAAGAACATATCAACACTATGATGAAATTATACACAAGTTTAGGTGCTGCAGTTTCGTACATCAGCTTCATTCATGGGAAGTTGGGAACCAACCAACATCACCAATCGTTGATGTAAAAAGGTAGGGTGAATTGGTTTTGTGCACGTGGTTCGGGTCCAAATTGGCGGGGTGCACCCGTATTTCTCGAAATTAGCGTAGTGCACATGAACACTCAAATATAAGATTGTTAAGTTATTGTTTTGATTGGAATTTTTTTACATTATACCTTGTAAAATTTACTAATTACCATTTTGGAGTGAAAAAATACAAATCACACATTATAAAATATAAAAATATCCTTAATATCAATAACAAATAAAAATAAAAAACCAAACAAACATTACTCTCTCTCTTCTATATTTTTCTCTCCTCAAATCCTCTCCCTCCTTTCCTTTCTCTCTCAAGTCCTCTCTCTCTCTCTCAAACCCTCTTCTCCTCGTTCCTCTCTCTCTCTCTCTCTCTCTCTCAAACCCTATTTCTAGCCCCCTCCTCTCTTCCAGTTCCTCAACTCCTTCAACCGCCCCAGCTCCGACGGCACTGGGCCGGGTTCGAACGGATTGTACTTCAAATTGAGCTCCTTCAAACTCGAAACGTTCCCGAAAACCCGGGAACATTGCCAGACAAGAAGTTCCCCACCAACGACAATCTCTCCAACTTTGCAAAACTCCCGAACTCCACCGGAATGCCGTCGGAGAAGTTATTCCCAGTCAAGTCGAGATGCAGGAGAGACGACAAGTTAGCAAGGGAAGGCAGGAGGGCTCCAATGAAGAGGTTCAAGGAGAGGTCGAGGTGGGTGAGGGAGCGACAGTTGGCGAGGGGAGGGAGGGAGGAGTTGAGGAAGTTGGAGGGGAGGGAGAGGGAGGTGAGTTGGGGAGGTTATATAGGTGAGGGGAGAGTGGGCCGAAGAGGGAGGCGTCCGCGAGGAAGAGGGAGGTGATGGAGAGGGAAGGGGAGCAAGTGATGCTATACCATGTGCATGGGGTTTGGGAGTGTGGGGTCCACGTGGAGAGGGTCACGGTTGGGAGGAGGAGGGACTTGAAGTGGAGGAGGTAGAGACCTTCTTGGGTTAGGGAGAGGGTGGTCGGGAGGTGGAGGAGAAGAGAGCACTACTACAGAAAAGGGAATATTCGTCGGATGTAAGGGCTTATACACGTCGGATATAAGCACACCCCTATCCGACGTATATGTGTGCGTCGTCTATACATAGACGTCGGCCATCGTATAGCCGACGTCTATACCTAACAAATACACGTCGGCCTTAATTAGACTCCGACGTGTATTCTTTAATGTATAGATGTCGGTTAATTAACATACGACGCGTATACTTTAGGTATACACGTCGGTTAACTAACATACGACGCCTATACTTTAGGGATAGACGTCGGGTAACTAACATATGACGCCTATACTTTAGGGATAGACGTCAGATTACATAGAAAGCCGACGTCTATGCCTTTCTTCAGAGGAATAGACGTCGGCTTATAGAGACAGCCGACAACTATTCCCAAACCTGGACAAAAAAAAAAAAATAGGATCCGACGAAATTGTTTTTAGTCATCGTCATCGTGTACATACAACTGCACCAAATTCGTTCACCTATAAATTTCATCCACATACATCCATATACATCCCACATACATCCATACAATTGACATTCACAAGCATACATCCACATACATCCACAAGCATACATGCACAAACACAAAAATACAACCACACAATTGACATTCAACACACTTGCAATTAATTCATTCTAAAATTAAGGAGATTATATTAAGGCATAAAGTGTAGGTTTGTAATACAAGTGCACTTGTTAACTAAATTACAAAAAATACAATTGGCAGTAGAACCTCTTAGTTTGTCAGTATGTTTCTGATGAAATAGCGAGCCCATCGGTCGCGAGTTTCATCGAGCTCTTGTTGCGAGAATGGATCACTACTTTTGGGGAAAACCTATCAAAAAATTACAAGTGTGTTGAATATTAATAACTAAATATTGAAACTACAATTGAATATACAATTGAATAACGATCTACATTACCTCGGTTAGACATACGTCTTGAGTTGCCACATCGAGGATTTCCTCCATGTATCTCATCACGTAGTAACCGCATTCCGTATTTCCAACCTGCTTCCGGTACTACAAACATAGGAATTCGCTAAATATTTGTTCCTAACTTAATTAACAAAAATGGGATAGAACGTACTCTCATTCCATGCCATGTTATTCCTGATTTTGTGGTTGTTCTCCTACCACCTAAAGCTCTGTAAACCTTAATTGCCCTGAGTAGCACAAGTTAAAATATCAATCAATAATACTAATAAAAATCCACGAATTACTTTATTCACGACTAAACGAACTTACATATTTAGAAGTTTCTTTATTGAGTCCCTTGGTTTATTCGACCCCAACGGATCAAACCAATATGCCGAATTAGTCGTTGGGCATACAACGACAAGCATCCAATGAGCCCTGTGTTATATATATAATTAGAAGTTTATTACAAAATAAAATTTCACTTTGAATTACAAAGTTTACCTCTCATGATAAGGGAGCAGATAATATTTCTTGTCTTATTCTTTAAAGAATGTCCCTAGTTGACCCGATTTATCGTCATTCCCGTATATATATGTAGATGGACTGATAAATCCAAATACTTGATCCTCGGGAAAGATTGACCTTCTGGCGTCGTAAAGATGTCTACAAGTATAAAAATTATAATTTATTACAGTTTTGATAAAATTATTCAATACTTTTCATTGTATACAAAAAACACTTACTTCACTTGCACGTCGATAATCATGATACACAACGAATCCATCGCCATGAACTTCATGATATCCTCTTTGGTGACGTACAAAGCCGGAGGCAACCCTTTATCCCCCTCCAACTCCAAGGTACTTAACGATTGTGCCTCCCTACCTACCAACTAGACTAGATGGGCAACGACGTTCAGGCCGAAAGGGTCTTAAACATCGAGGACCACTAATCTATAGGAAATCAAGAACCCGGAGGTTCCTAAAATCTCAGGGAGACTAGATGGGCAACGACATTCAGGCCATAACGGTCTTAAACGGTTTCCTCTCCTTAATGCGTCCGAAAATCCTAGGGGCCAACGTCTAATTGATTTTATTAAGGCTCTTTTATTAAGTGGTTTTTGGGCCAAGGAAAGGGTGATGAAATCCCCCACCTCATCTCCTATAGGTGACTGCCCCCTAAGTGTTTTTTATACCTTAATCTAACAAACAACACACCAAACAAACACTCACCTCACTCTTGTTCCAATGCAAGTCCTACTAACTAATGCGTGCTTTCTAATGAATGATGAGTGAAAGATAGTACGTACCTTACGCCAGCAATCTACGACAGAAATCGTAAATAATAGAAAAATACAATGCATGCAAATCCTATATGATGAATGACTTAACAAATATTGTCTAATCTTTTGCTTTGGGTTATTAAAGGCCAAGTTGTTTAAGGGGGGCAATGAGTTATTATCATAATATTAAAAATTCAAAAAATTAAGGCAATAAACATTTAAAATATTAAAATCAAGTATTAAAACTAATTACTTGAATTGACAGAAAAACATTTTAAACACAAACTATCATGTTATTAATAATAATTGGGAATAAAATTTTATTGAAATTTTGGCAGAACCTCCACTTAAAATTTGATATGTAAAATTCTTCAAATCCTGAAATCAACAAGAAAATGTATATCTAGTTATCTAATCACATTCACATTATGTATTTCTCTACTCAATCCAAACCAAATTCTTAACATAATCCAAACCAAATCAATCCAATGAAAACAAAGTTTGGTTAAATCATCCAACCAACCCAACTCAATCCAAACTAAATCAATCCAATGAATATGTTTATCAAATATCAACACATAACACACATGCAAAAAAACTCCGAGAAGAAGTTGCTTATCACGTCTACATGTCAAGAGTGTACATCCACATCAAGACCATACAACTCATGCCATTACACATCATCAATCCATAATTTTGATTTCTTTTTTTCTACTTTGGAAACCATTTGCTACACACCAACAAATTGAATCATTAATTAACTTGGAAAATAAAAGGAATTCTAAATGTTGATATTTGCATCAATACACTTAGATTATCACATTAACCAATATTTGCATCAATACGTTATTATTGTGAACTAATCCTAATTTGGCGTTGGATTCTTGGTCTAAACTAATCCTAAATTAAGGATCTAAAATTGAGCACGAACCAGAGGAGGGAAAAGTTGTGATGCCGGAGGAGCTCTTTGTGGTTCCCGAAGACGTCGCGGAGGAGACGGCTGTAAATGACACGAGGAAGCTACATGCGGAGGAGGCTAAGTTAGAGAGAATATGTGGAGAAAGACGAACTTAAAACAAGCAAAAACGAACTTAAAACCTACATGTGGAGAGAGACGGAGGAAGACGGAGGAAGAAGGAGAAGAGGGCCGGAGAAGTGGAGGAGCGCTTGGGAGCTCGCTGCGGTGCCGGAGACGGTGCGGATCGGTCGGAGGATGGTCGCGGAGGAGAGTTCGGTCGCGGGACGGCTAGGGTTTGGGTGCGTTTCGACTGAAATGAATGAAAGAAAGCGCGTCTGTCCGATTTCTTTAAGACCTATATACGTCGGATATTCCATAACGCCGACGTCTATACCTCGACGTCTATATGGTTGGAGTATAGACGCCGGCCTTACATTACGTCCGACGTCTATAGGCCGACGTCTATACCCTATAGACGTCGGATTCACAAGGTACTAAAACACCGACGTCTATAGGTCGACGTCTATACACTATAGACGTCGGTTAAATGTGTTATTCCTACACCCGACGTCTATAGTGTCGCATAGACGTCGGCTTCCATTCCAGCCGACGTCTATTCTGTCCTCTCCACACTAGACGTCGGTTGTTATAACGGCCGACGTCTATTTGGCGACGAGTAAAGCCAATTCTGCACTAGTGGAGAAAATGAGAATGACGGAGAAAGGGTGGGAAGAGAGAAAGAAGGATGAGAGAAAAAGGACCGGAGAGAGAGAGGATTTGAGGGGAGAAAAAAAGAGAAGAGAGAGTAATGTTTTTTTTTAATTTTAATTTTTTTTATTGATATTAAGAATATTTTTTGGAGAGAGGGATGAGGGAGGAGAGAGAAGACTTGAGAGAGAGGGAAGAGAGAGAGGAAGAGAAGTGAGAGAAACGAAAGAAAAGAGAGAGGGATGAGAGAGAAAGGAAAGAAGAGAGAGGAAGAGAAGAAAGAGGGATGAGAGAGAAAGGAAGCAAGAGAGAGAGGACTTTAGAGAGAGGGAGGAGAGATGACTATTATAAGGATATTTCTTATTTTATAAAGCAATTCTCTAATAGAAATATTATTAGTAAATTTTACAAGGTATAATGTGCAAAATTTTCAACCAAAACCGTAACTTAACAGCCTTATTAACGACATAGGTGCATATATGTAAAATATTTGAGTGTTCAGGTACACCACACTAAGTTTTAGAAAGACGGATGCATGCGACCAATTTAAACCCAAACTACGTGCACAAAACCAATTCACCGAAAAAGGTACAATAGAAGAATAAGGCCTACCTACGAGGCTCATGAATGACGGTAGATAACATATACTCTCCGGACCGAGAACCACATGACCAAAACTATAAACTAGTAAATCCTCCTATCTCTTCCTCGGGAAGCTTGACATCTACAGTAGCAGAGGAATCAACCGAGAGAGAGACCAAAGCCACAATAACCTGATACTGAATTCAAAATATCATGACAAGTTGCTCCCTAACAGCATCCGCGGTCATGCCTGGGCTACTCCACACGCCCTGCTTTCTCTCTCTGTCACGTTACTTCACCTCACTCACCCTCAAATTTTTCTTAACCATACCCAAAACAGTCCGTCCCTCCTACATTCTATTCCCTCCACGATATTTGTAGATCAATCTTCGGTAAAAAAATAATTTTTTTATAAAAAAATAAACAAATAAAAAACATATTTTAGATTTTTTTTGGAAAAATGGTTTAAAATATTTTTAAAACAAGTTTTTCACATTTTTAACAAATTTAAAAAAAGTCAACAAATTGGGCGACGTGCCGCACCCAACCCGTGCCCTGCTCTCGCCTGGGGGCAAACGGTGGACCTAGTCGAAATCGGGCGGAGAATGTGGCAACCCAGGTAGGACATGAACCTAGGCGCCCGGGCAACGCCGTCCAGTTAAGTATAGTCTAAAACTAAGCAAATGCCAATGTTCCCTGTAGACAAAGATATCTATGGGCCCGTAGGGAACAACCAGCGGTCATTGTTACTCAAGAATGCCTTATATGGAATTCAAGAAATTACACACTTTTCAAGAAAATATATGTAAATCATACTATCCTATACGTGTCAAAAATTTAAAAATATATTTGGTCAGAACACTCCATTTTACTTATCAATTATATCCCCCAAAAGTTACCGAAACCAGAAAACAATAGTATCACCATTGAAAATGGGATTCATGGTTTTTTTTACCTTTCTATAGGTTTTAGGAATCAAGATACACGAGCCTGTTTTTGGGGCATGCATGCTGAAAGAACCTAGAGAGAAAATATCAAAAGGAAAATAAATATTGCCAATAGTTGTGGATGTGTTTCTCACCGTAATAACATCAACAGGAGAGTAGTTCCTTTCACAAATTTGAACCTGAGAAATGGGAAGAATAGCCCCATCAATACATGCACTAATTCAATGCAATTAAACAATCAAATATTTTATAAATCCCATATAGAAGAACTCAAAATCATGAAATTCACTTTTGACATGAGGTAGAGCTCTTTTCGATGTGATACTAGTTAATCTAACATGTGGTAGAGAGAGGAGAGGAAAATTACATAAACTGCATGAGAGACTACAAACCTGAGATAGTTCAGAGTTATCGAACAAGCTGAAGAACTGCACACAATAGTTTTCAGTACGTAATGCAAGCAGGCCATCAGCACTGCCAACTGCAAATCCATTAGATATGCCTCCATCTATATCTGGATGTGAAATCGGAAGCTGAATACAAGAACTGTTAATAGTTATTCATAATGTGCTTAAGATTCATAACAACGTTTCAAGTTTCAAAAAGAAATATATTAGCCTTGTGGTTTGCGGTTTTGTAATGTTCAAGTATTTCAATAAACAAGAAAAGAAACCACTTCTTCGTGAATGAAACACTACAAAGTTGAGAGTTGAAATGCTCCTACAAACCTTGATCCCTGAAACAGATTTTGAAATATCCATTGAAGGCATCTTCAAAATATGGATCTGATTATGTGCACAGAACACCTGAAAATAGTGCAGCTTTGTCAACCAAGTTATATAAGGTAAAATGAGGATGGATTGACTTAAAAATCAAAGAGGTTTCGAATAAAATGAAATGAATTGGCTATTATTATGGGTCAAATAATTTGAAGCGGGAGTAATGTAAAAAGCAAATTCCATCAACATTCATATCAGGAGACAAACAACAAAAGAAACATGTTCCGCATTGAAGCACCAGCAACATTAGGTACAGTTGACATTTAATCCAATGCATCCAGCCAGCTAGTAGGAACCATACATCAGAAAATACTATGACCATGAAAGGCCAAGCATGACCATAATATCATCTCCAAATGGAGCAATTAGGACAAGTCTTTTAGAAACTCAATTAACATAACCTTAAAAAGTGAGTTCTTATAACACTATCATTCACACAAGGCTCATCCATTTTCAAAGACAAACTCATTCAGCATTTTACTGATAATTTTTTTATAAAGGCGGCCTTTTGGTATGCCACTCCTACGAAAGATACACTTATTATGGCTACTCCAGCATGTTAGGCTTCCTAAAAACTTGATTTTAACTCTTCCCGTGATTGGACTCTTCATTGTGGCCCAAGTAACATTATAAATTGAAATACAAGCTATAAAAAAGGTTGCACATCAAACTTAGCAATGCAATTTGTGTAAATTGAGAAAATATAATATGGCAAGATATTATCATCATCAATAGTCTGCAAGCACACTTGCTACACATACAAGCTATGCTACAACAAAATAGAATTCATGATTCCAGGGTATTCTAGACTTATATATGATTGAAGCCTCGTATTACTACATTATACTTGTGTTGTGTACAAAAAATGGTACCAAGCATGCTAATTGCATATTCCATTAGTTCCTCAAACTGTTCGGAATGATCCAATGTAAAGCGGACAAGAAATTTCATGTTCCACAAAATCCAGCATGTCAAACTTCGGTCTTCAAATCTAAAGATTAGGTATGGTACTTATATCCAAACAGCCAACCCATTTGTAATGGTTGATCTTGATCCCTGACGGTTTAGAAGCTTGTAGCCACAATTTGAACGTTAACCATCATTTAAACAAATGATAAATCTAAAGAATCGTAAGCCTAGTAATGCCAACTAACAAGTAGGTCGAACAACTCATTGAGGGAAGAAGTTTACATTTGCATTGTATTAATAGCCCATACTTAAAACTTCTTTTGATTTATTACAGAAAGAATGCCTTATTGATAATTATATTTAAATTGATTTCAATAAATAACACCAACTGACCTTAGTTGGTAGAGCGGAGGACTGTAGTACTAATGAACAGATAATCCTTAGGTCGCTGGTTCGAATCCGGCATATTCTGAATTTACCCTTGGAGACCCAACATATATTGACGTCTCTTTCCTTATCCATTCCACCAAAGCAAACTACGAACTGAGGCCGAAACAGAAGACACCACAAATGGTGGGGAGACGACAATGCTATCATCGTTCATGTCTTCTTCCGCTACATTCCCATGTCTTTTCCCACCACCCACGTCCAAATTCCATCCAACCATTGCTTCTCGGAATATTATTCTCCTCCGATCCCCAGCGAAGGCAATTAAGCCCGCTATGGCGTGTGCTTCGCATAGCGGTGCCTCGCCTCAGCTTCTCGAAGCCGCCAAATACACTGTGAGTTTAGACTGCTCTTCTGTTGGTGTGTTACGTGGTGGAGTGTTTGGCTGCTGTTACTTACAAGTTATATCTATAGTGTTCATGAACATATGATGATGGATTGCGAAGATAGTAGATTTTCATAAGCATTTAATTGAATCCTAACATATAACTCATGATCGTGGAATTTGACTTGAACCTAGAAGATGGTAACTCTCCAGGAGTGTTGGGAACTTGGGGTTGTGTTCAAAACTCGATGAGAATTGGACTCGTGGGATGCACATGCAACAAATATATTGCCGACTGAGAGTGTCTTCTCTAGTACACAATATGATCAATTGAATGGAGGATTAATGGATCTTGGTGGACGATTGAATTGTCTCCTTATATAAGTAGAATTGCCAAGTAACTTTTACCTAAGTATTTGAGTTTTAGAAATTCTAAACAATAGATCCGCTTAGGGTATGCTACTGTTGTGATTTAACATCTTTTTTGTCATACTTGGCCAAATTCTAACGTGCAACTACATGATCTTGTTTCTTCATTATCCTTCTCTTAAGAATAAACTTGTTACATGCAGTAACTGTTAATATTGGATAACTGTTTTGGTAGAGGGAGGAGAGACAAAACTAAAAACTTTCTTCTATTTCTCTTCTCTTACTTGTTCAAATTACAACAGAATATTACTCTACTTATAAACCTAAACAAAGCTCTTAACATAACGTTACATCATCACAGTAAATTCTGACCCTTCCCTGCTAAAACGGCCATTACTTATTATGGGTAATTCCAAATCACCAGAAACCTCCACCATTAAAGACTAGACTTAAAACACACCAAATAGACTCTTCATTTGCTCACAATGACCTGGAATTGCTCCTTCAATTCTTCGTTTAAGACTGTCTTGCAATCTGTCCGTTTTTGTTTGAGTTTATTTTTCACAAATTCCTCCCTTAAACTCAAATCTCTTCCATCTCGGATACCAACTGCCATCTTACATTTGTCGAGTAGAACCGTTGGTAACAGTTTTGTGAACATGTCGGCTGCTTGATCATGGCTCGCTACGTGATACAACTTCACGCTTCCATCTCGGATCTGTTCTCGGATGAAGTGAAACTTCACGTCGATATGCTTGCTCCTTTCGTGATGCACTGGATTCTTCGCGAGTTCGATCGCCGATTTGCTGTCAACTAGGATCTCGGTTGCTTTTTCTTGTCCGAGATTCAACTTGCTAAGCAATTTCCTTAGCCAAACTACATGTCGCACACACCCTGATGCCGCCACATATTCTGCATCACATGTTGAGAGTGTCACGATTGGTTGCTTCTTCGACATCCATGTGAATGCTGTATCTCCCATGAAAAATATGTATCCTGATGTACTCTTTCGATCATCTATGTCTCCGCACCAGTCACTGTCGAAATATCCCATTAACTTATACTCTTCTGATCTCGAATAAAATAGCCCAAGCGATTCTGTACCTCGGATATATCGCAGAATTCTCTTCAATGCTTTCCAGTGTGTACTGACCGGTTCTTCCATGAATCGACTTACCACTCCAACGCTGTAGGATATGTCGGGTCTTGTGCATGTCAAATAATGCAGACTTCCCACCAAACTTCGGTACCTTGTCGGATCAACTCGATCTCCTCCATCATACCTCGAGAGCTTTGCACCTGGTTCCATTGGTGTTGAAACCGGATTGCAATCTGCCATCTTGTTTTTCTTCAAGATATCTCTCGAGTATGCTTCTTGCGATATAAAAATTCCCGACGTTCCTTGTCGGACCTCCAGACCAAGGAATGACTTCATCAAACCCAAGTCTGTCATCTCGAATTCTCTCTTCATGTCGTCTTTGAACTTTTCAACCATCTCGGGATCATCTCCCATGAAAATTAGGTCATCGACATAAATAGAGACAACTAACAATTTATCTTCTTCTTTCTTCACATACAATGCATGCTCATATGGGTACTGTTTGAACCCATTCTCCTTTAAATGATTGTCGATGCGAGTATTCCAAGCTCGAGGTGCCTGCTTTAACCCGTAAAGTGCTTTCTTCAATTTCAGCACCTTGTGTTCTTTCCCGGCTTTCATGTACCCAGATGGTTGTTCGAGATACACTTCTTCTTCTAGTGCTCCATTCAAGAATGCTGACTTCACATCCATCTGGTATATCGGCCATCCGACTTGTGCTGCATGCGAGATGAGAAGTCGGATTGTCTCCATTCTCGTAACTGGGGCAAAGACATCGTCATAGTCAATCCCGACTTTCTGTCTGTAGCCTTTTGCTACAAGTCTTGCCTTATACCTCTCCAACTCGCCTTGAGCATTCATCTTTTTCTTGAATACCCACTTCACTCCAATGGCCTGAGTGCCTCTCGGTAGTTTTGCGAGTTCCCATGTCTCATTCTTCTCGATTGAATTGATCTCGTCATTCATGGCTGCTTGCCATTTCTCGCTCTTCACTGCTTCTTCAAAACTTATGTTCTCGGCATCTGCAAGAAGACATATGAGATGTACCTCGCTTGTTGATTCATACAGATCTCGCAAGCTTCGCATTTTCGTATGTCGGGGCTCTTCCTCATCATCGGTTGGTTGAGGGCTTCTTGCTATCTCGGACTATGAGATTGTTGTTGTATTGGTTGATGATTCTCCCCTTTCTACTGTCACCTCAGAAGAATTTTTCCAGTCCCACTAACCTGCTTCATTCACTTTCACATCGCGGCTTACCATCACTTTCTTGTTTATTGGATCGAGAAGCTTGAAGCCTTTAGATTTCTCATCATAACCAATGAACACAAACTTCTTGCTCTTATCTTCTAGTTTGGTTCTTCGTTGATCTGGAACGTGTGCATAAGCCATACTGCCGAACACTTTCAGATGCGAGATTGTCGGCTTTCTACCACTCCATGCTTCCTGTGGAGTTTTATCTTCCAAATTTGCATGTGGACATCGGTTTTGCACGTATATCGCACATTGCATGGCTTCTGCCCAGAATTCTTTTGGCAACCTTTTACTCTTCAGTATCGATCGAACCATGTCAAGAATGGTCCGATTCTTTCTCTCTGCCACACCGTTTTGCTGAGGTGAGTATGGAGCAGTTAGGAACCTTCTTATTCCATTTTTGCTGTAGTATCTCGCAAACTCAGTTGAGTTGTATTCACCCCCTCGATCAGAACACAAAGCTCTTACAAACTTGCCAGTTGCCTTCTCTACCATTACTTTGAATTTTTTAAACACTTCAAATGCTTCAGATTTTTCTCTTAGGAAATAGACCCAAGTCTTTCTGGAATAGTCATCGATAAAAGTTATGAAATATCTTTTACCACTGAATGACTCCAGAGTGATTGGCCCACAGATGTCGGTGTGTATTAACGCGAGATGATATGTTGTCCGGTATTCGGCCTTCTTCTGAAATGAGTGTCTTGAGTGCTTCCCGAGTACACACTCCTCACAAAACTTCTCATTAAAGTATATCTCGGGTAGCCCATGTACCATTCCTTTCTTCGATAGCTTCTGTAACCTGCCATAGTGCAAATGACCATACCGCAAATGCCACAGGAGCGCCTTGTCTTCGACATCAACTCGCAAACACCTTTCTCTGTTATAACACAGATTGATTTTGTACATTCGATTCCTTGCCATCTCAACTTTTGCAATTACTCGCTCTTTCTCGTCTTTCAGTTGTAATACTCGATTTTTCAGGAATACCGAGTATCCTTTTTCCATGAGTTGTCCCATGCTCAGGATGTTGCTCTTGAGATCAGGTACATAATAAACATTCTCAATCAATCCCTTTAAACCATTCTTTTGTAAATATGAGATTGTACCTTGAACTTTTACTTGAATTTTTGATGCATCTCCAAATGATACATATCCATCTTCGACAACTCGCATCTCGGTGAACAAATGTTTGTGTCCGCACATGTGATTGCTTGCACCAGTGTCGAGATACCAAATTGTCTCGTTGCTGGTGTCCTTCCCGTCATTAGCCATCATGAGAAGCCCTTCATTCGTCTCTTCTTCTGTGACTAGGTTAATATTTTCTTTTACTTTCTTCTCAGCATAGCAATTTCTTGCGAAATGCCCGACTTTGCCACAGTTATAACATTTGTCTGGATTGCAGTCCTTCGCGTAGTGACCATGCCTGCCACATTTATAACAATCGACATTCGAGTAGTTTGCTCGACCACCTCGTCCTCGACCTCGTCCTCTCCCTCTCGAATTCTGTTGGCTCGACTGCTCTTGCTGATAATATTCGCCTTGATCTCGACCTCTACCACCTCGTCCATTTCCGCGACCTCGTCTGCCGCGACTTCCTCTACCATGAGAATTTTGAGTATAGAGTGCCTTTTCGTCTTTGATAGACACCTTGGCTTGCAGCGCTTCCTCAAGCGATTCGTTCTTCTTCTTTTTGCGTTGTTCATGCGCCTCAAGAGAACCAGCGAGATCCTCAAGGGTCATCTCCTCCAAATTTTTCGACTCCTCAATTGCACAAACGACGTTCTCAAAATTCTCGGTTAATGACCGTAGAATTTTCTCCACCACTCTTGCAGCAGTTAGAGTTTCTCCATTTGATGTGAGTTGATTCACCACTATTTGCACCCGCGAGATGTAGTCGGATACACCCTCCGACATCTTCATCTTCATGCTCTCCAACTCGCCTCGTAGAGTTTGGAGTCTTACTTGCTTTACTTGGTCGGTGCCTTTGAACACCTTTCACAAAGTGTCCCATGCTTCCTTCGAAGTTGCTGCACCAGCAATCTTCTCGAAACCCGAATCATCCACTTCTTGGAACAAGGAAAAAAGTGCGGTCTTGTCTTTCATATGCGTTTCTTTCAACGCCTTCATCTGATTCATGGTCAGATTGTCCGTTGCTTCCGGCTCGTTATAGCCATTTTCAACTACTTCCCATGCATCTTGCGCTCCGAGCAATGATCGCATCTGAATACTCCAGTTTTCATAGTTCACCTTGGTAAGTCGGGGTAGTGGCAAACCTCCTACCGACATCCGCCCGGGATTTTCCATCGGCTCTGATACCAATTTGCTAATATTCGATAACTGTTTTGGTAGAGGGAGGAGAGACAAAACTAAAAACTTTCTTCTATTTCTCTTCTCTTACTTGTTCAAATTACAACAGAATATTACTCTACTTATAAGCCTAAACAAAGCTCTTAACATAACGTTACATCATCACAGTAAATTCTGACCCTTCCCTGCTAAAACGGCCATTACTTATTATGGGTAATTCCAAATCACCAGAAACCTCCACCATTAAAGACTAGACTTAAAGACACACCAAATAGACTCTTCATTTGCTCAAAATGACCAGGAATTTCTCCTTCAATTCTTCGTTTAAGAGTGTCTTGCAATCTGTCCGTTTTTATTTGAGTTTATTTTTCACAGTAACATGGCATCTAAAAAAGAAGAAATGGTTACTCCAGAAGACCAGAGCTTGTCCTTATATGGGATTCCAGAGAAGCTTGTCCATGGCTATTCAAGAAGAACTTGGAAATTGAACATAATTGTGTAGCATTCTGTCAGTAGATTGTCATTTTTATACTTATCAAAATCACATCCAAGATAGTATATGTTCCACGATTAGATTATTCTGCAAACTTTGATGTCCCTTTTATAGATTTTGAAAAACAGAAAAACAAAAACGTGTGTCGTGGTTTGCTTCAGGTGTGTTGTGTGAGATTGCTTGTGTAATAACCTAATCTAAACACCTAAATTAAACTAAACTAAACCTAATTAACCTAATTAAGCCTTGATTAGTATAGTATGAGGTGGCTTGTTTGGATTGGAGGATTTGAAGGTGAGTTGAAGATAAGATTGGGTTTTTGTATAAATAGGGGTGTTAGATTAATTGAAACGTTTTCTTCACTTCTTAAGTTAACCAGAGCGTGAGAGAGGCGATTTTGGTGAAGAAGAAGAAGGAGAGAAGAAGAGGAAGAGGAGAAGAAGAAGAAGAAGTGGGTTGAGGTTGCCAAAGCTTGGGAGGCTTCTACAACCGTCAAAAAGGTATGCCAAATCTTCATTATAACTCACATAAGCCTTGTGAGTGTTGGGGATCGACGTTGGTGTCGAATTCCCCGTCGGATTGCAACCTTTTCAGAGGTTGAAGACGACGATCGGTTGACCGGTGCCTGTGGGCAGTCGACCGATCCTATTATTATATTGAGGTTTACCCGCAAACGGTCGAACGATGTCTTAGGACGGTCGACTGTTATGCCAGATTTATGCGGGAAAAGGGGGTTATGCTGTTATCGGTCGAACGGGACCACTTAGCCGGTCGACCGAATAACAATGAGAATGGGTCGGTTGGGGGTTTTGACTTATTAAACGGTCGAACGCCCTTAACCTTGTTCGACCAATCCATTCGATGCTTAGTCGGTTGGGAGCTTTGACCATCAGAACGGTCGACCGCTCTTTAACTTTCGGTCGACCGACTGAGCATTTTAATTAAGCAGTAGAGTGCCTGTGATGTTTCGGTCGAACTGTATAGCAGTTCCGGTCGACCGAATGTCACTTGGGCAAGATACTGAGAAGTCCTGTTATCGGTCGAACGACCCCTTGGTTCGACCGACCGGATATATATATTATATAAATTGGTATAGCGTAGACCATCCAAACGGTCGACCGCTAGATGACTTTTGTTCGACCGATTGGTCGGTATTTCGGTTGGCGTGGTTCGACCGGTAGACTTGTTTGTACAGTACTGTGTACTGTGTGGGGGACCGGTCGACCGGTGTGCTTTTAGCGGTCGACCGATCTACTGCAGGTTGGTGGATTTATCCACACGCGATCCGTTGAGTATAGGTCGACTACCGGCTCCGAGGCGACGGTTGATTACCGGCTTTGAGAGCTACGGATTTCACCTTCGACGAAGGCGTATTATTGTACTACTGTTTCCTCTCTTACCGAGCGGGGTGTGAGGGATGTGTACCGTAAACCTTGGGCAGTTTGCGAGGGTTTAGCGGTAGGCCGAGGATGTTCCGGCAGGGTGCGCGTTTGGCAGCTCTTGGGGGAGCAGCGACTGTCGTCTGACCCGAGTTGTGTATTCGGCGGGCTGACTCGCTCCTGGAGTGCGGCGTGTACCGGGGGTTCCTTCCTGCACTTTTTGGGGAGCAGTGGTGTCGACTGACCCTTGTGAGGCAGCGGTGGACTGACTTGACCCTAGTGGCAGGAGTGGTTCAGTGCCGCGGAGGCGGTGAGGGCATTATTGTGGGCCCGAGGTGGATGATCATGTGTATTGCATTGCATTGTCTTTAATTTCCTTTTCGTATTTTTAGGAGGTTTGGTATACGGGGTTCCTGCAGGGAACTCAGGCATGTCTGTTTGTTTGCATTTCAGGTAGCGAGCAGGGTTAAAGTTTGAGGTGGTGACTGAGGACGGTGCCCCCGGGATCAGATCCCGTGTCCTCTTTTATCCTTCTTTTGTTGAGGTAGTGATTACATGTATATTCATTTTGTTGTAATCACAGTTGACTCTTATGTATACTTTGACTTCCACGTAGGTCTGTATCTTATATTATATATATATATATGTTGGTTTGTTCTCCAGTGACGTGCCCTGTGTTGACCATTGACGGTCTTTATTATTGTTTAAATTTTCCGTTGTTTTCGGGTACGTTACAGCTTGTCTATTTCATCTTATTCGTGTTTCTTGTTGTATTAAGTTTGGGAGAGGGTTCGAAGTTAATTCCGCAAATCAATATTCGGATTTACGTGGTGCGTTTAATCCGTAGTCGTGTTAGTGCATTGTTAGATCCCCCTCCAACAAAGCACACCCCATAGGAGGCGATTATCCTTTAATTACCAATGAAGGATACCATATTCTCGATGTAATTTTCACATCACCAATAAAAGATATATGTGAGTCATTTTGGAACTCAATTTTTTTCATTTTTATGGGATAGCTTTACTTGTAAAGAACTTCTGAGGTTATTGAAACATTTAAGGTATTTGATTCTCGTAACTTCAAACTTGATGATTATTTCAAAGGTTATTTTTGTTTACATGTGGGACAAGTAATTTACCTCATCTAGTTAGTACTTGAGTAGTGTGACATTGGACCTGTTCTGACATAATTTAGTTATAAGTTTGCCCACTGTTTAAAATATTTCTCATTTCAAACGTTTCACTAACTTCTTCGTATTTTGTATGTTTCATTGATGTTTTTAAGTTCAAGTGGCGGAGAAGCTGAATCAAATTAATGGTGTTGTTGGGCACGGAATAATAATTGATGCCCCGTGAGTTCTCTTGCCCACGACGAGCTATCACAGTGTTCTCTTTACTTTCTTATATATATTAACTTCATCGTCAAAAATTTACAATAACCAATTCAAGAAATCATGATTTGCTGTAATGTGACATACGACATAAAATATCCTTATAATTTGAAGAAGACTGTTAGATGCCATGAGTTTTGAAGAGGTGTTTAGAGGAAACCTCTTTTGAATAATTGCTAAATCTACATAGCAATAACATTTTGATGAAAACTCATGAGCATGTAAGAAAATACAAATAGCAACAGATGATTAAGATTCAGTAGTGATTATTGTAACGATTTCAGAAGCAACTCATCTGACTATCTGCGAAAGGTTCTACTTCAGAAATCGTTGTAGCTGCTTTATTACATTTTATAGTTTCCCTTGTTTCCCGCAAATGCATACCACTTACCCTGGTTTTGGCATTCCCTTGTTTCCAAGAATCTCAAAACAAGGTGTTTGTTAAAACTATTGTTCCAAAAAACAAATGAGCTGTTACTCTAAAAAGACAATCTGGGATTTTTCGGATAGTTGTGTTCCCATGCCTTACCCTACAACTTGTAATAGTTACGTTCTTCTTACTTAGTGATTGTCTTCTGCCGATCAATGCATGGTTATGTGCAATGTTTAACCGTACTAAAAATGTTTACTATGTACTAAAATGGTTATATACCTTTCATTTTTTCTCTCATACCTTTCATTTTTCTCTCTCACCTACCTAGCATACGTTCTCTATTTTATATGGTTAGATGAGATCTCAAACCTGTTACTTGTCAATATCTTTGGATTTTGTACAGATCTTCGAGATGCATAAGTATAACAAGCAAATTAAACACAGATGGAATAATTAGTTCGTGGATTGTGATGGTACCTGACTCGCGAACACCTTACCTACCATAGGTAATAGCTTTAAATAACACACGTAACAGTCTAAAATAATACTTCACGTTTCCGATAGTGCTAACTGCCAAATTCTTAACAGAAATTGGTGACCTTTTTTGAGTAATTCTTAATACAATTAGTGACTTTTTTAGGAAATACATTAGTGATTGTTTTGTTTCGGAAACATTAAAGTGTTTTTTTGCTTAAATACTCTTCATTTCCACTTATAATACCACTAATACCTTTCATTTCTTTTCTCATACCTTTCTTTTTTCTCTCACCTACCTAGCATACGTTCTCTATTTTATGTGGTTAGATGAGATCTCAAACCTGCTACTTGTCAATATCTTTGGATGTTGTACAGATCTTCGAGATGCACAAGTATAACAAGCAAGTTAAACACAGATGGAATAATTAGTTCGTGGATTGTGATGGTACCTGACTCGCGAACACCTTACCTACCATAGGTAATAGCTTTAAATAACACACGTAACAGTCTAAAATAATACTTCACGTTTCCGATAGTGCTAACTGCCAAATTCTTAACAGAAATTGGTGACCTTTTTTGAGTAATTCTTAATACAATTAGTGACTTTTTTAGGAAATACATTAGTGATTGTTTTGTTTCGGAAACATTAAAGTGTTTTTTTGCTTAATACTCTTCATTTCCACTTATAATACCACTTATACCTTTCTTCTTTTTTTCTTCTTTCGTACCTTTCTTTTCTTTCTCACCTACCTAGCATACGTTCCATTTTCATTCTATTGTATTTGTTGCATCCATATCCTTTTCTAGATTATCCGATGGGACAGTGGCGGTGCCACTTATGTTAAGAGAGGAGCCCGAACCCCCTTAGATTTTCAATTTTGCCTTGTAAAATGTATATTGACTAGGATTTTACCATTTCGGTTTTGAATTTCATGTAGTTAAGTATACACCAACTGGATTATGCCCTCTTAAAATTTGGATTTTAACTAATTAAGTATACCCATATTGGATTTTTGAAACCCTTAAAACTTTTTCAGCAAGTCATACAAATTGTGTCATCCTTACTTGAAATCTTGGCATCGCCCCTGGATATATATAGATGCTTGCTAAGGTAGCTGGTGACTCAAACACTAACCTACCCTGAACTAGCTCAAATATTCATATGGGGGTTTGTGCGCCAAAAAATAGAGGAAAAGAAAACAAATTCTCTTTAACAAATATCTTTCCAGGCGTTTGTGTTAGTTTAAAAAAAATCCCTTTGTTTTCCTATATAATCTTGAATGTATAAGAAAAATTTCCCTTTGTCATCTCCTCCTTTAGGTAACCAATGAAACTCGCATGAAAGTTAAGAATCACATATAACATGTTAAATATCTTAAGAATAGTATATACTACATAATACTTTTAATAACAAAAATATAAAAACTACTTTTGAAAATAAAATACAAATTACATGATTATTGTTAAACAATAATAATAATAATAATGAATAACAAAATTGACAAAAAAATATTATGTACGAGAAGTAATTCATGATAATTTATCTTAAACTTAACATGTATACATATATTAAATAACAATAATAATTATATATTTCATAAACTTGTAATAATACAAACATTAACACTACTTTCAAAATTAAAATAAATAAATTGCATGAATAGTTTTTATATTCAAAATAATATATAAAACAATTATGAACCAAAACCAAGAATATGGAACATGTGGCATGTTTACCATTACATTATTATATTCGTAGAAAACATATTACTAGTTTTCAAGCTTAGAAAAGATATTGGCAATTTGCTTGAAGATTTTGACGATGAGTTGAATGATATTGGGAAATAGTAATTTAGGCTCTAAAATATATGAAAACGTAAAGATGCAACTCAAAGTTGATCATCTCAACAATAAAGAAATAACTAATAAAATTGTTAGGAACGATGACCCTTTAATCACAAACTAAATATTCTACTAAATGCGGAAGTAAAACTAAGTAGGGATACAACAAGCAAGCCATAAAATTGACACCGGATTGTTATAGAGGTTCGATCACAGTCACCGTGATATAGTCCTCTCTTTCCAGCTCCATTCGATCTTCTCCCCCCGCTTAAGTTTACACTTGATCCTATCGACTCAATAATTGAAAAAATTACAAGTCTTGGTCCAAAGTTTTATTACAATCTTGAGTTTTTGTTACAATGCTTCTTCTCTTGATAATCTTAATCAACCTATTAAGATGATTTACACACATAAGTATATATGCAATGCATGTAATCATGTTTGTCTACTTTGATTGACTAGGTTGATTAATTAAGATTAGTTTGATAAATCATTAAAATTAACATGTATTAAGGCCTAAAAGTCAACAATCTCTCCATTTTTTTATGATGACAAACATATGTCTTAATGCTTGAGATTAAATTTAATTCTCCCATTTCTATATGATTTCTCTCCCTTCATATATATGAACTTTGCATGTATATAATGCTCAACTATAAATATGCATAGTATAAATTAATTTAAGCTCAATCTTTTATCACAAATTAATACATTATGCTTTTGCAATTGCAATCTTGAATGGTTGATTTTTTTATATGTAGTGAGGTTATCTTTCTTAAACTTGATTGTACTATCTATATTATGTTAGTCTTTTATGTGCACTACTGGAAAGTCAACCTACCACGTCACCTCTACCACGTCGGTTAATTACAAACCGATGTGGAAGACCCCCTACCTCGTAGGTTTTATCAACACCGACGTGGTAGGGTGTCTTTTTAATATATATTTTTATAAAATTAAAACCCTACCACGTCGGTTTTCAGAAAACCGACGTGGTAGGGGGTCCTTTTAATAATTATATGTTTTAAATTAAAACCCTACAACCTTGGTTTTAGGAAATCCGATGTGGTAGGTTTTTTTTTAAATTTTGGAAAATGCATTACTGAAATGTTTGAATAAAAATGTGTTTTCTATAAAATCATAGGTTTATTAAGAGATGAGGATTAATGTGTCCTACTATTAAGCAATCAAATGGGTGATGAAGAAAGCCGCTCCGACACGGACATCACATGCATTATTTGATTCTATGATCTTGTACAGGTTTGTGTATTTTCAATGAAGTATGTAAATAAAGATGATTAATTGAAGAAAGAAATAAATGATGTGATACGAGTCATACGACTCTCATTGGCCAAATCACTTAAATTTACACTAGACCAACTTACATATGTGGTAGGTTCAGGAAAAAAAAACTTAATTTGATCATTATAATCTATAAGCTCATTCCTAATTTTATCATGTGAATACATCTATATTTGGTTTGAGTTCCTCTTATTTGGATAAGCATATCATTTTTAATATTTTTTTTAAAATTAAAACCCTACCACGTCGGTTTTAGGAAATCCGACGTGGTAGTGGGTCTTCCACGTCGGCAAACACATAAGCCGACGTGGTAGGGGATTTGGACCGGATTTTCTGGACTCTGGGCTGGATTTGGACTGAAGTGGTCTACCACGTCGGATTTTAATTAATCTGACGTGGTAGGGGGTATTCCACGTCGGCCTTTAAATAGTCCGACGTGGAAGGGTTGAATTTTTTGTTTGGTATAGTCGCATAAAAGAAATTGAAATCCCACCAAACTGGAAATCAACAAAAATAAACCCTAGCCGCCTACCTCTCCCCAACAACATCGACCTTCCCATCCAGAAGTAGAGATGGGTGAGAGATCCATTTCCTTCTCCACTTCCTATCCGCTTCCTACCTCGCGATCCCACGTTCTCCACTCCTCTGCCTCCAAACCCCAATCCTGCCGTCCCTTCTCCGACGACCGACCGAGCGGGAGTCGAGAAAATGGAGACCTTAAAGACTGATCCAACGTTGTCGAATCCGTACATCTAGGTGGGGGTTTGATTTTGATTTTTTGCTGTGGATTTCAATTTGGAAGAAATTTTGACGTTTTTATTTTGTATGATTAGCTACGATGGTTGGTCTTTGATCTAGTGTTTAGGTGGTAGATCTTGGAGGAACTAATTTCCTATCTTGCACGTTCAACTTGGTGAGAAGGAAGGTCGTGTTCTAAAGCAAGAATTTTAGGAGGTGTCCATTCCAACACAATTGATGGTTGAATTGACATGCATACCCAAAAATTGATGTCAATATTTGACTCTATGATCTTGTAAAGGTTTGTGTATTTTTCAATGAAGTATGTAAATAAAGATGATTAATTGAAGAAAGAAATAAATGATGTGATACGAGTCATACGACTCTCATTGGCCAAATCACTTAAATTTACACTAGACCAACTTACATATGTGGTAGGTTCAGGAAAAAAAACTTAATTTCATCATGATAATCTATAAGCTCATTCCAATTTTATCATGTGAATACATCTATATTTGGTTTGAGTTCCTCTTATTTGGATAAGCATATCATTTTTAATATTTTTTTAAAATTAAAACCCTACCACGTCGGTTTTAGGAAATCCGACGTGGTAGTGGGTCTTCCACGTTGGCAAACACATAAGCCGACGTGGTAGGGGATTTGGACCCGATTTTCTGGACTCTGGACTGGATTTGGACTGAAGTGGTCTACCACGTCGGATTTTAATTAATCTGAGGTGGTAGGGGGTATTCCACGTCGGCCTTTAAATAGTCCGACGTGGAAGGGTTGAATTTTTTGTTTGGTATAGTCGCATAAAAGAAATTGAAATCCCACCAAACTGGAAATCAACAAAAATAAACCCTAGCCGCCTACCTCTCCCCAACAACATCGACCTTCCCATCCAGAAGTAGAGATGGGTGAGAGATCCATTTCCTTCTCCACTTCCTATCCGCTTCCTACCTCGCGATCCCACGTTCTCCACTCCTCCGCCTCCAAACCCCGACCCTGCCGTCCCTTCTCCGGCAACCGACCGAACGGGAGTCGAGAAAATGGAGACCTTAAAGACTGATCCAGCGTAGTCGAATCCGTACATCTAGGTGGGGGTTTGATTTTGAATTTTTGCTGTGGATTTCAATTTGGAAGAAATTTTGACGTTGAATTGACATGCAACCATTGATGTCAATATTTGATTCCGAAATTTGCTCCTCAAATGGTTGTCGGAATGCATGTATCCTCAAGGAAAGGAAACATTCATTCATTCATTTTTGTAGATTGACTTAAAAAACAGATCCATATATAAGAATGTTTTTTTATTTGTTGCCTTATTAGATGAATCTTTTGTGTATTGTTTGAATGAATGCTGCAAGAAATGTATGTGAATTTGAAATTTGTTGAATTGAATATGAATGTTGCAGAGATTGAATGTGAATTACAGACATTAAATCTAAAAATAAAAAACAAAACAAAACCCTAAAACGTTGGTATAAAACCGACGTAGAGGGTATAAAAACCGAAAAATATTTTTTTTATATTAAGTGGTCTACCACGTCGGTTGCATAGGAAACCGACGTGGTAGACCCCCACCACCACGTCGGATTTTAGACCGACATGAAAGAGTACTCCCGTATAACATCTCCCACTTACCACGTCAGTCAACTAAGTCGGTCAACCCGACGTTGTACCTGTAGGATTTCGTGTCCCTATGTATGTATATATTTTAATTTTTTTAATACAAACATATAAGATCGATTTCATATTTTCATTGATTTTACGTACATGTATTTGTTTATTCTAATATCATGCATTCCTACACATATTAAAATAAACAAAGGATAGATGATCATACCCAAAAATTCTCTAAAACCTTTCAGAAGATCCGGAGTTCCATTACTCGTCGAATCGCCCGCCAATTCGTCTCCAAGTGTTCACCAAACTATAAACAAGATTAGAGACAAATGAGCTAGCCAATCAATCTTTAATTAAGCTTAGAATCTAGCTAATAACCCCTCTTTAAGCTGCTGAGATTTCTATCTCCAAAACTTAAAACTATTAAGAGATTTTCGTGGTGATTAAGGGAGAGATTAAGGGAGACTTCCTATATTCCATTCCCATAGGGCACAACACTTTCTTTGCATCATAAGTTCTATCTGGCAACTCATTGTCATCTGGAAGCATCTCTTTCACTAACTTCAACATTGATGTGAAACTCACATCGGACCAACCATTTCCAGCTTTTAAATTGTACAACTTCAACACCGCTGACAATCTAGTGAATTTGGTACAATTCTTATACAACGGCTTCTCATTGTCACTCAACAAATTACCAAGTAAATCGGGGTTGGACGAAAACTTTTCAGCCATATCCTGAACCATTTCCTCTAAGTGATCTTCCACACTAACATCTTCTCCATCATTCTTGGAACGACTACATGATTCATTTTCGCCGTGCCATATCCACCGTCTGTAATTTGGGTCGAAACCTTTATCAAACAAATGATCTTTCATTTTCCGAAAAGTCAACACTGACATATTATGACACTTATTGCACGGACAATACGCCATGTCGCTGTCTTTCATTTTCTTAGAATGTTTTTTGGCAACCTCTAAGAACATATTCACTCCGTTCTCATACTCATCACTCAATCTGTTTGAAACTATCCACTCTCGATCCATTTCAATCTAAACAGAGGCAAAAATGATAGTTATTATTGCAGAACATAAATAAAATTTCAATTTAAAAGAATGTGTACGTAGATGAGAAGATTCGGAGACATTAAGATGAGAAAAGAATGACTCAGAGGAGAAGAGATGAAGTCCTTAATCTAGCGTGGAATAAGGAAGGTTAGAAATCTAACTAAACAATCAAGGCCAAAACAAACCTAAAGTCCACTATAGGTCCTTAGTAATAGACGACGCCTAACTTCGAGGTCCCACCGAGGACCACTAGTCTGTAGGAAATCAAGAACCCGGAGGTCCATAATATCTCAGGGAGACTAGATGGGCAACGACGTTCAGGCCGAAAGGGTCTTAAACATCGAGGACCACTAATCTATAGGAAATCAAGAACCCGGAGGTTCCTAAAATCTCAGGGAGACTAGATGGGCAACGACATTCAGGCCATAACGGTCTTAAACGGTTTCCTCTACTTAATGCGTCCGAAAATCCTAGGGGCCAACGTCTAATTGATTTTATTAAGGCTCTTTTATTAAGTGGTTTTTGGGCCAAGGAAAGGGTGATGAAATCCCCCACCTCATCTCCTATAGGTGACTGCCCCCTAAGTGTTTTTCATACCTTAATCTAACAAACAACACACCAAACAAACACTCACCTCACTCTTGTTCCAATGCAAGTTCTACTAACTAATGCGTGCTTTCTAATGAATGATGAGTGAAAGATAGTACGTACCTTACGCCAGCAATCTACGACAGAAATCGTAAATAATAGAAAAATACAATGCATGCAAATCCTATATGATGAATGACTTAACAAATATTGTCTAATCTTTTGCTTTGGGTTATTAAAGGCCAAGTTGTTTAAGGGGGGCAATGAGTTATTATCATAATATTAAAAATTCAATAAATTAAGGCAATAAACATTTAAAATATTAAAATCAAGTATTAAAACTAATTACTTGAATTGACAGAAAAACATTTTAAACACAAACTATCATGTTATTAATAATAATTGGGAATAAAATTTTATTGAAATTTTGGCAGAACCTCCACTTAAAATTTGATATGTAAAATTCTTCAAATCCTGAAATCAACAAGAAAATGTATATCTAGTTATCTAATCACATTCACATTATGTATTTCTCTACTCAATCCAAACCAAATTCTTAACATAATCCAAACCAAATCAATCCAATGAAAACAAAGTTTGGTTAAATCATCCAACCAACCCAACTCAATCCAAACTAAATCAATCCAATGAATATGTTTATCAAATATCAACACATAACACACATGCAAAAAAACTCCGAGAAGAAGTTGCTTATCACGTCTACATGTCAAGAGTGTACATCCACATCAAGACCATACAACTCATGCCATTACACATCATCAATCCATAATTTTGATTTCTTTTTTTCTACTTTGGAAACCATTTGCTACACACCAACAAATTGAATCATTAATTAACTTGGAAAATAAAAGGAATTCTAAATGTTGATATTTGCATCAATACACTTAGATTATCACATTAACCAATATTTGCATCAATACGTTATTATTGTGAACTAATCCTAATTTGGCGTTGGATTCTTGGTCTAAACTAATCCTAAATTAAGGATCTAAAATTGAGCACGAACCAGAGGAGGGAAAAGTTGTGATGCCGGAGGAGCTCTTTGTGGTTCCCGAAGACGTCGCGGAGGAGACGGCTGTAAACGACACGAGGAAGCTACATGCGGAGGAGGCTAAGTTAGAGGGAATATGTGGAGAAAGACGAACTTAAAACAAGCAAAAACGAACTTAAAACCTACATGTGGAGAGAGACGGAGGAAGACGGAGGAAGAAGGAGAAGAGGGCCGGAGAAGTGGAGGAGCGCTTGGGAGCTCGCTGCGGTGCCAGAGACGGTGCGGATCGGTCGGAGGATGGTCGCGGAGGAGAGTTCGGTCGCGGGACGGCTAGGGTTTGGGTGGGTTTCGACTGAAATGAATGAAAGAAAGCGCGTCTGTCCGATTTCTTTAAGACCTATATACGTCGGATATTCCATAACGCCAACGTCTATACCTCGACGTCTATGTGGATAGACTATAGACGTCGGTCTTACATTACGTCCGATGTCTATAGGCCGACGTCTATACCCTATAGACGTCGGATTCACAAGGTACTAAAACACCGACGTCTAAAGGTCGACGTATATACACTATAGACGTCGGTTAAATGTGTTATTCCTACACCCGACGTCTATAGTGTCGTATAGACGTCGGCTTCCATTTCAGCCGACGTCTATTCTGTCCTCTCCACACTAGACGTCGGTTGTTATAACGGCCGACGTCTATTTGGCGACGAGTAAAGCCAATTCTGCACTAGTGTGTATTAAGTAATATTAGTTGTTTTAATGTATGTTAACCAAGCCTTAAGGGTGCGAATGCAACAATGTTTAAACGAAGGGTATTTAATGATATAGAAGTGGGAATGAAGGGCATTGGCATAGAAATTTTAAAAATAAATGGTCAATCTTGTCTCTCTCCAGATATTGATTTGCAAACAGCATCACCATAGCTATATGTGTTTCAGTTTCCTATTGTAAACGATATCAGCTATAACTCTATCTCGTTAGTTCTTTACTGTGAAAAAAACAAAAGACAAAAATTAGCCATTTATGTATGCAATAATGTCAATTTATTATCATAAATCTTTGTATAGGTTATCTTTCTAACCCCTTGCCATGCCTAACTTATAGTCTAGTATTCGCGCTGTCCTTATGTATCAAACACATCTTCATTCCTAAATCTCCAACTTATAAATAAAACACATCTTCATTCATTACATTCACAATTAATTAGTCCTTCAAAACTCAACAGTCATATCACAATGGCAATACGTTGTACACTTGCACCCATCCTCCTCCTCCTCTGCCTTTGTTGGTCGTCTAACGCCACATACATCACCACCACCACTTCATGTCAAAACAACTTCATCGAATGCTTCTCCCACCATGTCTCCTCCACCAACAACGTTATCTATTTCAAAGGCAGCGATTCCTACACCACCCTCTTGCTCTCCTCAATCCACAACTACAGGTTCCTCAACTCCACCTCCAAGCCCCTCCTCATCGTCGCCGCCTCAGACCACTCCCACGTCCAAGCCTCCGTCATCTGTGGTAAGAAGCATGGCCTCCGCCTTCGCGTTCGAAGCGGGGGACACGACTACGAGGGTCTCTCCTACCGAACCGTGGACGCCGAGACCTTCATAGTCCTCGATCTCAACCGCTTCCGTTCCATAAAAATAGACGTTAAACGCCGCGAGGCGTGGGTGGAACCCGGTGCCACCCTAGGAGAACTTTACTATACGATTTCCAAAGCCAGCCCCACCCTCGCCTTCCCCTCGGGATACTGCAACTCGATTGGTGTGGGTGGGCACTTAAGTGGCGGCGGTGCAGGCAACTTGGAGAGAAAATATGGGCTCTCGGCTGATCGGATAATTGATTGCCGGATGGTTGACGTCCACGGGCGGATTTTGGACCGGAAGTCGATGGGGGAGGATCTATTTTGGGCCGTAAGAGGTGGTGGAGGAGGAAGTTTCGGCATTGTTCTTTCGTTCAAGGTAAAACTTGTGGAGGTTCCACCAAAAGTGACGGTGTTCTCGATTGCTAAGAGCAAAAACGAGGGAGCAATAAAGTTGTTAGATCGATGGCAACGCGTGGCCTACAAGCTCCCCGACGATCTCTTCGTCGAGCCGGTTCTCCGGACCCTGGATGACATTAATCTGTCGACGAATCGGACGGTTGGCGTGACCTTTCAGTCGTTGTATTTAGGCGGGAAAGAGGAGTTGGTTGAGATCATGAACGAGGAGTTCCCGGAACTTGGTGTTAGGGTTGAGGATTGCAGTGAGATGAGTTGGGTGGAGTCCACGCTAATCTTTGCAGGCTTCTCTAATCAAACAATAGAAGCACTTCTCGACAGGTACTGGTTTGAGTATTTTGTTAGTTAATTTGGTACTACGTACTTTGCTACTTCGAGTAGAGATGAGTTATTTAATTTGGAAGAATTTTCTAATTTAAATTCGAAAAAACTGTTGTTCACGCGCTGAATCATGAACATCATAAAAAAAAATGGCCTTTTTGCTACTGTACACATCTTGTGGGTCCTAATCGTCGACTTACACTTTGTTAGTCGAACAAATTGCACATATACATTTCTACTGTTAGTGGATCCCACTTTGTCACCGACGGGCCGCGTTAGACAATTTGCAAAATAAACATTGTAAAATCTAAATGCTCTTGATTGTAAAAACCAATGTTTTAAAAACCGAACCGAAGAGTGAACTGAAAACATCTCGGTTTGGTTCAAAGTGGTCGAACCGATGGTTCAACCTGGTCCAACCGATGATGACGTCAGCATGACATCAGCATTTTGTGAACCGAGGGTTGAACCAAACCGACTGCGTAGCGGCGGTCCAACCGACGGTCGGACCGATTGAACCGATTTTTCCTATTATTTTTTAACATAATAAGTAATAACCAAGTACCTAAACTATGAACAATTCAACAAAAATTATCCATTTGTAAAATAACTTAATTAAAATCAGTAAAAAATGAACAAACATGTAACTAAGTAATATTAGTCTTTCTTCTAACAAATGAACAAACATTTACTTCAACATCTAAAGCAGTAGGGGTGGTAGACTGTCCTAGAGATCCGTCGGTCTGCCGGCCTTGGTGGAGATCGCGAGCGGTGGCAGTGTGATGAGGGGTGGACCGGTGGAGATCGCGAGGGTGGAGATGTGGTGAGGGGTTGGGGAAGGAGCAGTAAAAAGTAAAAATCTTAGAATTTGGGTCAAAATTGAACAAAAAATAAAACAATAAAAACCAAATTTTGTTTAAATTGAAAAAACCGGTTTTTTCGGTTCGACCAAACCGAAAAAACCGATCGGTTCGATCGGTTTTTTTCGGTTTTCTTCGGTTCGCTCCGGTTCACGAGAGAAACCGGTTTTTTGACCAAACCGACCGGTTTGCTACCGGTTCATGGTCCAACCCGGCCCGACCGCAGGTTCGGTCCGGTTTTTAAAACAGAGGTAAAAACAAAAAAAGAAAAACTTAAAATATCAAATATCTCTCTCTCCTCCCTCTCTTCCTCTCTCCTCTCCTCCTCCGACCGATCCACACTCCCCTCCTCACGTTCTATCGATCAAGACCACTCTTGATAGGCTTTTGCGCAATTGAGTTTAATGTTCATCCTTCTTCCCATAGCGAAAGGGTGGTTTTTGGTGTCATCTGGTTCCTCTAGGAACTCCATTTCGCTCCAGAAGATGTGGCGAACTCTTCCCTGCCATCAATTGGCGTATGGAGCTCTTTATTTCAATTTCGACCTTCGATGACTACTTTTCATCCCCCAAGTTCCAAAACTCTGTCAACGGCTTAATTGACCCAATTAACCACTCAGTGAGCTCCGGAAAATGCCGACGCATCTTCCCCTAGAAGGAATCGAGTTTTAGACCTCTGGGTTAGTCACGCAAACTCCCGCCGATTCGTTAGCGTGAAGACTACGGTTTGCCGTATATGGTGAGCTCATTAGAGCAAGAAGGTTGGTGCCGGTGTTGAGGCTGGAGCAAGATGAGGACGACAACGAGACCAAGCTCTGACGTTGACATTATTGTCTTGAAGGAGAGAGATGGGGCTTGGTATCCTGTAGTGGAGCAAGTCAAATTGATATGGATTCTTGTCGTCGGTCAAATTGGAATTGGAAGAATCTCTGTTGGGATTGACATGGATTGTTGTTGTTAGAGAGAGATTCCTCCACGAAATTGGTTGGTGGGGAGGAAGAGAAAGAGGAAGTGGGAGAGGAGAGGGGAGAGATTTTTAATTTTTTTTTAAGTTTTTTGTTTTTTTTGTTTTTGTTTTAGAATCAAGGACATTTAAATTTTATAAAGTTTATTTTGCAAATTGTCTAACATTGTCGGTGAGGGAGTGAGACCCACTAATGACAGAGGTGTATATGTGCAATTAGTTCGACTCGCACGTGTATATTGCCAATTAGGACCCACGGGAGGTGTACAGTAGCAAAAAACCCTAAAAAAATTCAATCCTTGTTTAGAGGAATGACCAAATTAGCTAGGGGAGCATACATCAACGTAAGAAGCCCTTATTAATTTGAGGAATGGCCAAATTAGAACGTCAACAAACATGATTAGTTTGGGAAATGTTAGTTGGAGTGATCATTCAAAGGTAATATCAATGTAAAATATCATATCTATAAGTTCCAGATCATATATATAATCACATATTTTCCATGTTAAAAAAATCAAAAATTTTAAATTAATTCTTAAGAATATTTAAATCGTCAAAACATTTATTTACATGAATGAACTCATGGTATATATGTGCATCATGCAAGAATTTTTTAATCACATATATCAACTAAAAATAAAATTATGAAATTGTTAATACATATCGTTTTGACTATGAATTAAGTTGAGTTGGTGTATACAGGACTGGTCTGTTCAACGACCCTTTCAAGGGATTATATGACTATGTAAACGAGCCTATCTCCGAAGAAAATTGGGAACTTATATGGGAGAGATTTGGTAATGGTAGTGGACTCCACGTAATGTTCCTTGACCCTTATGGCGGTAAAATGTACGAGATATCCGAATCTGCAATACCATTCCCATACAGACAAGGTATAATATTCAAAATAGTGTACACTTTCAGTTGGAATGAAGAAAGTAAAAAGGCTTCAAAAATACACCTTGATTGGACAAGAAATTTCCACGGCAGCATGGCGCCTTATGTCTCCAGCAACCCAAGAGGAGCGTACATCAACGTAAGAGATCTTGACATGGGAAGAAATGAAGAAGTGGGGAAGTCAGATTATCACAAGGCTAGGGTTTGGGGAGAGAGATATTTCAATGGCAACTTCGAGAGGTTGGCGATTGTGAAAGGAAAAGTTGATCCCGGTAATTATTTCTGGCATGAGCAGAGCATCCCAGTACTTGCTTAATCGTGGTTGTTTTCTAATATTTGGGTAGTTATGAATAAATTGCATTTGTGCAATGTAGAAAAATGTTGGTTAATTTTGTGTGAAGTTAAATAAATGCATCACATTTTATAACATGGTTTTGTGTGTTGCTTCGTCAAATTTTGATTACTAGTGGTAGTGATGTGGTGGTTCTAATAAGTTGTTATAAGCTTTTGTAGCGATGGTTGTGTGATGTGTTAACTAGTTTTAAAGTCTTTGTGGATACTCTTCAAAATAAATCTGCCCCCGACTATACAACCCTTAATTTGCACCCTTGACGATGTGCATTATGTCTTTTTCCCACCATCCAACACATGATCTGGAGCTATCTTGTTTGACTTCTAGACAAATTAAAAACTATAACTTTCTTGTACCCGTTAGTCAATGATTTTTGTCTTGTTTCAATGGATGGGAACAATTTGTTATAAAAAATTTGACTATTTATGTTCCAAATGGTTCAACCTCCGAGAAAAAACTTACACTTTGACATTTTCTGAAAAATATGCTTATCTTTCACTTCTTTCCCAAATTGTTGGATTTCGTGTTCTATACTTGTATATATATTTTTGTAAAAATTACAAAAAATTAGGATCGATTTCATATTTTTCAACAATTTTATGTACAAAAAATTCCTAATTGTATTTCAATATATTTAATATACTAATTAATATTGAAATACATAGATTAAATCATACTTATGGGATTATCGAATCTCTTTTACCAATAGGAAGTTGAGTTGCAAGTCCAATCCCCTCGGAATTCCTTCAAGTGTTCATCAAACTCTAAACAAAATCAGAGAGATCGAATCTAGTCAATCAGTCTTTGATACGAGGTTAGAATCTAGCTAATACCTCATTTTATGCTCCAAAAAAATTAATCTTTCAAGCGCTCAGTTAATAAAGGAATTTTCGGATGGATTAGGTGGAGAAATATGGAGAAGATTTTTTTTGCATTCACATCAACAAGGAAGAGAAGAGAGACCTATTTAATGAGCTTCCTCCGACCCACATCATGTGTAACACACTTGCACATGATCCATTGTTAATTGCTCATCTAAACCACATCATGTGTACACAACTTTGCACATGATCTCTTGTTTATTTTGCCCCATCATCATTCCATAACTACCTTTGACCAAGGTGGGTTAAATCCAGTCATTAATCAGCAAATAAATCTTTTATTAATATATGCAAAAAAGTGGGCCAACGGTTGGACTATTTTTGAGTTTACCAAATTTTTGATTAATATCCAACAAAATTTGGGTTTTGAGGTTTTAGCAAATTCATATGTTATGATGTTACGGATCACATTTTATCATGTTATATATTATCATATATAATGTCAAACATTATACCACATAATATATACGTATCTCATACAAATTTATTTGATATTCTAACCATGTCGTTCTTATGACATATTGATTTTATTATTTTACCACATGTATATTATTTCATAGCACATGAAACTTAATACATCATATAAAATATAAAATCATATTTCCTGTTTCTCAGTTTTGTGGTGTGACCTATATATGATATGGTGTTATGTTCATGTCTCGTTAAAACCTTGCTACAAAAACCCAGTGAGAAAATAGCTAAGGGAAAAAAGTGCACGACATATGTTAACACAACTGTGCAAGTTGTTTCGTTAAAAACCTTGTTAAGTAAAACCCTATGGGACAAAAACTTGGAAAAGAAAAAAATAGTACAATTATAAGCCTTCTAGGTATCATCCTTCAGGAAAATTGTACTTTAGGGATGATAATTAGAAATCTGCTCCCCCTGATACGTAATTCATCAACTTGCACAAAGACTGCAATATCTCCACAATAACACAAAATAATTTGTGATTTTTTGTTGTGGATTAGACATATAGTAATCATCATTGAAGTAAATCTTTATCTCATGAATATAGTAAGTAAATATTGATAATTCCAGGTGAACTTTCTTTATATAATATCTCTTATTTGAATCATTGTAACAAATCTCTTCTGGGAATGTTCGATCTGCTTATCGAAAATAGTTGACTTTTCTCTCATCATTTATTTCAAAATTTATCATTCAAATATTTCACGGGTGTTTAATCTCTTCAAGAGTTCCTTTCATATCATTCTTTGAGATGATATGCACATTCTCTTTGTTTTGTTCATATCGTGATCTTTTCATAAATTATATCGTATCTCTTCATTGTAATTTGTCTTGGGCAATTTAGTCCTTCAGGGACTCTTATATATCAATGTCAAGTGACTTATTCAAATTTGCAGTAACAACATATCTCATATACTTATGTATATTTATGTCATACTAATCAAGTAACATAACGTAATATTATACATTTCGATAGAATGGGTAACATCATAATGGATGTTGGGTCTTGCGAAAAACCCTTGTGTCACTATTCGCTTTATAATGTACCACCATGTTATTGTAATGTGATTTCTATTCACATTCTTCAGAAATCAGGATTATCGGTCCAAACAATATGTTTTTAACCGAGTCTAGTTTTTCATTGTTCGCCTTCTTTTATTCATTTCAAATACGAATGCTTCTGACATTCTTATAATATTATAGGTTCTGGATTCAGATTTTCTCTTGAATTAGCAGACTCTAAGAAGGCGAATTAGTCGTCGACGATAATTTTTTTATGTTTCTCTCTCGTATCGATATATTCATTTAGGTACTTCTGGGCTAATATGTCTAGTTGACTAGTTTGAGAGTCATTTGAATATCTTATTACTTCATATTTGCACAATTTATTTTTTCCATCGCGTATGCTCTTTTCTTTCATGAGGCTTTGTAACGTGTGCTTCGGGCACATAATCAAAAATAAGAAAGCAAATATTGTGATTTTGCAATAACTTATGCTTATGACTTTCATTCACTAGTAATGCATAACACAAGTAATCATATCCCACAAAAGATAGAGTATGTGGATACCCACTTAGTTGAAGAATCTTCTCATCCTTCAGTGGATGGTCATATGAAATTTCAGCAACATTTGTCATCATATCTGATCCTCAATGACCCAATCGATCATCCCATATATTATTAGAATCAATATTCATTTGATTCAGTAGTGCATGTCTTTTGACTAAGCCACTCTGTGTGCAATGACACATCATTCAAAAGTCATGTAATTTTCTCAATATCATTTTTCATGCCAGACATGATTGTAATAATATAAAAAATTTCTTTTTTACTTCAACTATAGTTTCAATACAAGCCATTTTGGCGATTTAAAACTCAATAAGTTTCTTGATACTTAATAAATAAAATGCATCATTTGAAGCCAAGGTATTTCCATATGTAACAATATATATGACTTTTCGGGAGCTTTCTACTAATCCCGTACAACCATGTACGGTATTGGCCTTGACTTTTCTCATTATCTTAAGAGATAAAAACTTATCTCTTAATATAGTGTGCATAACAACACTATACATGATGCATAAATCATCTTTTCTTGATCTTAAATCAAATAGGAGATCGGAAAGTATCCATACTCTTCATTTCAAGCCAAATAAAATATTTGTTGCAAATAAATTATCTATGCAACTATTACAAAATAAATGATAAGGTTCTTCCAATGAAAAAATATAATCAAAATAAGAACCCTTCATTAAACCATATCAAGGTCAATTAATGTCAATGTAACTTGATATAAGCCATTTAGATTGAATTTATGCATATCAACATATTATCATATGCATGTATATTTTACCATCTTAAGACGATAAATGCAAATTCTATCTTTTCTATTAAACATTAAAAGACATTATAATGAGATGCATAAATAGTCATGACAAACATAAAAATATTGAATATCGATATGCTAGCAGCATATGCATGTGTATTATTAATATCTAGAAGAATCTCGTCGTGAGTGAATAAAAATCACAAGTATGGAAATTGGAATAATGAGAGCACTAACCAATATTAAGTATATAGTTTCAACAAAATAACAACTAAATCAAAAGTTTAAAGATGATAATTATGAAAATATGATTATTGAATGAACCTCATGAATACCAAACAAAGTATTTGTATCATGGTATATAATGTCATTTGTCACATTGATATTCCAACATATGGTGGTGTATATCTACTAAATAGAATGTATATTACTTATATAAAATAAGAGAGTGGATATTACTTATATAAAATATCAAATAAAACACATATAACTAGAATATATTTGTATCGTGGAGAGTTACTTTGACAACCTATTTTGATTATCGAATTTATATACCACAAGGACATCAATTACTTTGTCGTTTATCTCATCCACATTCATATCAACAATCATGGCCACAAAATGATTATACTAGACTCACTAGTGCAAAAAAGTCCATATACGTCGGATATATAGTGGTATAGACGTCGGATTTCTATGGTCCAAGTACCCGACGTCTATTTCCCCGTCGTCTATTCCTTGTTGTATAGACGTTGGCTATATACGACCGACGTCTATACAGTGTATACACGTCGGCTATATACGATCGACGTCTATTATATGTTAACTAACAAAAAATACATTGGAACGTATATCGGACATTCTGCACTCACATTAATCAAGCCCAAGCTGCCCAAGTGCCCCAAGGGCCAAACTTTTGACAAATAACCACGAATATCAAGCCCAACATGCGCAGGTGCCCCAAGTCGTTCGTGTTCAGCAGTAAAGGAGTGGTGGAGTACATCAACCACACCAAAAAAAATTCTCCGATGTGGGACTAAACTATTACACCAAATAGACGTCGGATATATACATTGACCGACGTCTATTCATACAGCATGACCTATAGACGTTGGTCATGCTATACATCCGACGTCTATACTTTGAAATAACAATAATTAATAAAAAAATACGTCGGCTACCATGTACAACCGACGTCTATACATGGGTTAATAGTAAAAAAACGTTGCAACCATTTTAAGCCCAAGTTGCCCAAGCGCCCCAAGTGCCAATCTTTTGACCATTAAATATATATATGTATCTCACTTGCATTTTGTAGTGTGGTACCAAACTACCATTTAGAAGTAAAGGAGTGGTGGAGTACTTCAACTTCACCAATAAAAAACTTTCTCCAATGTGGGACTAAACATGTCACCATACACACACATGTGTACAACACAACACACATGTGATTGTAATTATTTTTAAATCTACATTATTCTTATACAAAATAATCCACATAAATTCTTACATGAAATAAATCCTAAAAATTGCGTTATTTCTTATACAAAATAAATTCCAAAAAAATGAGTTAATTTTTACACGAAATAAATCCCAAATAATTACGCTATTTCTGATACAAAAGAAATCCACATAAATTCTTATACGAAATAAATCCAAAAAAATAAACAAAAAATATTTTCTTCTTTCAGGAGGTATAGACGTCGGTTATACTAAACAACCGATGTTTCTTTAAACCTATAGACGACGGATGTCCAAATATCTGACGTCTATACCTATAGACGTCGGTTGTTTGGACATCCGACGTCTATTTGGTGACGTCTATCGAGCATTCTGCACTAGTGACTTTTCACGTGCTCATACATTCACTTCAGGGAATGGAGAAAATCAATTGGATGGATTCTGTGATTTTTCATCGATAACTCGATATTCAACTCAGCCACACTCGGGCACGAGACTAGATCATGATATTTTCGAAATCATTTTTCTTGAAAATGATTGTGAAGGAAAACCACAACTTTGTTCTTATCTTGATTTGATGTTTTTTTCTCATTTGTATTTCCAAGAGCATCAAGTTGGATTTCAGCATCCAAAACATGACAAGTAAAATTATTGTCCATCTTATCAAAAGTCGTATATTTAACTTTTGTCCACAATCAAGATGATCAATATCATATAAAAGATTACACAAAATAAACAGATAAAAGAAACACTTATAGTTTCTAGCAATACAACATGTATTAGATATGACATATGTACAAAGAAATTATGTCATTATCATTGGAATGTCAAGTGATCTAGTGATGTTCCAAATACATGATCAGCTTTTGCAAAACAAAAATACTTATAAACATGTATTAATGCATATTTATCAAATAGCATACTCATATGCATCTATAAATGTCATGTGCATGAATTAAGTTTTATTATCATGCTAAAATAAAAATTAATAGTCCATTATCTAAGAATATATATAAATATGTAGAACATGATATTTCAAACCAAGATTTTGCAACAATAATTTCTCAAGACATATATATCATCACATTTAAGAATATAGTATGAGTATATTCAAGAATTAAATAGATTAATGATATTATAAATTGTAAAAGACTACCTCAAGATGAATACAAACTTATGGACTACCTTAATCAAACAAGGAGCAACACGTGTTCATCAAGATGAATATTCGTAATACTTACAGATGTGATACATCAAATTATCAAAGAGAATTTTATTTTTGTGGTAATCAAATATGGTATAATACTCAAGCAATTTTGTTTATTCTCTTAACCACAAACTTACAAGTAATAATCGCATGCATGTACCAAACTACAAATGCACTTTTATTTAACAAGGATGCATTACGATTTGTATAAAGATACTAAGCAAGTAAATCTTAACTACAATCACATGAGATATAAAACATTCCTTGTTTTGCATTCAATTTCCTTCACACGTGAATATCTCAAATCCGTTCAAAATATTTTCCATAATATGATGGTACATGATGTCGACTCCCCAACAATAACTATAAGTATACATTTGAAGATGTATTAATAGTTTCCTTTATTCTCAAGACAAGAAGAATAAGAAGAAAGAACATCATACATTGCTTTAGTACAAGAAACTAACCTCACACTGAAATACTTCATACATCGAGGCATACATCTAGGGTTGAGCTTTGGTCCATGATCGGATCGAACTGGACTGGACCAAAGATTGAATTTTCGGGAAGGCCGGACCCAATAAATTGGGGTCGGTCCGGTCCGGTTCGGTCCAAAATTCGAATTTTACTCACAAAATCTTGATTCGGTCCGGGACCAGACCGGACCGAAGACCGAATTTTTGGTATCACCCGAACCAAAGACTGGACCGAAAAAAATCAGTCTGATTCAGTTCGGACCGAAGTTTGCTCACCCCTACATCCATCAAGAACGATGCTTTGTTTCTTTTAGACGAGCTAAAGACTAATCGTGCTGATAACGTGCTATAAAATGAAAATACATGAAGATTTGGGGGAAGAATGATGAAGACTTTTAATTGTTTTCTCATAAACAATACAATAAGTCTTTATATATAGACAATAGACATAGATGTTACAATGCAATAACAAGTTAATGAATAAGACTATAATATACATCAATAAGAAAATTACATTACATTTAAACGTAAAAATTACAAAAAGTTGTAATACCAAAAAATAAAGTGACTCATCATATAATATATTTATTATTTTGTAACCCATCCTAAAACTAACAAATTCTAAAATGGTCTAATAAGTGGTAACCAACCAATATACTCTCAAGCTTATTCAAAAACATTATGTGCTCTCCCCTCCGACGCACCCTCACAAGCAGTACCAGAAGAGTATCGGAATCGTACAGAAACAACGTTAGGATCACCCAACTCTCCAAATCGGCGAGACTCGAAGATGCAATCGCAGTCTTCCGCGACATGCGGCGTCGCAACGCCGTCTCCTACAACGCCATGGTGTCGGCGTACGGACATAACGGCCCGGTGGAGGAAGCGAGGCTCCTGTTCGACGGCATCCCGTCCGGATTACGCACCAGCGTGTCCTACAACGCGATGCTTGTGGTGTACGCGCGCAACGGCCTCGTCGAAGAGACATCCCACTTCTTCCACTCCAACATCCCATCCTGTTTCCGGGACGACTTCACCTACACCATCCTTATAAATTCCTACCAAGAATGTCGTTGCCTGGAATGCCGTGATCGCTGGATACACCCATGCCCTCAGGTTCGACGAGGCTTTGAAGTTGTTTGAGGAAATGCTGGAGAGGAATTCCACCACATGGACGACGATAATCGACGGGTACGTTCGTGCTGGGAGGCTTCACGAAGCTAAACAAGTGTCGGCAACAATGCCTTGCAAGAATGTTCCAGCACAGACGGCGTTGCTCAATGGGTACGTGCAGAGGTCGAGAGAATTTTTGACGGAGTTGGTGTTCCGGATGTCGTTTGCTGGAACACGATGATTTCGGGCTACCCTCAGTGCGGAAAGATGGATGAAGCTCCGAAGTTGTTCCTCCGGATGCCAAAGAAAGATGTGGTCTCGTGGAACACCATGATCTCGGGATATGCTCAGAAAGGGGACGTGCAAAATGCTCTGAAGTTCTTTGACGGCATCGGAAAGATAAAGATCGTTGTCTCTTGGAATTCCATCATTGCTGGTTTCAGTCAGAATGGGTTTTACCTCGATACGTTTCGGCATCTGATATCGATGAGGATAGACGGAAAGAGACCGGATTCCTCTACTCTATCTTGTGTTCTAAGCTCTTGTGCGAACCTCGCAGCTCTCCAAGTTGGTGAACAATTGCATGCACTTGTTTTCTTCACAGGTTATGGTCATGATTTGTCCACAAGCAACGCTCTTATAAACATGTACTCCATGTGCGGAAGAGTGAGAAGAGCAAAGCAAGTTTTCAACTAAATAGTTGTGGCGGACATCATCTCGTGGAACTCTTTGATTGCTGGTTAGGCCTTCAATGGATATGGAAAAGAAACCTTGGATGTCTATCAGAATATGATTAAGATCGGACTTGCTCCGGAGGCAATCACATTTGTTGGTGTTTTGTCTGCATGTTGTCATGCTGGAATGATTGAAGAAGGAATCGATCTATTCAACTCGATAAGTGGTGCAAATCCATTCGCAGTTGAACTAGTGTCCGAGCAGCAGAAAATTTAAACAATATAAAAGACCGCCAACGGTCAACACCGGGCACGTCACGAGACAACAAGAAGAAATATATATATAAATAAGATATAGATCCACGTGAAAGTCAAAATACATCTTAGTCAACTGTGATTACAACCGAAGTAAATACAACTGGGTAATCACGACCTCAACAAAAAGGAAATAAGAGAAGACAAGATCAGATCCCGGGGGCACTCTCCTCAGTCACCACCTCGACTCTAATGCTGCTCGCTACCTGAAATGCAAACAATTGAAACATGCTTGAGTTCTCTGCGGGAACCTCGTATGCCAAACCTCCTAAAATACAAAATAGAATTAAAAACAATGCAATGCAATGCACATGATCATCCACCTCGGGTCCACAATAATAACCCTCTCCGCCTCCGCGGTACTGAACCACTCCTGCCACCACGAGAGTCAAGTCAGTCCACCGCTGCCTCACAAGGGTCAGTCGGCACCACTGCTCCCCAAGAGCCGAAGAAAGGAACCTTGGCACAACGCCGCCACCCCAGGAGCGAGTCAGCCCGCCGAATTCACAACTCGGGCAAGACGACAGTCGCTGCTCCCCCGAGAGCCGCCAGACGCGCACCCTGCCGGAACATTCTCGGCCTACCGACAAACCCCAGCAAACAACCCAAGGTTTACGACACTCATCTCTCACACCCCGCTCGATATGAGAGGCCAACAATAATACGCCCTCGTCGAAGGTGAAATCCGTCGCTCCCAAGGCCGGTAATCGACCGTCGCCTCAGAGCCGGTAGTCGACCTATACTCGACGGCTCGCGTGTGGATAAATCCACCAACCTGCGGCAGATCGGTCGACCGCTACAAGTACACCGGTCGACCGGTCTTCCACACAGTACTCGGTACTGTACAAACAATGCATTCGGTCGAACCACGCCAACCGAAATACCGACCAATCGGTCGAACAAAAGTCATCTAGCGGTCGACCGTTTGGATGGTCTACGCTATACAATATTTATAATATATATATATCCGACTGGTCGAACCAAGGGTCCGTTCAACCGATATCAGGGATTCTCAATATTTTGCCTAAGTCATATTCGGTCGACCGGAACTGAGATACAATTCGACTGAACACAGGCACTCTACTGCTTAATTAAAATGCTCAGTCGGTCGACCGAAAGTTAAAGAGCGGTCGACCATTTTTATGGTCAAAGCTCCCAACCGACTTAACATCCAATAGATCGGTCGAACCAGGTTAAGGATGTTCGACCGTTTAATAAGTCAAAATCCCCAACTGACGTATTCTCATTGTTTCGGTCGACCGGCGAAGTGGATCCGTTGGACCGATAACAACCTTAAACCATTTTTCCCGCAGAAATCTGGCATAACGGTCGACTGTTCTCAGACATCGTTCGACCGTTTGCGGGTGCAAATCAATATAATAATAGAATCGGTCGACTGCCCACAGGCACCAGTCGACCGATTGCCGTCTTCAACCTCTGAATGGGTTGCAATTCGACGGGGAATTCGACACCAACGTCGATTCCCAACACCCACAAAACTTATGTGAGTTATAATGAAGACTTGACATACCTTTTTGAAGTTCGTGGAAGCCTCCCAAGCTTTGGCAAACTCAACCCAACTTCTTCTCCTTCACTTCTTCTCATTCTCATTCTTTCCTTCTTCTTCTCCTCCAAAATCGCCTCTCTCACTCTCTGATCACTCAAGCAAAGAGGAAAAACGTTTAATTTAACCTAACACCTCTATTTATAGGGAAATCTAATTCTTATCCAATACTTCCACCTCACGGTTACTGTAGCATGCTTAATTAAGGTTAATTAGGTTTAGTTTAGTTTAATTAGGGTGTTTAGATTAAGGTTATTACATTACGCTTGCACCGTATACTTGCTTGGCCACTCAGGGAAGTTAGATAAAGCATATAAGCTTGTGAAGGAGATGTCAATAGAACCTAGTGCTACCATATGGGGTGCGTTGCTTGGGACATGTCGAATACACAAGAAAGATCAATGAGGGGATTGATGAGAGAAAGGGGAGTCCAGAAAGAACCAGGCTGTAGCTGGGTTGAGATCAAGAATGAGATGCATATGTTTCTCACTGGTCATCCAACACAGCCAAGAGTAGCAGAGATTATGGATAAGCTTGCTGCTCAAATTGGAATCACATGGCGAAATTCCGAAACTACTACATCCTCAATGGACTATGGGTGATAACATAACTACTACTTGCTAATATACTAACCAAATGACAACATAAACATTTCAAAAAGACAAATTAATTGAATCAGAGATTTCCTAGAAGAGCATACATCAATGCAAGGGATTATCTCAAGGCTAGAGTTTGGAGAGAGAGGTATTTGAAGGGCAACTACGACAGGTTGGCGTTGTTAAAGGAAAGATAGACCGTCATAACTACTTCTGGAACGCTTCCTCATCCCCAGCTACCTTAAGATATTTAAGGATGTGTTTTTTTTTGCTTATGTGCTCCTATAAATTAAACAGTGAAATTGGATTTCTACTCATCAATATTTTCTGAAAATTGGTTTGATGCCAGTGTTTCGTGCTTATATTACTTATATACACTTGTGGTTAGTCTCCAGCTCACGTCGTTAGCGCCGTGCCAAACGACATCAAATTTAAAATTTTAATAGGGTTAATGATTATTATTTTAATTTCTTTTTTGCTTAGATACTCATCCGAGCCTCGTGATTGGTGTGTGTGGGTCGGTGCCGGTAGGAGGAGGATTTTACACATTTGCCCATCAATATTTCATCAGACGTGTTTGTGTACAACTTCATACCGTAGATTTTCAACAATATTTCATAATAAATATAGTTAGCATTAATAGTGTAAATAATGACCTTATTTCATTAGTTAACAATTTCATTTACTTTAATTTCTTTAACAAATAAAGCAAAAGCAATAGTATAGCGAAGTTTAATAGGTGGGTAATGACATTTCCGTCTAGCAATTCAAGTGTATAGTATGTGCACCACATAATTTTTAAAACTCAGTAGGGAAAAATATGTTTTCACTATTTCACGGGTATGAAAGCAAACCACCATTGAATAATACATGAGATTTGTGCCCTTGTCCTTATAATGTTGATTTGCACCTCGGATATTGTATAAAGAGCATTAATTGGACTTTGAAACAAGAATATTTTATCTCATTATGCAAACTGCAACCAAGATATAGTAGTTTTCTATAATAAAAAGTTGTAACCTAGAAATGAGTTACATTTTCTAAAACTTCCCGGTCCTCCAGGGTCATAAGTTGATTACTCATATTTCTGGAATAGAAGTTGAGAAGAGCGGGATTTTGCTGTGATTTATCGGTAGCGGGAACAAGGAAGTTTTTAGTTAATACTTTCAAGTGATTTATGCTGCCCTCTAATCAAACGTTGCTGACTTGGTTATTAGTTTGGACTGTATTTCAAATCTACTGTAATTTGGGATTTACCGTAAATTAAGCTTGTGTTTGTTGTAGGCAACTAATTAGATAATTGACCAAGAAGTTCAAAATTGAGAAGAACAACGAAAAAGAGAGACGTATGCTGATACCAATCCTCAACGAGTGGATTCAAGTACATACAGTCGATTGGCAGGTATAATTGGTCGAATGATTCCAACAGTAACGAAGGAAGCATTTACAAGTAACAAACGGTGGATCAATTCCACAGAATAACAACCTTCCTGCATGTGGCACTAGTGTCTAGTTGTTGGTTGTCGACCAAATAGACAAGACTCTATAAGAGCATAGGATTACTTTAAACTTTATCAAGAGAAAAAAGGTATCATGTGAGAACTTAACCTAAAAGCTAGCTTACCCTATGTGTAAGAGCACACGAGGCTTATAATCGCATAGTATAACTTAAATCTACCAGTATGAAACTTTTCTTCACACATCAAACCTGACTAGAGTAGTTTTGATGGTCACTAGTAAAAATGTGAAGTCAGAATTTTAGTATGTTATACTAACTCATGCTAGCTAGTTCAATTAGGAGATTTTTAGTTTTACAATAGTCAACACCAGTGATCGGATCATGACAAATACCAATACCTGCATGCCAACACGAGAATTGGTCTTCGTTTTGATACTTCAGTCTTCGTTATTTTGTAGGAACTTATTAATGTTTCATTTATTTCACTTTCGAATAGGTATTGGTTAATTGTTGGAATTTATATATTAGTTAGAGGGTAATGGGGTTGTATGAGCCCGTATAACCATCTTGGTTGTGACACCTCTTTTTTAACCACTTTCATTTAGTTTTTTTCTATAAAAAATTAAAGGTGAGATAGACAATATATTAGGAACACATGGTAAAATTTTCAGATAAAATAGACCATTGTAAACATTGGTCCAAACACTTCAAAATTCAGTAAATTTCAGTAATTTAAATATGGAGATTTTAGATCAACAGTGAAATTAACTTGGATCAACCTAAAATTTTAACATGTTATAACTAATTAAGAGACAACAATACATGTGATTTTGTTTGATTTAAAAAAGTTGACTCTAAAATGACGTAATTTAAGTGACACAACCAAGTTGCTACAGTGACTCATACAACCACATTTTTTCCTACTAGTTAATATGTATTAGTGGATATGATGATGGATTTGGCAGGTGTTATGGGCCCGTTAAGTTGGTTAGACAAGTTTGTATAAATATATATGTCTATGTTTTTGAAAATGAAAAAACGAGATTTAATCCAATTACAACTTATCCTTAATTTATTCATCTTCTTTATCTTTCGTGATTACGGAGTCTATCCTTTTCTCGAATAATGGACATATATATATCCTCTTCTTATTCTTCCCATTTTTCGGAGTTTTGACTCTTTCTTGAATAAGAGTCGTATCAATTACATTCTCATGTTCAGGATCTAAAATGTGATAAGATATAGTAAGAAAAAAAGTTTTAGTAGGTGTCCTTGTGCTGGGAGACAAACTTAGGGTAAAGATAATGGCGGCTAGTGTATGTAAATGTTGAGAGAGATGGAGGTGTGAAATTCCCACTGCAATCTTTTCCGGTACCAATAGGTTCCTCCTTGTGTAAGATCCCGAAACAGCAGAAATTTAAAAATTTATAATCAAGGCAATAGAACTCAATAATCAAAGAGGAGACTGTTACTTCTCATAAAACATATAAGCGGTGCACCATATTACATCAGAGTTTGTCAAAACGATACATGATTACAATAGAACGACAAAAATGAGATAAACGTAATCATGTCGACCTCAGTGGTCGGAATAGAGGATCCGATCCCAAGATACGCGCGCCCGCAGATCACCAACCAACTGGACTTACTGCAGTCCTGAAAAAGATGCAACAACAATGCCTGAGTTTCCATAAGGAAACCCCGTATGCCAAGCTCACCTATATGTATGCAGTAGTACAAATGAACCTATCATACTAGTAGCATGTCATGTCATCGACAGTAAGGAAAACAGTTCCTCCGAAGGGTAACATGAGACATCAGTCCGACAATCATCATCGGGTCTCCCGAGGAGACCTACCGTAGGCACATACGGTCTAACGGAACAAGACGTGATACTCCCCACACGCGGCTACACTAATCATGGGGTTCGGCAGGGAGCATCCGCCAGGTCCGCACCATAAGAAACATATATGTAACTTCGTGGTCGAAACCACACCAACAGAGTCGTCGCTCGGTCGGTCCATCAATCATCATCTCAGTAGGTGCCCATCTGAGGAACATAGCCGGAACATCATCATCGGCCCATCAATCATCATCGCTGGAATAACATTGGCGGCATCACCAGCGCTGCAACGGTGGTCCATCAATACGTCTGGCACATCATCGGACGGGTCCAGACCGAAGTCTGCCAGGTCATCAGGCTCCAAGAGCCGCAAACACCAACCGCGCCGCTATAAAAGCAAGGCAGCGACCTCCGTAGCCCCATGGGCCGGTAGTCACCTCACCCAACGACAATTGCGTGCTCGCACAATCATCATACATTGGGATCCACGATCCCTCAGGTCTGCTACTCTACAATGAGTCTAATCAATTCATCATATTAGTCACGATCCATACATGGAGGTGACGCATCCCGAACACCCACACTCTTCCACATGGTGGTCTCTGGGCAGGCACGCGTAACGCGCCCACCGTCACCTCCTGGCTCACGCAAAAGGCGAGGACACAGGTTTCCGTAGACAGAGTTGACATTCAAAAAAGGAACCAGGAATTCAGTCCTGTGCAAAACGGTCGACCGAAGGAGGCAACCCGGTCGACTGTTTCCTCGAGGGAATCGGTCGACCGAAACGTCTGCAACGGTCGAACTCTTTGCGCAAAACTCAAGTCCCAACGGTCTACCGAAAGTCTAAAACCGGTCGACCGAATCGAGGTCAAAATCCGGAGTCTTGTCAACATTAATTTAAAACTATCGGTCGACCGAGTTAGGGGTCTCGGTCGACCGAAAACTAACAGGGCATCCTAGTATTTCTACGTCATATAACGGTCGACCGCAAACATGCATAATAACACGTACACTTAAGTTCCGGCCAACCGAACACAAGGAACCAGTCGATCGAAACACAACAGACAGACAAAATGCACTACATTCGGTCGACCGCCCGAAGGGCCCGGTCGACCGTTGGTTGTCTTCCACCTCGCGCCAGCCGAGGTTTTTCACCAAAACTCTTCGTCGGAGAGGTCTCTGACCTCCCCCGACCGACCAACACAACCCTCCCACGAGGGTTAACAACAAAAACACACTAAGGAGCGGTATACCTCTCAAAAGCAACGAATCCGCCGGAGCCTCGCTCGCGCCTCCGTTGCCTCCGGTGATCCTCCTCGCACGATCTACTCCGCACGCCTCACGCTGGAACCACGCCTACCCCACCGGAGTCACCTCCTCCACTGCTGGTTGCCGCACAAGAAAAGGGAGAGAGTGAGATGGTGCAATGAGAGAAACGAATGAGAGAGAGAGAGAAGAACGTTTTCTCTAAACACCCCACCCAACACCCATCATCACAACCACCCCAACCCATCACCCTACCCCTCAGACCATTGTGCACGCCACCCTTCTCTTCCCCATGCACACCACTGTGCAACCCATCACCCCATGCAAAGTCACCCCTTAATCACCTCTCTCCTCCTAATCCCCCATTAGCACCCTAATGGGTTTAGGGTTGTAACACCTTGTGTTTTTGTGGCTTTGTGGTATAATCCTTGAGTTGGGAGGATTTTTCTTATGAAGTTAAGACATGTTTAGTGTATTGCAAGTAATTTATGCAAAACACAATTTCATCATTTCATGCAACTAGATCATTTTCGAACTTAATTTTTGTTGCAAGCAAATCACATTGTTTAGTAACATTAGTAGGGCTGTAAATATAGCAGGTTTGACCTACCGCCCTGCCTATGCGAGTAACGGACAAAAATTTCTACCCACCAACCCATCCCTAGCACAACCCGCCTAATAAGCGGGACGGGTTGCGATTTTCTTGCACCCACCCCACATAACATGCCACCCGCCTAACCCGATAACCCACAAAACCCATCTACCTGACCCAAAACCCGACCAAACCACAACCACTCACGGTCTCACACTCAACCTTACCAAAGTATGTTGTTTGTTGGCATTTGTTTTGTGAAATGACAATCTCAAGTTTTATTATAAATTAAAATGTGATTTGGAAGTTGTGTGTTCATGAGCATTTACATGGTTCTCTTGAGTTGTTTACTCTTTGTTTCATTTTGCTACTCACATTCCTTACTTATATTTATTTGATTCTTTACTTTTTGTAAACCTCAAGTAAGATAAGATCTCAACTTTTTATTTTTTATTTTTATTAGGAAAAAATATAAAAGGTCAAATAACCCACCAAACTCATCCTGCCCCACCTAATCCACCCTTAGGTGGGACGGGTATCGGTTTTTTTTGCCCCTTCACGTCTTGCTTACCCGCTTAATTTAAGCAAGACGGGTAGCGGTGCGGCAAAAACCCGCCCCACCCCACTTACACCCATAAACATTAGAAATTCATGACATTAACTCTATTGTAATTTAAAGAAAACATTAGTAATTTGACAACTACTAGACGTCGCAGGAGGTCAGTGGAGATTCGACAAACTTCCACCAAACTCGAAGTCAAGTTTCGACGATTAGGAGAGAAATTCCTTGCCTATGCTCATTGGAATTGACTTGTTATATATATTCTACTCAACTAATTTAAAAATATGTATATAAATACGTTCTTTCCAATCAATTATATGTCAAGTATTTGGGAAAGAAATTCCTTGCTAATACTCTTCGGAAATAATTTACCAACTAAAACAAATAAAAACAATGTGAATACAAAATACGTTCTTTCCAATTAAATACATGTCAATTATTTGTGAAAGAAATCCTCGCTGATACTTAACAGAAATAATATACCAACTATAACACATAAAAACTATGTGCATAACAAAATACGTTCTTCCAAATCAATTACGTACAAGTCAAGTATTTGGAATGAAATTAAATCCCTCGTTGATATTCCTCCGAATCAATTTACCATCTAAAACAAAGAAAGAAAACTGTGCTTACAAATTGAAATCTATTTATTCGTAATTACAACTTTCTAAAAAAACTCTTTCTTTACTTGACATTCTTTCTTTTTCGCTTCAATCGATGATATGCTAAAATTGTAACGTCCCGAAACAGCGGAAAATTTAAATTTTCAAAATAACCAACATAACAGACAACTCACGCGGGAACGTCACTAATATATAAATATATAAATCCGGGTGCACCCAAAATACAAGGAGTTTTCCAAAAGAAGTACAACTACAATACTGATACAATGGAATAGAATACAAGTAGTCGTACGGTCTAGCAACTGCCGAAGAGGATCCGACTCCAAAGCGCTCCGTCCTCGGTCACCACCCACCCGGACCTACTGCGATCCTGAAAAAGATGCAACAACAATGCCTGAGTTTCCAGAAGGAAACCCCGTATACCAACTCACCTATATGCATGCATCACATAATGAACCTATCATACTAGTAGCATGTCATGACATCAACAGAAATGGAAAACAGTTCCCCCGAAGGGTAAAACAGGACATCAGTCCGACAATCAATCATCGGGTCTCCCGAAGAGACCTACTGCAGGCACATGCAGTCTAGTAGCCCGCGACATCGCACCCCCCACACGCAGCTACACTACTCAAGGGTTCGGCAGGGAGCCTCTGTCACGTCTACGCGCCGATAGAAACAGATCTGTAAATCTCAGTGGTCGGGGCCACAGGGACCAACGGGGCCGTCGCCCGGAAGGTATAACAACATCATCTCGGTAGGTGCCCAGCCGAGGAAAACAACAAGCCGGCACAGCCTCGGCCCAACAATCATCATCGCCGGCACAACCTCGGCGGCATCACCGGCACAGCATCGGTGGTCCATCACAACAGTCCGGCACAGCATCAGACAGATCCAGACCGAAGTCTGCCAGGTCATCGGGCTCCTCGAGCCGCGAACACCAACCGCGCCGCTATAAAAGCAGGGCAGCGACCTCCGTAGCCCGTGGGCCGGTAGTCACCTCACCCAACGCCAGTTGCGTGCCCGCACAACATCAACACTGGGATCCGCGATCCCTCAGGCCTGCTATACTACAAAGTGCCAACAATCATCTCAAAAGTCACGGTCCATACATGGACGTGACGCGTACCGAACACCCACACTCTTCCCAACGGCGGTCCCTGGGCAGGCACGCATCACGCGCCCACCGTCACCTCCCGGCTCACGCACAAGGCGAGGACACGGGTTTCCGTGGACAAAGTTGGCGTTCAAAAAGGGAACCAGGAATTCTGTCCTGGGCCCAAACGGTCGACCGTAAGAGGTAATTCGGTCGACCGTTTCCAGAAAGGAATCGGTCGACCGTCCCTAACACGGTCTACCGCTGCGCACAGAACACAATCCCCCAACGGTCTACCGAAGGTCTAAAACCGGTCGACCGAACGAGGTCAAAATCCGGAGTTGGTCAACATTCAATTCATTCTATCGGTCGACCGACTCAGGTCCCGGTCGACCGAAAACTAACAGTACATCTTCTACATCATTTTAATCCATCGGTCGACCGACTCAGGGGTCTCGGTCGACCGAACTTACAGGGTCAACTTAATATTTCTACGTCATATAACGGTCGACCGAACATATACCACGGTCGAACCACATGCTTATAAAATCCAATATATTTAAGTTCCGGTCGACTGAACACAAGGCCTCGGTCGACCGAAACGCAACAGGCAGTAAAAATACACATGCATTCGGTCGACCGCCCAAAGGCCGGTCGACCGTCCGGTCGTCTTCAACCTCGCGCCAGCCGAGGTTTCTTCGCCCAAACGCGACGTCGGAGAGGCCTCCGACCTCCTCCGACCGACCAACACGACCCTCTCATGAGTGTCAACAACAAAACCACACTAGAGAGCGGCATACCTCAACCAACGACGACGAACCGCCGGAGCAACGCTCGCGCCTCCGTCACCGCCGCACGCGCGACCTCTTTCCCGCGATGACCTCCTCACGCCGGAGCCGATCTTCCGCCTCCGTCACAGACCTCGCGAGCTCCGTTCTCCTCCGCTGCCGCCGAAAAATGAAAGGAGAGTGTGAGGAAGGTGGTGAGAATGGAATGGGAAAAGAAAAGAAGGTGAAGTGGGTTTCCTCTCCTTAAAAACCCAACCTCACACCCCAAACATGCCCAACCATCCCACCCCTACCTTCCACCTTACCTCCATCACCTCACCTTACCTCCACCCATACCTCCCTCTCTCCTCCGAGTCAAACCTCCACTTAACCACTAATTAAACCCTAAACCGGGTTAGGGTCCTAACAATCCACCCAACTTAAAAGGATTTCGTCCCGAAATCGAAGCAACCACTCACCGAAAAGCTCTGGATACTGCCTTCTGATATCCTCCTCAATCTCCCAAGTGGCCTCGCGCTCGCTGTGATGCTGCCACCTGACCTTCACCATCGGAATGGTCCTCCTCCTGAGCTGGTGATCCATGCGATCGACAATCTCAACTGGTCTCTCCTCGAGCGACAAGTCCTGCTGAATCTCTGGCACTGCTATCTCAATAACGTGCGACGGATCTGCCACATACTTCCTCAGCATCGACACATGGAAGACATTATGCAGACCCGAAAACTGCGGCGGCAATGCAATCCGGTAGGCAACCTCTCCAACTCGGTCGAGGATCTCAAACGGCCCAACATATCTCGGACTGAGCTTCCCCTTCTTCCCAAACCTCATCACACCTCTGGCTGGGGAAATCTTCCGAAACACATGGTCGCCCACCTCGAAACTCAGCACTCGTCTGCGTCGATCTGCATAACTCTTCTGCCTGCTCTGCGCTGTGGCCAGTCTCCTCCTGATCACATCCACCTTCTCTGCATACATCTGCACGATCTCTGGCCCAACTAACTGCCTCTCGCCCACATCACTCCAGCATACCGGTGATCTGCAAGGCCTCCCGTACAATGCCTCGTACGGCGCCATCCCAATACTCGAGTGGTAGCTGTTGTTGTAGGCGAACTCTATCAGCGGCAAGTGCTCATCCCAGTGCCCTGCCCAATCCAGTGTGCATGCTCTCAGCATATCCTCCAGGGTCTGAATCGTCCTCTCTGACTGACCATCGGTCTGCGGATGAAACGCTGTACTGAATCTCAGACGCGTCCCCAACGCCTGCTGCAGACTCCCCCAAAATCTGGAAGTGAATCGAGGATCTCGATCGGAGATGATGCTCACTGGCACCTCATGCAACCTGACTATCTCCTCCACGTACAACCTAGCCAGACCCTCCAAAGGTAACGTGGTCCTGATCGCTAAGAAATGCGCCGACTTGGTCAGTCGATCGACTATCACCCAAATCGCGTCGTGGAATCTCCTCGTCTTCGGCAAACCCGTGACAAAATCCATCGTCACGTGCTCCCACTTCCACTCAGGAAGCTCAATACACTGCATCGGTCCTGCTGGCCTCTGATGCTCAATCTTCACCTGCTGGCAGACCAAGCATCGCTCCACAAACTCTGCAATATCCTTCTTCATGCCCTTCCACCAGAAGTTCCGCTGCAGGTCCTTATACATCTTCGTGCTCCCCGGATGAATGGTGTATCTAGCTCTGTGTGCCTCCTCCAAGATGTCATCTCTCATCCCATCGGACTTCGGCACCCAGATCCGACTCCTGAACCTCAGACCACCATCAACCCCCACACTGAAATCTGATCCATCTCTGGAAGCCAACTGTAGCAGACCAGCTAACTCCTCATCCCCCTGCTGAGCCTGAACCAACCGTGAGACGGTCTGCGGCTCCACCCGAAGCCCAGCAATCACTGCTCCCTCTGAACCCTCTGTGAACGGTCTCCACTCTGACAGAGCCTCGAGTAGCCTCCACTCCTGGATGCACAGACTCGCAACAGAAACCTCCACCTTCCTGCTCAGCGCGTCTGCCACCGAATTCGCCTTCCCCGGATGATAGGAAATGGTGAAGTCGTAGTCCTTAATGAACTCGAGCCATCTGCGCTGCCTCATATTCAGCTCCTTCTGCGAGAACAAATACTTCAGACTCTGATGATCGGTGAAGACCTCGAACTGCTCGCCATACAGATAGTGCTGCCAGGTCTTCAACGCGTGAACTACTGCTGCTAACTCCAGATCGTGAGTAGGGTAGTTCTTCTCGTGCACCTTCAGCTGCCTCAAAGCGTACGCGACCACCTTCCCGTGCTGCATCAGAACACAACCCAAGCCTATCCCTGATGCATCGCTGTAAATCACAAAGCCTCCACTACCACTCGGTAGAGTCAGAATAGGTGCTGTCGTCAATCGTCTCTTTAGCTCCTGAAAGCTGTCCTCGCACTTCTGGGACCAAACAAACTTGACGCCCTTCTGCGTCAACGCTGTCAGCGGCGACGCAAGTTTGGAGAAATCCTGGATAAACCGCCTGTAATACCCTGCCAGACCTATGAAGCTCCTGATCTCCGTCACGCTCGTCAGGGCTCTCCACTGAGTCACTGCCTCGACCTTCACCGGATCTACTGAAATCCCATCTGCTGACACAATATGCCCCAGAAAAGCGACCTGATCCAACCAAAACTCACACTTCGTGTACTTGGCATAAAGCTGCTGATCCCTCAAGATGCCAAGCACAATCCTCAGGTGCTCTCGATGCTGCTCCCTGTCAAGCGAGTATACCAAGATGTCATCCACGAACACCACGACAAATCTGTCAAGGTACGGCTGGAAGGTCCTATTCATCAGATCCATGAATGCTGCAGGCGCATTCGTCAGTCCAAATGGCATCACCAAGAACTCGTAGTGGCCGTACCGCGTCCTGAAGGCTGTCTTCTGAACATCGGCCTCCCTGATCCGCAACTGGTGGTAACCCGAACGCAGATCGATCTTCGAGAACACTCTCGCTGTCTGCAACTGATCGAACAAATCATCAATCCTGGGCAAAGGGTACCGGTTCCGAACAGTAACCTTGTTCAGCATCCTGTAGTCGATGCACATCCGCAACGATCCATCCTTCTTCTTCACGAAGAGCACAGGCGCTCCCCATGGAGAAACACTCGGTCGAATGAACCCGGACTCCATCAACTCCTGCAACTGCTTCTTTAACTCTGTCAACTCAGCAGGTGCCATCCGATAAGGTGCCTTCGACTGAGGTGTCGTACCCGCAACCAACTCGATGCTGAACTCGATCTCTCGGTGCGGCGGTAATGCTGGAATCTCTGCTGGAAAAACATCTGGGAACTCCTGCACTACCTCTATATCCTCCAGCCTCCTCGTCTCAGGATCAGGAACTACCAGCGTGGCCACAAACGCCCTGCATCCCTGCTGTATCAGTCTCTGTGCCTTAACCGCAGACACAATCAGACGACCCCCTCTGCTCCTCGCACCTCTGATCAGAACATCTGGCATGCCCTCCATCGGAATCAGGATCTTCTTCTCACGGCAAAAGACTCGCACGTCGTACTGTGACAGCCAGTCCATCCCCAGTATGACGTCGAAGTCCACCATCGGTAACAAGACCAGATCTGCCGGAAAATCGTGGTCTCCCGAAGCAACTGTGGTGCCGGGGAAAAAGCTCCCCATAGTGCCCACCTCACCCATGGGCGTGCTGACCTCCAAAACATCAGTCAGCAGCACAGGGGTCTGACCCAACTCGCCAGCAAACTTCTCCGAAATGAAGGAGTGAGTGGCGCCGCAATCAAACAACACACGCGCTACTGAACCAGAAACTGAAAGCGTACCTTCCACGACGGTGTTGGAGTCCCTCGCCTCCTCAGCCTGAATAGTGAAGACTCGCCCGGTCTTCCTACCCTGGCCCGGTGAAACAACTGATCGGCTGCCTCCGCCTCTGCCTACTGCCGGTGGTCCTGGCCTCCTGCTCGGCTCTCCCTGCCTCTGAGGACAATCACGGACGAAATGCCCCATCTGACCACAACCCATGCATGCTCCAGTCCGACGAGGACACTCCTGTCCTGGATGGAACCTCCCGCAGTAAGTGCACGCTCCTGACTGACTTGCTCCCCCTCCATCGAACCTGGGCCTCTTGCCCGGGTTCCCTGCTCCACGACCAGCTACTCTGCTGCCGGTGCTCACTGGCGCCTTCCGCGCCTCCTGAATACACTCCCTCTGGTCCTGCTCGATGATCGTAGCATGCTTCACCGCATCTGCAAGGGTCCGCGGCATGCTGTTGATCACCCGAGATCGAAGCGGCTGTCTCAGTCCCTTCACGAACTTCCTCGCCCGCTGCTCTGGGGTCACACAAATCTCAGGGCAGTAACGCTCCAAAGCGTTGAACCTGCTGATGTAGCTCGTCAGTGTCATGTCCTTCTGCTCCAGCGACATGAACTCCTCCCTCTTCTGATCCCTGACATGCTGGGGGAAGTACTGCTCATGAAACACCTCCAAGAACTCCTCCCAGCTCACATCCACACGATCATCAAACAACACCGTGGACGTAGATCTCCACCATTTGGCGGCCTCGCCAACGAACACATAGGTGGCCAACTCCACCATCCTCTCAGGTGCTACACCAATAGCACGGAAGATCTTCTCCATCCTGAAGACCCAGTCCTCTGCAACCTCTGGGGCCCTCCTGCCATCAAAAGTCGGCGGGTGCTGACGCATGAACCGATCGTGCTCAGCTCCCACCCCGCTCTGAGCGCTCTGAGCAGCCTGACGCTCCAGAAACTCACCCAGCCTGTCCCACTGAGCACCTGAAGTGTCGTCACTGGGATCACGATCGCGTGGAGAACTCCTCACGCGCCTAGGTGCCATCTGTCACCACAACAATCAACAGATAAGCAACAATGCATGCATGAGCTACGGAACTAATGCATGCCTCTAGAACTACTCCTAAGGGTGGTTCTTTAGACGAAGACACAGGAATCGACCGCTCTGATACCAAGTTGTAACGTCCCGAAACAGCGGAAGATTTAAAATTTCAAAATAACCAACATAACAGACAACTCACGCGGGAACGTCACTAATATATAAATATATAAATCCGGGTGCACCCAAAATACAAGGAGTTTTCCAAAAGAAGTACAACTACAATACTGATACAATGGAATAGAATACAAGTAGTCGTACGGTCTAGCAACTGCCGAAGAGGATCCGACTCCAAAGCGCTCCGTCCTCGGTCACCACCCACCCGGACCTACTGCGATCCTGAAAAAGATGCAACAACAATGCCTGAGTTTCCAGAAGGAAACCCTGTATACCAACTCACCTATATGCATGCATCACATAATGAACCTATCATACTAGTAGCATGTCATGACATCAACAGAAATGGAAAACAGTTCCCCCGAAGGGTAAAACAGGACATCAGTCCGACAATCAATCATCGGGTCTCCCGAAGAGACCTACTGCAGGCACATGCAGTCTAGTAGCCCGCGACATCGCACCCCCCTAACGCAGCTACACTACTCAAGGGTTCGGCAGGGAGCCTCTGTCACGTCTACGCGCCGATAGAAACAGATCTGTAAATCTCAGTGGTCGGGGCCACAGGGACCAACGGGGCCGTCGCCCGGAAGGTATAACAACATCATCTCGGTAGGTGCCCAGCCGAGGAAAACAACAAGCCGGCACAGCCTCGGCCCAACAATCATCATCGCCGGCACAACCTCGGCGGCATCACCGGCACAACATCGGTGGTCCATCACAACAGTCCGGCACAGCATCGGACAGATCTAGACCGAAGTCTGCCAGGTCATCGGGCTCCTCGAGCCGCGAACACCAACCGCGCCGCTATAAAAGCAGGGCAGCGACCTCCGTAGCCCGTGGGCCGGTAGTCACCTCACCCAACACCAGTTGCGTGCCCGCACAACATCAACACTGGGATCCGCGATCCCTCAGGCCTGCTATACTACAAAGTGCCAACAATCATCTCAAAAGTCACGGTCCATACATGGACGTGACGCGTCCCGAACACCCACACTCTTCCCAACGGCGGTCCCTGGGCAGGCACGCATCACGCGCCCACCGTCACCTCCCGGCTCACGCACAAGGCGAGGACACGGGTTTCCGTGGACAAAGTTGGCGTTCAAAAAGGGAACCAGGAATTCTGTCCTGGGCCCAAACGGTCGACCGTAAGAGGTAATTCGGTCGACCGTTTCCAGAAAGGAATCGGTCGACCGTCCCTAACACGGTCTACCGCTGCGCACAGAACACAATCCCCCAACGGTCTACCGAAGGTCTAAAACCGGTCGACCGAATGAGGTCAAAATCCGGAGTTGGTCAACATTCAATTCATTCTATCGGTCGACCGACTCAGGTCCCGGTCGACCGAAAACTAACAGTACACCTTCTACATCATTTTAATCCATCGGTCGACCGACTCAGGGGTCTCGGTCGACCGAACTTACAGGGTCAACTTAATATTTCTACGTCATATAACGGTCGACCGAACATATACCACGGTCGAACCACATGCTTATAAAATCCAATATATTTAAGTTCCGGTCGACTGAACACAAGGCCTCGGTCGACCGAAACGCAACAGGCAGTAAAAATACACATGCATTCGGTCGACCGCCCAAAGGCCGGTCGACCGTCCGGTCGTCTTCAACCTCGCGCCAGCCGAGGTTTCTTCGCCCAAACGCGACGTCGGAGAGGCCTCCGACCGACCAACACGACCCTCTCATGAGTGTCAACAACAAAACCACACTAGAGAGCGGCATACCTCAACCAACGACGACGAACCGCCGGAGCAACGCTCGCGCCTCCGTCACCGCCGCACGCGCGACCTCTTTCCCGCGATGACCTCCTCACGCCGGAGCCGATCTTCCGCCTCCGTCACAGACCTCGCGAGCTCCGTTCTCCTCCGCTGCCGCCGAAAAATGAAAGGAGAGTGTGAGGAAGGTGGTGAGAATGGAATGGGAAAAGAAAAGAAGGTGAAGTGGGTTTCCTCTCCTTAAAAACCCAACCTCACACCCCAAGCATGCCCAACCATCCCACCCCTACCTTCCACCTTACCTCCATCACCTCACCTTACCTCCACCCATACCTCCCTCTCTCCTCCGAGTCAAACCTCCACTTAACCACTAATTAAACCCTATAAGTGGGGAACGCTCTGGTGGAATTCGGTCGACCGAGGTGAGCTCGGCGTTCGACCGGATTCGTGGCGCGTGTGAGGGATATTTTGCTGGACAGATTCGGTCGACCGAGATGTGCTCGGCGTTCGACCGAATTCGCTGTGGTGTTGAGGGATTTTTCCCTGGTGACTTTCGGTCGACCGGGACCCCTTTGTCGGTCGACCGATTGGTCGTTTTGTTCGTTGACCCGGGAGTTGATCATCTAAACGGTCGACCGTCCCTTGACTTGGGTTCGACCGAACGAGTGCTGTTGGTGGGAATCGGTCGACCGATGGAGTGCCGGTCGAAGTGGATTGCCCTGTATTTGCTTGATTCGGTCGACCGTTTGTGTCATGTTTTGCACTATGGAGGTGCTGTGGTCGTGGTTGGCCGTGTGGGGCGAGTCGTGGTGCCGATGTTCTTCCGGCAAGTGTGCGAGGTGCACGAGGGTTGCGGTGGTTGGTTGAAAATAGACCTGGAGCCCCGTGACTGTGTGAGAGCTGTGGTTGGTTGAAAATAGACCTGGAGCCCAGCTAGTCTGTACGGAGTTGGTTGAAAATAGACCTGGAGCTCCGTAGTGCGTTCGGGTTGGTTGAAATTAGACCTGGAGCCTGAGTAGGGACCGCGTGTAGGGGTTGGTTGAAAATAGACCTGGAGCCCTTAGACGTTTGGGTTGGTTGAAATTAGACCTGGAGCCCTTGGTCGTGTCGTGGTAGCTGCGGTTGGTTGAGATTAGACCTGGAGCCCAGCTTGGCGACGAGTGTGTCACGGCGGTTGGTTGAGATTAGACCTGGAGCCCCGTGACTGTGGTGGGTGCGGCGGTTGGTTGAGATTAGACCTGGAGCCCCGTACCAGTAGTGTGTCCTATGGTTGAGTTTGAGAGAGCCCTGATGCTGGGTGTGTTGAGATGCTTTTCTTTGGTTGTAGATTTGCATGCTAGGATGCTTTTATTTCGTACATTTAGAGTTTGGCATACGGGGTTTCCTTCTGGAAACTCAGGCGTTGTTGCATGTTTACTTTCAGGCCGTGATCGGTGTTAGGGGGTGGTGACCGAGGAGAGGAGCGCTGCTACCGGATCCAGCTTTCTCTCATTTGAGGTCGTGTGATTACTGCTTCCTTTGTATATGCTTTTGATGTAATCACAACTTTTGTATACTCTGATGTTCGGATATATATTAGATATATGTTGGTGCACCGTGTTCCTTTATTTGCGTAATATCCTCTGTTGATTGAGTCTTTATAAATTTTAAAATTTTCCGTTGCTTTGAGGATGTTACAATATCTCTTTAGCTTGTTCACTTTATTCCATTATTTTTTCTTGCAATTTGATGTCACATCGGAATTCTTTTTAGAATAATATCCGGTGGAACCTTCCCGCCTTGGTTGCATTCTGTACTCTGAGCTCATCTCCGTTTTCTTCACTACAAAATGCGAAGAACACATAACCTATAGAATTTTTTGTTGCATCCGTTGCGACCAAACATTGTGTTACTTCTGCCAAGATCACAAAGACCACGACTCCTTACAGATTAGGCGACTACGCACAAACCTCGTCGTTAGAGTTTCAGAAAACAGGAATTCGGAATAAACTGCGCGCGACATCATTCTGGTCTTTGGGCACAACCATCTTTGATGTCTTGGTTTATTCTGACTCTTAAATTCAACAACCAAAATTATGGCATTTCATTCTTTTGATACAAAGATATAGTTGCAACAATAACGACGTTCTTTATCTGCACCCATGGAGAGGCTCCAGTAGCACACAAGTCTTTCCTATGTGTGGGGCTTGCAGGACAAGCCTGCTTTCAATAGCTTTCAATTACTGTTGCATTGCTTGCATGATATAGTTTTGTTAAAAACCAATAATGTTTTTGGCAGTATCGCATTTATTTTAGTAGAAATTCAATATTTTACATGTCTCTTTGAAAACATTTATATATATTTTTAACAAAATCTCGAACATCTAACTCACACTGCTAAGATTGGAATCCTTATATATATAAATATATATATGTATACATATATATATATATATATATGTATATATATGTATACATATATGCATATATATGTATACATATATGCATATATATATATATATATGTATATATATGTATATATATATGTATATATATGTATACATATATATATATGTATAGATATATATACATATATATATATATATGTACATATATATATATATATGTATATATATATATATATATGTATACAGGAATTCTCTAGTGAGCCCAGTGCTCAACTTTTCTAAATTAAGCTCTCACAATATCCACCACTCATTTTAAAATGTAATGTAGATTAAGAAAAAAAACGGTTATGCTAATGAATGGTGAGATTAACTGTAAATAAAATCCAACGGTGAGATTGTAGGGGGTTTAAACTAAACTTGATGAGCCCTGGACTCACTAGAGCTTGACCAGTAATGTATATATATATGTATATATACATATATGTATGTATATGTATGTATATGTATATGTATGTATATGTATCTATGTATATATATGTATATATATACATACATACATATACATATATATGTACATATACATGTATGTACATATATATATATATGTACATATATATATACATATATATGTACATATAGATATATATATATATATACATATATATATACATATATACATATATATATATATAATGTATGAAATCGTGGTTCTTCTCAGAATTTGAAATATTTGATGACACATAATGCATATAGGGTTAACCCATGGATCATACCAACAAAATTACTTCTTTTAAATTTTAATGAAACTGAAAATATAAGTCAAAATAAAAACATCAACGAAAATAAAAAATATTATCTAATAAAAAAGGCATTTTTGAATTAGAAAATAGAAAGCAACAAAAATAATATATATGTAGAGAGAGAAATCATACAATGAGACCATGTTCATTATATAAAAATGAGACCCCATATTTTCGTCCTTTAGATCTACATCCAACGGTTGATTTATCCAACATTCAATTTATAGAAGCAAAGAGTAATATGGTAATCACACAAACACACCACACACCACACCACACCGTCTTCTTCGCCTTTCCTCTTTTTCGCCATTCTGTAGTCTCTATCGCCCTCTCCGTCGCCACCTACTCTGGTTGCCCACTCCTGGTGCTACGTCGCCGCCCACTCCATTCTTCGACTCCCCTGTCTTTGACATCCGTCTCCTACCACTCTGATGATCTCCTCCTCAGCTCGTCGGTCCTCCGTTGCCTTGGACGTCTTCTTTTCAACAAACCAAAATATGGTCTCAGAAAAAGCAAAGGACTTTTAAACACTAACCCTTCTCTCCTCCAACGGCCAATCTTCGTTTTGCGGTAGACTCTCGACTTCAGTCTTGTGCTTTTGTTTCGTGTTTTTTGGTGCGGATTGGGATGGTTTTGGGTGTTTCGGAAGTGAATATGCTAATCCTGATGTTTTCGGTGTTTTGAGTGCTGAAATGTGGTGCATTTGTGGGATTTTTGTTTTTTTGTGTGCTAATTTGTTATTTTTAGTATAAATTAGGTAGTGTTTTTGGTGCGAAAATGTGGTACAATTGAGGGATTTTCATTGTTTTCGTGTTCCCATGTATGTACATATTTTAATTTTTTTAATACAATATACAAGATAGATTTCATACTTTCAACAATTTTATGTACATTACTTTGTGTTTATTCTAATATCATGCAATCCTACATATATTAAAATAAATCACAAATAGAGAAACATACCCAAAGGTTCTCTAAAACATTTCGAAGATCCGGAGTCATATTGCCCGTTGAATCGCTCTCCGATTCGCCTCCAAGTGTACACCAAACTCTAAACAAGATTAGAGAGAAATGAGCTAGCCAATCAATCTCTAATTAGGCTTAGAATCTAGCTAATAACCCCTCTTTAAGCTCCTGAGATTTCTATCTCCAAAACTTAAAATTACTAAGAGATTTTCGTGGTGATTAAGGGAGAGATTAATGAGAGAAAGAATTTTTGCATTAACATAAACAAGTAGGATGAGGGGTCCCAAAACATCCTCATCAAGAACTATTCTTTAGTCATGATCTCTTTCTTATTCTCTCCTAAAATTAATCTCAAATTGCCACACAAGCACCCAAAAAAAATGTTTAATTAAATCTGGAATTAATCCAACCCATGATCTAATTAATCTCTTAATAATTCAGGCAGAAATCGCACTGTTCGGTCGACCGAGAAATTTTCTCGGTTAACCAAACCATTCGGTTATAACACATGTTTGGTGCACCGACGGTCGACCGAATCCGCATGAGAAAAAATCTCTGGAAAAATTCGGGCGAAACACGTCTTCTCTTCGGTCTACCGTTGACTCACCAAAATTTCTCCTAGAGCATAGTCATCGGATGACCGTGTCACCTTCGGTCTACCGAAAATACTTTTTCTCGGTTGACCGTTCACACTCGGTTAACCAAACCTGATTGTCCAGGCACTCTAGACAATTTCGGTCAACAAATTGTGCTTACCCGTTCCCCATTCGGTTAACCGACCCGAAGATACCCCGGTCGACCGAACCCTGAACGGTTCACCGTGTTTGACCCTGATTTTTCCTTTGTCAAATTTTGGATTTATTTCCAACAAAATTTGATCTTTTGGGGTTTTAGCAAATTCATATCTTATGTAATATATTATCCTATGTAATATTAAATTATTACACCCCCTAATATACATACCTCATATGAATTTATTATGATTCTAATTATGTCAATTCTCATGACATATTGATTTTATTCGTTCACCACATGTGTCTTTTTTTCACATGAAACCCGACACATCATATGAACTCAAAATCAAGCTTCTTGTTTCCTAGTTTTGTGGTGTGACCTATAGGAGGATCTAAGTTAAATTGAAAGTGATATTAAACACTTAATATCTCAAACTATTAGCGGTATCTAGCTACACATTATAGTTACCCAATTAGCATAGATGTCTTTGTTCTACCTGAACCAAGACACGGTCCATTTAGTGATGTAAGTACACCACTTGTGTCCATCCCTTGTCTCATGATATTAAGAATATATACAAAGTAGAAATGTGTCACATTTGTATTATATTCATTTCCTGATCTCTTTAAGCGAATTATAACTATGTAACTTAACTCAAGTTACATTGTGTACATTATAATTTTGCTTTATCAAAGGGCCAACTAATATCGTCACTCAATTAAGAGGGACAACGATAATTGTTTGACTAGCTAACTTTTTCAGCACAAGTCATGTTCAACCAACTATTACATTTATCACTATACTCATTGATAGCTTTTGACAATAATCAAATTAAGCATTTTTTGAGTGAAAAGATATAAGTCTCATATCTTAGGATCCAAGGCACAGTAAAACATTAATGACACGAAACACAATTCCATATTATTTTACTTGTTAGGTTTATTCAATATATAAAAGTAATGTTTTCCTCTTTTATATATTCGTGTCGTCAATTATTTGTAGAGCTACAACAATCGATGACCAACACGACAATCTTATCTCGGTGAGTAATGTTCCATGTTAATTACCATGATTGTGAATAACTTTTGATTTATGTAAACCATTATCTTTTAGAGCTCTACGGTTAAGGACCAAGCGCCTCTTCCTTAACACTTCCAAAAGACGAATACCATAATCAAGGAACAAAATGTTTGCACATCCAATTCATAATAATTAACATATAAAAGTAAAACCTTTTGAACATATTCCTTTCATTTTTAGTGTAAACTTGGTATTTTCCTTTGGTCTTTTTGGTGTTGAAATGTGAGTGACTTAGGTGGTAGACTTGTTTACTTCACCTTCTGTCTTAGTCCATGTTTTTTTGTTATTTTTTAAGAAATGTAATAGTTTTCACAGTTGGTAATAGGTCATGATGCTGATTTACAATGATTTAGAGCGGTTTTGCTCAGATTCTTCTGATTTAGTCAAACAGGAAATGAATCTTCTTCTGATGTTTTTCTGATGTTTTGTCGTGCTTAATGTAATGATTTTTTTTGTGATTTTGCATTTTTGTGGGACCACTCATTTTTTGTAAATTGGGAACTTGTTTGTTTCCACTATTGTATTAGTGAAGTTCCCTACTCTTCATTAGACTATCTCATTCCAGGACATATTGCTCTCTTTGATGTCCATAGTAGACCATTTGTTTACATTCTAGTGTCATTTCCATAGTAGACCATTTGTCCATGCCTTTTTACTTAATTACTTATTTAACTTGCACGAATGGTTCATTAGGCTAGGTGTGGACTGATTACCTATATAGAGTCAGCCTGTAGGATTACCGCGTCCATTGATCGACAAAAATTTGTCCAACGAGTCGAGTGTCTAGATTGAATAATGCATCTTGTTCGGATTTTGTGGGTATATCCGCTGAAAACCCTCAGGAGACAACACTCCTCCTCCTTGGCAACAAAGAGGTTTAACGGCTTGTTGCACGTGCTAAGTGCAACCGTGATTCCTACGAAAGTGAGTTAGGATTTTTTATTTTTTGTATGCTTTTTCCTTTCTTTGTTTTGCTCGGGACTAGCAAAAGTTAGGTGTGGGGGTATTTGATTGACATCATTTCATGTTTATATTTGTATCTTATATCCATTATCTTTCACCTAAACAATGCTATGTTACGAGTTTTATGTTTAGTTTTCAGGAATAAATAGGTTTGAAGAGATGAAGCATAAAAGCACCCAAAAGCAAGAAAAATGACTTAATCGTGAGACCTGGGGACTAAGATGCAAGGGAGAGGGACCTGATCGTAAGACCGAAGGACCTAAGAGCAAAACAGGAAACGCCACACCATCATGGGGAGTATTTTGGCAATTCGATTTGGGCGGAGCTCCAACAGACCAAGTAGATGCATCCAAGACCCAGAAATACTTCAAGCAAAGCCAACAAAGACAACCAGACAGATCTAAAGCTTATAGACCGCCAATTGGCGGTCTGGAACCGCCAATTGGCAGTCCATATAGCCCAGGATCCGTTTAGTTTTCTGTAGCACGTGTATTAGTGTATGCTTAGTCTATTTTTGGTATTGGTTTAGTCCCACATCGGGGGATTGTCCCCGATTAGCTTTTTCCATGCTAATAAATAGAACTCTTCACCTTCCATTGTAATTACCCATTGCTTGGTGGCATTCTCTCTACTAAGGAGTGAGCCTTGAAGCAAAAACTCAAGTTGGAGAAGAATGCTACATTCAATGTGAGTCATTTGTTAATAAAATAATTCTTCTAGTTTCTTTTAATCTTGTCTTTTAATTTGTGCATGTTTGTTTAGTCTTTCCTTTCCTTTTAAGCTTCTTTAATACTTCTTGCTTTCTTAGTTAACTTTCATTTCAGTATTATACTTTCTTTTGTTAATATAGTTAGTGTAATGAGTAGTGAGTAGTTCCATCCCCTTTGGGGGTGGAGTAGATGTATATACATGTTATGTAGGTGTCATGAATGCTTAATATGAATGTTTTGTGTTGATATTAGTATGCTTGCTTGAATTATTAAGAACCTTACTAGATGGTTTCTGCCATAGCTTAGGTACATTCCATGCTTGTCTAAGTGTCTTAATAACAACCTTGCATTGCTCATATTATGCACATAAGTTAGTGTTGTAATGATAGGTCTTGCCATATTTAGGTACTTCTTATGCATTAACAACACTAATTGCTTGAGCTTCTTGTATGCATTTCATACCACACTTATTTCATGTGCACACACACACACTCCACCCCTTAGGGGTTTTCATTCCTGTGATTTTATCTTTTGCATTAGTTGATTAGCTTAGTTGTTTAGTTCATTTCAGCTTGTTTGTTTACTAGTTTACCTTAGTGTAGTGTAGTGTAATACATCTTTCTTCCCTTTCTTTACCTATCGCCTTCGCACAAACCAAGTGTCGACACACCTCCCAGTGTACGACCCGTATTTGCCACCGCTTCAACGTGGCTGTGCACTTGTGGTTAATATAAAACGATCAATCAAGTTTTTGGCGCCGTTGCCAGGGAGGTGCTCTGTCCAGACGTTGGTTTGGGCGATTCGAGGGTTTTTAATTTTTTGTTTCCAGTTTTTCTTAGTTTCACGGAACCATAGGATCAAGGGGAGGCTACTAGACAAGTTGGAGGACCAGAAGCTCCATAAAGACCGCCAATCAGCGGTTGGAGACCGCCAATTGGCGGCCTGGTGAGGGTTTCCGGCTTCAAAATTTGTTCTGGTAGTTACATCTGTAATTTGTGTTATCTGGGAGCCCTATTTTGCATGTTGTGACTTCTCTTTTGCTCCCTGATCATTAATCACTCCCCCATTAATCAACTTGACCCTAAAATCCAAAGCAAAAGACTAGACGTTCTTACTTGTTTAGGTCACGCATCATGTATTGACTTAGGCATATAGTTGTCTTTTCTTTTAGCTTTATTTTCAGTTGTCGAGTGTTGGCGTGAGGTACACAATTTCCTACACTCATTCATTCATCTCGTATGCTCATGCATTAGTTAGTAGGAATTGCATCAGGACAAGAGTGAAAGAGCATTTGATTGGAGCGATTGATTGCTAGATTTAGGATCAAAACGCTATTAAGGAGGGGCTGTCCCATAAAAGATAAGGTGGGGGATTTCATCACCCTTTCCTTGGCCCTAAAAATCACTCTTAATAAAGCCTTAACTAAAAGCAAGTAGACATTGGCCCTAGGATTGCGGGCGTACTAGGAGAGTAATATAGTTGAGACCGTCATGACCTGATCGACGTTGCCTACCTTGTCGATAGTAGGAGGTACTGGATCTCCGGATCTGGTATCACTTGCTGGGCATTGTGGTCCTCGTTGTAGGGAGGTGAGGCGTGTCGAGGCAGTGACCTCGAAGTTAGGTGTCGTCTAGCCTAAGGACCCATTGCCTTACATTGTTTGAGCCGTGCTTGCTAGTTAGGCTTCTTCCTGATCCCACTACCCACGCTAGCTTTAGGGATTCTTCCCTTCTCCTCTGAGTCATCTTCTTCTCACCTACTTCTACGTTTTAGTCTCCTCCCCTTTACACTCTCTGGTAGCGTTTTAGGGTCGAGTCGAGTCGAGCACTTTTTGCGAGCTTAGTCTCGTGGTGGTGAGAGTGGTCGACTCGAGAGTTTTTTGTTGAGATGGATGGTTACATGGGCGACCATCCATATCATTGTTGGGACCAGGACAATTCTTCCTGGTATTCCGGACCCATGCAACCGGGGGTGGCTCAGACGAACACCCCGTATGGTTGGGATAATCTTCATTGTGTGACTGAGCAATCTTCATATTGGGGTAACATGAGAGAGGCACCGACTGCTAGACCACCATCTAGTTACGTCAGATCATATGTTGGTCATCAATCTGAGACATTACAAGAACCTTTGGCCTCTTTCATGCATGTGGTAGATGACATGGGTGCACCAGTGGCTCCAGTAGCCGTACCGTGTCACTATTGTGGGTTGAGTGGTCATGATTTCGGGGAATGTCCTTATGTTCCCCCAGAGACTGAGTATGAGCATACCTTTTCCCAAAATGCTCAATATGACCATTACGCATCCGCGTACAACCCGAGAGGGATGCATTCGTGGGGAGACAATTCGTATTCAAATTCTTATACTTCATTTCCACCCCAGTATGCTCCTCCTGAATACCCAGAATTCTACCAACACCCCACTCCATATCATTGGACTCATTCTCAGCCCATCAACACCCAACCCCAAAATTTCCCAAGCTCTGACTTGGACCTCATCGTTGACCGAAAAAGGTACAATAGAAGAATAAGGCCTACCTACGAGGCTCATGAATGACGGTAGATAACATATACTCTCCGGACCGAGAACCACATGACCAAAACTATAAACTAGTAAATCCTCCTATCTCTTCCTCGGGAAGCTTGACATCTACAGTAGCCATAACAGAGGAATCAACCGAGAGAGAGACCAAAGCCACAATAACCTGATACTGAATTCAAAATATCATGACAAGTTGCTCCCTAACAGCATCCGCGGTCATGCCTGGGCTACTCCACACGCCCTGCTTTCTCTCTCTGCCACGTTACTTCACCTCACTCACCCTCAAATTTTTCTTAACCATACCCAAAACAGTCCGTCCCTCCTACATTCTATTCCCTCCACGATATTTGTAGATCAATCTTCGGTAAAAAAATAATTTTTTTATAAAAAAATAAACAAATAAAAAACATATTTTAGATTTTTTTTGGAAAAATGGTTTAAAATATTTTTAAAACAAGTTTTTCACATTTTTAACAAATTTAAAAAAAGTCAACAAATTGGGCGACGTGCCGCACCCAACCCGTGCCCTGCTCTCGCCTGGGGGCAAACGGTGGACCTAGCCGAAATCGGGCGGAGAATGTGGCAACCCAGGTAGGACATGAACCTAGGCGCCCGGGCAACGCCGTCCAGTTAAATATAGTCTAAAACTAAGCAAATGCCAATGTTCCCTGTAGACAAAGATATCTATGGGCCCGTAGGGAACAACCAGCGGTCATTGTTACTCAAGAATGCCTTATATGGAATTCAAGAAATTACACACTTTTCAAGAAAATATATGTAAATCATACTATCCTATACGTGTCAAAAATTTAAAAATATATTTGGTCAGAACACTCCATTTTAGTTATCAATTATATCCCCCAAAAGTTACCGAAACCAGAAAACAATAGTATCACCATTGAAAATGGGATTCATGGTTTTTTTTACCTTTCTATAGGTTTTAGGAATCAAGATACACGAGCCTGTTTTTGGGGCATGCATGCTGAAAGAACCTAGAGAGAAAATATCAAAAGGAAAATAAATATTGCCAATAGTTGTGGATGTGTTTCTCACCGTAATAACATCAACAGGAGAGTAGTTCCTTTCACAAATTTGAACCTGAGAAATGGGAAGAATAGCCCCATCAATACATGCACTAATTCAATGCAATTAAACAATCAAATATTATATAAATCCCATATAGAAGAACTCAAAATCATGAAATTCACTTTTGACATGAGGTAGAGCTCTTTTCGATGTGATACTAGTTAATCTAACATGTGGTAGAGAGAGGAGAGGAAAATTACATAAACTGCATGAGAGACTACAAACCTGAGATAGTTCAGAGTTATCGAACAAGCTGAAGAACTGCACACAATAGTTTTCAGTACGTAATGCAAGCAGGCCATCAGCACTGCCAACTGCAAATCCATTAGATATGCCTCCATCTATATCTGGATGTGAAATCGGAAGCTGAATACAAGAACTGTTAATAGTTATTCACAATGTGCTTAAGATTCATAACAACGTTTCAAGTTTCAAAAAGAAATATATTAGCCTTGTGGTTTGCGGTTTTGTAATGTTCAAGTATTTCAATAAACAAGAAAAGAAACCACTTCTTCGTGAATGAAACACTACAAAGTTGAGAGTTGAAATGCTCCTACAAACCTTGATCCCTGAAACAGATTTTGAAATATCCATTGAAGGCATCTTCAAAATATGGATCTGATTATGTGCACAGAACACCTGAAAATAGTGCAGCTTTGTCAACCAAGTTATATAAGGTAAAATGAGGATGGATTGACTTAAAAATCAAAGAGGTTTCGAATAAAATGAAATGAATTGGCTATTATTATGGGTCAAATAATTTGAAGCGGGAGTAATGTAAAAAGCAAATTCCATCAACATTCATATCAGGAGACAAACAACAAAAGAAACATGTTCCGCATTGAAGCACCAGCAACATTAGGTACAGTTGACATTTAATCCAATGCATCCAGCCAGCTAGTAGGAACCATACATGAGAAAATACTATGACCATGAAAGGCCAAGCATGACCATAATATCATCTCCAAATGGAGCAATTAGGACAAGTCTTTTAGAAACTCAATTAACATAACCTTAAAAAGTGAGTTCTTATAACACTATCATTCACACAAGGCTCATCCATTTTCAAAGACAAACTCATTCAGCATTTTACTGATAATTTTTTTATAAAGGCGGCCTTTTGGTATGCCACTCCTACGAAAGATACACTTATTATGGCTACTCCAGCATGTTAGGCTTCCTAAAAACTTGATTTTAACTCTTCCCGTGATTGGACTCTTCATTGTGGCCCAAGTAACATTATAAATTGAAATACAAGCTATAAAAAAGGTTGCACATCAAACTTAGCAATGCAATTTGTGTAAATTGAGAAAATACAATATGGCAAGATATTATCATCATCAATAGTCTGCAAGCACACTTGCTACACATACAAGCTATGCTACAACAAAATAGAATTCATGATTCCAGGGTATTCTAGACTTATATATGATTGAAGCCTCGTATTACTACATTATACTTGTGTTGTGTACAAAAAATGGTACCAAGCATGCTAATTGCATATTCCATTAGTTCCTCAAACTGTTCGGAATGATCCAATGTAAAGCGGACAAGAAATTTCATGTTCCACAAAATCCAGCATGTCAAACTTCGGTCTTCAAATCTAAAGATTAGGTATGGTACTTATATCCAAACAGCCAACCCATTTGTAATGGTTGATCTTGATCCCTGACGGTTTAGAAGCTTGTAGCCACAATTTGAACGTTAACCATCATTTAAACAAATGATAAATCTAAAGAATCGTAAGCCAAGTAATGCCAACTAACAAGTAGGTCGAGCAACTCATTGAGGGAAGAAGTTTACATTTGCATTGTATTAATAGCCCATACTTAAAACTTCTTTTGATTTATTACAGAAAGAATGCCTTATTGATAATTATATTTAAATTGATTTCAATAAATAACACCAACTGACCTTAGTTGGTAGAGCGGAGGACTGTAGTACTAATGAACAGATAATCCTTAGGTCGCTGGTTCGAATCCGGCATATTCTGAATTTACCCTTGGAGACCCAACATATATTGACGTCTCTTTCCTTATCCATTCCACCAAAGCAAACTACGAACTGAGGCCGAAACAGAAGACACCACAAATGGTGGGGAGACGACAATGCTATCATCGTTCATGTCTTCTTCCGCTACATTCCCATGTCTTTTCCCACCACCCACGTCCAAATTCCATCCAACCATTGCTTCTCGGAATATTATTCTCCTCCGATCCCCAGCGAAGGCAATTAAGCCCGCTATGGCGTGTGCTTCGCATAGCGGTGCCTCGCCTCAGCTTCTCGAAGCCGCCAAATACACTGTGAGTTTAGACTGCTCTTCTGTTGGTGTGTTACGTGGTGGAGTGTTTGGCTGCTGTTACTTACAAGTTATATCTATAGTGTTCATGAACATATGATGATGGATTGCGAAGATAGTAGATTTTCATAAGCATTTAATTGAATCCTAACATATAACTCATGATCGTGGAATTTGACTTGAACCTAGAAGATGGTAACTCTCCAGGAGTGTTGGGAACTTGGGGTTGTGTTCAAAACTCGATGAGAATTGGACTCGTGGGATGCACATGCAACAAATATATTGCCGACTGAGAGTGTCTTCTCTAGTACACAATATGATCAATTGAATGGAGGATTAATGGATCTTGGTGGACGATTGAATTGTCTCCTTATATAAGTAGAATTGCCAAGTAACTTTTACCTAAGTATTTGAGTTTTAGAAATTCTAAACAATAGATCCGCTTAGGGTATGCTACTGTTGTGATTTAACATCTTTTTTGTCATACTTGGCCAAATTCTAACGTGCAACTACATGATCTTGTTTCTTCATTATCCTTCTCTTAAGAATAAACTTGTTACATGCAGTAACTGTTAATATTGGATAACTGTTTTGGTAGAGGGAGGAGAGACAAAACTAAAAACTTTCTTCTATTTCTCTTCTCTTACTTGTTCAAATTACAACAGAATATTACTCTACTTATAAACCTAAACAAAGCTCTTAACATAACGTTACATCATCACAGTAAATTCTGACCCTTCCCTGCTAAAACGGCCATTACTTATTATGGGTAATTCCAAATCACCAGAAACCTCCACCATTAAAGACTAGACTTAAAACACACCAAATAGACTCTTCATTTGCTCACAATGACCTGGAATTGCTCCTTCAATTCTTCGTTTAAGACTGTCTTGCAATCTGTCCGTTTTTATTTGAGTTTATTTTTCACAAATTCCTCCCTTAAACTCAAATCTCTTCCATCTCGGATACCAACTGCCATCTTACATTTGTCGAGTAGAACCATTGGTAACAGTTTTGTGAACATGTCGGCTGCTTGATCATGGCTCGCTACGTGATACAACTTCACGCTTCCATCTCGGATCTGTTCTCGGATGAAGTGAAACTTCACGTCGATATGCTTGCTCCTTTCGTGATGCACTGGATTCTTCGCGAGTTCGATCGCCGATTTGCTGTCAACTAGGATCTCGGTTGCTTTTTCTTGTCCGAGATTCAACTCGCTAAGCAATTTCCTTAGCCAAACTACATGTCGCACACACCCTGATGCCGCCACATATTCTGCATCACATGTTGAGAGTGTCACGATTGGTTGCTTCTTCGACATCCATGTGAATGATGTATCTCCCATGAAAAATATGTATCCTGATGTACTCTTTCGATCATCTATGTCTCCGCACCAGTCACTGTCGGAATATCCCATTAACTTATACTCTTCTGATCTCGAATAAAATAGCCCAAGCGATTCTGTACCTCGGATATATCGCAGAATTCTCTTCAATGCTTTCCAGTGTGTACTGACCGGTTCTTCCATGAATCGACTTACCACTCCAACGCTGTAGGATATGTCGGGTCTTGTGCATGTCAAATAATGCAGACTTCCCACCAAACTTCGGTACCTTGTCGGATCAACTCGATCTCCTCCATCATACCTCGAGAGCTTTGCACCTGGTTCCATTGGTGTCGAAACCGGATTGCAATCTGCCATCTTGTTTTTCTTCAAGATATCTCTCGAGTATGCTTCTTGCGATATAAAAATTCCCGACGTTCCTTGTCGGACCTCCAGACCAAGGAATGACTTCATCAAACCCAAGTCTGTCATCTCGAATTCTCTCTTCATGTCGTCTTTGAACTTTTCAACCATCTCGGGATCATCTCCCATGAAAATTAGGTCATCAACATAAATAGAGACAACTAACAATTTATCTTCTTCTTTCTTCACATACAATGCATGCTCATATGGGTACTGTTTGAACCCATTCTCCTTTAAATGATTGTCAATGCGAGTATTCCAAGCTCGAGGTGCCTGCTTTAACCCGTAAAGTGCTTTCTTCAATTTCAGCACCTTGTGTTCTTTCCCGGCTTTCATGTACCCAGATGGTTGTTCGAGATACACTTCTTCTTCTAGTGCTCCATTCAAGAATGCTGACTTCACATCCATCTGGTATATCGGCCATCCGACTTGTGCTGCATGCGAGATGAGAAGTCGGATTGTCTCCATTCTTGTAACTGGGGCAAAGACATCGTCATAGTCAATCCCGACTTTCTGTCTGTAGCCTTTTGCTACAAGTCTTGCCTTATACCTCTCCAACTCGCCTTGAGCATTCATCTTTTTCTTGAATACCCACTTCACTCCAATGGCCTGAGTGCCTCTCGGTAGTTTTGCGAGTTCCCATGTCTCATTCTTCTCGATTGAATTGATCTCGTCATTCATGGCTGCTTGCCATTTCTCGCTCTTCACTGCTTCTTCAAAACTTATGTTCTCGGCATCTGCAAGAAGACATATGAGATGTACCTCGCTTGTTGATTCATACAGATCTCGCAAGCTTCGCATTTTCGTATGTCGGGGCTCTTCCTCATCATCGGTTGGTTGAGGGCTTCTTGCTATCTCGGACTATGAGATTGTTGTTGTATTGGTTGATGATTCTCCCCTTTCTACTGTCACCTCAGAAGAATTTTTCCAGTCCCACTAACCTGCTTCATTCACTTTCACATCGCGGCTTACCATCACTTTCTTGTTTATTGGATCGAGAAGCTTGAAGCCTTTAGATTTCTCATCATAACCAATGAACACAAACTTCTTGCTCTTATCTTCTAGTTTGGTTCTTCGTTGATCTGGAACGTGTGCATAAGCCATACTGCCGAACACTTTCAGATGCGAGATTGTCGGCTTTCTACCACTCCATGCTTCCTGTGGAGTTTTATCTTCCAAATTTGCATGTGGACATCGGTTTTGCACGTATATCGCACATTGCATGGCTTCTGCCCAGAATTCTTTTGGCAACCTTTTACTCTTCAGTATCGATCGAACCATGTCAAGAATGGTCTGATTCTTTCTCTCTGCCACACCGTTTTGCTGAGGTGAGTATGGAGCAGTTAGGAACCTTCTTATTCCATTTTTGCTGTAGTATCTCGCAAACTCAGTTGAGTTGTATTCACCCCCTCGATCAGAACACAAAGCTCTTACAAACTTGCCAGTTGCCTTCTCTACCATTACTTTGAATTTTTTAAACACTTCAAATGCTTCAGATTTTTCTCTTAGGAAATAGACCCAAGTCTTTCTGGAATAGTCATCGATAAAAGTTATGAAATATCTTTTACCACTGAATGACTCCAGAGTGATTGGCCCACAGATGTCGGTGTGTATTAACGCGAGATGATATGTTGTCCGGTATTCGGCCTTCTTCTGAAATGAGTGTCTTGAGTGCTTCCCGAGTACACACTCCTCACAAAACTTCTCATTAAAGTATATCTCGGGTAGCCCATGTACCATTCCTTTCTTCGATAGCTTCTGTAACCTGCCATAGTGCAAATGACCATACCGCAAATGCCACAGGAGCGCCTTGTCTTCGACATCAACTCGCAAACACCTTTCTCTGTTATAACACAGATTGATTTTGTACATTCGATTCCTTGCCATCTCAACTTTTGCAATTACTCGCTCTTTCTCGTCTTTCAGTTGTAATACTCGATTTTTCAGGAATACCGAGTATCCTTTATCCATGAGTTGTCCCATGCTCAGGATGTTGCTCTTGAGATCAGGTACATAATAAACATTCTCAATCAATCCCTTTAAACCATTCTTTTGTAAATATGAGATTGTACCTTGAACTTTTACTTGAATTTTTGATGCATCTCCAAATGATACAGATCCATCTTCGACAACTCGCATCTCGGTGAACAAATGTTTGTGTCCGCACATGTGATTGCTTGCACCAGTGTCGAGATACCAAATTGTCTCGTTGCTGGTGTCCTTCCCGTCATTAGCAATCATGAGAAGCCCTTCATTCGTCTCTTCTTCTGTGACTAGGTTAATATTTTCTTTTACTTTCTTCTCAGCATAGCAATTTCTTGCGAAATGCCCGACTTTGCCACAGTTATAACATTTGTCTGGATTGCAGTCCTTCGCGTAGTGACCATGCCTGCCACATTTATAACAATCGACATTCGAGTAGTTTGCTCGACCACCTCGTCCTCGACCTCGTCCTCTCCCTCTCGAATTCTGTTGGCTCGACTGCTCTTGCTGATAATATTTGCCTTGATCTCGACCTCTACCACCTCGTCCATTTCTGCGACCTCGTCTGCCGCGACTTCCTCTACCATGAGAATTTTGAGTATAGAGTGCCTTTTCGTCTTTGATAGACACCTTGGCTTGCAGCGCTTCCTCAAGCGATTCGTTCTTCTTCTTTTTGCGTTGTTCATGCGCCTCAAGAGAACCAGCGAGATCCTCAAGGGTCATCTCCTCCAAATTTTTCGACTCCTCAATTGCACAAACGACGTTCTCAAAATTCTCGGTTAATGACCGTAGAATTTTCTCCACCACTCTTGCAGCAGTTAGAGTTTCTCCATTTGATGTGAGTTGATTCACCACTATTTGCACCCGCGAGATGTAGTCGGATACACCCTCCGACATCTTCATCTTCATGCTCTCCAACTCGCCTCGTAGAGTTTGGAGTCTTACTTGCTTTACTCGGTCGGTGCCTTTGAACACCTTTCTCAAAGTGTCCCATGCTTCCTTCGAAGTTGCTGCACCAGCAATCTTCTCGAAACCCGAATCATCCACTTCTTGGAACAAGGAAAAAAGTGTGGTCTTGTCTTTCATATGCGTTTCTTTCAATGCCTTCATCTGATTCATGGTCAGATTGTCCGTTGCTTTCGGCTCGTTATAGCCATTTTCAACTACTTCCCATGCATCTTGCGCTCCGAGCAATGATCGCATCTGAATACTCCAGTTTTCATAGTTCACCTTGGTAAGTCGGGGTAGTGGCAAACCTCCTACCGACATCCGCCCGGGATTTTCCATCGGCTCTGATACCAATTTGCTAATATTCGATAACTGTTCAAATTACAACAGAATATTACTCTACTTATAAACCTAAACAAATCTCTTAACATAACGTTACATTATCACAGTAAATTCTGACCCTTCCCTGCTAAAACGGCCATTACTTATTATGGGTAATTCCAAATCACCAGAAACCTCCACCATTAAAGACTAGACTTAAAGAGACACCAAATAGACTCTTCATTTGCTCAAAATGACCTGGAATTTCTCCTTCAATTCTTCGTTTAAGAGTGTCTTGCAATCTGTCCGTTTTTATTTGAGTTTATTTTTCACAGTAACATGGCATCTAAAAAAGAAGAAATGGTTACTCCAGAAGACCAGAGCTTGTCCTTATATGGGATTCCAGAGAAGCTTGTCCATGGCTATTCAAGAAGAACTTGGAAATTGAACATAATTGTGTAGCATTCTGTCAGTAGATTGTCATTTTTATACTTATCAAAATCACATCCAAGATAGTATATGTTCCACGATTAGATTATTCTGCAAACTTTGATGTCCCTTTTATAGATTTTGAAAAACAGAAACACAAGTTTAAAAACTAAAAACAATATGGTAGTATGTCTGGAGTATTGTTCTTCACTTACGATTTTTGTAGATATACTATTCCCTTGTGAGTTGTTTCACCCTTTGCAATCAATTTTTGGTTTTAATCTTCAAGTATTCATTTCTAAATAGTTAGCAATGGCTAAAATTTCAAACACATTCTTTTCCAGGAATAATCTCAAATTGTTGATGAGAATAAACCATGATAATCATTTTCTGGATTATATGTAGGTGGACAGTTATGTAGGCAGTGGCATCGTAGTAGGTTTAGGCACTGGCTCTGCATCTGCTATGGCTATATAGTATTTGGGAAGGTTACTACAAGAAGAAAATCTTAAAAATATAGTGGGAGTCCCCATGTTAGCACCTCATTCAAGTTATTTCAGATAATTTAGTCATTTACTAACAATAAAATGTCTTTGCTCCAGTACTTGCTTGTAGTTTAACTGAAAATTTCATTTTTTTGTGGTAATTGACTATGTTGTGACGTGACCTGCAGGTCAGTTTCTAGTGTCACTGAAGCTACGGAGGCTCGAATTCCACTTAACAACTACCAAGACGATCTCCAAGTGTGCAATCATTCTTCTAAGATTCTTGTGAAGTTATTTTGAATAAAAGCTCATCGACCTTGCAGTAATGCTAGATGTTCTTTCACAAACCTATAGATTGATTTAGCATTTGATGATGCTGATGTCGTCCAAGAAGGTTCTCTAGCTACGGTAATTGGTCGCCGTAAACTGGAAGGAGGTGAGTCGATAATTCCAGAAAGGGTAGGAGGTTGCATTTTATTTCCCAATACTGTTCTATGTCGTCTACCAGATTAACTATATTGGAGGCACCATTTGACTCTTTCACATGTAGAGTGTTGTCAAAGGTGCGAAGAATCTTGCATTTATCATTAACGAGAAACAATTAGCCAAAGAATTTGAAGGCTCCATTCCAGTTGTGATTCAATCAGTAAGCTCTAAAACTAAAATGATAACTTGCTTCATTTCAGACTTGTTTGCACATAATCAAGGAACAAAATGTTTGCACATCCAATTCATAATAATTAACATATAAAAGTAAAACCTTTTGAACATATTCCTTTCATTTTTAGTGTAAACTTGGTATTTTCCTTTGGTCTTTTTGGTGTTGAAATGTGAGTGACTTAGGTGGTAGACTTGTTTACTTCACCTTCTGTCTTAGTCCATGTTTTTTTGTTATTTTTTAAGAAATGTAATTGTTTTCACAGTTGGTAATAGGTCATGATGCTGATTTACAATGATTTAGAGCGGTTTTGCTCAGATTCTTCTGATTTAGTCAAACAGGAAATGAATCTTCTTCTGATGTTTTTCTGATGTTTTGTCGTGCTTAATGTAATGATTTTTTTTGTGATTTTGCATTTTTGTGGGACCACTCATTTTTTGTAAATTGGGAACTTGTTTGTTTCCACTATTGTATTAGTGAAGTTCCCTACTCTTCATTAGACTATCTCATTCCAGGACATATTGCTCTCTTTGATGTCCATAGTAGACCATTTGTTTACATTCTAGTGTCATTTCCATAGTAGACCATTTGTCCATGTCTTTTTACTTAATTACTTATTTAACTTGCACGAATGGTTCATTAGGCTAGGTGTGGACTGATTACCTATATAGAGTCAGCCTGTAGGATTACCGCGTCCATTGATCGACAAAAATTTGTCCAACGAGTCGAGTGTCTAGATTGAATAATGCATCTTGTTCGGATTTTGTGGGTATATCCGCTGAAAACCCTCAGGAGACAACACTCCTCCTCCTTGGCAACAAAGAGGTTTAACGGCTTGTTGCACGTGCTAAGTGCAACCGTGATTCCTACGAAAGTGAGTTAGGATTTCTTATTTTTTGTATGCTTTTTCCTTTCTTTGTTTTGCTCGGGACTAGCAAAAGTTAGGTGTGGGGGTATTTGATTGACATCATTTCATGTTTATATTTGTATCTTATATCCATTATCTTTCACCTAAACAATGCTATGTTACGAGTTTTATGTTTAGTTTTCAGGAATAAATAGGTTTGAAGAGATGAAGCATAAAAGCACCCAAAAGCAAGAAAAATGACTTAATCGTGAGACCTGGGGACTAAGATGCAAGGGAGAGGGACCTGATCGTAAGACCGAAGGACCTAAGAGCAAAACAGGAAATGCCACACCATCATGGGGAGTATTTTGGCAATTCGATTTGGGCGGAGCTCCAACAGACCAAGTAGATGCATCCAAGACCCAGAAATACTTCAAGCAAAGCCAACAAAGACAACCAGACAGATCTAAAGCTTATAGACCGCCAATTGGCGGTCTGGAACCGCCAATTGGCAGTCCATATAGCCCAGGATCCGTTTAGTTTTCTGTAGCACGTGTATTAGTGTATGCTTAGTCTATTTTTGGTATTGGTTTAGTCCCACATCGGGGGATTGTCCCCGATTAGCTTTTTCCATGCTAATAAATAGAACTCTTCACCTTCCATTGTAATTACCCATTGCTTGGTGGCATTCTCTCTACTAAGGAGTGAGCCTTGAAGCAAAAACTCAAGTTGGAGAAGAATGCTACATTCAATGTGAGTCATTTGTTAATAAAATAATTCTTCTAGTTTCTTTTAATCTTGTCTTTTAATTTGTGCATGTTTGTTTAGTCTTTCCTTTCCTTTTAAGCTTCTTTAATACTTCTTGCTTTCTTAGTTAACTTTCATTTCAGTATTATACTTTCTTTTGTTAATATAGTTAGTGTAATGAGTAGTGAGTAGTTCCATCCCCTTTGGGGGTGGAGTAGATGTATATACATGTTATGTAGGTGTCATGAATGCTTAATATGAATGTTTTGTGTTGATATTAGTATGCTTGCTTGAATTATTAAGAACCTTACTAGATGGTTTCTGCCATAGCTTAGGTACATTCCATGCTTGTCTAAGTGTCTTAATAACAACCTTGCATTGCTCATATTATGCACATAAGTTAGTGTTGTAATGATAGGTCTTGCCATATTTAGGTACTTCTTATGCATTAACAACACTAATTGCTTGAGCTTCTTGTATGCATTTCATACCACACTTATTTCATGTGCACACACACACTCCACCCCTTAGGGGTTTTCATTCCTGTGATTTTATCTTTTGCATTAGTTGATTAGCTTAGTTGTTTAGTTCATTTCAGCTTGTTTGTTTACTAGTTTACCTTAGTGTAGTGTAGTGTAATACATCTTTCTTCCCTTTCTTTACCTATCGCCTTCGCACAAACCAAGTGTCGACACACCTCCCAGTGTACGACCCGTATTTGCCACCGCTTCAACGTGGCTGTGCACTTGTGGTTAATATAAAACGATCAATTAAGTTTTTGGCGCCGTTGCCGGGGAGGTGCTCTGTCCAGACGTTGGTTTGGGCGATTCGAGGGTTTTTAATTTTTTGTTTCCAGTTTTTCTTAGTTTCACGGAACCATAGGATCAAGGGGAGGCTACTAGACAAGTTGGAGGACCAGAAGCTCCATAAAGACCGCCAATCAGCGGTTGGAGACCGCCAATTGGCGGCCTGGTGAGGGTTTCCGGCTTCAAAATTTGTTCTGGTAGTTACATCTGTAATTTGTGTTATCTGGGAGCCCTATTTTGCATGTTGTGACTTCTCTTTTGCTCCCTGATCATTAATCACTCCCCCATTAATCAACTTGACCCTAAAATCCAAAGCAAAAGACTAGACGTTCTTACTTGTTTAGGTCACGCATCATGTATTGACTTAGGCATATAGTTGTCTTTTCTTTTAGCTTTATTTTCAGTTGTCGAGTGTTGGCGTGAGGTACACAATTTCCTACACTCATTCATTCATCTCGTATGCTCATGCATTAGTTAGTAGGAATTGCATCAGGACAAGAGTGAAAGAGCATTTGATTGGAGCGATTGATTGCTAGATTTAGGATCAAAACGCTATTAAGGAGGGGCTGTCCCATAAAAGATAAGGTGGGGGATTTCATCACCCTTTCCTTGGCCCTAAAAATCACTCTTAATAAAGCCTTAACTAAAAGCAAGTAGACATTGGCCCTAGGATTGCGGGCGTACTAGGAGAGTAATATAGTTGAGACCGTCATGACCTGATCGACGTTGCCTACCTTGTCGATAGTAGGAGGTACTGGATCTCCGGATCTGGTATCACTTGCTGGGCATTGTGGTCCTCGTTGTAGGGAGGTGAGGCGTGTCGAGGCAGTGACCTCGAAGTTAGGTGTCGTCTAGCCTAAGGACCCATTGCCTTACATTGTTTGAGCCGTGCTTGCTAGTTAGGCTTCTTCCTGATCCCACTACCCACGCTAGCTTTAGGGATTCTTCCCTTCTCCTCTGAGTCATCTTCTTCTCACCTACTTCTACGTTTTAGTCTCCTCCCCTTTACACTCTCTGGTAGCGTTTTAGGGTCGAGTCGAGTCGAGCACTTTTTGCGAGCTTAGTCTCGTGGTGGTGAGAGTGGTCGACTCGAGAGTTTTTTGTTGAGATGGATGGTTACATGGGCGACCATCCATATCATTGTTGGGACCAGGACAATTCTTCCTGGTATTCCGGACCCATGCAACCGGGGGTGGCTCAGACGAACACCCCGTATGGTTGGGATAATCTTCATTGTGTGACTGAGCAATCTTCATATTGGGGTAACATGAGAGAGGCACCGACTGCTAGACCACCATCTAGTTACGTCAGATCATATGTTGGTCATCAATCTGAGACATTACAAGAACCTTTGGCCTCTTTCATGCATGTGGTAGATGACATGGGTGCACCAGTGGCTCCAGTAGCCGTACCGTGTCACTATTGTGGGTTGAGTGGTCATGATTTCGGGGAATGTCCTTATGTTCCCCCAGAGACTGAGTATGAGCATACCTTTTCCCAAAATGCTCAATATGACCATTACGCATCCGCGTACAACCCGAGAGGGATGCATTCGTGGGGAGACAATTCGTATTCAAATTCTTATACTTCATTTCCACCCCAGTATGCTCCTCCTGAATACCCAGAATTCTACCAACACCCCACTCCATATCATTGGACTCATTCTCAGCCCATCAACACCCAACCCCAAAATTTCCCAAGCTCTGACTTGGACCTCATCGTTGACCGAAAAAGGTACAATAGAAGAATAAGGCCTACCTACGAGGCTCATGAATGACGGTAGATAACATATACTCTCCGGACCGAGAACCACATGACCAAAACTATAAACTAGTAAATCCTCCTATCTCTTCCTCGGGAAGCTTGACATCTACAGTAGCCATAACAGAGGAATCAACCGAGAGAGAGACCAAAGCCACAATAACCTGATACTGAATTCAAAATATCATGACAAGTTGCTCCCTAACAGCATCCGCGGTCATGCCTGGGCTACTCCACACGCCCTGCTTTCTCTCTCTGCCACGTTACTTCACCTCACTCACCCTCAAATTTTTCTTAACCATACCCAAAACAGTCCGTCCCTCCTACATTCTATTCTCTCCACGATATTTGTAGATCAATCTTCGGTAAAAAAATAATTTTTTTATAAAAAAATAAACAAATAAAAAACATATTTTAGATTTTTTTTGGAAAAATGGTTTAAAATATTTTTAAAACAAGTTTTTCACATTTTTAACAAATTTAAAAAAAGTCAACAAATTGGGCGACGTGCCGCACCCAACCCGTGCCCTGCTCTCGCCTGGGGGCAAACGGTGGACCTAGCCGAAATCGGGCGGAGAATGTGGCAACCCAGGTAGGACATGAACCTAGGCGCCCGGGCAACGCCGTCCAGTTAAATATAGTCTAAAACTAAGCAAATGCCAATGTTCCCTGTAGACAAAGATATCTATGGGCCCGTAGGGAACAACCAGCGGTCATTGTTACTCAAGAATGCCTTATATGGAATTCAAGAAATTACACACTTTTCAAGAAAATATATGTAAATCATACTATCCTATACGTGTCAAAAATTTAAAAATATATTTGGTCAGAACACTCCATTTTAGTTATCAATTATATCCCCCAAAAGTTACCGAAACCAGAAAACAATAGTATCACCATTGAAAATGGGATTCATGGTTTTTTTTACCTTTCTATAGGTTTTAGGAATCAAGATACACGAGCCTGTTTTTGGGGCATGCATGCTGAAAGAACCTAGAGAGAAAATATCAAAAGGAAAATAAATATTGCCAATAGTTGTGGATGTGTTTCTCACCGTAATAACATCAACAGGAGAGTAGTTCCTTTCACAAATTTGAACCTGAGAAATGGGAAGAATAGCCCCATCAATACATGCACTAATTCAATGCAATTAAACAATCAAATATTATATAAATCCCATATAGAAGAACTCAAAATCATGAAATTCACTTTTGACATGAGGTAGAGCTCTTTTCGATGTGATACTAGTTAATCTAACATGTGGTAGAGAGAGGAGAGGAAAATTACATAAACTGCATGAGAGACTACAAACCTGAGATAGTTCAGAGTTATCGAACAAGCTGAAGAACTGCACACAATAGTTTTCAGTACGTAATGCAAGCAGGCCATCAGCACTGCCAACTGCAAATCCATTAGATATGCCTCCATCTATATCTGGATGTGAAATCGGAAGCTGAATACAAGAACTGTTAATAGTTATTCATAATGTGCTTAAGATTCATAACAACGTTTCAAGTTTCAAAAAGAAATATATTAGCCTTGTGGTTTGCGGTTTTGTAATGTTCAAGTATTTCAATAAACAAGAAAAGAAACCACTTCTTCGTGAATGAAACACTACAAAGTTGAGAGTTGAAATGCTCCTACAAACCTTGATCCCTGAAACAGATTTTGAAATATCCATTGAAGGCATCTTCAAAATATGGATCTGATTATGTGCACAGAACACCTGAAAATAGTGCAGCTTTGTCAACCAAGTTATATAAGGTAAAATGAGGATGGATTGACTTAAAAATCAAAGAGGTTTCGAATAAAATGAAATGAATTGGCTATTATTATGGGTCAAATAATTTGAAGCGGGAGTAATGTAAAAAGCAAATTCCATCAACATTCATATCAGGAGACAAACAACAAAAGAAACATGTTCCGCATTGAAGCACCAGCAACATTAGGTACAGTTGACATTTAATCCAATGCATCCAGCCAGCTAGTAGGAACCATACATGAGAAAATACTATGACCATGAAAGGCCAAGCATGACCATAATATCATCTCCAAATGGAGCAATTAGGACAAGTCTTTTAGAAACTCAATTAACATAACCTTAAAAAGTGAGTTCTTATAACACTATCATTCACACAAGGCTCATCCATTTTCAAAGACAAACTCATTCAGCATTTTACTGATAATTTTTTTATAAAGGCGGCCTTTTGGTATGCCACTCCTACGAAAGATACACTTATTATGGCTACTCCAGCATGTTAGGCTTCCTAAAAACTTGATTTTAACTCTTCCCGTGATTGGACTCTTCATTGTGGCCCAAGTAACATTATAAATTGAAATACAAGCTATAAAAAAGGTTGCACATCAAACTTAGCAATGCAATTTGTGTAAATTGAGAAAATACAATATGGCAAGATATTATCATCATCAATAGTCTGCAAGCACACTTGCTACACATACAAGCTATGCTACAACAAAATAGAATTCATGATTCCAGGGTATTCTAGACTTATATATGATTGAAGCCTCGTATTACTACATTATACTTGTGTTGTGTACAAAAAATGGTACCAAGCATGCTAATTGCATATTCCATTAGTTCCTCAAACTGTTCGGAATGATCCAATGTAAAGCGGACAAGAAATTTCATGTTCCACAAAATCCAGCATGTCAAACTTCGGTCTTCAAATCTAAAGATTAGGTATGGTACTTATATCCAAACAGCCAACCCATTTGTAATGGTTGATCTTGATCCCTGACGGTTTAGAAGCTTGTAGCCACAATTTGAACGTTAACCATCATTTAAACAAATGATAAATCTAAAGAATCGTAAGCCAAGTAATGCCAACTAACAAGTAGGTCGAGCAACTCATTGAGGGAAGAAGTTTACATTTGCATTGTATTAATAGCCCATACTTAAAACTTCTTTTGATTTATTACAGAAAGAATGCCTTATTGATAATTATATTTAAATTGATTTCAATAAATAACACCAACTGACCTTAGTTGGTAGAGCGGAGGACTGTAGTACTAATGAACAGATAATCCTTAGGTCGCTGGTTCGAATCCGGCATATTCTGAATTTACCCTTGGAGACCCAACATATATTGACGTCTCTTTCCTTATCCATTCCACCAAAGCAAACTACGAACTGAGGCCGAAACAGAAGACACCACAAATGGTGGGGAGACGACAATGCTATCATCGTTCATGTCTTCTTCCGCTACATTCCCATGTCTTTTCCCACCACCCACGTCCAAATTCCATCCAACCATTGCTTCTCGGAATATTATTCTCCTCCGATCCCCAGCGAAGGCAATTAAGCCCGCTATGGCGTGTGCTTCGCATAGCGGTGCCTCGCCTCAGCTTCTCGAAGCCGCCAAATACACTGTGAGTTTAGACTGCTCTTCTGTTGGTGTGTTACGTGGTGGAGTGTTTGGCTGCTGTTACTTACAAGTTATATCTATAGTGTTCATGAACATATGATGATGGATTGCGAAGATAGTAGATTTTCATAAGCATTTAATTGAATCCTAACATATAACTCATGATCGTGGAATTTGACTTGAACCTAGAAGATGGTAACTCTCCAGGAGTGTTGGGAACTTGGGGTTGTGTTCAAAACTCGATGAGAATTGGACTCGTGGGATGCACATGCAACAAATATATTGCCGACTGAGAGTGTCTTCTCTAGTACACAATATGATCAATTGAATGGAGGATTAATGGATCTTGGTGGACGATTGAATTGTCTCCTTATATAAGTAGAATTGCCAAGTAACTTTTACCTAAGTATTTGAGTTTTAGAAATTCTAAACAATAGATCCGCTTAGGGTATGCTACTGTTGTGATTTAACATCTTTTTTGTCATACTTGGCCAAATTCTAACGTGCAACTACATGATCTTGTTTCTTCATTATCCTTCTCTTAAGAATAAACTTGTTACATGCAGTAACTGTTAATATTGGATAACTGTTTTGGTAGAGGGAGGAGAGACAAAACTAAAAACTTTCTTCTATTTCTCTTCTCTTACTTGTTCAAATTACAACAGAATATTACTCTACTTATAAACCTAAACAAAGCTCTTAACATAACGTTACATCATCACAGTAAATTCTGACCCTTCCCTGCTAAAACGGCCATTACTTATTATGGGTAATTCCAAATCACCAGAAACCTCCACCATTAAAGACTAGACTTAAAACACACCAAATAGACTCTTCATTTGCTCACAATGACCTGGAATTGCTCCTTCAATTCTTCGTTTAAGACTGTCTTGCAATCTGTCCGTTTTTATTTGAGTTTATTTTTCACAAATTCCTCCCTTAAACTCAAATCTCTTCCATCTCGGATACCAACTGCCATCTTACATTTGTCGAGTAGAACCATTGGTAACAGTTTTGTGAACATGTCGGCTGCTTGATCATGGCTCGCTACGTGATACAACTTCACGCTTCCATCTCGGATCTGTTCTCGGATGAAGTGAAACTTCACGTCGATATGCTTGCTCCTTTCGTGATGCACTGGATTCTTCGCGAGTTCGATCGCCGATTTGCTGTCAACTAGGATCTCGGTTGCTTTTTCTTGTCCGAGATTCAACTCGCTAAGCAATTTCCTTAGCCAAACTACATGTCGCACACACCCTGATGCCGCCACATATTCTGCATCACATGTTGAGAGTGTCACGATTGGTTGCTTCTTCGACATCCATGTGAATGATGTATCTCCCATGAAAAATATGTATCCTGATGTACTCTTTCGATCATCTATGTCTCCGCACCAGTCACTGTCGGAATATCCCATTAACTTATACTCTTCTGATCTCGAATAAAATAGCCCAAGCGATTCTGTACCTCGGATATATCGCAGAATTCTCTTCAATGCTTTCCAGTGTGTACTGACCGGTTCTTCCATGAATCGACTTACCACTCCAACGCTGTAGGATATGTCGGGTCTTGTGCATGTCAAATAATGCAGACTTCCCACCAAACTTCGGTACCTTGTCGGATCAACTCGATCTCCTCCATCATACCTCGAGAGCTTTGCACCTGGTTCCATTGGTGTCGAAACCGGATTGCAATCTGCCATCTTGTTTTTCTTCAAGATATCTCTCGAGTATGCTTCTTGCGATATAAAAATTCCCGACGTTCCTTGTCGGACCTCCAGACCAAGGAATGACTTCATCAAACCCAAGTCTGTCATCTCGAATTCTCTCTTCATGTCGTCTTTGAACTTTTCAACCATCTCGGGATCATCTCCCATGAAAATTAGGTCATCAACATAAATAGAGACAACTAACAATTTATCTTCTTCTTTCTTCACATACAATGCATGCTCATATGGGTACTGTTTGAACCCATTCTCCTTTAAATGATTGTCAATGCGAGTATTCCAAGCTCGAGGTGCCTGCTTTAACCCGTAAAGTGCTTTCTTCAATTTCAGCACCTTGTGTTCTTTCCCGGCTTTCATGTACCCAGATGGTTGTTCGAGATACACTTCTTCTTCTAGTGCTCCATTCAAGAATGCTGACTTCACATCCATCTGGTATATCGGCCATCCGACTTGTGCTGCATGCGAGATGAGAAGTCGGATTGTCTCCATTCTTGTAACTGGGGCAAAGACATCGTCATAGTCAATCCCGACTTTCTGTCTGTAGCCTTTTGCTACAAGTCTTGCCTTATACCTCTCCAACTCGCCTTGAGCATTCATCTTTTTCTTGAATACCCACTTCACTCCAATGGCCTGAGTGCCTCTCGGTAGTTTTGCGAGTTCCCATGTCTCATTCTTCTCGATTGAATTGATCTCGTCATTCATGGCTGCTTGCCATTTCTCGCTCTTCACTGCTTCTTCAAAACTTATGTTCTCGGCATCTGCAAGAAGACATATGAGATGTACCTCGCTTGTTGATTCATACAGATCTCGCAAGCTTCGCATTTTCGTATGTCGGGGCTCTTCCTCATCATCGGTTGGTTGAGGGCTTCTTGCTATCTCGGACTATGAGATTGTTGTTGTATTGGTTGATGATTCTCCCCTTTCTACTGTCACCTCAGAAGAATTTTTCCAGTCCCACTAACCTGCTTCATTCACTTTCACATCGCGGCTTACCATCACTTTCTTGTTTATTGGATCGAGAAGCTTGAAGCCTTTAGATTTCTCATCATAACCAATGAACACAAACTTCTTGCTCTTATCTTCTAGTTTGGTTCTTCGTTGATCTGGAACGTGTGCATAAGCCATACTGCCGAACACTTTCAGATGCGAGATTGTCGGCTTTCTACCACTCCATGCTTCCTGTGGAGTTTTATCTTCCAAATTTGCATGTGGACATCGGTTTTGCACGTATATCGCACATTGCATGGCTTCTGCCCAGAATTCTTTTGGCAACCTTTTACTCTTCAGTATCGATCGAACCATGTCAAGAATGGTCTGATTCTTTCTCTCTGCCACACCGTTTTGCTGAGGTGAGTATGGAGCAGTTAGGAACCTTCTTATTCCATTTTTGCTGTAGTATCTCGCAAACTCAGTTGAGTTGTATTCACCCCCTCGATCAGAACACAAAGCTCTTACAAACTTGCCAGTTGCCTTCTCTACCATTACTTTGAATTTTTTAAACACTTCAAATGCTTCAGATTTTTCTCTTAGGAAATAGACCCAAGTCTTTCTGGAATAGTCATCGATAAAAGTTATGAAATATCTTTTACCACTGAATGACTCCAGAGTGATTGGCCCACAGATGTCGGTGTGTATTAACGCGAGATGATATGTTGTCCGGTATTCGGCCTTCTTCTGAAATGAGTGTCTTGAGTGCTTCCCGAGTACACACTCCTCACAAAACTTCTCATTAAAGTATATCTCGGGTAGCCCATGTACCATTCCTTTCTTCGATAGCTTCTGTAACCTGCCATAGTGCAAATGACCATACCGCAAATGCCACAGGAGCGCCTTGTCTTCGACATCAACTCGCAAACACCTTTCTCTGTTATAACACAGATTGATTTTGTACATTCGATTCCTTGCCATCTCAACTTTTGCAATTACTCGCTCTTTCTCGTCTTTCAGTTGTAATACTCGATTTTTCAGGAATACCGAGTATCCTTTATCCATGAGTTGTCCCATGCTCAGGATGTTGCTCTTGAGATCAGGTACATAATAAACATTCTCAATCAATCCCTTTAAACCATTCTTTTGTAAATATGAGATTGTACCTTGAACTTTTACTTGAATTTTTGATGCATCTCCAAATGATACAGATCCATCTTCGACAACTCGCATCTCGGTGAACAAATGTTTGTGTCCGCACATGTGATTGCTTGCACCAGTGTCGAGATACCAAATTGTCTCGTTGCTGGTGTCCTTCCCGTCATTAGCAATCATGAGAAGCCCTTCATTCGTCTCTTCTTCTGTGACTAGGTTAATATTTTCTTTTACTTTCTTCTCAGCATAGCAATTTCTTGCGAAATGCCCGACTTTGCCACAGTTATAACATTTGTCTGGATTGCAGTCCTTCGCGTAGTGACCATGCCTGCCACATTTATAACAATCGACATTCGAGTAGTTTGCTCGACCACCTCGTCCTCGACCTCGTCCTCTCCCTCTCGAATTCTGTTGGCTCGACTGCTCTTGCTGATAATATTTGCCTTGATCTCGACCTCTACCACCTCGTCCATTTCTGCGACCTCGTCTGCCGCGACTTCCTCTACCATGAGAATTTTGAGTATAGAGTGCCTTTTCGTCTTTGATAGACACCTTGGCTTGCAGCGCTTCCTCAAGCGATTCGTTCTTCTTCTTTTTGCGTTGTTCATGCGCCTCAAGAGAACCAGCGAGATCCTCAAGGGTCATCTCCTCCAAATTTTTCGACTCCTCAATTGCACAAACGACGTTCTCAAAATTCTCGGTTAATGACCGTAGAATTTTCTCCACCACTCTTGCAGCAGTTAGAGTTTCTCCATTTGATGTGAGTTGATTCACCACTATTTGCACCCGCGAGATGTAGTCGGATACACCCTCCGACATCTTCATCTTCATGCTCTCCAACTCGCCTCGTAGAGTTTGGAGTCTTACTTGCTTTACTCGGTCGGTGCCTTTGAACACCTTTCTCAAAGTGTCCCATGCTTCCTTCGAAGTTGCTGCACCAGCAATCTTCTCGAAACCCGAATCATCCACTTCTTGGAACAAGGAAAAAAGTGCGGTCTTGTCTTTCATATGCGTTTCTTTCAATGCCTTCATCTGATTCATGGTCAGATTGTCCGTTGCTTTCGGCTCGTTATAGCCATTTTCAACTACTTCCCATGCATCTTGCGCTCCGAGCAATGATCGCATCTGAATACTCCAGTTTTCATAGTTCACCTTGGTAAGTCGGGGTAGTGGCAAACCTCCTACCGACATCCGCCCGGGATTTTCCATCGGCTCTGATACCAATTTGCTAATATTCGATAACTGTTCAAATTACAACAGAATATTACTCTACTTATAAACCTAAACAAATCTCTTAACATAACGTTACATTATCACAGTAAATTCTGACCCTTCCCTGCTAAAACGGCCATTACTTATTATGGGTAATTCCAAATCACCAGAAACCTCCACCATTAAAGACTAGACTTAAAGAGACACCAAATAGACTCTTCATTTGCTCAAAATGACCTGGAATTTCTCCTTCAATTCTTCGTTTAAGAGTGTCTTGCAATCTGTCCGTTTTTATTTGAGTTTATTTTTCACAGTAACATGGCATCTAAAAAAGAAGAAATGGTTACTCCAGAAGACCAGAGCTTGTCCTTATATGGGATTCCAGAGAAGCTTGTCCATGGCTATTCAAGAAGAACTTGGAAATTGAACATAATTGTGTAGCATTCTGTCAGTAGATTGTCATTTTTATACTTATCAAAATCACATCCAAGATAGTATATGTTCCACGATTAGATTATTCTGCAAACTTTGATGTCCCTTTTATAGATTTTGAAAAACAGAAACACAAGTTTAAAAACTAAAAACAATATGGTAGTATGTCTGGAGTATTGTTCTTCACTTACGATTTTTGTAGATATACTATTCCCTTGTGAGTTGTTTCACCCTTTGCAATCAATTTTTGGTTTTAATCTTCAAGTATTCATTTCTAAATAGTTAGCAATGGCTAAAATTTCAAACACATTCTTTTCCAGGAATAATCTCAAATTGTTGATGAGAATAAACCATGATAATCATTTTCTGGATTATATGTAGGTGGACAGTTATGTAGGCAGTGGCATCGTAGTAGGTTTAGGCACTGGCTCTGCATCTGCTATGGCTATATAGTATTTGGGAAGGTTACTACAAGAAGAAAATCTTAAAAATATAGTGGGAGTCCCCATGTTAGCACCTCATTCAAGTTATTTCAGATAATTTAGTCATTTACTAACAATAAAATGTCTTTGCTCCAGTACTTGCTTGTAGTTTAACTGAAAATTTCATTTTTTTGTGGTAATTGACTATGTTGTGACGTGACCTGCAGGTCAGTTTCTAGTGTCACTGAAGCTACGGAGGCTCGAATTCCACTTAACAACTACCAAGACGATCTCCAAGTGTGCAATCATTCTTCTAAGATTCTTGTGAAGTTATTTTGAATAAAAGCTCATCGACCTTGCAGTAATGCTAGATGTTCTTTCACAAACCTATAGATTGATTTAGCATTTGATGATGCTGATGTCGTCCAAGAAGGTTCTCTAGCTACGGTAATTGGTCGCCGTAAACTGGAAGGAGGTGAGTCGATAATTCCAGAAAGGGTAGGAGGTTGCATTTTATTTCCCAATACTGTTCTATGTCGTCTACCAGATTAACTATATTGGAGGCACCATTTGACTCTTTCACATGTAGAGTGTTGTCAAAGGTGCGAAGAATCTTGCATTTATCATTAACGAGAAACAATTAGCCAAAGAATTTGAAGGCTCCATTCCAGTTGTGATTCAATCAGTAAGCTCTAAAACTAAAATGATAACTTGCTTCATTTCAGACTTGTTTGCACATAATCAAGGAACAAAATGTTTGCACATCCAATTCATAATAATTAACATATAAAAGTAAAACCTTTTGAACATATTCCTTTCATTTTTAGTGTAAACTTGGTATTTTCCTTTGGTCTTTTTGGTGTTGAAATGTGAGTGACTTAGGTGGTAGACTTGTTTACTTCACCTTCTGTCTTAGTCCATGTTTTTTTGTTATTTTTTAAGAAATGTAATTGTTTTCACAGTTGGTAATAGGTCATGATGCTGATTTACAATGATTTAGAGCGGTTTTGCTCAGATTCTTCTGATTTAGTCAAACAGGAAATGAATCTTCTTCTGATGTTTTTCTGATGTTTTGTCGTGCTTAATGTAATGATTTTTTTTGTGATTTTGCATTTTTGTGGGACCACTCATTTTTTGTAAATTGGGAACTTGTTTGTTTCCACTATTGTATTAGTGAAGTTCCCTACTCTTCATTAGACTATCTCATTCCAGGACATATTGCTCTCTTTGATGTCCATAGTAGACCATTTGTTTACATTCTAGTGTCATTTCCATAGTAGACCATTTGTCCATGTCTTTTTACTTAATTACTTATTTAACTTGCACGAATGGTTCATTAGGCTAGGTGTGGACTGATTACCTATATAGAGTCAGCCTGTAGGATTACCGCGTCCATTGATCGACAAAAATTTGTCCAACGAGTCGAGTGTCTAGATTGAATAATGCATCTTGTTCGGATTTTGTGGGTATATCCGCTGAAAACCCTCAGGAGACAACACTCCTCCTCCTTGGCAACAAAGAGGTTTAACGGCTTGTTGCACGTGCTAAGTGCAACCGTGATTCCTACGAAAGTGAGTTAGGATTTCTTATTTTTTGTATGCTTTTTCCTTTCTTTGTTTTGCTCGGGACTAGCAAAAGTTAGGTGTGGGGGTATTTGATTGACATCATTTCATGTTTATATTTGTATCTTATATCCATTATCTTTCACCTAAACAATGCTATGTTACGAGTTTTATGTTTAGTTTTCAGGAATAAATAGGTTTGAAGAGATGAAGCATAAAAGCACCCAAAAGCAAGAAAAATGACTTAATCGTGAGACCTGGGGACTAAGATGCAAGGGAGAGGGACCTGATCGTAAGACCGAAGGACCTAAGAGCAAAACAGGAAATGCCACACCATCATGGGGAGTATTTTGGCAATTCGATTTGGGCGGAGCTCCAACAGACCAAGTAGATGCATCCAAGACCCAGAAATACTTCAAGCAAAGCCAACAAAGACAACCAGACAGATCTAAAGCTTATAGACCGCCAATTGGCGGTCTGGAACCGCCAATTGGCAGTCCATATAGCCCAGGATCCGTTTAGTTTTCTGTAGCACGTGTATTAGTGTATGCTTAGTCTATTTTTGGTATTGGTTTAGTCCCACATCGGGGGATTGTCCCCGATTAGCTTTTTCCATGCTAATAAATAGAACTCTTCACCTTCCATTGTAATTACCCATTGCTTGGTGGCATTCTCTCTACTAAGGAGTGAGCCTTGAAGCAAAAACTCAAGTTGGAGAAGAATGCTACATTCAATGTGAGTCATTTGTTAATAAAATAATTCTTCTAGTTTCTTTTAATCTTGTCTTTTAATTTGTGCATGTTTGTTTAGTCTTTCCTTTCCTTTTAAGCTTCTTTAATACTTCTTGCTTTCTTAGTTAACTTTCATTTCAGTATTATACTTTCTTTTGTTAATATAGTTAGTGTAATGAGTAGTGAGTAGTTCCATCCCCTTTGGGGGTGGAGTAGATGTATATACATGTTATGTAGGTGTCATGAATGCTTAATATGAATGTTTTGTGTTGATATTAGTATGCTTGCTTGAATTATTAAGAACCTTACTAGATGGTTTCTGCCATAGCTTAGGTACATTCCATGCTTGTCTAAGTGTCTTAATAACAACCTTGCATTGCTCATATTATGCACATAAGTTAGTGTTGTAATGATAGGTCTTGCCATATTTAGGTACTTCTTATGCATTAACAACACTAATTGCTTGAGCTTCTTGTATGCATTTCATACCACACTTATTTCATGTGCACACACACACACTCCACCCCTTAGGGGTTTTCATTCCTGTGATTTTATCTTTTGCATTAGTTGATTAGCTTAGTTGTTTAGTTCATTTCAGCTTGTTTGTTTACTAGTTTACCTTAGTGTAGTGTAGTGTAATACATCTTTCTTCCCTTTCTTTACCTATCGCCTTCGCACAAACCAAGTGTCGACACACCTCCCAGTGTACGACCCGTATTTGCCACCGCTTCAACGTGGCTGTGCACTTGTGGTTAATATAAAACGATCAATTAAGTTTTTGGCGCCGTTGCCGGGGAGGTGCTCTGTCCAGACGTTGGTTTGGGCGATTCGAGGGTTTTTAATTTTTTGTTTCCAGTTTTTCTTAGTTTCACGGAACCATAGGATCAAGGGGAGGCTACTAGACAAGTTGGAGGACCAGAAGCTCCATAAAGACCGCCAATCAGCGGTTGGAGACCGCCAATTGGCGGCCTGGTGAGGGTTTCCGGCTTCAAAATTTGTTCTGGTAGTTACATCTGTAATTTGTGTTATCTGGGAGCCCTATTTTGCATGTTGTGACTTCTCTTTTGCTCCCTGATCATTAATCACTCCCCCATTAATCAACTTGACCCTAAAATCCAAAGCAAAAGACTAGACGTTCTTACTTGTTTAGGTCACGCATCATGTATTGACTTAGGCATATAGTTGTCTTTTCTTTTAGCTTTATTTTCAGTTGTCGAGTGTTGGCGTGAGGTACACAATTTCCTACACTCATTCATTCATCTCGTATGCTCATGCATTAGTTAGTAGGAATTGCATCAGGACAAGAGTGAAAGAGCATTTGATTGGAGCGATTGATTGCTAGATTTAGGATCAAAACGCTATTAAGGAGGGGCTGTCCCATAAAAGATAAGGTGGGGGATTTCATCACCCTTTCCTTGGCCCTAAAAATCACTCTTAATAAAGCCTTAACTAAAAGCAAGTAGACATTGGCCCTAGGATTGCGGGCGTACTAGGAGAGTAATATAGTTGAGACCGTCATGACCTGATCGACGTTGCCTACCTTGTCGATAGTAGGAGGTACTGGATCTCCGGATCTGGTATCACTTGCTGGGCATTGTGGTCCTCGTTGTAGGGAGGTGAGGCGTGTCGAGGCAGTGACCTCGAAGTTAGGTGTCGTCTAGCCTAAGGACCCATTGCCTTACATTGTTTGAGCCGTGCTTGCTAGTTAGGCTTCTTCCTGATCCCACTACCCACGCTAGCTTTAGGGATTCTTCCCTTCTCCTCTGAGTCATCTTCTTCTCACCTACTTCTACGTTTTAGTCTCCTCCCCTTTACACTCTCTGGTAGCGTTTTAGGGTCGAGTCGAGTCGAGCACTTTTTGCGAGCTTAGTCTCGTGGTGGTGAGAGTGGTCGACTCGAGAGTTTTTTGTTGAGATGGATGGTTACATGGGCGACCATCCATATCATTGTTGGGACCAGGACAATTCTTCCTGGTATTCCGGACCCATGCAACCGGGGGTGGCTCAGACGAACACCCCGTATGGTTGGGATAATCTTCATTGTGTGACTGAGCAATCTTCATATTGGGGTAACATGAGAGAGGCACCGACTGCTAGACCACCATCTAGTTACGTCAGATCATATGTTGGTCATCAATCTGAGACATTACAAGAACCTTTGGCCTCTTTCATGCATGTGGTAGATGACATGGGTGCACCAGTGGCTCCAGTAGCCGTACCGTGTCACTATTGTGGGTTGAGTGGTCATGATTTCGGGGAATGTCCTTATGTTCCCCCAGAGACTGAGTATGAGCATACCTTTTCCCAAAATGCTCAATATGACCATTACGCATCCGCGTACAACCCGAGAGGGATGCATTCGTGGGGAGACAATTCGTATTCAAATTCTTATACTTCATTTCCACCCCAGTATGCTCCTCCTGAATACCCAGAATTCTACCAACACCCCACTCCATATCATTGGACTCATTCTCAGCCCATCAACACCCAACCCCAAAATTTCCCAAGCTCTGACTTGGACCTCATCGTTGACCGAAAAAGGTACAATAGAAGAATAAGGCCTACCTACGAGGCTCATGAATGACGGTAGATAACATATACTCTCCGGACCGAGAACCACATGACCAAAACTATAAACTAGTAAATCCTCCTATCTCTTCCTCGGGAAGCTTGACATCTACAGTAGCCATAACAGAGGAATCAACCGAGAGAGAGACCAAAGCCACAATAACCTGATACTGAATTCAAAATATCATGACAAGTTGCTCCCTAACAGCATCCGCGGTCATGCCTGGGCTACTCCACACGCCCTGCTTTCTCTCTCTGCCACGTTACTTCACCTCACTCACCCTCAAATTTTTCTTAACCATACCCAAAACAGTCCGTCCCTCCTACATTCTATTCTCTCCACGATATTTGTAGATCAATCTTCGGTAAAAAAATAATTTTTTTATAAAAAAATAAACAAATAAAAAACATATTTTAGATTTTTTTTGGAAAAATGGTTTAAAATATTTTTAAAACAAGTTTTTCACATTTTTAACAAATTTAAAAAAAGTCAACAAATTGGGCGACGTGCCGCACCCAACCCGTGCCCTGCTCTCGCCTGGGGGCAAACGGTGGACCTAGCCGAAATCGGGCGGAGAATGTGGCAACCCAGGTAGGACATGAACCTAGGCGCCCGGGCAACGCCGTCCAGTTAAATATAGTCTAAAACTAAGCAAATGCCAATGTTCCCTGTAGACAAAGATATCTATGGGCCCGTAGGGAACAACCAGCGGTCATTGTTACTCAAGAATGCCTTATATGGAATTCAAGAAATTACACACTTTTCAAGAAAATATATGTAAATCATACTATCCTATACGTGTCAAAAATTTAAAAATATATTTGGTCAGAACACTCCATTTTAGTTATCAATTATATCCCCCAAAAGTTACCGAAACCAGAAAACAATAGTATCACCATTGAAAATGGGATTCATGGTTTTTTTTACCTTTCTATAGGTTTTAGGAATCAAGATACACGAGCCTGTTTTTGGGGCATGCATGCTGAAAGAACCTAGAGAGAAAATATCAAAAGGAAAATAAATATTGCCAATAGTTGTGGATGTGTTTCTCACCGTAATAACATCAACAGGAGAGTAGTTCCTTTCACAAATTTGAACCTGAGAAATGGGAAGAATAGCCCCATCAATACATGCACTAATTCAATGCAATTAAACAATCAAATATTATATAAATCCCATATAGAAGAACTCAAAATCATGAAATTCACTTTTGACATGAGGTAGAGCTCTTTTCGATGTGATACTAGTTAATCTAACATGTGGTAGAGAGAGGAGAGGAAAATTACATAAACTGCATGAGAGACTACAAACCTGAGATAGTTCAGAGTTATCGAACAAGCTGAAGAACTGCACACAATAGTTTTCAGTACGTAATGCAAGCAGGCCATCAGCACTGCCAACTGCAAATCCATTAGATATGCCTCCATCTATATCTGGATGTGAAATCGGAAGCTGAATACAAGAACTGTTAATAGTTATTCATAATGTGCTTAAGATTCATAACAACGTTTCAAGTTTCAAAAAGAAATATATTAGCCTTGTGGTTTGCGGTTTTGTAATGTTCAAGTATTTCAATAAACAAGAAAAGAAACCACTTCTTCGTGAATGAAACACTACAAAGTTGAGAGTTGAAATGCTCCTACAAACCTTGATCCCTGAAACAGATTTTGAAATATCCATTGAAGGCATCTTCAAAATATGGATCTGATTATGTGCACAGAACACCTGAAAATAGTGCAGCTTTGTCAACCAAGTTATATAAGGTAAAATGAGGATGGATTGACTTAAAAATCAAAGAGGTTTCGAATAAAATGAAATGAATTGGCTATTATTATGGGTCAAATAATTTGAAGCGGGAGTAATGTAAAAAGCAAATTCCATCAACATTCATATCAGGAGACAAACAACAAAAGAAACATGTTCCGCATTGAAGCACCAGCAACATTAGGTACAGTTGACATTTAATCCAATGCATCCAGCCAGCTAGTAGGAACCATACATGAGAAAATACTATGACCATGAAAGGCCAAGCATGACCATAATATCATCTCCAAATGGAGCAATTAGGACAAGTCTTTTAGAAACTCAATTAACATAACCTTAAAAAGTGAGTTCTTATAACACTATCATTCACACAAGGCTCATCCATTTTCAAAGACAAACTCATTCAGCATTTTACTGATAATTTTTTTATAAAGGCGGCCTTTTGGTATGCCACTCCTACGAAAGATACACTTATTATGGCTACTCCAGCATGTTAGGCTTCCTAAAAACTTGATTTTAACTCTTCCCGTGATTGGACTCTTCATTGTGGCCCAAGTAACATTATAAATTGAAATACAAGCTATAAAAAAGGTTGCACATCAAACTTAGCAATGCAATTTGTGTAAATTGAGAAAATACAATATGGCAAGATATTATCATCATCAATAGTCTGCAAGCACACTTGCTACACATACAAGCTATGCTACAACAAAATAGAATTCATGATTCCAGGGTATTCTAGACTTATATATGATTGAAGCCTCGTATTACTACATTATACTTGTGTTGTGTACAAAAAATGGTACCAAGCATGCTAATTGCATATTCCATTAGTTCCTCAAACTGTTCGGAATGATCCAATGTAAAGCGGACAAGAAATTTCATGTTCCACAAAATCCAGCATGTCAAACTTCGGTCTTCAAATCTAAAGATTAGGTATGGTACTTATATCCAAACAGCCAACCCATTTGTAATGGTTGATCTTGATCCCTGACGGTTTAGAAGCTTGTAGCCACAATTTGAACGTTAACCATCATTTAAACAAATGATAAATCTAAAGAATCGTAAGCCAAGTAATGCCAACTAACAAGTAGGTCGAGCAACTCATTGAGGGAAGAAGTTTACATTTGCATTGTATTAATAGCCCATACTTAAAACTTCTTTTGATTTATTACAGAAAGAATGCCTTATTGATAATTATATTTAAATTGATTTCAATAAATAACACCAACTGACCTTAGTTGGTAGAGCGGAGGACTGTAGTACTAATGAACAGATAATCCTTAGGTCGCTGGTTCGAATCCGGCATATTCTGAATTTACCCTTGGAGACCCAACATATATTGACGTCTCTTTCCTTATCCATTCCACCAAAGCAAACTACGAACTGAGGCCGAAACAGAAGACACCACAAATGGTGGGGAGACGACAATGCTATCATCGTTCATGTCTTCTTCCGCTACATTCCCATGTCTTTTCCCACCACCCACGTCCAAATTCCATCCAACCATTGCTTCTCGGAATATTATTCTCCTCCGATCCCCAGCGAAGGCAATTAAGCCCGCTATGGCGTGTGCTTCGCATAGCGGTGCCTCGCCTCAGCTTCTCGAAGCCGCCAAATACACTGTGAGTTTAGACTGCTCTTCTGTTGGTGTGTTACGTGGTGGAGTGTTTGGCTGCTGTTACTTACAAGTTATATCTATAGTGTTCATGAACATATGATGATGGATTGCGAAGATAGTAGATTTTCATAAGCATTTAATTGAATCCTAACATATAACTCATGATCGTGGAATTTGACTTGAACCTAGAAGATGGTAACTCTCCAGGAGTGTTGGGAACTTGGGGTTGTGTTCAAAACTCGATGAGAATTGGACTCGTGGGATGCACATGCAACAAATATATTGCCGACTGAGAGTGTCTTCTCTAGTACACAATATGATCAATTGAATGGAGGATTAATGGATCTTGGTGGACGATTGAATTGTCTCCTTATATAAGTAGAATTGCCAAGTAACTTTTACCTAAGTATTTGAGTTTTAGAAATTCTAAACAATAGATCCGCTTAGGGTATGCTACTGTTGTGATTTAACATCTTTTTTGTCATACTTGGCCAAATTCTAACGTGCAACTACATGATCTTGTTTCTTCATTATCCTTCTCTTAAGAATAAACTTGTTACATGCAGTAACTGTTAATATTGGATAACTGTTTTGGTAGAGGGAGGAGAGACAAAACTAAAAACTTTCTTCTATTTCTCTTCTCTTACTTGTTCAAATTACAACAGAATATTACTCTACTTATAAACCTAAACAAAGCTCTTAACATAACGTTACATCATCACAGTAAATTCTGACCCTTCCCTGCTAAAACGGCCATTACTTATTATGGGTAATTCCAAATCACCAGAAACCTCCACCATTAAAGACTAGACTTAAAACACACCAAATAGACTCTTCATTTGCTCACAATGACCTGGAATTGCTCCTTCAATTCTTCGTTTAAGACTGTCTTGCAATCTGTCCGTTTTTATTTGAGTTTATTTTTCACAAATTCCTCCCTTAAACTCAAATCTCTTCCATCTCGGATACCAACTGCCATCTTACATTTGTCGAGTAGAACCATTGGTAACAGTTTTGTGAACATGTCGGCTGCTTGATCATGGCTCGCTACGTGATACAACTTCACGCTTCCATCTCGGATCTGTTCTCGGATGAAGTGAAACTTCACGTCGATATGCTTGCTCCTTTCGTGATGCACTGGATTCTTCGCGAGTTCGATCGCCGATTTGCTGTCAACTAGGATCTCGGTTGCTTTTTCTTGTCCGAGATTCAACTCGCTAAGCAATTTCCTTAGCCAAACTACATGTCGCACACACCCTGATGCCGCCACATATTCTGCATCACATGTTGAGAGTGTCACGATTGGTTGCTTCTTCGACATCCATGTGAATGATGTATCTCCCATGAAAAATATGTATCCTGATGTACTCTTTCGATCATCTATGTCTCCGCACCAGTCACTGTCGGAATATCCCATTAACTTATACTCTTCTGATCTCGAATAAAATAGCCCAAGCGATTCTGTACCTCGGATATATCGCAGAATTCTCTTCAATGCTTTCCAGTGTGTACTGACCGGTTCTTCCATGAATCGACTTACCACTCCAACGCTGTAGGATATGTCGGGTCTTGTGCATGTCAAATAATGCAGACTTCCCACCAAACTTCGGTACCTTGTCGGATCAACTCGATCTCCTCCATCATACCTCGAGAGCTTTGCACCTGGTTCCATTGGTGTCGAAACCGGATTGCAATCTGCCATCTTGTTTTTCTTCAAGATATCTCTCGAGTATGCTTCTTGCGATATAAAAATTCCCGACGTTCCTTGTCGGACCTCCAGACCAAGGAATGACTTCATCAAACCCAAGTCTGTCATCTCGAATTCTCTCTTCATGTCGTCTTTGAACTTTTCAACCATCTCGGGATCATCTCCCATGAAAATTAGGTCATCAACATAAATAGAGACAACTAACAATTTATCTTCTTCTTTCTTCACATACAATGCATGCTCATATGGGTACTGTTTGAACCCATTCTCCTTTAAATGATTGTCAATGCGAGTATTCCAAGCTCGAGGTGCCTGCTTTAACCCGTAAAGTGCTTTCTTCAATTTCAGCACCTTGTGTTCTTTCCCGGCTTTCATGTACCCAGATGGTTGTTCGAGATACACTTCTTCTTCTAGTGCTCCATTCAAGAATGCTGACTTCACATCCATCTGGTATATCGGCCATCCGACTTGTGCTGCATGCGAGATGAGAAGTCGGATTGTCTCCATTCTTGTAACTGGGGCAAAGACATCGTCATAGTCAATCCCGACTTTCTGTCTGTAGCCTTTTGCTACAAGTCTTGCCTTATACCTCTCCAACTCGCCTTGAGCATTCATCTTTTTCTTGAATACCCACTTCACTCCAATGGCCTGAGTGCCTCTCGGTAGTTTTGCGAGTTCCCATGTCTCATTCTTCTCGATTGAATTGATCTCGTCATTCATGGCTGCTTGCCATTTCTCGCTCTTCACTGCTTCTTCAAAACTTATGTTCTCGGCATCTGCAAGAAGACATATGAGATGTACCTCGCTTGTTGATTCATACAGATCTCGCAAGCTTCGCATTTTCGTATGTCGGGGCTCTTCCTCATCATCGGTTGGTTGAGGGCTTCTTGCTATCTCGGACTATGAGATTGTTGTTGTATTGGTTGATGATTCTCCCCTTTCTACTGTCACCTCAGAAGAATTTTTCCAGTCCCACTAACCTGCTTCATTCACTTTCACATCGCGGCTTACCATCACTTTCTTGTTTATTGGATCGAGAAGCTTGAAGCCTTTAGATTTCTCATCATAACCAATGAACACAAACTTCTTGCTCTTATCTTCTAGTTTGGTTCTTCGTTGATCTGGAACGTGTGCATAAGCCATACTGCCGAACACTTTCAGATGCGAGATTGTCGGCTTTCTACCACTCCATGCTTCCTGTGGAGTTTTATCTTCCAAATTTGCATGTGGACATCGGTTTTGCACGTATATCGCACATTGCATGGCTTCTGCCCAGAATTCTTTTGGCAACCTTTTACTCTTCAGTATCGATCGAACCATGTCAAGAATGGTCTGATTCTTTCTCTCTGCCACACCGTTTTGCTGAGGTGAGTATGGAGCAGTTAGGAACCTTCTTATTCCATTTTTGCTGTAGTATCTCGCAAACTCAGTTGAGTTGTATTCACCCCCTCGATCAGAACACAAAGCTCTTACAAACTTGCCAGTTGCCTTCTCTACCATTACTTTGAATTTTTTAAACACTTCAAATGCTTCAGATTTTTCTCTTAGGAAATAGACCCAAGTCTTTCTGGAATAGTCATCGATAAAAGTTATGAAATATCTTTTACCACTGAATGACTCCAGAGTGATTGGCCCACAGATGTCGGTGTGTATTAACGCGAGATGATATGTTGTCCGGTATTCGGCCTTCTTCTGAAATGAGTGTCTTGAGTGCTTCCCGAGTACACACTCCTCACAAAACTTCTCATTAAAGTATATCTCGGGTAGCCCATGTACCATTCCTTTCTTCGATAGCTTCTGTAACCTGCCATAGTGCAAATGACCATACCGCAAATGCCACAGGAGCGCCTTGTCTTCGACATCAACTCGCAAACACCTTTCTCTGTTATAACACAGATTGATTTTGTACATTCGATTCCTTGCCATCTCAACTTTTGCAATTACTCGCTCTTTCTCGTCTTTCAGTTGTAATACTCGATTTTTCAGGAATACCGAGTATCCTTTATCCATGAGTTGTCCCATGCTCAGGATGTTGCTCTTGAGATCAGGTACATAATAAACATTCTCAATCAATCCCTTTAAACCATTCTTTTGTAAATATGAGATTGTACCTTGAACTTTTACTTGAATTTTTGATGCATCTCCAAATGATACAGATCCATCTTCGACAACTCGCATCTCGGTGAACAAATGTTTGTGTCCGCACATGTGATTGCTTGCACCAGTGTCGAGATACCAAATTGTCTCGTTGCTGGTGTCCTTCTCGTCATTAGCAATCATGAGAAGCCCTTCATTCGTCTCTTCTTCTGTGACTAGGTTAATATTTTCTTTTACTTTCTTCTCAGCATAGCAATTTCTTGCGAAATGCCCGACTTTGCCACAGTTATAACATTTGTCTGGATTGCAGTCCTTCGCGTAGTGACCATGCCTGCCACATTTATAACAATCGACATTCGAGTAGTTTGCTCGACCACCTCGTCCTCGACCTCGTCCTCTCCCTCTCGAATTCTGTTGGCTCGACTGCTCTTGCTGATAATATTTGCCTTGATCTCGACCTCTACCACCTCGTCCATTTCTGCGACCTCGTCTGCCGCGACTTCCTCTACCATGAGAATTTTGAGTATAGAGTGCCTTTTCGTCTTTGATAGACACCTTGGCTTGCAGCGCTTCCTCAAGCGATTCGTTCTTCTTCTTTTTGCGTTGTTCATGCGCCTCAAGAGAACCAGCGAGATCCTCAAGGGTCATCTCCTCCAAATTTTTCGACTCCTCAATTGCACAAACGACGTTCTCAAAATTCTCGGTTAATGACCGTAGAATTTTCTCCACCACTCTTGCAGCAGTTAGAGTTTCTCCATTTGATGTGAGTTGATTCACCACTATTTGCACCCGCGAGATGTAGTCGGATACACCCTCCGACATCTTCATCTTCATGCTCTCCAACTCGCCTCGTAGAGTTTGGAGTCTTACTTGCTTTACTCGGTCGGTGCCTTTGAACACCTTTCTCAAAGTGTCCCATGCTTCCTTCGAAGTTGCTGCACCAGCAATCTTCTCGAAACCCGAATCATCCACTTCTTGGAACAAGGAAAAAAGTGCGGTCTTGTCTTTCATATGCGTTTCTTTCAATGCCTTCATCTGATTCATGGTCAGATTGTCCGTTGCTTTCGGCTCGTTATAGCCATTTTCAACTACTTCCCATGCATCTTGCGCTCCGAGCAATTATCGCATCTGAATACTCCAGTTTTCATAGTTCACCTTGGTAAGTCGGGGTAGTGGCAAACCTCCTACCGACATCCGCCCGGGATTTTCCATCGGCTCTGATACCAATTTGCTAATATTCGATAACTGTTCAAATTACAACAGAATATTACTCTACTTATAAACCTAAACAAATCTCTTAACATAACGTTACATTATCACAGTAAATTCTGACCCTTCCCTGCTAAAACGGCCATTACTTATTATGGGTAATTCCAAATCACCAGAAACCTCCACCATTAAAGACTAGACTTAAAGAGACACCAAATAGACTCTTCATTTGCTCAAAATGACCTGGAATTTCTCCTTCAATTCTTCGTTTAAGAGTGTCTTGCAATCTGTCCGTTTTTATTTGAGTTTATTTTTCACAGTAACATGGCATCTAAAAAAGAAGAAATGGTTACTCCAGAAGACCAGAGCTTGTCCTTATATGGGATTCCAGAGAAGCTTGTCCATGGCTATTCAAGAAGAACTTGGAAATTGAACATAATTGTGTAGCATTCTGTCAGTAGATTGTCATTTTTATACTTATCAAAATCACATCCAAGATAGTATATGTTCCACGATTAGATTATTCTGCAAACTTTGATGTCCCTTTTATAGATTTTGAAAAACAGAAACACAAGTTTAAAAACTAAAAACAATATGGTAGTATGTCTGGAGTATTGTTCTTCACTTACGATTTTTGTAGATATACTATTCCCTTGTGAGTTGTTTCACCCTTTGCAATCAATTTTTGGTTTTAATCTTCAAGTATTCATTTCTAAATAGTTAGCAATGGCTAAAATTTCAAACACATTCTTTTCCAGGAATAATCTCAAATTGTTGATGAGAATAAACCATGATAATCATTTTCTGGATTATATGTAGGTGGACAGTTATGTAGGCAGTGGCATCGTAGTAGGTTTAGGCACTGGCTCTGCATCTGCTATGGCTATATAGTATTTGGGAAGGTTACTACAAGAAGAAAATCTTAAAAATATAGTGGGAGTCCCCATGTTAGCACCTCATTCAAGTTATTTCAGATAATTTAGTCATTTACTAACAATAAAATGTCTTTGCTCCAGTACTTGCTTGTAGTTTAACTGAAAATTTCATTTTTTTGTGGTAATTGACTATGTTGTGACGTGACCTGCAGGTCAGTTTCTAGTGTCACTGAAGCTACGGAGGCTCGAATTCCACTTAACAACTACCAAGACGATCTCCAAGTGTGCAATCATTCTTCTAAGATTCTTGTGAAGTTATTTTGAATAAAAGCTCATCGACCTTGCAGTAATGCTAGATGTTCTTTCACAAACCTATAGATTGATTTAGCATTTGATGATGCTGATGTCGTCCAAGAAGGTTCTCTAGCTACGGTAATTGGTCGCCGTAAACTGGAAGGAGGTGAGTCGATAATTCCAGAAAGGGTAGGAGGTTGCATTTTATTTCCCAATACTGTTCTATGTCGTCTACCAGATTAACTATATTGGAGGCACCATTTGACTCTTTCACATGTAGTGTGTTGTCAAAGGTGCGAAGAATCTTGCATTTATCATTAACGAGAAACAATTAGCCAAAGAATTTGAAGGCTCCATTCCAGTTGTGATTCAATCAGTAAGCTCTAAAACTAAAATGATAACTTGCTTCATTTCAGAAACATATTTTTTTAGTCGTCTTTAGAACAAGGATGTTATTTTAATTAATACTCAAGCTACTGTTGATGTGTTTTGAGTTTCTTAACATATATCTTCTAATTAGAGGTTAATCCTACTACTGGAGAATACAACTTTAGTGTTGTAATGTCATTCAGAAATGTTCAGGTGTGGAGAAGACCAGCTTTTGGTCAAGCATGTGGGAATTTGGTTTCTAGAATTGTTAAGTACAGGAAAACAGGGAGCATCGGTCGACCGTGACTTAAGTCATTGTCGACCGGAAAAGTCCAAAGCGTCCAGGATTCATCAAAATGTGAGTTTCGGTCGACCGGTGTTGGGCACACGGTCGATCGAAAACTCCTAGAGCCTTCAGGACTCGGATCAAAGCAAGAGTCGGTCGACCGGTGCTGGGCACGCGGTCGATTGAAAACTTCTAGGAGCTTCAAGTCGAGAATCAGCATCGCGGATCGGTCGACCGGGAACTTCTAGGGGCTCCCAGGAGCTGTTCAGAAGCGCGGCACGGTCGACCGGCTTGGGGTGAACGGTCGACCGAATGATGGCGGTTACACGGAAAATAGACAATCGGTCGACCGATGGAGAATTCCAATCGACCGTTGCAGACAGTTTTGCCCACGATCTGCATGTTTATTTGTACGATTTTAGCCCATTATAAAAGGGGTTTTTCGCCCTAATTTTGTAACACAACATACAATACTTATTTCCTTGAGAGAGATTAGGCTAGAGAGAGATCTAGAGTGCTTTGGGAGATATATTGCTTCCAATCGTTTGTAATCTCGGAGACTTCTCTTGTTGGAGAAGAGCTGAAAGGAAAGGAAACCCAGAGACCCCCCAAGGACGTAAGCATCTTGCTGAACCTTGTAAATCACGTGTGTCGTGGTTTGCTTCAGGTGTGTTGTGTGAGATTGCTTGTCTATTTCATCTTATTCGTGTTTCTTGTTGTATTAAGTTTGGGAGAGGGTTCGAAGTTAATTCCGCAAATCAATATTCGGATTTACGTGGTGCGTTTAATCTGTAGTCGTGTTAGTGCATTGTTAGATCCCCCTCCAACAAAGCACACCCCATAGGAGGCGATTATCCTTTAATTACCAATGAAGGATACCATATTCTCGATGTAATTTTCACATCACCAATAAAAGATATATGTGAGTCATTTTGGAACTCAATTTTTTTCATTTTTATGGGATAGCTTTACTTGTAAAGAACTTCTGAGGTTATTGAAACATTTAAGGTATTTGATTCCTCGTAACTTCAAACTTGATGATTATTTCAAAGGTTATTTTTGTTTACATGTGGGACAAGTAATTTACCTCATCTAGTTAGTACTTGAGTAGTGTAACATTGGACCTGTTCTGACATAATTTAGTTATAAGTTTGCCCACTGTTTAAAATATTTCTCATTTCAAACGTTTCACTAACTTCTTCGTATTTTGTATGTTTCATTGATGTTTTTAAGTTCAAGTGGCGGAGAAGCTGAATCAAATTAATGGTGTTGTTGGGCACGGAATAATAATTGATGCCCCGTGAGTTCTCTTGCCCACGACGAGCTATCACAGTGTTCTCTTTACTTTCTTATATATATTAACTTCATCGTCAAAAATTTACAATAACCAATTCAAGAAATCATGATTTGCTGTAATGTGACATACGACATAAAATATCCTTATAATTTGAAGAAGACTGTTAGATGCCATGAGTTTTGAAGAGGTGTTTAGAGGAAACCTCTTTTGAATAATTGCTAAATCTACATAGCAATAACATTTTGATGAAAACTCATGAGCATGTAAGAAAATACAAATAGCAACAGATGATTAAGATTCAGTAGTGATTATTGTAACGATTTCAGAAGCAACTCATCTGACTATCTGCGAAAGGTTCTACTTCAGAAATCGTTGTAGCTGCTTTATTACATTTTATAGTTTCCCTTGTTTCCCGCAAATGCATACCACTTACCCTGGTTTTGGCATTCCCTTGTTTCCAAGAATCTCAAAACAAGGTGTTTGTTAAAACTATTGTTCCAAAAAACAAATGAGCTGTTACTCTAAAAAGACAATCTGGGATTTTTCGGATAGTTGTGTTCCCATGCCTTACCCTACAACTTGTAATAGTTACGTTCTTCTTGCTTAGTGATTGTCTTCTGCCGATCAATGCATGGTTATGTGCAATGTTTAACCGTACTAAAAATGTTTACTATGTACTAAAATGGTTATATACCTTTCATTTTTTCTCTCATACCTTTCATTTTTCTCTCTCACCTACCTAGCATACGTTCTCTATTTTATATGGTTAGATGAGATCTCAAACCTGTTACTTGTCAATATCTTTGGATTTTGTACAGATCTTCGAGATGCATAAGTATAACAAGCAAATTAAACACAGATGGAATAATTAGTTCGTGGATTGTGATGGTACCTGACTCGCGAACACCTTACCTACCATAGGTAATAGCTTTAAATAACACACGTAACAGTCTAAAATAATACTTCACGTTTCCGATAGTGCTAACTGCCAAATTCTTAACAGAAATTGGTGACCTTTTCTGAGTAATTCTTAATACAATTAGTGACTTTTTTAGGAAATACATTAGTGATTGTTTTGTTTCGGAAACATTAAAGTGTTTTTTTGCTTAAATACTCTTCATTTCCACTTATAATACCACTAATACCTTTCATTTCTTTTCTCATACCTTTCTTTTTTCTCTCACTTACCTAGCATACGTTCTCTATTTTATGTGGTTAGATGAGATCTCAAACCTGCTACTTGTCAATATCTTTGGATGTTGTACAGATCTTCGAGATGCACAAGTATAACAAGCAAGTTAAACACAGATGGAATAATTAATTCTTGGATTGTGATGGTACCTGACTCGCGAACACCTTACCTACCATAGGTAATAGCTTTAAATAACACACGTAACAGTCTTAAATAATACTTCACGTTTCCGATAGAGCTAACTGCCAAATTCTTAACAGAATTAGTGACCATTTTTGAGTAATTCTTAATACAATTAGTGACATTTTATAGCAAAAACATTAGTGACTGTTTTGTTTCGGAAACATTAGTGTTTTTGCTTAATACTCTTCATTTCCACTTATAATACCACTTATACCTTTCTTCTTTTTTTCTTCTTTCGTACCTTTCTTTTCTTTCTCACCTACCTAGCATACGTTCCATTTTCATTCTATTGTATTTGTTGCATCCATATCCTTTTCTAGATTATCCGATGGGACAGTGGCGGTGCCACTTATGTTAAGAGAGGAGCCCGAACCCCCTTAGATTTTCAATTTTGCCTTGTAAAATGTATATTGACTAGGATTTTACCATTTCGGTTTTGAATTTCATGTAGTTAAGTATACACCAACTGGATTATGCCCTCTTAAAATTTGGATTTTAACTAATTAAGTATACCCATATTGGATTTTTGAAACCCTTAAAACTTTTTCAGCAAGTAATACAAATTGTGTCATCCTTACTTGAAATCTTGGCATCGCCCCTGGATATATATAGATGCTTGCTAAGGTAGCTGGTGACTCAAACACTAACCTACCCTGAACTAGCTCAAATATTCATATGGGGGTTTGTGCGCCAAAAAATAGATGAAAAGAAAACAAATTCTCTTTAACAAATATCTTTCCAGGCGTTTGTGTTAGTTTAAAAAAAATCCCTTTGTTTTCCTATATAATCTTGAATGTATAAGAAAAATTTCCCTTTGTCATCTCCTCCTTTAGGTAACCAATGAAACTCGCATGAAAGTTAAGAATCACATATAACATGTTAAATATCTTAAGAATAGTATATACTACATAATACTTTTAATAACAAAAATATAAAAACTACTTTTGAAAATAAAATACAAATTACATGATTATTGTTAAACAATAATAATAATAATAATAATAATGAATAACAAAATTGACAAAAAAATATTATGTACGAGAAGTAACTCATGATAATTTATCTTAAACTTAACATGTATACATATATTAAATAACAATAATAATTATATATTTCATAAACTTGTAATAATACAAACATTAACACTACTTTCAAAATTAAAATAAATAAATTGCATGAATAGTTTTTATATTCAAAATAATATATAAAACAATTATGAACCAAAACCAAGAATATGGAACATGTGGCATGTTTACCATTACATTATTATATTCGTAGAAAACATATCACTAGTTTTCAAGCTTAGAAAAGATATTGGCAATTTGCTTGAAGATTTTGACGATGAGTTGAATGATATTGGGAAATAGTAATTTAGGCTCTAAAATATATGAAAACGTAAAGATGCAACTCAAAGTTGATCATCTCAACAATAAAGAAATAACTAATAAAATTGTTAGGAACGATGACCCTTTAATCACAAACTAAATATTCTACTAAATGCGGAAGTAAAACTAAGTAGGGATACAACAAGCAAGCCATAAAATTGACACCGGATTGTTATAGAGGTTCGATCACAGTCACCGTGATATAGTCCTCTCTTTCCAGCTCCATTCGATCTTCTCCCCCCGCTTAAGTTTACACTTGATCCTATCGACTCAATAATTGAAAAAATTACAAGTCTTGGTCCAAAGTTTTATTACAATCTTGAGTTTTTGTTACAATGCTTCTTCTCTTGATAATCTTAATCAACCTATTAAGATGATTTACACACATAAGTATATATGCAATGCATGTAATCATGTTTGTCTACTTTGATTGACTAGGTTGATTAATTAAGATTAGTTTGATAAATCATTAAAATTAACATGTATTAAGGCCTAAAAGTCAACAATCTCTCCATTTTTTTATGATGACAAACATATGTCTTAATGCTTGAGATTAAATTTAATTCTCCCATTTCTATATGATTTCTCTCCCTTCATATATATGAACTTTGCATGTATATAATGCTCAACTATAAATATGCATAGTATAAATTAATTTAAGCTCAATCTTTTATCACAAATTAATACATTATGCTTTTGCAATTGCAATCTTGAATGGTTGATTTTTTTATATGTAGTGAGGTTATCTTTCTTAAACTTGATTGTACTATCTATATTATGTTAGTCTTTTATGTGCACTACTGGAAAGTCAACCTACCACGTCACCTCTACCACGTCGGTTAATTACAAACCGATGTGGAAGACCCCCTACCTCGTAGGTTTTATCAACACCGACGTGGTAGGGTGTCTTTTTAATATATATTTTTATAAAATTAAAACCCTACCACGTCGGTTTTCAGAAAACCGACGTGGTAGGGGGTCCTTTTAATAATTATATGTTTTAAATTAAAACCCTACAACTTTGGTTTTAGGAAATCCGATGTGGTAGGTTTTTTTTTAAATTTTGGAAAATGCATTACTGAAATGTTTGAATAAAAATGTGTTTTCTATAAAATCATAGGTTTATTAAGAGATGAGGATTAATGTGTCCTACTATTAAGCAATCAAATGGGTGATGAAGAAAGCCGCTCCGACACGGACATCACATGCATTATTTGATTCTATGATCTTGTACAGGTTTGTGTATTTTCAATGAAGTATGTAAATAAAGATGATTAATTGAAGAAAGAAATAAATGATGTGATACGAGTCATACGACTCTCATTGGCCAAATCACTTAAATTTACACTAGACCAACTTACATATGTGGTAGGTTTAGGAAAAAAAAACTTAATTTGATCATTATAATCTATAAGCTCATTCCTAATTTTATCATGTGAATACATCTATATTTGGTTTGAGTTCCTCTTATTTGGATAAGCATATCATTTTTAATATTTTTTTAAAATTAAAACCCTACCACGTCGGTTTTAGGAAATCCGACGTGGTAGTGGGTCTTCCACGTTGGCAAACACATAAGCCGACGTGGTAGGGGATTTGGACCCGATTTTCTGGACTCTGGAATGGATTTGGACTGAAGTGGTCTACCACGTCGGATTTTAATTAATCTGAGGTGGTAGGGGGTATTCCACGTCGGCCTTTAAATAGTCCGACGTGGAAGGGTTGAATTTTTGTTTGGTATAGTCGCATAAAAGAAATTGAAATCCCACCAAACTGGAAATCAACAAAAATAAACCCTAGCCGCCTACCTCTCCCCAACAACATCGACCTTCCCATCCAGAAGTAGAGATGGGTGAGAGATCCATTTCCTTCTCCACTTCCTATCCGCTTCCTACCTCGCGATCCCACGTTCTCCACTCCTCCGCCTCCAAACCCCGACCCTGCCGTCCCTTCTCCGGCGACCGACCGAACGGGAGTCGAGAAAATGGAGACCTTAAAGACTGATCCAGCGTAGTCGAATCCGTACATCTAGGTGGGGGTTTGATTTTGAATTTTTGCTGTGGATTTCAATTTGGAAGAAATTTTGACGTTGAATTGACATGCAACCATTGATGTCAATATTTGATTCCGAAATTTGCTCCTCAAATGGTTGTCGGAATGCATGTATCCTCAAGGAAAGGAAACATTCATTCATTCATTCATTTTTGTAGATTGACTTAAAAAATAGATCCATATATAAGAATGTTTTTTTATTTGTTGCCTTATTAGATGAATCTTTTGTGTATTGTTTGAATGAATGCTGCAAGAAATGTATGTGAATTTGAAATTTGTTGAATTGAATATGAATGTTGCAGAGATTGAGTGTGAATTACAGACATTAAATCTAAAAATAAAAAAACAAAACAAAACAAAACCCTAAAACGTTGGTATAAAACCGACGTAGAGGGTATAAAAACCGAAAAATATTTTTTTTATATTAAGTGGTCTACCACGTCGGTTGCATAGGAAACCGACGTGGTAGACCCCCACCACCACGTCGGATTTTAGACCGACATGAAAGAGTACTCCCGTATAACATCTCCCACTTACCACGTCAGTCAACTAAGTCGGTCAACCCGACGTTGTACCTGTAGGATTTCGTGTCCCTATGTATGTATATATTTTAATTTTTTTAATACAAACATTAAGATCGATTTCATATTTTCATTGATTTTACGTACATGTATTTGTTTATTCTAATATCATGCATTCCTACACATATTAAAATAAACAAAGGATAGATGATCATACCCAAAAATTCTCTAAAACCTTTCAGAAGATCCGGAGTTCCATTACTCGTCGAATCGCCCGCCAATTCGTCTCCAAGTGTTCACCAAACTATAAACAAGATTAGAGACAAATGAGCTAGCCAATCAATCTTTAATTAAGCTTAGAATCTAGCTAATAACCCCTCTTTAAGCTGCTGAGATTTCTATCTCCAAAACTTAAAACTATTAAGAGATTTTCGTGGTGATTAAGGGAGAGATTAATGAGAGAGAGAATTTATGCATTAACATAAACAAGTAGGATGAGGGGTCCTTTTATAGGCTCGCAAAACATCATTATCAAGAACTATTCTTTAGTCACGATCTTTTGCTTATTCTCTCCTAAAATTAATGTCAAATTGCCACATAAGCATCCTAAAAAACGTTTGATCTAATCTGGAATTAATCCACCCATGATCTAATTATTCTCTTAATAATTCAGGCAAAAATCGTGTTGTTCGGTTGACCGAGAATTCTTCTCGGTTAACCAAACCATTCGGTTTTAACACATGTTCGGTGAACCGTGAGCTAGACGGTCGACCGAATATGCTTGAGAAAAATTCTATGGAAAAATTCGGACGATCCGCGTCTTGCTCCGGTCGACCGTTGACCCACCAAAATTTCTCCAGGTGAATCTTCATCGGACGACCGTGTCACCTTCGGTCTACCGAAAATATCCCAAGATATCTCCTAGATATTTTCTCTCGGTTGACCGTTCACGCTTGGTTGACCGAACCCAATTGTCCAGGCACTCCAGACAATTTCGGTCAACCAATTGTGTTTTACTCGTTCCTCGTTTGGTTGACCGTTCCGAAGACACCTCGGTCGACCAAACCCTAAACGGTTTACCGTGTTTGACCCTGATTTTGTCTTTGTCAAATTTTGGATTTATTTCCAAGAAAATTTGATCTTTTGGGGTTTTTAGAAAATTCATATCTTATGTAATATATTATGCTGTGTAATATTAAATTATTACACCCCATAATATATACACATCATATGAATTTATTATGATTCTAATTATGTCAATTCTCATGACATATTGATTTTATTCATTCACTACATGTGTCCCTTTTTCACATGAAACTTGACACATCATATGAACTCAAAATCAAGCTTCTTGTTTCCCAGTTTTGTGGTGTGACCTATAGGAGGATCTAAGCCAAATAGATAGCGATATTAAACACTTAATATCCCAAACTATAAGCGGTATCTAGCTACACATTATAGTTACCCAATTAGCGTAGATGTCTTTGTTCCACTTGAACGAAAACACGATCCATTTAGTGATGTAAGTGCATCACTTGTGTTCGTCCATTACCTCATGATATTAAGAATATATACAAAGTAGAAATGTGTCACCTTTGTATTATATTTATTTATTTATCTCTTTAAGCTAATTATAACTATGTAACTTAACTCAAGTTACATTGTGCACATTATAATTTTGCTTTATCAAGGAACCCACTAATATCATCACTCAATTAAGAGGGGCAAGATAATCGTTTGACTAGCTATATTTTCAAACACAAGTCATGTTCAACCAACTATTGCCTTTATCACTATTCTCATTGATAGCTTTTGACAACAATCAAATTAAGCACTTCCTGAGTGAAAAGATATAAGTCTCATATCTTAGGATCCAAGACATAGTAAAACATTAATGACACGAAACACAATTCTATAATGTTTTACTTGTTAGGTCTATTCAATATATAAAAGTAATCTTTTACTCTTTTATATACTCGTGTCGTCAATTATTTGTAGAGCTACAACAATCGATGACCAACACGACAATCTTATCTCAGTGATTAATGTTCCATGTTAATTACCATGATTGTGAATAACTTTTGATTTATGTAAACCATTATCTTTTAGAGCTCTACGGTTACCATAATCAAGGAACAAAATGTTTGCACATCCAATTCATAACAATTGACATATAAAAGTAAAACTTTTATAACACATTCCTTTCAGTACCGCCTTAATATCCGACGTTATATACCTTTTTTCCAGCAGTGGTGTTAAATCAATAGGTTGTATATATGTTGACTAGAAAATTATATGTTTTATTTTTATGGGATACTAGTAATATCTACAAGCAACATTAACAACATAAATTTGATTAAAAGGAAACTAGATTCCACTAATAAGGTTGAAATGATGAACCCGTCGACGTTGATTCTAATCCTACCCAAAGACACGACGAAGGATAGAAAGATCACCAAACAAAAGTAACCCAACAAAATTTCAAAGTTGATTTTCTATTTCCATTTTCTACCAAATCTCCATTTTTCCTCAAGAAAATCATTCCTCCAACAGGAGAGGATGTGCTAATGGTGGGGTGAGTGGTGGTTGGGCTTGCGAGATTGTTAGAGAGATGAAGAAGTCGAGATGGATGGAGGAGTAGGAGGACGACATGCTTTTTTGGTCCTTGTTGGTGTTTTCATTATGGGTATTTTTTATTGTAGTATAAGTCTTTTGGTGTTATATGTCGAGTATTTTCATATTATAGTTTTTTATTATTATGTATTAATTAATGTTTTTATTAATTCTTGATGAACCAAAAAAAATGGTACTCAGTGTTGTTTGGAGTACGAGTTTTTATAGATTGTAGACTAGGTGTTTGTTTGATCAATATGACCTAATCAATCCAATCACTCCTTACTTAAGTGTTAATGATGCAATAGAAATAACAATTGAAACAAGTAGAGTAGAGTAAGGCAAACCACAAAAGACATGGCAATTTTTAAAGATGTTCGGCACCCACAACCCGGGTCCTAGTCCTCTTTTGTAAGTTCCATTCGATCCTACGAGCTCAGCCTACGTCTTCATTAATCTGATCTTCATTCAGGGCTGAGACCAAGCCTTTACAAAGCAAACTCGGGAACACCCTCGCCGATCTTGGGGTCTTCTGTCACAACCGAAAAGGGACGCTTCATTTTGGAAGCCTTGTACAACAACTGAGTATAAGTGCAACTCTAGCTTGAGCAATTGAATAATTGATGAGAGTATGATTGGTTCAAGTGGAATTTGAAAAACAAAAGAGCTTTGTAAGAGATTGAGAGCTTAGAGATAGGATGGGCGAGGATTGGTTTGGATTGGTAACCTTTGAGGTTAGTTCTAGGCTCTATTTATAGGCTCTAAAGCTCATATAGTTGTTGGGAAAGATTTAGTAAAGTTGTGTGTAAGATTCACGAATTAGAAACTAAAGTTCAACAAATCTATCTAACACTGGTCAACCGACATGGGATAAACAATCGACTGTTTCCATGAAAATAAGGAAACGTTGGAACCAACTTAAAATACGCTCGAACCAAAATGCTAGTAACTTAAGTTATCGGTCGGATCAGGTCAGGGGGTGGTCGACCGATATAAGGGTTTTAAGTGAGTTCAAAGAAAATATATGTTAAACGGTCCAACGATCAAGGAGAGACGGTCGACCAAAAATAACAGATAATTTCCTGGTTCTAAGAGTGACTCACCGGTCAACCGCTAAGGTCAAATGGTCTGACCGGTACCCTATAACAAAATGGTGATTAGGTAGGATTTATACGTATTCGACTGTTGTATAATATGAGAAAAATAACAGGCAGATAAAATATGTACAACAGAGAAACGGTCGAACAATAGTCATTTACCGGTCGACCGAACCAAGGATAAAGTACACTTGCCAACCGGTCAAACAAACACGCCGTCAGTCGACCGTTTGTGTGCAGACAGTTCTATACAGCCTGGTTTATCCTACAGATTTGGGTCGCATATTCAAGTCAGATTGATATAGAATTTTGTATGAGACTTCTATAGGTTCCCTAGAGTCTATGTATGAAGTTTATCAAGAGTTAATTGTTTAAGTTATATAGATTCCTAAAGACTTAAATAAAATTACATGTCTATAAATAACTTGATTACATGTCTTGACTCCATTACATTCTTCCTTGAGTCTTGATCACTTGTAGATGTTAACACAATACAAGATATATTCCATGATAATGTGTGTTTGACTCAATTTGATTGTGATTAAGATTAATTGTTAACACCAAAAAGCTAGCAGTGTTTTCGTGTTATTGTTTAGGTAGTTACATATTACAATATTTGTATTACTGTCTTAATTTATGTCTTATGGTTTGGGTATACATGTGATGTGATTTAGGTATTTTCATGGTATAATTTGGGTATACAACAGAGATATACCCCATCTTTTAATGGAGGTGTCACTACTACAGAAAAGGGAATATATGTCCGATGTAAGGGGTTATACACGTCGGATATCAGCACACCCCAATCCGACGTATATGTGTGTGTCGTCTATACATAGACGTCGGTCATAGTATAGCCGACGTCTATACCTAACGGATATACGTCGGCTTTAATTAGACTCCGACGTGTATTCTTTAATGTATACACGTCGGTTAACTAACATACGACGCCTATACTTTAGGTATACACGTCGGTTAACTAACATACGACGCCTATACTTTAGGCATACACGTCGTTTAACTAACATACGACGCCTATACTTTAGGGATAGACGTCGGATTACATAGAAAGCCGACGTCTATTCCTTTCTTCAGAGGAATAGACGTCGGCTTATAGAGACAGCCGACGTCTATTCCCAAACCTGGACAAAAAAAAAATAGGATCCGACGAAATTGTTTTTAGTCATCGTCGTCGTGTACATACAACTGCACCAAATTCGTTCACCTATAAATTTCATCCACATACATCCATATACATCCCACATACATCCATACAATTGACATTCACAAGCATACATGCACAAACACAAACACAAAAATACAACCACACAATTGACATTCAACACACTTGCAATTAATTCATTCTAAAATTAAGGCGATTATATTAAGGCATAAAGTGTAGGTTTGTAATACAAGTGCACTTGTTAACTAAATTACAAAAAATACAATTGGCAGTAGAACCTCTTAGTTCGTCAGCATGTTTCTGATGAAATAGCGAGCCCATCGGTCGCGAGTTTCATCGAGCTCTTGTTGCGAGAATGGATCACTACTTTTTGGGAAAACCTATCAAAAAATTACAAGTGTGTTGAATATTAATAACTAAATATTGAAACTACAATTGAATATACAATTGAATAACGATCTACATTACCTCGGTTAGACATACGTCTTGAGTTGCCACATCGAGGATTTCCTCCATGTATCTCATCACGTAGTAACCACATTCCGTATTTCCAACCTGCTTCCGGTACTACAAACATAGGAATTCGCTAAATATTTGTTCCTAACTTAATTAACAAAAATGGGATAGAACGTACTCTCATTCCATGCCATGTTATTCCTGATTTTGTGGTTGTTCTCCTACCACCTAAAGCTCTGTAAACCTTAATTGCCCTGAGTAGCACAAGTTAAAATATCAATCAATAATACTAATAAAAATCCACGAATTACTTTATTCACGACTAAACGAACTTACATATTTAGAAGTTTCTTTATTGAGTCCCTTGGTTTATTCGACCCCAACGGATCAAACCAATATGCCGAATTAGTCGTTGGGCATACAACGACAAGCATCCAATGAGCCCTGTGTTATATATATAATTAGAAGTTTATTACAAAATAAAATTTCACTTTGAATTACAAAGTTTACCTCTCATGATAAGGGAGCAGATAATATTTCTTGTCTTCTTCTTTAAAGAATGTCCCTAGTTGACCCGATTTATCGTCATTCCCGTATATATATGTAGATGGACTGATAAATCCAAATACTTGATCCTCAGGAAAGATTGACATTCTGGCGTCGTAAAGATGTCTACAAGTATAAAAATTATAATTTATTACAGTTTTGATAAAATTATTCAATACTTTTCATTGTATACAAAAGAACACTTACTTCACTTGCACGTCGATAATCATGATACACAACGAATCCATCGCCATGAACTGCATGATATCCTCTTTGGTGACGTACAAAGCCGGAGGCAACCCTTTATCCCCCTCCAACTCCAAGGTACTTAATGATTGTGCCTCCCTACCTACCATACATTGATACAACATTTTGCACCTACTTGGAAGCGAATTAATGTTGATCGGAGATTGGTTGTTTGACCCTTTGCTCCAGGGGCTTGACACCTTACAAAGATGTATAGAACCGTTAAAATACAATTGTTAACAAATTTGAAGTTTAAAGTCTTTCAAAGTTAAACTATACCTCATGTTTGTCCTTTCGCTCTACTAAATAACTAGGCCAATGCACGAACCCACTGATAGCATCGCCGAGAGTAACAATCTCTTCTTCCGGAAATGGCACAAAAACACCAGGATCTAAGCAACTCTCAACTGCAACCTTCAATTCTCCCTCTCCTACCTCTGTGAAGTGGTGTCTGGAGATGTTATAAACTTTCCCGTGTCCCACCAATCTTCGATCATGGTCTTCGACAAATAAAGCACATCTAGATCCATCCACGAACTTTCCAAACGAGGGACCGTCGACGAGGGCCAATTCTCGAGAATGAGACACGAAATCATCATGTCGATGATGGTGGAACACTGGCGGAACTGGAGTAGTCTCCGTGGAAGAACCGGTCTTACGACGGGTAGGAGAAGTAGGCAAAGCACGATCCAATCTCTCCGTAAGAAGCTGCAAAGACTTCTTCAAATCTGCAATCTCCTGCTGGCATTTGGTATGACCAGTCGTCGAAGTAGACCGTTGAGTCTTCCCAAAATATTGTCGAAGTCCAACTCTACTCCCTACCCCTCGCACACGACCGGGGTGTTCGTCGTTTCCCAAGGCCTCGCGTAGAATATCATTCCGACCATCGGAAGCAAATTCGCCTTGAGATTCTCTCAACTTCAGAGAGTCCTAAGTTTAAAACAATATTTACTATCATTTGAGCAATATAAAATTAATGATTCTGAATTAATAACATATATATAAGTGATGCAACTTACTATCTTCGAGCCGATAGCTTGCGACTCGTCTGTGACGTACTCCCCTCTGGAGTTTACTCTCGCTCTCTTCCAAGAATCACAACGAGCTATGGGAGAAGGAGGAGATAGGTTACTTGCTTGCTCCTCACTCATACCGGAGTCAATTGCCTCCTGTCTCTTCTGAGCAATTTTTTCAGCCATCATTTGTGCTTCCAACTTGTGGTACCCCGCTCGAGACATACGATGGGTATACTTGTTAGAAGATCTAATCTTTTGGTTTTTTGCTCGGATGGCCTAAAATCAAGTTTATTAGATTGTCACTAAAATCAATAACTAACAAGTTTGTTTTGAAACTCAGTTACTATATTATAAATTAAACTCAGTATACCTCAAACTCCGGGCTATCTCTGGATTTTCTGAATAGCTCCCATTGATTCGGAGTGATAAAGTTATAGACATCGCATGGATTTCTATCCTGGTAGTCTCCGAATATGTACTTGTTCGTTAAATTTGTTTTGAAATCCCTCCAACGAACTGACATGTATGTCATCCACTTCTTCTTCAACTTGTCAGTGGATTGGAACTCAAAAGATTCCTACAACACGTTAACTTTATATATATCAAAAGTTCAACTAAAACTATAGAAATCTATAATGGAACCATTACCTGCACATTATTCCATATTGTGTCCTTCAACTTCTCATCTACATCAGCCCAACTGGATAAACAAATGTCAACTTTGGCCCTCGCTAAGCTACCCAGAAAACTCCTGTTTTCCGTTAAATGCCTTCTTCAACCTACGATAAGGATGAGAGTTTGGCAAAAATCTCCGATGACCAAGATAGACAGTCTTAGAACCATTAACTAGTTGCAAAGAACATGTATTTTCCTCGCAAATTGGACAAGCTTTATGACCTTTAACTAAATATCCAGACAGATTACCATAAGCTGGAAAGTCATTAATCGTGCAAAATATCATTGCCCGCATTACGAACGACTCCTGACGATAAGAATCAAAAACTGACTCTCTGTCACCCCACAATTTCTTTAGGTCATCAATTAAAGGTCTTAAATACACATCGATGTCGTTTCTAGGTTGTTTCGGACCAGAAATCATTAAGGACAACATGATATATTTGCGTTTCATGCATAACCACGGGGGCAGATTGTAAATTACAAGCAGAACGGGCCAAGAACTGTGAATGCTACTCAAACTACCAAAAGGATTCATTCCGTCAGTACAGAGCCCAAGTCGTACATTCCTCGATTCTTCACCAAACACAGGAAAGTCGACATTTATTTTTTTCTACTGAGGTGAATCTGCAGGGTGACGTAGCAACTGATCATTTGGTTTCTCACGATCAGCATGCCATGTCATGTTCTTGGAATCCTCTTTACCCGCAAACAAACGTTTAAGCCTTGGTATTATCGGAAGATACCACAAAATCTTAGCAGGAGGTCCTTTGATTTTCATCTCATCAGCCTCTTCATTGTGGTTTGGTCCACTACGTTTCATTTTGTATCTTGAAACATTACACCTGGGACAGGAATGTAAGTTTTCAAACTCATCCCTATACAATATACAATCGTTCGGGCATGCGTGTATCTTCCTATATTCCATTCCCATAGGGCACAACACTTTCTTTGCATCATAAGTTCTATCTGGCAACTCATTGTCATCTGGAAGCATCTCTTTCACTAACTTCAACATTGATGTGAAACTCACATCGGACCAACCATTTCCAGCTTTTAAATTGTACAACTTCAACACCGCTGACAATCTAGTGAATTTGGTACAATTCTTATACAACGGCTTCTCATTGTCACTCAACAAATTACCAAGTAAATCAGGGTTGGACGAAAACTTTTCAGCCATATCCTGAACCATTTCCTCTAAGTGATCTTCCACACTAACATCTTCTCCATCATTCTTGGAACGACTACATGATTCATTTTTGCCGTGCCATATCCACCGTCTGTAATTTGGGTCGAAACCTTTCTCAAACAAATGATCTTTCATTTTCCGAAAAGTCAACACTGACATATTATGACACTTATTGCACGGACAATACGCCATGTCGCTGTCTTTCATTTTCTTAGAATGTTTTTTGGCAACCTCTAAGAACATATTCACTCCGTTCTCATACTCATCACTCAATCTGTTTGAAACTATCCACTCTCGATCCATTTCAATCTAAACAGAGGCAAAAATGATAGTTATTATTGCAGAACATAAATAAAATTTCAATTTAAAAGAATGTGTACGTAGATGAGAAGATTCGGAGACATTAAGATGAGAAAAGAATGACTCAGAGGAGAAGAGATGAAGTCCTTAATCTAGCATGGAATAAGGAAGGTTAGAAATCTAACTAAAAAATCAAGGCCAAAACAAACCTAAAGTCCACTATAGGTCCTTAGTAATAGACGACGCCTAACTTCGAGGTCCCACCGAGGACCACTAGTCTGTAGGAAATCAAGAACCCGGAGGTCCATAATATCTCAGGGAGACTAGATGGGCAACGACGTTCAGGCCGAAAGGGTCTTAAACATCGAGGACCACTAATCTATAGGAAATCAAGAACCCGGAGGTTCCTAAAATCTCAGGGAGACTAGATGGGCAACGACATTCAGGCCATAACGGTCTTAAACGGTTTCCTCTACTTAATGCGTCCGAAAATCCTAGGGGCCAACGTCTAATTGATTTTATTAAGGCTCTTTTATTAAGTGGTTTTTGGGCCAAGGAAAGGGTGATGAAATCCCCCACCTCATCTCCTATAGGTGACTGCCCCCTAAGTGTTTTTCATACCTTAATCTAACAAACAACACACCAAACAAACACTCACCTCACTCTTGTTCCAATGCAAGTCCTACTAACTAATGCGTGCTGTCTAATGAATGATGAGTGAAAGATAGTACGTACCTTACGCCAGCAATCTACGACAGAAATCGTAAATAATAGAAAAATACAATGCATGCAAATCCTATATGATGAATGACTTAACAAATATTGTCTAATCTTTTGCTTTGGGTTATTAAAGGCCAAGTTGTTTAAGGGGGGCAATGAGTTATTATCATAATATTAAAAATTCAATAAATTAAGGCAATAAACATTTAAAATATTAAAATCAAGTATTAAAACTAATTACTTGAATTGACAGAAAAACATTTTAAACACAAACTATCATGTTATTAATAATAATTGGGAATAAAATTTTATTGAAATTTTGGCAGAACCTCCACTTAAAATTTGATATGTAAAATTCTTCAAATCCTGAAATCAACAAGAAAATGTATATCTAGTTATCTAATCACATTCACATTATGTATTTCTCTACTCAATCCAAACCAAATTCTTAACATAATCCAAACCAAATCAATCCAATGAAAACAAAGTTTGGTTAAATCATCCAACCAACCCAACTCAATCCAAACTAAATCAATCCAATGAATATGTTTATCAAATATCAACACATAACACACATGCAAAAAAACTCCGAGAAGAAGTTGCTTATCACGTCTACATGTCAAGAGTGTACATCCACATCAAGACCATGCAACTCATGCCATTACACATCATCAATCCATAATTTTGATTTTTTTTTTTCTACTTTGGAAACCATTTGCTACACACCAACAAATTGAATCATTAATTAACTTGGAAAATAAAAGGAATTCTAAATGTTGATATTTGCATCAATACACTTAGATTATCACATTAACCAATATTTGCATCAATACGTTATTATTGTGAACTAATCCTAATTTGGCGTTGGATTCTTGGTCTAAACTAATCCTAAATTAAGGATCTAAAATTGAGCACGAACCAGAGGAGGGAAAAGTTGTGATGCCGGAGGAGCTCTTTGTGGTTCCCGAAGACGTCACGGAGGAAACGGCTGTAAACGACACGAGGAAGCTACATGCGGAGGAGGCTAAGTTAGAGAGAATATGTGGAGAAAGACGAACTTAAAACAAGCAAAAACGAACTTAAAACCTACATGTGGAGAGAGACGGAGGAAGACGGAGGAAGAAGGAGAAGAGGGCCGGAGAAGTGGAGGAGCGCTTGGGAGCTCGCTGCGGTGCCGGAGACGGTGCGGATCGGTCGGAGGATGGTCGTGGAGGAGAGTTCGGTCGCGGGACGGCTAGGGTTTGGGTGGGTTTCGACTGAAATGAATGAAAGAAAGCGCGTCTGTCCGATTTCTTTAAGACCTATATACGTCAGATATTCCATAACGCCGACGTCTATACCTCGACGTCTATGTGGATAGACTATAGACGTCGGTCTTACATTACGTCCGACGTCTATAGGCCGACGTCTATACCCTATAGACGTCGGATTCACAAGATACTAAAACACCGACGTCTAAAGGTCGACGTATATACACTATAGACGTCGGTTAAATGTGTTATTCCTACACCCGACGTCTATAGTGTCGTATAGACGTCGGCTTCCATTTCAGCCGACGTCTATTCTGTCCTCTCCACACTAGACGTCGGTTGTTATAACGGCCAACGTCTATTTGGCGACGAGTAAAGCCAATTCTGCACTAGTGTGTATTAAGTAATATTAGTTGTTTTAATGTATGTTAACCAAGCCTTAAGGGTGCGAATGCAACAATGTTTAAACGAAGAGTATTTAATGATATAGAAGTGGGAATGAAGGGCATTGGCATAGAAATTTTAAAAATAAATGGTCAATCTTGTCTCTCTCCAGATATTGATTTGCAAACAGCATCACCATAGCTATATGTGTTTCAGTTTCCTATTGTAAACGATATCAGCTATAACTCTATCTCGTTAGTTCTTTACTGTGAAAAAAACAAAAGACAAAAATTAGCCATTTATGTATGCAATAATGTCAATTTATTATCATAAATCTTTGTATAGGTTATCTTTCTAACCCCTTGCCATGCCTAACTTATAGTCTAGTATTCGCGCTGTCCTTATGTATCAAACACATCTTCATTCCTAAATCTCCAACTTATAAATAAAACACATCTTCATTCATTACATTCACAATTAATTAGTGCATCAAAACTCAACAAAGTCAAATCACAATGGCAATACGTTGTACACTTGCACCCATCCTCCTCCTCCTCTGCCTTTGTGGGTCGTCTAACGCCACATACATCACCACCACCACTTCATGTCAAAACAACTTCATCGAATGCTTCTCCCACCATGTCTCCTCCACCAACAACGTTATCTATTTCAAAGGCAGCGATTCCTACACCACCCTCTTGCTCTCCTCAATCCACAACTACAGGTTCCTCAACTCCACCTCCAAGCCCCTCCTCATCGTCGCCGCCTCAGACCACTCCCACGTCCAAGCCTCCGTCATCTGTGGTAAGAAGCATGGCCTCCGCTTTCGCGTTCGAAGCGGGGGACACGACTACGAGGGTCTCTCCTACCGCACCGTGGACGCCGAGACCTTCATAGTCCTCGATCTCAACCGCTTCCGTTCCATAAAAATAGACGTTAAACGCCGCGAGGCGTGGGTGGAACCCGGTGCCACCCTAGGAGAACTTTACTATACGATTTCCAAAGCCAGCCCCACCCTCGCCTTCCCCTCGGGATACTGCAACTCGATTGGTGTGGGTGGGCACTTAAGTGGCGGCGGTGCAGGCAACTTGGAGAGAAAATATGGGCTCTCGGCTGATCGGATAATTGATTGCCGGATGGTTGACGTCCACGGGCGGATTTTGGACCGGAAGTCGATGGGGGAGGATCTATTTTGGGCCGTAAGAGGTGGTGGAGGAGGAAGTTTCGGCATTGTTCTTTCGTTCAAGGTAAAACTTGTGGAGGTTCCACCAAAAGTGACGGTGTTCTCGATTGCTAAGAGCAAAAACGAGGGAGCAATAAAGTTGTTAGATCGATGGCAACGCGTGGCCTACAAGCTCCCCGACGATCTCTTCGTCGAGCCGGTTCTCCGGACCCTGGATGACATTAATCTGTCGACGAATCGGACGGTTGGCGTGACCTTTCAGTCGTTGTATTTAGGCGGGAAAGAGGAGTTGGTTGAGATCATGAACGAGGAGTTCCCGGAACTTGGTGTTAGGGTTGAGGATTGCAGTGAGATGAGTTGGGTGGAGTCCACGCTAATCTTTGCAGGCTTCTCTAATCAAACAATAGAAGCACTTCTCGACAGGTACTGGTTTGAGTATTTTGTTAGTTAATTTGGTACTACGTACTTTGCTACTTCGAGTAGAGATGAGTTATTTAATTTGGAAGAATTTTCTAATTTAAATTCGAAAAAACTGTTGTTCACGCGCTGAATCATGAACATCATAATAAAAATGGCCTTTTTGCTACTGTACACATCCTGTGGGTCCTAATCGTCGACTTACACTTTGTTAGTCGAACAAATTGCACATATACATTTCTGCTGTTAGTGGATCCCACTTTGTCACCGACGGGCCGCGTTAGACAATTTGTAAAATAAACATTGTAAAATCTAAATGCTCTTGATTGTAAAAACCAATGTTTTAAAAACCGAACCGAAGAGTGAACTGAAAACATCTCGGTTTGGTTCAAAGTGGTCGAACCGATGGTTCAACCTGGTCCAACCGATGATGACGTCAGCATGACATCAGCATTTTGTGAACCGAGGGTTGAACCAAACCGACTCCGTAGCGGCGGTCCAACCGACGGTCGGACCGATTGAACCGATTTTTCCTATTATTTTTTAACATAATAAGTAATAACCAAGTACCTAAACTATGAACAATTCAACAAAAATTATCCATTTGTAAAATAACTTAATTAAAATCAGTAAAAATGAACAAACATGTAACTAAGTAATATTAGTCTTTCTTCTAACAAATGAACAAACATTTACTTCAACATCTAAAGCAGTAGGGGTGGTAGACTGTCCTAGAGATCCGTCGGTCTGCCGGCCTTGGTGGAGATCGCGAGCGGTGGCAGTGTGATGAGGGGTGGACCGTTGGAGATCGCGAGGGTGGAGATGTGGTGAGGGGTTGGGGAAGGAGCAGTAAAAAGTAAAAATCTTAGAATTTGGGTCAAAATTGAACAAAAAATAAAACAATAAAAACCAAATTTTGTTTAAATTGAAAAAACCGGTTTTTTCGGTTCGACCAAACCGAAAAAACCGATCGGTTCGATCGGTTTTTTTCGGTTTTCTTCGGTTCGCTCCGGTTCACGAGAGAAACCGGTTTTTTGACCAAACCGACCGGTTTGCTACCGGTTCATGGTCCAACCCGGCCCGACCGCAGGTTCGGTCCGGTTTTTAAAACAGAGGTAAAAACAAAAAAAGAAAAACTTAAAATATCAAATATCTCTCTCTCCTCCCTCTCTTCCTCTCTCCTCTCCTCCTCCGACCGATCCACACTCCCCTCCTCACGTTCTATCGATCAAGACCACTCTTGATAGGCTTTTGCGCAATTGAGTTTAATGTTCATCCTTCTTCCCATAGCGAAAGGGTGGTTTTTGGTGTCATCTGGTTCCTCTAGGAACTCCATTTCGCTCCAGAAGATGTGGCGAACTCTTCCCTGCCATCAATTGGCGTATGGAGCTCTTTATTTCAATTTCGACCTTCGATGACTACTTTTCATCCCCCAAGTTCCAAAACTCTGTCAACGGCTTAATTGACCCAATTAACCACTCAGTGAGCTCCGGAAAATGCCGACGCATCTTCCCCTAGAAGGAATCGAGTTTTAGACCTCTGGGTTAGTCACGCAAACTCCCGCCGATTCGTTAGCGTGAAGACTACGGTTTGCCGTATATGGTGAGCTCATTAGAGCAAGAAGGTTGGTGCCGGTGTTGAGGCTGGAGCAAGATGAGGACGACAACGAGACCAAGCTCTGACGTTGACATTATTGTCTTGAAGGAGAGAGATGGGGCTTGGTATCCTGTAGTGGAGCAAGTCAAATTGATATGGATTCTTGTCGTCGGTCAAATTGGAATTGGAAGAATCTCTGTTGGGATTGACATGGATTGTTGTTGTTAGAGAGAGATTCCTCCACGAAATTGGTTGGTGGGGAGGAAGAGAAAGAGGAAGTGGGAGAGGAGAGGGGAGAGATTTTTAATTTTTTTTTAAGTTTTTTGTTTTTTTTGTTTTTGTTTTAGAATCAAGGACATTTAAATTTTATAAAGTTTATTTTGCAAATTGTCTAACATTGTCGGTGAGGGAGTGAGACCCACTAATGACAGAGGTGTATATGTGCAATTAGTTCGACTCGCACGTGTATATTGCCAATTAGGACCCACGGGAGGTGTACAGTAGCAAAAAACCCTAAAAAAATTCAATCCTTGTTTAGAGGAATGACCAAATTAGCTAGGGGAGCATACATCAACGTAAGAAGCCCTTATTAATTTGAGGAATGGCCAAATTAGAACGTCAACAAACATGATTAGTTTGGGAAATGTTAGTTGGAGTGATCATTCAAAGGTAATATCAATGTAAAATATCATATCTATAAGTTCCAGATCATATATATAATCACATATTTTCCATGTTAAAAAAATCAAAAATTTTAAATTAATTCTTAAGAATATTTAAATCGTCAAAACATTTATTTACATGAATGAACTCATGGTATATATGTGCATCATGCAAGAATTTTTTAATCACATATATCAACTAAAAATAAAATTATGAAATTGTTAATACATATCGTTTTGACTATGAATTAAGTTGAGTTGGTGTATACAGGACTGGTCTGTTCAACGACCCTTTCAAGGGATTATATGACTATGTAAACGAGCCTATCTCCGAAGAAAATTGGGAACTTATATGGGAGAGATTTGGTAATGGTAGTGGACTCCACGTAATGTTCCTTGACCCTTATGGCGGTAAAATGTACGAGATATCCGAATCTGCAATACCATTCCCATACAGACAAGGTATAATATTCAAAATAGTGTACACTTTCAGTTGGAATGAAGAAAGTAAAAAGGCTTCAAAAATACACCTTGATTGGACAAGAAATTTCCACGGCAGCATGGCGCCTTATGTCTCCAGCAACCCAAGAGGAGCGTACATCAACGTAAGAGATCTTGACATGGGAAGAAATGAAGAAGTGGGGAAGTCAGATTATCACAAGGCTAGGGTTTGGGGAGAGAGATATTTCAATGGCAACTTCGAGAGGTTGGCGATTGTGAAAGGAAAAGTTGATCCCGGTAATTATTTCTGGCATGAGCAGAGCATCCCAGTACTTGCTTAATCGTGGTTGTTTTCTAATATTTGGGTAGTTATGAATAAATTGCATTTGTGCAATGTAGAAAAATGTTGGTTAATTTTGTGTGAAGTTAAATAAATGCATCACATTTTATAACATGGTTTTGTGTGTTGCTTCGTCAAATTTTGATTACTAGTGGTAGTGATGTGGTGGTTCTAATAAGTTGTTATAAGCTTTTGTAGCGATGGTTGTGTGATGTGTTAACTAGTTTTAAAGTCTTTGTGGATACTCTTCAAAATAAATCTGCCCCCGACTATACAACCCTTAATTTGCACCCTTGACGATGTGCATTATGTCTTTTTCCCACCATCCAACACATGATCTGGAGCTATCTTGTTTGACTTCTAGACAAATTAAAAACTATAACTTTCTTGTACCCGTTAGTCAATGATTTTTGTCTTGTTTCAATGGATGGGAACAATTTGTTATCAAAAATTTGACTATTTATGTTCCAAATGGTTCAACCTCTGAGAAAAAACTTACACTTTGACATTTTCTGAAAAATATGCTTATCTTTCACTTCTTTCCCAAATTGTTGGATTTCGTGTTTTATACTTGTATATATATTTTTGTAAAAATTACAAAAAATTAGGATCGATTTCATATTTTTCAACAATTTTATGTACAAAAAATTCCTAATTGTATTTCAATATATTTAATATACTAATTAATATTGAAATACATAGATTAAATCATACTTATGGGATTATCGAATCTCTTTTACCAATAGGAAGTTGAGTTGCAAGTCCAATCCCCTCGGAATTCCTTCAAGTGTTCATCAAACTCTAAACAAGATCAGAGAGATCGAATCTAGTCAATCAGTCTCTGATACGAGGTTAGAATCTAGCTAATACCTCATTTTATGCTCCAAAAAAATTAATCTTTCAAGCGCTCAGTTAATAAAGGAATTTTCGGATGGATTAGGTGGAGAAATATGGAGAAGATTTTTTTTGCATTCACATCAACAAGGAAGAGAAGAGAGACCTATTTAATGGGCTTCCTCCGACCCACATCATGTGTAACACACTTGCACATGATCCATTGTTAATTGCTCATCTAAACCACATCATGTGTACACAACTTTGCACATGATCTCTTGTTTATTTTGCCCCATCATCATTCCATAACTACCTTTGACCAAGGTGGGTTAAATCCAGTCATTAATCAGCAAATAAATCTTTTATTAATATATGCAAAAAAGTGGGCCAACGGTTGGACTATTTTTGAGTTTACCAAATTTTTGATTAATATCCAACAAAATTTGGGTTTTGAGGTTTTAGCAAATTCATATGTTATAATGTTACGGATCACATTTTATCATGTTATATATTATCATATATAATGTCAAACATTATACCACATAATATATACGTATCTCATACAAATTTATTTGATATTCTAACCATGTCGTTCTTATGACATATTGATTTTATTATTTTACCACATGTATATTATTTCATAGCACATGAAACTTAATACATCATATAAAATATAAAATCATATTTCCTGTTTCTCAGTTTTGTGGTGTGACCTATATATGATATGGTGTTATGTTCATGTCTCGTTAAAACCTTGCTACAAAAACCCAGTGAGAAAATAGTTAAGGGAAAAAAGTGCACGACATACGTTAACACAACTGTGCAAGTTGTTTCGTTAAAAACCTTGTCAAGTAAAACCCTATGGGACAAAAACTTGGAAAAGAAAAAAATAGTACAATTATAAGCCTTCTAGGCATCATCCTTCAGGAAAATTGTACTTCAGGGATGATAATTAGAAATCTGCTCCCCCTGATACGTAATTCATCAACTTGCACAAAGACTGCAATATCTCCACAATAACACAAAATAATTTGTGATTTTTTGTTGTGGATTAGACATATAGTAATCATCATTGAAGTAAATCTTTATCTCATGAATATAGTAAGTAAATATTGATAATTCCAGGTGAACTTTCTTTATATAATATCTCTTATTTGAATCATTGTAACAAATCTCTTCTGGGAATGTTCGATCTGCATATCAAAAATAGTTGACTTTTCTCTCATCATTTATTTCAAAATTTATCATTCAAATATTTCACGGGTGTTTAATCTCTTCAAGAGTTCCTTTCATATCATTCTTTGAGATGATATGCACATTCTCTTTGTTTTGTTCATATCGTGATCTTTTCATAAATTATATCGCATCTCTTCATTGTAATTTGTCTTGGGCAATTTAGTCCTTCAGGGACTCTTATATATCAATGTCAAGTGACTTATTCAAATTTGCAGTAACAACATATCTCATATGCTTATGTATATTTATGTCATACTAATCAAGTAACATAACGTAATATTATACATTTCGATAGAATGGGTAACATCATAATGGATGTTGGGTCTTGCGAAAAACCCTTGTGTCACTATTCGCTTTATAATGTACCACCATGTTATTGTAATGTGATTTCTATTCACATTCTTCAGAAATCAGGATTATCGGTCCAAACAATATGTTTTTAACCGAGTCTAGTTTTTCATTGTTCGCCTTCTTTTATTCATTTCAAATACGAATGCTTCTGACATTCTTATAATATTATAGGTTCTGGATTCAGATTTTCTCTTGAATTAGCAGACTCTAAGAAGGCGAATTAGTCGTCGACGATAATTTTTTTATGTTTCTCTCTCGTATCAATATATTCATTTAGGTACTTCTGGGCTGATATGTCTAGTTGACTAGTTTGAGAGTCATTTGAATATCTTATTACTTCATATTTGCACAATTTATTTTTTCCATCGCGTATGCTCTTTTCTTTCATGAGGCTTTGTAACGTGTGCTTCGGGCACATAATCAAAAATAAGAAAGCAAATATTGTGATTTTGCAATAACTTATGCTTATGACTTTCATTCACGAGTAATGCATAACACAAGTAATCATATCCCACAAAAGATAGAGTATGTGGATACCCACTTAGTTGAAGAATCTTCTCATCCTTCAGTGGATGGTCATATGAAATTTCAGCAACATTTGTCATCATATCTGATCCTCAATGACCCAATCGATCATCCCATATATTATTAGAATCAATATTCATTTGATTCAGTAGTGCATGTCTTTTGACTAAGCCACTCTGTGTGCAATGACACATCATTCAAAAGTCATGTAATTTTCTCAATATCATTTTTCATGCCTGACATGATTGTAATAATATAAAAAAATTCTTTTTTACTTCAACTATAGTTTCAATACAAGCCATTTTGGCGATTTAAAACTCAATAAGTTTCTTGATACTTAATAAATAAAATGCATCATTTGAAGCCAAGGTATTTCCATATGTAACAATATATATGACTTTTCGGGAGCTTTCTACTAATCCCGTACAACCATGTACGGTATTGGCCTTGACTTTTCTCATTATCTTAAGAGATAAAAACTTATCTCTTAATATAGTGTGCATAACAACACTATACATGATGCATAAATCATCTTTTCTTGATCTTAAATCAAATAGGAGATCGGAAAGTATCCATACTCTTCATTTCAAGCCAAATAAAATATTTGTTGCAAATAAATTATTTATGCAACCATTACAAAATAAATGATAAGGTTCTTCCAATGAAAAAATATAATCAAAATAAGAACCCTTCATTAAACCATATCAAGGTCAATTAATGTCAATGTAACTTGATATAAGCCATTTAGATTGAATTTATGCATATCAACATATTATCATATGCATGTATATTTTACCATCTTAAGACGATAAATGCAAATTCTATCTTTTCTATTAAACATTAATAAGGCATTATAATGAGATGCATAAATAGTCATGACAAACATAAAAATATTGAATATCGATATGCTAGCAGCATATGCATGTGTATTATTAATATCTAGAAGAATCTCGTCGTGAGTGAATAAAAATCACAAGTATGGAAATTGGAATAATGAGAGCACTAACCAATATTAAGTATATAGTTTCAACAAAAATAACAACTAAATCAAAAGTTTAAAGATGATAATTATGAAAATATGATTATTGAATGAACCTCAAGAATACCAAACAAAGTATTTGTATCATGGTATATAATGTCATTTGTCACATTGATATTCCAACATATGGTGGTGTATATCTACTAAATAGAATGTATATTACTTATATAAAATAAGAGAGTGGATATTACTTATATAAAATATCAAATAAAACACATATAACTAGAATATATTTGTTTCGTGGAGAGTTACTTTGACAACCTATTTTGATTATCGAATTTATATACCACAAGGACATCAATTACTTTGTCGTTTATCTCATCCACATTCATATCAACAATCATGGCCACAAAATGATTATACTAGACTCACTAGTGCAGAAAAGTCCATATACGTCGGATATATAGTGGTATAGACGTCGGATTTCTATGGTCCAAGTACCCAACGTCTATTTCCCCGTCGTCTATTCCTTGTTGTATAGACGTCGGCTATATACGACCGACGTCTATACAGTGTATACACGTCGGCTATATACGACCGACGTCTACTATATGTTAATTAACAAAAAATACATTGGAACGTATATCGGACATTCTGCACTCACATTAATCAAGCCCAAGCTGCCCAAGTGCCCCAAGGGCCAAACTTTTGACAAATAACCACGAATATCAAGCCCAACATGCGCAGGTGCCCCAAGTCGTTCGCGTTCAGCAGTAAAGGAGTGGTGGAGTACATCAACCACACCAAAAAAAAATTCTCCGATGTGGGACTAAACTATTACACCAAATAGACGTCGGATATATACATTGACCGACGTCTATTCATACAGCATGACCTATAGACGTTGGTCATGCTATACATCCGACGTCTATACTTTGAAATAACAATAATTAATAAAAAAATACGTCGGCTACCATGTACAACCGACGTCTATACATGGGTTAATAGTAAAAAAACGTTGCAACCATTTTAAGCCCAAGTTGCCCAAGCGCCCCAAGTGCCAATCTTTTGACCATTAAATATATATATGTATCTCACTTGCATTTTGTAGTGTGGTACCAAACTACCATTTAGAAGTAAAGGAGTGGTGGAGTACTTCAACTTCACCAATAAAAAACTTTCTCCAATGTGGGACTAAACATGTCACCATACACACACATGTGTACAACACAACACACATGTGATTGTAATTATTTTTAAATCCACATTATTCTTATACAAAATAATCCACATAAATTCTTACACGAAATAAATCCTAAAAATTGCGTTATTTCTTATAAAAAATAAATTCCAAAAAAATGAGTTAATTTTTACACGAAATAAATCCCAAATAATTGCGCTATTTCTGATACAAAAGAAATCCACATAAATTCTTATACGAAATAAATCCAAAAAAATAAACAAAAAATATTTTCTTCTTTCAGGAGGTATAGACGTCGGTTATACTAAACAACCGATGTTTCTTTAAACCTATAGACGACGGATGTCCAAATATCTGACGTCTATACCTATAGACGTCGGTTGTTTGGACATCCGACGTCTATTTGGTGACGTCTATCGAGCATTCTGCACTAGTGACTTTTCACGTGCTCATACATTCACTTCAGGGAATGGAGAAAATCAATTGGATGGATTCTGTGATTTTTCATCGATAACTCGATATTCAACTCAGCCACACTCGGGCACGAGACTAGATCATGATATTTTCGAAATCATTTTTCTTGAAAATGATTGTGAAGGAAAACCACAACTTTGTTCTTATCTTGATTTGATGTTTTTTTCTCATTTGTATTTCCAAGAGCATCAAGTTGGATTTCAGCATCCAAAACATGACAAGTAAAATTATTGTCCATCTTATCAAAAGTCGTATATTTAACTTTTGTCCACAATCAAGATGATCAATATCATATAAAAGATTACACAAAATAAACAGATAAAAGAAACACTTATAGTTTCTAGCAATACAACATGTATTAGATATGACATATGTACAAAGAAATTATGTCATTATCATTGGAATGTCAAGTGATCTAGTGATGTTCCAAATACATTATCAGCTTTTGCAAAACAAAAATACTTATAAACATGTATTAATGCATATTTATCAAATAGCATACTCATATGCATCTATAAATGTCATGTGCATGAATTAAGTTTTATTATCATGCTAAAATAAAAATTAATAGTCCATTATCTAAGAATATATATAAATATGTAGAACATGATATTTCAAACCAAGATTTTGCAACAATAATTTCTCAAGACATATATATCATCACATTTAAGAATATAGTATGAGTATATTCAAGAATTAAATAGATTAATGATATTATAAATTGTAAAAGACTACCTCAAGATGAATACAAACTTATGGACTACCTTAATCAAACAAGGAGCAACACGTGTTCATCAAGATGAATATTCGTAATACTTACAGATGTGATACATCAAATTATCAAAGAGAATTTTATTTTTGTGGTAATCAAATATGGTATAATACTCAAGCAATTTTGTTTATTCTCTTAACCACAAACTTACAAGTAATAATTGCATGCATGTACCAAACTACAAATGCACTTTTATTTAACAAGGATGCATTACGATTTGTATAAAGATACTAAGCAAGTAAATCTTAACTACAATCACATGAGATATAAAACATTCCTTGTTTTGCATTCAATTTCCTTCACACGTGAATATCTCAAATCCGTTCAAAATATTTTCCATAATATGATGGTACATGATGTCGACTCCCCAACAATAACTATAAGTATACATTTGAAGATGTATTAATAGTTTCCTTTATTCTCAAGACAAGAAGAATAAGAAGAAAGAACATCATACATTGCTTTAGTACAAGAAACTAACCTCACACTGAAATACTTCATACATCGAGGCATACATCTAGGGTTGAGCTTTGGTCCATGATCGGATCGAACTGGACTGGACCAAAGACTGAATTTTCGGGAAGGCCGGACCCAATAAATTGGGGTCGGTCCGGTTCGGTCCAAAATTCGAATTTTACTCACAAAATCTTGATTCGGTCCGGGACCAGACCGGACCGAAGACCGAATTTTTGGTATCACCCGAACCAAAGATTGGACCGAAAAAATTCAGTCTGATTCAGTTCGGACCGAAGTTTGCTCACCCCTACATCCATCAAGAACGATGCTTTGTTTCTTTTAGACGAGCTAAAGACTAATCGTGCTGATAACGTGCTATAAAATGAAAATACATGAAGATTTGGGGGAAGAATGATGAAGACTTTTAATTGTTTTCTCATAAACAATACAATAAGTCTTTATATATAGACAATAGACATAGATGTTACAATGCAATAACAAGTTAATGAATAAGACTATAATATACATCAATAAGAAAATTACATTACATTTAAACGTAAAAATTACAAAAAGTTGTAATACCAAAAAATAAAGTGACTCATCATATAATATATTTATTATTTTGTAACCCATCCTAAAACGAACAAATTCTAAAATGGTCTAATAAGTGGTAACCAACCAATATACTCTCAAGCTTATTCAAAAACATTATGTGCTCTCCCCTCCGACGCACCCTCACAAGCAGTACCAGAAGAGTATCGGAATCGTACAGAAACAACGTTAGGATCACCCAACTCTCCAAATCGGCGAGACTCGAAGATGCAATCGCAGTCTTCCGCGACATGCGGCGTCGCAACGCCGTCTCCTACAACGCCATGGTGTCGGCGTACGGACATAACGGCCCGGTGGAGGAAGCGAGGCTCCTGTTCGACGGCATCCCGCCCGGATTACGCACCAGCGTGTCCTACAACGCGATGCTTGTGGTGTACGCGCGCAACGGCCTCGTCGAAGAGACATCCCACTTCTTCCACTCCAACATCCCATCCTGTTTCCGGGACGACTTCACCTACACCATCCTTATAAATTCCTACCAAGAATGTCGTTGCCTGGAATGCCGTGATCGCTGGATACACCCATGCCCTCAGGTTCGACGAGGCTTTGAAGTTGTTTGAGGAAATGCCGGAGAGGAATTCCACCACATGGACGACGATAATCGACGGGTACGTTCGTGCTGGGAGGCTTCACGAAGCTAAACAAGTGTCGGCAACAATGCCTTGCAAGAATGTTCCAGCACAGACGGCGTTGCTCAATGGGTACGTGCAGAGGTCGAGAGAATTTTTGACGGAGTTGGTGTTCCGGATGTCGTTTGCTGGAACACGATGATTTCGGGCTACCCTCAGTGCGGAAAGATGGATGAAGCTCCGAAGTTGTTCCTCCGGATGCCAAAGAAAGATGTGGTCTCGTGGAACACCATGATCTCGGGATATGCTCAGAAAGGGGACGTGCAAAATGCTCTGAAGTTCTTTGACGGCATCGGAAAGATAAAGATCGTTGTCTCTTGGAATTCCATCATTGCTGGTTTCAGTCAGAATGGGTTTTACCTCGATACGTTTCGGCATCTGATATCGATGAGGATAGACGGAAAGAGACCGGATTCCTCTACTCTATCTTGTGTTCTAAGCTCTTGTGCGAACCTCGCAGCTCTCCAAGTTGGTGAACAATTGCATGCACTTGTTTTCTTCACAGGTTATGGTCATGATTTGTCCACAAGCAACGCTCTTATAAACATGTACTCCATGTGCGGAAGAGTGAGAAGAGCAAAGCAAGTTTTCAACTAAATAGTTGTGGCGGACATCATCTCGTGGAACTCTTTGATTGCTGGTTAGGCCTTCAATGGATATGGAAAAGAAACCTTGGATGTCTATCAGAATATGATTAAGATCGGACTTGCTCCGGAGGCAATCACATTTGTTGGTGTTTTGTCTGCATGTTGTCATGCTGGAATGATTGAAGAAGGAATCGATCTATTCAACTCGATAAGTGGTGCAAATCCATTCGCAGTTGAACTACTGCCCGAGCATTACGTATAACGTCCCCGAAAACAGCGGAAAATTTAAACAATATAAAAGACCGCCAACGGTCAACACCGGGCACGTCACGAGACAACAAGAAGAAATATATATATAAATAAGATATAGATCCACGTGGAAGTTAAAATACATCTGAGTCAACTGTGATTACAACCGAAATAAATACAACTGGGTAATCACGACCTCAACAAAAAGGAAATAAGAGAAGACAAGATCAGATCCCGGGGGCACTCTCCTCAGTCACCACCTCGAATCTAATGCTGCTCGCTACCTGAAATGCAAACAATTGAAACATGCTTGGGTTCTCTGCGGGAACCTCGTATGCCAAACCTCCTAAAATACAAAATAGAATTAAAAACAATGCAATGCAATGCACATGATCATCCACCTCGGGTCCACAATAATAACCCTCTCCGCCTCCGCGGTACTGAACCACTCCTGCCACCACGAGAGTCAAGTCAGTCCACCGCTGCCTCACAAGGGTCAGTCGGCACCACTGCTCCCCAAGAGCCGCAGAAAGGAACCTTGGCACAACGCCGCCACCCCAGGAGCGAGTCAGCCCGCCGAATTCACAACTCGGGCAAGACGACAGCCGCTGCTCCCCCGAGAGCCGCCAGACGCGCACCCTGCCGGAACATTCTCGGCCTACCGACAAACCCCAGCAAACAACCCAAGGTTTACGACACTCATCTCTCACACCCCGCTCGATATGAGAGGCCAACAATAATACGCCCTCGTCGAAGGTGAAATCCGTCGCTCCCAAGGCCGGTAATCGACCGTCGCCTCAGAGCCGGTAGTCGACCTATACTCGACGGCTCGCGTGTGGATAAATCCACCAACCTGCGGCAGATCGGTCGACCGCTACAAGTACACCGGTCGACCGGTCTTCCACACAGTACTCGGTACTGTACAAACAATGCATTCGGTCGAACCACGCCAACCGAAATACCGACCAATCGGTCGAACAAAAGTCATCTAGCGGTCGACCGTTTGGATGGTCTACGCTATACAATATTTATAATATATATATATCCGACTGGTCGAACCAAGGGTCCGTTCAACCGATATCAGGGATTCTCAATATTTTGCCTAAGTCATATTCGGTCGACCGGAACTAAGATACAGTTCGACCGAACACAGGCACTCTACTGCTTAATTAAAATGCTCAGTCAGTCGACCAAAAGTTAAAGAGCGGTTGACCGTTTTTATGGTCAAAGCTCCAACCGACTTAGCATCCAATAGATCGGTCGAACCAGGTTAAGGATGTTCGACCGTTTAATAAGTCAAAATCCCCAACTGACGTATTCTCATTGTTTCGGTCGACCGGCGAAGTGGATCCGTTCGACCGATAACAACCTTAAACCATTTTTCCCGCAGAAATCTGGCATAACCGTCGACTGTCCTCAGACATCGTTCGACCGTTTGCGGGTGCAAATCAATATAATAATAGAATCGGTCGACTGCCCACAGACACCGGTCGATCGATTGCCGTCTTCAACCTCTGAATGGGTTGCAATTCGACGGGGAATTCGACACCAACGTCGATTCCCAACACTCACAAAACTTATGTGAGTTATAATGAAGACTTGACATACCTTTTTGAAGTTCGTGGAAGCCTCCCAAGCTTTGGCAAACTCAACCCAACTTCTTCTCCTTCACTTCTTCTCATTCTCATTCTTTCCTTCTTCTTCTCCTCCAAAATCGTCTCTCTCACTCTCTGATCACTCAAGCAAAGAGGAAAAACGTTTAATTTAACCTAACACCTCTATTTATAGGGAAATCTAATTCTTATCCAATACTTCCACCTCACTGTTTACTGTAGCATGCTTAATTAAGGTTAATTAGGTTTAGTTTAGTTTAATTAGGGTGTTTAGATTAAGGTTATTACATTACGCTTGCACCGTATACTTGCTTGGCCACTCAGGGAAGTTAGATGAAGCATATAAGCTTGTGAAGGAGATGTCAATAGAACCTAGTGCTACCATATGGGGTGCGTTGCTTGGGACATGTCGAATACACAAGAAAGATCAATGAGGGGATTGATGAGAGAAAGGGGAGTCCAGAAAGAACCAGGCTGTAGCTGGGTTGAGATCAAGAATGAGATGCATATGTTTCTCACTGGTCATCCAACACAGCCAAGAGTAGCAGAGATTGTGGATAAGCTTGCTGCTCAAATTGGAATCACATGGCGAGATTCCGAAACTACTACATCCTCAATGGACTATGGGTGATAACATAACTACTACTTGCTAATATACTAACCAAATGACAACATAAACATTTCAAAAAGACAAATTAATTGAATCAGAGATTTCCTAGAAGAGCATACATCAATGCAAGGGATTATCTCAAGGCTAGAGTTTGGAGAGAGAGGTATTTGAAGGGCAACTACGACAGGTTGGCGTTGTTAAAGGAAAGATAGACCGTCATAACTACTTCTGGAACGCTTCCTCATCCCCAGCTACCTTAAGATATTTAAGGATGTGTTTTTTTTTGCTTATGTGCTCCTATAAATTAAACAGTGAAATTGGATTTCTACTCATCAATATTTTCTGAAAATTGGTTTGATGCCAGTGTTTCGTGCTTATATTACTTATATACACTTGTGGTTAGTCTCCAGCTCACGTCGTTAGCGCCGTGCCAAACGACATCAAATTTAAAATTTTAATAGGGTTAATGATTATTATTTTAATTTCTTTTTTGCTTAGATACTCATCCGAGCCTCGTGATTGGTGTGTGTGGGTCGGTGCCGGTAGGAGGAGGATTTTACACATTTGCCCATCAATATTTCATCAGACGTGTTTGTGTACAACTTCATACCGTAGATTTTCAACAATATTTCATAATCAATATAGTTAGCATTAATAGTGTAAATAATGACCTTATTTCATTAGTTAACAATTTCATTTACTTTAATTTCTTTAACAAATAAAGCAAAAGCAATAGTATAGCGAAGTTTAATAGGTGGGTAATGACATTTCCGTCTAGCAATTCAAGTGTATAGTATGTGCACCACATAATTTTTAAAACTCAGTAGGGAAAAATATGTTTTCACTATTTCACGGGTATGAAAGCAAACCACCATTGAATAATACATGAGATTTGTGCCCTTGTCCTTATAATGTTGATTTGCACCTCGGATATTGTATAAAGAGCATTAATTGGACTTTGAAACAAGAATATTTTATCTCATTATGCAAACTGCAACCAAGATATAGTAGTTTTCTATAATAAAAAGTTGTAACCTAGAAACGAGTTACATTTTCTAAAACTTCCCGGTCCTCCAGGGTCATAAGTTGATTACTCATATTTCTGGAATAGAAGTTGAGAAGAGCGGGATTTTGCTGTGATTTATCGGTAGCGGGAACAAGGAAGTTTTTAGTTAATACTTTCAAGTGATTTATGCTGCCCTCTAATCAAACGTTGCTGACTTGGTTATTAGTTTGGACTGTATTTCAAATCTACTGTAATTTGGGATTTACCGTAAATTAAGCTTGTGTTTGTTGTAGGCAACTAATTAGATAATTGACCAAGAAGTTCAAAATTGAGAAGAACAACGAAAAAGAGAGACGTATGCTGATACCAATCCTCAACGAGTGGATTCAAGTACATACAGTCGATTGGCAGGTATAATTGGTCGAATGATTCCAACAGTAACGAAGGAAGCATTTACAAGTAACAAACGGTGGATCAATTCCACAGAATAACAACCTTCCTGCATGTGGCACTAGTGTCTAGTTGTTGGTTGTCGACCAAATAGACAAGACTCTATAAGAGCATAGGATTACTTTAAACTTTATCAAGAGAAAAAAGGTATCATGTGAGAACTTAACCTAAAAGCTAGCTTACCCTATGTGTAAGAGCACACGAGGCTTATAATCGCATAGTATAACTTAAATCTACCAGTATGAAACTTTTCTTCACACATCAAACCTGACTAGAGTAGTTTTGATGGTCACTAGTAAAAATGTGAAGTCAGAATTTTAGTATGTTATACTAACTCATGCTAGCTAGTTCAATTAGGAGATTTTTAGTTTTACAATAGTCAACACCAGTGATCGGATCATGACAAATACCAATACCTGCATGCCAACACGAGAATTGGTCTTCGTTTTGATACTTCAGTCTTCGTTATTTTGTAGGAACTTATTAATGTTTCATTTATTTCACTTTCGAATAGGTATTGGTTAATTGTTGGAATTTATATATTAGTTAGAGGGTAATGGGGTTGTATGAGCCCGTATAACCATCTTGGTTGTGACACCTCTTTTTTAACCACTTTCATTTAGTTTTTTTCTATAAAAAATTAAAGGTGAGATAGACAATATATTAGGAACACATGGTAAAATTTTCAGATAAAATAGACCATTGTAAACATTGGTCCAAACACTTCAAAATTCAGTAAATTTCAGTAATTTAAATATGGAGATTTTAGATCAACAGTGAAATTAACTTGGATCAACCTAAAATTTTAACATGTTATAACTAATTAAGAGACAACAATACATGTGATTTTGTTTGATTTAAAAAAGTTGACTCTAAAATGACGTAATTTAAGTGACACAACCAAGTTGCTACAGTGACTCATACAACCACATTTTTTCCTACTAGTTAATATGTATTAGTGGATATGATGATGGATTTGGCAGGTGTTATGGGCCCGTTAAGTTGGTTAGACAAGTTTGTATAAATATATATGTCTATGTTTTTGAAAATGAAAAAACGAGATTTAATCCAATTACAACTTATCCTTAATTTATTCATCTTCTTTATCTTTCGTGATTACGGAGTCTATCCTTTTCTCGAATAATGGACATATATATATCCTCTTCTTATTCTTCCCATTTTTCGGAGTTTTGACTCTTTCTTGAATAAGAGTCGTATCAATTACATTCTCATGTTCAGGATCTAAAATGTGATAAGATATAGTAAGAAAAAAAGTTTTAGTAGGTGTCCTTGTGCTGGGAGACAAACTTAGGGTAAAGATAATGGCGGCTAGTGTATGTAAATGTTGAGAGAGATGGAGGTGTGAAATTCCCACTGCAATCTTTTCCGGTACCAATAGGTTCCTCCTTGTGTAAGATCCCGAAACAGCAGAAATTTAAAAATTTATAATCAAGGCAATAGAACTCAATAATCAAAGAGGAGACTGTTACTTCTCATAAAACATATAAGCGGTGCACCATATTACATCAGAGTTTGTCAAAACGATACATGATTACAATAGAACGACAAAAATGAGATAAACGTAATCATGTCGACCTCAGTGGTCGGAATAGAGGATCCGATCCCAAGATACGCGCGCCCGCAGATCACCAACCAACTGGACTTACTGCAGTCCTGAAAAAGATGCAACAACAATGCCTGAGTTTCCATAAGGAAACCCCGTATGCCAAGCTCACCTATATGTATGCAGTAGTACAAATGAACCTATCATACTAGTAGCATGTCATGTCATCGACAGTAAGGAAAACAGTTCCTCCGAAGGGTAACATGAGACATCAGTCCGACAATCATCATCGGGTCTCCCGAGGAGACCTACCGTAGGCACATACGGTCTAACGGAACAAGACGTGATACTCCCCACACGCGGCTACACTAATCATGGGGTTCGGCAGGGAGCATCCGCCAGGTCCGCACCATAAGAAACATATATGTAACTTCGTGGTCGAAACCACACCAACAGAGTCGTCGCTCGGTCGGTCCATCAATCATCATCTCAGTAGGTGCCCATCTGAGGAACATAGCCGGAACATCATCATCGGCCCATCAATCATCATCGCTGGAATAACATTGGCGGCATCACCAGCGCTGCAACGGTGGTCCATCAATACGTCTGGCACATCATCGGACGGGTCCAGACCGAAGTCTCCCCAACAACATCGACCTTCCCATCCAGAAGTAGAGATGGGTGAGAGATCCATTTCCTTCTCCACTTCCTATCCGCTTCCTACCTCGCGATCCCACGTTCTCCACTCCTCCGCCTCCAAACCCCGACCCTGCCGTCCCTTCTCCGGCGACCGACCGAACGGGAGTCGAGAAAATGGAGACCTTAAAGACTGATCCAGCGTAGTCGAATCCGTACATCTAGGTGGGGGTTTGATTTTGAATTTTTGCTGTGGATTTCAATTTGGAAGAAATTTTGACGTTGAATTGACATGCAACCATTGATGTCAATATTTGATTCCGAAATTTGCTCCTCAAATGGTTGTCGGAATGCATGTATCCTCAAGGAAAGGAAACATTCATTCATTCATTCATTTTTGTAGATTGACTTAAAAAATAGATCCATATATAAGAATGTTTTTTTATTTGTTGCCTTATTAGATGAATCTTTTGTGTATTGTTTGAATGAATGCTGCAAGAAATGTATGTGAATTTGAAATTTGTTGAATTGAATATGAATGTTGCAGAGATTGAGTGTGAATTACAGACATTAAATCTAAAAATAAAAAAACAAAACAAAACAAAACCCTAAAACGTTGGTATAAAACCGACGTAGAGGGTATAAAAACCGAAAAATATTTTTTTTATATTAAGTGGTCTACCACGTCGGTTGCATAGGAAACCGACGTGGTAGACCCCCACCACCACGTCGGATTTTAGACCGACATGAAAGAGTACTCCCGTATAACATCTCCCACTTACCACGTCAGTCAACTAAGTCGGTCAACCCGACGTTGTACCTGTAGGATTTCGTGTCCCTATGTATGTATATATTTTAATTTTTTTAATACAAACATTAAGATCGATTTCATATTTTCATTGATTTTACGTACATGTATTTGTTTATTCTAATATCATGCATTCCTACACATATTAAAATAAACAAAGGATAGATGATCATACCCAAAAATTCTCTAAAACCTTTCAGAAGATCCGGAGTTCCATTACTCGTCGAATCGCCCGCCAATTCGTCTCCAAGTGTTCACCAAACTATAAACAAGATTAGAGACAAATGAGCTAGCCAATCAATCTTTAATTAAGCTTAGAATCTAGCTAATAACCCCTCTTTAAGCTGCTGAGATTTCTATCTCCAAAACTTAAAACTATTAAGAGATTTTCGTGGTGATTAAGGGAGAGATTAATGAGAGAGAGAATTTATGCATTAACATAAACAAGTAGGATGAGGGGTCCTTTTATAGGCTCGCAAAACATCATTATCAAGAACTATTCTTTAGTCACGATCTTTTGCTTATTCTCTCCTAAAATTAATGTCAAATTGCCACATAAGCATCCTAAAAAACGTTTGATCTAATCTGGAATTAATCCACCCATGATCTAATTATTCTCTTAATAATTCAGGCAAAAATCGTGTTGTTCGGTTGACCGAGAATTCTTCTCGGTTAACCAAACCATTCGGTTTTAACACATGTTCGGTGAACCGTGAGCTAGACGGTCGACCGAATATGCTTGAGAAAAATTCTATGGAAAAATTCGGACGATCCGCGTCTTGCTCCGGTCGACCGTTGACCCACCAAAATTTCTCCAGGTGAATCTTCATCGGACGACCGTGTCACCTTCGGTCTACCGAAAATATCCCAAGATATCTCCTAGATATTTTCTCTCGGTTGACCGTTCACGCTTGGTTGACCGAACCCAATTGTCCAGGCACTCCAGACAATTTCGGTCAACCAATTGTGTTTTACTCGTTCCTCGTTTGGTTGACCGTTCCGAAGACACCTCGGTCGACCAAACCCTAAACGGTTTACCGTGTTTGACCCTGATTTTGTCTTTGTCAAATTTTGGATTTATTTCCAAGAAAATTTGATCTTTTGGGGTTTTTAGAAAATTCATATCTTATGTAATATATTATGCTGTGTAATATTAAATTATTACACCCCATAATATATACACATCATATGAATTTATTATGATTCTAATTATGTCAATTCTCATGACATATTGATTTTATTCATTCACTACATGTGTCCCTTTTTCACATGAAACTTGACACATCATATGAACTCAAAATCAAGCTTCTTGTTTCCCAGTTTTGTGGTGTGACCTATAGGAGGATCTAAGCCAAATAGATAGCGATATTAAACACTTAATATCCCAAACTATAAGCGGTATCTAGCTACACATTATAGTTACCCAATTAGCGTAGATGTCTTTGTTCCACTTGAACGAAAACACGATCCATTTAGTGATGTAAGTGCATCACTTGTGTTCGTCCATTACCTCATGATATTAAGAATATATACAAAGTAGAAATGTGTCACCTTTGTATTATATTTATTTATTTATCTCTTTAAGCTAATTATAACTATGTAACTTAACTCAAGTTACATTGTGCACATTATAATTTTGCTTTATCAAGGAACCCACTAATATCATCACTCAATTAAGAGGGGCAAGATAATCGTTTGACTAGCTATATTTTCAAACACAAGTCATGTTCAACCAACTATTGCCTTTATCACTATTCTCATTGATAGCTTTTGACAACAATCAAATTAAGCACTTCCTGAGTGAAAAGATATAAGTCTCATATCTTAGGATCCAAGACATAGTAAAACATTAATGACACGAAACACAATTCTATAATGTTTTACTTGTTAGGTCTATTCAATATATAAAAGTAATCTTTTACTCTTTTATATACTCGTGTCGTCAATTATTTGTAGAGCTACAACAATCGATGACCAACACGACAATCTTATCTCAGTGATTAATGTTCCATGTTAATTACCATGATTGTGAATAACTTTTGATTTATGTAAACCATTATCTTTTAGAGCTCTACGGTTACCATAATCAAGGAACAAAATGTTTGCACATCCAATTCATAACAATTGACATATAAAAGTAAAACTTTTATAACACATTCCTTTCAGTACCGCCTTAATATCCGACGTTATATACCTTTTTTCCAGCAGTGGTGTTAAATCAATAGGTTGTATATATGTTGACTAGAAAATTATATGTTTTATTTTTATGGGATACTAGTAATATCTACAAGCAACATTAACAACATAAATTTGATTAAAAGGAAACTAGATTCCACTAATAAGGTTGAAATGATGAACCCGTCGACGTTGATTCTAATCCTACCCAAAGACACGACGAAGGATAGAAAGATCACCAAACAAAAGTAACCCAACAAAATTTCAAAGTTGATTTTCTATTTCCATTTTCTACCAAATCTCCATTTTTCCTCAAGAAAATCATTCCTCCAACAGGAGAGGATGTGCTAATGGTGGGGTGAGTGGTGGTTGGGCTTGCGAGATTGTTAGAGAGATGAAGAAGTCGAGATGGATGGAGGAGTAGGAGGACGACATGCTTTTTTGGTCCTTGTTGGTGTTTTCATTATGGGTATTTTTTATTGTAGTATAAGTCTTTTGGTGTTATATGTCGAGTATTTTCATATTATAGTTTTTTATTATTATGTATTAATTAATGTTTTTATTAATTCTTGATGAACCAAAAAAAATGGTACTCAGTGTTGTTTGGAGTACGAGTTTTTATAGATTGTAGACTAGGTGTTTGTTTGATCAATATGACCTAATCAATCCAATCACTCCTTACTTAAGTGTTAATGATGCAATAGAAATAACAATTGAAACAAGTAGAGTAGAGTAAGGCAAACCACAAAAGACATGGCAATTTTTAAAGATGTTCGGCACCCACAACCCGGGTCCTAGTCCTCTTTTGTAAGTTCCATTCGATCCTACGAGCTCAGCCTACGTCTTCATTAATCTGATCTTCATTCAGGGCTGAGACCAAGCCTTTACAAAGCAAACTCGGGAACACCCTCGCCGATCTTGGGGTCTTCTGTCACAACCGAAAAGGGACGCTTCATTTTGGAAGCCTTGTACAACAACTGAGTATAAGTGCAACTCTAGCTTGAGCAATTGAATAATTGATGAGAGTATGATTGGTTCAAGTGGAATTTGAAAAACAAAAGAGCTTTGTAAGAGATTGAGAGCTTAGAGATAGGATGGGCGAGGATTGGTTTGGATTGGTAACCTTTGAGGTTAGTTCTAGGCTCTATTTATAGGCTCTAAAGCTCATATAGTTGTTGGGAAAGATTTAGTAAAGTTGTGTGTAAGATTCACGAATTAGAAACTAAAGTTCAACAAATCTATCTAACACTGGTCAACCGACATGGGATAAACAATCGACTGTTTCCATGAAAATAAGGAAACGTTGGAACCAACTTAAAATACGCTCGAACCAAAATGCTAGTAACTTAAGTTATCGGTCGGATCAGGTCAGGGGGTGGTCGACCGATATAAGGGTTTTAAGTGAGTTCAAAGAAAATATATGTTAAACGGTCCAACGATCAAGGAGAGACGGTCGACCAAAAATAACAGATAATTTCCTGGTTCTAAGAGTGACTCACCGGTCAACCGCTAAGGTCAAATGGTCTGACCGGTACCCTATAACAAAATGGTGATTAGGTAGGATTTATACGTATTCGACTGTTGTATAATATGAGAAAAATAACAGGCAGATAAAATATGTACAACAGAGAAACGGTCGAACAATAGTCATTTACCGGTCGACCGAACCAAGGATAAAGTACACTTGCCAACCGGTCAAACAAACACGCCGTCAGTCGACCGTTTGTGTGCAGACAGTTCTATACAGCCTGGTTTATCCTACAGATTTGGGTCGCATATTCAAGTCAGATTGATATAGAATTTTGTATGAGACTTCTATAGGTTCCCTAGAGTCTATGTATGAAGTTTATCAAGAGTTAATTGTTTAAGTTATATAGATTCCTAAAGACTTAAATAAAATTACATGTCTATAAATAACTTGATTACATGTCTTGACTCCATTACATTCTTCCTTGAGTCTTGATCACTTGTAGATGTTAACACAATACAAGATATATTCCATGATAATGTGTGTTTGACTCAATTTGATTGTGATTAAGATTAATTGTTAACACCAAAAAGCTAGCAGTGTTTTCGTGTTATTGTTTAGGTAGTTACATATTACAATATTTGTATTACTGTCTTAATTTATGTCTTATGGTTTGGGTATACATGTGATGTGATTTAGGTATTTTCATGGTATAATTTGGGTATACAACAGAGATATACCCCATCTTTTAATGGAGGTGTCACTACTACAGAAAAGGGAATATATGTCCGATGTAAGGGGTTATACACGTCGGATATCAGCACACCCCAATCCGACGTATATGTGTGTGTCGTCTATACATAGACGTCGGTCATAGTATAGCCGACGTCTATACCTAACGGATATACGTCGGCTTTAATTAGACTCCGACGTGTATTCTTTAATGTATACACGTCGGTTAACTAACATACGACGCCTATACTTTAGGTATACACGTCGGTTAACTAACATACGACGCCTATACTTTAGGCATACACGTCGTTTAACTAACATACGACGCCTATACTTTAGGGATAGACGTCGGATTACATAGAAAGCCGACGTCTATTCCTTTCTTCAGAGGAATAGACGTCGGCTTATAGAGACAGCCGACGTCTATTCCCAAACCTGGACAAAAAAAAAATAGGATCCGACGAAATTGTTTTTAGTCATCGTCGTCGTGTACATACAACTGCACCAAATTCGTTCACCTATAAATTTCATCCACATACATCCATATACATCCCACATACATCCATACAATTGACATTCACAAGCATACATGCACAAACACAAACACAAAAATACAACCACACAATTGACATTCAACACACTTGCAATTAATTCATTCTAAAATTAAGGCGATTATATTAAGGCATAAAGTGTAGGTTTGTAATACAAGTGCACTTGTTAACTAAATTACAAAAAATACAATTGGCAGTAGAACCTCTTAGTTCGTCAGCATGTTTCTGATGAAATAGCGAGCCCATCGGTCGCGAGTTTCATCGAGCTCTTGTTGCGAGAATGGATCACTACTTTTTGGGAAAACCTATCAAAAAATTACAAGTGTGTTGAATATTAATAACTAAATATTGAAACTACAATTGAATATACAATTGAATAACGATCTACATTACCTCGGTTAGACATACGTCTTGAGTTGCCACATCGAGGATTTCCTCCATGTATCTCATCACGTAGTAACCACATTCCGTATTTCCAACCTGCTTCCGGTACTACAAACATAGGAATTCGCTAAATATTTGTTCCTAACTTAATTAACAAAAATGGGATAGAACGTACTCTCATTCCATGCCATGTTATTCCTGATTTTGTGGTTGTTCTCCTACCACCTAAAGCTCTGTAAACCTTAATTGCCCTGAGTAGCACAAGTTAAAATATCAATCAATAATACTAATAAAAATCCACGAATTACTTTATTCACGACTAAACGAACTTACATATTTAGAAGTTTCTTTATTGAGTCCCTTGGTTTATTCGACCCCAACGGATCAAACCAATATGCCGAATTAGTCGTTGGGCATACAACGACAAGCATCCAATGAGCCCTGTGTTATATATATAATTAGAAGTTTATTACAAAATAAAATTTCACTTTGAATTACAAAGTTTACCTCTCATGATAAGGGAGCAGATAATATTTCTTGTCTTCTTCTTTAAAGAATGTCCCTAGTTGACCCGATTTATCGTCATTCCCGTATATATATGTAGATGGACTGATAAATCCAAATACTTGATCCTCAGGAAAGATTGACATTCTGGCGTCGTAAAGATGTCTACAAGTATAAAAATTATAATTTATTACAGTTTTGATAAAATTATTCAATACTTTTCATTGTATACAAAAGAACACTTACTTCACTTGCACGTCGATAATCATGATACACAACGAATCCATCGCCATGAACTGCATGATATCCTCTTTGGTGACGTACAAAGCCGGAGGCAACCCTTTATCCCCCTCCAACTCCAAGGTACTTAATGATTGTGCCTCCCTACCTACCATACATTGATACAACATTTTGCACCTACTTGGAAGCGAATTAATGTTGATCGGAGATTGGTTGTTTGACCCTTTGCTCCAGGGGCTTGACACCTTACAAAGATGTATAGAACCGTTAAAATACAATTGTTAACAAATTTGAAGTTTAAAGTCTTTCAAAGTTAAACTATACCTCATGTTTGTCCTTTCGCTCTACTAAATAACTAGGCCAATGCACGAACCCACTGATAGCATCGCCGAGAGTAACAATCTCTTCTTCCGGAAATGGCACAAAAACACCAGGATCTAAGCAACTCTCAACTGCAACCTTCAATTCTCCCTCTCCTACCTCTGTGAAGTGGTGTCTGGAGATGTTATAAACTTTCCCGTGTCCCACCAATCTTCGATCATGGTCTTCGACAAATAAAGCACATCTAGATCCATCCACGAACTTTCCAAACGAGGGACCGTCGACGAGGGCCAATTCTCGAGAATGAGACACGAAATCATCATGTCGATGATGGTGGAACACTGGCGGAACTGGAGTAGTCTCCGTGGAAGAACCGGTCTTACGACGGGTAGGAGAAGTAGGCAAAGCACGATCCAATCTCTCCGTAAGAAGCTGCAAAGACTTCTTCAAATCTGCAATCTCCTGCTGGCATTTGGTATGACCAGTCGTCGAAGTAGACCGTTGAGTCTTCCCAAAATATTGTCGAAGTCCAACTCTACTCCCTACCCCTCGCACACGACCGGGGTGTTCGTCGTTTCCCAAGGCCTCGCGTAGAATATCATTCCGACCATCGGAAGCAAATTCGCCTTGAGATTCTCTCAACTTCAGAGAGTCCTAAGTTTAAAACAATATTTACTATCATTTGAGCAATATAAAATTAATGATTCTGAATTAATAACATATATATAAGTGATGCAACTTACTATCTTCGAGCCGATAGCTTGCGACTCGTCTGTGACGTACTCCCCTCTGGAGTTTACTCTCGCTCTCTTCCAAGAATCACAACGAGCTATGGGAGAAGGAGGAGATAGGTTACTTGCTTGCTCCTCACTCATACCGGAGTCAATTGCCTCCTGTCTCTTCTGAGCAATTTTTTCAGCCATCATTTGTGCTTCCAACTTGTGGTACCCCGCTCGAGACATACGATGGGTATACTTGTTAGAAGATCTAATCTTTTGGTTTTTTGCTCGGATGGCCTAAAATCAAGTTTATTAGATTGTCACTAAAATCAATAACTAACAAGTTTGTTTTGAAACTCAGTTACTATATTATAAATTAAACTCAGTATACCTCAAACTCCGGGCTATCTCTGGATTTTCTGAATAGCTCCCATTGATTCGGAGTGATAAAGTTATAGACATCGCATGGATTTCTATCCTGGTAGTCTCCGAATATGTACTTGTTCGTTAAATTTGTTTTGAAATCCCTCCAACGAACTGACATGTATGTCATCCACTTCTTCTTCAACTTGTCAGTGGATTGGAACTCAAAAGATTCCTACAACACGTTAACTTTATATATATCAAAAGTTCAACTAAAACTATAGAAATCTATAATGGAACCATTACCTGCACATTATTCCATATTGTGTCCTTCAACTTCTCATCTACATCAGCCCAACTGGATAAACAAATGTCAACTTTGGCCCTCGCTAAGCTACCCAGAAAACTCCTGTTTTCCGTTAAATGCCTTCTTCAACCTACGATAAGGATGAGAGTTTGGCAAAAATCTCCGATGACCAAGATAGACAGTCTTAGAACCATTAACTAGTTGCAAAGAACATGTATTTTCCTCGCAAATTGGACAAGCTTTATGACCTTTAACTAAATATCCAGACAGATTACCATAAGCTGGAAAGTCATTAATCGTGCAAAATATCATTGCCCGCATTACGAACGACTCCTGACGATAAGAATCAAAAACTGACTCTCTGTCACCCCACAATTTCTTTAGGTCATCAATTAAAGGTCTTAAATACACATCGATGTCGTTTCTAGGTTGTTTCGGACCAGAAATCATTAAGGACAACATGATATATTTGCGTTTCATGCATAACCACGGGGGCAGATTGTAAATTACAAGCAGAACGGGCCAAGAACTGTGAATGCTACTCAAACTACCAAAAGGATTCATTCCGTCAGTACAGAGCCCAAGTCGTACATTCCTCGATTCTTCACCAAACACAGGAAAGTCGACATTTATTTTTTTCTACTGAGGTGAATCTGCAGGGTGACGTAGCAACTGATCATTTGGTTTCTCACGATCAGCATGCCATGTCATGTTCTTGGAATCCTCTTTACCCGCAAACAAACGTTTAAGCCTTGGTATTATCGGAAGATACCACAAAATCTTAGCAGGAGGTCCTTTGATTTTCATCTCATCAGCCTCTTCATTGTGGTTTGGTCCACTACGTTTCATTTTGTATCTTGAAACATTACACCTGGGACAGGAATGTAAGTTTTCAAACTCATCCCTATACAATATACAATCGTTCGGGCATGCGTGTATCTTCCTATATTCCATTCCCATAGGGCACAACACTTTCTTTGCATCATAAGTTCTATCTGGCAACTCATTGTCATCTGGAAGCATCTCTTTCACTAACTTCAACATTGATGTGAAACTCACATCGGACCAACCATTTCCAGCTTTTAAATTGTACAACTTCAACACCGCTGACAATCTAGTGAATTTGGTACAATTCTTATACAACGGCTTCTCATTGTCACTCAACAAATTACCAAGTAAATCAGGGTTGGACGAAAACTTTTCAGCCATATCCTGAACCATTTCCTCTAAGTGATCTTCCACACTAACATCTTCTCCATCATTCTTGGAACGACTACATGATTCATTTTTGCCGTGCCATATCCACCGTCTGTAATTTGGGTCGAAACCTTTCTCAAACAAATGATCTTTCATTTTCCGAAAAGTCAACACTGACATATTATGACACTTATTGCACGGACAATACGCCATGTCGCTGTCTTTCATTTTCTTAGAATGTTTTTTGGCAACCTCTAAGAACATATTCACTCCGTTCTCATACTCATCACTCAATCTGTTTGAAACTATCCACTCTCGATCCATTTCAATCTAAACAGAGGCAAAAATGATAGTTATTATTGCAGAACATAAATAAAATTTCAATTTAAAAGAATGTGTACGTAGATGAGAAGATTCGGAGACATTAAGATGAGAAAAGAATGACTCAGAGGAGAAGAGATGAAGTCCTTAATCTAGCATGGAATAAGGAAGGTTAGAAATCTAACTAAAAAATCAAGGCCAAAACAAACCTAAAGTCCACTATAGGTCCTTAGTAATAGACGACGCCTAACTTCGAGGTCCCACCGAGGACCACTAGTCTGTAGGAAATCAAGAACCCGGAGGTCCATAATATCTCAGGGAGACTAGATGGGCAACGACGTTCAGGCCGAAAGGGTCTTAAACATCGAGGACCACTAATCTATAGGAAATCAAGAACCCGGAGGTTCCTAAAATCTCAGGGAGACTAGATGGGCAACGACATTCAGGCCATAACGGTCTTAAACGGTTTCCTCTACTTAATGCGTCCGAAAATCCTAGGGGCCAACGTCTAATTGATTTTATTAAGGCTCTTTTATTAAGTGGTTTTTGGGCCAAGGAAAGGGTGATGAAATCCCCCACCTCATCTCCTATAGGTGACTGCCCCCTAAGTGTTTTTCATACCTTAATCTAACAAACAACACACCAAACAAACACTCACCTCACTCTTGTTCCAATGCAAGTCCTACTAACTAATGCGTGCTGTCTAATGAATGATGAGTGAAAGATAGTACGTACCTTACGCCAGCAATCTACGACAGAAATCGTAAATAATAGAAAAATACAATGCATGCAAATCCTATATGATGAATGACTTAACAAATATTGTCTAATCTTTTGCTTTGGGTTATTAAAGGCCAAGTTGTTTAAGGGGGGCAATGAGTTATTATCATAATATTAAAAATTCAATAAATTAAGGCAATAAACATTTAAAATATTAAAATCAAGTATTAAAACTAATTACTTGAATTGACAGAAAAACATTTTAAACACAAACTATCATGTTATTAATAATAATTGGGAATAAAATTTTATTGAAATTTTGGCAGAACCTCCACTTAAAATTTGATATGTAAAATTCTTCAAATCCTGAAATCAACAAGAAAATGTATATCTAGTTATCTAATCACATTCACATTATGTATTTCTCTACTCAATCCAAACCAAATTCTTAACATAATCCAAACCAAATCAATCCAATGAAAACAAAGTTTGGTTAAATCATCCAACCAACCCAACTCAATCCAAACTAAATCAATCCAATGAATATGTTTATCAAATATCAACACATAACACACATGCAAAAAAACTCCGAGAAGAAGTTGCTTATCACGTCTACATGTCAAGAGTGTACATCCACATCAAGACCATGCAACTCATGCCATTACACATCATCAATCCATAATTTTGATTTTTTTTTTTCTACTTTGGAAACCATTTGCTACACACCAACAAATTGAATCATTAATTAACTTGGAAAATAAAAGGAATTCTAAATGTTGATATTTGCATCAATACACTTAGATTATCACATTAACCAATATTTGCATCAATACGTTATTATTGTGAACTAATCCTAATTTGGCGTTGGATTCTTGGTCTAAACTAATCCTAAATTAAGGATCTAAAATTGAGCACGAACCAGAGGAGGGAAAAGTTGTGATGCCGGAGGAGCTCTTTGTGGTTCCCGAAGACGTCACGGAGGAAACGGCTGTAAACGACACGAGGAAGCTACATGCGGAGGAGGCTAAGTTAGAGAGAATATGTGGAGAAAGACGAACTTAAAACAAGCAAAAACGAACTTAAAACCTACATGTGGAGAGAGACGGAGGAAGACGGAGGAAGAAGGAGAAGAGGGCCGGAGAAGTGGAGGAGCGCTTGGGAGCTCGCTGCGGTGCCGGAGACGGTGCGGATCGGTCGGAGGATGGTCGTGGAGGAGAGTTCGGTCGCGGGACGGCTAGGGTTTGGGTGGGTTTCGACTGAAATGAATGAAAGAAAGCGCGTCTGTCCGATTTCTTTAAGACCTATATACGTCAGATATTCCATAACGCCGACGTCTATACCTCGACGTCTATGTGGATAGACTATAGACGTCGGTCTTACATTACGTCCGACGTCTATAGGCCGACGTCTATACCCTATAGACGTCGGATTCACAAGATACTAAAACACCGACGTCTAAAGGTCGACGTATATACACTATAGACGTCGGTTAAATGTGTTATTCCTACACCCGACGTCTATAGTGTCGTATAGACGTCGGCTTCCATTTCAGCCGACGTCTATTCTGTCCTCTCCACACTAGACGTCGGTTGTTATAACGGCCAACGTCTATTTGGCGACGAGTAAAGCCAATTCTGCACTAGTGTGTATTAAGTAATATTAGTTGTTTTAATGTATGTTAACCAAGCCTTAAGGGTGCGAATGCAACAATGTTTAAACGAAGAGTATTTAATGATATAGAAGTGGGAATGAAGGGCATTGGCATAGAAATTTTAAAAATAAATGGTCAATCTTGTCTCTCTCCAGATATTGATTTGCAAACAGCATCACCATAGCTATATGTGTTTCAGTTTCCTATTGTAAACGATATCAGCTATAACTCTATCTCGTTAGTTCTTTACTGTGAAAAAAACAAAAGACAAAAATTAGCCATTTATGTATGCAATAATGTCAATTTATTATCATAAATCTTTGTATAGGTTATCTTTCTAACCCCTTGCCATGCCTAACTTATAGTCTAGTATTCGCGCTGTCCTTATGTATCAAACACATCTTCATTCCTAAATCTCCAACTTATAAATAAAACACATCTTCATTCATTACATTCACAATTAATTAGTGCATCAAAACTCAACAAAGTCAAATCACAATGGCAATACGTTGTACACTTGCACCCATCCTCCTCCTCCTCTGCCTTTGTGGGTCGTCTAACGCCACATACATCACCACCACCACTTCATGTCAAAACAACTTCATCGAATGCTTCTCCCACCATGTCTCCTCCACCAACAACGTTATCTATTTCAAAGGCAGCGATTCCTACACCACCCTCTTGCTCTCCTCAATCCACAACTACAGGTTCCTCAACTCCACCTCCAAGCCCCTCCTCATCGTCGCCGCCTCAGACCACTCCCACGTCCAAGCCTCCGTCATCTGTGGTAAGAAGCATGGCCTCCGCTTTCGCGTTCGAAGCGGGGGACACGACTACGAGGGTCTCTCCTACCGCACCGTGGACGCCGAGACCTTCATAGTCCTCGATCTCAACCGCTTCCGTTCCATAAAAATAGACGTTAAACGCCGCGAGGCGTGGGTGGAACCCGGTGCCACCCTAGGAGAACTTTACTATACGATTTCCAAAGCCAGCCCCACCCTCGCCTTCCCCTCGGGATACTGCAACTCGATTGGTGTGGGTGGGCACTTAAGTGGCGGCGGTGCAGGCAACTTGGAGAGAAAATATGGGCTCTCGGCTGATCGGATAATTGATTGCCGGATGGTTGACGTCCACGGGCGGATTTTGGACCGGAAGTCGATGGGGGAGGATCTATTTTGGGCCGTAAGAGGTGGTGGAGGAGGAAGTTTCGGCATTGTTCTTTCGTTCAAGGTAAAACTTGTGGAGGTTCCACCAAAAGTGACGGTGTTCTCGATTGCTAAGAGCAAAAACGAGGGAGCAATAAAGTTGTTAGATCGATGGCAACGCGTGGCCTACAAGCTCCCCGACGATCTCTTCGTCGAGCCGGTTCTCCGGACCCTGGATGACATTAATCTGTCGACGAATCGGACGGTTGGCGTGACCTTTCAGTCGTTGTATTTAGGCGGGAAAGAGGAGTTGGTTGAGATCATGAACGAGGAGTTCCCGGAACTTGGTGTTAGGGTTGAGGATTGCAGTGAGATGAGTTGGGTGGAGTCCACGCTAATCTTTGCAGGCTTCTCTAATCAAACAATAGAAGCACTTCTCGACAGGTACTGGTTTGAGTATTTTGTTAGTTAATTTGGTACTACGTACTTTGCTACTTCGAGTAGAGATGAGTTATTTAATTTGGAAGAATTTTCTAATTTAAATTCGAAAAAACTGTTGTTCACGCGCTGAATCATGAACATCATAATAAAAATGGCCTTTTTGCTACTGTACACATCCTGTGGGTCCTAATCGTCGACTTACACTTTGTTAGTCGAACAAATTGCACATATACATTTCTGCTGTTAGTGGATCCCACTTTGTCACCGACGGGCCGCGTTAGACAATTTGTAAAATAAACATTGTAAAATCTAAATGCTCTTGATTGTAAAAACCAATGTTTTAAAAACCGAACCGAAGAGTGAACTGAAAACATCTCGGTTTGGTTCAAAGTGGTCGAACCGATGGTTCAACCTGGTCCAACCGATGATGACGTCAGCATGACATCAGCATTTTGTGAACCGAGGGTTGAACCAAACCGACTCCGTAGCGGCGGTCCAACCGACGGTCGGACCGATTGAACCGATTTTTCCTATTATTTTTTAACATAATAAGTAATAACCAAGTACCTAAACTATGAACAATTCAACAAAAATTATCCATTTGTAAAATAACTTAATTAAAATCAGTAAAAATGAACAAACATGTAACTAAGTAATATTAGTCTTTCTTCTAACAAATGAACAAACATTTACTTCAACATCTAAAGCAGTAGGGGTGGTAGACTGTCCTAGAGATCCGTCGGTCTGCCGGCCTTGGTGGAGATCGCGAGCGGTGGCAGTGTGATGAGGGGTGGACCGTTGGAGATCGCGAGGGTGGAGATGTGGTGAGGGGTTGGGGAAGGAGCAGTAAAAAGTAAAAATCTTAGAATTTGGGTCAAAATTGAACAAAAAATAAAACAATAAAAACCAAATTTTGTTTAAATTGAAAAAACCGGTTTTTTCGGTTCGACCAAACCGAAAAAACCGATCGGTTCGATCGGTTTTTTTCGGTTTTCTTCGGTTCGCTCCGGTTCACGAGAGAAACCGGTTTTTTGACCAAACCGACCGGTTTGCTACCGGTTCATGGTCCAACCCGGCCCGACCGCAGGTTCGGTCCGGTTTTTAAAACAGAGGTAAAAACAAAAAAAGAAAAACTTAAAATATCAAATATCTCTCTCTCCTCCCTCTCTTCCTCTCTCCTCTCCTCCTCCGACCGATCCACACTCCCCTCCTCACGTTCTATCGATCAAGACCACTCTTGATAGGCTTTTGCGCAATTGAGTTTAATGTTCATCCTTCTTCCCATAGCGAAAGGGTGGTTTTTGGTGTCATCTGGTTCCTCTAGGAACTCCATTTCGCTCCAGAAGATGTGGCGAACTCTTCCCTGCCATCAATTGGCGTATGGAGCTCTTTATTTCAATTTCGACCTTCGATGACTACTTTTCATCCCCCAAGTTCCAAAACTCTGTCAACGGCTTAATTGACCCAATTAACCACTCAGTGAGCTCCGGAAAATGCCGACGCATCTTCCCCTAGAAGGAATCGAGTTTTAGACCTCTGGGTTAGTCACGCAAACTCCCGCCGATTCGTTAGCGTGAAGACTACGGTTTGCCGTATATGGTGAGCTCATTAGAGCAAGAAGGTTGGTGCCGGTGTTGAGGCTGGAGCAAGATGAGGACGACAACGAGACCAAGCTCTGACGTTGACATTATTGTCTTGAAGGAGAGAGATGGGGCTTGGTATCCTGTAGTGGAGCAAGTCAAATTGATATGGATTCTTGTCGTCGGTCAAATTGGAATTGGAAGAATCTCTGTTGGGATTGACATGGATTGTTGTTGTTAGAGAGAGATTCCTCCACGAAATTGGTTGGTGGGGAGGAAGAGAAAGAGGAAGTGGGAGAGGAGAGGGGAGAGATTTTTAATTTTTTTTTAAGTTTTTTGTTTTTTTTGTTTTTGTTTTAGAATCAAGGACATTTAAATTTTATAAAGTTTATTTTGCAAATTGTCTAACATTGTCGGTGAGGGAGTGAGACCCACTAATGACAGAGGTGTATATGTGCAATTAGTTCGACTCGCACGTGTATATTGCCAATTAGGACCCACGGGAGGTGTACAGTAGCAAAAAACCCTAAAAAAATTCAATCCTTGTTTAGAGGAATGACCAAATTAGCTAGGGGAGCATACATCAACGTAAGAAGCCCTTATTAATTTGAGGAATGGCCAAATTAGAACGTCAACAAACATGATTAGTTTGGGAAATGTTAGTTGGAGTGATCATTCAAAGGTAATATCAATGTAAAATATCATATCTATAAGTTCCAGATCATATATATAATCACATATTTTCCATGTTAAAAAAATCAAAAATTTTAAATTAATTCTTAAGAATATTTAAATCGTCAAAACATTTATTTACATGAATGAACTCATGGTATATATGTGCATCATGCAAGAATTTTTTAATCACATATATCAACTAAAAATAAAATTATGAAATTGTTAATACATATCGTTTTGACTATGAATTAAGTTGAGTTGGTGTATACAGGACTGGTCTGTTCAACGACCCTTTCAAGGGATTATATGACTATGTAAACGAGCCTATCTCCGAAGAAAATTGGGAACTTATATGGGAGAGATTTGGTAATGGTAGTGGACTCCACGTAATGTTCCTTGACCCTTATGGCGGTAAAATGTACGAGATATCCGAATCTGCAATACCATTCCCATACAGACAAGGTATAATATTCAAAATAGTGTACACTTTCAGTTGGAATGAAGAAAGTAAAAAGGCTTCAAAAATACACCTTGATTGGACAAGAAATTTCCACGGCAGCATGGCGCCTTATGTCTCCAGCAACCCAAGAGGAGCGTACATCAACGTAAGAGATCTTGACATGGGAAGAAATGAAGAAGTGGGGAAGTCAGATTATCACAAGGCTAGGGTTTGGGGAGAGAGATATTTCAATGGCAACTTCGAGAGGTTGGCGATTGTGAAAGGAAAAGTTGATCCCGGTAATTATTTCTGGCATGAGCAGAGCATCCCAGTACTTGCTTAATCGTGGTTGTTTTCTAATATTTGGGTAGTTATGAATAAATTGCATTTGTGCAATGTAGAAAAATGTTGGTTAATTTTGTGTGAAGTTAAATAAATGCATCACATTTTATAACATGGTTTTGTGTGTTGCTTCGTCAAATTTTGATTACTAGTGGTAGTGATGTGGTGGTTCTAATAAGTTGTTATAAGCTTTTGTAGCGATGGTTGTGTGATGTGTTAACTAGTTTTAAAGTCTTTGTGGATACTCTTCAAAATAAATCTGCCCCCGACTATACAACCCTTAATTTGCACCCTTGACGATGTGCATTATGTCTTTTTCCCACCATCCAACACATGATCTGGAGCTATCTTGTTTGACTTCTAGACAAATTAAAAACTATAACTTTCTTGTACCCGTTAGTCAATGATTTTTGTCTTGTTTCAATGGATGGGAACAATTTGTTATCAAAAATTTGACTATTTATGTTCCAAATGGTTCAACCTCTGAGAAAAAACTTACACTTTGACATTTTCTGAAAAATATGCTTATCTTTCACTTCTTTCCCAAATTGTTGGATTTCGTGTTTTATACTTGTATATATATTTTTGTAAAAATTACAAAAAATTAGGATCGATTTCATATTTTTCAACAATTTTATGTACAAAAAATTCCTAATTGTATTTCAATATATTTAATATACTAATTAATATTGAAATACATAGATTAAATCATACTTATGGGATTATCGAATCTCTTTTACCAATAGGAAGTTGAGTTGCAAGTCCAATCCCCTCGGAATTCCTTCAAGTGTTCATCAAACTCTAAACAAGATCAGAGAGATCGAATCTAGTCAATCAGTCTCTGATACGAGGTTAGAATCTAGCTAATACCTCATTTTATGCTCCAAAAAAATTAATCTTTCAAGCGCTCAGTTAATAAAGGAATTTTCGGATGGATTAGGTGGAGAAATATGGAGAAGATTTTTTTTGCATTCACATCAACAAGGAAGAGAAGAGAGACCTATTTAATGGGCTTCCTCCGACCCACATCATGTGTAACACACTTGCACATGATCCATTGTTAATTGCTCATCTAAACCACATCATGTGTACACAACTTTGCACATGATCTCTTGTTTATTTTGCCCCATCATCATTCCATAACTACCTTTGACCAAGGTGGGTTAAATCCAGTCATTAATCAGCAAATAAATCTTTTATTAATATATGCAAAAAAGTGGGCCAACGGTTGGACTATTTTTGAGTTTACCAAATTTTTGATTAATATCCAACAAAATTTGGGTTTTGAGGTTTTAGCAAATTCATATGTTATAATGTTACGGATCACATTTTATCATGTTATATATTATCATATATAATGTCAAACATTATACCACATAATATATACGTATCTCATACAAATTTATTTGATATTCTAACCATGTCGTTCTTATGACATATTGATTTTATTATTTTACCACATGTATATTATTTCATAGCACATGAAACTTAATACATCATATAAAATATAAAATCATATTTCCTGTTTCTCAGTTTTGTGGTGTGACCTATATATGATATGGTGTTATGTTCATGTCTCGTTAAAACCTTGCTACAAAAACCCAGTGAGAAAATAGTTAAGGGAAAAAAGTGCACGACATACGTTAACACAACTGTGCAAGTTGTTTCGTTAAAAACCTTGTCAAGTAAAACCCTATGGGACAAAAACTTGGAAAAGAAAAAAATAGTACAATTATAAGCCTTCTAGGCATCATCCTTCAGGAAAATTGTACTTCAGGGATGATAATTAGAAATCTGCTCCCCCTGATACGTAATTCATCAACTTGCACAAAGACTGCAATATCTCCACAATAACACAAAATAATTTGTGATTTTTTGTTGTGGATTAGACATATAGTAATCATCATTGAAGTAAATCTTTATCTCATGAATATAGTAAGTAAATATTGATAATTCCAGGTGAACTTTCTTTATATAATATCTCTTATTTGAATCATTGTAACAAATCTCTTCTGGGAATGTTCGATCTGCATATCAAAAATAGTTGACTTTTCTCTCATCATTTATTTCAAAATTTATCATTCAAATATTTCACGGGTGTTTAATCTCTTCAAGAGTTCCTTTCATATCATTCTTTGAGATGATATGCACATTCTCTTTGTTTTGTTCATATCGTGATCTTTTCATAAATTATATCGCATCTCTTCATTGTAATTTGTCTTGGGCAATTTAGTCCTTCAGGGACTCTTATATATCAATGTCAAGTGACTTATTCAAATTTGCAGTAACAACATATCTCATATGCTTATGTATATTTATGTCATACTAATCAAGTAACATAACGTAATATTATACATTTCGATAGAATGGGTAACATCATAATGGATGTTGGGTCTTGCGAAAAACCCTTGTGTCACTATTCGCTTTATAATGTACCACCATGTTATTGTAATGTGATTTCTATTCACATTCTTCAGAAATCAGGATTATCGGTCCAAACAATATGTTTTTAACCGAGTCTAGTTTTTCATTGTTCGCCTTCTTTTATTCATTTCAAATACGAATGCTTCTGACATTCTTATAATATTATAGGTTCTGGATTCAGATTTTCTCTTGAATTAGCAGACTCTAAGAAGGCGAATTAGTCGTCGACGATAATTTTTTTATGTTTCTCTCTCGTATCAATATATTCATTTAGGTACTTCTGGGCTGATATGTCTAGTTGACTAGTTTGAGAGTCATTTGAATATCTTATTACTTCATATTTGCACAATTTATTTTTTCCATCGCGTATGCTCTTTTCTTTCATGAGGCTTTGTAACGTGTGCTTCGGGCACATAATCAAAAATAAGAAAGCAAATATTGTGATTTTGCAATAACTTATGCTTATGACTTTCATTCACGAGTAATGCATAACACAAGTAATCATATCCCACAAAAGATAGAGTATGTGGATACCCACTTAGTTGAAGAATCTTCTCATCCTTCAGTGGATGGTCATATGAAATTTCAGCAACATTTGTCATCATATCTGATCCTCAATGACCCAATCGATCATCCCATATATTATTAGAATCAATATTCATTTGATTCAGTAGTGCATGTCTTTTGACTAAGCCACTCTGTGTGCAATGACACATCATTCAAAAGTCATGTAATTTTCTCAATATCATTTTTCATGCCTGACATGATTGTAATAATATAAAAAAATTCTTTTTTACTTCAACTATAGTTTCAATACAAGCCATTTTGGCGATTTAAAACTCAATAAGTTTCTTGATACTTAATAAATAAAATGCATCATTTGAAGCCAAGGTATTTCCATATGTAACAATATATATGACTTTTCGGGAGCTTTCTACTAATCCCGTACAACCATGTACGGTATTGGCCTTGACTTTTCTCATTATCTTAAGAGATAAAAACTTATCTCTTAATATAGTGTGCATAACAACACTATACATGATGCATAAATCATCTTTTCTTGATCTTAAATCAAATAGGAGATCGGAAAGTATCCATACTCTTCATTTCAAGCCAAATAAAATATTTGTTGCAAATAAATTATTTATGCAACCATTACAAAATAAATGATAAGGTTCTTCCAATGAAAAAATATAATCAAAATAAGAACCCTTCATTAAACCATATCAAGGTCAATTAATGTCAATGTAACTTGATATAAGCCATTTAGATTGAATTTATGCATATCAACATATTATCATATGCATGTATATTTTACCATCTTAAGACGATAAATGCAAATTCTATCTTTTCTATTAAACATTAATAAGGCATTATAATGAGATGCATAAATAGTCATGACAAACATAAAAATATTGAATATCGATATGCTAGCAGCATATGCATGTGTATTATTAATATCTAGAAGAATCTCGTCGTGAGTGAATAAAAATCACAAGTATGGAAATTGGAATAATGAGAGCACTAACCAATATTAAGTATATAGTTTCAACAAAAATAACAACTAAATCAAAAGTTTAAAGATGATAATTATGAAAATATGATTATTGAATGAACCTCAAGAATACCAAACAAAGTATTTGTATCATGGTATATAATGTCATTTGTCACATTGATATTCCAACATATGGTGGTGTATATCTACTAAATAGAATGTATATTACTTATATAAAATAAGAGAGTGGATATTACTTATATAAAATATCAAATAAAACACATATAACTAGAATATATTTGTTTCGTGGAGAGTTACTTTGACAACCTATTTTGATTATCGAATTTATATACCACAAGGACATCAATTACTTTGTCGTTTATCTCATCCACATTCATATCAACAATCATGGCCACAAAATGATTATACTAGACTCACTAGTGCAGAAAAGTCCATATACGTCGGATATATAGTGGTATAGACGTCGGATTTCTATGGTCCAAGTACCCAACGTCTATTTCCCCGTCGTCTATTCCTTGTTGTATAGACGTCGGCTATATACGACCGACGTCTATACAGTGTATACACGTCGGCTATATACGACCGACGTCTACTATATGTTAATTAACAAAAAATACATTGGAACGTATATCGGACATTCTGCACTCACATTAATCAAGCCCAAGCTGCCCAAGTGCCCCAAGGGCCAAACTTTTGACAAATAACCACGAATATCAAGCCCAACATGCGCAGGTGCCCCAAGTCGTTCGCGTTCAGCAGTAAAGGAGTGGTGGAGTACATCAACCACACCAAAAAAAAATTCTCCGATGTGGGACTAAACTATTACACCAAATAGACGTCGGATATATACATTGACCGACGTCTATTCATACAGCATGACCTATAGACGTTGGTCATGCTATACATCCGACGTCTATACTTTGAAATAACAATAATTAATAAAAAAATACGTCGGCTACCATGTACAACCGACGTCTATACATGGGTTAATAGTAAAAAAACGTTGCAACCATTTTAAGCCCAAGTTGCCCAAGCGCCCCAAGTGCCAATCTTTTGACCATTAAATATATATATGTATCTCACTTGCATTTTGTAGTGTGGTACCAAACTACCATTTAGAAGTAAAGGAGTGGTGGAGTACTTCAACTTCACCAATAAAAAACTTTCTCCAATGTGGGACTAAACATGTCACCATACACACACATGTGTACAACACAACACACATGTGATTGTAATTATTTTTAAATCCACATTATTCTTATACAAAATAATCCACATAAATTCTTACACGAAATAAATCCTAAAAATTGCGTTATTTCTTATAAAAAATAAATTCCAAAAAAATGAGTTAATTTTTACACGAAATAAATCCCAAATAATTGCGCTATTTCTGATACAAAAGAAATCCACATAAATTCTTATACGAAATAAATCCAAAAAAATAAACAAAAAATATTTTCTTCTTTCAGGAGGTATAGACGTCGGTTATACTAAACAACCGATGTTTCTTTAAACCTATAGACGACGGATGTCCAAATATCTGACGTCTATACCTATAGACGTCGGTTGTTTGGACATCCGACGTCTATTTGGTGACGTCTATCGAGCATTCTGCACTAGTGACTTTTCACGTGCTCATACATTCACTTCAGGGAATGGAGAAAATCAATTGGATGGATTCTGTGATTTTTCATCGATAACTCGATATTCAACTCAGCCACACTCGGGCACGAGACTAGATCATGATATTTTCGAAATCATTTTTCTTGAAAATGATTGTGAAGGAAAACCACAACTTTGTTCTTATCTTGATTTGATGTTTTTTTCTCATTTGTATTTCCAAGAGCATCAAGTTGGATTTCAGCATCCAAAACATGACAAGTAAAATTATTGTCCATCTTATCAAAAGTCGTATATTTAACTTTTGTCCACAATCAAGATGATCAATATCATATAAAAGATTACACAAAATAAACAGATAAAAGAAACACTTATAGTTTCTAGCAATACAACATGTATTAGATATGACATATGTACAAAGAAATTATGTCATTATCATTGGAATGTCAAGTGATCTAGTGATGTTCCAAATACATTATCAGCTTTTGCAAAACAAAAATACTTATAAACATGTATTAATGCATATTTATCAAATAGCATACTCATATGCATCTATAAATGTCATGTGCATGAATTAAGTTTTATTATCATGCTAAAATAAAAATTAATAGTCCATTATCTAAGAATATATATAAATATGTAGAACATGATATTTCAAACCAAGATTTTGCAACAATAATTTCTCAAGACATATATATCATCACATTTAAGAATATAGTATGAGTATATTCAAGAATTAAATAGATTAATGATATTATAAATTGTAAAAGACTACCTCAAGATGAATACAAACTTATGGACTACCTTAATCAAACAAGGAGCAACACGTGTTCATCAAGATGAATATTCGTAATACTTACAGATGTGATACATCAAATTATCAAAGAGAATTTTATTTTTGTGGTAATCAAATATGGTATAATACTCAAGCAATTTTGTTTATTCTCTTAACCACAAACTTACAAGTAATAATTGCATGCATGTACCAAACTACAAATGCACTTTTATTTAACAAGGATGCATTACGATTTGTATAAAGATACTAAGCAAGTAAATCTTAACTACAATCACATGAGATATAAAACATTCCTTGTTTTGCATTCAATTTCCTTCACACGTGAATATCTCAAATCCGTTCAAAATATTTTCCATAATATGATGGTACATGATGTCGACTCCCCAACAATAACTATAAGTATACATTTGAAGATGTATTAATAGTTTCCTTTATTCTCAAGACAAGAAGAATAAGAAGAAAGAACATCATACATTGCTTTAGTACAAGAAACTAACCTCACACTGAAATACTTCATACATCGAGGCATACATCTAGGGTTGAGCTTTGGTCCATGATCGGATCGAACTGGACTGGACCAAAGACTGAATTTTCGGGAAGGCCGGACCCAATAAATTGGGGTCGGTCCGGTTCGGTCCAAAATTCGAATTTTACTCACAAAATCTTGATTCGGTCCGGGACCAGACCGGACCGAAGACCGAATTTTTGGTATCACCCGAACCAAAGATTGGACCGAAAAAATTCAGTCTGATTCAGTTCGGACCGAAGTTTGCTCACCCCTACATCCATCAAGAACGATGCTTTGTTTCTTTTAGACGAGCTAAAGACTAATCGTGCTGATAACGTGCTATAAAATGAAAATACATGAAGATTTGGGGGAAGAATGATGAAGACTTTTAATTGTTTTCTCATAAACAATACAATAAGTCTTTATATATAGACAATAGACATAGATGTTACAATGCAATAACAAGTTAATGAATAAGACTATAATATACATCAATAAGAAAATTACATTACATTTAAACGTAAAAATTACAAAAAGTTGTAATACCAAAAAATAAAGTGACTCATCATATAATATATTTATTATTTTGTAACCCATCCTAAAACGAACAAATTCTAAAATGGTCTAATAAGTGGTAACCAACCAATATACTCTCAAGCTTATTCAAAAACATTATGTGCTCTCCCCTCCGACGCACCCTCACAAGCAGTACCAGAAGAGTATCGGAATCGTACAGAAACAACGTTAGGATCACCCAACTCTCCAAATCGGCGAGACTCGAAGATGCAATCGCAGTCTTCCGCGACATGCGGCGTCGCAACGCCGTCTCCTACAACGCCATGGTGTCGGCGTACGGACATAACGGCCCGGTGGAGGAAGCGAGGCTCCTGTTCGACGGCATCCCGCCCGGATTACGCACCAGCGTGTCCTACAACGCGATGCTTGTGGTGTACGCGCGCAACGGCCTCGTCGAAGAGACATCCCACTTCTTCCACTCCAACATCCCATCCTGTTTCCGGGACGACTTCACCTACACCATCCTTATAAATTCCTACCAAGAATGTCGTTGCCTGGAATGCCGTGATCGCTGGATACACCCATGCCCTCAGGTTCGACGAGGCTTTGAAGTTGTTTGAGGAAATGCCGGAGAGGAATTCCACCACATGGACGACGATAATCGACGGGTACGTTCGTGCTGGGAGGCTTCACGAAGCTAAACAAGTGTCGGCAACAATGCCTTGCAAGAATGTTCCAGCACAGACGGCGTTGCTCAATGGGTACGTGCAGAGGTCGAGAGAATTTTTGACGGAGTTGGTGTTCCGGATGTCGTTTGCTGGAACACGATGATTTCGGGCTACCCTCAGTGCGGAAAGATGGATGAAGCTCCGAAGTTGTTCCTCCGGATGCCAAAGAAAGATGTGGTCTCGTGGAACACCATGATCTCGGGATATGCTCAGAAAGGGGACGTGCAAAATGCTCTGAAGTTCTTTGACGGCATCGGAAAGATAAAGATCGTTGTCTCTTGGAATTCCATCATTGCTGGTTTCAGTCAGAATGGGTTTTACCTCGATACGTTTCGGCATCTGATATCGATGAGGATAGACGGAAAGAGACCGGATTCCTCTACTCTATCTTGTGTTCTAAGCTCTTGTGCGAACCTCGCAGCTCTCCAAGTTGGTGAACAATTGCATGCACTTGTTTTCTTCACAGGTTATGGTCATGATTTGTCCACAAGCAACGCTCTTATAAACATGTACTCCATGTGCGGAAGAGTGAGAAGAGCAAAGCAAGTTTTCAACTAAATAGTTGTGGCGGACATCATCTCGTGGAACTCTTTGATTGCTGGTTAGGCCTTCAATGGATATGGAAAAGAAACCTTGGATGTCTATCAGAATATGATTAAGATCGGACTTGCTCCGGAGGCAATCACATTTGTTGGTGTTTTGTCTGCATGTTGTCATGCTGGAATGATTGAAGAAGGAATCGATCTATTCAACTCGATAAGTGGTGCAAATCCATTCGCAGTTGAACTACTGCCCGAGCATTACGTATAACGTCCCCGAAAACAGCGGAAAATTTAAACAATATAAAAGACCGCCAACGGTCAACACCGGGCACGTCACGAGACAACAAGAAGAAATATATATATAAATAAGATATAGATCCACGTGGAAGTTAAAATACATCTGAGTCAACTGTGATTACAACCGAAATAAATACAACTGGGTAATCACGACCTCAACAAAAAGGAAATAAGAGAAGACAAGATCAGATCCCGGGGGCACTCTCCTCAGTCACCACCTCGAATCTAATGCTGCTCGCTACCTGAAATGCAAACAATTGAAACATGCTTGGGTTCTCTGCGGGAACCTCGTATGCCAAACCTCCTAAAATACAAAATAGAATTAAAAACAATGCAATGCAATGCACATGATCATCCACCTCGGGTCCACAATAATAACCCTCTCCGCCTCCGCGGTACTGAACCACTCCTGCCACCACGAGAGTCAAGTCAGTCCACCGCTGCCTCACAAGGGTCAGTCGGCACCACTGCTCCCCAAGAGCCGCAGAAAGGAACCTTGGCACAACGCCGCCACCCCAGGAGCGAGTCAGCCCGCCGAATTCACAACTCGGGCAAGACGACAGCCGCTGCTCCCCCGAGAGCCGCCAGACGCGCACCCTGCCGGAACATTCTCGGCCTACCGACAAACCCCAGCAAACAACCCAAGGTTTACGACACTCATCTCTCACACCCCGCTCGATATGAGAGGCCAACAATAATACGCCCTCGTCGAAGGTGAAATCCGTCGCTCCCAAGGCCGGTAATCGACCGTCGCCTCAGAGCCGGTAGTCGACCTATACTCGACGGCTCGCGTGTGGATAAATCCACCAACCTGCGGCAGATCGGTCGACCGCTACAAGTACACCGGTCGACCGGTCTTCCACACAGTACTCGGTACTGTACAAACAATGCATTCGGTCGAACCACGCCAACCGAAATACCGACCAATCGGTCGAACAAAAGTCATCTAGCGGTCGACCGTTTGGATGGTCTACGCTATACAATATTTATAATATATATATATCCGACTGGTCGAACCAAGGGTCCGTTCAACCGATATCAGGGATTCTCAATATTTTGCCTAAGTCATATTCGGTCGACCGGAACTAAGATACAGTTCGACCGAACACAGGCACTCTACTGCTTAATTAAAATGCTCAGTCAGTCGACCAAAAGTTAAAGAGCGGTTGACCGTTTTTATGGTCAAAGCTCCAACCGACTTAGCATCCAATAGATCGGTCGAACCAGGTTAAGGATGTTCGACCGTTTAATAAGTCAAAATCCCCAACTGACGTATTCTCATTGTTTCGGTCGACCGGCGAAGTGGATCCGTTCGACCGATAACAACCTTAAACCATTTTTCCCGCAGAAATCTGGCATAACCGTCGACTGTCCTCAGACATCGTTCGACCGTTTGCGGGTGCAAATCAATATAATAATAGAATCGGTCGACTGCCCACAGACACCGGTCGATCGATTGCCGTCTTCAACCTCTGAATGGGTTGCAATTCGACGGGGAATTCGACACCAACGTCGATTCCCAACACTCACAAAACTTATGTGAGTTATAATGAAGACTTGACATACCTTTTTGAAGTTCGTGGAAGCCTCCCAAGCTTTGGCAAACTCAACCCAACTTCTTCTCCTTCACTTCTTCTCATTCTCATTCTTTCCTTCTTCTTCTCCTCCAAAATCGTCTCTCTCACTCTCTGATCACTCAAGCAAAGAGGAAAAACGTTTAATTTAACCTAACACCTCTATTTATAGGGAAATCTAATTCTTATCCAATACTTCCACCTCACTGTTTACTGTAGCATGCTTAATTAAGGTTAATTAGGTTTAGTTTAGTTTAATTAGGGTGTTTAGATTAAGGTTATTACATTACGCTTGCACCGTATACTTGCTTGGCCACTCAGGGAAGTTAGATGAAGCATATAAGCTTGTGAAGGAGATGTCAATAGAACCTAGTGCTACCATATGGGGTGCGTTGCTTGGGACATGTCGAATACACAAGAAAGATCAATGAGGGGATTGATGAGAGAAAGGGGAGTCCAGAAAGAACCAGGCTGTAGCTGGGTTGAGATCAAGAATGAGATGCATATGTTTCTCACTGGTCATCCAACACAGCCAAGAGTAGCAGAGATTGTGGATAAGCTTGCTGCTCAAATTGGAATCACATGGCGAGATTCCGAAACTACTACATCCTCAATGGACTATGGGTGATAACATAACTACTACTTGCTAATATACTAACCAAATGACAACATAAACATTTCAAAAAGACAAATTAATTGAATCAGAGATTTCCTAGAAGAGCATACATCAATGCAAGGGATTATCTCAAGGCTAGAGTTTGGAGAGAGAGGTATTTGAAGGGCAACTACGACAGGTTGGCGTTGTTAAAGGAAAGATAGACCGTCATAACTACTTCTGGAACGCTTCCTCATCCCCAGCTACCTTAAGATATTTAAGGATGTGTTTTTTTTTGCTTATGTGCTCCTATAAATTAAACAGTGAAATTGGATTTCTACTCATCAATATTTTCTGAAAATTGGTTTGATGCCAGTGTTTCGTGCTTATATTACTTATATACACTTGTGGTTAGTCTCCAGCTCACGTCGTTAGCGCCGTGCCAAACGACATCAAATTTAAAATTTTAATAGGGTTAATGATTATTATTTTAATTTCTTTTTTGCTTAGATACTCATCCGAGCCTCGTGATTGGTGTGTGTGGGTCGGTGCCGGTAGGAGGAGGATTTTACACATTTGCCCATCAATATTTCATCAGACGTGTTTGTGTACAACTTCATACCGTAGATTTTCAACAATATTTCATAATCAATATAGTTAGCATTAATAGTGTAAATAATGACCTTATTTCATTAGTTAACAATTTCATTTACTTTAATTTCTTTAACAAATAAAGCAAAAGCAATAGTATAGCGAAGTTTAATAGGTGGGTAATGACATTTCCGTCTAGCAATTCAAGTGTATAGTATGTGCACCACATAATTTTTAAAACTCAGTAGGGAAAAATATGTTTTCACTATTTCACGGGTATGAAAGCAAACCACCATTGAATAATACATGAGATTTGTGCCCTTGTCCTTATAATGTTGATTTGCACCTCGGATATTGTATAAAGAGCATTAATTGGACTTTGAAACAAGAATATTTTATCTCATTATGCAAACTGCAACCAAGATATAGTAGTTTTCTATAATAAAAAGTTGTAACCTAGAAACGAGTTACATTTTCTAAAACTTCCCGGTCCTCCAGGGTCATAAGTTGATTACTCATATTTCTGGAATAGAAGTTGAGAAGAGCGGGATTTTGCTGTGATTTATCGGTAGCGGGAACAAGGAAGTTTTTAGTTAATACTTTCAAGTGATTTATGCTGCCCTCTAATCAAACGTTGCTGACTTGGTTATTAGTTTGGACTGTATTTCAAATCTACTGTAATTTGGGATTTACCGTAAATTAAGCTTGTGTTTGTTGTAGGCAACTAATTAGATAATTGACCAAGAAGTTCAAAATTGAGAAGAACAACGAAAAAGAGAGACGTATGCTGATACCAATCCTCAACGAGTGGATTCAAGTACATACAGTCGATTGGCAGGTATAATTGGTCGAATGATTCCAACAGTAACGAAGGAAGCATTTACAAGTAACAAACGGTGGATCAATTCCACAGAATAACAACCTTCCTGCATGTGGCACTAGTGTCTAGTTGTTGGTTGTCGACCAAATAGACAAGACTCTATAAGAGCATAGGATTACTTTAAACTTTATCAAGAGAAAAAAGGTATCATGTGAGAACTTAACCTAAAAGCTAGCTTACCCTATGTGTAAGAGCACACGAGGCTTATAATCGCATAGTATAACTTAAATCTACCAGTATGAAACTTTTCTTCACACATCAAACCTGACTAGAGTAGTTTTGATGGTCACTAGTAAAAATGTGAAGTCAGAATTTTAGTATGTTATACTAACTCATGCTAGCTAGTTCAATTAGGAGATTTTTAGTTTTACAATAGTCAACACCAGTGATCGGATCATGACAAATACCAATACCTGCATGCCAACACGAGAATTGGTCTTCGTTTTGATACTTCAGTCTTCGTTATTTTGTAGGAACTTATTAATGTTTCATTTATTTCACTTTCGAATAGGTATTGGTTAATTGTTGGAATTTATATATTAGTTAGAGGGTAATGGGGTTGTATGAGCCCGTATAACCATCTTGGTTGTGACACCTCTTTTTTAACCACTTTCATTTAGTTTTTTTCTATAAAAAATTAAAGGTGAGATAGACAATATATTAGGAACACATGGTAAAATTTTCAGATAAAATAGACCATTGTAAACATTGGTCCAAACACTTCAAAATTCAGTAAATTTCAGTAATTTAAATATGGAGATTTTAGATCAACAGTGAAATTAACTTGGATCAACCTAAAATTTTAACATGTTATAACTAATTAAGAGACAACAATACATGTGATTTTGTTTGATTTAAAAAAGTTGACTCTAAAATGACGTAATCTAAGTGACACAACCAAGTTTGCTACAGTGACTCATACAACCACATTTTTTCCTACTAGTTAATATGTATTTGTGGATATGATAATGGATTTGGCAGGTGTTATGGGCCCGTTAAGTTGGTTACACAAGTTTGTATAAATATATATGTCTATGTTTTTTAATATGAAAAAACGAGATTTAATCCAATTACAAGTTATCCTTAATTTATTCATCTTCTTTATCTTTCGTGATTACGGAGTCTATCCTTTTCTCGAATAATGGACATATATATATCCTCTTCTTATTCTTCCCATTTTTTGGAGTTTTGACTCTTTCTTGAATAAGAGTCGTATCAATTACATTCTCATGTTCAGGATCTAAAATGTGATAAGATATAGTAAGAAAAAAATTTTAGTAGGTGTCCTTGTGCTGGGAGACAAACTTAGGGTAAAGATAATGGCGGCTAGTGTATGTAAATGTTGAGAGAGATGGAGGTGTGAAATTCCCACTGCAATCTTTTCCGGTACCAATAGGTTCCTCCTTGTGTAACATCCCGAAACAGTAGAAATTTAAAAATTTATAATCAAGGCAATATAACTCAATAATCAAAGACGAGACTGTTACTTCTCATAAAACATATAAGCGGTGCACCATATTACATCAGAGTTTGTCAAAACGATACATGATTACAATAGAACGACAAAAATGAGATAAACGTAATCATGTCGACCTCAGTGGTCGGAATAGAGGATCCGATCCCAAGATACGCGCGCCCGTAGATCACCAACCAACTGGACTTACTGCAGTCCTGAAAAAGATGCAACAACAATGCCTGAGTTTCCATAAGGAAACCCCGTATGCCAAGCTCACCTATATGCATGCAGTAGTACAAATGAACCTATCATACTAGTAGCATGTCATGTCATCGACAGTAAGGAAAACAGTTCCCCCGAAGGGTAACATGAGACATCAGTCGGACAATCATCATCGGGTCTCCCGAGGAGACCTACCGTAGGCACATACGGTCTAACGGAACAAGACGTGATACTCCCCACACGCGACTACACTAATCATGGGGTTCGGCAGGGAGCATCCGCCAGGTCCGCACCATAAGAAACATATATGTAACTTCGTGGTCGAAACCACACCAACGGAGCCGTCGCTCGGTCGGTCCATCAATCATCATCTCAGTAGGTGCCCATCTGAGGAACATAGCCGGAACATCATCATCGGCCCATCAATCATCATCGCTGAAATAACATTGGCGGCATCACCAGCGCTGCAACGGTGGTCCATCAATACGTCTGGCACATCATCGGACGGGTCCAGACCGAAGTCTGCCAGGTCATCATGCTCCAAGAGTCGCAAACACCAACCGCGCCGCTATAAAAGCAAGGCAGCGACCTCCGTAGCCCCATGGGCCGGTAGTCACCTCACCCAACGACAATTACGTGCTCGCACAATCATCATACATTGGGATCCACGATCCCTCAGGTCTGCTACTCTACAATGAGTCTAATCAATTCATCATATTAGTCACGATCCATACATGGAGGTGACGCATCCCGAACACCCACACTCTTCCACATGGTGGTCCCTGGGCAGGCACGCGTAACGCGCCCACCGTCACCTCCTGGCTCACGCACAAGGCAAGGAAACAGGTTTCCGTGGACAGAGTTGACATTCAAAAAGGGAACCAGGAATTCAGTCCTGTGCAAAACGGTCGACCGAAGGAGGCAACCCGGTCGACTGTTTCCTCGAGGGAATCGGTCGACCGAAACGTCTGCAACGGTCGAACTCTTTGAGCAAAACTCAAGTCCCAACGGTCTACCGAAAGTCTAAAACCGGTCGACCGAATCGAGGTCAAAATCCGGAGTCTTGTCAACATTAATTTAAAACTATCGGTCGACCGAGTTAGGGGTCTCGGTCGACCGAAAACTAACAGGGCATCCTAGTATTTCTACGTCATATAACGGTCGACCGCAAACATGCATAATAACCAGTACACTTAAGTTCCGGCCAACCGAACACAAGGAACCAGTCGATCGAAACACAACAGACAGACAAAATGCACTACATTCGGTCGACCGCCCGAAGGGCCCGGTCGACCGTTGGTTGTCTTCAACCTCGCGCCAGCCGAGGTTTTTCACCAAAACTCTTCGTCGGAGAGGTCTCTGACCTCCCCCTACCGACCAACACAACCCTCCCACGAGGGTTAACAACAAAAACACACTAAGGAGCGGTATACCTCTCAAAAGCAACGAATCCGCCGGAGCCTCGCTCGCGCCTCCGTTGCCTCCGGTGATCCTCCTCGCACGATCTACTCCGCACGCCTCACGCTGGAACCACGCCTACCCCACCGGAGTCACCTCCTCCACTGCTGGTTGCCGCACAAGAAAAGGGAGAGAGTGAGATGGTGCAATGAGAGTAACGAATGAGAGAGAGAGAGAGAAGAACGTTTTCTCTAAACACCCCACCCAACACCCATCATCACAACCACCCCAACCCATCACCCTACCCCTCAGACCATTGTGCACGCCACCCTTCTCTTCCCCATGCACACCACTGTGCAACCCATCACCCCATGCAAAGTCACCCCTTAATCACCTCTCTCCTCCTAATCCCCTATTAGCACCCTAATGGGTTTAGGGTTGTAACACCTTGTGTTTTTGTGGCTTTGTGGTATAATCATTGAGTTGGGAGGATTTTTCTTATGAAGTTAAGACATGTTTAGTGTATTGCAAGTAATTTATGCAAAACACAATTTCATCATTTCATGCAACTAGATCATTTTCGAACTTAATTTTTGTTGCAAGCAAATCACATTGTTTAGTAACATTAGTAGGGCTGTAAATATAGCAGGTTTGACCTACCGCCCTGCCTATGCGAGTAACGGACAAAAAATTCTACCCGCCAACCCATCCCTAGCACAACCCGCCTAATAAGCGGGACGGGTTGCGATTTTCTTGCACCCACCCCACATAACATGCCACCCGCCTAACCCGATAACCCACAAAACCCATCTACCTGACCCAAAACCCGACCAAACCACAACCACTCACGGTCTCACACTCAACCTTACCAAAGTATGTTGTTTGTTGGCATTTGTTTTGTGAAATGACAATCTCAAGTTTTATTATAAATTAAAATGTGATTTGGAAGTTGTGTGTTCATGAGCATTTACATGGTTCTCTTGAGTTGTATACTCTTTGTTTCATTTTGCTACTCACATTCCTTACTTATATTTATTTGATTCTTTACTTTTTGTAAACATCAAGTAAGATAAGATCTCAACTTTTTATTTTTTATTTTTATTAGGAAAAAATATAAAAGGTCAAATAACCCGCCAAACTCATCCTGCCCCACCTAATCCACCCTTAGGTGGGACGGGTATCGGTTCTTTTTTGCCCCTTCACGTCTTGCTTACCCGCTTAATTTAAGCAAGACGGGTAGCGGTGCGGCAAAAACCCGCCCCACCCCACTTACACCCATAAACATTAGAAATTCATGACATTAACTCTATTGTAATTTAAAGAAAACATTAGTAATTTGACAACTACTAGACGTCGCAGGAGGTCATTGGAGATTCGACAAACTTCCACCAAACTCGAAGTCAAGTTTCGACGATTAGGAGAGAAATTCCTTGCCTATGCTCATTGGAATTGACTTGTTATATATATTCTACTCAACTAATTTAAAAATATGCATATAAATACGTTCTTTCCAATCAATTATATGTCAAGTATTTGGGAAAGAAATTCCTTGCTAATACTCTTCGGAAATAATTTACCAACTAAAACAAATAAAAACAATGTGAATACAAAATACGTTCTTTCCAATTAAATACATGTCAATTATTTGTGAAAGAAATCCTCGCTGATACTTAACAGAAATAATATACCAACTATAACACATAAAAACTATGTGCATAACAAAATACGTTCTTCCAAATCAATTACGTACAAGTCAAGTATTTGGAATGAAATTAAATCCCTCGTTGATATTCCTCCGAATCAATTTACCATCTAAAACAAAGAAAGAAAACTGTGCTTACAAATTGAAATCTATTTATTCGTAATTACAACTTTCTAAAAAAACTCTTTCTTTACTTGACATTCTTTCTTTTTCGCTTCAATCGATGATATGCTAAAATCATTATAAATACATTGGTTGCGCTCCAACTGTTGTACCACCTTCTTTTGGTTATTTTACTTTCTTTAATTTGCTCGTAATTGTAATTTGAATTGTTTCCTGCAAAGTCAGATCATGGGTTATTGCAGTTTGTCATAATTTAGACTCTGACGTTTCATCTCTATTTTTACTTCGGATTTCGTACTGTAGTTTTTTGTGGGTTTTATTTGGATTGCTTCAGTTGAATCCATTCAATTACCGGATTGATTATAGAATTTGTTCTTCTCATCAATTTCAAACAAGAAAACATTTGATACAATTGGATTTCATTAACGTACTATCAAATTCGATTATGTTGGCTCACGTTCTTTTGCTAAACATCATTCTTTGTTGTCTTTAAACAAACTACATGTATATCCGTAGGATTCTGATCCTAATCCTATCCTAATTGTGTTTGTTGATGCTTAGGTGGTGATTAGAGGGGATTAGAGATGGACGGCTGGGATTGAGAGGTGATGGAATGAAGGGCTAGGATGGTGTGGATTGGATGAAGGGTGGAGATGGGTTGATGGATGGATGGATGGTTGAGATTGGAGGAGGAGGAGATATTGTTGTGGTGAGTCTCTCTCTCTCTCTCTCTCTCGTGTCTCTCTCTCTCTCACTCGCGTTCTCTCCCTCTCTCAGTGCTTTCCGGCGAGGAAGGTGGTGGTGATCTCCGGCAAGGTGAAGATCGGCTCCGGGTGGTTGGTGGCTTGAGGTGAGTGTTGGTTTTCACCTTTCCGCGTGTTGTTTCCTCTCTCCCTCAACCTAACCCGTGTGCTGGGGTTGTGGTTGTTCGGTGGAGGTTGCCGGAGGTGGATTCGTTGTTGTGGATCGTCGAGGAGGCGATTGATCGTCGTTTGGACGCGAGAGTCGTCAACGGATCGTGATTTGGGGAGACGTGCTCGTGGAGGCGTCGTCGCGGTTCTTCCAAGGTCTCTTCAGATCTTCTGGTATGTCAAGCTCACTCACTTAATCATCGTGAGGAATTGGAAGTCGACGGTAGGCCGTTTGGCTCGTCGCGAGTAAATGTGCAGCAGATTTCACTGCCTGATCGGTCGACCGGTTGGTGCAAACGGTCGACCGTTCGTGAAGAGAATTCGGGCTCTGCCTCACATCGGTCGAACGATGCCCTTTGGGCGGTCGACCGAATGTGCATTGGAGGCAAGTCTGAAGAGATTCAGTCGACCGGGTCCCCTTTGCCGGTCGACCGTGTGCACTGTCTTAAGTCGGTTGGGGTGGGCGTAGACTATATAAACGGTCGACCGCCCTTTGATCTCGTCCGACCGTGACTTAAGTGGACCTTGTGGTCGGTTCGACCGAATGAGGGTTCGGTCAACCGGACTTGTGCGCTGAGCGTGGGGAACGCTCTGGTGGAATTCGGTCGACCGAGGTGAGCTCGGCGTTCGACCGGATTCGTGGCGCGTGTGAGGGATATTTCCCTGGACAGATTCGGTCGACCGAGATGTGCTCGGCGTTCGACCGAATTCGTTGTGGTGTTGAGGGATTTTTCCCTGGTGACTTTCAGTCGACCGGGACCCCTTTGTCGGTCGACCGATTGGTCGTTTTGTTCGTTGACCCGGGAGTTGATCATCTAAACGGTCGACCGTCCCTTGACTTGGGTTCGACCGAACGAGTGCTGTTGGTGGGAATCGGTCGACCGATGGAGTGCCGGTCGAAGTGGATTGCCCTGTATTTGCTTGATTCGGTCGACCGTTTGTGTCCTGTTTTGCACTATGGAGGTGTTGTGGTCGTGGTTGGCCGTGTGGGGCGAGTCGTGGTGCCGATGTTCTTCCGGCAAGTGTGCGAGGTGCACGAGGGTTGCGGTGGTTGGTTGAAAATAGACCTGGAGCCCCGTGACTGTGTGAGAGCTGTGGTTGGTTGAAAATAGACCTGGAGCCCAGCTAGTCTGTACGGAGTTGGTTGAAAATAGACCTGGAGCTCCGTAGTGCGTTCGGGTTGGTTGAAATTAGACCTGGAGCCTGAGTAGGGACCGCGTGTAGGGGTTGGTTGAAAATAGACCTGGAGCCCTTAGACGTTTGGGTTGGTTGAAATTAGACCTGGAGCCTTTGGTCGTGTCGTGGTAGCTGCGGTTGGTTGAGATTAGACCTGGAGCCCAGCTTGGCGACGAGTGTGTCACGGCGGTTGGTTGAGATTAGACCTGGAGCCCCGTGACTGTGGTGGGTGCGGCGGTTGGTTGAGATTAGACCTGGAGCCCCGTACCAGTAGTGTGTCCTGTGGTTGAGTTTGAGAGAGCCCTGATGCTGGGCGTGTTGAGATGCTTTTCTTTGGTTGTAGAATTGCATGCTAGGATGCTTTTATTTCGTACATTTAGAGTTTGGCATACGGGGTTTCCTTCTGGAAACTCAGGCGTTGTTGCATGTTTACTTTCAGGCCGTGATCGGCGTTAGGGGGTGGTGACCGAGGAGAGGAGCGCTGCTACCGGATCCAGCTTTCTCTCATTTGAGGTCGTGTGATTACTGCTTCCTTTGTATATGCTTTTGATGTAATCACAACTTTTTTATACTCTGATGTTCGGATATATATTAGATATATGTTGGTGCACCGTGTTCCTTTATTTGCGTAATATCCTCTGTTGATTGAGTGTTTATAAATTTTAAAATTTTCCGTTGCTTTGAGGATGTTACAATATCTCTTTAGCTTGTTCACTTTATTCCATTATTTTTTCTTGCAATTTGATGTCACATCGGAATTCTTTTTAGAATAATATCCGGTGGAACCTTCCCGCCTTGGTTGCATTCTGTACTCTGAGCTCATCTCCGTTTTCTTCACTACAAAATGCGAAGAACACATAACCTATAGAATTTTTTGTTGCATCCGTTGCGACCAAACATTGTGTTACTTCTGCCAAGATCACAAAGACCACGACTCCTTGCAGATTAGGCGACTACGCACAAACCTCGTCGTTAGAGTTTCAGAAAACAGGAATTCGGAATAAACTGCGCGCGACATCATTCTGGTCTTTGGGCACAACCATCTTTGATGTCTTGGTTTATTCTGACTCTTAAATTCAACAACCAAAATTATGGCATTTCATTCTTTTGATACAAAGATATAGTTGCAACAATAACGACGTTCTTTATCTGCACCCATGGAGAGGCTCCAGTAGCACACAAGTCTTTCCTATGTGTGGGGCTTGCAGGACAAGCCTGCTTTCAATAGCTTTCAATTACTGTTGCATTGCTTGCATGATATAGTTTTGTTAAAAACCAATAATGTTTTTGGCAGTATCGCATTTATTTTAGTAGAAATTCAATATTTTACATGTCTCTTTGAAAACATTTATATATATTTTTAACAAAATCTCGAACATCTATACATATACATGTACATATATATACATGTACATATATATACATGTACATGTACATATATATATATATATATATATATATATATATATATATATGTATACAGGAATTCTCTAGTGAGCTCAGTGCTCAACTTTTCTAAATTAAGCTCTCACAATATCCACCACTCATTTTAAATTGTAATGTAGATTAAGAAAAAAACGGTTATGCTAATGAATGGTGAGATTAACTGTAAATAAAATCCAACGGTGAGATTGTAGGGGGTTTAAACTAAACTTGATGAGCCCTGGACTCACTAGAGCTTGACCCGTAATGTATATATATATGTATATATATGTATATGTATATGTATATGTATGTATATGTATCTATGTATATATATGTATATATATACATACATACATATACATATATATGTACATATACATTTATAGATATACATATACATGTATATGTACATATACATGTATATGTACATACACATGTATAGATACATATATGTATGTACATATACATATATATGTACATATATATATACATATATATATAATGTATGAAACCGTGGTTCTTCTCAGAATTTGAAATATTTGATGACACATAATGCATATAGGGTTAACCCATGGATCATACCAACAAAATTACTTCTTTTAAATTTTAATGAAACTGAAAATATAAGTCAAAATAAAAACATCAACAAAAATAAAAAATATTATCTAATAAAAAAGGCATTTTTGAATTAGAAAATAGAAAGCAACAAAAATAATATATATGTAGAGAGAGAAATCATACAATGAGACCATGTTCATTATATAAAAATGAGACCCCATATTTTCGTCCTTTAGATCTACATCCAACGGTTGATTTATCCAACATTCAATTTATAGAAGCAAAGAGTAATATGGTAATCACACAAACACACCACACACCACACCACACTGTCTTCTTCGCCTTTCCTCTTTTTCGCCATTCTGTAGTCTCTATCGCCCTCTCCGTCGCCACCTACTCTGGTTGCCCACTCCTGGTGCTACGTCGCCGCCCACTCCATTCTTCGACTCCCCTGTCTCTGACATCCGTCTCCTACCACTCTGATGATCTCCTCCTCAGCTCAACGGTCCTCCGTTGCCTTGGACGTCTTCTTTTCAACAAACCAAAATATGGTCTCAGAAAAAGCAAAGGACTTTTAAACACTAACCCTTCTTCTCCTCCAACGGCCAATCTTCGTTTTGCGGTAGACTCTCGACTTCAGTCTTGTGCTTTTGTTTCGTGTTTTTTGGTGCGGATTGGGATGGTTTTGGGTGTTTCGGAAGTGAATATGCTAATCCTGATGTTTTCGGTGTTTTGAGTGCTGAAATGTGGTGCATTTGTGGGATTTTTGTTTTTTTGTGTGCTAATTTGTTGTTTTTAGTATAAATTAGGTAGTGTTTTTGGTGCGAAAATGTGGTGCAATTGAGGGATTTTCATTGTTTTCGTGTCCCCATGTATGTACATATTTTAATTTTTTTAATACAATATACAAGATAGATTTCATACTTTCAACAATTTTATGTACATTACTTTGTGTTTATTCTAATATCATGCAATCCTACATATATTAAAATAAATCACAAATAGAGAATCATACCCAAAGGTTCTCTAAAACATTTCGAAGATCCGGAGTCATAATGCCCGTTGAATCGCTCTCTGATTCGCCTCCAAGTGTACACCAAACTCTAAACAAGATTAGAGAGAAATGAGCTAGCCAATCAATCTCTAATTAGGCTTAGAATCTAGCTAATAACCCCTCTTTAAGCTCCTGAGATTTCTATCTCCAAAACTTAAAATTACTAAGAGATTTTCGTGGTGATTAAGGGAGAGATTAATGAGAGAAATTTTTTTGCATTAACATAAACAAGTAGGATGAGGGGTCCCAAAACATCCTCATCAAGAACTATTCTTTAGTCATGATCTATTTCTTATTCTCTCCTAAAATTAATCTCAAATTGCCACACAAGCACCCCAAAAAAAATGTTTAATTAAATCTGGAATTAATCCAACCCATGATCTAATTATTCTCTTAATAATTCAGGCAGAAATCGCACTGTTCAGTCGACCGAGAAATTTTCTCGGTTAACCGAACCATTCGGTTATAACACATGTTTGGTGCACCGACGGTCGACCGAATCCGCATGAGAAAAAATCTCTGGAAAAATTCGGGCGAAACACGTCTTCTCTTCGGTCTACCGTTGACTCACCAAAATTTCTCCTAGAGCATAGTCATCGGATGACTGTGTCACCTTCGGTCTACCGAAAATACTTTTTCTCGGTTGACCGGTCACACTCGGTTAACCAAACCTGATTGTCCAGGCACTCTAGACAATTTCGGTCAACAAATTGTGCTTACCCGTTCCCCATTCGGTTAACCGACCCGAAGATACCCCGGTCGACCGAACCATGAACGGTTCACCGTGTTTGACCCTGATTTTTCCTTTGTCAACTTTTGGATTTATTTCCAACAAAATTTGATCTTTTGGGGTTTTAGCAAATTCATATCTTATGTAATATATTATCCTATGTAATATTAAATTATTACACCCCCTAATATACACACCTCATATGAATTTATTATGATTCTAATTATGTCAATTCTCATGACATATTGATTTTATTCGTTCACCACATGTGTCTTTTGTTCACATGAAACCCGACACATCATATGAACTCAAAATCAAGCTTCTTGTTTCCCAGTTTTGTGGTGTGACCTATAGGAGGATCTAAGTTAAATTGAAAGTGATATTAAACACTTAATATCTCAAACTATTAGCGGTATCTAGCTACACATTATAGTTACCCAATTAGCATAGATGTCTTTGTTCTACCTGAACCAAGACACGGTCCATTTAGTGATGTAAGTACACCACTTGTGTCCATCCCTTGTCTCATGATATTAAGAATATATACAAAGTAGAAATGTGTCACATTTGTATTATATTCATTTCCTGATCTCTTTAAGCGAATTATAACTATGTAACTTAACTCAAGTTACATTGTGTACATTATAATTTTGCTTTATCAAAGGGCCAACTAATATCGTCACTCAATTAAGAGGGACAACGATAATTGTTTGACTAGCTAACTTTTTCAGCACAAGTCATGTTCAACCAACTATTACATTTATCACTATACTCATTGATAGCTTTTGACAATAATCAAATTAAGCATTTTTTGAGTGAAAAGATATAAGTCTCATATCTTAGGATCCAAGACACAGTAAAACATTAATGACACGAAACACAATTCCATATTATTTTACTTGTTAGGTTTATTCAATATATAAAAGTAATGTTTTCCTCTTTTATATATTCGTGTCGTCAATTATTTGTAGAGCTACAACAATCGATGACCAACACGACAATCTTATCTCGGTGAGTAATGTTCCATGTTAATTACCATGATTGTGAATAACTTTTGATTTATGTAAACCATTATCTTTTAGAGCTCTACGGTTAAGGACCAAGCGCCTCTTCCTTAACACTTCCAAAAGACGAATACCATAATCAAGGAACAAAATGTTTGCACATCCAATTCATAATAATTAACATATAAAAGTAAAACCTTTTGAACATATTCCTTTCATTTTTAGTGTAAACTTGGTATTTTCCTTTGGTCTTTTTGGTGTTGAAATGTGAGTGACTTAGGTGGTAGACTTGTTTACTTCACCTTCTGTCTTAGTCCATGTTTTTTTGTTATTTTTTAAGAAATGTAATAGTTTTCACAGTTGGTAATAGGTCATGATGCTGATTTACAATGATTTAGAGCGGTTTTGCTCAGATTCTTCTGATTTAGTCAAACAGGAAATGAATCTTCTTCTGATGTTTTTCTTATGTTTTGTCGTGCTTAATGTAATGATTTTTTTTGTGATTTTGCATTTTTGTGGGACCACTCATTTTTTGTAAATTGGGAACTTGTTCGTTTCCACTATTGTATTAGTGAAGTTCCCTACTCTTCATTAGACTATCTCATTCCAGGACATATTGCTCTCTTTGATGTCCATAGTAGACCATTTGTTTACATTCTAGTGTCATTTCCATAGTAGACCATTTGTCCATGTCTTTTTACTTAATTCCTTATTTAACTTGCACGAATGGTTCATTAGGCTAGGTGTGGACTGATTACCTATATAGAGTCAGCCTGTAGGATTACCGCGTTCATTGATCGACAAAAATTTGTCCAACGAGTCGAGTGTCTAGATTGAATAATGCATCTTGTTCGGATTTTGTGGGTATATCCGCTGAAAACCCTCAGGAGACAACACTCCTCCTCCTTGGCAACAAAGAGGTTTAACGGCTTGTTGCACGTGCTAAGTGCAACCGTGATTCCTACGAAAGTGAGTTAGGATTTCTTATTTTTTGTATGCTTTTTCCTTTCTTTGTTTTGCTCGGGACTAGCAAAAGTTAGGTGTGGGGGTATTTGATTGACATCATTTCATGTTTATATTTGTATCTTATATCCATTATCTTTCACCTAAACAATACTATGTTACGAGTTTTATGTTTAGTTTTCAGGAATAAATAGGTTTGAAGAGATGAAGCATAAAAGCACCCAAAAGCAAGAAAAATGACTTAATCGTGAGACCTGGGGACTAAGATGCAAGGGAGAGGGACCTGATCGTAAGACCGAAGGACCTAAGAGCAAAATAGGAAACTCCACACCATCATGGGGAGTATTTTGGCAATTCGATTTGGGCGGAGCTCCAACAGACCAAGTAGATGCATCCAAGACCCAGAAATACTTCAAGCAAAGCCAACAAAGACAACCAGACATATCTAAAGCTTATAGACCGCCAATTGGCGGTCTGGAACCGCCAATTGGCAGTCCATATAGCCCAGGATCCGTTTAGTTTTCTGTAGCACGTGTATTAGTGTATGCTTAGTCTATTTTTGGTATTGGTTTAGTCCCACATCGGGGGATTGTCCCCGATTAGCTTTTTCCATGCTTATAAATAGAACTCTTCACTTTCCATTGTAATTACCCATTGCTTGGTGGCATTCTCTCTACTAAGGAGTGAGCCTTGAAGCAAAAACTCAAGGTGGAGAAGAATGCTACATTCAATGTGAGTCATTTGTTAATAAAATAATTCTTCTAGTTTCTTTTAATCTTGTCTTTTAATTTGTGCATGTTTGTTTAGTCTTTCCTTTCCTTTTAAGCTTCTTTAATACTTCTTGCTTTCTTAGTTAACTTTCATTTCAGTATTATACTTTCTTTTGTTAATATAGTTAGTGTAATGAGTAGTGAGTAGTTCCATCCCCTTTGGGGGTGGAGTAGATGTATATACATGTTATGTAGGTGTCATGAATGCTTAATATGAATGTTTTGTGTTGATATTAGTATGCTTGCTTGAATTATTAAGAACCTTACTAGATGGTTTCTGCCATAGCTTAGGTACATTCCATGCTTGTCTAAGTGTCTTAATAACAACCTTGCATTGCTCATATTATGCACATAAGTTAGTGTTGTAATGATAGGTCTTGCCATAGTTAGGTACTTCTTATGCATTAACAACACTAATTGCTTGAGCTTCTTGTATGCATTTCATACCACACTTATTTCATGTGCACACACACACACTCCACCCCTTAGGGGTTTTCATTCCTGTGATTTTATCTTTTGCATTAGTTGATTAGCTTAGTTGTTTAGTTCATTTCAGCTTGTTTGTTTACTAGTTTACCTTAGTGTAGTGTAGTGTAGTGTAATACATCTTTCTTCCCTTTCTTTACCTATCGCCTTCGCACAAACCAAGTGTCGACACACCTCCCAGTGTACGACCCGTATTTGCCACCGCTTCAACGTGGTCGTGCACTTGTGGTTAATATAAAACGATCAATCAAGTTTTTGGCGCCGTTGCCGGGGAGGTGCTCTGTCCAGACGTTGGTTTGGGCGATTCGAGGGGTTTTTAATTTTTTGTTTCCAGTTTTTCTTAGTTTCACGGAACCATAGGATCAAGGGGAGGCTACTAGACAAGTTGGAGGACCAGAAGCTCCATAAAGACCGCCAATCAGCGGTTTGAGACCGCCAATTGGAGGCCTGGTGAGGGTTTCCGGCTTCAAAATTTGTTCTGGTAGTTACATCTGTAATTTGTGTTATCTAGGAGCCCTATTTTGCATGTTGTGACTTCTCTTTTGCTCCCAGATCATTAATCACTCCCCCATTAATCAACTTGACCCTAAAATCCAAAGCAAAAGACTAGACGTTCTTACTTGTTTAGGTCACGCATCATGTATTGACTTAGGCATATAGTTGTCTTTTCTTTTAGCTTTATTTTCAGTTGTCAAGTGTTGGCGTGAGGTACACAATTTCCTACACTCATTCATTCATCTCGTATGCTCATGCATTAGTTAGTAGGAATTGCATCAGGACAAGAGTGAAAGAGCGTTTGATTGGAGCGATTGATTGCTAGATTTAGGATCAAAACGCTATTAAGGAGGGGTTGTCCCATAAAAGATAAGGTGGGGGATTTCATCACCCTTTCCTTGGCCCTAAAAATCACTCTTAATAAAGCCTTAACTAAAAGCAAGTAGACATTGGCCCTAGGATTGCGGGCGTACTAGGAGAGTAATATAGTTGAGACCGTCATGACCTGATCGACGTGACCTACCTTGTCGATAGTAGGAGGTACTGGATCTCCGGATCTGGTATCACTTGCTGGGCATTGTGGTCCTCGTTGTAGGGAGGTGAGGCGTGTCGAGGCAGTGACCTCGAAGTTAGGCGTCGTCTAGCCTAAGGACCCATTGTCTTACATTGTTTGAGCCGTGCTTGCTAGTTAGGCTTCTTCCTGATCCCACTACCCACGCTAGCTTTAGGGATTCTTCCCTTCTCCTCTGAGTCATCTTCTTCTCACCTACTTCTACGTTTTAGTCTCCTCCCCTTTACACTCTCTGGTAGCGTTTTAGGGTCGAGTCGAGTCGAGCACTTTTTGCGAGCTTAGTCTCGTGGTGGTGAGAGTGGTCGACTCGAGAGTTGTTTGTTGAGATGGATGGTTACATGGGCGACCATCCATATCATTGTTGGGACCAGGACAATTCTTCTTGGTATTCCGGACCCATGCAACCGGGGGTGGCTCAGACGAACACCCCGTATGGTTGGGATAATCTTCATTGTGTGACTGAGCAATCTTCATATTGGGGTAACATGAGAGAGGCACCGACTGCTAGACCACCATCTAGTTACGTCGGATCATATGTTGGTCATCAATCTGAGACATTACAAGAACCTTTGGCCTCTTTCATGCATGTGGTAGATGACATGGGTGCACCAGTGGCTCCAGTAGCCGTACCGTGTCACTATTGTGGGTTGAGTGGTCATGATTTCGGGGAATGTCCTTATGTTCCCCCAGAGACTGAGTATGAGCATACCTTTTCCCAAAATGCTCAATATGACCATTACGCATCCGCGTACAACCCGAGAGGGATGGATTCGTGGGGAGACAATTCGTATTCAAATTCTTATACTTCATTTCCACCCCAGTATGCTCCTCCCGAATACCCAGAATTCTACCAACACCCCACTCCAAATCATTGGACTCATTCTCAGCTCATCAACACCCAACCCCAAAATTTCCCAAGCTCTGACTTGGACCTCATCGTTGACCGCATACCTGATTCCTTGAAACAAACTTTCCTTACGTTCATGGAAACCACTCAACAGTCCATACAAAATATGACACTGCAAGTGAGTCAAATGTCGCAACAATTATGTGAACGTGAGGAGAGTGACATTTCATGTCAACATGAGGATTCTTCTTTTGATATCGAACCACCACCACATCCACAAATTCAAAGCACAACCTTTCAAAGTCAAACTCCTAGTCAGTCTGAGGGACTTGGGGTTTCAATTCACGATCACTTAGTGGAGGATTCGATTCAAATTAAGAATAACTTGGACCAGCTTCATTATGAGTCCGCACAGGATTGTGCCTTATCTTTTTGTCCCGTGGCCCTTGAGCCACATGATCTTCATGTTGTGCCTCTTAAGGATTCACCTCTGGTGGAGCAAGAGGTCCATAGTACCCTCAATCTCATACGACCTGATGAGAGTTTGCGTCTCACTATTGTTCCTGATCATCTTGGAAATGATGGAACATCAACAACTACATTGCCCATGAGGGTATTAGGAGTTCCATGGAGGATACCTTGGGTATGAGAGCCACTTCCTGTTCTCCTGGTGAGTTGAACATGCATAACGAGGTACTTGACCTCGTTCCGACCCACCAGCCTGTTGGTTGGAGAGTTTGGATTGATGATCATAACTTCAGTTCCGCAACAGGAGAGATTCTTCTTCCGTTGCCCCTTATTTCCCAAACTCTCGAGAGGTTCAAGCTCTTTCAGTTTGATCCTTTGAATGAGACGCCTTTGCGTCCAATTCATGAACCTCTCATTTCATCTGGTGCACTTTGTGAAGGGGGCCCACGCATGCGTATTCTGGCCCCGCGTGGTGTCATGTTCCCTTTCCAAGTGCATTGACCCACTCTTGAGGTTCCCATTTGATGTCTTTTGACAAATGAAGATGGGAACTTATGTTTGTACATAGTTATATTAAAAAAAAGTACAATAAAAGACTCCTTCAGTGAGCATCGATTGTTGTGAGCCCCAACCCTTGTGTATTTGCGCTCCATTTCTTTCACGTATTTGTATCCTTTCTTTAGCATCTCACAGGTTTTGAGGGAATTCGGGTTTGTGTCCATCATCATGACCTTGAAACTTCCCTGTGTACTTCACGTTGGTGAGATCTCTCCTTTTTCATGCATAAATCCATGTAGTATCTTGCTCACATTCATTGAGGACAACGCATGAAGTAGGTGTGGGGGGGGGTGTTTTACGTGTGTACATAGTTGAGTCTTTTTCCTTTGATTTTATTTTCTTTTGTGTGCATTATTAGGGTCATGTTAGTGTGTTGCATTTAATATCGATATATCTGCTTGCCATGATCCTTGGGTGACTTGTCTTCTTTTGCTTGCCTAGTGCTTCAAAATTTTCACATTTCTTTCAAAATCTTCATGTGTTTGCGAAAGAAAATGTTTTGTGGGTTTTGCGTGTGTTTAGCATGTGCAAAACCGTTGAGAGGCAAAGTAAAAAGAAAAGCTCCCAAAATTGTCTTGAACTTGATGCATTAGGATATCTAGTACAGTGGCTTTAGGATTTATAGAGTCGTTAGGATACACCCCAGTTTTCCTTCTGGGGTGAGTAATCATAGGGTTTCAGTGCTCAAACATTTAATGAAGTCCACCTTGAACCAAATGAGTCACTACTTCGTGTCTGTTAACTTAAGGAAGTTTGTTGTAGTCAATGACCCTTTAAATCTTGTTGTGAGACATTAAGTGTAGGGGTTTTGGTTCATGTGTAGATAAGAAATAAGTGAGTAGGTGTTCTCTCTTCTCGCACGGCTCCTATCACTCGGGAAAGTAGGTCTGAGGGGACTTTATGCCTGGTGCTTTCGAGTCATCTGACTTGGGATGCGCCGACTGAACTCCCGTTACACGGGTGGTAGGGATTTCCCTATGTGGAGATTTGGGGAAAGGTGTACGTGATAGTGTAAGTCCTCATGGGCAATGATGCACGAAACCTGACCCTGGGAGAATGAAGCTCCAACTAATAAAAAGAAAAAAAAATGATGAGAAAAAAAAGAAAAAAAAGCGAATAAGAACCTTAATGGACTTTACACTTTGTATCAATTGAGGATCTTGAGGTTGTCCATGTCTTTTCACTTAATTCCTTATTTAACATGCACGAATGGTTCATTAGGCTAGGTGTGGACTGATTACCTATATAGAGTCGGCCCGTAGGATTACCGCGTCCATTGATCGACAAAAATTTGTCCAACGAGTCGAGTGTCTAGATTGAATAATGCATCTTGTTCGGATTTTGTGGGTATATCCGCTGAAAATCCTCAGGAGACAACACTCCTCCTCCTTGGCAACAAAGAGGTTTAACGGCTTGTTGCACGTGCTAAGTGCAACCGTGATTCCTATGAAAGTGAGTTAGGATTTCTTATTTTTGTATGCTTTTTCCTTTCTTTGTTTTACTCGGGACTAGCAAAAGTTAGGTGTGGGGGTATTTGATTGGCATCATTTCATGTTTATATTTGTATCTTATATTCATTATCTTTCACCTAAACAATGTTATGTTACGAGTTTTATGTTTAGTTTTCAGCAATAAATAGGTTTGAAGAGATGAAGCATAAAAGGACCCAAAAGCAAGAAAAAATACTTAATCGTGAGACCTGGGGACTAAGATGCAAGGGAGAAGGACCTGATCGTAAGACCAAAGGACCTAAGAGCAAAACAGGAAACTCCACACCATCATGGGGAGTATTTTGGCAATTCGATTCGGGTCGGAGCTCCAACAGACCAAGTAGATGCATCCAAGACCCAGAAATACTTCAAGCAAAGCCCACAAAGAAAACCAGACGTATCTAAAGCTTATAGACAGCCAATTGGCGGTCTGGAACCGCCAATTGGCGGTCCATATAGCCCAGGATCCGTTTAGTTTTCTGTAGGACGTGTATTAGTGTATGCTTAGTCTATTTTTGGTATTGGTTTAGTCCCACATCGGGGGATTGTCCCCGATTAGCTTTTTCCATGCTTATAAATAGAACTCTTCACCTTCCATTGTAATTACCCATTGCTTGGTGGCATTCTCTCTACTAAGGAGTGAGCTTTGAAGCAAAAACTCAAGGTGGAGAAGAATGCTACCTTCAATTTGAGTCATTTGTTAATAAAATAATTCTTCTAGTTTCTTTTAATCTTGTCTTTTAATTTGTGCATGTTTGTTTAGTCTTTCCTTTCCTTTTATGCTTCTTTAATACTTCTTGCTTTCTTAGTTAACTTTCATTTCAGTATTATACTTTCTTTTGTTAATATAGTTAGTGTAATGAGTAGTGAGTAGTTCCATCCCCTTTGGGGGTGGAGTAGATGTATGTACATGTTATGTAGGTGGCATGAATGCTTAATATGAATGTTTTGTGTTGATATTAGTATGCTTGCTTGAATTATTAAGAACCTTACTTGATGGTTTCTGCCATAGCTTAGGTACATTCCATGCTTGTCTAAGTGTCTTAATAACAACCTTGCATTGCTCATATTATGCACATAAGTTAGTGTTGTAATGATAGGTCTTGCCATAGTTAGGTACTTCTTATGCATTAACAACACTAACTGCTTGAGCTTTTGTATGCATTTCATACCACATTTATTTCATGTGCACACACACTCCACCCCTTAGGGGTTTTCATTCCTGTGATTTTATCTTTTTCATTAGTTGATTAGCTTAGTTGTTTAGTTCATTTCAGCTTGTTTTTTACTAGTTTAGCTTAGTGTAGTGTAGTGTAATACATCTTTCTTCCATTTCTTTACCTCTCGCCTTCGCACAAACCAAGTGTCGACACACCTCCCAGTGGACGACCCATATTTGCCACCGCTTCAACGCGGCCGTGCACTTGCGGTTAATATAAAACGATCAATCATGTTTCAAATCACAAAATTCAATTAAAAGTAGTTCAAAGTCAATGGCCACATTCAGATTAATGGTTTGTGAAATATGGATTTAAGTGTTTTTTACTTATTTGATATTTTTTTTATTTGAAAAACATATATAATGTTTTATATTTGATAAACAAGTCAAATTGATGAAGATTTTCTTTCAATACTCCTATGGTATGGCTTTTTCGAAATGAAAAACTACACAGGAGTTATGCCCACAACAAGATGAAAATTCTCTTGAGTGTGCTCTATATGTGTGGAAATATATCATCTGTTTAGTTGGAAAAGAAATGAATTTCATAGATTTTGACACTCAAATATATAGAGCAGAAATTGCTGCCAAGATTTTAAAAGAGGCCACTACTACATGTTTTTTTAATTTAACTATTGAAACATGTCTATTGTGTCTACATGTCATAAGTTAACTTATTGTGTATGATATTAGATTACATGTCTAGATCCTTAGTAGTTGTTGTTTAATCTTATCTTATTATAAAGTAATATCCAGTAAGCCTTCACTTCCAAAAGTAATTTATTCACTTCCAAGAATAAACCAATATTGTTTGGTGCCTAATTTAGAATGGTATTTTGTCAGATCATCAACAAGGAGATCCATGTGTCCCAAGACTTTGAACTAAGACTTATATTATAGGAGTTTCTGTTTTGTTTGGATTGTTGGAGTTTTTGCCTTCTTTGGACATCTGGAGTTTCTGCCTTTGTGGTCAGGAGTTTTGCCTTATGTGGAAGTTGTAATGGTGTCTACTGGAGTTCCTTGATAGGACTGTCATGGTGGTTGTGGAAGTATTGATGATATCTGACTTAATTTGTGGAAGTTGTGGAAGTAGTGACCACAAAGTAGTGATGATATCTAATGCATTGCATACATTGCATCATATGTCTTTCATTTAGATTAATTTTATATCAATAAATGCTACTAAGGTATGTCTTTAGTCATATTTACATAATACATGGACCTAAATGCAAATTACCCATATCCCGAGCATAAATGCGTGCAAGAGACTCATTTCTATCATAAAGACCAAGTCAAGATTATCGGGATTCAAATGGAAGTTCATCCAAGCATAAAAGCATTCAAATACCTAATTACAAAAAGGCCAGGGACTTAAGCACAAAAGTAGTCAGGGACTTAATTACAAAAGCCGAGGACCCGACTGCAAATTACGAGTACCAAAAGATTATTTTGGAGAAGTTCTAGAGAAAAATCAATTTGGATCTCCAAATATATGAAGAAATTAACTCGGATCTCCAAAGATATGCAATAATTAATTCGGACGCGCAAATGACAGCTAACACATACCATAAACACACAGGAAAAATCCGGGTTGATTCTGAGCCAAAAAGGTGGCGATTCCGCCGCACCTCATGTACAAATTGCGGCGATTCCGCCGCACAAAAGTTGATCCGTGCGCTCAAATTTTTACCAATGCTGTATTGACGCGTGTACTGTCCTTTTATATATTGGGATCCCTTGTATCGGCTATAAATAGCCCCGAAACGATGTTGTAAAGGGTCTTAGTTTTTATTCCATCTTTTAGCAATAAAATTCTGTTCTTTTATTTCTTATTTTTAGTTTTTTTTGTAGTTTCTCTAGGACCCCTTCGCCTTCCCTCCATCCATGAGTTTCTAACTCTCTCCAAAAGGTGGGGGTGACAGATTTAGGGTGATGAGAAGAAGAATAAAGTTATTATTTTAATTTCGTGTTAGTATATTTTGATTACTTGAGTTTATGTTGAGTCATTTATCATGTAATGCTTTATAACTAATGTGATTTATTATAAGTTTCAGAATTCTCTAATCTAAACCCGATATCTAAACCTCCACCCACTGGACTCCCATCCATCTTTACTTTATTTTTAATTTGTTTTTGTTGTTCTCGCTTTAGATAATTAAAAACCAAAAATCTCAAACCAACCTTATTTTTCTCTCTTTCTTCCTTAATCGAAAATCACAAAAATAACAAGATCTCTCCCTCCTTGTGTTCGACCCGTATTTGCCACGTCTTCATTGACGTCGTGCACTTGCGGTATAAAAAATTCTCATCAATATCTGAGTTAAGTAGGATTGTAGTAGATATCATCTTTTTTGTTGTTGTTATATACTTGTAACCAATGTGGCTACATTTTTTATATAGTAAGAGTCACAACTATGTACTCACTTAATACATTTTCTTTGCTAATCCAACAAGTTACGACACCTATTTTTGGTAATTTTGATGTGGAGTGTCGACGAAGTTTGTATTAGTAAAAAAAACCCAGGAAGTGAGACCAAATATTTGGTTTGTTTCGTAGTTCCTTTAGTATAACATATGTTTCTAGTAAAGCATATAATATATATATATATATACGTTCAATTCACAACTGTATCATTTTAGTACATAAGTTCAAGAACTCTTTAATTCATTAAAATCATTATTAAAATACACAATTGCATTATAAGTTGAACATAATGTTGTTTAATATGGTTTAGCTTGTCTATTGGATATTTTGGTTAGATAACATTTTGGAAAAAAACATTATTAAAATAAAGAACTGCATTATAAGTTTAATATACATAACTCTAAAACTTTAATATACAATTACATTATTAAAATACACAACCACATCACTTTCGTAAATAAAGCTTCTAGTGAATACACATCTATATGCGTTTAATACACAACAGAATACGTTTAAAAAGGCATTGATTGGTGTTGGGGAGAGGGGAAATGCTTGATTTTGTATATTTTTGTGATCAGACATATAAATGATTAATTGAAGTCAACTTAGAGAGCTTGTGGGCATCCCCACTTAACCCTACCATATATGCTAACGGGCTCACATAAGACTAGATTACTATAGTAGGGTATATTTTTCTATAGGAAAGAGAGAGAGAGAGAGAGAGAGAGAGAGGAAAGAGAGGTGTTGGAGATAGAAATGGCATGGAGCACTCTACAAAACTGCATCACTTTCTTAAATAAAACTTCCAGTGAATACACATCTATATGCGTTTAATACACAACAGTATATGTTTAATACACCAATATATCATTTTAATACACAACGATATCATTTTATTACACAAGTTCAACTCTTTCATCAAAACTTGTTCACAATTTTTTTCAAGCAACAAAAACATTTCTAAAAATTTGTCAGGCAATCTATCATTATCAAACCATACAAGTCTACACATATAAGCCATTTCTAAGTAAATAAGATATCATATGGAATATTTAGTTGATATAGCAATGTATAAATTTCATGTTTTCTGAATTGGAACTTAATTACTTGTAGACTTCAATCCTATATGACTTCTTTAATATCAACTCTTTGTTTTCTCTTAGGACAATTGCGAATGTCATGTGTTTTGTACTTCATACATAACTTACATTGCCTTCTTTTCCACAACAGATTTTAGTCGTGTAGTTCCTACCTTTGGCCTTCGACTTTGTCCATTTTCTTTTGTCTTAGACTTTCCGGGTTGGAGGACTTGAACTTCTGTTTCATCCTTTCTCAGATTAGGAATTTAATTTTGACTTGCTGAAATAGAATTTATCTTGTGCATTTCTGTCATAGCAAATGACAATGGTTTTTCCACAAATGCATAAATTTCTTCATTTTTAGAAGCTTCATGTATCGATTTCTTCATTGATATCTTGCTCAATTTCTTCATATGTGTATTATGAGATGAACTACTACTATCTCCATCATATGAGATGAACTACGTACTACTATCTCCATCATAAATGGGAAGTCTAATTCCATCCTTAATTTATTCATTTCCTTCATCTATCCAATATATACAAAGATGGTAATTCTCTGCATTCAAGATACTTCAACACTGCCAATATATGCATACAAGATATTCCTTCAAACTCCAACAAACAACATTCACACAAAGCCCTTTTTCTTCATTATAATATATCACATCTCTAATAAATCAAAATCATCATCTATATTTGTTACAAAGTAAATAACTGAATTATTTTGTGATCTTCCAATCTTGACGTTACACGACAAAGATTTATGCAATTGATTTTGGAAGAGCTTGAAGATATTCAGTGTATAAACATTGGCCATTTGTTTCTCCATTGCCCATCTTGTGATGAATTGAGGTATTCTTTCTCTACTATCAAAGTCCCATCTATTTTCTTTCTCTCTTTGGAATTTCAAAGCCATTTCAAACATGTAGTTAACACGTAATTTTATCAGAATCTTACACTACTATATCAGTTAAATACACAATTATATCATTTTAAAACACAACTCTATTAGTTTAATACAGAACTGTGTTATTTTAATACACAACTATCGGTATTTGACACAACCATATTAGTATCTTACACTACTCTATCTTACTGGTTTAATACCCAAGTCTATTCTATATCAGTTACTTACATTACTATATCTTACTGGTTTAATGCAGAACTCTATTGGTTTAATACATAACTATATCAAATTGTTACACAACAATAGCAGTAGTAAACATATAAATTCATTAAACAAAAAAATGATATTATTAATGTAATTTATACCTGCATATGAACTCAAACAATGTATTTTTCCTATTTGCATTATGTTTGATGAATGAATTCATCCCTTCGCTTCTTTGTACTTCTCATACCAACAAAGAATGTATCTTGCATGTAAGTTGGAACCCACTTCTTTATTATTTGGAACATCAAATTTAGCCATTCATTGTCTTGAAACTGATATTCTTCTACTATTGAAATCTAAGTTGTCTAAAACTTTGTTGGAGTCTTAATAAGATACACACAATCACTCATTCTTGTTAGAAATCTTCCTTTATTGTTAATGTTTCCAATTTTCTTCTTCACTTTGTCCATAATATGGCATACACAAAACCTATGAACTGTATTTGGGAATTCTGAAGATAACCCTGAATTAATGGAAGGATCTTGATCAGTAACTATTGCAGGAGGTACACTTCCCATACATTTTTTAAATGTTGAAAACAACCATGCAAATGTCTCTGTAGTTTCATTTATCATGAAGGCCGTTCCAAAAAAATTGTACTGCGATGATGGGTGACCCGCAAAATGCTTCAAAGACCATCAAATATTTGTTTGGGCAATATATTGTGTCAAGCTTTGTTGTTCCGTCTGCCCAAAACAAGTGAGTCAAGCTGCCATTTTCATCAGTTCTACAAGAATAGAAGAGGCTTTTGTCGAACTCTTTCCTTTTAACAAAGTGCTCCAATATCATGTCTACATCATAGCCATCATTGTCTTTCCTCTAGATTGAATTCCGATTTCATATACCTTGAACTATAGAACCCATCTTATTATACCCTCCACTTTGCTTTTCAAGATAGACTGCTTGGTTAATTGTTGGAATTGGCACTCGTCATTTTCTCCAATAAAGAAGCTTTTCAGGGCTAATGCTCCTATTACTCTAAAGTAATGTCTTTTATTTGGAGTTGCAAAATGATGATTATGAGCTTCGATGAAGTTTAGTACATACCAATTTCCAAATTGGTTACTGAAATTCATCTTTAATTTGGCCATACAACCAGTTCTTGATAAATACATTTTCTTTTTCTTGAATATCTCTGTTCTTTGTCTTTGAATGAAATACTTGCTTCAAGTAAACAAATGATTTTAACAACATGGTTATTTTTGTTGGATATTCACTAACTAAAAGCCTTGAAGTTGATTTCCTGATATTAAATCCAGTCTCACCAACATATATCTTGTAGAAACTATATGCATCTCCAATGTCGGAAATTCTTTTCCTATTTCTGGTTTAATTGTGGAGTGAACATTGGGAATACATTGAGAACTATCATTGTTTATTACCTGGAGTAGACAAGACAATTAGTTTGTAAATGTTTATACTAATTAACAATAGTTTATCAAACAATTTTCAAGTGTACCACAAATATTTATCATTTTATTACTCAACTAACTTATTTTACTAAACAATAGTTTTAGTAAATTAAAGTACTAAACCAAACTATTGAACAACTATAACAATATAATACTTTAAATATAACTTAACAAGAATAATACTTACAATAGGTGTCACTTGAGATGTTGGTTGAAGAAACAAATAGTTTTCCATTGATGTTGTTCCCACCTATATAATGAATAACAATCACAACATTAGTATATTAAACAACTAAACTAGATTATAAAACATTTCAAAATGAATACTTAGAATAGGTGTAACAGGAAATGTTTGTTGAACAACAATATGGTTTACCGTTGAGTTCAATTCAACCTATAGAAATAATAATAGTCATGTATTGAACTAGTGTAATTATGTATTGTACTAGGACAACTGTCTATTGAACTAGTGTGGTTATGTATTGTAATAGTGTCATTATGTATTATTATTGCATTTTTGTGTATTAAACTGTTATGTTTGTGTATTAAACTAGTGTATTTTTGTTTAGCTTATGTAGGCTAATAAATGATTTTATTGAGAGTTGTTTGTTAAACGTAACACATAGTTGAACAAAATTTCTACAAGTTGTCATTCAAACAACACATTTGCAGAGTTGTTTATATCACTAAATACCTTGCTTGCTTCATAAAGAAGCACGAAAAATCATAAAAACCGGAAAAATTATACTACACGTTGTTGTAGGATTCAACTTGCATCGCGAATTTACCGAACAAAGGAGATCTCATTGTGAATCTGAAATTCCGTCATGGTTGTCGATGGTTTGGTGAGATGGGGAAGGAGGGGAGGAGAGTGGAGGTCGATCTTCCATCATCTTTTGGAAGGTTGTTGGAGGCGTCACACGCGGTTGGGTGCGATTGGGAAGGACCGAAGGAGGGAAGGAAGAAGGAGGACGGGATGGATGCGATTGGGAAGGAACGAAGGAGGGTGGAAAAAGGACAGGGTGGGTGCGTATGGGAAGGAAGGAGGGGAGTTTAAAGAAGGACAGGTGATTACAAAATTACCTTTTTCATCTTTCATCGTTAGATTTGATCTTCATGGTGCATGTTTGTGGTCTCATTATATTAAATTGAGACCTGGTCTCATTCTAATAACCCCCAATAAATTGTGTTGTTTGATAAACATAGATGCATCTGCAGATCATTTAGCAAAACCATAAGATAAAAGAGAGTGGCTTAGCTTGGCATACCATGCTCGGGGAGATTGTTTCAATCTATAAATTGATTTGTGAATGATGAGAATTAAAATTATACCGCAAGTGCACGGCGTCAATGAAGACGCTGCAAATACGGGTCGAACACAAGGAGGGAGAGATTTGTTATTAGTGTGATTACGATTGGGGGAAAGAAGGAGAGAAGAATAAATTTGGGTTTTGAGATTTTTGATTTTAATTATCTAAAGAAAGAAACATGAACAAATAAAACTAAAACAAAAACAAAGAGGTGAATTCCGTCGGGTGGAGGTTTAGATTTAGGGTTAGATTAGAGAATTCAGAAACTTATAATAAATCATGTTAGTTATGAAGCATTACATGATAAATGATTTAACATAAACTCACGTAATCAAAATAGACTAATCACGAACTTAAAATAATAACATTCATTCATCTTCTCTTCACCCTATATCCGTCACCTCCACCCTTTGGAAAGAGTTAGAAACTCATGGAGGGAGGAAGAAGGGATCCTAGAGGCATTACAAAAGAAAAGTAAAAACAAGAAATAAAAGACATAATTTTATTAATCTAAAGAAAAGACTACAAATAAAAACAACAACTAAAAACTAGGTCTAAGGCCAAGGGCCCTTCTAACATCGTTCTCGGGGCTATTTATAGTTGTTACAAGAGACCTAAGTATAGAATTGGAGAGTACACGTGTCCAGACACGACTGGACAAAATTGGAGCACACGGATTGCTAAGGGGCGGCATTTCCGCCGCACAATGCATGTAATATGCGGCGATTTCGCCGCACAATCTTCTCTGATTTAATCCGGATTTTTGCTGTTAGTTTATGGTATGATTTGATCCTCCTTTGCGCGTCTGGATTAATTCTTTCCATTCTTTTGAGCTCCGGATTAATTCATTTATATGTTTGGAGAACTACATTGATTTTTCTTTAGATTTTCTCCATAATAACTCGTGAATTGCAATTAGGTCCTTGTCTTTTTGCAATTAAGTCCCGGCTACTTTTGTGCTCAAGTCCTTGTTCTTTTTTTAATTAGGTCTTGAATGCTTTTATGCTTGGAAACATTTCTATTTGAAACCCGATAATCTTGAGTTTGGTCTTTACGATAGAAATGAGTCTTTTGCACACGTTTATGCTCGGGATGTGGGTAAATTGCATTCAGGTCCCTGTATTCTGTAAATAAGACTAAACACATACCTTAGTAGCATTTATTGATGTAAAAGTAATATAAATGAAAGACATATGATGCAATGTATGCAATGCATCAAATACCCCCACACCTAGATTTTGCTAGTCCCTAGCAAAACAGAATATAAAAAAAATGAAAACAGGGAAATCCTAACTCACTTTCGTAGGAATCACGGTTGCACTTAGCATGTGCAACAAGCCTTTAAACCTCTTTGTTGCCAAGGAGGAGGAGTGTTGTCTCCTGAGGGTTTTCAACGGATATACCCACAAAATCCTAAATCAACATTTCATTAATAGTTCTCAATATCCCTACCTCAACCTTATACATCTCACTAAGAATTTTTGCATGCTCATTATATAAGTCTAACTCATAATTTTTTTGACTTGGTCTTTGTTCCTCCAACATTCACACCACTAACCCTTCTACACATGTTTATCACTTGAATTATTTTGCACGCCTCCTCTGGTGGTGAAGTATCATTCGGATCAACCATGGCATGGATCATTCTTTTAGCTTTGGGCCTTGAGTATTATATTTTTCTTCTTCTTTTCTTCTGTGATTCAACACATTTGCTTTTTGACACTTTTACCATTTTTGCATTAGTGTAGCGAGTTTGGTCGATAATCCCGAGCTGGTAGACTCAAGTTACCGGGTTTCAAGATACCCCTATGGACCAGTGACTCAAAGACCTGGGCTTTTGTAATCATTTTGCAGAATGTGCTTTCCTCACTTTATTCCTTTATTTTTAATTTTATTTTCCTCAAGGCTTAATTGCTATTAGAAGTCTACACTTCCCGGTATATTTTCCTCAACCTCTGCTTTTTATCAACCACTTCAAAGATTTGATTCATCCAATTTAAGTGCATACATGTCTTAAAGGGCAATGTGTTATTTCTTTGGAACTTAGATTTATGTCATAATTTCTACAAGCAGAACTATATAATAAGGAACAAAAAATTCAATGCAATTTGTACTCGGGTTTTGGTAGTTCAATCTTAAGCTATGTTATGAAACATTGAATTTTTTTTGTAAGAGATAAAAGAACAGATATATAGATAAATATATACATAAACACCCCCCCACCTAAATCATGCATTGTCCTCAATGAATGTGAATATAAAGCAAACACACTTATTACCTTGGTGAACTGCGGTGGAAGGATGGAAGTTGCTCAAAGTCAACCATAGTCAGAACTGGATTGAATGACACCATATTGGTGCATGTATCCAGTTGAATTGTTCCCCATGTTGCAATGAGAGTCCTGAGTCACAGGTTCCACACCCCTCACATAAATTGGTTCTCTTATTTGCTCGAGTGATGGTGGGTGTGTAGATGAATTCCTCCCCTTTTTCTTACTTCCTTTTTGATTTTGTGATGACTCAGAAACCTTATAGATACGCGATTTCATCACAACATCACTTTGGTTGCATATTATTTCTGGCTCACTATCAATATGAAAGATATTAAATTCAGCTTTTAAGTTCCCAAAAGATAATTGCATGAGCCCATTTCGACAGTTTATCAATGCTTCTGAAGTGGCTAAAAAGGGTCTGCCTAGAATTACAGGGATTTGTCGATTAGGATTTACAACAGGTGCGGTGTCTAGGATGACAAAATCCACTGGGTAAATAAAGTCACCAACCTTGATCAAAACATCCTCTACTATACCTCTCGGTTTCTTAATAGAACAATCAACAAATTGAAGGGTTGTCTTAGAGGGTTTTAGTGGACCAAGGTTGAGTTGCTCGTAGACAGAGAACGGGAGTAGGTTAACACTCGCGCCAAGGTCTAGAAGGGCTTTGTTGATATAAGTATCTCCTATTGCACAAGAAATTGTGGGACACCCAGGATCCTTATATTTTATAGGAGATGTGTTGGACAATATAGAACTTATGTTTGCAGTTAAGAATGCCTTCTTTGGTACGTTCGTTTTTCTCTTTTTAGTGCACAAATCTTTTAAGAATTTAGCATAAGCAGGTATTTGTTGAATCATGTCTAAGAGTGGAATGTTCACCTTAACTTGTTTAAATACTTCCAAGATTTTCTCTATTTGTGCACTTGAGTTCTTTTTGAGTCTATTGGGGAATGGGGCTTTAGGAACATAGACTCGCTCAGGTTCAGGTTGAGCTATGGGTTCAGGTTGAGTAGGTGGGTTGGGCGTTTCAGATTGGACGTCGGGTTCAATGGTTAGGTCATATGTGGTAGTTTGATGGCTAGATTGATTAGACGTTCTAGGATTTACCACATTGTTATCAACTTGTCTTCCGGACCGTAATGATACTACATCATTTATTTGTTGGAACGGTCCTTCCTTATTAACCATTTGAACCGGTCTAGGGTTGTTATTTCCTGAAGGTGCTTGATAGGATTGATATGAATTATTAGATCTAGGGTTCACCTCAAGTTGACTTGGAAACCGACCCTTTTCTCTTTCACCTACTGATGCATTGCATACAATGCATCATATGTCTTTCATTTAGATTACTTTTATATCAATAAATGCTACTAAGGTATGTGTTTAGTCTTATTTACAGAATACAGGGACCTGAATGGAAATTACCCACATTCCGAGCATAAACGTGTGCAAAAGACTCATTTCTATCATAAAGACCAAGTTCAAGCTTATCGGGTTTCAAATGGAAATGTATCCAAGCATAAAAGCATTCAAGACCTAATCACAAAAAGAACAAGGACTTGAGCACAAAAGTAGCCGGGGACTCAATTGCAAAAAGACAAGGACCTAATTGTAAATCACGAGTAGCTTTTATTATCTTGGAGAAAATCTAAAGAAAAATCAATGTGGATCTTCAAATATATAAAAGAATTAATCCGGAGCTCAAAAGAATGGAAAGAATCAATCCAGACGCGTAAAGGAGGATCAAATCATACCATAAACATTCAACCAAAATCTGGACCAAATCAGAGCATGATGTGCGGCGATTCCGCCGCAGATCACACACACCATGCGGCGATTCCGCCGCCCCCTAGTCGATCCGTGTGCTCCAATTTTGTCCAGTCGTGTCTGGACACGTGTACTTTCCAATATTATACCTAGATCCCTTGTAGCAACTATAAATAGACCCGAGAACGATGTTAGAAGGGTCCTTAGTCTTTGATGGTACTTTTTATTCTTAATCTTAGTTTTGTATTCTTCTTTTCATTAATAAAATTTTGTCTTTTATTTCTTACTTTTAGTTTTCTTTTGTAATGTCTCAAGGACCCCTTCTTCCTCCCTCTATGAGTTTCTAACTCCTTCCAAAGGGTGGAGGTGACGGATTTAGGGTGAAGAGAAGATGAATGAATGTTATTATTTTAATTTCGTGTTAGTATATTTTGATTACTTGAGTTTATGTTAAATCATTTATCATGTAATGCTTTATAACTAATATGATTTATTATAAGTTTCTAAATTCTCTAATCTAAACCTCCACCCGACGGAATTCACTTCTTTGTTCTTGTTTTAGTTTTAATTGTTCTTGTTTCTTGCCTTAGATAATTAAAATTCAAAAATCTCAAAACCCAATTATTTCTTCTCTCCTTCTTCTCCTTAATCGAAAATCACACAAATAACAAGATCTCTCCCTCCTTGTGTTCGACCCGTATTTGCCACGTCTCCATTGATGTCGTGCACTTGCGGTATAAATTTAATTCTCATCACCTACTATTTGTGCTAGTTGGCTGACTTGTGTCTCAAGCCTTTAGAAGGTCTGGTTGGTTGTTTGTATAAAGGTTTTCATTAGATTTTCCAAGCTTGTCAACCTAACCTCATGATCGTTATTGTTACTAAACCCAGATGATGTATTATTTTGGTTATACGGGTTTGGTTGTTGTCTAGGAGGTTGACATTGTTGGCTTGATGAGAAATTAGAATTATTACGCCAACCCGAATTATAGGTTGATGCGTATGGGTCATTTCTAGCATGGTTATACATGGCATTAACTTGGTCCCAGTCCGCACAATCCTCCATTACATGACCAGTCTGACCACATCTAGAGGAAGGGATAGACGAGGCTTGATTCACTCGGTTTTGGGTTTGTAGCTCTAAACTTTCCATTCTGCGCATAAGGGTAGCTAGTTTTGCTTCAGCCTCTATATTGGCATCTACAGCTAAGACACCTGGTTTGGGTTGACTTGCTATTCTAGATCCAATACTCGGGTTAAGCGGTGTTCTAGCATTGTCCCATTGCATACTTTTTTCAGCTAATTCCTCAAGAAAAGTCCAGGCATCATTTTCATTTTTCGACATAAAGTTCCCTTGGCTTACGGATTCTACCATAACCCTAGATGTGGGTGTCAATCCCTCATAAATAATTTGGCATAATTGCCATCTTGGAATTCCATGATGAGGGCATTGGGTCAGTACATTCTTAAATCTTTCTAGATAGGAATAGAACGGCTCGCTCTCAGACTGAACGAATGCAACAATTTCATTCATAATCCTCATAGTCTTATGGTTGGGGAAATATTTTTTTAAGAATACTTGAACAAACTCAGCCCAACTTCTAATGGATCTTTCGGCTAGACTATATAGCCATTTCTTAGCGTCGTCCTTCAGTGCAAGAGGCACAAATTTCAGACGCACTGCCTCCTCAGGGATATGCTGGTATTGCATAAGAGAGCAGATTTCCTCAAATTCTCTAAGGAAGAGATATGGGTCTTCCCTAGAGGTGAATTTAGGCAACATACTCATGTATTGTGCCTTAATTTCGAAGTCGTGACCCGGTATGGTGGGCATAACGATGCACGATGGCTGAGCAGCCATCGCTGGATAGCATCGATCCCTCAGAATTATAGGTTGTGCAACAGGTGGGTCCACTACGTTCTCACCCATTGGATCCGGGTGAGGTGGTGCAGCAGATGGATTGGGGCTAAGTTCCAGACTGGAATCTAGATGAACTCGTGAGAGTCGATTACTCAAGTCCTGAATCCAAATCTGAGTGCACCGGGTTGAATCAATTTTTGAATTCAAATTCGAAATTTAAATTCCAAATTTAATTTCAAGAATTAATTACATTTTTTTTTATATTTTCGTTTTTTTTCAAAAGGGAAACAAACAATAGAATGGGGAAAGATGAGAAAGGAATCCTAATCTAGAGAATTTAGGTGAGAAGAGAAAGAAGACTCAGATGAGAAGGGAAACCTAACTCTAAAGATAGAAAGAGGGTTGGTCAGAAAATTCCTAAGAAAACACGGTTCAAACAATCCTAGACCTAGTGTCGCTTAAATCTAGACGACTCCTAACTGGTTGAGTCGAATTGATTTGCTTAATTCACCTCCCTCACTAATCAAACCAACTTGGCCAGGTAGTGTATAGCTAGTGGGGGCGCTTCCGACAGAGTCGGTGCCAATTAGACAACCACTTCGCTTGGAAGACTTACGTCAACACAAAAACACTTCCTAGACACCAAATTAAATTCGATCAGCTTCAAGTCATAGCAAGTCAAACCAATCTTCTCCTTAATTGAGTCCGAGTCCTTAGGGGCCAATGTCTAATTGATTTTAATTAAGGCTTGGGTGACACTTTGGGATTGTTATTTGTGGGCCACGGAAGGGTGATGAAATACACACCGTATCTTTGCCTACGGAGTTGCCCTTAAGATAGTTTAACTTAGATCTAGCAAAGATAGTCAAACAATGGTCTTTAGAGGGGGGCAATTGCAAGGTTGTATGCAAACTAGACTATATGCTTAAATGCAATCGATGAAAACCACGATACGTACCTTGACTCCAGCACTCTTCAACAGAAATTGATTTGCAAGAATTTAGCAAGAATAATGCATACAAAACACTAGATGATGCATGCACTAAGGCCTTTCTAATTTTGCCAATTTTAGGTCAGAGTTGAATTATTGTCAATTATGGAATTTTTGCCCTAACACATGCAGTTCTATGAAAAGGAAATTTTCTGAAACTAGAAATTACGAGGAAAAAGGCAACAAAGGTTACCTACGCAATGCTCAGTCGGGTTCGCCGCCCGCTCTCGAAATTTCAGATGCTCCACGCGTCCACCCAGAGATGGTGCTAACCCCAGAAAAATTTGAAGCCCAGATGCTTCAATTGTGCGGCGATTCCGCCGCAGGTTCCTCTTGATGTGCGGCGATTTCGCCGCTCTTTTAGCTCCAAATGTGCCCGGATTTCTTCGCGCACTCTGTTTTCTCCTGAAACACAAATCCAAATACTTAGATCGCGCACAAGATAAACAGAATAAAATCGAAAACACAAAAATAAACAAAATATGCGTTGCCTCCCTGGCAACGGCGCCAAAAACTTGATGAGAATTAAAATTATACCGCAAGTGCACGACGTCAATGAAGACGTGGCAAATACGGGTCGAACACAAGGAGGGAGAGATTTGTTATTAGTGTGATTACGATTGGGGGAAAGAAGGAGAGAAGAATAAATTTGGGTTTTGAGATTTTTTATTTTAATTATCTAAAGAAAGAAACATGAACAAATAAAACTAAAACAAGAACAAAGAGGTGAATTCCGTCGGGTGGGGGTTTAGATTTAGGGTTAGATTAGAGAATTCAGAAACTTATAATAAGTCATGTTAGTTATGAAGCATTACATGATAAATGATTAAACATAAACTTACGTAATCAAAATAGACTAATCACGAACTTAAAATAATAACATTCATTCATCTTCTCTTCACCCTATATCCGTCACCTACACCCTTTGGAAAGAGTTAGAAACTCATGGAGGGAGGAAGAAGGGATCCTAGAGGCATTACAAAAGAAAAGTAAAAACAAGAAATAAAAGACAGAATTTTATTAATCCAAAGAAAAGACTACAAATAAAAACAACAACTAAAAACTAGGTCTAAGGCCAAGGGCCCTTCTAACATCGTTCTCGGGGCTATTTATAGTTGTTACAAGAGACCTAAGTATAGAATTGGAGAGTACACGTGTCCAGACACGACTGGACAAAATTGGAGCACACGGATTGCTAAGGGGGCGGCATTTCCGCCGCACAATGCATGTAATATGCGGCGATTTCGCCATACAATCTTCTCTGATTTAATCCGGATTTTTGCTGTTAGTTTATGGTATGATTTGATCCTCCTTTGCGCGTCTGGATTAATTCTTTCCATTCTTTTGAGCTCCGGATTAATTCCTTTATATGTTTGGAGAACTACATTGATTTTTCTTTAGATTTTCTCCATAATAACTCGTGAATTGCAATTAGGTCCTTGTCTTTTTGCAATTAAGTCCCGGCTACTTTTGTGCTCAAGTCCTTGTTCTTTTTGTAATTAGGTCTTGAATGCTTTTATGCTTGGAAACATTTCTATTTGAAACCCGATAATCTTGAGCTTGGTCTTTACGATAGAAATGAGTCTTTTGCACGCGTTTATGCTCGGGATGTGGGTAAATTGCATTCAGGTCCCTGTATTCTGTAAATAAGACTAAACACATACCTTAGTAGCATTTATTGATGTAAAAGTAATCTAAATGAAAGACATATGATGCAATGTATGCAATGCATCAGTGAAGCTTGCAAACCTGATTGTGAGAGGAATTGTAGGCGGGTGGAGGGGTCATATATACTACTTCTTCTAAGGTGCCTTGAAGGAAAGCACTCCTTACGTCCATCTAGAATAGATTCCACTTTTGGTTGACTGCAATAGAGAGAAGAACCAATACCGTGTTCATTTTTGCAACCGGAGCGAAGGTCTCCTCGTAATCGAGATAGAAAGTTTGGGTGTACCCTTCGCAACTAGTCTAGCTTTATATTTTTCAATTGTTCCATTGTTGTTGTACTTGATTTTGTAGATCTATTTACATCAAATGGTTTGATTCCTTTTTTATGGGGACTAAGGTCCAAGTTTTGTTTGATTCTAAGGCACCTTGTTCATCTTCCATGGCTTTGGCCCACTTTGGATGATTTATGGTTTCATGATAGGAAGTTGGTTCCTTATGCTCTAATACCATATTGAAAACGTTATTACGATAAGATTTTGTTGTATTGATAATATGTTGAATTACAAGAGTTATATAGGCTTATAGATATAGCCGTTTGAGAACACACGTATTACAAGTTTCCTTTTGTTGTTGTTTCCCAAAACAGATGTTGCTCGGTTGGGAGAGGTTTGATTTTTCCTTGATGATGATTTGATGATGATATGGGGCCTTTGATTTGATGACATGGGGTTGGTAAGCGATGCTCGCACATCCGCGTTAGTAGAATCAACTGAATCTCGAGGTCAACACATCACCGACGGAGTTGTTGCTCAGGTCGATCAACTCACATGGCTGTGCCACAACCAAGCTACCTGTCGGAATACATCGTCGGACAATCACCGCCGCCAACAAGGTCGCACGGTCCTCTCCGCCACTACTCGGACGCTTGGAGGAATCCTCACATGGCTGTATCTCAGCACAGGCTACCAACCCTGCCGCCATCAAGGTTGCACGGATCACATCATTGCCCTGAAGGCCAGTCGATCGAATCCATAGGCTGCAAGACAGCCGATTGACTCATCCGGACCGAAGTCCACTGCGTCATCTCGCTCCGTAGAGACGTGTAACATCGTGCATTGGGATCCACGATCCCTCAGGGTTACTACTCTAGTGTGAGTCAAGTAAAGCTTTATACTACGTCATAGTCTATAATATAGAGGTGACACATCCCAAGTATCCACACCCTTCCACTCGGTGGTCCCTAGGCAGGCACGATCAATTCACCCACCGTAACCTCCTGGCTCACACACTAGGCGATGACACGAGCTTCCGTGAACAAAGTTGATACTCCACAAGGAGAAGTATTCAGTCCTGAGCACAAATGATCGACCGAAAAAGGCAAACCAATCGAGCGCTCCCCAAGAGTAGGGAGACGCTCGAACAGACGCCTACAACGGTCAAACTCTGGGCTCAAGGCTTAAGCCCTAAACGATCGAACAAGATCACATGGGTGGTCAACCGTTTAGATGGTCAACGCCCAGACGAAGACTAAATCATCAAGGCAATGGTCGAACGGATCAGGGGCCCCGTTTGACCAAAAATATCAAGGTCTCTCCTACGTTCACCAAGTCACTATTGGTCGAACCAAATACTGTCAGTCAAACTAACATTCAGAATACTTAAGTTACCAGTTTGACAAAAGTCTAGAGCGGTCGACTGTTCAGATGGAGAAAATACACTATAACTGTGTGACCACCCAAAGGCTCCGGTCGACAATGAGCCAGCAACCATCTAGCCATACAAGGCATCACTTGTTGCCCTCGTCGCCGACGAGGTCTCTGACGAGCCAAACCCTCACACACTCTCGTGTGAGCAAAATCTAATGCAAAGAACTTGACATTCCTCTCTCCTTCTGATGGTCGACGTTCTCTGGAGCTCGCTCGCGACTACCTCCGGTCAGCTTCAAGTGCGCACCTCCGCACCAGCGATATCTACGTCTACCACCCTGCTACACTAGCACCACCACCTCCAATCTCAGCTCCCGCCGTCATCACCGGTCCAACACCTTGGAGAAGGAAGGAGATGGGTGTGAGAAGAGGAGTGTTGAGAAGAAGAGGAAACATGAGGAAGAGAGAAAGGTGTGAGTTTTCTCTGTTAAAACAACCCATTCATCCACTCAACAACCCAACTCGTACCTCCATCCACTCACTACACCCTCACCATACCTTCCGTCGTAACAACCCATACCTCCCCAAAGTGAAGGCATCCACCTAATTATCCCATTAATCACCATTAGCTCCTAAGTAGGGTTTAGGATTTAACATAGAAAGCCACCAACTAGTCTTTCGAAGAAAAATGCTCTCGACGAGCCCAGAAAAATCGAATCACCAATTGATTCTAAATTTTGGTTTGATCTTAGAGTTGTGCATGTGGATTTTTATTTTATATTCTCACTTAATTTCCTTGACAGTTCAGATCTCAGGGAGCATCATGAAGTAGTGGGACAAGGTTCCTCTCCAATTCTTGGAGAATTGGACAGGTCCAATTCATGTCATTTCAACCTTCCATTCTAAATCAATGGTTGAGAGCATGCCACATGTCCATGTCATTAAATGGCGATTACATGTATTTACATTATATTATTGGACAAATATTGCTAATGTCCATGTCATTAAATGTCGTTTACCATTTTTATTTAACTAGTTATGAGGTTGTGGATTTCATTTTTACCACTATAAACTAGTTTTACTTGAAGATTTTGTTTGTTATATTATTAAATGTACCGAATAATATATGTAACGATTGAAAATCAAGTTAAAATTATTATGCAATTTAATTTACTAACATATTGTAAAAGGTTCGAACTTTTATGATTCAATCAATCAATACATAATCTCGAAGTGAAAAAACTTAAGTCAAAATAAGATCTTAACATCTGTCATGTTAATCTTCAAAAAGAATTAAAGAATTATTTAAAAGATATAACTTACAAATCAACGCAAACTATGGCATGGTTAAAAAATCAGAAGGAAATTAAAACAATTTATCAAGGTGATTTTCCTCACGCTTACAAATCTTTTAATTTTATTTCATATGTTTCTAAACAAAACAAAGAAATTTGCTCTCATGGCTATTAAACACAAATTTTCAAAGATCCTATAAAAATAAATAAATAAAATCACAATTTAAACTTAGGATTTGGTAATTTAATGTAGTTGTACCATTTTATTGTAAGTTCACTATATTTTAGGAAAAGAGAAATTTGCACAGGTCGGCGTCTAGTGTCAATGAAGCTACAAAAGCTCAAATTTCGCTTAACAACTACCAAGACGATCTCAAGTGTGCAATCATTCTTTTACGATTCTTGTGAAGTTATTTTGAATAAAAGCTCATCCACATTGCAGTAATGCTAAATGTTCTTTCACAAACCTATAGATTGATTTCGCATTTGATGATGCGGACGTTGTCCAAGAAGGTTCTCTAGCTGCGGTAATTGGTCGCCGTAAACTGGAATGAGGCGAGTCGATAATTCCAGAAAGGGTAGGAGGTTGCATTTTATTTCCCAATATTGTTCTATGTCGTCTGGCTATGTCGTCTGCCAGACTAACTAAATTGGAGGCACCATTTGACTCTTTCACAGGTAGTGTGTTTTCAAAGGTGCGAAGATTCTTGCATTTATCGTTAACGAGAAACAGTTAGCTAGAGAATTTGAAGGCTCCATTGCAGTTGTGATTAGATCAGTAAGCTCTAAAACTACAATAATACTTCATTTCAGCAACACATTATTTTAGCAGACTTTAGAACATTCCTTCAGGTGAATTGGATGGACATTGCTCAAGAAGTACATGACCTATTCTTGGGAGATGCAGAGGTTTGCTCTTCTATTACTTGTAATACCAATTTATGTATTCGATCTTCACTTGTAGATCAGGTAGAGATCTACAGAAGTTAAATGATTTGTATTTTGTGGACCCATCCCAAGTCTTTGGGATTTGATAAGGTTCCTCATTGAGTCTGCTAGCTCACATCATCATAATGAGTCATCACAAATTAACCGCTAAAATGCTTAAGCTGAAAGTTACTATCCAGTACTTAGGCAATTTGAGACTATAACAATGATGTTACTGTAATTAATACTCAAGCTACTGTTGATGCGTTTTGAGTTTCTTAACATATATCTACAAATTAGACGTTAATCTTGCTACTGGCTTATACAATTTTTGTGTTGTAAAGTCCTTCAGAAATGTTCAGGTGTGGAGAAGGCCAGCTTTTGGTCACGCAGATCCCATGGGAGGCGATTATCCTTTAATCACCAATGAAGTACACCGTATTCTCGATGTCATTTTCACATCACCAATAAAAGATATATGTGAGTCATTTTGGAAATCAATTTTAATTTTATTTCATTTTTATGGGATATCTATATTTGTAAAGAACATCTGAGGTTATTGAAACATTTTAGGTATTTCATTCCTCGGAACTTCAAACTTGATGATTCTTTCAAAGGTTATTTTTGTTTACATGTGGGACAAGTTATTTACCTAATCTAGTGATTACTTGAGCAGTGTAATATTGAATATGTTCTAACATAATTTAGTTATAAGTTCGCCCACCGTTCAAAATATTTCCAATTTCAAAAGTTTCACTAACTTCTTCGTATTTTGTATGTTTCATTGATGTTTAAAGTTCAAGTTGTGGAGAAGCTGGATCAGATTGATGGTGTTGTTGGGCATGGACTAATAATTGACGCCCCTTGAGTTCTCTTGTCCATGACAAGCTATCATAGTGTTTCTTTACTTTCTTATGTGTATTAACTTCATTGTCAAAAAATTACAGTAACCAATTCAAGAAATCATGATTTGCTATAATTTGACATACGACATAAAATATCCTTATAATTTAAAGAAGACTGTTAGATGGCTTGAATTTTGAAGAGGTGTTTGGAGGAAATTTCTTTTAAATAATTGCTAAATCTACATAGCAATAGCATTTTGATGAAAACTTGTGAGCACGTAAGAAAATACAAATAGAAATAGATGATTAAGTTTCAGTAGTGATTATTGTAATGACTTCAGAAGCAACTCATCTGACTATCTGCAAAATGTTCTGCTTCAAAAATCATCGCAACTGCTTTATTCCATTTTATAGTTTCCCGTAAATGCTTCCCACTTACTCTGGTTTTGGCATTCCTAGATGCAGAACTATTATTGCAATGCAGGATGGATTCCAGATCGTTGACAATCTATCAACGAATACAATGAAAGATTGACAGATAGCAGATTAGGAAATACATTGTAACATTCCCGAACAGCGGAAAATTTAAGCTTTTAAAACCAAAGGAATCACAAGGATAAAACCATCAAGAGTGGGGACATTACTGAAAGAAATACATAAATAAGTCTGGTGCACCATAATACAATACGAGTTTGTCAAAAGAGTGATTACATCATAAGACAAAACACAAGGTACATGTAATCACGACAACCTACAGTAGGCAGACGACAGGATCCAGTCCCAAAGTGCAATCTCCCTCGGTCACCACCCGCCGGAACCTAACGCGGTCCTGAAAATAATCATAACAACAATGCCTGAGTTTCCATAAGGAAACCCCGTATGACAAGCTCACCTATATGCCCTAACATACTAGTATATCATGGCATGGAATACAAAGCAGTAAAATAACATTGCCACCAATGGCCAAACCAGACATCCGTCCCGCGATCGTTCCCGCTGCCACACAGGCCCCACGGTCCGCAACATCGCCGTCGCCACACAGGTCGCACGGTCCAACCTCACTGCCGCCACACAGGCCGCACGGTCCAAACAACCACCGGTACCACACAGGCTACACGGTCAACATCACCGCCGCCACACAGGTCGCACGGTCCAAACAACGGGTCTCCGTAGAGACCTACCGTAGGCACATACGGTCTAACGGACAGTACGCAACACATCCCCACACGCGACTACACAAGCCAATGGATCGGTGATGAGGCGTTCGCACTTCCGTGCAAGGTAGAATCATATCTGAAAACATCGTGGTCCACCACCACACCAACGGAGCCGTCGCTCAGGTTGGTCCATCCACCGGCGCCACACAGACCGCACGGGATATCACTCGATAGGTGCCCAGTCGAGCTACCGGCCGGAACACATCATCGGCAGTCCATCGCCGCAACCACACAGGCTACGTGCGATCCTCCCTGCCGCCACACAGACCGCACAGGGGCCCTACCGCCGCCACACAGGCCGCACGGCACGTGCAATCATTGCCATCAAGGCCAGTCGAACATATCTGCCACACACCGGGCCAGACAATCGACAGAACCGAACCGAAGTCCGCAGGGTCAACGAGCTCCACGTTCAACACCAACTCCGGCTCCAAACGAGCAGGGTCGCGACCTCCGTCGCCGTCAATAGGCCGGTACCTCTCTGGACCTCCGTCGCCAAACCTGGCCGGTAGTCTATGTGCCTCCGTAGCCATCGGCCGGTAGTCACTGCACCCGTCGGCAGTTGCGTGTTGCTGAAGCAATGGGACTCGTAATCCCTCAGGCTGCTACTCTAACGCGAGTCAAACGATCTACCAGATATAGTCACGATCCATACATGGAGGTGACGCGTTCCGGACACCCACACTCTTCCACACGGCGGTCCCTGGGCAGGCACGCATAACGCGCCCACCGTCACCTCCCGGCTCACGCACAAGGCGAGGACACGGGTTTCCGTGGACAGAGTTGGCATCCTAAGCGGAACCAGGAATTCTGTCCTGTGCAAAAACGGTCGACCGTAAGAGACACTCGGTCGACCGTTTCCTCAAGGGAATCGGTCGACCACTGTGACAACCGGTCGACCGCTTCCACAAGGGAAAATGGTCGACCGAAAGTGACAGCTCGGTCGACCGCTTCCACAAGGGAATCGGTCGACCGAAGCGTCTGCAACGGTCGAACTATTTGCGCAACACAATAATTCCTAACGGTCTACCAAAGGTCTAAAACCGGTCGACCGAACGAGGTCAAAATCCGGAGTCTGGTCAACATCAAAATCCAATCTATCGGTCGACCGACTCAGGGGTCTCGGTCGACCGAAAACTTACAGGGTCAACCTATTATTTTCTATGTCATAAACGGTCGACCGAAAACACTAGCATCCTACCGGTACACTTAAGTTCCGGTCGACCGAACAAGGGACGCGGTCGACCGAAACACGACAGACAGGCAAATACACTACGATCGGTCGACCGTCCAAAGGACCCGGTCGACCGACAGACGTCTTCAACCTCGCGCCAGCCGAGGTTTTGATGTCGAAACTCGTCGCCGGCGAGGCCTCCGACCTCGTGCGACCGACCCCAACCTCACCCCAACATGGGTGATCAACTAAGGCCTCTAATGCAAGAACTTGGCATACCTCTTTTGAAGATCGACGAAGAATACCGGAGCTCCGACTACCACGCCTCCGGGCCGCAACTCCACACACGTCCTCCTCCACACGCCTTCGCACCACGTCCAGAACTTCTTGCCTCACGCGCAACTTCTCCACCAAACCACGAGCCACCAAGGAAGAGGAAGGAATGGGTGGAGAGGAGGAATGAATAAAGGAAGAAAGGAAGGAAAAGAGAGAATGAGAGAACGTGAGAGGGAGAGAAGTAAGGGAAGGAGAGAGATGGGATTCCTTCACCAAAACCAATGCCAACAGCAACCTACAACCCTCACCTCAACCCAACCATCACCACAGCCGTACCCTACACCCCTGTCACTGTTCACCCGAGCCTCCACCAATCTTCCTCCATTCCCATGCAAACCCTCCATTACTCCACCTAATCACCAATTAAACCCTAAACAGGGTTAGGGTCATAACATACATAGCTTTAACATTTTGTATCAAACTCGGCGTGTTGTTGGTCCGATTTCTCTCCAAGAAGCTCAAAACAAGGTGTTTATCAAAATCCTTGTTCCAAAAAACAAATGAGTTGTTACTCTAAAAAGACAATCTGGGATTTTTAGGATAGTTGTGTTCTCATGCTTTACCTACAACTCATAATAGTTACATTCTTCTTGCTTGGTATATCTTGATATGTATAGTAATATAGGTAATGAGTACATAATTAGTTTAATATATCACCGATTACACTATTAATACAATTGAGTTTATATCACACCATGCTAAGTAAATCTATTGGACCGTTGAGCCACTAAGAGCATATGTGGTCTCCAAGTTCGTGTGAGTTGGACTACGTTGACTGGGAGGATCAGCATTACTGGACTAGACCTGAGCTTCAATAATTTTACTCCCCTTCAAACTAGGTCGTGGATAGAAGTATAGTACTCGAACATAGAACTTGAAATTGCTCTTTTGCAACAAACTTGGTAAATATATATCAACGAGCTGCTGTAAAGAAGGCACAAATGAAATCTCCAATAAGCATAGAGCCACACGTTCTCGCACGAAGTCATCGTCAATAGAGCTTAGGTGTAGAAAATAAAGGAATGTGTAAGTCACGTAAAATAAAAGTGAGCCACGTTAACTCACCTGAAGTTGTGGCATCGCTCAATATTCCGCTTTGATTTGAAGAGATTAGATTGCTCCCAAGAAAAACAAAGAATCCATTGGGCGAACGTCTAGTCGACGGGCAACCAGTCCAATATGCATCCACAAAACCAGAGAGATCAAAAATAGAGCATTGTGCAACTTTAAACCATGATGTAATTCTCCAATCACCCACCTAAACACCAATCAACCCGCTAATAAGGGATTAGGATCTCACAATCCACCCTTCTTTAAAAGAATTTTGTCCACGAAATGAAAGGCAAGCTGCTTACCAAACAGCTCCAGATACTTCTTCCGAACCTCCTCCTCAATTTCCCACGTGGCCTCGTGCTCACTGTGATGATGTCACCTGACCTTCACCATAGGAATGGTCCTTATCCTGAGCTGGTGCTCCATTTGATCCACAATCTCTACCGATCTCTCCTCAAGAGACAAATCCTGACAGATCTCTGGAACCTCTAACTAAATCACATGAGCTTAGGCAACATCTCCAACTTCGTCCTGATAGCCAGAAAATGCGTCGACTTAGTCAGTCGATCGACTATACCCAATTCGCGTCGTAGAATCCCCTCGTCTTCGGCAGCCCGGTGACAAAATCCATAGTCACTTGTTCCCACTTCCACTCTGGAAGCTCGATCCTCTGCATCAGGACTGCTGGTCTCTGATGCTCAATCTTCACCTCCTAGAAAACCAGACATCTGTCAACAAACTCAGCTATCTTAGTCTTCATCCTCTTCCACCAGAAATTCCTCTAAAGATCCTTGTATATCTTCGTGTTGCCTGGGTGTATCGAGTAACGGGACTTGTGTACCTCCTACATGATTTCCTTCCTCATATCTCCTTTCGGCACCCAAACCCGACCTCTAAATCTCAGACCTCCATCAACTCTTATACTGAAATCGGATCATCTCTGGTAGCTAATAGTAATAGACTAGCCAACTCATCATCAGAACTCTGAGCCTGAATAATACTTGTGACCATCTGAGGCTCCACGCTCATACCCGCAATCACTGCACCCCAGGATAATCAGTGAACAACTTCCACTATGACCAGGTCTCGAGTAGCCTCCACTCCAAAATGCAGAAACTAGCAGCTGGCGTCTCCACCTTCCAACTCAAGGCATCTGCAACTGAATTTGCCTTCCTTGGTTGATAAGAAATGGTGAAGTCGTAATCCATGATGAACTCGAGCCATCTACGTTGTCTCATATTCAGCTCCTTCTGTGAAAATAGGTACTTCTGGCTCTGGTGATCTGTGAAGACCTCGAACTGCTCTCCATGAAGATAATGTTGTTAGGTCTTCAACGCATGAACCACGACTGCTAACTCCAAATCATGAGTCGGGTAATTCTTCTCGTGTACCTTCAACTGCCTCGAAGCGTACACAACTACCTTCCCATGTTGTATAAGCACACAACCCAAACCAATCCCTGACGCATCGCTGTAAATCACAAATCCTCCACTGCCACTGGGAAGAGTCAGAACCGGAGCAGTTGTCAATCGACTTTTCAGTTCCTGAAAGTTGTCCTCACACTTCTGGGACCATACAAACTTCACACCCTTCTGCATCAATGTCGTCAAAGGCAAAGCATGTCTCGAGAGGTCCTTGACAAACTAACGATAATAACCTGCTAATCCAACAAAGCTCCTAATCTCAGTCACACTCGTCAAGGCTCGCCACTGAGTCATTGCCTCGACCTTCGCTAGATCCACTGATATCTCAGCTCCCAATACTATGTGCCCCAGAAAAGTAACATTGTCCAGCCAGAACTCGTACTTCGAGTACTTGGCATATAACTGCTGATCCTCAAGATGATAAGTACGATCCTTAAATGCTCTCTGTACTGCTCTAAGTCTGGAGAGTACACCAAGATGACATAGATGAAGACAATAATAAATCTGTCGAGTTACTGATTGAACATCTTGTTCATCAGATCCATGAAAGTTGTCGGCGCATTCGTCAAACCAAACGACATCACCAGAAACTCATAGTGTCTGTATCTCGTCCTGAACGTTGTCTTCTGAACATCTTCCTCTCTGATCCTCAACTGATGATAACCGGATCGCAGATCAATCTTCGAGAACACCTTTACTGACTACAACTGGTCAAAAAGGTCATCGATCCTGGGTAAAGGATATTGATTCCTAGCGGAAACCTTATTTAGCATTTTGTAATCAATACACATCCGCAACAAGCCATCCTTCTTCTTCACGAAGAGTATAAGTGCTCCCCAAGGTGAGACACTCGGTTGGATAAACCCAGTATCCATCAAATCATGCAATTGCTTTTTCACCTCAGCTAACTCAGCAGGTGCCATCCTATACGGTGCCTTCGACTACGGTGTAGTCCCGACTACCAAATCTATGCCGAACTCTCTCTCCCTGTGAGGCGGAGACCCGTGATATAGTCCGCAAACACATCTGGAAAATCTTATCTCGATATCCTCTAATCTCCTTGTCTCAGGATCTGGGTCTACTAAAGTGGCCACGAAAGCTCTGCAACCCTGCTGCATCAACTTCTGTGCCCTCACTGCTGACACCACAACTCGGCCTCCTATGTCCTTCGTCCCTCTGATCAGCACATCTGGTAGGCCTTTCCTCAGAATCAAAATCTTCTTTTCTTGGCACAAGACTCGAGCATCGTACTGGGACAACCAATCCATCCCAAGTATGACATCAAAGTCTACCATTGGTAATAAGACCAGGTCTGCGGGGAACTCCTGGTCTCCCGAAACAATCGTGGCACTGGGAAGAAAGCTCCCCCACAATGCTCACCAAACCTAGGGGTGTGCTGACTTCCAAAGTGGCAGTCAACATTGCAGGGGTACGACCTAACACGCTCGCAAACTGCCCAGAGATGAACGAGTGTGTGGCCTCGCAATCAAAAAGCACTCTACCTACCAAATCATCAACATAAAGCGTACCTTCCACCACCGCACTGATGTCTCTAGCCTCCTCTGCCTAGATAGTGAATACACGACTGACACTCTTCCCCTGCTGAGATGGTGCCACTAGTCGACTTGGTCCCGCTCCACTAGCCGAGGATGATCCTGGTCGACTACTTGTCCAGCCTGATCTGCTCGGGCAAGAACGAATGAAGTAACCCAACTGACCACAACTATGATAAGCGCCTAGATGGGGCCTCCACCCTCGCCTTGGATGAACTCCACCACACCGCCTACACTGCCCAAACTACGGTGCCCCACCTTCATCATCCGGGGAAATCCTCCCAGCCAATTTGCTTACTGTCCTCAAAGACGACAATCGACCTGGACCTCCACCAACTGGCTGCATTGCCGTCCAACACATAGGTGGCTAGATTCACCTTCCTCTTGGGAGGACATCCGATGGCTTGGAAAATCTTTCCGATCTTGAAGACTCAATCTTCAACTACCTCTAGGTCACCACTACCATCAAAAGATAGATACCAAGCACCAGCGACGCTACGAAAAACACACACACATATATCTGGTGGCGCACCGTATAATACAACATGTCAAGGTATGATTACATCTACAAAACATATACAACATGTACAAGAGTAATCATAGAAACCTCAAAAGCAAGAAAAGCAGGATCCGGTCTGGGTGCTCCCGCCCTCAGTCACCACCTCCTAACGACGCTTACGACCTGAAATTCAACCATAAAATTATGCCTGAGTTTCCCATAAGGAAACCCCGTATGCCAAACTCCTAAATGTATGAATTAAAACAATAACATGGCATGATATGAAAATGCAATACAACACAACTGCCACCGTCCAACTCGATTCTCGGGATCTCTCTCCCAACCACAGCTGACACAACAACACGGGTCTCAAGGGTCCTCACACCCCAACTCGTACACAGAAGGCACCGCTGGAAAATCATTGGCCAACAAACCACACGTGCACACAAGACACCCACTCCTCAGAGCCAAAACCACGATCTCTCTCAGGCCGGAATGCCTGTACCGTCGCCCCAAAAAGGTAGGGGACATGTTGCCCTCAAGCAGATCAAAACCATAAACAACACCAGCAACATACACAAAATTGGGCAAAAATGGTCGACCAAACACCAGAACCGGTCGACCGAAACCCCACCACCAACCCGGTTCCAACCGAAATAACAACCAACCGGTCGAACGGCAAAGGGGACCCGTTCGACCAAAAACAACCAGTAAAATCCTCCTTCCGCACAAAGTGCACAATCGGTCGAACAACAAGACAGATCGGTCGATCGAAAACTTTCAGTAAAACTCGAGATCGATTCAAACTACACCGGTCGAACGAAACAACAAATGGTCGAACAAACTTAAAGTTAACATAAGTCGTCGGTCGAACGGGGTCACAAGGCAGTCGACCGTTTTGTGGTCTACACCCCCAACAGACATAAAACAATGCTTTCGATCGAACGGCAAAGGGGACCCTTTCGACCGTAAACACTCAGAGCCTCCATCTTCTCGCTCCAATGCATAACCGGTCGACCACCCAAGGGTATCGTTCGACCAGTGCGAGAGATCAACGCCCAAGTTACACTACAACCGGTCGACCGAATCTAGCACCGGTCGACTGAAACAGAGCAAAATCTCTGCTGCACAACTCCGACGAGCCTTTCAGCCTACCGTCGACTACTCCAACACTCACTTTATCTTAGGTGAGCATAAAAGTACAGCTTGACATACCTTTAAGGCTTGAAGAAACCTTAGAAGATCAACGACAAACGTCTCCTTGCAAAAAACACATCTTCTCCAGCGAACTCCTCGAGCCTGATCACCTCAACTCCGACAAACGTCTGAGGTTCTCCTTGCTTTGCCGATTCCACACCTCTCCGGAGCTTCAGATGGCTTAGAAGGAAAGAGTTAGAGAATGAGAAAGAGAATTGAGAGTGAGAGACGAGTGAGAGAAGAGAGAGAGAGAGAAAAAAATCAAACCTTTATACTCTTCTCCAAACCAATCTCAATCGTCCAAACCAAAATCCTCCAATCACCCACCTAAACACCAATCAACCCACTAACAAGGGATTAGGATCTCACAATTAGTACAGTTGACATATAATCCAATGCATCCAGCCAGCTAGTAGGAACCATACATCAGAAAATTCTATGACCATGAAAGGCCAAGCATGACCATAATATCATCTCCAAATGGGCCGACTAGGACAAGTCTTTTAGAAACTCAATTGAAATAACTTAAAATATTGAATTCTTATAACACCATCATTCACACAAGGCTCATCCATTTTCAAAGACAAACTCATTCAGCAATTTACCGATAAAAAATATAAAGGCGGCATTTTGGTATGCCGCGCCTAGGAAAGATACACTTATTATGGCCACTCTAGCATGTTAGGCTTCCTAAAAAACTTGATTTTCAGTCTTCCCGTGATTTGACTCTTCATTGTGGCCCAAGTGACATTATAAATTGAAATACAAGCTATAAAAAAGGTTGCACATAAAACTTTGCAATGCAACTTGGGTAAATTGAGAAAATACAATGTGGCAAGATATTCTCATCAATAGTCTGCAAGAACAGCTTGCTACACCTACAATCTATGGTACAACAAAATAGAATTCATGATTCCAGGGTATTCTAGACTTCTATATGATTGAAGCCTCGTATTACTACATTATACTTGTGTTGTGTACAAAAAATAGTACCAAGCATGCTAATTTCATATTTCATTACTTCAACACTTCATTGTTGTGCATATATCTATATGCAACAGATTTAGTATGTCATAGATAATTTTATATGGATCCAAAGTGCTCTTCAAGCTCTGACATCAATAAATGTAGTTCCTCAAACTGTTCGGAATGATCCAATGTAAAGCGGACAAGAAATTTCATGTTCCACAAAATCCAACATGTCAAACTTCGGTCTTCAAATCTAAAGATTAGGTATGGTACTTATATCCAAACAGCCAACCCATTTGTAATGGTTGATCTTGATCCCTGACGGTTTAGAAGCTTGTAGCCACAATTTGAACGTTAACACCATCATTTAAACAAATGATAAATCTAAAGAATCGTAAGCCAAGTAATGCCAACTAACAAGTAGGTCGAGCAACTCATTGTGGGAAGAAGTTTACATTTGCATTGTATTAATAGCCCGTACTTAAAACTTCTTTTGATTTAATTACAGAAAGAATGCCTTATTGATAATTATATTTAAATTGATTTCAATAAATAACACCAACTGACCTTAGTTGGTAGAGCGGAGGACTGTAGTACTAATTAACAGATAATCCTTAGGTCGCTGGTTCGAATCCGGCATGTCGGGAAAAAAATTCCTATTTTCCTACACATATTCCGAATCTACCCTTGGAGACCCAACATATATTGACGCCTCTTTCCTTATCCATTCCACCAAAGCAAACTACGAACTGAGGCCGAAACAGAAGACACCACAAATGGTGGGGAGACGACAATGCTATCATCGTTCATGTCTTCTTCCGCTACATTCCCATGTCTTTTCCCACCACCCACGTCCAAATTCCATCCAACCATTGCTTCTCGGAATATTATTCTCCTCCGATCCCCAACGAAGGCAATTAAGCCCGCTATGGCGTGTGCTTCGCATAGCGGTGCCTCGCCTCAGCTTCTCGAAGCCGCCAAATACACTGTGAGTTTAGACTGCTCTTCTTTTGGTGTGTTATGTGGTGGAGTGTTTGGCTGCTGTTACTTACAAGTGTTTGTTTTCAAGTTATATCTTCTATAGTGTTGATGAACATAAGATGATGGATTTTTTTAGCATTGTCGTCTACATAGCACGGAATAATACACTTATTATCTAACTGTTCCGATGATGGATCAAATTGATGGTGTTGTTGGGCACCGAATAATAATTGATGCCCCGTGAGTTCTCTTGCCCACGACGAGCTATCACTGTGTTTCTTTACTTTCTTATATATATTAACTTCATCGTCAAAAAAATTCAGTAACCAATTCAAGAAATCATGATTTGCTGTAATTTGACATACGACATAAAATATCCTTATAATTTGAAGAAGACTGTTAGATGCCTTGAATTTTGAAGAGGTGTTTAGAGGAAACTTCTTTTGAATAATTACTAAATCTACATAGCAATAGCATTTTGATGAAAACTCATGAGCATGTAAGAAAATACAAATAGCAACATATGGTTTAGATTCAGTAGTTATTATTGTAACGACTTCAGAAGCAACTCATCTGACTATCTGCGAAATATTCTGCTTCAGAAATCGTCGCAGCAGCTTTATTACATTTTATAATTTGCCTTGTTTCCCACAAATGCATACCACTTACTCTGGTTTTGGCATTCCCAGATGCAAAACTATTATCTCAATGCATGATGGATTGCAGATCGTTGATAATCTATCAATGAATACAATGAAAGATTGATAGATAGCAGATTGCCGAATCAGTAGGAAATACATAGCTTTAACATTTTGTATCAAACTTGGCATGTTGTTGATCCAATTTCTTTCCAAGAAGCTCAAAACAAGGTGTTTGTCAAAATTATTGTTCCAAAAAACAAATGAGTTGTTACTCTAAAAAGACAATCGGGTATTTTTCAGATAGTTGTGTTCTCATGCCTTACCCTACAACTTGTAATAGTTACTGTGAGATCCTAATCCTAATTGGGTTTTAATTGTTGCTTAGGTGGTGTTTAGGAGGAGATGAGTTTGGACGGCTGAGATGAAGTGGAGTTGGATCAATGGTTGAGATGAATTGATGGAAGGTATATAAAGGTAGAGCTCTCTCTCTATCACGTCTCTCTCATTTCTCTCTCTCTCTCTCTCTCTCTCTCTCTCTCCCCCCTCAGTTTGTGCTTCGGCGTGGGGGTGTTCTCCGGCGAGGAGAAGTGAGGATCGACGAGTGTTGGTCGGGTGGCGTGGTAAGTCAGTTTCTAAACCAACTCTTCTCTTTTGGTTCTTCTTCTTTCTCTCTCTCAACCTACCTCATTTTCAGTTGTGTGGTCGGTGTGTAGATTGACGGAGGTGGAGGTGTGGCTGTGAAACAGCGAGGAGGTGCGATCGTTGATCGAGCGAGCGTTCGTCGATGGATTGTATTTTGGGGAGAATTGCTCGTGGAAGCACCGTCGAGATTCTTCGAAGGTTTCTTCAAACCTTCACGGTATGTCAAACTTGTGGTTGTAGCTTAATTTTGTTATGTGAGTATTTGGAGGTCGACGGTTGGCCGAAAGGCTCGTCGCAAGCAAACTGTAGCATATTTTACTGCTGGATCGGTCGACCGGTTGGTCCAAATGGTCAACCGTTCCTAATGAGAATTCGGGTTTCTGCCTCACACAGGTCGAACGATGACCTTGGGTGGACGAGCGGTTGTGAATTGGAGGAAAGCCTGGTTGGTTTCGGTCGAACGGGACCCCTTTGCCATTCGACCGTGTGCACTGTTGTAGGTCGGTTGGGGCATTGACCATCCAAACGGTCGACCGCCTGTTTGACTCGTCCGACCGATGACTTCAGTTGAATAGTGGTTGGGTTCGACCGATGGTGGTTGGGTTGACCGGTGTTGTTTTGGCGCTTGGTGTATTGTTTTGGTAGAAATCGCTCGACCGAGAGTGCTCGAGGGTTCGACCGGTGTTGATGTTGAGCGATGGTAGATTTCACTGGTGGGTTTCGGTTGAACGGGTACTCTTTGCCATGCGACCGATTGGTCGTTATGTTCGTTGAACCTGGGAGGCGACTTTCTAAACGGTCGACCGGTCCCTGACTTTGGTTCGACCGAACGTTTGTTGTTGGTGGGAATTGTTCGACCGATGGAGTGTCGGTCGTGGCAATTACCATGTTTTAGTGATATTCGGTCAACCGGGACTCTTGGTTTGGTCGACTGTTTGTGTCCAATTTTGCACATTTGAGGTGCGATTGTTGTGATCGTCCGTGTGAGGCGAGTTGTGGTGCCGATGTTCTTCCGGCAAGTGTGCTAGTGAGCACGGGTGTTGCGGTCGTTGGGTTAAAGAGCTCTGGAGCCCCGTAACTGTTGTGAGAGCTGTGGTTGGCTGGAAAAGCTCTGGAGCCCAGCTAGTCTATGCGGGGTTGGGTGAAAAAGTCATGGAGCTCCGTAGTACGTTCAGGTTGGGTGCAAAAGTCATGGAGCTCCGTAGTGCGTTCAGGTTGGGTGAAAGAGCCCTGGAGCCTGAGCATGAACCACGTGATAAGGGTTGGGTAAAAAAGCCCTGGAGCTCCGTAGTGCATTGAGGTTAGGTGAAAGAGCCATGGAGCCTGAGCATGGACCGCGTGATAAGGGTTGGGTGAAAAAGTCATGGAGCCCGTTCTGGTTGGGTGAAAGAACCCTGGAGCCCTGGTCGTGTCGTGGTAGCTGCGGTTGGGTGAAAAAACCCTGGAGCCCCGTAACGATGGTGTGTGTTGTGGTTGGGTGAAAAGGCTTTGAAGCCCAGTCTTGTTATTTTTGCTTTTCTTTATTGATAGAATTGCATGCTAGAGTGTTTCAGTTTCATGCATTGTAGAATTTGACATACGGGGTTTCCTTCTGGAAACTCAGGCATTGTTGCATGTTTGCTTTTCAGGTCGTGATCGGCGTTAGGGGGTGGTGACCAAGGAGAGGAGCGTCGTTACCAGATCCAGTTTTCTCTCATTTTGAGGTCGGAGTGATTACTTGTATTTGTTGTATAGCCTTTTGATGTAATCACACTTTTGAAATACCCGGATATATAGATTATATATGTTGGTGCACTTGTTTCCTTGTATTTGAGTAATATCTTCTATTTGATTGTATGTTATAAAATTATAAATTTTTCAACTGTTTGAGGCATTCTTCTTGCTTAGTGATTGTCTCCTGCCGATCAATGCATGGTTATGTGCAATGTTTAACAGTACTAAAAATGTTTACTATGTACTTTGAACCAAATCAAAAGCGAAATGGAGTAGGAACACACAAGTTGAGAATGAATTTTTTAAGATATTTACTAAAGCCCTTCGGAAACATTAAAGTGTTTTTTTGCTTAAATACTCTTCATGTCCACTTATAATACCACTAATACCTTTCTTTCTTTTTCTCGCACCTTTCATTTTTTTTTCTCACCTACCTAGCATACGTTCTCTATTTTATATGGTTAGATGAGATCTCAAACCTGCTACTTGTCAATATCTTTGAATTTTTTACAGATCTTCGAGATGCATAAGTACATCACAAGGAAATTAAAAACAATATCTTTGGATTTTGTACAGATCTTCGAGATGCACAAGTATCATAAGCAAATTAAACACAGATGGACCATGGAATAATTAATTCGTGGATTGTGATGGTACCTGACTCGCGAACACCCTACCTACCAAAGGTAATAGCTTTAAATAACACACGTAACAGTTTTTAATAATAATTCACGTTTCCGATAGTGCTAACTGCCAAATTCTTAACATAATTAGTGACCTTTTTTTAGTAATTCTTAATACAATTAGTGATTTTTTTAATGGAAATATAGTGATTGTTTTGTTTCGGAAACATTTAAGTGTTTTTTTGCTTAAATACTCTTCATTTCCACTTATAATACCACTAATACCTTTCTCTTTTTTTTCTCATACCTTTCATTTTTCTCTCACCTACCTAGCATACGTTCTCTATTTTATATGGTTAGATGAGATCTCGAACCAGTTACTTGTCAATATCTTTGGATTTTGTACAGAACTTCGAGATGCACAATTATAACAAGCAAATTAAACACAGATGGAATAATTAATTCTTGGATTGTGACGGTACCTGACTCGCTAACACCTTACCTATCATGGTAATGGCTTTAAATAACACACGTAACAGTCTTAAATAATACTTCACGTTTCCGTTAGTGCTAACTGCCAAATTCTTAACTGAATTAGTAACCTTTTTTGAGTAATTCTTAATACAATTAGTGTCATTTTTTAGGAAATACATTAGTGACTGTTTTGTTTTGGAAACATTAAAGTGTTTTTTTGCTTAATACTCTTCATTTCCACTTATAATACCACTAATACTTCTTTTCTTTCATACCTTTCTTTTCTTTCTCACCTGCCTAGCATACGTTCCATTTTCATTCTATTGTTGCATCCATATCCTTTTCTAGTTTATCCGATGTGGACAGTGGCAGTGCCACCTATGGTAAGAGAGAATCCCCTTAGATTTTCAATTTTGCTTTGTAAAATGTATACTGACTAGGATTTTACTATTTCGGTTTTGAATTTCACATAGTTAAGTATACACCAACTGAATTATACCCTCTTAAAATTTGGATTTCAACTAATTAAGTATACTCATATTGGATTTTTGAAACTCTTAGAACTTTTTTCAGTAAATCATGCAAATTGTGTTATCTTTACTTGAAATCCTAGCACCGCCCCGGATATATATAGATGCTTTCTAAGGTTAGTTGGTGACTCAAACACTAACCTACCCTGAATTTGCTCAAATATTCGTATGGGGGTTTGTGCACCGAAAAATAGAGGAAAAGCAAAAACAATTTCTCTTTCACCATAATCTTTCCAGGCATTTGTGACGTTCTGGAAAAGAAGAAAAATTCCCTTTGTTTTCCAATATAATCTTGAATGTATAAGAAAATTTTCCCTCTATTTTTCATCTCCTACTTTAGGTAACCAACGAAAAACACATGAAAGTTAAGAATCATATAAACATGTTAAATATCTTAAGAATAGTATATACTACATCATACTTTTAAAAATAAAAATAAATAACTACTTTTGAAAAATAAAAATACAATTTACATGATTATTATTAAACAAGAATAATAATAATAGTGAATAACACAATTGACAAAAAATATTATGTACGGGAAGTAACTCATGATAATTTATCTTAAACTTAACATGTATACATATATATTAAATAACAATAATTATTATAAATTTGTAATAATAAAAACATTAACACTACTTTGAAAATTACAATAAATAAATTACATGATTAGTTTTTATATTCAAAATAATATATAACAAAATTATGAACCAAAACCAAGAATATGGAACATGTGGCATGTTTACCATTACATTATTTTATTCGTAGAAAACATATTACTAATTTTCAAGCTTAAAAAAAATATTGGCAATTTGCTTGAAGATTTTGATGATGAGTTGAATGATACTGGGAAATAGTAATTTAGGCTCTAAAATATAAGAAAACGTAAAGATGCAACTCAAATTTGATCATCTCAACAACAAAGAAATAATAGATAATTTATTTAGGAATTAAATATTCTACTAAATGCGGAAGTAAAATTAAGTACGGATACAACAAGCGAACCATAAAATCGACACCGGATTGTTATAGATGTTCGATCACAATCACCGTGATCTAGTCCTCTCTTTCAAACCTCGTTCGATCCTCTACCCCCGCTCAAGTTTACACTTGATCCTATCGACTAAATTATTGGAAAAAGTGCAAGTCTTGGTCCGAAGTTTTATTGCAATCTTGAGTCTTTGTTACAATGCTTCTTCTCTTGATAATCTTGATCAATCTATTAAGATGATTTGCACACATATAAGTATATATGCAATGCATGTAACCATGTATGTCTACTTTGATTGACTATGTTTATTGATTAAGATTAGTTTTATTAATCATTAAAATTAACATATATTAAGGCCTAAAAGTCAACAATCTCTCCATTTTTTATGATGACAAACAAATGTCATAATGCTTGAGATTAAATTTAATTCTCACATTTCTATATGATTTCTCCCCTTCATATATATGAACTATGCATGTATATATATAACTCTACTAATATGCATAGTATAAATTATTTAAGCTCAATCTTTTATCACAAATTAATACATTATGTTTTTGCAATTGCAATCTTGCTTGGTTGATTTTTTATATGTGAGGTTATATTTCTTAAACTTGATTGTACTATCTATATTATGTTAGTCTTTTATGTGTTAAATCAATAGGTTGCATATATGTTGACTAGAAAATTATATGTTCAACTAATCTCTACGAGCAACAAAAACAACATAAATTTGATTAGAAGGAAACTAGATTCCATTAATCAGGTTGAAACGATGAACATGTCAACGTTGATTCTAATACTACCCAAAAATACTGCTTAATTTACTCAAAACACGACGAAGGATACCAAGATCACCAAACAAAAGTAACCCAGCAAATTTCCAAAGTTTATTTTCTATTTCCATTTTCTACCAAATCTCCATTTTTCCTCAAGAAAATCATTCCTCCAACCGGAGAGGATGTGCTGATGGTGGGATGAGTGGTGGTTGGGATTGAGAGATGGTTAGAGAAATGAAGAAGTCGAGATGGATGGAGGAGTAGGAGGACGACATGCTTTTTTGGTCCTTGTTGGTGTTTGCATTATGTGTTTTTTTATATTGTAGTATAGGACTTTTGGTGTTATATGTTGAGTATTTTCATATTATAGTTTTTATTATTCTATCTTAATTAATGTTTGTATTAATTCCTGATGAACCAAAAAATTAATTTTGGTACTCAGTGTTGTTTGGAGTATGAGTTTTTATAGATTGTAGACTGGTTGTTTGTTGGATCGATATGGCCTAATCAATCTAATCACTCCTTACTTAAGTGTTAATGATGCAGCAGAAATAACAATTAAAACAAGTAGAGTAGAGTAAGGCAAACCACAGAAGACATGACGATTTTTACAGAGGTTTGGCACCCACAACCTGTGTCATAGTCCTCTCTTGCAAACTTCGCTCGATCTCACGAGCTTCGCCTACATCTTCACTAATCTGATCTCCGTTCCGGGCCGAGACCAAGCCTTCACAAAGCAAACTCGCGAACACCTAGCCGAGCTTGGTTTCTTCTCTCACAACCCAAGAGGGACGCTTCACTTTGGAAGCCTTATACAACAACTGAGTATAAGTGTAACTCTAGCTTGAGCACTTGAACAAATGATGAGACTATGATTGTTTCAAGTGGAATTTGAAGCACAAAAGAGCTTTGTAAGAGATTGAGAGCTTAGAGATAGGATGGGTGAGGATTGGTTTGGATTGGTAACCTTTGAGGTTAATTCTAAGCTCTATTTATAGGCTCTAAAGCTCATATAGATGTTGGGAAAGATTTGGTAAAGTTGTGTGTAAGATTAACGAATCAGAAACTAAAATTCAGCAAATCTATCTAACACTGGTCGACCGACAAGGGATAAACGCTCGATCGTTTCCATGAAAATAAGGAAACGTTCGAACCAACGTAAAATACGTTCAAACCAAAAGGCTAGTAACTTAAGTTATTGGTCGGACCAGATCAGGGGGTGCTTGACCGATATAAGGGTTTTAAGTGGGTCCGGAGAAAATATAACTTAAACGTGTTGGCTTTTTGGCATTAATCTATGTTTTAATGATTTAATTAACCTAATCTTAATTATGATCATGTAGAGTAGCACACATATTGCATTGCATATATATTGCTTTGTGCTAACCTCTACAGGTGATCAAGACTCAAGGAAGAAAGGAAAATCAAGTCAAGACATGTAATCAAGCTATTTTGAAGACATGTATTTTGTATTTTCTTTGAGTCTTAGGAACTTGTGTAAATTGAGCTACTTGAGCTAAAATCAACCTAAACACACACTAGGTTCCTTATAGATGTCACACACGAAATCTCACTTAATTTGGACTTCAATAGATCACCCAAACTTAGACCGGAAAACACTAAACCTGAACTTTAAAAGTCTGCCCACATTCAGTCGACCGTAACAGGCCGTTCGGTCGACCGAGTGATCAATTGTCCTGTTTGTGTTTTCACTGCCTAGTTTCGGTCGACCGTGTTTTGACTTTCGGTCGACCGTGTGAAACTTATTTTTCCGACCGTTAGTTTTGTCGTATATACCCAACGGTCGTATTCGTATTAAACCAATTATACCCCAAATACATTTCATGTATCGGTCGACCGAGGACCTTGATCGGTCGACCGAATGACTGTCTCTTGACAAACCCAAACCTACTGGAGGAAATCGGTCGACCGCTAGACCTTAGCTCGGTCGACCGAATCGATTATTGTTTGTCTACCCCAGAGTGCCTGGTACAAATCGGTCGACCGATTCCTTTTTGGAGTTCGACCGATCACTTAAGTGTACCTAAGTCGTAGCGTTGGGCGGTCGACTGTTACCTAACCGGTCGACTGAACTTAGTTCAAAACTGCCAAACGGTCGACCGTTCATCCCGATTCGGAGGACCGAATTAACTCAGAATTGGGTCCTGCGTTTTCTGTTTTGTGTATCACACATCAATTCACACCCAATCAATCCCAACGGCTCTATTCTCTCTAATGCCTATATAAAGAGTTGTAAAACACATTTTAACACAACTCTCCCACTACATACTTGCCCAAAACATTAGAGAGAAACCCAACACACTCAAAACCTCAAACCTTCCACACTTTAATCACAAATCCAATCTCATTCAAGTGTGCTCAAGTTTAGAGAGTGTGTTCCACTCAAGTTCTCATTGTTGTAAGAGAAGCAAGGATTTCGGTGAAAGCCCGAAGTGTTCCTCTCGGATTGTGAGAGAAGAAAGTCAAGCAAGCGAGGGTGTTCGCGGTGCTTGTTTTGTAAAAGGCGTTCTCTCCCGGCACGGAACGGGGAGTGGTTAGTGAAGTCGTGAGCGGAGCTCGGTGATCCGAGCGGAGCTTGCAAGAGAGGACTGGGACCCGGGTGGGGTGCCGAACCTCTATAAAAATTCCCGACTTCGATTGTGGTTTGCTTATTCCTTTCTCTAACTTTTGTTTGTTTATTCCGCTGCGCATTTGATTGCTTAGTCAAGTAGAGAATTAGGATTAGCCATAGTTGTGGACCCATAACCCACACGATCCCACATTTGGTATCAGAGCCTTGTTAGCTAATTCTCATACTTAATCGTATTTTTAGCATGACATCTACTTTATCTAATCACATAGAAGGATTATGCACAACTCGACCTCCTTTGCTTAATGGGTCTAATTATGATTATTGGAAGAATAGGATGAAGATTTTCCTAATTTCTAATGACCTTAAGTATTGGATGTTTTTCAAAATCCATACACACCCCCAAATGAAGATGAATTAGATTCACTTACAAGACCCAAAATGAAAGAAATCGAAATGAATTCGAAAATCATGAACATCTTGTATTGTGGCCTTAATGAGGGTGAATACAATAGAATTGGGGGTTGTATAAGTGCATATGAAATTTGGCATAGACTACAAATGTATCATGAGGGGGATAGAAAAACTAAGGAAACCCGCATTAGTCTCCTCATGCATAAATATGAGATTTTTTCTATGCAAATCGGTGAAAACATAAGCGAAATGAACACTCGCTTCACCGATATCACTAGCTCTCTTTTGGTTCTTGGAAGAAGATTAAATGAAGGAGAGATGACAAGGAAATTCCTCCGGTCGTTAAGCCACGATTGGGAAGATAAGGTGGTGGCAATTGAGGAAGCACACGATCTTTCCCAACTCAAGATGGAGGAATTAATTGGAAATCTCATGGCTTATGAGCTCCAAATTAACCACCGGAAGGAGAAGGAAGCCTCCAAGAACAAATCCACCTTGGGATTACATGCAAATATTGACCAACCAAGGAGGAGTGTAGAAGATGAGGACATTGAAGTCCTAGCAAAAGACTTCTTCAAATACCTCAAGAAGGATAAAGAAGAGAAAAATGAGAGGAGGGAGAGAAGAAGTGAAAAGGAGAGAAAAGAAGGAGGAAGAGAGTGGAAATGAGAGAAAAGAGAAAGAGAAGAAAAATGAGAGGAGGGAGAGAAGGAGAGAAAAGGAGAAGGGTAAGAGAAAAGAAAAGAAAAGAGGTTGGAAGCTCACAAGGCTACTTGGGACGATTCATCGTCTTCATCGTCATCCAAATCAACCACACCTTCATCAACAAAGGAATATGCACATATGTGCTACATGGAAATTCAAGATGAAGGAAGTGAGGTATCCTCTAACTCTTACTCTAGTAGATCACATTCTTGCTCATCTAAGTCATATGCTAGTGATAGTTCATGTTACAAAGAAGAAACATATTCTCATGAGGAACTTCGAAATGCATTTCATGACTTAGTTAACCAATATGAGATCATTTGTGATAAAAATAAGAATGCTAGAAAGCTAATGAAAGATCTCCAAAGTCAAATTGAAACATGCATGCATGAGAAGAATGAGGTGGTTGCTAAACTAGAAAACTTCGCATCAATTTTTGATAAATTAAAAGCAACACCTATAGATTGTGAACCACTAGATCTTCAAGCTTGCAATGTGCAATTAAGAAAAGATTTAGAAAGATTCACTAATGGAACTAAGATGCTTAACATGCTATTAGGTAGTCAAAGGCAATCGTTACAAAAACATGGTTTAGGATACAAAGCTAAATTGAAAAACCATGTATCTCAGACTACATTAAATGGAAAGCATTTAGTTGTAAACCACAGTTCCTCAAGTGTGTGGGCTCCTAAAACCAAAATGGTTTGGGTTCCCAAAGCTAACATTCAAGGACCCAAAGTTGTTTGGGTACCGAAATCTACACTTGTAGGTGCTTGAGGAAGGAATCAGTGGTGACCGGGTGAGCTCAAGAGTCAAATTCAATTCCGGTTGCATCACCAAATGAGATTGGAACCAATGCAAGCTTCAAGTTGGTATAATCTCTTATCCTCTAAAACTTTTGATTAAATTGGTTCTAGTCTAGACTACTACATGCTTAATTGACATATCATATACCCATTCATTGCAAATCTTAAATGCTTGAATAACATCCATAGTTTTTAGAGTCAAATTATCCAAATGGATGTAAAAAAGGGAAATTAAAACATCACATGCTTAATTGTAGTATTTGCTTGATGTTAATAGGGAAGAAATAAAATTGAACAAAATTGCAAAATCATATTCATATCGATAGGAGGAGCTTAATGAATATCATTTTCTTAGAGTAACGAAGAGCAAAATTTAGGGAGAGCAACTTCATTACAAGACAACCACATTGACCTTCAATTGTATAATCTTTGTCTTTATTAATATCAATTTTTTGATGGATGTCAAAGGGGGAGAGATAATTAAGGGGGTAACTTGGAATTTTGTACTAAATTGAACAAAAACTTTGCACATCCATAGGGGGAGCATTAATATGCATAGTTTACATATACAAATTCCATGTATTAAGTTATAGTTAAGATATAGGTTGCCATCATAAAAAAAGGGGAGATTGTTGGCTTTTTGGCCTTAGTCTATGTTTTGATGATTTAATTAACCTAATCTTAATTATGATAATGTAGAGTAGCACACATATTGCATTGCATATATATTGCTTTGTGCTAACCTCTACAGGTGATCAAGACTCAAGGAAGAAAGGAAAATCAAGTCAAGACATGTAATCAAGCTATTTTGAAGACATGTATTTTGTATTTTCTTTGAGTCTTAGGAACTTGTGTAAATTGAGCATACTTGAGCTAAAATTGTCCTGTTTGTGTTTTCACTGCCTAGTTTCGGTCGACCGATCTTCTGGTGGGCTTTCCTTGGCGTGTTTCTTGGTCTTGGATGCATCTAACTTGTTTAGTGGAGCTCCGACCCGAATCGAATTGACAAAATACTCCCCATGATGGTGTGGCGTTTCCTGTTTTGCTCTTAGGTCCTTCTGTCTTACGATCAGGTCCTTCTCCTTTGCATCTTGGTCCCCAGGTCTCACAATTAAGTCATTTTTCCTGCTTTTGGGTCCTTTCATGCCTCTTCTCTTCAAACCTCTTTATTTCTGAAAACTAAACATAAAACTCATCACGTAGCATTGCTTAGGTGTAAGATAATGGATATAAGATACAAATATAAGCATGAAATGATGTCAATCAAATACCCCCACACCTAAGTTTTTGGTAGTCCCGAGCAAAACAAAGAAAGAGAAAAGCAAACGAGAAACAAAAAATCCTAACTCACTTTTGTAGGAATCACGGTTGCACTTAGCACGTGCAACAAGCCGTTAAACCTCTTTGTTACCAAGGAGGAGGAGTGTTGTCTCTGGAGGGTTTTCAGCGGATATACCCACAAAATCCGAACAAGATGCATTAATCAATCTAGTTACACGACTCGTTGGAATTATTTTGTCGGTCATGGGACGCGGTAATACTACGGGTCGACTCTATATATGTAATCGGTCCACACACTTAGCCTAATGAGTTATTCGTGAGAGTTAGTTAAGGACTTAAGTGAAAGACATGGGCAACCTTAACTTCTGAATGTGATACAATGTGTAAAGTCAATTTTGGTTCATATTTGACTCTCTTTTTTCTTTTATTTTTTTTATTTTTTTTAATTTTCTTTGGAGCAGTTTATTGGTTGGTGTTTGATTCTCCCAGGGTCAGGTTTCGTGCATCATTGCCCATGAGGACTTACACTATCACATACACCTTCCCCCAAATCTCCACATAGGGCGATCCCTACCACCCGTGTAACGGGAGTTCGGTCGGCGCATCCCAAGTCAGATGACTCGAAAGCACCAGGCACAAAGTCCCCTCAGACCTACTTTCCCGAGTGATAGGAGCCGTGCGAGAAGAGAGAACACCACTTATTTATCTACATGGGAACCAAAACCCCTACACTTAAGTTTCACAAAAAGATATTAAAGGCCCTTGACTACGACAAACTTCCTTATACTAACATACACGAATTATTGACTCACTAGGTTCAGGGTGGACTTCTTTAAATGTTTGAGTGCTGAAACCCTATGATTACACGCCCCCCGAGGGAAAACTGGGGTTCATCCTAACGACTCGATAAGACCTAAAGCCAGTAAACTAGAAATCCTAATGCATCAAGTTCAAGACAATTTTGGGAGCTTTCTTTGTACTTTGCCTCTCAACGGTTTTGCACATGCTAAACATACGCAAAACCTACAAAAACATTTTCTTTCGCAAACACATGAAGATTTTGAAAGAAATGTGAAAATTTTAAGGCATTAGGCAAGCAAAAGAAGACAAGTCACCCAAGGATCAAGGCAAGCAGATATATCGATATTAAATGCAGCACACTATCATGACCCTAACAATGCAAACAAAAGAAAACAAAATCAAAAGAAAAGACTCGACTATGTACACACGTAAAACACCCCCCCACACCTACTTCATGCATTGTCCTCAATGAATGCGAGCAAGATACTACATGGAGCTATGCATGAAAAAGAATAGATCTCACCAACGTGAAGTACACAGGGAAGTTTATGGCTATGTTGATGGACACAAACCAATTTCCCTCAAAACCTGTGAGATACTAAGGAAGGGATACAAATACCTGAAAGAAATGGGGCCCAAATACTCAAGGGTTGGGGCCCACAACAATCGATGCTCACTGAAGGAGTCTTCTCTTTTTTTCTTTTTCTTTTTTTTCTTTTTTTTAAAAACATATATACACATGAACGCTCAACCACTCATGGCTTATGAGCTCCAAATTAACCACCGGAAGGAGAAGGAAGCCTCCAAGAACAAATTCACCTTGGGATTACATGCAAATATTGACCAACCAAGGAGGAGTGTAGAAGATGAGGACATTGAAGTCCTAGCAAAAGACTTCTTCAAATACCTCAAGAAGGATAAAGAAGAGAAAAATGAGAGGAGGGAGAGAAGAAGTGAAAAGAGAAAAAAGAAGGAGGAAGAGAGTGGAAATGAGAGAAAAGAGAAAGAGAAGAAAAATGAGAGGAGGGAGAGAAGGAGAGAAAAGGAGAAGGGTAAGAGAAAAGAAAAGAGGTTGGAAGCTCACAAGGCTACTTGGGACGATTCATCGTCTTCATCATCATCCAAATCAACCACACCTTCATCAACAAAGGAATATGCACATATGTGCTACATGGCAATTCAAGATGAAGGAAGTGAGGTATCCTCTAACTCTTACTCTAGTAGATCACAATCTTTCTCATCTAAGTCATATGCTAGTGATAGTTCATGTTCCAAAGAAGAAACATATTCTCATGACGAACTTCGAAATGCATTTCATGACTTACTTAAACAATATGAGATCATTTGTGATAAAAATAAGAATGCTAGAAAGCTAATGAAAGATCTCCAAAGTCAAATTGAAACATGCATGGATGAGAAGAATGAGGTGGTTGCTAAACTAGAAAACTTCGCATCAATTTTTGATAAATTAAAAGAAACACCTATAGATTGTGAACCACTAGATCTTCAAGCTTGCAATGTGCAATTAAGAAAAGATTTAGAAAGATTCACTAATGGAACTAAGATGCTTAACATGCTATTAGGTAGTCAAACGCAATCGTTACAAAAACATGGTTTAGGATACAATGCTAAATTGAAAAACCATGTATCTCACACTACATTAAATGGAAAACATTTAGTTGTAAACCACAGTTCCTCAAGTGTGTGGGCTCCTAAAACCAAAATGGTTTGGGTTCCCAAAGCTAACATTCAAGGACCCAAAGTTGTTTGGGTACCGAAATCTACACTTGTAGGTGCTTGAGGAAGGAATCGGTGGTGACCGGGTGAGCTCAAGAGTCAAATTCAATTCCGGTTGCATCACCAAATGAGATTGGAACCAATGCAAGCTTCAAGTTGGTATAATCTTTTATCCTCTAAAACTTTTGATTAAATTGGTTCTAGTCTAGACTACTACATGCTTAATTGACATATCATATACCCATTCATTGCAAATCTTAAATGCTTGAATAACAACCATAGTTTTTAGAGTCAAATTATCCAAATAGATGTAAAAAGGGGAAATTAAAGCATCACATGCTTAATTGTAGTATTTGCTTGATGTTAATAGGGGAGCAATAAAATTGAACAAAATTGCAAAATCATATTCATATCGATAGGAGGAGCTTAATGAATATCATTTTCTTAGAGTAATGAAGTGAAAAATTTAGGGGGAGCAACTTCATTACAAGACATCCACATTGACCTTCAATTGTACAATCTTTGTCTTTATTAATATCAATTTTTTGATGGATGTCAAAGGGGGAGAGATAATTAAGGGGGTAACTTGGAATTTTGTACTAAATTGAACAAAAACTTTGCACATCCATAGGGGGAGCATTAATATGCATAATTTACATATACAAATTCCATGTATTAAGATATAGTTAAGATATAGGTTGCCATCATCAAAAATAGGGAGATTGTTGGCTTTTTGGCCTTAGTCTATGTTTTGATGATTTAATTAACTTAATCTTAATTATGATCATGTAGAGTAGCACACATATTGCATTGCATATATATTGCTTTGTGCTAACTTCTACAGGTGATCAAGACTCAAGGAAGAAAGGAAAATCAAGTCAAGACATGTAATCAAGCTATTTTGAAGACATGTATTTTGTATTTTCTTTGAGTCTTAGGAACTTGTGTAAATTGAGCATACTTGAGCTAAAATTGTCCTGTTTGTGTTTTCACTGCCTAGTTTCGGTCGACCGTGTTTTGACTTTCGGTCGACCGTGTGAAACTTATTTTTCCGACCGTTAGTTTTGTCGTATATACCCAACGGTCGTATTCGTATTAAACCAATTATACCCCAAATACATTTCGTGTATCGGTCGACCGAGGACCTTGATCGGTCGACCGAATGACTATCTCTTGACAAACCCAAACCTACTGGAGGAAATTGGTCGACCGCTAGACCTTAGCTCAGTCGACCGAATCGATTATTGTTTGTCTACCCTAGAGTGCCTGATATAAATCGGTCGACCAATTCCTTTTTGGAGTTCGACCGATCACTTAAGTGTACCTAAGTCGTAGCGTTGGGCGGTCGACTGTTACCTAATCGGTCGACTGAAATTAGTTCAAAACTGCCAAACGGTCGACCGTTCATCCCGATTCGGTCGACCGAATTAACTCAGAATTGGGTCCTGTGTTTTCTGTTTTGTGTATCACACATCAATTCACACCCAATCAATCCCAACGGCTCTATTCTCTCTAATGCCTATATAAAGAGTTGTAAAACACATTTTAACACAACTCTCCCACTACATACTTGCCCAAAACATTAGAGAGAAACGCAACACACTCAAAACCTCAAACCTTCCACACTTTAATCACAAATCCAATCTCATTCAAGTGTGCTCAAGTTTAGAGAGTGTGGTCCACTCAAGTTCTCATTGTTGTAAGAGAAGCAAGGATTTCGGTGAAAGCCCGAAGTGTTCCTCTCGGATTGTGAGAGAAGAAAGTCAAGCAAGTGAGGGTGTTCGCGGTGCTTGTTTTGTAAAAGGCGTTCTCTCCCGGCACGGAACGGGGAGTGGTTAGTGAAGTCGTGAGCGGAGCTTGCAAGAGAGGACGAGGACCCGGGTGGGGTGCCGAAGCTCTATAAAAATCCCCGACTTCGATTGTGGTTTGCTTATTCTTTTCTCTAACTTTAGTTTGTTTATTCCGCTGCGCATTTGATTGCTTAATCAAGTAGAGAATTAGGATTAGCCATAATTGTGGACCCATAACCCACACGATCCCACAAAATGGTCCAACGATCAAGGAGAGACGGTCGACCGAAAATAATAGAGAATTTCCTGATTCTAAGAGTGACTCACCGGTCAACCGCTAAGGTCAAATGGTCCGACCGGTACCTTATGACAAAATGGTGATTAGGTAGGATTTATACGTATTCGACTGTTGTATAATACGACAATAATAACGGGCAGATAAAATACGTGCAAAAGAGAAACGGTCGAACAAAATTCATTTACTGGTCTACTGAACCAAGGATAAAGTGCACTTACCAACCGGTCAAACAAACACCTGTCAGTCGATCATTTGTGTGCAGACAGTTCTATATAGCTTGATTTAGCCTATGGATTTGGGTCGCCTATTCAAGTCGGATTGATATGGAATTTTGTATGAGACTTCTATAGGTTCCCTAGATTCTATGTATGAAGTTTATCAAGACTTAAGTGTTCAAGTTATATAGATTACTAAATACTCAAATAAAGATAAAATTACATGTCTTCAAATAGCTTGATTACATGTCTTGACTTCATTTCATTCTTCTTTGAGTCTTGATCTCTTGTAGATGTTAACACAATACAAGATATATTTTATGCATAATGTGTGTTTGACTCAATTTGATTGTGATTAAGATTAATATGATTAAATCATCAAAACTTAACTAATATGATTATTAAGAGAAAAAAGGCAAAAATGTTTTCATGCTATTGTTTGGGTACTTACATATTACAATATTTGTATTAGTGTCTTCATTTGTGTCTTATGGTTTGGGTATACATGTGACATGATTTAGGTATTTTCATGATATAATTTGGGTATACAACGGAGGTATACACCATCTTTTAATGGAGGTATATTAAGTAATATTAGTTGTTCTGATGTATGTTAACCAAGCCTTAACGGTGTGAACGCAACAATGTTTAAACGAAGGGTATTTAATGATATAGAAGTGGGAATGAAGGGCTTGGCGTAGAAACTTAAAAAATAAATGGTCACTCTTGTCACTCTCGATATAGATTTGCAAACAGCATCACCATAGCTATATGTGTTTCAGTTTCCTATTGTTAACGATATCAGCTATAACTCTATCTCGTTAGTTCTTTACTGTGAAAAAAACAAAAGACAAAAATTAGCCATCTATGTATGAAATAATATGTCAATTTATTACCATAAATCTTTGTATAGGTTATCTTTCTAACCCCTTGCCATGCCTAACTTATAGTCTAGTATTCGCGCTGTCCTTATGTATCAAACACATCTTCATTCCTAAATCTCCCACTTATAAATAAAACACATCTTCATTCATTACATTCACAATTAATTAGTCCATCAAAACTCAACAAAGTCAAATCACAATGGTAATACGTTGTACACTTGCACCCCTCCTCCTCCTCCTCCTCCTCCTCCTCCTCCTCCTCTACCTTTGTGGGTCGTCTAACGCCACCTACCCTTCATGTCATAACTTCATTGAATGCTTCTCCCACCATGTCTCCTCCACCAACAACGTTCTCTACTTCAAAGGCAGCGATTCCTACACCACCCTCTTGCTCTCCTCAATCCACAACTACAGGTTCCTCAACTCCACCTCCAAGCCCCTCCTCATCGTCGCCGCCTCAGACCACTCCCACGTCCAAGCCTCCGTCATCTGTGGTAAGAAGCATGGCCTCCGCCTTCGCGTTCGAAGCGGGGGCCACGACTACGAGGGTCTCTCCTACCGCACCGTGGACGCCGAGACCTTCATAGTCCTCGATCTCAACCGCTTCCGTTCCATAAAAATAGACGTTAAACGCCGCGAGGCGTGGGTGGAACCCGGTGCCACCCTTGGAGAACTCTACTATACGATTTCCAAAGCCAGCCCCACCCTCGCCTTCCCCTCGGGATACTGCAACTCTGTTGGTGTGGGTGGGCACTTAAGTGGCGGCGGTGCGGGCAACTTGGAGAGAAAATATGGGCTCGCGGCTGACCGGATCATTGATTGCCGGATGGTTGACGTCCACGGGCGGATTTTGGACCGGAAGTCGATGGGGGAGGATCTATTTTGGGCCGTAAGAGGTGGTGGAGGAGGAAGTTTCGGCATTGTTCTTTCGTTCAAGGTAAAACTTGTGGAGGTTCCACCAAAAGTGACTGTGTTCTCGATTGCTAAGAGCAAAAACGAGGGAGCAATAAAGTTGTTAGATCGATGGCAACGCGTGGCCTACAAGCTCCCCGACGATCTCTTCGTCGAGCCGGTTCTCCGGACCCTGGATGACATTAATCTGTCGACGAATCGGACGGTTGGCGTGACCTTTCAGTCGTTGTATTTAGGCGGGAAAGAGGAGTTGGTTGAGATCATGAACGAGGAGTTTCCGGAACTTGGTGTTAGGGTTGAGGATTGCAGTGAGATGAGTTGGGTGGAGTCCACGCTAATCTTTGCAGGCTTCTCTAATCAAACAATAGAAGCACTTCTCGACAGGTACTGGTGTGAGTATTTTGTTAGTTAATTTGTTACTACGTACTTTGCTACTTTGAATAGAGATGAGTTATTTAATTTGGAAGATTTTCTAATTTAAATTCGAAAAATATGTTGGTCGCGGAATCACGAACATAATAATAATAATGGTTTTTTTGCTACTGTATACCTTCTGCGGGTCCAAAACTTTGTCAACGGCTTAATTGACCCAATTAACCACTCAGTGAATATGAATGAACTCACGGTATATGTGTTCATCATGCAAGAATTTTTTAATCACATATATGAACTCAAAATAAAATTATCAAATTGTTTATACATATCGTTTTGACCATGAATTAAGTTGAGTTGGTGTATACAGGACTGGTCTGTTCAACGACCCTTTCAAGGGATTATATGACTATGTAAACGAGCCTATCTCCGAAGAAAATTGGGAACTTATATGGGAGAGATTTGGTAATGGTAGTGGACTCCACGTAATGTACCTTGACCCTTATGGCGGTAAAATGTACGAGATATCCGAATCTGCAATACCATTCCCATACAGGCAAGGTATAATATTCAAAATAGTGTATGCTTTCAGTTGGAATGAAGAAAGTAAAAAGGCTTCAAAAATTCACCTTGATTGGACAAGAAATTTCCACGGCAGCATGGCACCTTATGTCTCCAGCAACCCAAGAGGAGCGTACATCAACGTAAGAGATCTTGACATGGGAAGAAATGAAGAGGTGGGGAAGTCAGATTATCCCAAGGCTAGAGTTTGGGGAGAGAGATATTTCAATGGCAACTTCGAGAGGTTGGCGATTGTGAAAGGAAAAGTTGATCCCGGTAATTATTTCTGGCATGAACAGAGCATCCCAGTACTCGCTTAATCGTGGTTGTTTTCTAATATTTGGGTAGTTATGAATAAATTGCATTTGTGCAATGTAAAAAAATGTTGGTTAATTTTGTGTGAAGTTAAATAAATGCATCACATTTTATAACATGGTTTTGTGTGTTGTTTCGTCAAATTTTGATTACTAGTGGTAGTGATGTGGTGGTTCTAATAAGTTTTAATAAGCTTTTGTAACGATAGTTCTGTGATGTGTTAACTAGTTTTAAAAACTTCGTGGATACTCTTCAAAATAAATCTGCCCCCGACTATACAACCCTTAATTTGCACCCCTGACGATGTGCATGATGTCTTTTTCCTACCATCCAATACATGATCTGGAGCTATCTTGCTTGACTTCTAGACAAATTAAAACTATAACTTTCTTGTACCCGTTAGTCAATGATTTTTGTCTTGTTTCAATGGATGAGAGCAATTTGTTATGAAAATTTGACTATCTATGTTCCAAGTGACTCAATCTCTGAGAAAAAACTTACACTTTGACATTTTCTGAAAAATATGCTTATCTTTCCACTTCTCCCCTAAATTGTTGGATTTCGTGTTCTATGCTTGTGTATATTTTTTTTTTTAAAAATTACAAGCAATTATGATCGATTTTTTTATTTTTCAACAATTTTATGTACAAAAAAATTCTAATTGTATTTCAATATATTCAATATACTAATTAATATTGAAATACATAAATTAGATCATACTTAAAAGATTACTGAATCTCTTTTACCAATAGGAAGTTGAGTTGCACGTCGAATCACCTCGGAATTCCTTCAAGTGTTCACCAAACTGTAAACACGATCAGAGAGATCGAAGCTAGTCAATCAATCTCTAATACGAGGTTAGAATCTAGCTAATAACTCATTTTATTCTCAAAGAAATTAATCTCTCAAGCACTCAGTTAATAAAAGAATTTTTGAATGGATCAGGTGGAGAAATATGGAGAGGAGAATTTTTGCATTTATATCAACAAGGAAGAGAAGAGAGACCTATTTAATGGGTTTCCTCCAACCCACATCATGTGTTACACACTTGCACATGATCCCTTGTTAATTGCTCATCTAAACCACATCATGTGTACACAACTTTGCATAGGATCTCTTGTTTATTTTGTCACATCATCATCCCATAACTACCTTTGACCAAAATGGATTAAATACAGTCATTAATCAGCAAAAAAAATTATTATTAATATATGCAAAAAGTGGGCAAACGATTTTACTATTTTTGACTTTACGAAATTTTTGATCAATATCCAACAAAATTTGGGGGAGAAGTGGAAAACCCATATACGTCGGATATATAGGGGTATAGACGTCGGATTTCGGTGGTCCAAGTACCCGACATATATTTTCCCGTCGCCTATGCCTTGTTGTATAGACGTCGGCTATATACGACCAACATCTATTATACGTTTAATTAACCAAAACATATATTGCAGCCTATATCAGGCATTCAACCCTCACATTAATCAAGCCCAAGATGCCCAAGTGCACATCTTTTGACCAATAATCACATTAAGCCCAACATGCCAAGGTGCCCCAACTGGTTCGCGTTCAGAAGTAAAGGAGTGGTGGAGTACATCAACCACACCAACGAAAACAAATTCTTCGATGTGGGACTAAACTGTTACGACCTATAGACGTCGGCCATATAAGGTGACCGACGTCTATGCAGACATTATGACTTATAGACGACGGCTATCCTATAAAACCGACGTCTATACCTTAAAATAATAATAATAAAAACATTGCGGCCTATATACTTCGGCTACCCTGTAAAATTGATCTCTATACCTTTAAATAATAATAAAAACATTGCAACCATCTTAAGCCCAAGTGCCCCAAGTGCCAATCTTCTGACCATGAAATATATATACATCTCACTTGCATTTTTTGTTGTGTGGTACCCAACTCCCATTTAGATGCAAAGGAGTGGTGGAGTACATCAACTCCACCAACAAAAAAATTTCGTCAATGTGGGATTAAACTTCAACACATATGGCCATAAACACACATATGTACATCAACACACATGAGATAGTTACATTGATGTAACTATTTTTCAGTCAATCCAAATAATTCACATAAATCCTTATACAAAATAAATCGCAAAAAATAAACAAAAAATATTTTTCTTATTTCCGGAGGTATAGACGTCGATTATAGTACAAAAATCGACGTTTATACAAACCTATAGACGTCGGATGTTTGAATATCCGACGTCTATACCTATAGACGTCAGATGTTTTGATATCCAACGTCTATTGTGCGACGTCTATTGTGCATTCTGCACTAGTGCCCAAATAACAAAGATATTTTGCTTAATATACATAAGTTATATTGTGCACATTATAATTTTGTTTTATCAATAGGCCCATGAATATCATTTCTCAAGTCAAGAGGGGCAATGATAATATTTTGACATGTCATCTTTTCCAGCACAAGTCATATATAACCAACTGTTATCTTTATCACTATACTTAATGATAGCTTTTGATAATAATCAATCATACACTTCTCATGTGAAAAATATATAAGTCTAATATCTTACGATTCAAAACACAATGAAATATTAATGACACAAATCTAATTCCATAATGTTTCATTTGTTAGGTCAATTCAATATACGAAAGAAATATTTTCTATTTCATATACTCATGTTGTTAAAATACTTGTAGAGCTACAATATCCTTTAACCAACATGACAATCTTAACTCGATAGTCAATGTCCCATGTTAATCACCATGATTGTGAATTACCTTTTGATTTATGTAAACCATTATCTCTTAGAGCTCTACGGTTAAGGACCAAAAGTCTCTTCCATAACACTTCTACAAGACGAATACATTAATCAAGGAACAAAAATGTTTATACATTCAATTAATAATAAAAGACATATAAAAGTAAACTTTTAGAACACATTCATTTCAATCCCCCACTTGTTGTCAATGTTTTGTTTCACATACATTCACAATGTATAAAACTATAATAACTATGGTAACCCTTTCATCTCACTCATCAAGCCATTCTACATAGTTCTTCAAACCCATGGACTCAAAATGTATTACGCCTTTGGCTTGGGATAAGGGTTTGGTGAATGGATCATTTGTGTTATTTTTTGTGTCTACCCATTATAAATTTATTTTTCCTTCGTCGATGAAATCACGAGTGACAAAGTACTTGTGATCCATGTACTCCACCCTGTGATGAGATTTATGAGCCTTGATTTGCAAGATAGATGCACTATTATCGCAAAATAGCTCTATGGGTCCTTCACTCGAAGAAACTACTCCAACCTCTTCCAGGAACTTCTTAATCCACACTCATTCCTTGCTCGCTTCAGCGACAACCATCACTTCTGAAGAATTGGTTGAGTCGATCGTAGTGCTCTGTTTCCAACTACGCCAACTCATGGCTCCACCATTCAGAATAAAGACATATATTGATTGAGACCTCCTATCTTCTGGATCACTCATGAAACTCGCATCCAAGTAGCCCTTGGCAACTAGATCATTTTGTCCTCCATAAACAAGAAACTTGTCTTTGGTCCCTCAGAATATTCTTGACTGCAAACTAATGAGCAGGACTTGCGTTGGATTGGTGATGACTTGTCACTCTTAAAGCATACAAGACATCGGGTCCTATGCAATTCATCGTGTACATGATCGATCCTATTGCTGAAGCATAAGGAATGTCTTTCATGTACTCTAAGTCCTTACGTGATATTGCACGTTGAGACTTCTTGAGTTACACACTCATACTCATTGGTACATTGCCGTTTTTGGAATTGTTCATGCTGAACCTCTCCAAGACCTTGTCAATGTATGTACGTTGACATAGGTCAATGAGTCTACGGGGTCTATCTCTATATATCTTAATTCCAAAGATGTATTGAGCCTTACCCATGTCTTTTATTGAAAACGCAGATTTCAATGAACTTCTCGTTTGCTCTAACAATGGGATATGATTTCCCATGAGGAGTATGTCATCGACATATAAGATCAACAATACTATGTGGATCCCACTAACCTTCTTGTGTATACAAGACTCTTCCTTACTTTGGGCGAAGTGAATCTTTTTGACTTTCTCGTCAAAGCGTCTGTTCCAACTCCTTGATGCTTGCTTCCATTCATAAATGGATCGTTGAAGCTTGCATACATTCTCGTTATTCTTTGGATCCTCAAAACCTTGAGATTGTACCATGTACACATACTTCTCCAAGTTTCCATTAAGGAATGCGGTTTTGACATCAATTTTCCATATTTCATAGTCATGAAATACGGCAATAGCAAGCATAATCTGAATAGACTTGAATATGGCAACCGGTGAAGAAGTTTCATCATAATCAATTCCTTGAATTTGAGTGAAATTTTTTGCTGCAAACATTGCTTTGTAGGTTGTCAAGTTCACATCCATGTCCATCTTCCTCTTAAAAACCCATTTGTTTTGAACGACTTTCGTTCCTTTAGGAAGGTCAACCAAGTCTCATAATTGATTGTCATACATGGATTGTATTTTGGATTTCATGGCTTTAAACCATAGTTTGGAGTCTTCTCTTTACATTGCTTCTTGAAAGGTTGAGGGATCATCAATATCGAGTACCATGATCTCATGAAGTCCCAAATACATATCAGGCTTCTTTTTATCCCTCATTGACCTTCTAATTTCTATTGGTTTCTTGTGTACTTCTTGAACTTCTTCCACATTTTTTGTGGAATTTGTTCATGTTCAACTGGAACAAACACTAGTCGGGGATGACTGAGTTTCACTCACAATTGCTTGTGAGGGTTGGTATCTCATACTCCCTCTAACCAAAGGAACCTCGGTTGGGCCTTCATGATCTTGAATGTTATCATTCATATCGTGATCTTGTAGAGTATCTTGATTTTCCTGAAGCACAACTCTACTCCCACTACTTCTTATTCTTTTGACAATCACTCGATTGGAGGTCTTATGCCAAAAGTAGTATCATCTTGTCTCACGAGGATAACCTATAAAGAAGTATTTATCCGCTTTTGGTTGAAGTTTGGTCGACATCAAATTTTTGACGTAGGCCTCACAACCCCAAATCTTGAGAAACTTGAGCTTGGGTATTTTACCACTCCAAAGATTATACAATGTTTTCTCTACGGATTTGGATGCAACATTATTCAGTGTGTAAACCGCAACTTGTAGTGCATAACTCCAAAAATAAAGCGGCAATTTAGCTTGACTCATCATTGATCGAACCATGTTGAACAATGTCATGTTGAACAATGTCATATTTCTCTGTTCGGACACACCATTTCACGGAGGTGTTCCGGGTGGAGTGAGTTGTGGCTTAATACAACACTCCTTTAGGATCGAGTCAAATTCGGCACTGAAGTACTCACCTTCACGATCAGTTCGTAAAGATTTGATTTTCTTCTTGAGTTGGTTCTCTACTTCATTCTTGAATTCTTTGAACTTGTCAAAGGATTCACTTTTGTTTCTCATTAGATAAATATAACCGTAACGGCTATAGTCATCCGTGAATGTAATGAAGTACATATAACAATCTCTTGCTCTTGTACTCATTAGACCACATACATCGGAATGTATTAAATCCAGCAAGTCGCTTGCTCTTGGACCTTTCTTCTTGAAAGGTCTCTGGTCATTTTGCCCATAAGGCAAGGTTTGCCTGTCTCTAATGATTGAAAAACAACAGGACCAAGAAGGTTGGCTTCCTGCAATTTCTTGATGCGTTTTTCATTGATGTGACCAAGGCAATAATGTCATAAGATTGTATCATTCACGTAAGTTGTCTTAAGTCTTTTGTTATTGATGTTTAAAATTTGTCTATTATTTAATTCAAACAAATAGAGTCAATTTCTTATGAAATTATTTGCATAGAAAATTCTATTCTTCGATAAAGACATGCAAGAATTTGAAATATTTATTATAAAGTCATCCATATCTAAACACGATACAGATATAATATTCTTGCTAATCAAAGGTACATAATAGACATTCTTTAAACTTAAAATTAAACCACTATTTCTAACCTTCAAAATTATCTCTCCTCTTGTGAGGTCCTTCTTATCCTTTAGTAGTTTCACATTGGAAATTATATGAGCAAGATCTGGGATCGCATACTCAATCAATTATAGAGGTAGCTAAATTTATTTCAATAACAAATATATTTTTGGCTGTTTTGGGGCGCTTGCGCTCAATCGGTCCATTGTCAAGGTCGTCCTTGTACTTGGAGCAATTAGGCCGGATGTGTCCTTTTTCACCGCAGTGAAAGCACTCCGTGTTGGGATTTGGAGATTTCAAAGAATTCTCCATTGAGGCACTCGCATGAGCACCTCCTACTCTCTTGCCCTTGATTGACGCATTTTTGGTGAATTTGTCTTTTGCTTTACTCTTGACAATCTTTTTGCTTCCACTATGGACGGCTAGGACATTCTTGTCCCTGCCTTTGACCATATCAACTTTACCCATTTTTAGAGCGTTATGAAGCTCCTCAAGACTCACGTCTTTCTCACGCATGGTAATGCATGATGAAATCCTTGTAGGATGAGACTAGAGAGCCAAGAATCAAATCTTCCGCAATGTCATTGGGCATCGAGGGTCAGAGATTTTCTAACTTCTCAAGGTATCCTTGGATCATGAGAAAATGCATGAACACAGATGTTCCCTCCGCCATGTGGCACATTGTGAGTGTTATGGTGTTCTTATAGCGCTCCTTTCGAGCACTATCCATAAACATCTCTGTGAGAGCTTCCATGGTCTTCTTGGGTTTTGAGTCCAAGTATTTCGCTTGAAGCGAGTCACCCATGGAGGCTAGCATTAGACTGTGAACTTGGTTCTCTTGGTCTTCCCACTTTGCTACAACCTCTTTCTCAGCATCGGTTGTCTTCTCATTTAATTTTGGGATTTCATCATCCAAAATGTGAGATAGTTTTTCAAACTTCAACATGATGTTAAGTTTGAGCTGCCAGCTATTGAATTGGAGTCATCATTTTCCAATGGATGTTTTTCAATCATACATCACACAATAGGTTAAATGTTTGATATTTCTACAAAATAATTTATAAGGATTTTCATGTCAATTTTATGTTTTTAAAAATCTATACTATAAATAAATATCTCCATAATTTCAGTAATACAAGATCCTATCATTTATAGCATAGACTAGCTAAGGACTATCGAATATGTCATAAACTCATGGTAAGAAACATTTTCTAATCATAACCATTTTGAAAATTTGTAAACTTTTGCGTTTATCAAACTCTTATGATTCTTGTCGTTTTAATTAAGGGGGAATTTGTCCAGTCCTCCTAAGAGAAACTCCATTTCTCAAAACCGAGCGAGGGTTCCTAGATTTGTTAAGAAAACTTATTTCATTTGATATGAGATACGATTGTCCATTGTATTCATGAACAAATACACTTAGTTTCCACTAAGGCTGAAACTCACTTCATGTACTTAATTGATGGCACAACAATGAATATCCTTATATCTCCCACTATTTCCAAAGATGGAGGAAATTATCTGCCGCTGAGGGCGAGTCGAATGTCCCTCGATCGATGACTTCTAGTGGATAAAATAAGAAAGAAAGAACTTCTTGATTTTTGGTTTGGACAATTAAACAATTTTTATATGTGATACTAGAATTTATGTTGTCATGCATGCATACATTCATACATATCGTAACCATTCATTCAATCACATACATGTCAAACACACAAACATAAAATAAATTCATTCACACATTGGTGAGAGTTTATATGTTCCCGCGCGCTCGATCTTCACTTCTTCTTCTTGCACCGTGGATGTAAATATTGCAAAATATAAACATGCATATCTCAATTTGAATCTTATCGAAACTAAATTGGCTAGTGCAAGTCTTATTTAAAGTCCTCTCATATGCATGCATACAAAATAAATGACTTTTACATATACATAAGTCGCTCTGCTTAATAATAACACCAATAATGATAATAGTATCATACATTCACAAATGGCTTTGATTGGAACATATAAACTCACTTATTCCGACAAAACCGAACAAGTGAAACAACATGTACATATGCTATTTTACACTATTTAGTTGATCTTTTATCTCTCAATTACATAATTTAAAATCATTTGAAATCCTTTAAAATGATTCAAGTATCCATAGTTCAAGATATAATAATATTTGAACCGAAGTTTATTTAAATTCCTAAGAACACGTCAAGGAAATAACTTATTCACTCCTTTTTTGTTTTGTTGATCCCAAATAAAATAGTCATTTAAAATAAACGAAAATCTTAAATAATTAGACATAAGTCTAAAAATTGATTCTAACAATCATATGACATGTTTTAAAACATTTAAAACTCTCAAAAGAACAATTAGAATCAAAATCGACCAAATAATCATACTTTTCCGATTTTCTTTGTTTCACCTTAAAGATCAGAATTAATCCACTGATCTTAATGGTTTATATATTTTCTAACATTACAAACTAATGTAGGAAAATAAGAAACATAAAAATCCAAGATTACAATTTGATGCATCCACCAAAAAATCAAAAAGGACTCGAAAAAGGGCAAAACTCGAATTATTTAATTATGAGATGTAAACTAAATATATTAAAAAGCCTAATCATTGAAAATTTGAACAAAAAACTCTGATACCACTGTTCGATTCCGTGTCCTATATTTGTGTTTATTTTAAAAAAAAAAGTTACAAGCAATTAGGATCGATTTTCATATTTTTCAACAATTTTATATACAAAAAAAATCCTAATTGTATTTCAATATATTTAATATACTAATTAATATTTAAATACATAGATTGGATCATACCTAGGGGATTATTTAGGATCCCTTTTACCAATAGGAAGTTGAGTTACACGTCGAATCACATCGGAATTCCTCCAAGTGTTCACCAAACACTAAACAAGATCAGAGAGATCGAAGCTAATCAATCAATCTCTAATACGATGTTAGAATCTAGCTAATAACTTCTATATTCCAAAGAAATTAATCTCTCAAGCACTCAATTCATAAAGGAATTTTCAAGAAGACGAATACATTAATCAAGGAACAAAATGTTTATACATTCAATTCATAATAAAAGACATATAAAAGTAAATGTTTAGAACACATTTCTTTCAGAAATACCCCTGCCTAAATCGTGAGACCATTCACTTTCTCCCTTTTTCACTCTCTTTCTTTCTCTCTCTTTCAGCCCTAAAAATCTTGAGGTTTACAGTTTTCCACATCCAAACGATTCGAATTCCGTTCATCATAAAATGTCCTAAAAAATCGTGCGCCAAAAAGTAGCATTTTCCAATAAAACAAAATTACCGAGGACATATCGAGCGCATCGAGCTCATCGAGTTCATAGCTCTCCACACAAACGATTCGAATTTCGTTCGTCATTAAACATCCTCAAAAATCGTGCGGTGAAAAGTAGTGTTTTTAAAAAATCTAAATTATCGAGGTCATATCACGCACAAATCGAGCGCATTGAACCCATCGAGTTTATAATTCTCCACAACCAAATGATTCGAATTGTTTTCGTCATAAAATGTCCTCAAAAATCATGCCTTGAAAACGACATCGAGCTCCATCGAGCCTCTATCGAGCACATCAAAACAAACTCAACACTAAGTTAAAACAAACTCAACAAACTGCCGTCGAGCCTTATCGTGCTCACATGCAAAAGGAATCGAGCCTATCTAGCACAACAATCGCGTTCGTATCGAACATCTATTGAGCCCATCAAACTTCATTGGAAACACAGAAGATCGGTCCGACTTCAATCTATTCAATCCACTCCACAAAATACTTAGTCTAATCCGATCGAACTCACATGCAAAAGTAATCAAGTCTATCAAACACAACAATCGTGTTCCTATCGAACTCATATCGAGTTCATCGAGTTTCGCTGGAAACACAGAAGATCGTCCGTTTGTGGTACCCAAACTGTTAGAATTTCTAATAAATCCCCAAGCCAAAAAATACATTGTGCTTGACTTCAAGGGGGCGCTGCCCCCTTGCAACCCCTGCCACCTCATCGGCGAGGTGGAACGTCGCTCGCTCACCAAGACAAGAGCAAGTCCCCCGACCGACCTGTCAAAGTGAGCATAAGGAGTAGGAGCCACCCCCCCCCCCCAAATCACTTTCCGAACATGCACAAACAACAGAATTCTGTCAAAGGGAAAGAGAGAGAGAGAGAGAGAGAAGATGCGTGACAGAGAGAGGGAAAGAGAAGATGTGTGACAGAGATGGTCTTTTAGTTTTTTAAAAGGTACGGGTATTTTGGGTAGAACGAGATACGTAAGCATATTTTTAAGAGAATGTCAAAGTGGAGGGTTTTTCTAGATTTTGGGATCACTTTGAGAATAGAAAGTTAAATTTTCGTTTGTTATCTCATAATTGGTATTTCTATGTAAGATCTGATTTTGCACGTAAAGGTGCACATCAAGTCATGTATGACTGATAACTGACCCAAACTGGGCTTAAATGGGTCGGCTTATGTTTATTCCAGTCCACGTTAGTTCCGACCCAATCCCAAACAGGGGATCGAGTGATTTGACCCCACTTCCCTACATATTCAATCTTCAATTTTTACCTTATACCTCGTACAAGGCCTAAAGCTATAGTCCACTAAGTCCAAAGCAAAAATGTTTCAAGCATATTAATTTGGTTGTTCTTTTACGGAGGACACCGGTTTAAAATCGGTATGAACCTTACCGATCCAGTCGGGACCAGATTGGCGGTGATCATGGAACCGACAATCGGACCGGTTGGGTCTGATTTGGAATCCAACTGGTCAATTCTGGTCATAACCGGAGCAAACCGGTTCAGTCTGCATTCTTTCTTTAAATTTGTGGTTAAAAGATATTATTTAATAGCATTTTATTGTTTAAAAACTAAAGTTTTGTTGTACGATTAACAAATTATCATATAATGGTCATTTTGAAATTAAACATCACTAAAACATAAAAATACATAAAAATATTAATTAAAATATATTAAAAATAAAAAATAAAAATACAATTTTAACAGGACTACATTAGACCGGATTTCTTGTTCTTCAATATTGTGAACCAAAAACTGGAATGGACCTAGTTTCATTATAAAACCAAACCAAGGCTAGTTTTAATCGAGAACCCGACCGAACCCAGTTTTATTGGTCGACAGAAGGATTAGGGGGAGGAGAAAGACCAAAGTGGTAGATATTCTTTTTACAGTTTTTTATATTTTATATTTCTTCTTTAACAATACTTACATTTTCATTTTAGGAGCATTTTTTTTTTGCAAATTCCTAACGGAGAGATGCATGATTTTTAGGAGGAGAGAGAGCCGATTAGGTCATCTATGAGGTGTAGGATTTTGTGTCCCTATGTATGTATATATTTTAACAAAATTAATACAAACATACAAGATCGATTTCATATTTTCATTGATTTTACGTACATGTATTTCTTTATTCTAATATCATGCATTTCTATACATATTAAAATAAATAAAGAATAGAGGATCATACCCAAAGGTTCTCTAAAACATTTTCGAAGATCCGGAGTCGCATTGCCCGTTGAATCGTCTCCCGATTGCCTCAAAGTGTTCACCAAACTCTAAACAAGACTAGAGAGAAAGAAGCTAGTTAATCAATCTCTAATTAGGCTTAGAATCTAGTTAATAACCCATCTTTAAGCTTCTGATATTTCTATCTCCAAAACTTAAAACTATTAAGAGATTTTTGTGGTGATTAAGGGAGAGATTAATGAGAGAATTTTTTTTTGCATTGACATAAACAAGTAGGATGAGGGGTCCTTTTTATAGGCTCCCAAAACATCCTTATCAAGAACTATTCTTTAGTCCTGATCTCTTGTTAATTCTTTCCTAAAATTAATCTCAAATTGCCACATAAGCATCCTAAAAAACGTTTAATTAAATCTGGAATTAATCTAACCCACGATCTAATTATTCTTTTAATAATTCAGGCAAAAATCGTGCTTTTCGGTTGACCAAGAATTCTTCTCGGTTAACCGAACCATTCGGTTTTAACACATGTTAGGTGGACCGTGTGCTAGACGGTCGACCGAATATGCATGAGAACAATTCTCTGGAAAAATTCGGACGATCCGCGTCTTGCTCCGGTCGAACGTTGACCCACCAAAATTTCTCCTGGCGAACATTCATCGGACGACCGTGTCACCTTCGGTCTACCAAAAATATCCCAAAATATTTTATCTCAGTTGACCGTTCACGCTTGGTTGACCGAACTCAATTGTCCAGGCACTCCAGACAATTTCGGTCGACCAATTGTGTTTACCCGTTCCCCGTTTGGTTGACCGTTCCAAAGACACCTCGGTCGACCGAACCCTAAACGGTTTACCATGTTTGACCCTGATTTTGCCTTTGTCAAATTTTGGATTTATTTCTAACAAAATTTGATCTTTTGGGGTTTTTAGCAAATTCATATCTTATGTAATATATTATCCTATGTAATATTAAATTATTACATCTCATAATATACACACCTCATATGAATTTATTATGATTCTAATTATGTCAATTCTTATGACATATTGATTTTATTCGTTCACCACATGTGTCCCCTTTTCACATGAAACCTGACACATCATATGAACACATCATATAATATCTCTTTATATATTTGAATCATTGTAACAAATCTCTAATGGGAATGTTCGATCTGCATATCGAAAATAGTTAACTTTTGTCCCATCATTTATTTCAAAATTTATCATTCAAATATTTCGAGGTGTTTAATCTCTTCAAGAGTTCCTTTCATATCATTCTTTGAGATGATATGCACATTCACTTTGTTTTGTTCATATGGTGATCTTTTCATAAATTATATCGCATCTCTTCATTGTAATTTGTCTTGGGCAATTTAGTCCTTCAAGGACTTATATATATATCAATGTCAAGTGACTATTCAAATTTACGGTCACAACATATCTCATATGTTTATCTATATTTATGTCATACTGATCAAGTAACATAACGTAATATTATACATTTCGAGAGAATGGAAAACATCATAATGGATGTTGGGTCTTGCGAAAAACTCTTGTGTCACTACTCGCTTTATAATGTACCACTATGTTATTGTAATGTGATTTCTATTCACATTCTTCAGAAATCAGGACTACCGGTCCAAACAATATGTTTATTAAGCGAGTAGTTTTTCATTGTTCGCCTTCTTTTATTCATTTCAAATACGAATGCTTCTGACATTCTTATAATATTATAGGTTCTGGATTCAGATTTTCTCTTGAATTAGTCGGCTCTAAGAAGGCGAATTAGTCGTCGACGATAATCTCTTTATGTTTCTCTCTCGTATCAATATATTCATTTAGGTACTTTTGGGTTGATATATCTAGTTAACTAGTTTGAGAGTCATTTGAATCTCTTATTACTTCATATTTGCATAATTTATTTTTCCATCGCGTATGCTTTTTTCTTTCATGAGGATTTGCAACGTGTACTTTGGCACATAATCAAAAATACGAAAGCACATATTATGATTTTGCATAACTTATGCTTATGGTTTTCATTCACGAGAAATGCATAACACAAGTAATCATATCCCACAAAAGATAAAGTATGTGGATACCCACTTAGTTGAAGAATCTTCTCATTCTTCAGTGGATGCTTCAACAACATTTGTCATCATATATGATCCTCATTGACCCAATCAGTCATCCCATGTGTTATTATAATCAATATTCATTTGATTCAGTAGTGCATGTCTTTTGACTAAGTCACTCTGTGTGCAATGACACATGGTTCAAAAGTCAGGTAATTTTCTCAATATCATTTTTCTTGCCTAACATGATTGTAATAATATAAAAAAATTCTTTTTTACTTCAACTATAGTCTCAATACAAGCCATTTTGGCGATTTAAAACTCAATAAGTTTATTGAGACCTAATAAATAAAATGCATCATTTGAAGCCAAGATATTTCCATATGTAACAATATATATGACTTTTTGGGAGCTTTCTACTAATCTCGTACAACCATGTACGGTAGTGGCTTCGACTTTTCTCATTATCAAATTAGATAAAAACTTATCTCTTAATATAGTTGCATAACAACACTATACATGATGCATAAATCATCTTTCTTGATCTTAAATGAAATATGAGACCGGAAAGTATCCATACTCTTCATTTCAAGCCAAATAATTTATTTGTTGCAAATAAATTATTTATGCAACTATTACAAAATAAATATAAGGTTCTTCCAATGACAAAACATAATCAAAATAAGAACCCTGCATTAGATCATATCAAGGTCAATTAATTTCATTGTAACTTGATATAAGTCTTTTAGATTGAATTTATGCATATCAACATGTTATCATATGCATGTATATTTTACCATCTTAAGATGATAAATGAAAATTATATCTTTGCTATTAAACATTAAAAGACATATTATAATGATATGCATAAATATTCATGACAAACATAAAAATGTTGAATATAGATATGCTAGCAGCATATGCATGTGTATTATAAATATCTAGAAGAATCTCACTGTGAGTGAATAAAAATCACAAGCATGGAAATTGGACTAATAAGAGCACTAACCAATATAAAAAATATAGTTTCAACAAAAATAACAACTAAATCAAAAGTTTAAAGATAATAATTATGAAAATATGATTAGATATGACATATGTACAAATAAATTATGTCATTATCATTGGAATGTCAAGTGGTCTAGGGATGTTCCAAATACATGATCAATCTTTGCAAAACAAAAATACTTATAAACATGTATTAATGCATATTTATCAAATAACATACTCATATGCATCTATAAATGTCATGTGCATGATTTAAGTTTTACTATCATGCTAAAACAAAAGTTAATAGTCCATTATCTAAGAATATATATAAATATGTAGAACATGATATTTCAAACCAAGATTTTGCAACAATAATTTCTAGACATATATCATCACATGTAGGAATATAATATGAGTATATTCAAGAATTCAATAGATTAATGATATTATAAATTGTAAAAGACTACCTCAAGATGAATACAACATTATGTACTACCTTAATCAAACAAGGAGCAACACGTGTTAATCAAGATGAATATTCGTAATACTTACAGATGTGATACATCAAAGTATCAAAGAAAATTTTATTTTTGTGGTAATCAAATATGATATAATACTCAAGCAATTTTGTTTCTTCTCTTAACCACAAACTTACAAGTAATAATCACATGTATGTACCAAACTACAAATGCACTTTTATTTAACAAGGATGTATTACGATTTACTAAGCAAGTAAATCTTAACTACAATCACACGAGATATAAAACATTCCTTGTTTTGCATTCAATTTCCTTCACACGTAAATATCTCAAATCCGTTCAAAATATTTTCTATAATATGATGGTACATTATGTAAACTCCACAACAATAAATATATGTATACATTTGAAGATGTATTAATAGTTTCCTTTATTCTGAAGACAAGAAGAATACGAAGAAAGAACATCATACATTGCTTTAGTACAAGAAACCAACCTCACACTTAAATACTTCATACATCGAGGCATCCATCTAGGGGTGAGTTTCGCTCCAGGACCGGACCGGAGACCAAATTTTCGGTATCTCCCGGACCAAAGACCGGACCTACACCATCCTTATAAATTCGTTATCATCTCCGTCCGAGGCTATCCGAGTCTTCATTCTATCGTCCCTTTCCACCACAGGACCCCCGCTTGCTTCAACGCCCTCCTCTCCCTTCTCTCCAGAAACGGTTGTTTAAATGAAGCTCTTCAATTGCTTCAGCAGATGCCCAACAAGAATTCCGTTTCGTACAATTCGGTGTTGGGCGGATACACCCGCGCTGGGGACATGAGGAAAGCAACTGAGTTATTCCAAGATATGAAGTCGATTGGCGGAGTCGTCGACTTGTACTCGTGGAATCTGCTGCTCCACGGTTTCGTGAAGGTTGAAGATTTGGAGACTGCCGGAAAGCTTTGTGATCAAATTCCCAAACCCAAGGCTGGGAGGTTGGACGATGCCAAGGTGATGTTCGATAGAATTCCTACCAAGAATGTCATTGCCTGGAATGCCATGATCGCTGGATACACCCATGCCCTCAGGTTCGACGAGGCTTTGAAGTTGTTTGAGGAAATGCCGGAGAAGAATTCCACCACATGGATGACGATAATCGACGGGTACGTTCGTGCTGGGAGGCTTCACGAAGCTAAAAAATGTTGGAAACAATGCCTTGCAAGAATGTTACCGCACAGACGGCGTTTCTCAATGGGTACGTGCAGAGGGGGAACATGGAGGAGGTCGAGAGGATTTTTGACGGAGTTGGTGTTCCGGCTGTCGTTTGCTGGAACACAATGATTTTGGGCTACGAGTGCGGAAGGATGGATGAAGCTCTGGAGTTGTTCCTCCGGCTGACAAAGAAAGATGTGGTCTCGTGGAACACCATGATCTCGGGATATGCTCAGAAAGGGGACGTGCAAAACGCTCTGAAGTTCTTTGATGGCATCGGAGAGATAAAGACCGTTGTCTCTTGGAATTCCATCATTGCTGGTTTCAGTCAGAATGGGTTTTACCTCGATACGTTTCGGCATCTGATATCGATGAGGATAGACGGAAAGAGACCGGATTCCTCTACTCTATCTTGTGTTCTAAGTTGGTGAAGAATTGCATGCACTTGTTTTCTTCAAAGGTTATTGTAAAACCCCCAAGTTTAGTCTCACATTGCTTGACATGAGAATGTTGGGGTGGGATATAAAGACATGATCCCACTACCATAACACTTACCAACTTAAGTTTTGTGGCAATAAGTGGGTGTTGTGGGTCAGTGGGCACATGGGTGACGGACCGAGACCCGGGCTCGATGCAGGTTCGGGGACGGGACGTTACAGATGGTCTCAGAGCCTGAACCAGCCGGAATTGTGGGAACTAAGTGCTACACCTAAAGGGTGGGAGCCACCTCTAGAATCCCACAACGCCTGGTGACTGAGTGACTTGACCCTGACGAGGACGTCAGGTGTTCAAGTGGGGTAGGTTGTAAAACCCCCAAGTTTAGTCCCATATTGCTTAACATAAGAATGTTGGGGTGGGATATAAAGACATGAGCCCACTACCATAACACTTACCAACTTAAGTTTTGTGGCAATAAGTGAGTGTTGTGGGTCAGTGGGCACATGGGTGACGGACCGAGACCCGGGCTCGATGCGGGTTCGGGGACGGGACGTTACAGATGCAACCTCACGCACGTCCTCCTCGCACCACACCCAGCACACTCGCCTCGCGCACCTTCACCACCACACACAAGCCACCGAGGAAGAGGAAGAGATGGGTGGAAGAGGAGAAAGGTTTGAAGAGAAGAATGGATCCACGTTTTCTTCTTTAAACCCAACCAAGCCAACCATCACCTCAACCTGCCGCACCCTACACCATGCACCCACTGTTCACGTCACTCCACCTCACTTCCACTATTCCCTCTCCAACTCCCCATGCAAGGCTATCATCACTCCACCTAAACACCCACCTAATCATTATTAAACCATAAACATGGTTAGGGTCTTTACAATCCTTGGTGTGGTTGCGGTCGACCGTTTATGACGTAGAAAATATTAGGCTGACCCTGTAAGGTTTCGGTCGACCGAGACCCCTGAGCCGGTCGACCGATAGATTCGATTTTGATGTTGACCAGACTCCGGATTTTGACCTCGTTCGGTCGACCGGTTTTAGACCTTCGGTAGACCGTTAGGAAATATTGTGTTGCGCAAATAGTTCGACCGTTGCAGACGCTTCGGTCGACCGATTTCCCTTGTGGAAGCGGTCGACCGGTTGTCACAGCGGTCGACCGATTCCCTTGAGGAAAACGGTCGACCGAGTGTCTCTTTCGGGCGATCGTTTTGCACAGGACAGAATTCCTGGTTCCGCTTAGGATGCCAACTTTGTCCACGGAAACCCGTGTCCTCGCCTTGTGCGTGAGCTGGGAGGTGACGGTGGGCGCGTTACGCGTGCCTGCCCAGGGACCGCTGTGTGGAAGAGTGTGGGTGTCCGCAACGCGTCACCTCCATGTATGGATTGTGACTATATCTGGTGGATCGTTTGACTCGCGTTAGAGTAGCATCCTGAGGGATTGTGGATCCCATTGCTTCAGCGGGCACGCAACTGTCGTTGGGTGAAGTGACTACCAGCCTGAGGGGCTACGGAGGCCGCTGCCCTGCTTTTATAGCGGCGGAGTTGGTGTCTGCACGTGGAGCTCGTTGACCCTGCGGACTTCGGTTCGGATCTGTCGATTGTCTGGCCCTTTGTGTGGCGGATATGTTCGACTGGACTTGATGACAGTGATTGCACGTGTCGTGCGGCCTGTGTGGCGGCGGTAGGGTCCCTGTGCGGCCTGTGTGGCGGCAGGGAGGATCGCGCGTGGCCTGTGTGGTTGCGGCGATGGACTGCCGATGATGTGTTCCGGCAGGTAGCTCGACTGGGCACCTATCGAGTGATATCCCGTGCGGTCTGTGTGGCGCCGGTTGATGGACCGACCTGAGCGACGACTCCGTTGGTGTGGTGGTGGACCACGATGTTTTCAGATCTGATTCTACCTTCGCGGAAGTGCGAACTCCTCCTCACCGATCCTTTGGCTTGTGTAGTCGCGTGTGGGGATGTGTTGCGTACTGTCCGTTAGACCGTATGTGCCTACGGGGACCCGATGTTGGACCGTGCGGCCTGTGTGGCGGCGGTGTTGTTTGACCGTGTGACCCGTGTGGTACCGGTGGTTGTTGGATCGTGCGGCCTGTGTGGCGACGGCGATGTTGCGGACCGTGGGGCCTGTGTGGCAGCGGTGGCGATTTTAGACCGTGGGGCCTGTGTGGCAGCGGGAACGATTGCAGGACGGATCTCCGGTTTTGCCCTTGTGGGAATGTTTACTGCTTTGTATTTCATGTCATGCTATACTAGTATGTTAGGGCATTTAGGTGAGCTTGTCATACGGGGTTTCCTTATGGAAACTCAGGCATTGTTGTTGCATCTTTTTCAGGACCGCGTTAGGTTCCGGCGAGTGGTGACCGAGGGAGATTGCACTTTGGGACTGGATCCTGTCGTCTACCTATTTAGGTTGTCGTGATTACATGTTTTATGTATTTCGTATTCCGATGTAATCACTATTTTGACAAACTCTTATGTAATATGGTGCACCTTAGGTATTTGGGTATTTCTTTCAGTAATGTCCTCACTCTTGATGGTTTTATCCACGTGTTACCTTTGATTTTAAAAGTTTAAATTTTCCGTTGTTCGGGGATGTTACAGTTATGGTCATGATTTGTCCACAAGCAACGCTCTTATAAACATGTACTCCATGTGCGGAAGAGTGAGAAGAGCAAAGCAAGTTTTCAACTAAATAGTTGTGGCGGACATAATCTCGTGGAACTCTTTGATTGCTGGTTAGGCCTTCAATGGATATGGAAAAGAAACCTTGGATGTCTATCAGAATATGATTAAGATCGGACTTGCTCCGGAGGCAATCACATTTGTTGGTGTTTTGTCTGCATGTTGTCATGCTGGAATGATTGAAGAAGGAATCGATCTATTCAACTCGATAAGTGGTGCAAATCCATTCGCAGTTGAACTTGTGCCTGAGCATTACGCTTGCACCGTAGACTTGCTTGGCTACCGAGGGAATTTAGATGAAGCATATAAGCTTGTGAAGGAGATGCCAATAGAACCTAGTGCTAGCATATGGGGTGCGTTGCTTGGGACATGTCGAATACACAAGAAGAAAGAGCTAGCTTAAGATGGCAGCTGAGAAATTGCTCGAATTCAAACCCCATAAGACTTCGAATTACGTCGTTCTGTCTAACATGCTGGCAGAGAAGGGTAGATGGGACGGAGTGGATAGAATAAGGGGATTGATGAGAGAAAGAGGAGTCCAGAAACAACCAGGCTGTAGCTGGGTTGAGATCAAGAATGAGATGCATATGTTTCTCACTGGTCATCCAACACAGCCAAGAGTAGCAGAGATTGTGGATAACCTTGCTGCTCAAATTGGAATCACATGGTGAGATTCCGATACTACTACTTCGTCAATGGAATGTGGGTGATAACATAACTACTACTGCTAATACACTAACCAAATGACAACATAAACATTTCAAAAAGACAAATTAATTGGATGAGATTTCCTAGAGGAGCATACATCAATGCAAAGGATTATCTCAAGGCTAGAGTTTGGAGAGAAAGGTATTTCAAGGGCAACTTCGACAGGTTGGCGATTGTGAAAGGAAAGGTAGACCCTCATGCATGACTACTTCTGGAATGCTTCATCATCTCCAACCACCCCAAGATATTTAAGGATGTGTTTTTTTTGCTTACGTAGTACTTAGGGTTATAAATGGGTATGATCAAAGCCGTTTAATCACTCCAACCGACCCGACACAGTAGGGTCACGGGTTGTAAAAATCATAATCGTTTAATAAATAAGCGGACAAGGGTTGTGAAAATCATAACCGTTTAATAAATGAACGGATAATGTTACATGATTTAACTCGTCCTTTTTAACCACCAAACATAATGAATATATATATTTAATATTTTGTTATATATATTATATACATAATTTTTTTTGGTATTATTATTGACATTATGTGTGAATGTTCGATGTTTTATATGAATTTGTGGATGTTTAGATTATGGATTTTGAAGGTTTTGATTATAAATTTATGAATATTTGATGTTTTTAACAAGTTTTTATCCATTTAACCATTCACCCAATTCTCATATCGATTTTAGTATCCATTAAGTTTTTAACCATATAATAATTTAACCGTCTAAAACCGTTTAATTAAATTAAACGGGTAGGGTCATGGGTAGATGTGAAAATAAACGAGTTTCTAACCAAACCGCGAACCGTTTAATTAGGCGGTTGGGTCATGGGTAAGCCCTATAACCGCCCACGAACCATCCATTTACCGTCCTAGTAGTACTCGTATAAATTAAACAGTGAAATTGGATTTTAACTCATCAATATTTTCAGAAAATTGATTTGATGCTAGTGTTTCGTGCTTATATTACTTATATACACTTGTGGTTAGTCTCCAGCTCACGTCGTTAGCGTCGTGCAAAACGACATCAAATTTAAAATTAAAATAAGGTTAATGATGTTATAAAACAAGTAAACCAAAGATTAAAGATTGGGGAGGGGAGAGATATGTATTTCATTTCATTGTCATCAAATATGTATAATAGTCTCTTATATATAGGATGATGATGTAGTAGGGTTTACAACCAAAATAAATGAAATTACACCATATTAATAACAGTAAAATCTACTTAAACTATTAGGGGTTAAGGAAGGTGAATCATCCACAAAACCTTTGGAATTCTCACTCCCCCATGGATGGTCACCTTTATACGCTAAGGATGTTGCCTCGTTAAAACCTTACGAAGAAAAACCCGATGGGATAAAAACTTGGTGAAGGAAAAAAGAGTGCAACGTGTATGATGCTCCCCCCCCCCCCCCCCCCCCCCACCTCAACATACATTGAACACCAATTTTGGAGACAAACTTCTTAAGGACTTTGGTGGGCAATGACTTTGTAAATAAATCCGCCAAATTCTCGCTTGATTGGATCTGATCAGTTGTCACTTGATCGGTCTGCCTCATTAAGACATTGCCAAGTAAAACCATGTGGGACAAAAACTTGGTGAAGGAAAAAGAGTGCACCGTATAATTTTCCGCCTCAATTCAACATACATTTATAACACTCCCTTAGATAATATACGTTATGTTTATGTCTTGTTAAAAACCTTACTACAAAATCATGTGGGAAAAAGTAGCTAAGGAAAAGAGTGCATAACATACGCTAACAAAATTGCACAAGTTGCCTCATTAAAAAACTTTAACCAATAAAATCTTTTAGGACAAAAAATGGAAAAAGGGAAAAAGAGTGCAACTACAAGCCTTCCGAGCTTTATCCTTCAGGGATATTCGTCCTTCAGGGACGATAAATACAAATCCGATTCCCCTTATTCGTAGTTTACCAAACTTACGAATATATTTTACGAAGTCCTTAAACACAAAATTGCATGAGGATTCAATAAACAAATACATGATAGTTTAACGGATTTAATGAATATTTACTATATTTCACTTAGATATAAGATTGTGAAATATGTTTGCGTAATTTTTCTCAAATAATATGCTGGGAGTAATACAAATTGTAGTAACTTTTGATATGAATATGTTAACTCAAAAGATATTACTTATGAACAATTTAAAGATGTCTCATAATTATATTGATGTCCTAGCGATACGAGAATGTAAGAATCAATAACTGATTCACCAACTTGCATAAAATTGTAATGACTCCACGCAATGACACCAAAATTTTGTGATAGTAATTGATGTGGATCGGACATATAAGAAACATTGCTAACGTAAATCTTTATCGCATGACTAGAAATTGGTAGATACTTGAACGTCATTTAAATGTTTTCAGATGAACATTATGCTTAGATAAAACATTTACTGTGAACCTTATTAGGTTTCAAGTTATAAGAAAATGTTAATGACATTTTGATAATGAACTTCAGGTCCTATTACAATTGGATCTTTGTTGATATACAATAGATGTCTTTTTTAGTGTCATTTCAATGTGAGTATTAAGTAGAATATATTTTTTCTACAATATTCACTTTCTACAATTGAATCATTGTACAAATTCTCTTCCAGAGAATGTTCAAACTTCAGGTCGAAAAATGATTGAGTTTTCTCGGTCATTTATTCCAAAAATTGTCCATTAAATATTTCATGAGTTTTCAAAAACTCTGATGGAGGTCCTATGACATCAAGCATGTTAAAAATATAATAAATAACAGTAACTTTTGTTATTGGATGAAACATATGGACGGCTAAGATCAACTTCGCATCATTCTTCATGATGACTTTGATTGAAGATGTTATATGCACACTCTTACTTGTTCTTTATATAGTGATCTTTTCAAAAATTGTATAGTGCATCTTTTGATTCTTGTCATCATATAATATATTTTGTCATATTAGTCCTTCAGGGACTCTCATATAAGTACCAATATTAAGTGACTTATAAAATTTTAAAGTCACAACATATCTTATATGCATATCATATTGATCATGTAACAGAACTTATTATCAATATTACGAGAGAATGAGTAACATCACGATGGGTGTTGGGTCCTGCGAATACCCTTATATTACTCCTCGCTTTATAATATATCACATGTTTTTTTGATTTCTATTTTTATCCTTCAGGGATATAATTTCAGAAATCAGGACTACAGGTCCAAATAGTATATTTATTCAGCGACTTTATTATATATTGTTCGCCTTCTTTTGTTTATATCAAATACAAATACTTCTGGCGTTCTTATAAAATCATAGGTTTTGGATCCATTTTTCTTTTCTTGAGATAACATGCTATTAAGAAGGCGAATGAATTGTCGACAATAATTTTAATAATTATTTAATATCTCTCGTATCAACATATATAGTTGATTGCAAGTTTTACGTCAATAATAATCAAATCATCATCGTTTCCCAAAAATTTAGGATTTGACCATTCTGTATCCCCGTAATTTCATTAATCTTTTGTTTAGTAGCTGCATGTATTTTTACGGGTTTATATTCTTCAGGAATAACCTCTTCAGGAGGTGCAATGGGAGTGACTAACTTTTATTTTATTTCCACAAATAATATATGTTATGGTCCACGCTTCTGGCGTTGGTTGAACTCAAATATATTTTATCATGTGGAGATCTTCACTTTATATTATGTGGTCTATGTCTAGTAATATAAGGTGTAGTCACTCTTTTGTGATCAATACAAATGTATGACAATTACTTGCTAGATATTGCAAGATAATGATTTTATGAACTTCAGGTTCAATCATACTTGTACGTATATTCTCTTATGAACTTCAGGTTCAATATAGTACATTTTCTTGACATTCTTTAAGCTTCTATCTTCTCCCCCTAATGCCAGAAAATGTATATTATATATATATATGATTATTGGATTGGACAATAAAACTTAGCCCTTCAGGAGCATTAAATCGCAGGAGGGAAACAATTTATTCATTATTGTACAAGTAAAGTAGGGGAAGATTCATAACATGATTTATATCAACTATAAAAATTAATGAATAATATTAGCAGGTATATATGCATATTAATGTATAATGTATAAATTTTAAGATCCCATAATGATCAATATTGAGAGATATTTTAAAACATATGGGCTCTCATTTATTGTGCAAATCGGTCGACAAATTTGACCTCATTTTGGTCGTGATAGAGGTCAACAAAATTATCTAAAGCTTTACAAAAACAATACCCATGATGACGTCCATAATTAATATAAGGGGTGATTTTATTTAGGCACTTCTGGGCATGTTTCGTCTTTTTGATATCATCTTTATTTCATACTTCTTATTTGCACAAAATTTAGTCAACTGCTTATGCTTTTTTTCACGATACTTTGTAGTGTGTACTTCCGCACACCAAAAAAAATAAACAAGAAATGTATCGTGATTTTCCAACAACTCTCATGACCTTCAATAATCGGTGATGCATAACCCAAAAGAATATTGGGTCATTAGTTTGTAAAGTGATCAATAAATTATTATTTTTCTTTTACTGCTAATCTTTATATATCTATGAACTTCTGGTCATAGGGTTTGATTTAGAGATCGACGTGCATTTTTACTCAATTAGTTATTTGCACGTCGTTTAGATGGCCATATGAATCCTTCAGGGATTATCATAAAATTTCATAACCCTCTTTAAATGAATGATCTCTAAATATTTGTATAGTAGCATTTTATGAATATGAAGATATTCGCCTTCTGGGCAAATGCATGTCATTTTTAATAACAATGATCACATTGTAACATGGTGATTCAAATTCCACTATATTGTAGCACATTGTACTATATATATACATCTATCAAGATGAATATTATGTGCTCACGAGAGGAATGCTCGTATTGGTTGTGAATGATCATGTGATGCATCAAAATTAACAAGTAATAATCACATACTTGAACCACTTTACAAATACTCTTTTAATCAACATGATACTAAGAATTCATTTAACTTATACTAAGTAAGTGAATCAATACAAAGTTGCATGAGATATATATCATTCAATTTTAGAAGCACTACTAAATATGTAACTATTTCTTTTCAGGCTTCATTTGATCGAGAATTCATGAAATTTGGATCAATAACTCGATGTTTTGTCCAACCACAAAAAAAGACATGAGATTAAATCATAATACTTTTAAAATCATTTTAACAAATAGGATAGCAAAAGAAAATCACAACCTCCATTTTATCTTGATTTGATGCTTCTTTCTCTAGTCATTGATATTTAAAAGGCAATGAGTTAGGTTCAACGTCCATAATCCATGATAAGATGTCATTCTTATCCATGATGTCAAGTATAGAGTTAAAATCATAACTTACAAGCATCAAAGCATAATTGGTACATGCATGCAACTTATTACCTTTTTTCTTCTATCGGTGCATGCTAAATTAAACATCTCCAAACGGAATATATTATAATGTACGTGAATCATATGATAAACAAAAGTTGATATTAGCAATTCCAAAACCAACATATATTGATTGTATATATGTAGTCTCATTTATTTTATATATATACAAAATTATCATGATATATTCTATGCACCATGTGGGTAAATTAATTACCTCATGATGAACAAATACACATTCAAGATGTAAGTAAAACATCTATATATGCCTTTTAGATAGAAATTATGCATATCAACATATTAGCATGTAAATTATTAATATCTAGAAGAATCTCATCGTAACTGAATAAAAATCACAAGTATGGAAATATATTGGACTAAAGAAAATACTAACCAATATAAAACATTTTCTCACAAATTTTTTAATATAATAACCAATGCTAAACCATGACATTAGATTTTATTTTATTTTGTCTTTTGAACATAATTTGTTGGGTAAAAACAACAATTATTGACTGATGCATCAATGTATTATAGCACATGCCAGAATAACCAATAAAAAAAATCACGAGTTTAAAAATGTATTTGTTGTGCAAGATTTAAATTAAGAACTAAATAATGGTTCCCTTCCAACAGAAGAACATTAATATATTGACCAAAATAACAAAATAAATATCCGAAAAATCATATAATCATGTCACAAAAGATCTTATAAATCCTAATTTTTGTTGTTGTTGTAAAGCACTAAGATATACCATTGTCCGAGATTCACACGTCCAAAAATATTTTTTATTTCATGTTTAGAGTATACATATACAACCCTCAATTGATTGAAAATAATTTCTTTATTAATCATGCAAGATGGAATCACATTTCTAACCTTTTTTATGATCAAAACAAACAATTTTTGACAGATAAACGGAAGAAATTATGTATGTCACATTGAGAATCAAAACATGGATTTGTTACCTTGAGACTTGAGTGACACCAAAGGTTTTAGTCGGTAGTAGAACTTTCGTGCTGATAACGTGTTATAAAACAAGCAAACCAAAGATTAAAGATTGGGGATGAGAGAGATATGTATTTCATTTCATTGTCACCAAATATGTACAATAGTCTGTTATATATAGGGTGAGGATGTAGTAGGGGTTACAACCAAAATAAATGGAATTACACCATATTAATAAGAGTAAAATCTACTTAAGCTATTAGACATTAAGGAAGGTGGATCATCCACAAAACTTTTGGAATTCTCAACAAATGATTATTATTTTAATTTCTTTTTTGCTTAGATACTCACCCGAGCTTCGTGACTACCTGACTGGTCTGTGTGGGTCGGTGCCGGTAAGAGCATGTTTAACAGCGCCCGGGCTACCCCGGGCGCCCTGCATTCTCTCTCTGCCACGTCAGCTTCTCTCTCTTCCACATCAGCTCACCCAACCCATCCCAAAAACCCTCTTATCCATGCCCGGGCTACCCCGGGCGCCCTGCATTCTCTCCCCTACACGTCATTTCGGGGTCAATTTTAGGCAAAACACGAAAAATTATCAAAAAATTCTAGAAAATATAAACAAATAAAAAACTTATTTTCATAAAAATATATTTGAAAAAACAATTTTAAATGATTTTAAAAACATTTTCTAAACACAAAAACAGAAAATTTAAAAAAAAAAAAATTGACCAGTGGTGGGGGGACACGTGCCCCCCCACCAAGCTTTCTCCAGGCGCCTGGAGGCGCCTGGGGCGTAATTTCGGGCGGCCTGCCGCCCGAAATCACGCCCAGTTTTTTTCGTTAGTAATTTTTTATTATTAAAATTGCTGAGGTGTCGGGGCGCCTGGGTTTTTTTGCCCCGTTAAGGGTGCTCTAAGGGGAGGATTTTACACATTTGCCCATTAATTTCTAAAGTTACTTGAGCACACATATATTTCATCAGACGTGTTTGTGTACAACTTCGTAACGTAGATTTTCAACAATATTTCACATCAATATAGTTAGCATTAATAGTGTAAATAATGACCTTATTTTGTTAGTTAACAATTTCATTTACTTTAATTTCTTTAACAAATAAAGCAAAAGCAATAGTATAGCGAAGTTTAATAGGTGGGCAATGACATTTCCGTCTAGCAATTCAACACCACATCATTTTTAAAACTCAGTAGGGAAAAATATGTTTTCACTATTTTTCACGGGTCTGAAAGGAAACCACCATTGAATAATACATGAGATTTGAGCCCTTGTAGGCTTGTCCTTATAATGTTGATTTGCACCTGGGAAATTGTTATAAAGAGCACTAATTGGACTTCGAAACAAGAATATTTTATCCATTATGCATACTGCAAAAGATATAGTTGTTTTCTATAATAAAAGGTTGTAACCTAGAAATGAGTTACATACTTACATTTTCTAAAAAGTAGAAGTTAAGAAGAGGGGGATTTTGCTGTGATTTATCGGTAGCGGGGACAAGGAAGTTTTTAGTTAATACTTTCAAGTGCTTTCTGCTGCCCTCTAATCAAACGTTGCTGATTTGGTTATTAGTTTGGACTGTATTTCAAATCTATTGTAATTTGGGATTTACCGTAAATTAAGCTTGTGTTTGTTGTAGGCAACTAATTAGATAATTGACCAAGGAGTAAAATTTTGAAGTTCAAAATTGAGAAGGAACAACAAAGAGAGAGACGTATGCCGATACCAATCCTCAACGAGTGGATTCAAGTAGATACAGTTGATTGGCAGGTATAATTGGTCGAACGATTCCAACAGTAACGAAGCAAGCATTTACAAGTAAAAAATAGTGGATCAATTCCACCGAATAACAACCTTCCTACATGTGGCACTAGTGTCTAGTGGTTGGTTGTCGACCAAATAGATAAGACTCTATAAGAGCATAGGATTACTTTAAACTTTATTAAGAGAAAAAAGGTATCATGTGAGAACTGAACCTAAAAGCTAGCTTACCCTATGTGTAAGAGCACATGAGGCTTATAATCACATGGTATAACTTAAATCTACCAGTATGGGACTTTTTTTCACACATCAAACCTAACTAGAGTAAGTTTTGATGGTCACTAGTAAAAAGGTGAAGTTAAAATTTTAGTATGTTTTACTAACTCATACTAACTAGTTCAATTAGGAGATTTTTAGTTTTACAATAGTCAACACCAATGATCGGATCATGACAAATACCAATACCTGCATGCCAACACTAGAATTGGTCTTCGTTTTGATAGTTTAGTCTTCGCTATTCTGTAGGAACTTATTAATGTTTCATTTATTTCATTTTAAAATAGGTATTAGTTAATTGTTGGAATTTATATATTAGTTAGAGGGTAATGGGGTTGTATGAGCCCGTATAACCATCTTGGTTGTGACACCTCTTTTTTAGCTACTTTCGATTAGTTTTTTTCTCTGAAAATTTAAAGGTGAGATATACAATATATAAGGAACACGTGGTAAACTTTTCAGATAAAATAGACCATTGTAAACCTTGCTCCATACATTTCAAAATTTAGTATATTTCAGTAATTTAAATATGGAGATTTTAGATCAACAGTGAAACCTAAATTACAAGTTCCTCATTAGAATAAAAACATATATTCAATTTCAAAGATGGAAGATGCTTTGATTAAATAAGTTTGGAATATAATGTTAGTAAAATTTCAAGTTGAGAGACCATCATAAGAAAATAAAAATAAATCAAGTTGAGAGTGGACCATAATCAAGTCGGCGAGGTTGGAGGAGTCGAGGTCGGGGCGTGGGTTGGTCGCGTAGGCTTGCGGCGGATGCTTGGGTTGTGTTGGACGAAGGTTTGGGTTGTGTTTTTGTGTTAGGGCAGAGTAAACAAGAGGATATAGTGGGACGATTATCTTAAAAAAAACTAAACACGTCGGTTTCCATGAAAACCGACGTGGAAAACACACATATCACGTCGGTTTTCTGTAAATCGACGTGTTTAATTATTTCAATTTTCTCTGTCTAAAAAATAAATGATGTTGAACAATCAGTTTTTGTTATAAAAATAAAAATAAAAATAAAACCAATCACGTCGGTTGTAGGACAACCGACGTGAAAATGCCAATAAAACACGTCGGTCACACAAAAACCGACGTGACATAGGTATATATCACGCCGGTCGAACAAAAACCGACGTGATATACACCTATGTCACGTCGGTTTTTGTGCAACCGACTTGTTTAGGTTGTTTCACGTCGGTTTCTTAATACCCGATGTGACATGGCGACGTCATTGCATGTTTTTCCAGCAGTGCCTCTTCTTATTCTTCCCATTTTTGGGATTTTTGACTCTTTCTTGAATAAGAGTCCTATCAATTACATTCTCATGTTCAGGATCTAAAGTGAGATAAGATATATAGTATGAAAAAAAGATTTTAGTAGGTTGTCCTTGTCCTTAGAGACAAACCTAGGATAAAGATAATGGTGGCTAGTGTATGTAAATGTTGAGAGAGATGGAGGTGTGTTGATGAAGAGAGAAATCCCCACTGCAATCTTTTCCGGTACCAATAGGTTCCTTCTTGTGTTTTTGTGGCTTTGTGGTATAATCTTGAGTTGGGAGGAATTTTTTATGAATTTAAGACATGTTTAGTGTATTGCAAGTAATTTACCCAAAACACAATTTCATCATTTCATGAAACTAGATCATATTCGAACTTTATTTTTGTTGTAAGCAAATCACATTGTTTAGTAACATTAGTAGGGTTGTAAATAGAGCGGGTTTGACCTGCCGCCCTGCTTCATGCGAGTAACGGACAAAAAACTCTACCTGCCAACCCGTAACCCGCACAACTCGCCTAATAAGGGGGCGGGTTTCAATTTTCTTGCAACCCACCCCCACATAACCCGCCTAACCAGATAACCCACAAAACCCATCTACCCGACCAAACCCGCAACCACTCACAGTGTCACACTCAACCTTACCAAAGTATGTTGTTTGTTGGCATTTGTTATGTGAAATGACAGTCTCAAGTTTTATTATAAATTAAAATGTGATTTGGAAGTTATGTGTTCATGAGCATTTACATGGTTCTCTTGAGTTGTATACTCTTTGTTTTGCTACTCACATTCCTTACTTATATGTTTGATGCTTTCATTTTTTTAAACATCAAGTAAGATAAGATCTGAATTTTTTATTTTTTTTATTTTATTAGGAAAAAATCTTAAAGACAAAGAATAACTCGTCCTGCCCTGCCCTGCCCCGCCTAATCCACCTTTAGGTGGGGTGGGTAGTGGGTTTTTTTGCGCCGTCACACCTCGCTTACTTGCTTAACTTAAGCAAGATGGGTAGTGGTGGGGCAAAAACCCGCCCCACCCCACTTGCACCTGTAAACATTAGATATTCATGACATTAACTCTATTATAATTTAAAGGAACCATTAGTAATTTGACAACTACTAGACGTCGCAGGAGGTCATTGGAGATTCGACAAACTTCCACCAAGCTCGAAGTCAGGTTTCGACGATTAGGAGAGAAATTCCTTGGCTATACTCTTTGGAATTGAATTGTTATATATATCGTACTCAACTAATTTAAAAATGTGCATACAAATACGTTATTTCCAATCAATTATATGTCAAGTATTTGGGAAAGAAATTCCTTGCTAATACTCTTCCGAAATAATTTACCAACTAAAACAAATAAAAACAATGTGAATACAAAATACGTTCTTTCCAATTAAATACATGTCAATTATTTGGGAAAGAAATCCTCGCTGATACTTAACAGAAATAATATACCAACTATAACACATAAAAACTATGTGCATAACAAAGTACGTTCTTCCAATTCAATTACGTACAAGTCAAGTATTTGGAATGATATTAAATCCTTCGTTGATATTCCTCCGAATCAATTTACCATCTAAAACAAAGAAAGAAAACTATGTGCGCGCTTACCAAATGAAATCTATTTATTCGTAATTACAACTTTCTAAAATAACTATTTCTTTGCTTGACATTCTTTCCTTTTCGCTTCAATCGATGATATGCTAAAATCATTATAAATTCATTGGTTGCGCTCCAACTGTTGTACCACTTTCTTTTGATTATTTTACTTTCTTTAATTTGCTAGTAATTGTAATTTGAATTGTTTCATACAAAGTCAGATCATGGTTATTGTCGTTTGTCATAATTTAGAGACTGACGTTTCATCTCTATTTTTACTTCGGATTTCGTACGACAGTTTTTTGTGAGTTTTATTTGGATTGCTTCAGTTGAATCCGTTCAATTACCGGTTTGATTATAGAATTTGTTTTTCTTCTCATCAATTTTCAAACAAGAAAACATTTGATACAATTGGATTTCATTAACGTACTATCAAATTCGATCTCTCCGACCGTTATAACAACTACACCAAATCAAAAAAACTAAATAAAAAAAACTCAATCCACAACTACACAAAAAGTATGAGCACGAACTAGAGGAGGAGGAGGTCGTGGCTGCGGTGACGGTGGTTGCGGAGGAGGGTGCGGTGACGGTGGTTTCGGAGGCTACGGAGACGGTGCAAAGGGACGGAGAAGGGGAGGAGAGCACAAGAGACGTCGTTGCGGTGCCGGAGACGGTGCAGATCGGTCGGAGATTGGTCGCAGATGAGAGTTCGGTCGCGGGACGACTAGGGTTTGGGTGAGTTTTCGCTTGAGAAGAATGACAGAAACGCGTCTGTTCGATATCTTTAAGACCAATAGACGTCGGATGTTATAGATGTTCGACGTCTATACCCCCGACGTCTATATGCAGGGGGTCTAGACGTCGGACATCTATAACATCCGACGTCTATATGGCGACGTCTATACCCTATAGACGTCGGATGCACAAGGTATTCCAAAAACCAACATCTATGGGTCGACGTCTATACCCTATAGACGTCGGATAAACGCGGTATTGAAATAGCCGACGTCTATAGTACCACATAGACGTCGGCATTGGTAACGACCGACATCTATTCTGTCATCTCTCTACTAGACGTCGGTTGTTATAACGGTCGACGTCTATTTGGCGACGAGTAAAGCCTATTCTGTACTAGTGAAATGTCGAACATAGTTTGCTCAAAGGTGGAAGAGCATGAGAGGATCCACTGAAAATGGTTTCCCAGGGCCTTTCTGTTGATGAAAATGGGAGTTTTAGTGTCTGCTTCCTTTTTAAATGGAATTCTGGAAGCTCCCCATAAATAGATGCATATCCATATGTATTATCTATAAAAAGAAGCAAAAATGGTAAAAAAATCAGAGTGATATAAAGTAAATATGATATCCAAATAATGTTCCCATTAAACTACAACATACAATAATCAGGAAGTGCTACAAAGAAAATAGAACAGAAACCAACAGATTGGCGAACAAGGCAGAAAACACCCATACCTGATTCTTCCACGGGAACAATCACAGATTGGCGAACAAGGCTGTGCGGACCGGAGTTGGTTGGGGAGCTCCGGCGTTCTTCGTCGTTCTTCACGAAGAGATATGCCAAGTTCTTGCATTAGAGGCCTTATTGCTCACCCAAGTTGGGGTGGAGTTGTGGTCGGTCGCGGGAGGTCGGACACCTCGCCGGCGACGAGGAAACGGCGTAAAATCCTTGGCTGGCGCAAGGTTTATGTCGACCAAGGGTCGACCGGTTTCCTTCAGGCGGTCGACCGGTTTAGTGTTTTCGCCCGAATTTAACCAACACCGGTAGAACGATGTCGTATGGCGGTCGACTGGTAGTGCTTGTGCTGGTGGGTTGGGGTTTGCCTGAATGTTTTCGGTCGAACGAGATCCTTGAATCATTCGACCGTTGCTTCGTGTTTCGCGTGGACCGGACGTTGACCATCCAAATGGTCGACCGTCCTAGACCTTTTGTCCGACCGGAACTTAAGTGAACTTAATTGTATAGTATGTTGTTCGACCGGTTGTTGTGTCTTGTTCGACCGGTAGATGACCTAGAATGCTAGGATGCCCTGGTAGTTTTCGGTCGACCGGGACCCCTGAGTCGGTCGACAGAATAGACTTGTGTGATTTTGACCAGACTCTGGATTTTGACCATGTATCGGTTGACCGGTTTTAGATCTCTGTTCGACCCCGTTGGGGATTGAGTTTTGAGCACAGAGTTTGACCGTTGTAGGCATTCGGTCGATCGATTCCTTTGCGGAAGCGGTCGACCGGTATACCTTTTCCGGTCGACCGTTTGAGCCCAGAACTGAATCCTGATCCTAGTGGAGTCTCTGTCCACGGAAACCTGTGTCCTCGCTTGGAGTGTGAGTCGGGAGTTGACGGTGGGTACGTTGCGTGTGCCTGCCCAGGGACCGCCGTGTGGAAGAGTGTGGATACTTGGGACGTGTCGCCCCTGTGTTATAGAGGGTGGCGTGGTTTATTCTTAGTTCTCGTATTAGAGTAGCATCCTGAGTGATTGTGGATCACATTGCTTCAGCGAGGACGCAACTGTCGTTGGGTGAAGTGACTACCGGCCTGGATGGCTACGGAGGCCGCTGCCCTGCTTTTATAGCGGTGGAGTTGGTGTCTGCACGTGGAGCTCGATGACCCTGCGGACTTTGGTTCGGATCTGTCGATTGTCTGGCCCTCTGTGTGGTGGATATGTTCGACTGGCCTTGATAGGCAGTGATTGCACGAGCCCGTGCGGCCTGTGTGGCGGCAGGGAGGATCGTGTGTGGCCTGTGTGGTTGTGGCGATGGACATCCGATGATGATTTTCGACAGGTAGCTCGATTGGGCACCTATCGAGTGAGATACTGTGCGGTCTGTGTGGCGCCGGTGATGGACCGACCCGAGCGATGACTCCGTTGGTGTGGTGGTGGACCACGATATTTTCAGATCTGATTCTATCTGTGCGGAAGTGCGAACGCCTCCTCATCGATCCCTTTGACTTGTGTAGCCGCGTATGGGGATGTGTTACGTACTATCTGCTAGACCGTATGTGCCTACGGTAGGTTTCCACGGAGACCCGATGTTTGTGGACCGTGTGACATGTGTGGCACCGGTGGTTGTGGACTGTGCGGCCTGTGTGGCGGCGGCGATGCTGTGGACCGTGCGGCTTGTGTGGCGACGACAATGTTGCGGACTGTGGGGTCTGTGTGGCAGCGGTGGCGGTTGTAGACCGCGCGGCCTCTGTGGCAGCGGGAACGATCGATGGACGGATGTCCTGTTTTGCCCTTGGTGGGAATGTTATTTTATTACTTTGTATTCATGTCATACTATACTAGTATGATAATGCATATAAGTGAGCTTGTCATACGGGATTTCCTTATGGAAACTCAGGCATCGTTGTTATGTTTATTTTCAGGACCGCGTTAGGTTCCGGCGGGCGGTGACCGAAGGAGATTGCACTTTGGGACGGAATCATGTTGTTTGCCTATTTTAGGTTGTTGTGATTACACGTATTATGTTTTTCGTATTCGGATGTAATCACTCTTTTGACAAACTCTTATGTAATATGATGCACCAGATATATTTAAGTTTTTCTTTGAGTAATGTCCCCACTCTTAATGGTTTTTATCCTTGTGGTTACTTGATTTAAAAAGTTTAAATTTTCTGTTGTTCGGGAATGTTATATCTAGTGTAGCACATGCAGAAAAAAAATACAGAGAGAAGTGTAAAAGTGATAATTTACTGTAGTTGTATGAACCAATGAATCGGCATCTCCGGCCAGCTTTCTCGTTAGGACCCTTTTTAGCATTCGATGTGTCCTCCCATATCTAATACAAGAATGCATAGGACTTATATGGTCAGAATGAATATCTAGAAGCATTCAAGTGACTGTGTGTTGTACTTGAAGTCACCTCCATGAGAAGAGCTTGCTGCCATGGTATTATCAGGGCTAAACACAATAGCAGAAATCCCAGCATCGCTGCACAGAACAAAATCATCCGGATTGGTTTAAATATGGTAGCCAAATATATAACCACCTTATAGTTAATCCTATTAAGTAATAACTTATACCATATTCATACATATAAAGTAAAATTTGTTCAGGTACTCCTAAAACTTCTTTCGTCGTCGTTTGACTTTTGAATATGATGCCTAAGCAGAATTGGATGCATCATGGACGAGGGAAGGGAAGAACAGATCAACACTACGATGAAATTATACACAAGTTTAGATGCTGCGGTTTCGTACATCAGCTTCATTCATGGGAAGTTGGGAACCAACCAACATCACCAATCCTTGATGTAACAAGGTACGGCAGAAGAATAAGGCATACCTATGAGGCTCATGAACGACGGTAGATAACATATACTCTCCAGCCCGAGAACCACGTGACCAAAACTTTAAACTAGTAAATCCTCCTATCTCTTCCTCGGGAAGCTTGACATCTACAGTAGCCATCACAGAGGAATCAACCGGAGAGAGACCAAAGCCACAGTAACCTGAGACCGAATTCAAAATATCATGACAAGTTGCTCCCTAAAACCAAGCAAATGTCAATGTTCCCTGTAGACAAAGATATCTATCTATGGGCCCGTAGGGAACAACCAATGGTCATTGTTACTCAAGAATGACTTATATGGAATTCAAGAAATAACACACTTTTCAAGAAAATATATGTAAATCCCACTATCCTATACATGTCAAAAATTTAAAAATATATTTGGTCAGAACACTCCATTTTACTTATCAGTTATATCCCCAAAAGTTACCGACACCAGAAAATAATAGTATCACCATTGAAAATGGGATTCATGGATATTTTTTTACCTTTCTATAGGTTTTAGGAATCAAGATACACAAGCCTGTTTTTGGGGCATGCATGCTGAAAGAACCTAGAGAGAAAATATTAAAAGGAAAATAAATATTGCAAATAGTTGTGGATGTGTTCTCACCGTAATAACATCAACAGGAGAGTAGTTCCTTTCAGAAAACACCATTTATGTGTGGATTCTCTTCTAATACTTTTAGTACTCATTTAAGTATTCCATGTTCACTTGTCAATTAGGTAGAGATCTGTAGAAGTTAAATGATTTTTATTCTGTGGACCCACCCATGTCTTTGGAGTTTGATAGGGTTCCTCAAAGAGTCTGCTGCCTCACATCAACATCACAAACTAAAATGTTTAAGCTGATAGTTACTATTCAGTGCTTAGGCAATTCGAGACTATAACAAGGATGTTACTGTAATTAATACTCAAGCCATTGTTGATGTGTTTTGAGTTTCTTAACGTATATCTACTAATTAGAGGTTAATCCTACCGCTGGCGAATACATTTTTTGTGTTGTAAAGTCCTTCAGAAATGTTCAGGTGCGGAGAAGGCCAGCTTTTGGCCACGCATATCCCATGGGAGGCGATTATTCTTTAATCACCAATGAAGGACACCATATTCTCGATGTCATTTTCACATCACCAATAAAAGATATATGTGAGTCATTTTGGAACTCATTTTTTTCATTTTTATGGGATAGCTTTACTTGTAAAGAACTTCTGAGGTTATTGAAACATTTAAGGTATTTGATTCCTCGAACTTCAAACTTGATGATTATTTCAAAGGCTATTTTTGTTTACATGTGGGCATGGTAATTTACCTCATCTAGTGAGTACTTGAGTAGCAAAATATTGGACATGTTCTGACATAATTTAGTTATAAGTTTGCCCACTGTTTAAAATATTTCCCATTTCAAACGTTTCACTAACTTTTTCGTATTTTGTATGTTTCATTGATGTTTTAAAGTTCAAGTTGTGGAGAAGCTGGATCAGATTGATGGTTTTGTTGGGGACGGACTAATAATTGATGCCCTTTGAGTTCTCTTGCCCATGACGAGCTATCACAGTATTTCTTTACTTTCTTATATATATTAACTTCATCGTCAAAAAATTACAGTAACGAATTCAAGAAATCATGATTTGCTTTAATTTGACACACGACATAAAATATCCTTATAATTTGAAGAAGACTATTAGATGCCTTGAATTTTGAAGAGGTGTTAGAGGAAACGTCTTTTGAATAATTGCTAAATCTACATAGCAATAGCATTTTGATGAAAACTCATGAGCATGTAAGAAAATACAAATAGCAACAGATGATTAAGATTCACTAGTGATTATTGTAACAGCTTCAGAAGCAACTCATCTAACTATCTGCAAAATATTCTGCTTCAGAAATCGTCGCATCTGCTTTATTACATTTTATAGTTTCCCTTGTTTCCCGCAAATGCATACCATTTACTCTGGTTTTGGCATTCCCAGATGCACAACTATTATCACAGTGCAGGACGGATTGCAGATCGTTGATAATCTATCAATGAATACAATGAAAGATTGATAGATAGAAGATTGCAGAATAAGTAGGAAATACATATATAGCTTTTACATTTTGTATCAAACTTGGCATGTTGTTGATCCGATTTCTTTCCAAGAAGCTTAAAACAAGGTGTTTGTCAAAATTATTGTTCCAAAAAACAAATGAGCTGTTACTATAAAATGACAATCTGGGATTTTTCGGATAGTTGTGTTCCCATGCCTTACCCTACAACTTGTAATAGTTACGTTCTTCTTGCTTAGTGATTGTCTTCTGCCGATCAATGCATGGTTATGTGCAATGTTTAACAGTACTAAAAATGTTTACTATGTACTCGTAACCAAACCAAAAGCGAAATGGAGTAGGAACACACACAAGTTGAGAATGATTTTTTTTAAGATCTTTGAAAATATTGAAGCCCTACGGAAACATTAAAGTGTTTTTTTGCTTAAATACTCTTCATATCCACTTATAATACCACTAATACCTTTCTTCTTCTTCTTCTTTTCTCATACCTTTTTTTTCTCTCACCTACCTAGCATACGTTCTCTATTAACCTGCTACTTGTCAATATCTTTGGATTTTGTACAGATCTTCGAGATGCACAAGTATAACAAGCAAATTAAACACAGATGGAATAATTAAGTGGATTGTGATGGTACCTGACTCGCGAACACCTTACCTACCATAGGTAATAGCTTTAAATAACACACGTAACAGTCTTAAATAATACTTCACGTTTCCGATAGTGCTAACTGCCAAATTCTTAACAGGATTAGTGACCTTTTTTGAGTAATTCTTAATACAATTAGTGACTTTTTTTAGGAAATACATTAGTGACTGTTTTGTTTCGGAAACATTAAAGTGTTTTTTTGCTTAAATACACTTCATATCCACTTATAATACCACTAATACCTTTCTTCTTCTTTTCTCATACCTTTCATTTTTTCTCTCTCACCTACCTAGCATACGTTCTCTATTTTATATGGTTAAATGAGATCTCAAACCTGCTACTTGTCAATATCTTTGGATATTGTACAGATCTTCGAGATGCACAAGTATAACAAGCAAATTAAACACAGATGGAATAATTAAGTGGATTGTGATGGTACCTGACTCGCGAACACCTTACCTACCATAGGTAATAGCTTTAAATAACACACGTAACAGTCTTAAATAATACTTCACGTTTCCGATAGTGCTAACTGCCAAATTCTTAACAGGATTAGTGACCTTTTTTGAGTAATTCTTAATACAATTAGTGACTTTTTAAGGAAATATATCAGTGACTGTTTTGTTTCGGAAACATTAAAGTGTTTTTTTGCTTAAATACTCTTCATTTCCACTACAAATATCATTAATACCTTTCATTTTTTCTCTCATACCTTTCTTTTTTTTTCTCACCTACCTAGCACACGTTCCATATTGGATTTTAACTAATTAAGTATACCCATATTGGATTTTTGAAACCCTTAAAACTTTTTCAGCAAGTCATACAAATTGTGTCCTTCTTACTTGAAATCCTGACACGGCCCCTAGATATACATATATGCTTGCTAAGGTTAGTTGGTGACTCAAACACTAACCTACCCTGAACTTGCTCAAATATTCGTATGGGGATTTGTGCGCCGAAATCTTTCGAGGCGTTTGTTTCAGTTTTGGAAAAGAAAAGAAAAAATCCCTTTGTTTTCCTATATAATCTTGAATGTATAAGAAAATTCTCCCTCGGTTTTTCATCTCCTACTTTAGGTAACCAACGAAAACCGCATGAAAGTTAAGAATCACATATAAACATGTTAAATATCTTAAGAATAGTATAAACTACATAATACTTTTAATAACAAAAATATAAACACTACTTTTGAAAAATAAAAATACAAAATACGTGATTATTATTAAACAATAATAATGAATAAAAAATTGACAAAAAATATTATGTACGAGAAGTAACTCATGATAATTTATCTTAAACTTAACATGTATACATATATTAAATAACAATAATTATATATTTCATAAACCGGTAATAATACAAACATTAACACTACTTTTAAAATTAAAATAAATAAATTGCATGATTAGTTTTTATATTCAAAATAATATATAACAAAATTATGAACCAAAAGCAAGAATATGGAACATGTGGCATGTTTAACATTACATTATTTTATTCGTAGAAAACATATTACTAATTTTCAAGCTTGGAAAAGATATTGGCAATTTGCTTGAAGATTTTGATGATGAGTTGAATGATACTGGGAAATAGTAATTTAGGCTCTAAAATATATGAAAATGTAAAGATGCAACTCAAATTTGATCATCTCAACAATAAAGAAATAACTAATAAAATTGTTAGGAACGATGACCCTTTAATCACAAACTAAATATTCTACTAAATGCGGAAGTAAAACTAAGTAGGGATACAACAAGCAAGCCATAAAATTGACACCGGATTGTTATAGAGGTTCGATCACAGTCACCGTGATATAGTCCTCTCTTTCCAACCCCATTCGATCCTCTGCCCCCACTCAAGTTTACACTTAATCCTATCGACTCAATACTTGAAAAAAATACAAGTCTTTGTCCAAAGTTTTATTACAATCTTGAGTTTTTGTTACAATGCTTCTTCTCTTGATAATCTTAATCAACGTATTAAGATGATTTACACACATAAGTATATATGCAATGCATGGAATCATGTTTGTCTACTTTGATTGATTAGGTTGATTGATTAAGATTAGTTTGATAAATCATTAAAATTAACATGTATTAAGGCCTAAAAGTCAACAATCTTCCCATTTTTTATGATGACAAACATATGTCTTAATGCTTGAGATTAAATTTAATTCTCACATTTCTATATGATTTCTCCCCCTTCATATATATGAACTATGCATGTATATAATGCTCTATTATCAATATGCATAGTATAAATTAATTTAAGCTCAATCTTTTATCACAAATTAATACATTATGCTTTTGCAATTGCAATCTTGCTTGGTTGATTTTTTTATATGTAGTGAGGTTATCTTTCTTAAACTTGATTGTACTATCTATATTATGTTAGTCTTTTATGTGTTAAATCAATAGGTTTCATATATGTTGACTAGAAAATTATATATTTTATTTTTATGGGATACTAGTAATATCTACAAGCAACAGAAACAACATAAATTTGATTAAAAGGAAACTAGATTCCATTAATCAGGTTGAAACGATGAACCATCGACGTTGATTCTAATCCTAACCAAAAATACTTCTTAATTTACGCAAAACATGATGAAGGATACCAAGATCACTAAACAAAAGTAACCCAACAAAATTCCAAAGTTGATTTTCTATTTCCATTTTCTACCAAAACTCCATTTTTCCTAAAAAAGCATTCCTCCAATGGGAGAGAATGTGTTGATGGTGGGGTGAGTGGTGGTTGGGATTGAGAGATGGTTAGAGAGATGAAGAAGTCGAGAATGATGGAGTAGGAGGATGACATGCTTTTTTGTTCCTTGTTGGTGTTTTCATTATGGGTATTTTTTATTGTAGTATAGGTATTTTGGTGTTATATGTTAAGTATTTTCATATTATAGTTTTTATTATTCTGTATTATTTAATGTTTGTATTTGTAACGCCCCGAGCCCGGACAACTACTCACCCGCCCGAACCCGGTGCATTAAGATACGATCCACGAACCTGGCCGCTGCGCACTCTGATATTTAAATCCATCTGATAGGCCCATAATTAATCTGAAAAATATAATTAACAAATTGTGAGCTCGACAGCCCGCAAGTTCCAACCGTCAATCAATCATAATCATAATCATGTGGAAAATAATACAGAATATGACATTCAGTCAATGAGCACAATCAAGAGACATGCATCACAAATAAAATGCATGCATAACAATCTGAAACCCCCATTAAGATTCGACCACATCCTGTGCTTCTGAAATCTATCAATCTGTCAGACGCACACCTGGTAGCTCCACACTAACGACAGACAGCTCTTTCCTAAGTTGCTCTACCAGAAACATACACACAGCCACAGGACATGTCGACCGAAACACCACCATGCAATCATATGCATATCCATAAAATCAATATTAATGCTCAACATGCATGCAACTACGAATATCAAGAGAGACAGGCATGATATGAAACTGAATAATAACGAATCAGTACTTGCCTCAAAATCTCCATCTTTTTCTTCTCTATATTCTTCTCAAAATTTCATCTTCTCCTAAAACCACACAATCATCCAATAATCTTAATTAGTCCATTAAGATATTTGATTATTACCTCAACTTAAAAATCAGGATATTACATTCTACCCTCCTAAAAAGAAATTTCGTCCTCGAAATTTGATCTCAATACTGTCTCAATCCGAACAAAATCAATACAAAATTTTCAACTCATTATTTATCAAATCTAAAAACCCAACACCACTTATCGCTCATAATTTAGATAATCAATCCAACTAAATCAAAATTCACATTTGAATCAATAGTCAATTCTTCTAAATCCAATTTCTTAAATTCCAATCCAATCAAATTTTTATTTCAAATCCAAATCCCGACTAATTCCGAGGATCGTATTGCTCTGATACCATTTTGTAACGCCCCGAGCCCGGACAACTGCTCACTCGCCCGAACCCGGTGCGTTAAGATATGATCCATGAACCTGACCGCTGCGCACTCTGATATTTAAATCCATCTGATAGGCCCATAATTAATCTGAAAAATATAATTAACAAATTGTGAGCTCGACAACCCGCAAGTTCCAACCGTCAATCAATCAGAATCATAATCATGTGGAAAATAATACAGAATATGACATTCAGTCAATGAGCACAATCAAGAGACATGCATCACAAATAAAATGCATTCATAACAATCTGAAACCCCCATTCAGATTCGACCACATCCTGTGCTTCTGAAATCTATCAATCTGTCAGACGCACACCTGGTAGCTCCACACTAACGACAGGCAGCCCTTTCCTCTCTCGGGTGGCTCCACGCTGTCCGCTAGGCAGCTCTTTCCTAAGTTGCTCTACCAGAAACATACACACAGCTATAGGACATGTCGACCGAAACACCACCATGCAATCATATACATATCCATAAAATCAATATTAATGCTCAACATGCATGCAACTACGAATATCAAGAGAGACAAACATGATATGAAACTGAATAATAACGAATCAATACTTGCCTCAAAATCTCCATCTTTTTCTTCTCTATATTCTTCTCAAAATTCCATCTTCTCCTAAAACCACACAATCATCCAATAATCTTAATTAGTCCATTAAGATATTTGATTATTACCTCAACTTAAAAATCAAGATATTACAGTATTAATTCCTGTTGAACCAAAAAAAAATGGTACTCAGTGTTGTTTGGAGTACGGGTTTTTATAGATTGTAGACTGGGTGTTTGTTGGATCGATATGGCCTAATTAATCTAATCACTCCTTACTCAAGTGTTAATGATGCAACAAAAATAACAATTAAAACAAGTCAAGTAGTGTAAGGCAAAACACAGAAGACATGGCAATTTTTACAGAGGTTCGACACCCACAACCCGGGTCTTAGTCCTCTCTTGCAAGTTTTGCTCGATCCCACGAGCTTCGCCTACGTCTTCACTAATCCGATCTTTGTTCCGGGCCGAGACCAAACCTTTACAAAGCAAACTCGCGAACTATAACATCCCCTTCCGTACGGTCAAAGCGGAAAACAAAATAAAAAGTTGAAGGAGATAATTACTGGAAGACAATAGAAGTCAATAAAAGATAATACGAGCTTCATTAGTTCAAATATACATATACGTGTTTCAGGATTCAAGAATAATACATGTACACGACGTACAAATCCGAGAATGAATACATTAAAGAGGTATTAAAAGAATCAATAATAATTGCCAATCAAATTCTAGGTGCATAGAGACATAAAACAAACTAAACACCACCTATGCAACTATATGTCATGAATGTCATGCATGTACCGCCACTTCAAGATAGTTACCTGCAAAATATAAATTCACCACATTATGAGTTTGGGAAAACTCGTATGTCAATGGATCAAACTTAAACAAGCAATTTACTAGTCAAACTCAATCAATAAATGCAATCCAACTTACAATAATGAGAACGACCATAGCAATATAGCTCAAAGCTGATACACTTAAATCAATACATTAATTGTTCAAATTGAAATAACATGTTCAACAAAGACAAAACCATATAACATTTCTAGTTCATATTTTCCTGCAAGTGTAAGTCTAACGATACATTGAACTTGAGCATAAATGCTCCACAATAGTCATTTCCAATACGATCAAGTGCCACAATTTAAAGAACTCGAATTTAAAAGTGAATCATAGTTCACACATATATATGATCTTAAATAGACAAAACATAATGAACTAAAGCATATTCTTGCATCATATTTCCCATTTCAAAAAAATAAAAATCAATAAGCAATATGAACTAAATAACAAGCATGTGTCTTAGTTCCCATTTCAATGCAGTCAATCATTTCATTAATGATACATACATGTATCAGGGATTCCTAAGGAAACCCACCACTGGCACGTGCGGTCTTCCAGTTAGTGTATGACCCGTCCCCACACCCATTTTGTAATCATAACCATTTCAAAACACTTTTAGTTTCGATATTTATCCAGTTCAGTTCATTGTGGGTCCCATACACCAACTTGTGTTAATACGATAGATAATAGATCTATATTTGCAGTCCTACAGCCGCCAATTGTCCCGTCGGGCTCAATACTCCGAAGAGTTCAGTATGCTCTTAAAGAGCCAATAGTGCCAAACCCACAATTTATTTTTCAGTGTTAAAACAGTAGTGTGTAATTCACCACCCTTGTTATTCCATCAGAATAACTCACAATTGGGTCTATCAATAATCACTAACTCATAGGTTAGTTCAAATGACTTTGGTAATAATTAAATCATAATTTACTCATAAACTATGAGCAACAAGACCAATGATATAAATTTCAATATTCATTGTCCAACATGAACAATGATTTAACTAGAACTCACTATTTTCAACAAGCAACAAAGATGCTAGCATGCATTAGCTAATAGATTCAAATCACATTAAATCAATGTCATTAAAACACAATCATATGCAATAAAGATCCATATGTGATTGCCCAAGACTTCTGCAAGAACTTGGGACCAAAAATACAATTTATCATTAGCCAAACTCGACAATTAAAAATCACAATATCCAGTTGGGTATCAATCTTTATCATTATTATCCATTCCCTGTAAAGGGTAAATTTACATTAGATCGAGTGATGACCACCAGATACTATTTAAAATCGATTCGATACACTTTCTTTCGGAAACAATCATATAAGACATGAGGCAATTGCATGAAAATATAGACCAAGTAGCACTCAAATAAGACGATCATGCACTCTAAAACACTACTAAGTCATGTAGTCAACTTGCAAAGATAACATTCATCAATTAAACATGCATTTAACAAAATGCTAAAGACATTAATAATAACCATCGACTAAGACATAAACTAATAATGAGGTTAAACAATGCAAGTACCAACACATGAGCAATTATACTCCTTTAGTTCTCATCCAAAAGATATTTTCATAGTTAACCTAATATAACCATAATTTATGGGAAATCCAAACTGATAAAAAGACAATCTAGAACTAATACATTCCTCTTGAAGATCATTTAACTTCAATACAGTAAAGACATATATGCACTATGATTCCAATTATTTTACACCACGGCAACAAACCGGTGGACACCCAACAAGACCTATTTCTTAGGTGCGCATTCATCCCTTATCTTGGAATACTATCTGAATCCACCATCCATTCGGTTATGCAAGACAATGAGTCAACACATTTATCATGACTACTACCATTTCTATCTCTATGAAGATTGTAAAACAACATTAAGGTTAACATAACCTATGTAAACCAATACAATACTTGACAAAATACAATTTAAATCATATCATGTAACCCTTTGTTCGAAAATATCGAATATAAAATAAGCACAAAGGTCGAACATGAATATGTGATCTAGCCAAAATCATTGTATCTCACTACCTTAAATTTATGAAAGTACAACATCGAGTGTAAAACAATATGTTGAGTTCAAAGCTTCAATATCACTTAAACATGACAAACCATAGGTTTGGCTACATGCACAATACCACCCAAGATTAGTTGCAAGGAGTGAGAAATGATTAAATAGAAAACTAACTCAAACGTCATTAAGAGCTATGGTTAATCAAATTATTAATGATAAAACAATGCATTGTTGTTATCGATTGGTCACCTACACTATTGGGTTTTTAAGACTTAGACACTTACTTATTGATGACCATGCATTGAATACACAATCCAAGCATTCAATCGCCAATTTATTATTCTAGTTCACTAAGAGTCACAATACCAACAATAAAACCCTATGAAGTCATTATAAGGTTACAACATATATCAATCATCTTGCTTAGTACATAAGGACCACAACAACTTTGGTAAATCCAAAGTTCATAGAAATGCTTAAAAATAATTGATAATCATTGCAATTATATTGCCCACAATTGAGTATGGAGTCATGAATATTGACACGAAATTCCATCATTTAATTTGTATGCACAATGCCACTCAAGATGCAACTACAATCATGTACATTCCTTCCGGTCATCCTACCAGTCAAGGCAATTAAATCTGACAAAATCGATGTAACCAATTATACCATTAAGACATACATTATCTTAGTAACCCACATAATTGACTTCAAAACATGAATAATAAGGAATTTGCATAATCATGAGATAGTTATTGGTTACTAACGTATCTTCTCAATCTTAGACACTAACATGCATCTTATAATTGAAAGAGTGATGGTTACACTTCCTATATGCTTGTCTCCGTTCTACCCAAACTTATGATCACTTGCCCCAAAACATTCTCATTATCCAAGGCAAAGGTCATGTAAGGTAGACTCTTATCTCGAACCATAACAAAGTCATTAGGTTGATTTGGCAATTCAATCATTCTACCCTTTTATTCGAATATCATGAAAACCAATAGTATTGACATTTCGAATGCTTCACTACCATATGAAAGAATAAGTATTTAACACCCTATGGTTGCACGTTTTCTCCTAGGTTGCACCGTAATATTCACAAATACAATGTGATGATCATAGGAAATCTTATTTAGAACTTCAAATGATAAAGCAAACCAATGCATAGACACATCCCATAAAACAACAAGAGACTCAACCTAGCATTTCATCATACACCTTGTGGGCATAAAATTACCCACTTGAAAACATGAACCAAGACATCCCAAAAGGAATGGTATGGTCTCCATTATGTTCAATGGGTTTAAACACATTTTAAGTGCAAAACAAACCATTAAACATTAATACAAGGATTTTATCAAAGATTAAGATGACTACTAAAAGTTTGGTTAAGTAGATGCAAGGACGTACCTACGTTTGCGAGTCCCTCTAACCGATCGAGCCCCTTTTTGAACCACCACACATCTTTGATGGCAACAACACCCGGAGAGCTCTAGTTCTTCCGCCTTGGAAGAGTCTCATCGAGTTTGATAGGCTTCAAAGGTGTGATTGCAGTCCATTGCTGAAGAGGAGAAAGTGGTTGCAGCAGACGCCGAAGAAGAGGGTAAAAGGTGAGAATCGGACCGCCAATGCTGACGTGGTCTCCCACGCCATCCTCCTCCACCTCTACTTCCCCCTCTCTCCCAAGAACCCAAAACAAACCCTCTACCGTCTACTAGTGGGGAGATATTTGTTTGGGAAAAAAGCAGCCAAGTCCTCAAATTTCTCACTTAGATTTAGTCCAAAACATTCCTATATTCCATGTAAGTCCACATCCAACATATATATATATATATATATATATATATATATTCTCAACCAATGCTTTAGATTAGGATATTACACAAACACCCTCGCTGAGCTTGGTTTCTTCTCTCACAACCCGAGAGGGATGCTTCACTCTGGAAGCCTTGTACAACAACTGAGTATAATTAGTGTAACTCTAGCTTGAGCACTTGAACAATTGATGAGACTATGATTGGTTCAAGTGGAATTTGAAGTACAAAAGAGCTTTGTAAGAGATTGAGAGCTTAGAGATAGGATGGGTGAGGATTGGTTTGGATTGGTAACCTTTGAGGTTAGTTCTAAGCTCTATTTTTAGGCTCTAAAGCTCATATAGCTGTTGGGAAAGATTTGGTAAAGTTGTGTGTAAGATGCACGAATCAGAAACAAAAGTTCAGCAAATCTATCTAACATTGGTCGACCGACAAGGGATAAACAGTCAACCGTTTCCATAAAAATAAGGAAACGTTCAAACCAACTTAAAATACACTCTAACCAAAAGGCTAGTAACTTAAGTTATCAGTCGGACCAGGTCAGGGGTGGTCGATCGATATAAGGGTTTTAAGTGAGTCTAGAGAAAATATATGTTAAACGGTCCAACGATTAAAGAGAGACGGTCGACCAAAACTAACAGAGAATTTCCTGGTTCTAAGAGTGACTCACCGAACAACCGCTAAGGTCAAATTGTTCTACCGATACGCTAAGACAAAGTGGTGATTAGGTAGGATTTATACATATTCAACCGTTGTATAATACGACAAAAAAATTGGCAGATAAAATAGGTACAACAGAGAACGGTCGAACAAAAGTCAATTACCAGTCGACCGAACCAAGAATAAAATGAACTTGCCAACCGATCAAACATACACTCCGTCAGTCGACCGTTTGTGTGCAGATAGTTTTATACAACTTGATTTATCCTATGGATTTGGGTCGCTTATTCAAGTCGAATTGATATGGAATTTCGTATGAGACTTCTATTGGTTCCCTAGAGTCTATGTATGAAGTTTATCAAGATGCTGGTTGGCAAGTTCTATTGGAATTTTTAATCTATTGGAAAAAAAATTAATTTTAATTTTAATTTTTGCTGCATCGACCTCAAAAAATAGATAAAAATGATTTAAAAAAATTTAAAAAACAATAACACTTAGAAAACATATTTTGAAAAAATATATATTAAAAAACAGATTAAAAATGATTTTAAAAAAATCAAAAACAGAAATCAAAAACAATAAAAGAAAATAAAAGGTGCAAAAATAATTTAAAAAAAATAATTGTTTAGGTTTAGTGATTTTAGTTTTATTGTTTTATGTTTTGATTTTTTTAAATCATTTTTATCTATTTTTTAATATATATTTTTTAAAATATGTTTTCTAATTATTATTTTTTAATTTTTTTAATTTTTGTTTTTAACTTTTTGCTGCATCGACCTCAAAAAATATTTGTAATGAATGTACACCTTTCGGATTTTTGTCATCGTCACCAATTTTTTTGTATTAATTAGTTTTACTATTTTGTTTAATATTTAGTTGTAATAATTTATTATTCTGGATAACATAATTTTTTTTTTATTGTATAAAATAACCTAACTTTTGAACACGCTCAGTTATTCACGTAATTTGGATGTCGATTCTGGAAAAAAATAAAAATATAGAAAATAATAACAATTAGAAATCATATTTTGAAAAAAATTAAAAATAATTTCGAAAAGAAGAAAAACAGAAATCAAAAAAATGAAAGTAAATAAAAAAGTCACGGATGGCGGTTCACACTCGCGATCTGTAATTTTTTTTAAAAAAAGTATCGCATCGCCGGTGTGAACCGTGATCCGTGCAACAACAAAAAACAGAGTGACGGATCTAAGTTCACACCCACGAGTGGAATTTTTTAATTAAACCAAAAGTGACAGATCGTGGTTCACACGTGCGATCCGTGGAGGTACGGATCGCATGTGTGAACCGCGATCCGAGTAGAATTCGATTTTTTTTTATTCCTAAATTTATAATTTTGAATTATTATTATTATATATATATATAAATTACGGGGTATGTTAAGTAATATTAGTTGTTTTAATGTATGTTAATCAAGCCTCAAGGGTGTGAATTCAACAATGTTCAAACGAAGGGTATTTAATGATATAGAAGTGGGAATGAAGAGCATTGGCGTAGAAATTTAAAAAATAAATGGTCACTCTTGTCTCTCCCGATATTGATTTGCAAACAGCATCACCATAGCTATATGTGTTTCCGTTTCCTATTGTTAACGATATCAGCTATAACTCTATCTCGTTAGTTATTTACTGTGAAAAAAAACATAAGACAAAAATTAGCCATCTATGTATGAAATAATATGTCAATTTATTATCATAAATCTTTCTATAGGTTATCTTTCTAACCCATTTCCATGCCTAACTTGTAGTCTTGTATTCGCGCTGCCCTTATGTATCAAACACATCTTTCATTCCTAAATCTCCCACTTATAAATAAAACACATCTTCATTCATTACATTCACAATTAATTAGTCCTTCAAAACTCAACAGTCATATCACAATGGCAATACGTTGTACACTTGCACCCATCCTCCTCCTCCTCTGCCTTTGTTGGTCGTCTAACGCCACATACATCACCACCACCACTTCATCTCATAACAACTTCATCGAATGCTTCTCCCACCATGTCTCCTCCACCAACAACGTTATCTATTTCAAAGGCAGCGATTCCTACACCACCCTCTTGCTCTCCTCAATCCACAACTACAGGTTCCTCAACTCCACCTCCAAGCCCCTCCTCATCGTCGCCGCCTCAGACCACTCCCACGTCCAAGCCTCCGTCATCTGTGGTATGAAGCATGGCCTCCGTCTCCGCGTTCGAAGCGGGGGCCACGACTACGAGGGTCTCTCCTACCGCACCGTGGACGCCGAGACCTTCATAGTCCTCGATCTCAACCGCTTCCGTTCCATAAAAATAGACGTTAAACGCCGCGAGGCGTGGGTGGAACCCGGTGCCACCCTTGGAGAACTCTACTATACGATTTCCAAAGTCAGCCCCACCCTCGCCTTCCCCTCGGGATACTGCAACTCTGTTGGTGTGGGTGGGCACTTAAGTGGCGGCGGTGCGGGCAACTTGGAGAGAAAATATGGGCTCGCGGCTGACCGGATCATTGATTGCCGGATGGTTGACGTCCACGGGTGGATTTTGGACCGGAAGTCGATGGGGGAGGATCTATTTTGGGCCGTAAGAGGTGGTGGAGGAGGAAGTTTCGGTGTTGTTCTTTCGTTCAAGGTCAAACTTGTGGAGGTTCCACCAAAAGTGACTGTGTTCTCGATTGCTAAGAGCAAAAACGAGGGAGCAATAAAGTTGTTAGATCGATGGCAACGCGTGGCCTACAAGCTCCCCGACGATCTCTTCGTCGAGCCGGTTCTCCGGACCCTGGATGACATTAATCTGTCGACGAATCGGACGGTTGGCGTGACCTTTCAGTCGTTGTATTTAGGCAGGAAAGAGGAGTTGGTTGAGATCATGAACGAGGAGTTCCCGGAACTTGGTGTTAGGGTTGAGGATTGCACTGAGATGAGTTGGGTGGAGTCCACGGTAATCTTTGCAGGCTTCTCTAATCAAACAATAGAAGCACTTCTCGACAGGTACTGGTGTGAGTATTTTGTTAGTTAATTTGTTACTACGTACTTCGCTACTTTGAATAGAGATGAGTTATTTAATTTGGAAGAATTTTCTAATTTAAATTTGAAAAAACTGTTGGTCACGCGCGGAATCAAGAACATAATAAAAATGGTTTTTTTTATACTACTGTACACATCTCGTGGGTCTTAATTGGCGTTTTACATCTGGTTTTTTACTATTTACTCAAATACACTTGTGAGTCAAACTAATTGCACAAATACACCTCTGTTGTTAGGGGGTCCCACTCTGTCACTGACGGCGTTAGACATTTTGCGAAATAAACCTTATAAAATCTAAATGTCCTTTATTGTAAAAACAAAAACAAAAAAACAAAAAACTTAAAACTTAAAAAATCAAATATCTCTCTCCTCTCCCTCTCTTCCTCTTCCTCCCGACCACTCCACCAACCAATTGCCTATCTTCCTCCCTCTCTCCTCTCCTCCTCCCTCTCTTCCTCCTCCGACTGATCTACACTCCCCTCCTCGCGCTCTATCGATCAAGACCACTCTTGATAGGCTATGGCGCAATTGAGTTTAATGTTCATCCTTCTTCCCAAACCGAAAGGGTGATTTTTTGTGTCATCTGGATCCTATGGGAAGTCCATTTCACTCCAGAAGATGTGGCAAACTCTTCCCTGCCATCAATTGGCGTATGGAGCTCTTCGATCTCCGGCAAATACTATTCCTCCCCCAAGATCTAGAGCTCTGTCAATGGCTTAATTGACCCAATTTACCACTCAGTGAGCTCCAAAAAACGCTGACGCATCTTCCCATAGATGAAATCGAGTTTTAGACCTCTGGGTCAGTCGCGCAAACTCCCGCCGGTTCGTGAGCATGAACACTACAGGTTGCCTTAACTGGTGGGCTCATCGGAGCAAGCAGGTTGGTGTCGGTGCTGAGGCTGGAGCAAGATGAGGACGACGATGAGACCAGGCCTTGACGTTGACATCATTGTCTTGGAGGAGAGAGACGGGGTTTGGGATCTTGTAATGGAGCAAGTCAATGCTTTTCTTGTCGTCGGTCAAATTGGAATTGGAAGAATCTCCGTTGGGATCGATGGATTGTTGTTGTCGGAGAGAAAGATTCCTCCATGAAGTTGGTTGGTGGGTTGGTTGGGAGGAAGAGGAAGCGGAAGTGGGAGAAAGATATATTTGAATTTTTTAAGTTTTTTGTTTTTTTTTTGTTTTTACAATCAAAAACATTTAAATTTTATAAGGTTTATTTTACAAATTGTCTAACGCCATCGGTGACAGAGTGAGACCCACTAATGATAGAGGTATATATGTACAATTAGTTCGACTCGCAGGTGTATTTGAGGAAATAGTAAAACAAACATGTGTATATTGCCAATTAGGACCCGTGGGAGGTGTACATAAGCAAAAAACCCCTAAAAAATTCAATCCTTGTTTAGAGGAATGACCAAACTAGCTACAGGAGCATACATCAACGCACGTAAGAAGCACTTATTAATTTGAGGAATGGCCAAATTAGAAAGTCGACAAACATGATTAGTTTGCGAAATGTTAGTTGGAGTGATCATTCAAAGGTAATATCAATGTAAAATATCATATCTATAAGTTCCAGATCGTATATATAATCACATATTTTCCAAGGTAAAAAAATTCAAATATTTTAACATTAATTCTTAAGAATATTTAAATCGTCAAAACATTTATTTACATGAATGAACTCATGGTATATATATGTGCATCATGCAAGAATTTTTTAATCGCATATATCAACTCAAAATAAAATTATCTAATTGTTAATACATATCGTTTTGACTATGAATTCAGTTGAGTTGTTGTATACAGGACTGGTCTGTTCAACGTCCCTTTCAAGGGATTATATGACTATGTAAACGAGCCTATCTCCGAAGAAAATTGGGAACTTATATGGGAGAGATTTGGTAATGGTAGTGGACTCCACGAAATGTTCCTCGACCCTTATGGCAGTAAAATGTACGAGATATCAGAATCTGCAATACCATTCCCATACAGGCAAGGTATAATATTCAAAATAGTGTACACTTTCAGTTGGAATGAAGAAAGTAAAAATGCTTCAAAAATACACCTTGATTGGACAAGAAATTTCCACGGCAGCATGGCACCTTATGTCTCCAGCAACCCAAGAGGAGCGTACATCAACGTAAGAGATCTTGACATGGGAAGAAATGAAGAGGTGGGGAAGTCAGATTATCACAAGGCTAGAGTTTGGGGAGAGAGATATTTCAATGGCAACTTCGAGAGGTTGGCGATTGTGAAAGGAAAAGTTGATCCCGGTAATTATTTCTGGCATGAACAGAGCATCCCAGTACTCGCTTAATCGTGGTTGTTTTCTAATATTTGGGTAGTTATGAATAAATTGCATTTGTGCAATGTAAAAAAATGTTGGTTAATTTTGTGTGAAGTTAAATAAATGCATCACATTTTATAACATGGTTTTGTGTGTTGTTTCGTCAAATTTTGATTACTAGTGGTAGTGATGTGGTGGTTCTAATAAGTTGTAATAAGCTTTTGTAACGATAGTTCTGTGATGTGTTAACTAGTTTTAAAAACTTCGTGGATACTCTTCAAAATAAATCTGCCCCCGACTATACAACCCTTAATTTGCACCCCTGACGATGTGCATGATGTCTTTTTCCTACCATCCAATACATGATCTGGAGCTATCTTGCTTGACTTCTAGACAAATTAAAACTATAACTTTCTTGTACCCGTTAGTCAATGATTTTTGTCTTGTTTCAATGGATGAGAGCAATTTGTTATGAAAATTTGACTATCTATGTTCCAAGTGGCTCAATCTCTAAGAAAAAACTTACACTTTGACATTTTCTGAAAAATATGCTTATCTTTCCACTTCTCCCCTAAATTGTTGGATTTCGTGTTCTATGCTTGTGTATATTTTTTTAAAAAAATTACAAGCAATTATGATCGATTTTTTTATTTTTCAACAATTTTATGTACAAAAAAATTCTAATTGTATTTCAATATATTCAATATACTAATTAATATTGAAATACATAGATTAGATCATACTTAAAAGATTACTGAATCTCTTTTACCAATAGGAATTTGAGTTGCTCGTCGAATCACCTCGGAATTCCTTCAAGTGTTCACCAAACTGTAAACACGATCAGAGAGATCGAAGCTAGTCAATCAATCTCTAATACGAGGTTAGAATCTAACTAATAACTCATTTTATTCTCAAAGAAATTAATCTCTCAAGCACTCAGTTAATAAAAGAATTTTTGAATGGATCAGGTGGAGAAATATGGAGAGGAGAATTTTTGCATTTATATCAACAAGGAAGAGAAGAGAGACCTATTTAATGGGTTTCCTCCAACCCACATCATGTGTTACACACTTGCACATGATCCCTTGTTAATTGCTCATCTAAACCACATCATGTGTACACAACTTTGCATAGGATCTCTTGTTTATTTTGTCACATCATCATCCCATAACTACCTTTGACCAAAATGGATTAAATACAGTCATTAATCAGCAAAAAAATTATTATTAATATATGCAAAAAGTGGGCAAACGATTTTACTATTTTTGACTTTACGAAATTTTTGATTAATATCCAACAAAATTTGGGGGAGAAGTGGAAAAACCCATATACGTCGGATATATAGGGGTATAGACGTCGGATTTCGGTGGTCCAAGTACCCGACGTATATTTTCCCGTCGCCTATGCCTTGTTGTATAGACGTCGGCTATATACGACCAACATCTATTATACGTTTAATTAACCAAAACATATATTGCAGCCTATATCAGGCATTCAACCCTCACATTAATCAAGCCCAAGATGCCCAAGTGCCCATCTTTTGACCAATAATCACATTAAGCCCAACATGCCAAGGTGCCCCAACTGGTTCGCGTTCAGAAGTAAAGGAGTGGTGGAGTACATCAACCACACCAACGAAAACAAATTCTTCGATGTGGGACTAAACTGTTACGACCTATAGACGTCGACCATATAAGGTGACCGACGTCTATGCAGACATTATGACTTATAGACGACGGCTATCCTATAAAACCGACGTCTATGCCTTAAAATAATAATAATAAAAACATTGCGGCCTATATACGTCGGCTACCCTGTAAAACTGATCTCTATACCTTTAAATAATAATAAAAACATTGCAACCATCTTAAGCCCAAATGGCCCAAGTGCACCAAGTGCCAATCTTCTGACCATGAAATATATATACATCTCACTTGCATTTTTTGTAGTGTGGTACCCAACTCCCATTTAGATGCAAAGGAGTGGTGGAGTACATCAACTCCACCAAAAAAAAAATTCGCCAATGTGGGATTAAACTTCAACACATATGGTCATAAACACACATATGTACATCAACACACATTAGATAGTTACATTGATGTAACTATTTTGTGGTCACTTTGAGCATAGAAAGTCAAATTTTCGTTTATTATCTCATAATTGTTATTTCTACGTAAATTATGATTTTGCAGGTAAAGGAGCACATCAAGTCACGTATGGTATGACTGATAACTAACCCAAATTGTGCTTAAATGGGCCGGCTTAAGTTTATTCCAGTCCACGTTAGTTCCGGCCCCAATCCCAAACAGGGGATAGGGTGATTTGACCCCACGTCCCCACATCATATTCAATCTTCAATTTTTACCTTATACCTCGTACAAGGCCTAAAGTTATAGTCCACTAAGTCCAAAACAAAAATGTTTCAAGCATATTAATTTGGTTGTTATTTTTACAGGTGACACCAGTTTAAAATCGGTGTGAACCTTACCGATCCAGTCCGGACGGGGACCGGATTGGCGGTGATCTGGGAACCCGTTGGGTCTGATTTGGAAACAGACTGGTCAATTCTAGTCAAAACCGGAGCAAACCGGTTCGGTCTGCATTCTTTCTTTTAATTTGTTGTTAAAAGCTATTAATTAATAGTATTTTATTGTTCAAAAACTAAAGTTTTGTTGTACGATTAATAAATTATCATATAATAGTCATTTTGAAATTAAAACATCACTAAAAACATAAGAATACATAAAAATGTTAATTAAAATATATTAGAAATTAAAATTAAAATACAATTTTAACCAGACTAGATTAGACCGGATTTCTGGTTCTTCGATTTAGGAACAGAAATCAGACCGACGTGGTAGACACTCTACGTCGGTTTTCTAGAAAATCGACGTAGTAGGGTAAAAAAACCAAAAAATATAATAAAAAGATAAGGGATCTACCACGTCGGTTATCAAGATAATTGATGTGGTAGACCCCGACTACCACGTCAGATTTTAGACCGACGTGAAAGAGTACCCCCGTATAATGTCTCCGACCTACCACGTCGGTCAGCTAAGTCGGTCAACCTGACGTTGTACCCCCTTAATATCCGATGTTATAATTTTTTTCCAGCAATGAACCCCCACTTCCCAACTAAAACTCGACTACACCCGAAGCTTCTGCGCTCAGTCGTAAAATGCTCAAACTGGTTCTCGTCCCGGTCGTCGTGCATGAGGTGGACCAACATTGTGATTTTCTTACGCATCATGTCGGCGATTGCTAGCATTGTTGTCTTGGTTCTGGTTCTATTAGAATTCGTTTTCAGATGCCGTCTCATCCTAGCATTTTCGTTCTCAATTCGGATTGTTGACCTCCATAAGTGGTGGTGGTGGTTATTATTTAGGGGTGGAAGACCTAGGATTTGCGTATTCTAAAGATAACTTTGCATATCGTGTTTCTTTTCTAGAGGTTGTAATACCTTGAAACTTGTTGTATTACGTTGAATGATTAGTGTATCGTTTGCAGACTTGTCATGTGATTTTTTTCCTTTCCTACATCGAAATTGGTTTTTCCACGTAAATATTATCTTGTGGTTTGCTCCTGTGATTCTACTGTTTGTGGTTATGTCGTGATTTATTTCCATTGTGCATTTTCGTGCTCTACTTAGTTTTCATAGATTGCAATTGTGCAGATTTTTTAACACGCAGTTGAACAGAAATATTAACAGAGTAGATCCAACTAAGGCAGAAGTGTATCAGGCTAATAAATCGAAATTTTAAGATATGTTGAGAATTTCAAAGGTCTTGTGAATGATTCATCTTCCTTAACTCCCAATACCTTAAGTAGATTTTACTCTTATTAATATGGTGTAATTCTATTTATTTTGGTTGTAACCCCTACTACATCCTCACCCTATATATAGGAGACTATTGTACATATTTTGTGAGATGAAAATGAAATACATATCTCTCTTCTCTCCAATCTTTTCTTCTTTAGATTGTTTGTTTTACAACACGTTATCAGCACGATAGTTTCTTGTATGATCGACCGGAGCATGAGCTGATTATAATCATGGTAATTTCTCAACAAAAAATGTTATTATTTTGAGATTTTATATATTTCAGTGTTTTCTCATGCATGCTTTTGTTTATGCAAGTAATTAGTCATGACACACATCAATATTTTATTTGGAATATTTCTTGCTCACAATATTATTCATGTTATATGTAAATCTACGATTGTACTTTAGCATTTTCTATTCTTGATTCCCTTAATGAAAAATAGAGAGTTAATTAGGACTTTATAATTCATGTATTTTTAAAGGTTTCTTCACATGTCTTAATAAATCAAGAAATCCATTTTCAGTTTGCTCGTTGTAGATCCACGAGTTTATGAGTACATGTACATCTTATTTGCACCTTAATTTGAATAATATTCAAGGTAGCTATTTTAAATCATTGTTTTACATAGCTTTAGTTCTTCACTTGGTGTATATCAATATATGTCGTCAAAGATCAATTTTATCGGTGCATGGTTTCAAATCTCAATTTTCTTTAGTTTTGATGCCTCTAGTGCATAATATATTGGTATTACAATACTATAATATAATCTCAGAGTTCTTAAGTTTACAAATGAGAAAACTTTCTAATTCTTCTTTGATGTTGTATTTCTCCAATCTAACTCTGATTTGAGTGTTTAAAACTCCATTTTATGGTTACAACGTGGTCATTGAATTATATACTTATTTTGTTTATAAGCTTTTTTTTTAAATTGTAATACCTGCGGGCTGCTTAAATACTATGTTCCCAAAAGGAAATATTATTAATTGCAATTGACATTAAACGGATTTCATTATGATATTAATCAAAATATGGAAGGATGAATTTTTTTGGAGCCTTTGAAACTTGATTTGAAATATGAGTGTGAATGATATTTGGGTTTAAGGTTCTTATAAATCTAAAATATTTATAATGTGCTAAAAAAGGGGAAATGAGTTCTAACTCATGTGGCTTTTTATAGATTCACTTGCTTGATATTTATAAGGTATATGAGTTTAAAAAGTGGGTAATAAGTTGCATGTACCAATTATACTTAATGATTGTATGTTATGACTTTTAACTTTATACTTGACATCTTGGATAAGAATGACGTCTTATCATAGATTATGGATGTTGAACCCAACCAATTGTCTTTTAAAATATCAATGACTAGAGAGGAAAAAAAGGGCATCAAATCAAGATAAAGAGGAGGTTGTAATTTTCTTTTACTATCCTATTTGTTAAAATGATATAAAAGTATTATGATTTAATCTCATGTCTATTTTTGTGGTTGGACAAAACATTAAGTTATTGATCAAAATTCCATGATTTCTCGATCCAATGAAGCATGAAAATAAATAGTTACATATTTAGTAGTGCTTCTAAAATTGAATGATATATATATCTCATGCAACTTTGTATTGATTCACTTGCTTAGTATAAGTTATATGAATTCTTAGTATCATGTTGATTAAAAGAGTATTTGTAAAGTGGTTCAAACATGCGATTATTACTTGTTAATTTTCATGCATCACATGCTCATTCACAACTATTACAAGAATTCATCTCGTGAGTACATAATATTCATTTTGATAGATGTATAAATATAATAAAATGTACTATATTATAGTGGAATTCAAATTACCAAGTTAAAAGTGATCATTGTTATTGAAAATGATATGTATTGGCCCAGAAGGCGAATATATCTTGCGATCATTGTTATTGAAAATGATATGTATTGGCCCAGAAGGCGAATATATCTTGTGATCATTGTTATTGAAAATGATATGCATTTGCCCAAAAGACGAATATCTTAATATTCATAAAATGCTACTATACAAAGATTTAGAGATTATTCATTTAAAGAGGGTTATGAAATTCTATGATAATCCCTGAAGGATTCATATGGTCATTTAAACAACGTGCAAATATCTAATTGAGTAAAAATGCACGTCGATCTCTAAATCAATCCCTATGACCAGAAGTTCATAGATATTTAGAGATTAGTAGTAAAAGAAGAAGAAAAAAATTATTGATCACTTTACAAATTAATGACCCAATACTCTTTTGGGTTATGCATCACCGATTATTGAAGGTCATGAGAGTTGTTAAAAATCACGATACATTTCTTGTTTTTTTGGTGTGCCGGAAGTACACACTACAAAGTATCGTGAAAAAAGAGAGCATAGGAAGTGGACTAAATTTTGTGCAAATAAGAAGTATGAAATAAAGATGACATCAACGAGACGAAACATGCCCAGAAGTGCCAAAATAAAATCATATCTTATATTAATTATGGATGTCATCATTAGTATTATTTTTGTGAAGCTTTAGATAATGAGGTCGAATTTGTCGACCGATTTGCACAATAAAATGAGAGTCACTCTATTTTTAAAATATCTCTCAATATTGATCATTATGGGATCTTAGAATTTATACATTATACTTTAATGTGCATATAACCTGCTAATATTATTCATTAATTTTTATGGTTGATATACATCATGTTATGAATCTTCCCCTACTTTACTTGTACAATAATAAATAAAATGTTTCCCTCCTGCGATTTAAAGCTCCTGAAGGGCTAAGTTTTATTGTCCAATCCAATAATCATATATATATGATATACATTTTCTGGCATTAGGGGAGAAGATAGAAACTTAAAGAATGTCAAGAAAATGTATTATATTGAACCTGAAGTTCATAAGAGAATATACATACAAGTATGATTGAACCTGATGTTCATAAAATCATTATCTTGCAATATTTAGCATGTAATTGTCATACATTTGTATTGATCACAAAAGAGTGACTACGCCTTATATTACTATACATAGACCACATAATATAAAGTGGAGATCTCCACATGATAAAATATATTTGAGCTCAACCAACGCCAGAAGCGTGGACCATAACATATATTATTTGTGGAAATAAAATAAAAGTTAGTCACTATCATTGCACCTCCTGAAGAGGTTATTCCTGAAGAATATAAACCCGTAAAAATACATGCAGCTGCTAAACAAAAGATTAATGAAATTACGGGGATACAGAACGGTCAAATCCTAAAATTTTGGGAAACAACGAGGATTTGATTATTATTGACATAAAACTTGCAATCAACTATATATGTTGATACGAGAGATATTAAATAATTATTAAAATTATTGTCAACAATTCATTCGCCTTCTTAATAGCATGCTATCTCAAGAAAAGAAAAATGGATCCAAAACCTATGATATTATAAGAATGTCAGAAGCATTCGTATTTGATATAAACAAAAGAAGGCGAACAATATATAATAAACTCGCTGAATAAATATACTATTTGGACCTGTAGTCCTGATTTCTGAAATCATATCCCTGAAGGATAAAAATAGAAATCACAATAACAATGTGATACATTATAAAGCGAGAGGTAATAAAGGTATTTGCAGGACCCAACATCCAACGTGATGTTACTCGTTCTCTCGTAATATTGATAATACGTTCTGTTACATGATCAATATGATATGCATATAAGATATGTTGTGACTTTAAAATTTTATAAGTCACTTACTATTGGTAATTACATGAGAGTCCCTGAAGGACTAATATGACAAAATATATTATATGATGACAAGAATCAAAAGATGCACTATACAATTTTTGAAAAGATTGTTATATAAAGAAACAAGTAAGAGTGTGCATATAACCTCTTCAATCAAAGTCATCATGAAGAATGATGCGAAGTTGATCTTAGTCGTCCATATATTTCATCCAATAACAAAAATTACTGTTATTTATTATATTTATAACATGTTTGATGTCATAGGACCACCATCAGAGTTTTTGAAAACTCATGAAATATTTAATGGACAATTTTTGGAATAAATGACCAGAGAAAACCCAATTATTTTTCGACCTGAAGTTCGAACATTCTCTGGAAGAGAATTTGTACAATGATTCAATTGTAGAAAAAATATATTCTACTTAATACTCACATTGAAATGACACTAAGAAAGGACGTCTATTGTATATCAACAAAGATCCAATTGTAATAGGACCTGAAGTTCCTTATAAAAATGTCATGAACATTTTCTTATAACTTGAAACCTAATAAGGTTTACAGTAAATGTTTTATCTAAGCATAATGTTCATCTGAAAATATTTAGATGACGCTCAAGGATCTACCAATTTCTAGTCATGTGATAAAGATTTACATTAGCAATGTTTGTTATATGTCCGATCCACATCAATTACAATCACAAAATTTTGGGGTCATTGCGTGGAGTCATTACAAGGTGGTGAATAAGTTATTGATTCTTACATTCTCGTATCGCTAGGACATCAATATAATTATGAGACATCTTTAAATTGTCCATAAATAATATCTTTTGAGGTAACATATTCATATCAAAAATTACCACAATTTGTATTACTCCCAGCATATTATTTGAGAAAAATTGCACAAACATATTTCACAATCTTATTATCTAAGTGAAATATAGTAAATATTCATTAAATCCGTTAAACTATCATGTATTTGTTTATTGAATCCCCACGCAATTTTGTGTTTAATGACTTCGTAAAATATATTCGTAAGTTTCGTAAACTACGAATAAGGGGAAGCGGATTTGTATTTATCGTCCCTGAAGGACGGATATCCCTGAAGGATAAAGCCCCGAAGGCTTGTAGTTGCACTTTTTTTCCCTTTTTCCAATTTTTGTCCTAAAAGGTTTTATTGGTTAAGGGTTTTTAATGATGCAACTTGTGCAATTTAGTTAGCGTATGTTATGCACTCTTTTCCTTATCTACTTTTTCCCACAGGGTTTTGTAGCAAGGTTTTTAACGAGACCTAAACATAACGCATATTATCTAAGGGAGTGTTATAAATGTATGTTGAATTGAGACAGAAAATTATACGGTGCACTCTTTTTCCTTCACCAAGTTTTTGTCCCACAGGGTTTTACTTGGCAAAGTCTTAATAAGGCGGACCGATCAAGTGACAACTGATCAGATCCAATCAAGCGATAAATTGACGGATTTATTTACAAAGTCATTGCCCACCAAAGTCCTTAAGAAGTTTGTCTTCAAAATTGGTGTTCAATGTATGTTGAAGTGAGGGGGAGCATCAAACGCGTTGCACTCTTTTTTCCTTCACCAAGTTTTTATCTCATCGGGTTTTTTTGGTAAGGTTTTTAACGATGCAACATCCTTAACGTATAAAGGTGATCATCCAAGGGGCAGTGTTGAGAATTTCAAAGGTCTCGTGGACGATTCATCTTCCTTAACTCCCAATAGCTTAAGTAGATTTTACTCTTATTAATATGGTGTAATTCCATTTATTTTGGTTGTAACCCCTACTACATCATCACCCTATATATAGGGGACTATTCTACATATTTTGTGAGATGAAAATGAAATACATATCTCTCTTCTCTCCGATCTTTTCTTCTTTAGATTGTTTGTTTTACAACAAGATACAAATTGGTTATTACCTGAAACCCCGGTAAATATCTCTACTTAAATTCGGTTTAATACGCAAGCAAAAAAAAACCCTAAATAAATAGCAAACAGAGGAGACAAATAGCCATCGTAAAATAAAACTAACAAATTCTAAAACGGTCTAATAAGTGGTAAGTGGTAACCAACCAACATGCTCTCAAGCTTATTCAAAAACATTATGTGCTCTCCCCTCCGACGCACCCTCACAAGCAGTACCAGAAGAGTATCGGAATTGTACAGAAACAACGTTAGGATCACCCAACCTTCCAAATCGGCGAGACTCGAAGATGCAATCGCAGTGTTAGAACCCAAACGGTGATTAGAGGGTTAATGGAGATTAAGGAGGTTTTGCATGGGGAAGAGGCGGGCTACAGTGGTCTGGTGATGGGTGAGAGGTGTAGTGTTGCGGGTTACTGTAGCGGAGAGATGGGTTGGGGGTTTAAAACGCGTTTTTTTTTTCTCTCTCTCTCTCTCTCATTCTCTCCATTTCATCCTTCTTCTCCTTCTTCCAGCTGAGGCACCGATCGGAGGAGACGAGGACGACGCGCGGGCGGAGGTCGGACGTCCAGAGGAGGCGCGGCGCGTGCTCGAGGTCTACTGGAGGCGACGTGCGTGAGCGAGCTCCGGCATTTCGTCGTCGTTGGTTGAGGTATGCCGCTCCTTAGTGTGGTTTGTTTGTTAACCCTCATGGGAGGGATGCGTTGGTCGAGTCGGGGGAGGTCGGAGACCTCTCCGGCGACGCGTTTCTTCGTAAAACCTCGGCTGGCGCGAGGTTGAAGACGACCAACGGTCGACCGGATCCTTCGGGCGGTCGACCGTTTTAGCACTGTTTGCCCGACTTTAACCTTCACCGGTCGAACGATGCCTTGTGGCGGTCGACCGGTAGTGCATTATTGCTGGTGAGTTGGGATTTTTCTGCCTGTTGTCGGTCGACCGGTCCTTGTTTTGTTCGACCGGAACTTAAGTGTACCTGTTAGTTATGCATGATTTGTTCGACCGATTTCATGTGACGTTCGACCGATCGTTTGTTGTTCGACCGTTGGAGGTTTGCGTTCGACCGATTATATGACTTAGAATAATAGGTTGACCCTGTCTGTTTTCGGTCGACCGAGACCCCTGAGTCGGTCGACCGATAGAGTTGAATTTAATGTTGACCAGACTCCGGATTTTGACCTCGTTCGGTCGACCGGTTTTAGACCTTTGTTCGACCGTTGGGGGTTCTGTTTTGAGCGCAGCGGTAGACCGTTTTAGGAATACGGTCGACCGATTCCTTTCTGGAACCGGTCGACCGAATCACCTCTTCCGGTCGACCGTTTGGGCCCAGGACAAAATTCCTGGTTCCCTTTTTGAACGCCAACTTTGTCCACGGAAACCCGTGTCCTCGCCTTGTGCGTGAGCCGGAAGGTGACGGTGGGCGCGTGATGCGTGCCTGCCCAGGGACCTCCGTTGGGAAGAGTGTGGGTGTTCGGGACGCGTCACCTCCATGTATGGACCGTGACTTTTGAGATGATTGTTGGCACCTTGTAGTATAGCAGGCCTGAGGGATCGCGGATCCCAGTGTTGATGTTGTGCGGGCACGCAACTGGCGTTAAGTGAGGTGACTACCGGCCCACGGGCTACGGAGGTCGCTGCCCTGCTTTTATAGCGACGCGGTTGGTGTTCGCGGCTCGAGGAGCCTGATGACCTGGCAGACTTCGGTCTGGACCCGTCCGATGCTGTGCCGGACGTTGTGATGGACCACCGATGCTGTGCCGGTGATGCCGCCGAGGTTGTGCCAGCGATGATGATTGTTGGGCCGAGGCTGTTCCGGCTATGTTGTTTTCCTCGGCTGGGCACCTACCGAGATGTTGTTGTTATACCTTCCGGGCGACGGCCCCGTTGGTCCCTGTGGCTCCGACCACTGAGATTTGCAGATCTGTATTCTATCGGCGCGCAGGCGTGACAGAGGCTCCCTGCCGAACCCTTGTGTAGTGTAGCTGCGTGTGGGGGGCGCGATGTCGCGTGCTGTAAGGCTGCATGTGCCTGCAGTAGGTCTCCTCAGGAGACTCGTTGTTGATTGTCGGACTGATGTCCTGTTTTACCCTTCGGGGGAACTGTTTTCCTTTCTGTCGATGCCATGACATAATACTAGTATGATAGGTTCATTATGTAATGCATGCATGTAGGTGAGTTGGCATACGGGGTTTCTTTCTGGAAACTCAGGCATTGTTGTTTATATTTTCAGGATCGCAGTAGGTCCAGTGGGGTGGTGATCGGCGGGCACGCGCATTTTGGAGTCGGACCCTCTTCTCGGACTGCTGAGGTCGGCATGATTACGTTCTATCTTCTGTTGTCGCTTTGTTGTAATCATGTATTATTTGACAAACTCTGATGTAATTTTGGTGCACCGCTATTTGTTTATGAGAAGTAACAGTCTCGTCTTGATTATTGAGTTCTTGTGTCTTGATTAGAATTTTTAAATTTTCCGCTGTTTCGGGATGTTACACGTAGTCTTCCGCGACATGCGGCGTCGCAACGGCGTCTCCTACAACGCCATGGTGTCGACGTACGGACACAACGGCCGGGTGGACGAAGCGAGGCTTCTGTTCGAAGGCATCCCGTCCGGATTACGCACTAGCGTGTCCTACAACGCGATGCTTGCGGTGTACGCGCGCAACGGCCTCGGCGAAGAGACATCCCACTTCTTCCACTCCAACATCCCATCCTGTTTCCGGGACGACTTCACCTACACCATCCTTATAAATTCCTACCAAGAATGTCGTTGCCTGGAATGCCATGATCAGGCCCGGCCCAATAGCAGGAGCAGGATGAGCTACTGCTCTGGGCCTCATTCTGGGCTTCATTTTAAAGGGGCCTCAAAAAAAAAATTATGTACATGGGCTTATTAGGTTGCAAAAAAATTTAATGTTAACACATAAATAGCACATAAACATTGATAAATTTGTCTCAAATATTGCTAAGAGGACAAAAAAATTCTATTAATATTGCATTAAGTTAGTGAAATTTTTATTATTTAAACTAGGAGGACAATTTTTTTTCAAATTTAGAAGCCTCGTTGTTGATTTTCGCACAGGGCCTCAAAATTTTCCGAGACGGCCCTGGCCATGATCACTGGATACACCCATGCCCTCAGGTTCGACGAGGCTTTGAAGTTGTTTGAGGAAATGCCGGAGAGGAATTCCACCACTTGGACGATGATAATAGACGGGTACGTTCTTGCTGGGAGGCTTCACGAAGCTAAACAAGTGTTGGCAACAATGCCTTGCAAGAATGTTCCAGCACAGACGGCGTTGCTCAATGGGTACGTGCAGAGGTCGAGAGAATTTTTGACGGAGTTGGTGTTCCGGATGTCGTTTGCTGGAACACGATGATTTCGGGCTACCCTCAGTGCGGAAAGATGGATGAAGCTCCGAAGTTGTTCCTCCGGATGCCAAAGAAAGATGTGGTCTCGTGGAACACCATGATCTCGGGATATGCTCAGAAAGGGGACGTGCAAAACGCTCTGAAGTTCTTTGATGGCATAGGAGAGATAAAGATCGTTGTCTCTTGGAATTCCATCATTGCTGGTTTCAGTCAGAATGGGTTTTACCTCGATACGTTGCGGCATCTGATATCGATGTGGATAGACGGAAAGAGATGCATATGTTTCTCACTGGTCATCCAACACAGCCAGGGTTGGATCCCGAAGAAAAAATTTGGGTGGGATGCAACCCTGAAAGACAATTTTTTTTCAGAGGATCACAACTTAAAGATAATATTTTAAAAATTAATTAATTAATTAAAAGATAAAAAATTGAAAATATCCTTCCTATTTTAAACATTTTCCCAAACTTGAATACATTAAAATTCAAACATCAAAAAAAAATTACAACTATAAAACACGACACATCAGTTAAGTTGTTTTTTTCCCTTACAACTCAAATTTCAATATCCAAACACAAAGCATGTGGTTTGGGAAGATTTATTGACTATGTTTGTTTTTAAGTTTAAGATTGATAAAATCTAGACAAATAGAGAGAACACAATAGTGTATAAGTATTTTTTTTGTAACAATTGTTACTATTTATGCTCGTTGCTTTTTTGTTCATGAAATTGCAAGTTTATGATTTATTATTCATTCTACGACTCTTATGTATAGAATGATTTTGATGAATAAGTTTCATATACATGCTAGTTTATTTTGTGTTTTCATTCCATTTTTAATCAACAAACGAACTCGACAGTATCACAGTGAAATATATATGTCAATAAGTATAACTGTACTAGAAAAATAAGATTGCACATTATAATAAAAAAGTTAAATCTCAAACATCCACGATACTTGACTAAAATCTATGCAATGATCATTTTCAACTAAAAAATTATCAAACTTACACAATAATACAAGTCCAAAAGATTATAGCTTTTTTGGATATCTTCCAAATGTAGTCGTTAAAAAGAACTTCAAAATCTCAATCAATTTGACTTTAAAATCAATTTTATCTAAATTTTATCTTGATTCGTTTCAAACCCCAAATTAAACCACAATTAACCAATTATACCATAGCTTCAATATACTACACTAACATAAGTGGGATTGAATTAAAAAAAATTGGGATTTTTTTTAAAATCTGGGGGCACCTGCCCTTAACGTGGCTCCGCTACTTAACACAGTCAAGAGTAGCAGAGATTGTGGATAACCTTGCTGCTCAAATTGGAATCACAAGGCGAGATTCCGATACTACTACTTCCTCAATGGACTGTGGGTGATAACATAACTACTTCTTGCTAATATACTAACCAAATGACAACGTAAACATTTCAAAAAGACAAATTAATTGGATCAGAGATTTCCTAGGAGAGCATACATCAATGCAAAGGATTATCTCAAGGCTAGAGTTTGGAGAGAGAGGTATTTCAAGGGCAACTTCGACAGGTTGTCGATTGTGAAAGGAAAGGTAGACCCTCATGACTACTTCTGGAACGCTTCCTCATCCCCAGCTACCTTAAGATATTTAAGGATGTGTTTTTTTTTTTGCTTATGTGCTCGTATAAATTAAACAGTGAAATTGGATTTCTACTCATCAATATTTTCAGAAAATTGGTTTGATGCCAGTGTTTCGTGCTTATTTTACTCATATACACTTGTGGATTGTGGTTAGTCTCCAGCTCACGTCGTTAGTGCCGCGCCAAACGACATCAAATTTAAAATTAAAATAAGGTTAATGATTATTATTTTAATTTCTTTTTTGCTTAGATACTCATCCGAGCCTCGTGACAGGTCTGTGGGACTGTATTTCAAATCTATTGTAATTTGGGATTTACCGTAAATTAAGCTTGTATTTGTTGTAGGCAACTAATTAGATAATTGACCAAGAAGTAAAAAATTGAAGTTCAAAATTGAGAAGAACAACAAAAAAGAGAGACGTATGCCGATACCAATCCTCAACGTGTGGATTCAAGTAGATACAGTCGATTGTCAGGTATAATTGGTCGAATGATTCCAACAGTAACGAAGCAAGCATTTACAAGTAACAAACGGTGGCTCAATTCCACAGAATAACAATCTTCCTACATGTGGCGCTAGTGTCTACTGGTTGGTTGTCGACCAAATAGACAATACTCTATAAGAGCATAGGATTACTTTAAACTTTATCAAGAGAAAAAAAATGTATCATGTGTGAACTTAACCTAAAAGCTAGCCTACCGGGTAAGAGCACACGAGGTTTAGAGCATCCCATTCCCAATCCAAAATCCTGCCCCACTCCTCTCAACTCAATTTCTCTTTCCACCACGTCTGCAAAAGACACTATACAACCCACAACTCAACTCATTTTTCACTCTTTTACCTTAACCTCACTTTCAACACTCTCTCTCCTCCAAATTATTTACATTTTGTTTTAATTTTCAGAAATTAAATAATCATATCAATTAAATAATTTACCTATTTTTTAATATTGATAATAGTTAATAATGTTAATATATTTATTTGAAAGACATTTTAAATCCTTTTCTTCAAATCTTTTATTCTGGAAATATGTTTTTTATTTTTTTAATTTTTTTAATTTTTATTTTCTTATATAAGATTGATCTCCAAATGACATAGATGGGAAAAAAATATAGGGTATTTTGCTATCTGTTTTAATTTTCAAAAAATAATTCTAATTATTTTTAAATATATATATATATATATATATCAATAAAATATTATTAAACATATTTAAAAATTAATTTTTAATATTTTATTACAAAAAATTAACCAACCGGAGTTGACCACGTATCCAAACCAATTTTGGGTTGCCCCTCCATTAAGGGGGCTGAGGTCAACCCGACCCTACCTAGTCTGGCCATCTGTTAAGGATGGCCTTATAACCACATGGTATAACTTAAATCTACCGGTATGGCCTTATAACCACAAGTTTGTATAAATATATATGCATATGTTCTTGAAAGCAAAAAAATGTGATTTAATCCAATTATATTGTGAAACCTTATAGATGCTTCACCTTCTCCTCTCATAACTCCATCAACCTCTCACATTCTCATTACTCTTGTAACATGCACCCTTTCATTTGCCTCCTATAGCCTATAAATAAGAGACCATTGTAATACTTTTAGTGACGATGAAATACTACAAATATTCTTCCCCAAATCTTTATCTTCTTTGTTCCATGTATATTTATTTTATAACATGTTATCAACACGAAGGTTCTACTGTTACCAACTAAAACCTTTGGTGTTCACTCAAGCCTCAAGGTAACAAATTCATGTTTTGATTCTCGTGGTCACATACATAATTTCTCCTGTTTGCCTGTCAAAAATTATTTGTTTTGATCATTAAAAAAACAAACATTAGAAAGGTGATTCCATCATGATAAATAAAGAAATCATGTTATAAAAAATCAAGCATTTTGGAACGGCACGTTGCACACTTTCCCGATTCTCCTACAAGATATATTCTTCATGTTTTAGTAATTATAGAATACAACTTGATTTAGACTTGTTTTAATAATTTTAATGTTTCTGACTTAAGTTGTTGAAGACTTTGAGAGCAACTATTATTACATGGAATTTTTACATTTGATTTCCAACTTGGTCTTCTCGTGAATCCTTTGCAAGACAAAATCTAGATACGATGTTAGAAGATTTCTGCTACTATTTACTTAATTTTGGAATTTTATTTTATGCTGGAACTTGTGTGAATAACTGTCTTCTTTTGTTGTAAAATTGTATTGGTATTAGAAAAATTAAAAGTTAGAATTTGGAAATTAGTAATGGTTGAAATTTTTCCTAATAAGATTTCGGAAAATTTCAAAGGGTTTGTTTACGTGGGAGTTAATTTTCCCACATTTGGTAGTCAAGTTTTAATTGTTAATAGACTTGGAACTGTTTGTTTTCTTTTTAGCTCTAATTCTATAACATAGAAAAGTTATGGGATTTTTGGACGGATGGTAACCAAACAATTACACTTTTATTATTATTATTATTATTATTATTATTATTATTATTATTATTATTTATTTTGACTCTTTCTGTAATGGTGATAAATTTAATCTTGTTGTAGATAATACCTTCATAACTCATAAGGTTTTTTATTATTTAGGATATGCATATTCTTTGCGATTGTGTTTGATATGTTTGATTTGATCTATGTTAATTAACCACATGATTATCTATTCTGGATGAATGCTCGAAATAGTTGTTAATGATCATGTGATGTATCAAAATTAACAAGTAAGAATGACGTGTTATCATGGATTATGGATGTTGAACCCAACTCATTGCCTTTTAAAATATCAATGACCAAAGAAAGAAGCATCAAATCAAGATAAAATGGAGGTTGTGATTTTCTTTTGCTATCCTATTTGTTTAAATGATTTTAAAAGTATTATGATTTAATCTCATGTTTGTTTTTGTGGTTGGACAAAACATCGACTTGTTGATCAAAATTTCATGATTTCTCGATCCAATGAAGCATGAAAAGAAAATATTTACATATTTAATAGTGCTTTTAAAATTAAATGATATATATCTCATGCAACTTTGTATCGATTCACTTGCTCAGTATAAGTTATATGAATTCTTAATATCATGTTCATTAAAAGAGTTTTTGTAAAGTGGTTCAAGTATGTGATTGTTACTTGTTGTTACGAGCATTCATCTCGTGAGAACATAATATCCATCTTGATGTATATATATAGTACAATGTGCTACATTATAGTGGAATTTGAATCACCATGTTACAAGTGATCAATGTTATTGAAAATGATATACATTTGCCCAGAAGGCGAATATCTTAATATTCATAAAATGTTACTATACCAAGATTTGAAGATTATTCATTTAAAGAGGGTTATGAAATTTTATGATAATCTTTGATGGATTCATATGACCATCTAAACGACGTGCAAATAGCTAATTGAGTAAAAATGCACGTCGATCTCTAAATCAAACCTTATGACCAGAAGTTCATAGATATATATAGATTAGTAGTAAAAGAAAAAATATATTTTATTGATCACTTTAACAATTAATGACTTAATACTTTTTTGGGTTATGCATCACTATTGATTGAAGGTCATGAGAGTTGTTGGAAAATTACGATACATTTCTTGTTTATTTTTTGGTGTGTCCGAAGCACACATTACAAGTAGTATCGTGAAAACAAGAGCATAAGCAGTGCACTAAAATTTGTGCAAATAAGAAGTATGAAATAAAGATGACATCAAAGAGACAAAACATGCCCAGAAGTGCCTAAATAAAATTATCTCTTATATTAATTATGGATGTCATCATTGGTATTGTTTTTGTAAAGCTTTAGATAATTTTGTTGACTTCTATCACGACCAAAATAAGGTCAAATTTGTCGACCGATTTGCACAATAAAATGAGAGTCCCTCTATTTTTAAAATATCTCTCAATATTGATCATTATAGGATCTTAAAATTTATATATGATAAATTAATGTGCATATATACCTGCTAATATTATTCATTAATTTTTATGGTTGATATACATCATGTTATGAATCTTCCCCTACTTTACTTGTACAATAATGAATAAATTGTTTCTCTCCTGCGATTTAAATCTCCTGAAGGGCTAAGTTTTATTGTCCAATCCAATAATCATATATATATGATGTACATTTTCTGGCATTAGGGGGAGAAGCTAGAAGCTTAAAGAATGTCATGAAAATGTACTATATTGAACCTGAAGTTCATAAGAGAATATACGTACAAGTATTGTTGAACCTGAAGTTCATAAAATCATTATCTTGCAATATCTAGCAAGTAATTGTCGTACATTTTTATTGATCACAAAAGAGCGACTAAGCCTTATATTACTAGACATAAACCACATAATATAAAGTGGAGATGTCCACATATATGATAAAATATATTTGAGCTCAACCTACGCCAGAAGCGTCGACCATAACATACATTATTTGTGGAAATGAAATAAAAGTTAGTCATTCTCATTGCACCTCTTGAAGAGGTTATTCCTGAAGAATATTAGCCCGTAAAAATAAATGCAGTTGCTAAACAAAAGACTAATGAAATTACGGGGATACAGAACGGTGAAATCCTAAAATTTTGGGAAACGATGAGGATTTGATTATTATTGACGTAAAACTTGCAATCAACTATATATGTTGATACGAGAGATATTAAATAATTATTAAAATTATTGTCGACAATTCATTCGCCTTCTTAATAGCATGCTATATCAAGAGAAAAATTGGATCCAAAACCTATGATATTATAAGAATGTGAGAGGCATTTGTATTTGATATAAACAAAAGAAGGCGAACAATATAAAATAAACTCGCTGAATAAATATATTATTTGGACTTGTAGTCCTGATTTTTGAAATTATATCCCTGAATGATACAAATAGAAATCACAATAACAATGTGATACATTATAAAGCGAGAAGTAATATAAAGGTATTCACAAGACCCAACATCTAACGTGATGTTACTCATTCTCTCGTAATATTGATAATACGTTCTTTACATGATCAATATGATATGCATATAAGATATGTTGTGACTTCAAAGTTTTATAAGTCACTTAATATTGGTACTTATATGAGAGTCCCTGAAGGACAAAGATGACAAAGTATATTATAAAATAAACAATAATCAAAAGATGCACTATACAAAGATCACTATATGAAGAAACAAGTAAGATGTGCATAAACCTCTTCAATCAAAGTCATCCTGAAGAATGATACGAAGTTGATCTTAGTCGTCCACATGTTTCACCCAATAACAAAATTTACTATTATTTATTATATGCATATGACTTGATGTCATAGGGCCTCCAACAGAGTTTTTGAAAAACTGTGAAATATTTAAATGACGGATTTTTAAATAAATGACTAGAGATAAACCAATTGTTTTTCGACCTGAAGTTCGAACATTCTCCAGAAGAGAATTGGTACAATGATTCAATTGTAGAAAGGGAATATTGAAGAAAAATATTCTACTAAATTCTCATCTTGAAAACACATTAACAAAGGACATCTATTGTATATCGACAAAGATCCAATTTTTATAGGACCTGAAGTTCATTATCATGTTCACAGTAAACGTTTTTCTAAAATATTTATATGACGTTCAAGGATCTACAAATTTCTAGTAATGCGACAAAGATTTATATTAGTGATGTTTCCTACATGTCCAATACACATCAATCATTATCACAAATCTTGGTGTCATTACGTGGAGTCATTACAACTTTATGTAAGTTGGTGAATCAGTTATTGATTCTTACATTCTCATATCGCTATGTCATCAATATAATTATGAGACATCTTTAAATTGTCCACAAGTAATATCTTTTGGGGTAACATATTCATATTTTGCAAAAGTTACCACAATTTGTGTTACTCCCAGCATATTATTCGAAAAAAATTACGCAAACATATGTCACAATCTTATTATCTAAGTGAAATATAGTAAATATTCATTAAATCTGTTAAATTATCATGTATTTAAGGACTTCGTAAAATATATTCGTAAGTTTGGTAAACTACGAATCATGGGGAGCGGATTTGTATTTATCGTCCCTGAAGGACGGATATCCCTGAAGGATAAAGCCCGGAAGGTTTGTAGTTGCACTTTTTTCTTTTTTTCCATTTTTTTCCTAAAAGGTTTTATTGGTTAAAGGTTTTTAATGAGTCAACTTGTGCAATTTTGTTAGCGTATGTTATGCACTCTTTTACTTAGCTACTTTTCCCACAGGGTTTTGTGGCAATGTTTTTAACGAGACATAAACATAACGCGTATTATCTAAGGGAGTGTTATAAACGTATGTTGAATTGAGGGGGAGAATTATACGGTGCAATCTTTTCCTTTCACCAAGTTTTGATCCCACAGGGTTTTACTTAGTAAGGTTTTTAATGAGGGAGACCAATCAAGTGACAACTGATCAGATCCAATCAAGCGAGAATTTGGCGGATTTATTTACAAAGTCATTGGCCACCAAAATCTTTAAGAAGTTTGTCTTCAAATTTGGTGTTCGTCGTTTGAAGAATATATGTTGAAGTGAGGGGAGCATCATACGCGCTGCACTCTTTTTTCCTTCATCAAGTTTATATCCCATCGGGTTTTTTTTGGTAAGGTTTTTAACGAGGCAACATCCCTAGCGTATAAAGGTGAAGATCCAAATTGGAGTGTTGTGAAACATTATGGATGCTTCACATTCTCCTCCCATAACTCCATCAACCTCTCACCTTCTCATTACTCTTATAACATACACCCTTTCATTTGCCTCTTATAGCCTATAAATAGGAGATCATTGTAATACTTTTAGTGATGATGAAATACTACAAATATTTTCCCCAAATCTTATCTTCTTTGTTCCATGTATATTTATTTTATAACAAATTACAAGTTATCCTTAATTTATTCATCTTCGATATCTTTCGTGATTATGGAGTCTATCATTTTCTCGAATAATGGACATATATATCCTCTTCTTATTCTTCCCATTTTTTGGAGTTTTGACTCTTTCTTAAATAAGAGTCGTATCAATTACATTCTCATGTTCAGGATCTAAAATGAGATAAGATATAGTAAGAAAAAAAGAGTTTAGTAGGTTGTCCTTGTGCTTGGAGACAAATTTAGTGTAACGATAATGGCGGATGGTGTATGTAAATGTTGAGAGTGATGGAGGTGTATGGATGAAGAGAGAAATCCCCATTGCAATCTTTTCCAGTACCAATAGGTTCCTCCTTGTGTTTTTGTGGCTTTGTTGTATAATCCTTGAGTTGGGAGGAATTTTCTTATGAATTTAAGACATGTTTAGTGTATTGCAAGTAGTTTACTCAAAACAAAATTTCATTATGTCATGCAACTAGATCATATTCGAACTTAATTATTATTGTAAGCAAATCACATTGTTTAGTAACATTAGTAGGGTTGTAAATAGAGCGGGTTTGACTTGCCGCCCTACCTAATGTGAGTAATGGACTAAAAATTCTACCCGCCAACCCGTCACCCGCACGACCCGCCTAATAAGCTGGGTGAGTTGCGATTTTCTTGCAACCCACCCCACATAACCCGCAACCCGCCTAACCCAATAACCCAGAAAACCCATCTACAAGACCCAAAACCCGACCAAACCCGCAACCACTCACAGTATCACACTCAACCTTACCAAAGTATGTTGTTTGTTGGGATTTGTTATGTGAAATGACAATCCCAAGTTTTATAATAAAATAAAATGTGATTTGGAAGTTGTGTGTTCATGAGCATTTACATGGTTCTCTAGAGTTGTATACTATTTGTTTAATTTTGCTACTCACATTTCTTACTTATATCTTTGATTCTTTCCTTTTTGTAAACATCAGGTAAGATAAGATCTCAATTTTTTTATTTTTGTTTTTATTAGGATAAAATCTAAAAGGTCAAAAATAACCCACCAAACTCGCCTTGTCTCGCTCAATCCACCATAGGTGGGGCGGGTAACGGTTTGTTTTTGCCCCGTCATGCCTCGCTTACCTGCTTAACTTAAGTAAGGCGGGTAGCGGTGGGGCAAAAACCCGCCCCACCCCACTTACACCCATAAACATTAGATATTCATGACATTAACTCTATTATAATTTAAACAAACCATTAGTAATTTGACAACTACTAGACGTCACAGGAGGTCATTGGAGATTCGACAAACTTCCACCAAGCTCGAATTCAACTTTCGACGATTGGGAGAGAAATTCCTTGGCTATGCTCATTGGAATTGACTTGTTATATATATTGTTACATCCTTGACTTTAATTAGGGGAGAGTTTGGGCTAAACCCTTGTTTAGAGGGTGTTTAGCATGGGGAAGGCAATATGTGGATGTGATGGGGGTATAGAGGGAGGTGTTTGACTTGATGGATTGGGATGGGTGATGGATTTTGGGGGATTTGGTTTTGGTTTGGAAGAAAACCAACGTTTTCTTCTTCCATTCTTCTCTTCTCCTTTTCCATTGTCATTCCTCACTCCATCACCAACTAATCTCTTCTTCTCCTCAGCTTCCACGTCCACCTTCGAGTGGAGCTCTGGCCTGCAGCAGCACAGAGGTGGAGGAGAAACACGACGCGACGAGGTTCGTGTACGCGGCTTGACAATTGTGGCTTCCGACCTCAAGTGATCTCTGGTGTGCTCCGTTTTGCGTTGAGGTATGCCGGTTCTTTAGTTGTTGTTGTTACTCACCCACGTTGGGGTGATGTTGTGGTCGGTCGCGGGAGGTTGGAGACCTCGTCGGCGACGTGAAATGGTGTAAAATCCTCCACAGGCACGGGGTTGCTGTAGACCAATGGTCGACCGGTTTTACTATTTTGCCCGACTTTAACCAACACCTGTCGAACGATGCCATGTGGCAGTCGACCGGTTGCACGTGTGCTGGTGGGTTGGGGGCTTTCCTGTTTGTTTTTGGTCGACTGTTCCTAGTTTTGGTTTGACCAAAACTTTTGAACTTGATAGTAATGCATGTTGTTCGACCGATTTTGATAAATTGTTCGACCGTTATATGACCTAGACTATTAGGATGACCATGGTAGTTTTCGGTTGACCGAGACCCCTGAGTCGGTCTACCGAGTAGGCTTGTATGATTTTGACCAACTTCGGATATTGACCTCGTATTCGGTCGACCGGTTTTAGATTGTTGTTCGACCGTTTGGGATAAGTGATGTGCAAAGAGTTTGGCCATTGCAGACTTTCGGTCGACCGCACTTATTGGGGACGGTCGACTGGATTGCCTATTTCGGTCAATCGTTTGTGCGCAGAACTAGTTGCTTGGTCCTTGTGGTGTGTCAACTCTGTCCATGGAACCCCGTGTCCTCGCTTAGAGCGTGAGCCGGGAGGTAACGACGGGTACGTTGCTCGTGCCTGCCCAGGGACCGCCTTGTGGAAGAGTGTGGACACTTAGGTCGCGTCACCTCCGTTGATGGACAGTGCTGTTACGTGTTGTTGTTTGACTCTCTATAGAGTAGCAAACCTGAGGGATCGCAGAACCCTAAGCATGTTGATGCATGGCTCGTGGAGCATGATGACCCTGCAGACAATGGTTTGGACCCGTCCGATGTTGTACCAGACGTATGTTGCACCGTCGAGGTTCTGCCGGCGATGCCCTAGAGGTTTTTGCCGGCGATGATGGTGTCAACGATGTTCCTACTTGTGGTTGTGTCGTCCGATGTTGTGCCAGACGTATGTTGTACCGCCGATGCTGCCGATGTTGTTCCGGCGATGATCCGTGATTGGGCACTTATCTTGGGATGTTTGACCGACCGGGTTACGACTCCGTTGGGGTGGTGTAGACAACGTGGTTACTTTGTACGGAAGTGCGGACCCTCCTCACCGATCCCTTCGCTCGAGTAGTCACGTGTGGGGGTGCGTCGCGTATTGTCCGTAAGACCGTATGTGCCTACGGTAGGTTTCCAACGGAGAACCGTTGTTGTTGCTGGACTGATGTCCTTGTTGACCCTTTGAGGGTACTTGTTGTTGCCGAGGGACCGAGGTCCTATTTTACCCTTGGAGGGGATTTGTTGCATTGCAGATGTTGACATGACATGCTACTAGTATGATAGGTTCATTTACCGTACAGTTGCATTCTTGTAGGCGAGCTTGACATACGGGGTTTCCAAATGGGAAAATCAGGCATCGTTGTTTGATTCATGTTTCAAGACCGTAGTAGGTTCTATTGGGTGGTGACAGTGGGCGCACACATTTTGGGGCTAGGATCCTCTTCGGACTCTTCGATGTCGTCATGATTACTTGTACTTCTCTTTCGTTGTATTCTTGTAATCATGTCTTTGTTGGCTTTTTGGCCTTAATCCTTGTTTTGATGATTTAATCAACCTAATCTTAATCATAAGTAATGTAGAGTAGCACACATATTGCATTGCATATATATTGCATGTGCTAACTTGTACAGGTGATCAAGACTCATGGAAGGAAGGAAATCAAGTCAAGATTTGTAATAAAGCTAAATGAAGACTTGTAATCTTGATTTTATTTTGAGTCTTAGGAACAAGTGTAAATTGAGCATACAAGAGCTAAAAACTTATCACATACACACTAGGTTCCTTAGAGAAGTCACACACAAAATTTCACCTTATTTGGACTTCATTAGATCACCCAAACCTTAGTCGGAAATCACTTAAAACCTAAACCCAGATTTCCTGTGTGAACCGGTCGACCAAACCAGTTCTCAGTTCGACCGGTTTATAACAGACTCTCCACAGTGATTTTACCGAACTCCACCGGTCGACCAGTTCTACCTTTTCGGTCGACCGATTCCAGATTTTAATATGGCCGTTTTTCTTGTCGTATTCCTATAACGGTCGTATTCATATAAAACAAACTTAACCCCAAAATACATTCGGTAACCGGTCGAACGACGACCTTGTTTCGGTCGACCGGTTGAACAGAAACCAAATTCCCTGCTATCGGTCGACACATCTTCGTTCGACCGTTGCACCTTTGTCTCAACCGAATCCCCTTATCGGTCGACCGCCCCATACTTTGGTTCGACCGATTCACTTAAGTAGAGTTAAGTTCTAGCTCGTTTGTCCGACCGAATATTTATTTGTTAGACCGTTCTCCTTGAAATCAAGTGAACGGTCGACCGGTTTAGTAGTTTTGGTCGACCGGTTCTGGACAGATTTGCAGCCCGATTTTCTGCCTTGTGTATCTTGCACAAAACCCAATCAAATCTTGTCCAAACGGCTAGAAATCTTTAGGAGCTTATAAATAGAGGATCAAGACTTATTGTTAACCCAACTCTCCAACTCCAATTGTCCCAATACATTAGAGAGAAACCTCAATCCTCAAACTTCCCATTTCTACACTCCATAAGCCTAAACTACACACACTTGATCAATCACTCATCCTACTCAAAGTGTGCTCAATTAGAGAGTGAATCCCACTCAGCTACATTGGTTGTCAAAAGAGTATAGACTTCGGTGAAAGCCCGAAGTGATCCTTCTCGGATTGTGAGAAGATGATTCCAAGCTCGGCGAGGGTTGTTCGCGAGTTTGACGGTTGTAAGGCGTTGTCTCCCGGCCCGGAATGGGGAGCGGATAGTGAAGTCGTAGGCTGAGCTTGCGGAGTCGAACGGAGCTTGCAAGAGAGGACTAGGACCCGGGTGGGGTGCCGAACCTCTATAAAATCCCCGATTCGATTTGTGGTTTGCATTTCTCTTTCTCTACTTGTGTATTTGTTTATTCCGCTGCGCATTTGATTGCTTAATCGAGTAGAGAATTAGGATTGGCCATTAATTGTGGACCCATAGACCCACACGATCCTACATTTGGTATCAGAGCCTTGTTAAGCTAAATTTCTTTACTTTACCGTAATTTTAGCATGGCTACAACATCTAATCACTTAGAGGATTTATGCACCACAAGGCCTCCTTTGCTTATTGGGTCAAATTATGATTATTGGAAAAATAGAATGAAAATCTTTTTAATATCAAATGACCTTGAGTATTGGAAGTTTATTCAAAATCCATACATACCCCCAAATGAAGATGAGTTAGATTCTCTATCTAGGGCTCAAATGAAAGAAATTGAAATGAATTCTAAAATCATGAACATTCTTTATTGTGGCCTTAATGAGGGAGAATACAATAGAATTAGGGGTTGTGAAAGTGCAAATCAAATATGGCATAAGTTACAAATGCATCATGAGGGTGATAGTAAAACCAAAGAAACTAGGATAAGTCTCCTCATGCATAATTATGAAATATTTTCTATGCATATCGGTGAGAACATAAGCGACATGAACACTCGCTTCACCGATATTACTAATTCTCTTTTGATTCTTGGAAGAACGATAAATGAAGGAGAGATGACTCGAAAATTCCTCCGGTCATTGAGCAACGATTGGGAAGACAAGGTCGTTGCAATTGAAGAATCGCACGATCTTTCAAAATTGAAGATGGAGGAACTCATTGGAAATCTCATGGCCTATGAGCTCCAATTGAGTCATCGAAAAGAGAAGGAAGCTTCAAATAAAAACTCCACGGTGGCATTGCATGCAAACTTTGATGAGCCAAGGAGAGTGGAAGAAGAGGACATTGAGGTCCTTGCCCAAGACTTCTTCAAATACCTCAAGAGGGATAAAGGAGAAAAGAATGAAAGAAGAGGTAGAAGAAGTGAGAAAAGAGAAAAAGAAAAAGAGAGGGAGGAGAGCGAAAATGAGAGAAGAGATGGAGAAAAGAAAAATGAGAGAAGGGAGAGAAGGAGAGAAAAGGAGAGAAGTAAGAGAAAAGAGAAGAGGTTGGAAGCTCACAAGGCCACTTGGGATGATTCATCGTCGTCGTCATCCAAATCAACCGCACCTTCATCAACAAAGGAATATGCGCATATGTGCTACATGACAATTCAAGATGAAGGAAGTGAGGTATCTTCTAACTCTTACTCCAATAGATCAAATTCATGCTCATCTAAGTCATATGCTAGTGATAGTTCATGTTCTAAAGAAGAAACATATTCTTATGATGAACTTCAAAATGCATTCCATGATTTAGTTAAAAATATGAGATCATTTGTGATAAAAACAAGAATGCTAGAAAGTTAATCAAAGATCTCCAAAGCCAAATTGAAACATGCATGAATGAGAAGAATGAGGTGATTGCTAAATTTCAAAAGAATGCATCAAATATTGATAAATTAAAAGCAACACCCATAGATTATGATCAACTAAATCTTCAAGCTTGTAATTTGCAATTAAGAAAAGATTTAGAAAGATTCACAAATGGAACTCATATGCTCAACATGTTATTAGGTAGTCAAAGGCAATCCTTGCAAAAACATGGTTTAGGTTACAATTCAAAATTGAAAAACCATGTATCTCACACTACACTAAATGGCAAGCATATGTTCATTAACCATAGTTCCTCAAGTGTGTGGGCTCCTAAAACCAAAGTGGTTTGGGTTCCCAAAGCTATTATTCAAGGACCCAAAGTTGTTTGGGTACCAAAATCTACACTTGTAGGTACTTGAAGAGGAGATTGGTGGTGATCGGGTGAGCCAAAACGTCGAATTCGAATCCGGTTGCATCACCAAGTCAAATTTGGAGTTATTCAAGATTCAAGTTTGGTATAAATTTCTATCTTTGAAATTTCTGAAAATTTAGCTCTAATCTAGTCTATATGCTTAATTGTCATATCTTTAGAAGGTTAATTCATTGCAAATCACTAACCCTATTCATTGCAAATCATATACCACATCCATTGATTGTAAATGTCAAATTTTAAATGGATGTTAGAATAAGGCCTAAGTTGAAACTTAAATGAAATTAACTTAAATCATATTCATAGTTTCCATCTAGCCTTATTGATAGGGGGAGCTTAAATGTTATATCTTTTATTAGAGTAATGAAGTGCAAAATTTAGGGGGAACAACTTCATTACAAGACATCCAAATTCTATGCTTAAAGTCTTAATCATTTTTGTTTTTAATGGATGTCAAAGGGGGAGAGATAATTAAAGGGGAGATACTTGAAAATTGGTTAAAATTAAACAAAAACTATGCACATCCATAGGGGGAGCATCTATATGCATAGTTTACACTTAAAATTATCAAGTATTAAGATATAGGTTGCCATCATCAAAAAAGGGGAGATTGTTGGCTTTTTGGCCTTAATCCTTGTTTTGATGATTTAATCAACCTAATCTTAATCATAAGTAATGTAGAGTAGCACACATATTGCATTGCATATATATTGCATGTGCTAACCTCTACAGGTGATCAAGACTCATGGAAGGAAGGAAATCAAGTCAAGATTTGTAATAAAGCTAAATGAAGACTTGTAATTTTGATTTTATTTTGAGTCTTAGGAACATGTGTAAATTGAGCATAAAAGAGCTAAAAACTTATCACATACACACTAGGTTCCTTAGAGAAGTCACACACAAAATTTCACCTTATTTGGACTTCATTAGATCACCCAAACCTTAGTCGGAAATCACTTAAAACCTAAACCCAGATTTCCTGTGTGAACCGGTCGACCAAACCAGTTCTCAGTTCGACCGGTTTTTAACAGACTCTCCACAGTGATTTTACCGAACTCCACCGGTCGACCGGTTCTACCTTTTCGGTCGACCGATCCCAGATTTTAATATGGCCGTTTTTCTTGTCGTATTCCTATAACGGTCGTATTCGTATAAAACAAACTTAACCCCAAAATACATTCGGTAACCGGTCGAACGACGACCTTGTTTCGGTCGACCGGTTGAACAGAAACCAAATTCCCTGCTATCGGTCGACACATCTTCGTTCGACCGTTGCACCTTTGTCTCAACCGAATCCCCTTATCGGTCGACCGCCCCATACTTTGGTTCGACCGATTCACTTAAGTAGAGTTAAGTTCTAGCTCGTTTGTCCGACCGAATATTTATTTGTTAGACCGTTCTCCTTGAAATCAAGTGAACGGTCGACCGGTTAGTAATTTCGGTCGACCGGTTCTGGACAGATTTGCAGCCTGATTTTCTGCCTTATGTATCTTGCACAAAACCCAATCAAATCTTGTCCAAACGGCTAAAAATCTTTAGGAGCTTATAAATAGAGGATCAAGACTTGTTGTTAACACAACTCTCCAACTCCAATTGTCCCAATACATTAGAGAGAAACCTCAATCCTCAAACTTCCCATTTCTACACTCCAATAAGCCTAAACTACACACACTTGATCAATCACTCATCCTCCTCAAAGTGTGCTCAATTAGAGAGTGAAACCCACTCAGCTACATTGGTTGTCAAAAGAGTATAGACTTCGGTGAAAGCTCGAAGTGATCCTTCTCGGATTGTGAGAAGAGGATTCCAAGCTCGGCGAGGGTTGTTCGCGAGTTTGACGGTTGTAAGGCGTTGTCTCCCGGCCCGAAACGGGGAGCGGATAGTGAAGTCGTAGGCGGAGCTCGCGGAGTCGAGCGGAGCTTGCAAGAGTGGACTAGGACCCGGGTGGGGTGCCGAACCTCTATAAAATCCCCGATTCGATTTGTGGTTTGCATTTCTCTTTCTCTACTTGTGTATTTGTTTATTCCGCTGCGCATTTGATTGGTTAATCGAGTAGATAATTAGGATTAGCCATTAATTGTGGACCCGTAGACCCACACGATCCTACAGTCTTTTGACAAACTCTGTTGTGTTTTGGTGCACCGACTGTTGATTTACATGAGTAACATTCCCGTTGTTGAGTTTTATCTGGTGATCTCTTGGTTGTTTAAAATTTTAAATTTCCGCCGTTTTGGGATGTTACAACTTGCTATCAGAGTTGTCGGTTCCTATGTGTGGCTCCCAAAGAAATCACCCCAGTGTGGTAGTGTTAGGGTGCACTTTGCATTTACCATGCATTCATCGCTGATCTTGAATTGTTTCTTGTGCCAGATGCCTCCGAGACATGTGAGGAACGCCACGAATGAGCGCAGTGCTAGTGATGCCACTGGGGGCGCTACCTGGGATAGGTTGGTCGAGTTCCTCGAGCGTCAGGCGGCAGGGCAAAGCAGACAGGGACAAGTGCGGAGCATGATCGCTTCATGAGGCAGCACCCGCCTAGTTTTGATGGCAGGAGTGACGTCGAGGCTGTAGAGGACTGGGCCTTTAAGATCCAGGGGATTTTTCGGGTGATTGGCTATGTACCAGAGCAGATGGTGGACCTGGCCCCCTATGTGCTGGATGGAGAGGCAGCAAACTGGTGGACGACCACATCTGCAATGGTGTTTGTTGACCGAGATGACGTGAGCTGGGAGGAATTCCTTGAGGAATTCAACCAGCAGATCCTTCCACAGCACATCGGAGACAGGAAGAAGGAGGAGTTCTTGGCCCTCAAGCAGAAGGCGAGATGCCCTTTGCTGGCTACGTCAACAGGTTTAACACCCTCGAGCGTTATTGTTCTGAGACTTATGTGACACCCTAGCAGGGAGCGCGGAAGTTCATTAATGGGCTGAGGAAGCAGCTCAGGTCGCGTGTGATTACCAGCATGCCGCAGACTCTGCGGATGCGGTGAAGTTCGCGACTATTATCGATCAGGACTATCAGGAGCATTACAAGGAGGCACGGAAGCCGCCAGTGAGCACAGGAAGGACGTACCCGATGTGTTGATCAGAGGGACGAGGAGTAGAGGAGGTCGTCTGATTGTGTCTGCAAAGCGTTTGTGGCTACTTTGGTTGTACCTGATCCTGAGACGAGGAGGCTGGAGGACATAGAGGTCGTACAGAAGTTTGCAGAGGTGTTTTCTGCAGCGATTCCTGGGTTACCGCTTCACCGAAAGGTCGAGTTCGACATTGAGTTAGTGGATGACACAACACCCCAGTCGAAGGCTCCGTATCGGATGGCACCTGCTGAGTTGACAGAGCTGAAGAAGCAGTTGCAGGACTTGATGGACTCGGGGTTTATCCTACCGAGAGTCTCGCCTTGGAGAGCGCCGGTGTTGTTTGTGAAGAAAAATGATGGGTCGTTGCGGGTGTGAATTGACTATAGGATGTTGAATAAGGTTACCGTCAGAATTGAGGATCTATTTGATCAGTTGCAGATGGCGGGAGTGTTCTCGAAGATTGATCAGTGTTTGGGTTATCACCAGTTGCGGATCAGAGAGGCAGATGTGCAGAAGACAGCCTTCAGGACGCGGTACGGGCACTACGAGTTCTTGGTGATACTGTTTGGACTGACGAATGCACCTGCAGCATTCATGGACATGATGAATAGGACCTTTTGGCCGTACCTCGACAAATTTGTCATTGTCTTTGTGGATGACATATTGGTGTACTCGCCTGACAGGGGGCAGCATCGGGAGCACCTGAGGATTGTGCTTGGCATCTTGAGGGATCAACAACTCTATGCCAAGTACACTAAGTGCGAGTTTTGGTTGGATCAGATGACATTTCTAGGGCACATTGTGTCAGCAGATGGGATTTCAGTGGATCCGACGAAGGTTGAGGTTGTGACTCAGTGGAGAGCCCCGACGAGCGTGACTAAGATCCGGAGCTTCGTGGGACTAGCTGGGTATTACAGGCGATTCATTCAAGATTCCTCCAGACTTGCTTCGCCGCTGACAGCGTTGACGTAGAAGGGCGGTAACCCAGGAATTGCTGCAGCACGGGAAGGTGGTGGTGTACGCTTCTAGGCAACTGAGAATGCACGAGAAGAACTACCCTACTCATGATACGGAGTTAGCAGCGGTGGTTCACGCGCTGAAGACCGGACAACATTATCTTTATAGAGAGCAGTTCGAGGTCTTCACATATCATAAGAGCCTGAAGTACTTATTCTCACAGAAGGAGATGAATATGAGGCAACGCAGATGACTCGAGTTTATTAAGGATTACGACTTCACCATCTCCTATCATCCGGGGAAGGCAAATTCGGTTGCAGATGCACTAAGCAAGAAGGTTGAGGTGACAGTTGTGAGTTTATGCGTTCAGGAGTGGACGGTACTCGAGACGTTGTCAGAGTGGAGGCTGTTCACAGAGGGCTCTGAGGGGGCAGTGATGGCTGGGCTTCAGGTGGAGCCGCAAACCGTCTCGCGAGTGGTGCAAGCTCAACATGATGATGAGGAGTTAGCTGGTCTGCTACAGTTCGCAGCCAGAGATGGATCAGACTTCAGTGTGGGGGTTGATGGTGGTCTGAGGTTTAGGAGTCAGATCTAGGTGCCGAAGGTCGTTGGGCTGAGAGATGACATCATGGAGGAGGCACATCGAGCGAGATATACCATTCACCCTGGGACTACGAAGATGTATAAACACATGTAACGGAACTTCTGGTGGAAGGGCATGAAGAATGATATTGCAGAGTTTATGGGCCGATGCTTAGTCTGTCATTAGGTAAAGATTGAGCATCAGCGACCAGCAGGGCCGATACAGTGTATTGAGCTGCCAGAGTGGAAGTGGGAGCATGTGACGATGAATTTTGTCACGGGGCTGCCGAAGACGAAGAGATTCCACGACGCGATTTGGGTGATAGTCGATTGACTGACCAAGTCGGCACACTTCTTAGCGATCAGGACCACGTTGCCTCTGGAGGGTCTAGCTAAGTTGTACGTGGAGGAGATAGTCAGACTACACAAAGTACCAGTGAGCATCATCTCGGATCGAGATCCCAGATTTACATCCAGGTTTTGGGGAAGTCTGCAGCAGGCTTTGGGGACACGACTTAGGTTTAGTACAACGTTTCACCCACAGACAGATGGTCTGTCAGAGAGGACGATCCAAACCTTGGAGGATATGCTGAGAGCATGCACACTGGATTGGGCCGGACACTGGGATGAACATCTGCCATTGATAGAGTTCTCCTACAACAACAGCTACCATTCAAGTATTCGGATGGCACCGTACGAGGCGTTGTACGGGAGACCTTGCAAATCACCGGTATGCTGGAGTGATGTAGGCGAGAGTCAGTTAGTGAAAGACATATGATGCAATGTATGCAATGCATCAAATACCCCCACACCTAGATTTTGCTAGTCCCTAGCAAAACAAAATATAAGAAAAATGAAAACAGGGAAATCCTAACTCACTTTCGTAGGAATTACGGTTGCACTTAGCATGTGCAACAAGCCTTTAAACCCCTAAGTTTCCTTAGAGGACGAGTTTTGTCTCGTGAGGGTTTTCAGTTGACACACCCACAAAGTCTTAATTCAACATTTCATTAATAGCTCTCAATATCTCCATGATGAGAATTAAATTTATACCGCAAGTGCACGGCGTCAATGGAGACGTGGCAAATACGGGTCGAACACAAGGAGGGAGATATTTCGTTATTTTTGTTATTTCGATTGGGGGAAAAAAGGAGAGAAGAATTAATTTGGGTTTTTGGGATTTTTGATTTAATTATCTAAAGCAAGAAACAAAAACAATTAAAACTAAAGTACAAAAATTAAAGATGGAAGTCCAGCGGGTGGAGGTTTAGATTTAAGGTTTAGATTAGAGAATTCAGAAACTTATAGTAAATCATGTTAGTTATGAAGCATTACAAGATAAATGATTTAACATAAACTCAAGTAATCAAAATATACTAATCACGAACTTAAAATAATAACATTCATTCATCTTCTCTAACCCTAAATCCGTCACCTCCACCCTTTGGAAAGAGTTAGAAACTCATAGAGGGAGGAAGAAGAAGGGGTCCTAGAGAAAGTAGAAAGGAAAAAAAACAAAACAAAATAAAAACAGAATTTTATTACTAAGGAATAAAAATTACAACATAAGCTAAAGGACCCAGGACCCATCGTTCTCGGGGCTATTTATAGTTTTTACAAGAGACCTAAGTATAGAATTGGAGAGTACACGTGTCCAGACACGACTGGACAAAAGTTGGGCACACGGATCGTCTCTGGTGCGCCGGAATCGCCGCATGGCATGTGTAATGTGCGGCGGAAACGCCGCACATATTGCTCTGATTTTGTCCGGATTTTTGATGAGTGTTTATGGTATGATTTGATCCTCCTTTGCGCGTCTGGATGATTTCTTTCCATTCTTTTGAGCTCCGGATTAATTCCTTCATATATTTGGAGATACACATTGATTTTTCTATATATTTTCCCCAGATAATAAAAGCTACTCGTTATTTGCAATTAGGTCCTTGTCTTTTTGCAATTGAGTCCCCGACTACTTTTGTGCTTAAGTCCTTGTTCTTTTTGCAATTAGGACTTGAATGCTTTTATGCTTGGATACATTTCCATTCGTAACCTGATAATCTTGAACTTGGTCTTTATGATAGAAATGAGTCTTTTGCAAGCGTTTATGCTCGGGATGTGGGTAAATTGCATTCAGGTCCCTGTATTCTGTAAATAAGACTAAACACATACCTTAGTAGCATTTATTGATGTAGAAGTAATCTAAATGAAAAACATATGATGCAATGTATGCAATGCATCACTCCACCTCAACCTTATACATCTTACTTAGAATTGTTGCATGCTTATTATATAAATCTAACTCATAAAGAATCTGACTTGGTCTTTGTTCCTCCAACATTCACACCACTAACCCTTCTACACATGTTATCACTTAAATTATTTTGCACGCCTCCTCTGGTGGTGAAGTATCATTCGGATCAACCATGGCATGAATCATTCTTTTAGCTTTGGGCCTTGAGTATCTTAAAGTATTTTTTTCCCGTGATTCAACACATTTGCTTTTTGGACACTTTTACCCTTTTTGCATTCGTGTAGTGAGTTTGGTCGATAATCCCGAGCTGGCAGACTCAAGTTATCGGGTTTCAAGATACCCCTACGGACCAGTGACTCGAAGGCTTGGGCTTTTGTAATCATTTTGCAAAATGTGCTTTCCTCACTTTATTCCTTTATTCTTACTTTTATTTTCCTCAAGGCTTAATTGCTATTAGAAGTCCACACTTCCCGGTATATTTTCCTCAACCTCTGCTTTTTATCAACCACTTCAAAGATTTGATTCATCCAATTTAAGTGCATACATGTGTTAAAGGGTAATGAGTTATTTCTTTAGAACTTAGATTTATGTCATAGTTTTTACAAGCAGAACTATATAATAAGGAATAAAAACTCAATGCAATTTGTACTCGGGTTTTGGCGGTTCAATCTTAAGCTATGTCATGGAATATTGAATTTTTTTAATTAATTTTTTTTCTTCTAAGAATGTATATATATTGATAGATAGATAGATACATAAACATCCCCCCACACCTAAATCATGCATTGTCCTCAATGTATGCAAATATAAAGCAAATGCACTTATTACCTGGGTGAACTGCGGTGGAGGGATGGAATTTGTTCAGAGTCAACCATAATCAGAACTGGATTGAATGTCACCATGTTGGTGCATGTATCCAGTTGAATTGTTCCCCATGTTGCCCTGAGGTAAAGGTTCCACACCTCTCACATGTATTGATTCTCTTGTTTGTTCGAGTGATGGTGGTTGGGTAGATGACCTACTCCCCTTTTACGCACTTTCTTTTTGATTTTGTGATGATTTATTTGATTCAGAAATCTTATAGATATGTGCTCTCATCAGAACATCACTTTGATTGCATATTATTTCTGGCTCACTATCAACATGAAAGTTATTAAATTCAGCTTTTAGGTTCCCAAAAGATAATTGCATGAGCCCATTTCGACAGTTTATCAATGCTTCAGAAGTGGCTAAAAAGGGTCTGCCTAGTATTACAGGGATTTGTCTATTAGGTTTTACAACAGGTGCAGTATCTAGTACGACAAAATCCACTGGGTAAATGAAGTCACCCACCTTGATCAAAACATTCTCGACTACACCTCTTGGTTTCTAAATAGAGCAGTCAGCAAATTGAAGAGTTGTCTTAGAGGGTTTTAGTGGACCAAGGTTGAGTTTCTCGTAGACAGAGAACGGGAGTAGGTTAACACTAGCACCAAGGTCTAGAAGGGCTTTGTTGATAAAAGTATCTCCTATTGCACATGAAATTGTGGGACACCCAGGGTCCTTATATTTTATAGGAGATGAGTTGGACAGAATAGAGCTTATGTTTGCAGTTAAGAAAGCCTTCTTTGGTACGTTTGTTTTTCTCTTTTTAGTGCACAGATCTTTTAAGAATTTAGCATAAGCAGGTATTTGTTGAATCATATCCAGGAGTGGAATATTCACCTTAACTTGCTTAAATACTTCCAGGATTTTCTCCATTTGTGCACTTGAGTTCTTCTTAAGTCTATTGGGGAATGGAGCTTTAGGAACATAGACTCGCTCAGGTTGAGCTATGGGTTCAGGTTGAGTAGGTGGGTTGGGCATTTCAGATTGGACGTCAGGTTCAATATTTAGGTCATATGTGGTTGCTTGATGGCTAGATTGATTAGACATTCTAGGATTTACCACATTGTTATCAACTTGTCTTCCGGACCGTAATGATACTACTGCATTTATTTGTTGGAACGATCCTTCCTCATTAACCATTTGAACTGGTCTCGAGTTGTTACTTCCTAGAGGTTGTTGATAGGACTGATATTGATTATTAGATCTAGGATTCACCTCAGGTTGACTTGGAAACTGACCCTTTTCTCTTGCACCTACAATTTGTGCGAGTTGGCTGACTTGTGTCTCTAGCCTTTGGAAGGACTGGTTGGTTGTTTGTATAAAAGTCTTCATCAAATTTTCCAAGCTTGTCAACCTAACATCATAATCTCCATTGTTACTAAACCCAGATGATGTATTATTTTGGTTATACGGGTTTGGTTGTTGTCTAAGAGGTTGACCTTGTTGGCTTGATGAGAAATTGGAATTATTACGCCAACCCGAGTTATAGGTTGATGCGTATGGGTCATTTCTAGCATGGTTAATCGTGGCATTAACTTGTTCCCAGTCCGCACAATCCTTCATTAAATGACCAGTCTGACCACATCTAGAGCAAGGGATAGACGAGGCTTGATTCACTCGGGGTCGGGTTTGTAGCTCTAGACTTTCCATTCTGCGCATAAGGGTAGCTAGTTTTGCTTCAGCCGCTACATTGGCATCTACAGCTAAGACACCTGGTTTGGGTTGACTTGTTATTCTAGATCCAATACTCGGGTTAAGCGGTGCTCTAGTATTGTCCCATTGCATATTGTTTTCAGTTAAATCCTCAAGAAAAGTCCAGGCATCATTTTCATTTTTTGACATGAAGTTCCCTTGGCTTATGGATTCTACCATAACCCTAGATGTGGGTGTCAATCCCTCATAAATAATTTGGCACAGTTGCCATCTTGGAATTCCATGATGAGGGCATTGGGTCAGCACACTTTTAAATCTTTCTAGATAGGAATAGAACGGCTCGCTCTCAGATTGAATGAATGCAACAATTTCATTCCTAATCCTCATAGTCTTATGGTTGGGGAAATATTTCTTTAAGAAAACTTGAACAAACTCGGCCCAACTCCTAATAGATCTTTCGGCTAGACTATATAGTCATTTCTTAGCGTCGTCCTTCAGTGCTAGAGGCACGAATTTCAGACGCACTGCCTCCTCAGAGATATGCTGGTATTGCATAAGAGAGCAGATTTCCTCAAATTCTCTAAGGAAGAGATATGGGTCTTCCCTAGAGGTGAACTTAGGCAACATACTCATGTATTGTGCCTTAAGTTCGAAGTCGCGACCCTATATGGTGGGCATAACGATGCACGATGGCTGAGCAGCCATCGCTGGGTAGCATCGATCCCTCAGAGTTATGGGCGGGTTCACAACATTCTCACCCATTGGATCCGGGTGAGGTGGTGCAGCAGATGGATTGGGGCTAAGCTCTAGACTGGAATCTAGATGAACTCGTAAGAGTCGATTGCTCAAGTCCTGAACCCAAATATGAGTGCACCGGTTTGAATTAATTTTTTTTAATTCAAATTTGAAATTTAAATTTCAAATTTAATTTCAAGAATTAATTACAATTTTTTTTTTAATATCTTTTTTTTTTTTTTTCAAAAGGGAAACAATCAATAGAAAGAAGAAAGATGAGAAAGGAAACTTAACTCTAAAAGATAGGTTCTAGGGTTGGTCAGAAGTTTCCTGAACAAGCACGGTTCAAACAATCCTAGACCTAGTGTCGCTTAAATCTAGACGACTCCTAACTGGTTGAGTCGAATTGATTTGCTTAATTCACCTCCCTCACTAATCAAACCAACTTGGCCAGACAGTGTATAGCTAGTGGGGGCGCTTCCGACAGGGTCGGTGCCAATTAGACAACCACTTCGCTTGGAAGATTTACGTCAACACAAAAACACTTTCTAGACATCAAATCAAATTCGATCAGCTTCAAGTCATAGCAAGTCAAACCAATCTTCTCCATAATTGAGTCCGAGTCCTTAGGGGCCAATGTCTAATTGTTTGTAATTTTAAGGCTTGGGTGACACTTTAGGATTGTGATTTGTGGGCCACGAAAGGGTGATGAAATCCCCACCGTATCTTTTCCTACGGAGTTGCCCTTAAGATAGTTTAACTTAAATCTAGCAAAGATAGTCAAACATTGGTCTTTTTAGTGGGGGCAATTGCAAGGTTGTATGCAAACTAGATTATATGCTTAAATGCAATCGAAAAAAACCGCGATACGTACCTTGCCTCTAGCACTCTTCAACAAGAATTAATTTGCAAGAATTTAGCAAGAATAATGCAAACAAAACATTATGCACTAAGTTCTTCTAGTTTTGCCAATTTTTAGGTCAGAGTTGAATTATTGCCAATTATGGAATTTAAGCTTAACACGTGCAGTTCTACAAAAGGAAATTTTCCGAAACTAGAAATTACGAGGAAATGGGCAATAAAGGTTACCTATGCAATGCTCAGTCGGGTTCACCGCCCGCTCTCGAAATTTCAGTAGTTCCACGCGTCCACCCAGAGATGGCGCTTGATTTAATTATCTAAAGTACGAAACAAAAACAATTAAAACTAAAAACAAGAATAAAGATGGAGAATTCCGTCGGGTGGAGGTCTAGACTTAGGTTCAGATTGGAGAATGGAGAAACTTGAAATAAATCATGTTAGTTATGAAGCATTACAAGATAAATGATTTAACATAAACTCAAGTAATCAAAATATACTAATCACGAACTTAAAACAATAACATGCATTCATCTTCTCTAACCCTAATTCCATCACCTCCACCCTTTGGAGAGAGTTTAGAAACTCATGGAGGGAGGAAGAAGAAGAGGTCCTTGAGACATTAAAAGAAAACTAAAACAAGAATTAAAAGAACAGAATTTTATTAATAAAACTAAGGTACACAAATAAGAACAACAACTAAGGACCCTATTTACATCGTTCTCGGGTCTATTTATAGTTGCTACAAGGGACTTAGGTATAGAATTGGATAGTACACGTGTCCATACACGAGTGGACGAAATTGGGACACACGGATCAACCAATGGGCGGCGGAATCGCCGCACATCATGTGTATTGTGCGGCGGATTCGCCTCCCACGTTGGTCGGATTTAATCAGGATTTTTGTCACGCGTTTATGGTATGATTTGATCTTTATTTGCGTGTCTGGATGATTTCTTTCCATTGTCTTGAGCTCCGGATTAATTCCTTCCATTGTTGGAGATTTATAGTTGATTTTTCTTTTGACTTTTCCAACAAAATATCTTGATCCTTTTCTTTTGCAATTAGGTCCTTGGCATTTTTGCAATTAAGCCCTTGACCTTTTTGTGATTAGCTCCTTGAATGCTTTTATGCTTGGATGCATTTCCAATTGAAACCCGATAAACTTGAATTCGGTCTTTATGATAGAAATGAATCTTTTGCACACGTTTATGCTCGGAATGTGGGTAAATTGCATTCAGGTCCCTGTATTCTGTAAATAAGACTAAACACATACCTTAGTAGCATTTATTGATGTAAAAGTAATCTAAATGAAAGACATATGATGCAATGTATGCAATGCATCAGCGCTAACCCCAGAAAAATTTGAAGCCCAGAAGCCTCTGTTGTGCGGCGGATCCGCCGCAGCTTGTGCTTGATATGCGGCGATTTCGCCGCCCTGCTTGCTCCGGCTGCGTTTAGATTTCACCGCGCACTCTGTTGTCTCCTGAAACACAAATCCAAATAGTTAGATCACGCACACGATAAACAGAAAAAAAAAATCAAAATCACTAAAATAAACAAAAATCTTCGTCGCCTCCCCGGCAACGGCGCCAAAAACTTGATGAGAATTAAATTTATACCGCAAGTGCACGGCGTCAATGAAGACGTGGCAAGTACGGGTCGAACACAAGGAGGGAGAGATATTGTTATTTTTGTGATTTTCGAATTAAGGAAAGAAAGAGAGAGAAAATAGGTTTTGTTTGAGATTTTTGGTTTTTTATATTTTCTAAATCAATAATACCAAAAGCAAATTAAGGAAAAAGCAAATATGGATGGGAGTCCAGCGGGTGGAGGTTTAGATGTCGGGTTTCGATTAGAGAATTCTGAAACTTATAATAAATCACATTAGTTATATAAAGCATTACATGATAAATGACTCAACATAAACTCAAGTAATCAAAATATACTAATACCAAATTAAAATAATAACTTGATTTTTCTTCTCATCACCCTAAATCCGTCATCCCCACCCTTTGGAGAGAGTTAGAAACTCATGGATAGAGAGGAGGCGAAGGGGTCCTAGAGAAACTAAGAAAGAAAAGTAAAAACACAAAATAAACCAACAGAATTTTATTGATAAATAATGGGTCAAAACAAGAACTCCCCATAACATTGTTCTCAGGGCTATTTATAGCTGATACAAGAGACCTAAGTATAAAATTGGAACGTACACGCGTCACACCACGACTGAACAAAATTCGGAGGCGCGGATAGACAAGGGTGCGGCGGAATCACCGCACAATACATGTAACTTGCGGCTAAATCACCGCACAATATGCTCTGATTCGATCCGGATTTTTCTTGCGTGTTTATGGTATGATTTAAATGTCTTTTGCGCATCTAGATGATTTCTTTCCTTTCTTTTGAGCTCCGAATTAATTCTTTGTATATTTGGAGATCCAAATTGATTTTTCTAGAACTTCTCCAAAATAATATTTTGGTCCTTGCAGTCGGGTCCTTGGCTTTTTGTAATTAAGTCCCTGGCTACTTTTGTGCTTAAGTCCTTGGCCTTTTTGTAATTAGGTATTTGAATGCTTTTATGCTTGGATGAATTTCCATTTGAATCCCGATAATCTTGACTTGGTCTCTATGATAGAAATGAGTCTCTTGCACGCATTTATGCTCGGGATATGGGTAATTTGCATTCAGGTCCCTGTATTATGTAAATAAGACTAAACACATACCTTAGTAGCATTTATTGATATAAAATTAATCTAAATGAAAGACATATGATGCAATGTATGCAATGCATCAGATGTAAATGGGTTTTCAAAGTGAAACTAAAATCTGATGGTAGTGTAGACACATTACATCATGGTTTAAAATTGCACAATGCATCTATTTTTCATCTCTACGGTTTTGTGGATGCAGATTGGACTGGTTGCTCGTCGACTAGACGTTCGACCAGTGGATTCTTTGTTTTTCTTGGGAGTAATCTAATCTCTTAGTGCTTAAAGAAACAAGCAATAGTGTCAGAATCCAATGTCGAAGCGGAATATCGAGCGATGCCACAACTTTAGGTGAGTTAACGTGGCTCACTTTTATTATACGTGACTTGCACATTCCTTAATTTTCTACGTGACCTAAGCTCTTTTGACTACCACTTCGAGTGAGAAAGTGTGGCTCTGGACTTGTTGGAGATTTCATTTGTGCCTTCTTCACAGCAGCTCGCCGATATATTTACCAAGTTTATTGCAAATGAGCAATTTCAAGTTCTGTGTTCGAGTACTCGACCTCTATCGACGACCTAGTTTGAATGGGAGTAAAAGTATTGAAGCCCAGGTCTGGTCCAGTAATGCTGATCCTCCTAGTCAACCCAGTCCAACTCACACGAACTTGGAGACCACTCCAGCTCTTAGTGGGTCAACGGTCCAATAGATTTACTTAGCATGGTGTGATATAAACTCAATTGTATTAATAGTGTAATCAATGATATTAAACTAATTATGTACTCATTACCTATATTACTATACATATCAAGATACCCCAAGCAAGAAAAATGTAACTATTAGGAGTTGTAGGGTAAAGCATGAGAACACAACTATCCTAATAATCCCAGATTGTCTTTGGAACAAGAATTTTGATAAACACCTTGTTTTGAGCTTCTTGGAAAGAAATCGGACCAACAACACACCGAGTTTGATACAAAATGTTAAAGCTATGTATTTCCTAATCTACTATCTATCAATCTTTCATTGTATTCATTGATATATTGTCAACGATCTGCAATCCATCCTGCATTGTGATAATAGTTGTGCATCTGGGAATGCCTAGAGATTGACTAAGTTTTCTCACACTCTTCAGTCTTCATCCATTACCTATTAGAATTGTTAATTCTCATTATTTGTCCACGTAATTTCAGGTTTATGCAGAGATCAATGGTAAAGTCAGGGACGTTGTAATTTCATGGTATAATTTTCTGAAACTCCAACGTGATATGTGCTTGAAATTTCTAAGCATACGAGTGTATCATTAACTTGTTTTAAAATCGGATTAATTAAGAACGGGAGGGTGAACAGATAGATGAGCTTTGCTGAAGAATGTTTTGGGAATTTTTGTTGAGATTGGTTTAGGGAGCATGGAATACTATGAGAATGATTTTGAAGCATACATGCTAAAAGATACATCTGGTTACTATTCTCGAATGGCTACAAAATGGATAATTGAGGATTCATGTCCAGATTACATGTTGAAGGTAAATTTTGCATTATACTTTCCAGCATGAGTGCATTTTCTGTATGCAGTTTGTTGATGGTCATCACACATGCATCAGGCTGAAAAGAAGGGAACTACTATTCGTCGCCGGAAAACTACTTAAATCGCCCCAAAAATTACCTTTTTGCCCTTAACAAAGCAATTAATACCCATTTCGTCCCGTATCTTTAAACAAGGTATTTGACTCAGTTTTACTCACATTCCTAGTACCAACACCACGAAAATGTCTGGCGAAACACCTGAATCCGGCTAGGTAACGGAGGCGGATTTTTTTTTCCGACTCGGGCGTCTGGCTAAGACGCCTCCACCTAGGTGGAGGCGTCTGGATACGACGCCTACACCATGGTGGAGGCGTCTTAGCCAGACGCCTACACCTAGGTGGAGGCGTCTTAGCGAGACGCCTCCACATAGGTGGAGGCGTGATAGTCAGACGCCTCCACGTTGGTGGAGGCGTGTTAGCCAGACGCCCGTATTTTTTAATAATAAAAAATAAAAAATAAAATATAAATAAATTCTTAAAATTATACGGTGTGTTATCTCAAATTATTTGAGGTTCTGTTGCAAGATTTTTGGTGGTAACGGGGTCAAATTACAATGAATTTTTTTGCAAGTGATTAAATTTTCAATAAATTTAAGATCCAAAATCCCCGGTGGTAAAACCTCCCGACTTACAAATACCACATCGACAAGTCCACTTGAAATTGTTGGATCTGAATTTTTTTTTGAATTTTCATCAATTGCAAAAACTCCTTGTAAGGTGATGTCGGACAGTCGACCGTTTGCTTCTCGGTCTACCGAACATGATCCATGCGGATGACCGAGTTTCCATCAGTCCACCGTGATCGTAAATACAGTAAGTTTTTGATCTTCCTAGAATCATTGTGTCGGTTTACCGATCTCTACCCGGTTATCCGAATATTTATTCTCAGTAGCTTCGACATTTCTCTGGAAATCTCTATTCGGTGTACCAAAAGGGTATCGGTCATCCGAATATAGTAATTATTAACTTATTAATTAATTAATTTAGTAATTATCTAAATTTATAATCAATTATCTTTTTAATAAAAAAATAAAAAAATAATAAAAAATTGTGGGCGTCTGTGTAAAACGCCCAGCGTAGGAGAGAGGCGTCTTAGCCAGACGCCCGTCCCATGGGCGGGGCGTCTGTGTAAAACGCCGCCCCCTAGGGGGAGGCGTCTTACCCAGACGCCCCTTTCCTACGCTAGGCGGCTCCGCCAGACGCCCGCAATTTTTTATTATTTTTTATTATTATTTTATTAAAAAGATGTTGGATATTTTACCAGATTCGAGTACACCGGGGCGTCTGTTGGCTCATTACTGACCTCCAAAACATTATTTTTTATGAATATAAGAGGAAGATGAAGAGAGATGTGTGATAGGAGGGTAAAATGTCGCGTTATAGCAGTAGAAATGAGAGAAGGGCAAAATGGTAATCTGTTGGGGCGATTTAAGTAGTTTTAGGACGACGAATAGCAATTCAGAAAAGAAAAAGGACAAGGTTTCTAATTACCTACATTCCAGCAATGAACAAAAGTTGTTATAGGTATGTTCCTTCGGCTTTACATTTAAAGTGTTACTGTCTTTTTGGGGTTACTTACTCATATTTTCTTGTCCTTCCAGAAAGTGTTGGTTTTCGGTGCCACTAACACAGAATAATTAAAGAAAAACTGAAAAGACAAAGTGTTTTTCGATGCTGTGGAACTAATGCATCATTTTCTAGTTCTTCTTATATAACACAAAACGTAACTGCAAAATCAAAAGTTACATCCCACGTTTTGGGATTCTAAAAAAACAACCACTTAAATAACTGTTACTTCATTTTTAGCCACACACTAGACTAAAACTGACAACCTAATTACGTATTCGAACAAAAACAAGTTTGCAAAAATTAAAGAAATCAAACTACTGGACACGACCCTCTAACAACAAGATTAACTCATCAATCTCCTCCTTAAGCTTGTTGTTCTCTACTGATGATCCGCACACCAATCCTTTCTCTCATCTCCAACAACTACATCCTTGCAAGCGACATTGTCAGAATATCAACATGTTGATCTTTTGTGCAAACATGCTGAATTTCAATCATTCCTGATTCAACACAATATCTAATGTAGTGGAATCGGGTATCGATGTGTTTGCTCCTCTCATGGTGAACTGAATTCTTGCTCAATGCAATTGCGGGCTGATTATTGATCTTTAGAACCACTTTCTTAACCTCGGTCTTTAACAAATCTGCCAACAGTCGTCCCAACCACACTCCTTGACACGCTGCTGCACATGCAGAAATGTACTCTGCTTCACAGGAAGATAACGCAACCACTTTCTATTTTTGTGAACACCAACTAATAGGATTTGACCCAAGGAAAAATATTAAACCTGAGGTACTTTTCCTGTCATCAGTATCACCAGCTAGATCACTATCGGAGTAACCGATCAACTCCAAGCTTCCTTCCTTCTTCTCATAAACGCAACAGAGGTTTAAAGTTCATTTCACGTACCGCAGTATGTGCTTCACTGCGGCCATGTGCTCCGTTGTGGGCTTCTCCATGTATCTACTCACCATGCCGACAGAGAATGACAAATCTGGGCGCTTGTGCAGTAGGTATCTTAAACTGCCAACAATACTTCGGTACAGAGTTGTGTCTACAGGTGGACTTGTGCATTCCTTGCTCAGTTTCAGACGAGGTTCCATCAGGATTTGCAAAGGGTTGCAATCTTTCATGCCGCATTTGTCTAAAACCTTCCTTGCATATGCCGACTGGTTGAGTGTAATCCTTTGAGAATTCTGACAGACTTCAATTCCCAGATAGTAACTTAGTAACCCAAGGTCAGTCATGCTAAACAAGTTCTTCATTTGTGATTTGAACTTGTCTATTTCTTGAATACACTCTCCAGTGATGATTAAATCATCCACGTAGACTCCAACAGTTAAATTCCCTTTACCTTGATTTCTCATGTACACAGCATGCTCTAAAGAACACCTCTCAAAACCGAGTGTCCTCAATGACTTGTCCAGTTTTGAGTTCCAGACTCTAGGTGCTTGTCGCAAACCGTACAATGCTTTGTGCAGTTTTAACACCTTGTGCTCTTCTCCTTTTATTTCAAATCCCGACGGTTGAATGACATACACTTCCTCTTCCAAATCACCGTTGAGGAAAGCTGACTTCACATCCATATGATGCACCTCCCATCCTTCATGTACTGCAATAGATATCATCAAACATACTGTCTCTAGCCGAGCAACATGGGCGAAAACTTCATCAAAATCTATGCCTTGTCGTTGAACGTACCCCTTTGCCACTAATCTCGCCTTGTGCTTTACAATTCTGCCTTGAGTGTCCTTCTTTAGCTTGTAAACCCACTTTAGACCTATAGGTTTGTGGTTGTCGGGTAATGGAACGAGCTTCCAAGTTTTATTTTTTCGAATAGAGGAAATTTCCTCCTCCATTGCTCTTCTCCACATCGGATCTGCCTTGGCTTCTTCGAAATTTGACGGCTCTTCTTCTCCAAGAAAACACAGTCCCGAATACTGCAACTCTATTGGGACTGTTGCATCGTACAAGCTTTTGATGTCACACTTACCCCGTGGTCCTACTAATGAACTCTCATCAGATTTCAAGGGTTGTAGTGTTTCGGTTGATACTGATTCTTCAACAGTTGCTGCTGGAGTATATGGTGAGTTTGAAACATATGCTCTGGATTTCGTGTTCATCACTGGTGTAGCATACTGGTATCGGTTACCAGTTTGTTCCTGTGTCGGCTGTGGGAAATGCATACCAGAATTGTTGATACCAATGCCAGAGTCGCTGACACCCTCTTTATCTTTTTGATTTGTCGTATCAGATGCGCCTGCTATGGTAAAATAGTGTGTTGTAAGAGTGTTCCCTGCTGATGTTGTTTCTGTTTCTGGAAAATTGCTCCACTCCCACTTCTTCTCCTCTTCAAACACGACATCCCGTCACCACTACTCATTTGGACTTTGGATCAAACAACCGATAGCCTTTTGTTTTCGAATCATAACCAATAAACACCATTGGCTTGCTTCGGTCTGCAAGTTTTGAGAGGTGAGGTGTAACATCTTTTACGTGTCCCACACATCCAAAGATGCGAAGGTGATCAACAGTTGGCTTGCAGTTGTAATATGCTTCATAGGGAGTTTTGCCGATGATGCTTTTTGTTGGTGCTCGATTTAGGAGATATACAGAAGTTGATACCGCTTCTCCCCAAAATTCGCCTGGGACTCCCATGCTTTTCAACAGGCTCCTTGCCATGCTGACCACCGTCTGATTTCTTCGTTCAACAACTTCGTTCTGCTGAGGAGAATAAGGTGTCGTGAGATAACGCTTAATTCCCAACAGCTCACAGTAAGTCTTGAACTCATTTGAGGTGAATTCGCCGCCATGATCTGTGAGAAAAGCCTTCAGCTTGTTGTATTTCTCCATTTCTGTTGATGCTTTAATCTTCTTGAATGCATCAAATGCTTCGTCTTTGTTTCGGATCAGCACCTGCCACATGAATCTAGTACAATCATAAACCAACAACAGAAAATAGCGCTTGCCTCCGTGTGTAGCAGGAGTTATTGGCCCGCACAAATCTCCATGCCACTGTTCAAGAAGTGATTCTGCTTAGAATTTTGCCACTGCTGGAAATGGATTTTGGTGTTGCTTTCCAATCAAGCAACCATCGCAGATGCGGTCCTCATGCTCGATTACGGGTAGGTCGTGCACCATCTGTTTCTGACTTAGAATCTTCAAGGCATGAAAGTTCACATGCCCGTATCTTGCATGCCAGCCCCAAGCACTTTCTTTGCTTCTAGCCATGAGACATTCTGGTAGGGCTTGAGCAATGTGCAGCAGATATAAAACGATTTCCTGACCTGCTCACTTTTGCTAGTAGCCTTCGTGTCCTGTCCAAGATAGTCATCACTCCTACTTCTCAACATTGGGATATAGTAGACATTTGTAAGCAAACGGTGTTCTCCAGTAAAACACTCAAGAAGCACTGAACCTCTACCTTGTATGTCCACTGCCGAGCCATCTCCAAACTTTACCGACCCTTGGATAGTCATGTCAATCTCGGTTAGTTTATCAATACAACCGGTCATGTGGTTACTTGCGCCGGTATCTAGATACCAAGTCTTGTCTTGGGTGTTGTTAATCTTTGGCACCACCTTGTCTTCATGCAGTAACACCTGCTCGTTCTGTATTGCGTGTCTGAGAACACAAGTTTCAGTCATCAACAGTGCCGGTTCATCATCGGTTTGTGTTGTAACAAGATTGGCCCTCTCTCTTCGGTTTGGCTTGGGACAATCTTTTGCGAAGTGTCCATATTCATTACAATTGAAACACTTAACCTTGGATTTGTCGAAGTTGCGTGGCTTTCGGTCTTCATTAGAGCGTTCACCATTTCCTCGACCTCCACCATATCCACGCCCACGTCCACGTCCTCTCCCGTGACGTCCTCCTCTTTTGGTGCTGCTGAAACCTTCATCTTTCTTTCCCTTTGTGCATCTTGCCTCCCACTCGGCTTGGGTAAGAAGTAGTTGTTCTCCCTCGCCCTTTGTGTGTACTCGTCCTTTAAGTCCTTCCTCAAAGGTTCTGAGGCGGCCGATTGCTTCTGAGATCGACATTTTCTCAATATCGCCAAACTGCTCGATTGTTCCGATAATTTGGAGAAATCTATCTGGAACTGCGCTGAACAATTTTTCAACAACTTCGTTGTCGTCGAGCTTCATGCCCAGTGAGCGGATCTCACCCACCAGCGTGGTAAGCTTCATGGAAAACTCATTTATTGTCTGTGAATCCTCCATCTGTAACTTGTTCAGTTGTCGTTTCAGTACTTGTACGCGTGCCTTCTTGACGCGATCTTCACCAACCCGCATCTCCCTGAGTGCGTCCCAAGACTCCTTTGTCGTCTGCTTCTCCGCGATTGCCATCATCACGTCATCTAGCATGGCTTGAGAAATGGCTACCATGGCGCCTTTATCTTTGTCGTCGTCTGTGTCTCCACCTTCGATCACTGACCATACTCCTAGAGAACGCAAGATTATCTTCATCTTGACAGCCCATATGCCGTAGTTCGTTTCGCTTAACGTTGGATATTGGATCGGGATTGAGGCTCCTCTTGTCGTCGGTTTGACGACTGCAAGCATCTTAGATTGATCTCCTTCGTCACCGGACATTGCTTTGACAACTTGGCTCTGATGCCAAATGTTGGTTTTCGGTGCCATTAACACAAAACAATTAAAGAAAAACTGAAAAGACAAAGTATTTTTCGATGCTGTGGAAGTAATGCATCATTTTCTGGTTTTTCTTATATAACACAAAACATAACTGCAAAATCAAAAGTTACATCTGACGCTTTGGGATTCTAAAAAATCAACCACTTAAATAACTACTACTTCATTTTTAGCCACACATTGGACTAAAACTGACAGTCTAATTACGTATTCAAACAAAAACAAGTTTGCTAAAATTAAAGAAATCAAACTACTGGACACGACCCTCTAACAACAAGATTAACTCATCAGAAAGTGCAACATGAATTATTATTTGTATATGCAAGCCAACTACTGGAGAAGGAGCATTCAGGATGCCATGCTCTACTTCGTGATGATAAAGTACAAATGAGCCATTTAAGCAGACTCTCTACGTATTTGTTGTATCCTCTTTTGAGTTTTTGGTAATGATATTCTCTCCGGCATGTGCGTTAGGTGGATGACCCATCAAGAATGTACATGTTGTTTTGTCGAATACCGAAAGGACTAGATCCAGTGTCCCAGATATTCAAGCAGGTAATACAATTTTTTGTTAGATATTGTTCTTCATTCTGTTATTTACCTCCACTCTCCTAATCAAGAAGTGTTTTTTTTGTGTAGAAGTACGATCACTTGTTTTCTGACTGCACTTATGCTTTTCTGAATGTCTATTCCAATGTTCCATGCAGCATGTTACTGCTGAGGGTACAACTCTAGTCAAGCAGGCAGAAGATGGAGCAAGCCACAAGAAGGTTAGCTCTTTCTTGACCCTGTTTAGTACAATAATTAGATTAATTTCTGTGTGTGAAAATTGCTGGTCTAGAGTAGTAGAGGTTGTTCTTTACGAATTATTAAGATGCAAATAAATAATAGTTCATCTTGGTTGGATACGAATTTTTTGTCTTCTTTCATCTTTCGCATTCTAGTTCCTTCTCAAACCAGCATAGCGTTAGATATTTTCTGGTAACTCATGTATTAAGTCTCAACTTTATTAAATTAATAATATTATGAGGCTAAAATTAATTAATTAATTAAGAGAGATTTATGTTAAGTGGGTAGTTACACCATGATGGGTGGTTACTCCTTCTACTTCTATAAAAGGATTAGTCATCCATCCTCCAAAGACAAAAGTTAGTTTTCCCCATTAAAACTTCTATCAAGCAAAGTGTGTAAGTGTTGAAAGGGAGAAATCGATTCTTAGCAATTAGATATTTCTCTTCGTTAAATAGAATCATGGAGCAAGGTATGTGTTCTTTGTCTTCTCTTTAGTATCATTGTGAAAATCATTTGTTCAAGATCCTATAATGTGCAATTAGGATTTTATTGTGCATTAATCATGAAGCAAATAAAACTTACATTTGGTATCAAGAGCCACGTTTTGAACTTTGTGATTTTCCAATGAAATGAAGTTATAAATCAATAATTATTCTTATGTTTATCAGCTGCAATGAAGTATGTTTGAACATGATGCTCGTTGTTAATATCGTTGAATTTATGTATACTTATTATGCTTTTATTTTTGGAATATTAAAATTATGTTAACCGCTACCAAGAATCAGAACCATACTGTGAATTTTTATTTTATCATTGAAAGTCACGTGTTATTTTGGTTGATTGATCCATTAGGCTTTGATATTATTATTATTTTAATCAAAGATAGGTGCACTCACGTTCTGGTTGTTTGTTTATTAAATATTATTTAAATTAAGGAAGAACTTTTAATATTTAATTGTATCCATCATGATGTTCATAACCGTAAAAATTGATCTAATCTATTAACGGGTTTATCGGGCCTTCATTATATTAAAGATGATAGCACATGATGTGCTTTGATATGGGATTTATTTCACATCGTAATCTATATTGAGATTACATAAGTAATGCAACAAGTACAAGTCATACTGATTAGAATGTTATGTGAAGTAAATTTATTTAGGAGATTAATGATGTGTACATTTAAATGTATGGTTTACCTGTAAAAGTATGAGAAAATTTGATGTGCATTTTATGTCCAATAATTATCATAATTATTCTAATCCAACATCTACGTTATGAATAAATCGTTAGTCACCAAAGTGGTCGATTTAGAATGTGTTTCGTAGATGTTAAATTAAGCAAAAATCATTTATTCATGATTATGTGATGCTATTATTGAGATGACCTTATGATTTATTGTGAATAATTGAAGTTCATAGATTACCAAATATTTAAGATCACCCAAAGGTAGATCAACCTATTTGTGATCATGAACATTATTGTGGTTAATTGATATGTCGAGTTGGATGTGTTTAGTATATCCAAAGATAACAAACATGTCTTATTGAAGCATATTTGATTTCCAATTATGTAAAATTTAATTAAGCATCAATTATGGTTCATTGTTATATATTGTTATATCACCCAAAGGAATTTTCAATATATATTTAATTTAATATTTTTTATAGCTATATAAGTCTGAATTACGTGATTAAGTTATGTCTCAAAGCATTAGTGTAGGAGCATTTATTTATTTTTACAGCATCTGTTAATGTTTCACTTCATTCACAAGCTTCGTCTATTACAAAGTTTAATGGGCTTAATTATAATGAATGGAGTAAAGAAGTCAAGTTTCATTTAGGTGTTCTTGATCTTGACTTAGCACTCATGACTGATAAGCCTGTTGCTCTTACCGAGACAAGCAATAATGAACAAAAATCTTTTCATAAGAGTTGGGAAAGATCAAATAGACTGAGCTTAATGCTTATGCGAATGACAGTGGCAAATAACATTAAGACTACTATTCCTGAAACTAATGATGCTAAGGGATTTATGAAGTATGTGAAAGATACTGCTCAATCTGAATCTGTTGATAAGTCGTGTGCTGGTACATTAATGAGTATGTTAACCACCATGAAGTTCGATGGTTCGCGTGCTATGCATCAACATATGACAGAAATGTCAAACATAGCAGCAAGATTAAGAACCATGGGAATGAAAGTGGATGATAGTTTCCTTGTACAGTTTATCATAATTTTTTTGCCTCAGGAGTACGGTCCATTCCAAATAAATTATAACACAATGAAGGATAAATGGAATGTGACTGAACTTCAAAGTATGCTTATTCAAGAAGAGGCAAGGCTTAAGAAACAAGGAATCCACTCTATCAATCTCGTAGGTCATTCAGGAGTTAAAAGGAAACCAAGAAAGAAGTATGGAAAAGGCAATAAAGGACCGTTAAAGATCCACGAGTCATCTGCTCAAATCCACAAGAAGGAACAAAAGGGTGATAAGTGTAATTTCTGCCACAAACATGGACACTATCAGAAAGACTGCCATAAACGTAAGGCATGGTTCGAAAGTAAAGGTAAACATGATGTTTTTGTATGTTTTGAATCATATTTGGCAGAAGTTCCTTATAATACTTGGTGGATTGATTCTGGTTGTACCACTCATGTTTCTAATACGATGCAGGGATTCGTTATGATCCAAACCACAAACCCAAATGAGAACTTTGTCCTTATGGGGAACCGTGTCAAAGCACCAGTTGAAGGGATTGGGACTTACCGTTTACTTTTAGATACAGGACACCATTTAGATATTTATCAGACTCTTTATGTTCCATCTCTTTCTCGTAATTTAGTTTCTTTGTCTAAACTTGATATAGGTGGTTATTGTTCTAAGTATGGGAATGGAAGTTTCAGTTTGTTTAAGCAAAATCTTCTTGTTGGATTGAAGGGAATGTGTTCTAAAAGTTTTACTTTTAAATATCAATTATTATGAATTGAATGAGAAAATCGTTTTGTTCCTTGTTTATGTTATTCGTCTTTTAGAAGTGTTAAGGAAGAGGCTCTTGGTCCTTAACCGTAGAGCTCTAAAAGATATTGGTTTACATAAAACAAAAGATATTCGCAATTATGGTAATTAACATGGGACATTAATTACCGGGTTAAGATTGTCGTGTTGGTCATTGATCATTGTAGCTCTACAAGTGAGTGACAACACGGGTATGCAAAAGAGGAAAATATTACTTTTGTATACTGAATAGACCTAATAAGTAAAATATTATAGAAATGTGTTTCTGTGTCATTAATATTTTACTGTGTCCTTGGTCCTTTGATATGAGACTTATATCCGATCGCTTAAGGAGTTCTTAATTAGACTAGTGTCTTGAGCTATCGATGAGTGTAGTGTAAAGGCATTAGTTGGTTAAGTACAACTTTTGTTGGAGAAGATAGCTAGTCAAAAGATTATCATTGTCCCTCTTAATTGAGTAATGATATTAATGGGCCCCTTGATAAAGCAAAGTTATAATGTGCACAATGTGATTTGAGTTAAGTCACATATTTATAACTAGCTTAAAGAGATCAAGAAATGAATACTAATATACAAAGATGACACAATACTACTTTGTATGTATTCTTAATATCATGAGGCAAGGGACGGACACAAGTGGTGCACTCCATCACTAATTGGATCGGGTTTTGGTTCGAGCTGAATTAAGACATCTAGCTAATTGGGAACTATAATGTGTAGCTAGATACCGCTTATAGTTTGTGATGTTAAGCTATTAATATCACTGCCAATTTAGCTTAGATCCTCCCATAGGTCACACCATAAAACTGGGAAACAAGAAGGTGATTTTATGTTCATATGATGTATCGAGTTTCGTATACATGTGGTGAATCGATAAAATCATTATGTCATGAAAATGACATATTTAGAATCATGAATTTATATATGAGATGTAAATATATCATGGGGTGTGATTGTTTGATATTACATATGATGATATATTGCATAGGATATATAAATTAGCTATAACCCCAAAGATCGAATTTTGTTGGGAATTAATCCAAAATTCGATAAGGCAAATTAATTAATTAAATTTGCTAAAACCCCAAATACGAATTTTGTTGGGAATTAAACCAAAATTCGATAAAGGCAAATTAATTAAATTTCCTAAAACAAAAAAAACGAATTTTGTTGGGAATTAATCCAAAATTCGATAAGGCAAATTAATTAAGGAATTATTGATCATGGTTTTGACTTGGTCAATTATGATTAAATTTGGATGTGGATTAATAAATTTAATATTGAGAATTGGTCTTAAGAGAGAAAAACATGGAAGAATGGGTCAATGCATAGCCCATGATGTGGAAATTAAAGGAGCCTATAAATAGGCCTAATTTCCTTCATTAAAAATATATATATGCAAAATTCTCTCTCTCTAACCACCCCAATTAATCCATCCGAAATTCCTTAGTTAATTTGAGTTTTTGGAGAGTAAAATCTCAGGAAAGAAAAAATGGGTTATTAGCTAGATTCTAAACCCGTTTGGAGATTGATTGGCTAGCTCCTTTCTCTCCAACCTTGTTTAGAGTTTGGTGAACACTCGGAGGCAATCCATCGGGCGATTCGACCGGCAACGCGACTCCGGATCTTCAAGAGGTTTTAGAGAACCTCTAGGTATGATTCTAATTGCAATTGTTTGTTTGTTCTAATGCATGTTAAATAATTAGGACAAACAAATGCATGTCTATATGAAAATCGAAGAAAATATGAATGTTTCGATCCTATATGTTTATAAAATTTCGAAAAATATATACATACTATAGGGCATGAAATCCAACAGTGGTATCTTTGATTTAGAGTATAAAATCAATCTAGGCTACCATTTAGAATCAAAACAATTCGGTTTTGTGTCTTTTTCGAGTTTTTCGATGTTTTGTTGATAAAATTCTAATAAATTCGTTTTGATGGTTTTATATGTTTTAAAACATCACACATGATTGTTAGAATTGAAATTTAGACATTTGTCTAATTTATAGAATTTTCGTTTTATTTTAAATGATTATTTTATAAAGGAATCAACAAAGTCGAAAAGGACTAATGTTCATCTTTCCTTTTGGAAATTGGATGAACGGTGGTTCAAAATAATTAATTTTGAACTATGGATGCATGAAAATCATTTTAATGGATTTCAAATGATTTTTCTAGAATTGTTTGATTTTAGATGCTTGATAATCTAGATTAAATAGTTTAGATTGGACATGCGTGTATGCGTTGCTCGAGTTGTTTTTGCAGGAATTGTGAGTTTATATGTTCCAAATCAGCAACTATGAATGTTTATAATTGTTATAATACAGGGGCTTATCTATGTAAAAGCCAAATTCTCTATTTCCATCTTTTAGATAAATTGCATATGCATATGAGAGGTTTTTACATAGGACTTGCACTAGTCGGTTTTTATCGAATGTGAGGAGCATGTTTATTTTCTGTAAAATCTACATCTCCGGTGCAAGAGGAAGTCACCGCTGTAGCGCATCGATCGAGGATCGAGGATCGAGGATCAGGGATCGAGGATCGAGGATCGAAGGGAACATATAAACTCACACGATATGGATTGTGTGAATGTTTAATTTCTGTTTTTTTTTTAATTTCTGCTATGCATGTGATGAATGTGGTGAATGTTAGGATGTGTATGAATATTAATATGCATGATAACCTAAAATTTCAAATCACATGTAAATATATGAAATTGTCCAACAAAAATTAAGAATAATTTCCTTCTTATTTCATCCACTAGCAGTCATTGATCGAGGGATACTCTGCTCGCCCTTAGCGGGAGATTGCTCCCTCCATCTTTGGGAATAGTGGGAGATATAATGGTTGTCTGTTGTTGTGCCACAATTAAATGTATGAGGTGTGATTCACCCTAGTGAACCCCGAATATGTTTAGTTGTGAATACAATGGATAAATGTATCTCGTATCAAATGAAAATAAGTTTTCTTAACATTACCTAGAGCCCTCGCTCGGTTTTGGGAAAAAGTTTTTCTTACGAGGATAGGTCGCATTCCCTCATAATTAAAACGACAAGAATCACAAAAGTTTGAAGATGCTAATATTGCTAAAATTCAAAAAGGTTGTGATTAGAAAATGTTTTCTTACCTTGATATTGTAATGTATTCGATAGCCCTTAGCTAGTCTATATTACAATTGATAGGATCTTGGATTGTTGCATTTATGGGCAAAGACTTTAATTTGCAACATTTACATTTATATATTCGATATATGTATGCATGTGTATTAAAACATAAAATTGGCATTAAAATCCTGTATGATTTATTTTGTAGAAAAATGCCGAACAACCAACCTATCGTACGATCCATGATAGAAAAACACCCTTTAGCAAATGATTGCTCAAACTTCATTAGTTGGCAACTCAAACTCAACATTGTGTTAAAGTTTGAGAAACTATCTCACATTTTGGAAGGTCCAATCCCAAAGTGGAATGAGAGATTAACCGATGAAGAGAAAGAGGCTAAAGCCAAGTGGGAAGACCAAGAGAACCAAGTTCACGGTCTTATGCTAGCATCCATGGGTGACTCGCTTCAAGCGAAATACTTGGATTCAAAACCCAAGAAGACCATGGAGGCTCTATCAAAGATGTTCATGGATAGTGCCCGAAAGGAGCGCTATAAGACCACCATCGCACTCACAAGGTGTCATATGGCGGAGGGAACATCGGTATCTGTGCATTTTCTCACGATGCAAGGATACCTTGAGAAGTTGGCAAAGCTCTCTTCACCAATGCCCGAGGACATTGCTGAAGATATGATTCTTGGCTCTCTAGCCCCGTCCTTTAAGGACTTTGTAATGCACTACCACGTGCGTGAAAAAGGGGTGAGTCTTGAGGAGCTTCACAACGCTCTCAAAACTGCTGAAGTTGATATGGGCAAGGGTAGGGACAAGCAAGTCCTTGCCATCCATGGAAGGAGCCAAAAGATTGGTAAAGGAAAGGGCAAATCTACCAAAAGTGGTTCAATCAAGAGCAAGGGAGTAGGAGGTGCTCATAAGAGTGTCTCGAGGGGGAAATCTCAGAAATCTCCAACTCCCAATACGGAGTGCTTTCACTGCAGTGAAAAAGGACACATCCGGCCAATTTGCCCCAAGTACAAGGAAGACCTTGACAACGGAGTGATTGAACGTCGGCGCCCCAAAAAGGCCAAAGGTATATTTGTTATTGAAATAAATTTAGCCACCTCTGTCCAGGATTGGGTAATTGATACCGGATCTTGTGCTCACATAGTTTCTAATGTGCAGCTACTCATGGATAGGAAGGAACTCGTACGGAACGAGATTGAATTGAAGGTCGGAAATGGTGCGAACGTGTCTGCGGTTGCACAAGGTTCTGTGGTGCTTCAATTGTGTAGTGGTTTAAATTTATGTCTAAAGAATGTTTATTATGTACCTTCGATTAGCAAGAATATTATTTCTGTATCATGTTTGGATATGGATAATTTCAATATAAATGTTTCAAATTCTTGTTTGTCTATATCGAAGAATGGTGTTTTCTATGCAAATGCATTCATAAGGAATGGTCTCTATTTGCTTGAATTGAATAATAAACAAATCTTTAATATCAATAACAAAAGACTTAAGACCACTCACGAGAATGATACTCTCTTGTGGCACTATCGTCTTGGTCACATAAATGAAAAATGCATCAAGAAATTGCAAGAAGCTAACCTTCTTGGTCTACTTGATTTTAAATCATTGGAGACGTGCCAACCATGTCTAATGGGAAAAATGACCAAAAAGTCTTTCAAGAAGAAAGGCCCAAGGGCGAGTGGCTTGTTGGATTTGATACATTCCGATGTATGTGGTCCAATGAGTACTAGTGCACGAGATGGTTTCAGATACTTCATTACGTTCACGGATGATTATAGTCGTTATGGCTATATTTATCTAATGAGAAACAAAAGTGAATCTTTTGACAAGTTCAAAGAATTCAAGAATGAAGTAGAGAACCAACTCGACAAGAAAATCAAGTCTCTACGAACGGATCGTGGAGGTGAGTACTTAAGTGCCGAATTTGACTCATACCTAAAGGAGTTTGGTATTGTACCTCAACTCACCCCTCCCGGTACACCTCAATGGAATGGGGTATCCGAAAGGAGGAATAGGACATTGCTCGACATGGTTCGGTCAATGATGAGTCATGCGGAATTACCTCTTTACTTTTGGAGTTATGCACTACAAACTGCGGCTTACACACTAAATAATGTTCCATCCAAATCCGTGGAGAAAACTACTTATGAGCTATGGAGTGGTAAAACACCTAAGCTCAATTTTCTCAAGATTTGGGGTTGTGAGGCTTACGTCAAGAGATTGATGTCGACCAAACTTCAACCAAAAGTGGATAAGTGCTTCTTTATTGGTTATCCTCGTGAGACAAGAGGATACTACTTTTGGCATATCACCTCCAATTGAGTGATTGTAGAGAGGGATGCCACATTTCTGGAAAAGGAATTTCTAGAAAGAGTAAAAAGTAGTGGGAGTAGGGTTGTGCTTGAGGAAACTCAAGATACTCTACAAGATCATGACATGAATGATGACATTCAAGATCATGAAGGCCCAACCGAGATTCCTTTGGTTAGTGGGAGCGTGAGCGAGAGACCATCACAAGAAACTGTGAGAGAATCTCAATCATCCCCACCAAGTGTACGTTCAAGAGTTGAACGTGAACCCACTCCTCAAGAAATTGTGGAAGAAGTTCGAGAGACACGAGAAGAACCAAAAGAACTTAGAAGGTCAACAAGGGAAAGGAAGAAACCTAATTTGTATCTGGGACTTCATGAAATCATGGTACTAGATACCAATGATCCCTTGACCTTCCAAGAAGCAATGGATAGGGAAGACTCCAAACTATGGCTTAAGGCCATGGAATCCGAAATAGAATCCATGTATGATAATCAAGTATGGGACTTGGTTGACATTCCTTAAGGGAAAAAGGTCATTCATAATAAATGGGTTTTTAAGAGGAAGATGGACATGGATGGGAACTTGACGACCTACAAAGCGAGGCTTGTAGCGAAGGGTTTCACTCAAGTTCAAGGAATTGACTATGATGAAACTTTTTCACCGGTTGCCATGTTCAAGTCTATTCGGATCATGCTCGCTATTGCCGCATTTCACGATTATGAAATATGGCAAATGGATGTCAAAATGGCGTTCCTTAATGGGAACTTGGAGGAGGATGTGTACATGGTACAGCCTCAAGGTTTTGAAGATCCAAAGAATAGCGAGAAGGTATGCAAGCTTCAAAGATCCATCTATGGATTGAAGCAAGCATCAAGGAGTTGGAACAAACGCTTTGACGAGGAAGTGAAGAAGCTTCACTTCATTCAAAGTAAGGAAGAACCTTGTATATACAAGAAGGTTAGTGGGAGCCATGTAGTATTCCTAATCTTATATGTCGATGACATATTGCTTATGGGCAATCATATTCCTTTGCTTGAGCAAACGAGAAGTTCATTGAAATCTGCATTTTCGATGAAAGACATGGGTGAGGCTCAATACATCTTGGGAATCAAGATATATCGAGATAGATCTCGTAGACTCATTGGCCTCAGTCAACGTACATACATTGTCAACGTCTTGGAAAGGTTCAAGATGAACAACTCCAAAAAGGGCAGTGTGCCAATGAGTATGGGTGTGCAACTCAAGAAGTCTTAACGTGCGGAATCGCGTAAGGACTTAGAGTACATGAAGGATGTCCCTTATGCTTCGGCAATTGGGTCGATCATGTACGCGATGACTTGCACAAGACCCGATGTCTCGTATGCTCTAAGCGTGACAAGTCGTCACCAATCCAACGCAGGTCCTGAGCATTGGACAGCGGTCAAGAATATCCTGAAGTACCTTAACCAGACTAAGGATAAGATTCTTGTTTATGGAGGACAAAGGGAATTGATAGCTGAAGGTTACTCGGATGCGAGTTTCATGAGTGATCCAGACGATAGAAGGTCGCAATCAGGATATGTCTTCCTTCTGAATGGTGGAGCTATGAGTTGGCGTAGTTGGAAGCAAAGCACTACGGCCGACTCAACCACTGCTTCCGAAGTAATGGCTGTCGCTGAAGCGAGCAAGGAAGGAGTGTGGATTAAGAAGTTCCTTGAAGAGCTTGGAGTAGTTCCCTCGAGCGAGGGACCAATAGAGATATTTTGCGACAATAGTGCATCTATCTCGCAAATCAAGGATCTCAAATCACACCACAAATAGAAGTACATGGATCGTAAGTACTTCGTGACGCGTGACCTCATCGACGAATGCAAAATAAATCTGTTATGGGTGGACACCAACAGCAACACAGCTGATCCATTCACAAAACCCTTATCCCAAGCCATGGGCGAAATGCATTTCGAGTCCATGGGATTGAGGAACCATGTAGATTGGCTTGATGATTGATATGTAATGGGGTTTACCCTAGTTATTATTGTTTTATGCATTGAGTATGTTTGAGAAAGAAAACTTTAATAACAAGTGGGAGATTGAAGGGAATGTGTTCTAAAAGTTTTACTTTTAAATGTCAATTATTATGAATTGAATGAGAAAATCGTTTTGTTCCTTGTTTATGTTATTCGTCTTTTAGAAGTGTTAAGGAAGAGGCTCTTGGTCCTTAACCGTAGAGCTCTAAAAGATATTGGTTTACATAAAACAAAAGATATTTGCAATTATGGTAATTAACATGGGACATTAATTACCGGGTTAAGATTGTCGTGTTGGTCATAGATCATTGTAGCTCTACAAGTGAGTGACAACACGGGTATGCAAAAGAGGAAAATATTACTTTTGTATACTGAATAGACCTAATAAGTAAAATATTATAGAAAGGTGTTTCTGTGTCATTAATATTTTACTGTGTCCTTGGTCCTTTGATATGAGACTTATATCCGATCGCTTAAGGAGTTCTTAATTAGACTAGTGTCTTGAGCTATCGATGAGTGTAGTGTAAAGGCATTAGTTGGTTAAGTACAACTTTTGTTGGAGAAGATAGCTAGTCAAAAGATTATCATTGCCCCTCTTAATTGAGTAATGATATTAATGGGCCCCTTGATAAAGCAAAGTTATAATGTGCACAATGTGATTTGAGTTAAGTCACATATTTATAACTAGCTTAAAGAGATCAAGAAATGAATACTAATATACAAAGATGACACAATACTACTTTGTATGTATTCTTAATATCATGAGGCAAGGGACGGACACAAGTGGTGCACTCCATCACTAATTGGATCGGGTTTTGGTTCGAGCTGAATTAAGACATCTAGCTAATTGGGAACTATAATGTGTAGCTAGATACCGCTTATAGTTTGTGATGTTAAGCTATTAATATCACTGCCAATTTAGCTTAGATCCTCCCATAGGTCACACCATAAAACTGGGAAACAAGAAGGTGATTTTATGTTCATATGATGTATCGAGTTTCGTATACATGTGGCGAATCGATAAAATCATTATGTCATGAAAATGACATATTTAGAATCATGAATTTATATATGAGATGTAAATATATCATGGGGTGTGATTGTTTGATATTACATATGATGATATATTGCATAGGATATATAAATTAGCTATAACCCCAAAGATCGAATTTTGTTGGGAATTAATCCAAAATTCGATAAGGCAAATTAATTAATTAAATTTGCTAAAACCCCAAATACGAATTTTGTTGGGAATTAAACCAAAATTCGATAAAGGCAAATTAATTAAATTTCCTAAAACAAAAAAAACGAATTTTGTTGGGAATTAATCCAAAATTCGATAAAGGCAAATTAATTAAGGAATTATTGATCATGGTTTTGGCTTGGTCAATTATGATTAAATTTGGATGTGGATTAATAAATTTAATATTGAGAATTGGTCTTAAGAGAGAAAAACATGGAAGAATGGGTCAATGCATAGCCTATGATGTGGAAATTAAAGGAGCCTATAAATAGGCCTAATTTCCTTCATTAAAAATATATATATGCAAAATTCTCTCTCTCTCTAACCACCCCAATTTATCCATCCGAAATTCCTTAGTTAATTTGACTTTTTGGAGAGTAAAATCTTAGGAAAGAAAAAAGGGGTTATTAGCTAGATTCTAAACCCGTTTGGAGATTGATTGGCTAGCTCCTTTCTCTCCAACCTTGTTTAGAGTTTGGTGAACACTCGGAGGCAATCCACCGGGCGATTCGACCGGCAACGCGACTCCGGATCTTCAAGAGGTTTTAGAGAACCTCTAGGTATGATTCTAATTGCAATTGTTTGTTTGTTCTAATGCATGTTAAATAATTAGGACAAACAAATGCATGTCTATATGAAAATCGAAGAAAATATGAATGTTTCGATCCTATATGTTTATAAAATTTCGAAAAATATATACATACTATAGGGCACGAAATCCAACAGTTCTGGTGTCCGTTGTGATGGTTTATACAAGTTAAATCTTGATAATTTGTTTGCTGAAACCTTATTGACCTTGCATCATAATGTTGGTATGAAACGTGGTTTAGTGGATGAAAGTTCAGCTTACTTGTGGCATAAACGATTGGGTCATGTATCCAAAGAAAGAATGCAAAGATTAGTAAAGAATGAAATCCTTCCTAATTTGGATTTTACTGATCTTAATGTATGTGTGGGTTGTATTAAAGCAAAATTCACAAAACACACAATTAAGAAATCAGCCACAAGAAGCACACAACTCCTTGAAATTGTACACACCGATATATGTGGACCTTTTGATGTTCCATCCTTTAGTGGGGAAAATATTTTATCACCTTTATGGATGATTTTTCACGTTATGGTTATGTCTACTTATTGCATGAAAAATCTCAAACAGCAAATACTTTAGAGGTGTTTGTTAATGAGGTTGAAAGACAACTAGACAAAAAGGTGAAAATAATTAAATCTGATAGAGGTGGTGAATATTATGGAAAGTATGATGAAACTGGACAATGTCCTGGTCCATTTGCTAAATTTTTTGAAGGACGTGGTATTTGTGCTCAATACACAATGCCAGGCACACCACAACAGAATGGTGTTGCAGAAAGGCGTAATCATACTTTAATGGATATGGTTAGAAGTATGTTAAATAATTGTTCATTGCCTTTATCATTGTAGATGGATGCCTTAAAAACCGTTATGCATTTGTTAAACAGGATTCCTAGTAAGGCAGTTCCAAAGTCTCCTTTTGAACTGTGGACGAGAAGGAAACCTAGTTTAAGGCACCTCCATGTTTGGGGTTGCCCGGCGGAAATAAGAATTTATAATCCACATGAAAAGAAACTGGATTCAAGAACGACCAGTGGTTTCTTCATTGGTTATCCAGAAAAATCTAAATGCTTTAGATTTTATTGTCCTAACCATAGTACGAGAATTGTTGAAACTGGAAATGCTAAATTCATTGAAAATGGCGAGATTAATGGGAGTAAAGAACCACGTAAAGTGGAAATTCAAGAAGTAAGGGTGCAAGTTTCTTACCTATTACTTCTTCTAATGTTGTTGTTCCTACAATTGTAGAGCAATTTGACAATGTACAAGAACAACAAATGAATGACCAAACACCTCACAATGAAGTCGTCAACAATGAAACTTTAGTAAATGAACCACATGAAGTGGCATTAAGAAGGTCTGAAAGACCACGGAAACCTGCTATTTCTAATGATTATGTGGTTTATTTTCAAGAGTCAGAACTTGACATTGGATTTAATGAAGATCCAGTTTCATTTTCACAAACCATGGAAAGTACTAATTCTATTAAGTGGTTGGATGTCATGAAAGAAGAATTGAAATCAATGGATCACAATAAAGTCTGGGATCTTGTAGAATTGCCTGAAGGTTCTAAAAGAGTTGGGTGTAAGTGAGTCTTTAAGACTAAACTCGATTCTAATGGCAATATCGAAAGACACAAGGCTAGACTTGTTGCCAAATGTTTCACTCAGAAAAGTGATATTGACTACAAAGAGACATTTCCCCCAGTATCTAAAAATGACTCTCTTAGAATTATTATGGCATTAGTAGCTCATTATGATTTAGAGTTACATCAAATGGATGTGAAAACTGCATTTCTCAATGGAAATTTAGATGAAGAAGTATACATGGAACAACCTGGGCGTTTTGTAATTGAAGGAAAGGAACACATGGTGTGTAAACTTAATAAATCAGTGTATATATCTGAAGGTCAGTGAGACTAAATTTATATTTCTGATTTTGTATGTTGATGATCTCTTGCTAGCTACTAATGATCTTGGTTTATTACATGAAACTAAGAAATTTCTCTCTAACAACTTTGAAATGAAAGATATGGGCGAGGCATCCTATGTGAGGAATAGAAATATTCCGTGATAGATCACAAGGATCGTTAGGGTTGTCTCAGAAAGCATATATTAACAAAGTTTTAGAGAGATTTAAGATGGAAAGTTGTTCAGCAGGTGTTGTTCCAATTCAGAAAGGGGATAAATTTAATCTTAAACAATGTCCAAAGAATGAATTGGAACATAAACAAATGGAGAATATTCCTTATGCATCCATTGTTGGAAGTTTGATGTATGCTCAGACTTGTACTCGACCAGACATTAGTTTTGTTGTCGGTGTATTGGGTAGATATCAAAGCAATCCTGGAATAGATCATTGCAGAGCTGCAAAGAAAGTATTAAGATACTTTCAAGTAACGAAGGATCACATGCTCACTTATAGGCGGTCTGATCACCTCGAGGTGATTGGATATTCAGATTCAGACTTTGCAGGATGTGTAGATACTAGAAAATCTACATTTGGATATTTGTTTCTTTTAGCTGAAGGGGCAATATCTTAGAAGAGTGTGAAGCAGTCTGTCATTGTTGCGTCCACTATGGAGGCTGAGTTTGTAACATGCTTTGAGGCTACAGTTCATGGTTTATGGTTGCGGAATTATATTTCAGGACTTGGAATTGTCGACTCTATTGCCAAGCCGCTGAAAATTTATTGTGATAATGCCGCAACAGTCTTCTTTTCTAAGAACGACAAGTATTCAAAAGGTGCTAAACACATGGAATTGAAATATTATGTCGTTAAAGAAGAAGTTCAGAAACAGAGTGTGTCAATTGAACACATAAGCACCAATTTAATGGTTGCGGATCCGTTGACTAAATGTTTGCCACCAAAGACATTTAAGGAACATGTCGAATGGATGGGCATTATTGAAAACAATTATTGATGATGCATATTAACGTAGTTTTATGTATGTTATGTTGTTGACCTCTTGAATTCGCTTATGAATTGTTTCTGAAATTATATTTTCCTGTTTCATTATCGTAGTACATGTACATCAATGATTTATGTGATAAAACAGGAAATGTCTTTTATAAAGACATTATGTTAGACCATTATGATATCTCTCATTAATGATCATACTAAATATGAAATCTATATTGTGATACATGGAAGGGAATGTGTCAGAATCTATGACGTACAACCACCATGATCCTTATAGGTTTCATACTTAGTAGTGACTAATGTTTTAATTGATATAAGGAAGATTTTAGCTTAAATTTTGCGCATTATGTTTTGTTATTAAATACTTGAAGTTGAATTATGTTACATGGGTTAAGTGGGAGAATGTTAGATATTTTCTTGTAACCCATGTATTAAGTCTCAACTTTATTAAATTAATAATATTATGAGGCTAAAATTAATTAATTAATTAATTAAGAGATATTTATGTTAAGTGGGTAGTTCATGATGGGTGGTTACTCCCTTTACTTTTATAAAAGGATTGGTTCTCCCTCTTCTAAAGACACAAGTTAGTTTTCCCCATCAAAACTTCTATCAAGCAAAGTGTGTGAGGGTTGAGAGGGAGAAATCGATTCTTAGCAATTAGAGATTTCTCTTCGTTGAATAGAATCATGGAGAAAGGTATGTGTTCTTTGTCTTCTCTTTAATATCATTGTGAAAATCATTTGTTCAATATCCTATAATGTGCAATTAGGATTTTGTTGTGCACTAATCATGAAGCAAATAAAACTTACACATAGTTCTTAGTGCACCATTTTGCACGTATTGGTTGCTTGTTAACAATTTTTAATCTGAAGTTCAAATATTCTAACTGTTTATAGTAGTTACTTGTTTATTTTAGTGACAACATGCGTTGCATTCTGTTGCATGGAATAGTTCTTGCTTTGCATATGTTGTGAGCTTATGTTTCACATGCTATTTCAATAGTTTGATAATCACTTCTCTTAAGTTTGTAGACTATATTGTGCTTAGCTTCAATTTCTTTCGGTATTGTTTGGGGTAAAAATTGCCATATCATTTTTTCATAAAAAAATGAGTAGTAGTGGAAGCTATTTGTTATTTTGATTATGATTGTGGTGATTTTTAATAGGTATGCATTTGGAATGTTCAGAAGATGGCTTGCATTGGTATCATGACTGGTCAGATGGTTTCCAAGAGCCATTACATCAGTTCTCTGCCTTAAGGATGAAGTTTCAATTGAAAGCGCAGGAGCAGTGGATAGGTATGGCCTATGATTAGGAGTTTTGTAGGATGTATAATGATGGTGTAGCTGTTTAGTTACGTTTCATTATGTTTGTTTGCACTTCTATATCTACTTTTGTATTATTTATGGCTAATGCAATTTCATTCTTTTAAACCTTTTGGGTTCTCAAATGGAAATTTCATTCTTTTCACGATTATGTTATGTGCGTTTATTGGTTGTGTAAATACAATAATTGATAAAAGATATATATATAAAATATAAGGGATATATTATTATTATTTTTGTTTCAGTAGGACTTTCTACGTCAGTTTTTCGGAAAATCGATGTGATAAGGTAGACATACCACGTCGGTTTTCAAAAAAAACAATGTAGAAAGCCCTCATATTACGTCGGTTATCTGAAAACGTAAATAGAAAGTCTTCATAATACGTCGGTTTTCTGAAACCGACGTAGAAAGTCGTCATATCACGTCGGTTTTTTGAAAACCGACGTGATATACCCAATATTCAATACCCAACATTCACTATATGGAATATTTCACGCTGGTAATTGAAAAACCGACATGATATGCCCATATATCACGTCGATTATACAACCGACGTGATATCACCTTCCCTATTTTCTGTGTGGTCATTTAAAAATCATATATTGGTAATGTGAACAATGGTGGGAAGGTGATATCACGTTTTTAAATCATATATTGGTAATCATAAAAACCATGGATTTAGTAAAAACGTCTGTGAACCCACCATTGTTGTAGCCAACTAGCCGGCGTTAATAGTATTGGTAAGAAAATATCCAAGATAAGGAAAGTCTGGTTGCCTATTGTTGTAGCTTACTATTAGTAATAAAAAAGGGAACTATTATTCGTCGCCGGAAAACAACTTAAATCGCCCCAAAAATTACCTTTTTGCCCTTAACAAATCAATTAATACCAATTTCGTCCCGTATCTTTAAACAAGGTATTTGACTCAGTTTTACTCACATTCCTAGTACCAACACCACGAAAATGTCTGGCGAAACACCTGAATCCGGCTAGGTAACGGAGGCAGATTTTTTTTTCCGACTCGGGCGTCTGGCTAAGACGCCTCCACCTAGGTGGAGGCGTCTGGATACGACGCCTACACCATGGTGGAGGCGTGATAGCCAGACGCCTCCACGTTGGTGGAGGCGTGTTAGCCAGACGCCCGTATTTTTTAATAATAAAAAATAAAAAATAAAATATAAATAAATTCTTAAAATTATACGGTGTGTTATCTCAAATTATTTGAGGTTCTGTTGCAAGATTTTTGGTGGTAACGAGGTCAAATTACAATGAGTTTTTTTGCAAGTGATTAAATTTTCAAAAAATTTAAGATCCAAAATCCCCGGTGGTAAAACCTCCCGACTTACAAATACCACATTGACAGGTCCGTTCGGGTGTCCCAAGGGGGAGGTGGTTCCGGCGACCGCCCGATCGTTGGGTCGGGCGTCTCCCGCAACCGCCCGACTCAAAAAAAAAAATTTTAAAAAAATAATTGAAATAAACAAGGTAATTTACCAGATGTGAGTAGTCAGGGGTCTCCGCTGGCTCTTTCCCTGGCCTCCGAGACATTCTATTTGGTGAATAAAAGTGTGATATGAAGAGAAAGTTTTGTTAAAAGAGTGAAATGAGGAGTTATATTAGTAGAAAGGGCAGAGGGGCAAAATGGTAATCTTACGGGCGATTTAAGTAGTTTTACGGCGACGAATAGCAGTTCAGTAAAAAATGGTATCTACTTAATGCATGTACTCACGTTACAAACCAAAGATAATCTTCTAAAGTGGTTTTTTACACAAAAGGTTGAAGGTTTTTTTCCTTCATAAAACCCACTACTAGGAAAAAAGGATACCCCGACAAGGATATATATCCATCGGTGTAGAATCCATTGGTCTAGAGCATTGTCCACCGACGGGGATCCTATTCCGTCGGTGTAGACCTCCATCGACGGATAGGAAAACCAACACCGATGGATAAAGTCTGTCGGAGTAGAGTTTGAAGAAAAACGTTAAGTTTTTATTACAATAAATTACACTTATGGATATATCCGTCGGACCATTAGTATAACAATGTATACACTTGGACTATCCGTCGGTGTAGAGTTTGAAAAAGAAACGTTACTCATTTATTATACCTAGATACACCGACGACTACGTTCTCGTACACAAACGGATATATCCGTCGGACTATTAGTAAAGATAACGATGTATACACTTAGGTTAGGCCTGGCAATTTGACACGAAACACGAAAACACGACACGAACACGACACGAAAAATTCGTGTTTGGGTCAGGAGTTTTCGTGTTTCGTGTCGTGTTCGTGTACCATAAATTAGACACGAAATTTTTTCGTGTCGTTTTCGTGTCTTGATTTCGTGTACACGAAAATACCCGAATATACACGATAATATAATTTTGACTACGACTAAGAACTAATATGGATGTTGTCTCATTGGTAAGGTGCCTCATCTTCTCTCGAGAGATCCCTGTTCGAGCCTCCAAACCGATCGTTTGCAGTAAACCACTGCAACAGCCTACATTTCTGTCAGTTTAGTGTTTTATTTATATATATCATACGTGAAACGAGATTCAACTGTGAGGACTTTTAGTCCCACATCGGATAACTTTGGATTTACCCACTCTTTCCCAACTATAAAAGCTCAGCCTAGGAGAACTCTTAAGATCACTCCTTGGCAATGGTTGCCTTTCTTCAAAATGGTGAACAAATATTGTTCATTTCATGAAGGAATTTATCAAGTGAAATTTTGTAACACAAAATTAATACTTGGCCTTTATAATCAAATAAAATTTCGTGTACATCCGTGTCGTTTCGTGTTTTACACGAAACTAAACGGGTCGGGTTCGTGTACAAATAGTTGGTACACGAATTTATTTCGTGTCGTGTTCGTGTATGGTCAAAATGACTAATATACACGAAAAAACACGACACGAAAGTATACGACACGACACGATTGCCAGGTCTAACTTAGGTACACTGACGAATAGTATCTGTCGGTGTAGAGTTTGAAAAAGAAACATTACCGATTTATTACGCTTAGATACACCGACGGCTATGTTCTTGTACACCAACGGATATATCTGTTAGACCATTAGTAAAGATTACACTGACGTATACGACTATACACACCGACCAATATATTCGTCCCACGATTAATAAAGATTACACTGATTTATACTCTTATGTACACCGACAGATAGGTATTTTCGGTGTAGGATTTATATCAGTAACCCCTCGATGAATTCGATTCATTTCTCACGGAAAACTCTTCCCAACCCTATTCACCGCCTCCACTGTTGCTCGCCGCCACACTGTTCCCACTTCCGCCTTATACTGTGCGATAACCCTCATCTCCTACTCTAATCGCCAACTAAATCACAACCTCTCCACCGACCACCTCGCTGACCCCTCCCAGCAGTCGACTACCAAACCCCCGAACACAACCCTCGCCGCAGCCTCCCAACCCACGAACCCGACCCTCCCCACAGCCGACTACCCGACCCTCCCTGCAGTCTCCCCTCCCTCCCTCCTCGAACCCAACCCCTCCCTCCCGATCCTAGACGTGTACCCGACCTCAGACGCCTCCCCGAACCCCCACCCCAAACCCGACACAATGCCACAATCGGAGCCCCAGACCAGAATTCTAGCCACGAATAAGGCCCCAAAACCGACCCCCCGACCCCAGACCTCAGACTCTGTAGATTTGTTTTTCTATATTTTTGTTAAGATTAATGGCTTTGATAAATTTAAATTGTTTGAATTATAGATTGAATGTTATATATTTAGATTGTTTTGAACAATTTATATGTTAGATCATTTTTTAGATTGAATGTGATTAATTGAATGTTGTTTGAATGTGATTAATTGAATTTAGATTAAATATAGTTCAAATATAATTTGAGTAAAGTTTTTATCTATACGTTTAGATTATTTGTTTTGATAAATTAAGATTATTTATTTCTTTGAATGTAGTTTGAATTTTATTGGTTTGATAGTTTGAATGTAATTTTGAATGTGAAATGCAGTGAATATTGAAATTGTGGAGTTATTTTTGTGTATACAGGAATTTGAAGAATTTTTAATATATAGGGGAGGTTCTGCCAAAAAATTTAAAAAAACTACAGAAATTGTAATCAATAACAAACTATTGATTCACCTATAAAATTTAATTGGATTTCAATTGTAATCAACAACAGACTATTGGATTTCAATCGGATTAAGTGAACTTGGATGTTAGATTAGATTTGGATCTGCTAGTTCGATTTGTTAGTAATTTATGATTTAGTATTTGTTAGTAATTTAATATTTAGGGTTTGATTTTGGATTTGTTAGTCATTTCGGATTTAGGATTTGATTTTGGATTTAGGATTGAATTTAGTTTGAGGGAATTGGTTTTTTAGAAAGTTTGATATGAGGATTGTGTGTTTTTTATTAATCGAAGTGGTTTGAATTAAGTGGAGTGACATATATTACTTGGGAAGTTGAACTTTATTTTTTGAGTTATGGTCCAAATTTCTGTCTTTTTTGTTGTTTTTTAACGAAATAGGTTAATGTGGGAGGTTTGGTAATTTTTTGTTTGTTTTGGGGATTGGTTAATGTGGGAGGTTTGGTTAACTTTGTGTTTTTGGATGTTGTTTGGCTATGTTTTTTAAGTACTTTTACTTTGGAATTGTTAAACGTTACTTTCAATGAAACTACAACTTTTATTTTAGAGTTTAGAAGATTGGTGGTGTATGAATGTTAGAATTGTGATTTATAAATCTTTGGTGTGATTGATCTATGAGTTATGAATGTTTGAGTTGTGATGAATGAATTGTGAATGACGATTGAATTAAATTACGATGATATTTTTGTTTGAACAGTGAAAATCAGAACCCAGAAAGATCAAAAGACTCACCTCCGGTTGTGGTTAAATCGCTCCTCGATAACCTTAAATACGTCTTTTTAGGAGATAATGAGACATTGTCACTCATTATTGCTTCTGATCTTGCAAAAGATCAAGAGGCTGCCCTCAAAACAATTCTCTTTGAAAACAAAGAGGCTATCGGGTGGTCCTTGAAGTACATCAAGGGAATCAGCCCTGGTATCGTTCAGCATCGGATCCACGTGGAAGAGAATTTGAGGCCCCGTCCGGACCCGCAACGAAGATTGAATCTTGTACTGAAAGAAGCCGTCCAAAAGGAGGTTCTTAAGTACTTGGTTCATGGTATAATCTATCCTATCTCTGATAGTTCGTGGGTGAGTCATGTCCATGTGGTTCCCAAGAAGTCAGGTGTGACGGTTGTTGAGAATGAGCATAATGAGCTTATCCCAACACGCCTACTGTTGAACGTTTTAATTAAACCGCAAGTGCACGGCCGCGATGAAGCGGTGGCAAGTACGGGTCGTCCTCAGGGAGGTGAGCAGCCTCTTGTTTGCACGAAATCAAGTGGTGAAAAAAATGGAGAAGAGAGTTGGTTACGCTACTCTACACTAAACTACGCTAAGAAGTACGAAATGCGAAACAAAGAAATAAACGATCAAATAAAAACTAAGCTAAGAACAAAATAGAAGTGCTGGAATTTCAGGAATGGAAAACACCTAAAGGGTGGAGTGAGTGCACACAAGCAAAGAGGTGGGTGTAGAATACATTCTTTAAGCACATGAAGGTGGTGTTTATCAAGCATAGGAAGTGTCTAAATGTTATGGCAAAACCTATCAATCTATTCACCAACTTGGTTGATTAACATTTACATATGCAAGTTGTTTATTTCAGAACCTAAACAAGCATGAGAGGTGTCTAATCATTTTGGCAAAACTCATCAAGTTATAAATCTATCCTAAACAAGAAAGCATACATTCATGTTTAATCAACACATTGAAATTAAAGCATTCATCTCATTCTCTAATGCATGTATGTACATCTACTCCACCCCCCCAAAGGGGATGGAACTACTCACTAAACATTACACTAATTATTAAACTATGGAAAAAAACATATTAAAACTAAGCTAGAATTAAAAGACGATTAAACTAAAACATGCACAAACAATAAAAGGAGCATAAAACAAACAATGAAAGAAACACAAAACTTTATTGATAAAATGACTCACATTAAAAGTAGCATCCTCCTACTTTAGTGTGTGCTTCAAGGCCTCACTTCTAGTAGGAAGAATAGCCACTTAAAATATGGAGTGATTACAATGGAAGGTGAAGAGTTCTATTTATAGCCATGGAAAAAGGCAAACCGGGACAATCCCCCGATGTGGGACTAAACAAACACCAAAAATAGCCTAAACGAACATTAATACAAGTCCAGGAGAAATTTGAGCGCATTTGGGCCAAAAGTGACCGCCAATTAGCGGTCTTGGACAGCTAATTAGCGGTCTAAAGTGTCCGGATCGCTCTGGAATTTCTTGTGGGCTTTTCTGGAATCCTTTGTTGGTATTTGATGCATCTATTTTGCATGTTGGAGCTCCGACCCGAATAGAATTGCCAAAATACTCCCCATGATGGTGAGGAGTATTCTGTTTTGCTCTTAGGTCCTTCGGTCTTGCATTCAGGTCCTTCTTCCTTGCATCTTGGTCCCTAGATCTCACAATTCAGTCCTTTTTCCCAACTTTTGGGTCCTTTTATGCTTCATCTCTTCAAACCTATTTATTCCTGAAAACTAAGCATAAAACTCGTGACATAGCATTGTTTAGGTGAAAGATAATGGATATAAGATACAAATATGAGCATGAAATGATGTCAATCACCTACAAACTGGCTAGCGAGTTTGCGTTGATTATCGCAAGCTCAATGCGGCAACGCGGAAAGATCATTTCCCTTGCCATTCATTGATCAGATGTTGGAAAGGTTGGTCGGACATGAGTATTATTGTTTCCTTGATGGATACTCTGGTTACAACCAAATTCTCATCGCCCTTGACTATCAAGAGAAAACCACATTTACTTGTCCCTTTGGCACGTTTGCCTACCGTCACATACCCTTTAGGTTATGTAATGCGCCGGCAATGTTCCAAAGGTGTATGATTAGCATCTTCTCCGATATGGTAGTGCGTTTCCTTGATATTTTCATGGACGACTTTTGCATATTTGGCGCTTCCTTTGATGAGTGCCTTCGTCACTTGAGCCTTGTCCTCAAGCGATGCCATGAGAAGAATCTCGCTCTCAATTGGGAGAAATGCCACTTCATGGTGAAGCGAGGGATTGTACTTGGACATGGGGTCTCAAGTAGGGGAATTGAGGTCGATCCTGCCAAAGTGGGTCTTATTGCTAATCTCCCACCGCCACGTAATGTGAAGGATATCCACACCTTTTTGGGGCATGCTGGATTCTATCGGCGGTTCATTCGGGATTTTAGCAAAATTGCTCGACCTCTCACTGCCTTGTTGGCTAAGGATGCCATTTTTGAGTTCACATCAGATTGCCACCATGCTTTTTTGACATTGAAGAAAGAGCTAACTTCATCTCCCATAATTAAGTCATCAGTGTGGACTGAACCCTTCGAGTTAATGTGTGATGCATCTGACTTCTCTGTGGGAGTAGTGCTTGGGCAACGATTGGACAAATTATCTCATGTGATCTACTATGCCAGTAGAACACTCAATGATGCCCAATTGAACTACACTGTGACCGAGAAAGAATTCTTAGAGAAAGGGGAGAAGAGAGGGAGAGAGGGAGTGTGTGAGAATGAGAGGAGAGAGAGTTTCTGGTGTGCATGGGGAGCCTTGGCTTCTCTAGGGTTTCTGACCCCATTTCTTCACCAAATCTCTTTATTTTTTCACCAAAATGGAGACAAAGACTAGTTCTACACGTTTGGAACTACAAGATGGAGATTGTGGCACCACAAAGGATCTCCATTTCGTCTCAAAGCAAAGCTCTTTTGTAGCCTTGGAAGGGTTGTTGTTGCGTCACCTCTAGGGAGTGTTGTAACTCCCCAATGAAGTGGTCAAACCTCTAGACTTCATCCAACCAGTTGTTAAAGGATGGGAGAAGGTGGTTGTTTGCTCAAAGCTGGAAGTAGTGGAGGCGCTGTAAAGATGGGATACGGTTTCGGTAGGTCATTTCATCGGGTTCAAACCTCATCTACCAACGTTGGAGAAGCACCTCCAAAAGCTATGGGTTCTTGTTGGAGGCTTGGAAGTCATTAGGAGGGGACAAGGGTTTTTGCTATTTCGTTTTTCTCTTGGAGAAGATAGGACGAAAGTCTTTCAAGGAGGGCCATATTTTGTTAGAGGAGCTCCACTTGTGGTTCAAGAATGGCTCCCGGAGATGACCTTGGAGAAGGCACATATCACAACGGTTCCTATATGGGTTCGTTTGCTGGAGCTTGACCTTTGATTCTGGTCACAAAGAACATTGAGCAATATTGCAAGTGTCCTCGGGAGACCACTCTACATGGATGACAACACGGCTTATGGACGGAGGTTGGCTTTGCTCGGGTGTGCATTGAGGTAAGTCTTGATTTCTCATACCCTAGTTGGGTAGATGTTCAAGTGGAGGAAGGTGCAACACATAGAGTGCTCGTGGAATATGAGTGGTGTCCTGGCTATTGCAAGGATTGCCTTGATTTTGGTCACGAGGAGGATAAATGCCCATGAAGGAAGCTACCTTCGAAGGTGCTTGTTCCCCAACTACAAGTTGCTGAAAAATGGGTGGTGGTCACTCGTGGTAGGGGGGAAACATGAAGGACGTGATGAGAGGGTGGGGGGAGGGACGTGAGTGGGTGTGGGGATAGCGTAGAAGGTTTGGTGAGGGTGGGAAAGGCGGAGGCTGAGAAGGAAGGGGTTGGTGGTGAGGGAGAGAAGGGAAGAGAGGTTGGAAGGGATGATGAGGTGGATATTGGTGCAGCTGAGGTGGCAAGAGGAGCACATGGGGAGTGGCCATGTGGGAGCTCATGTGATGTGACGGCTTTGGGAGGAAATGAACAAAATGAGAAAATTATTTGCTCCATGGAGGGAACCAATGAAGCCACGCCATGTGGCAAAGAAATTTCTTCCTCCAAAACGAATTCCAGCAAGGGTGCAAAAGGAAGGAAGTCTATGGGGAGCCAAAAGAAGCAAGTGGAAGTGGGAGGGAAAAGTGTTACACCCATTTCGGGACCAGCTAATAAGGAGGAGTTTGAGTGCTTTACTTTCACTTCGGCAAATGAGAAGAGGGAATTCTCTTGTGCAAAGGACAAAGTAGGGGATCATGAGGTGTTTAAACGTTTTAAAATACCTCAAGTGCACGGCTGCGTTGAAGCGGTGGCAAGTACGGGTCGATCCACGGGGAGGAGAGTAATCTCTGGTTTTTTCAGAAATCAAGTGGCAACAAAGAGGGAGAAGAGTTTGTCTATACTAATCTACGCTACACTAAACTACTAAGAAGAAAAATGCAAAGTAAAGCAACTAACGATTACTTTGAATCAAAACTAAAAGAATGTAAAACTATGCTGGAATCAAGAAGAGAAAGATCCCTAGGGGTGGAGTGTGTGCACACATGTAAAAAGATGGTGAAGAATGCATTCTATAGGCACAAATGTAGGTAGTGTTTTCATGCATAGGAAGTGTCAAAAGGTTATGGCAAAATCTATCAATCCATTCACTAACCTAGTTGATTAACATTCATATATACAAGCTGGTTATTTCAGAACCTAAACAAGCATAGGAGGTGTCTAAGATGTGTGGCAAACCCCATCAAGTGTAGTATTCTACTCTAACAAGCAAGCATACATTCACATTTATCAACACAATCAAAATATAAAGCATTCATATTCATTCTTTAATGCATGTATGAACATCATCTCCACCCCCAAAGGGGGATGGATCTACTCACTACACATTATTCTAACAATTATACTAAAAAGAAAGGAAACATTCTAACTACTTTAGCCTACAATCAAAGAAATAAAACTAAGTTAAGCATGCATAAAGAAACAACATAAGAACAAAACAATGGAAAAATTATTTTATTAAATGACTCACATCACTAGCATCATTCTTCTCCACCTTGAGATTTTGCTCCAAGGCTTACTCCAAGTAGAGATAATGCCACCAAGCAATGGGTGATTACAATAGAAGGTGAAGAGTTCTATTTATAGTCATAGAAAAAGGTAATCCGGGACAATCCCCCGGTATGGGACTAAACAAATACCATAAATAGACTAAATACACATTAATACACGCCCCCACATAAATCTTAGCGGATCCGGACCAAAAGTGACCAAAATCCTGACTCTTGAGATGGATCTTGTTATTACAAGAATTTCGATCTCGGGATTCGGGACAAAAAAGGGTGTGAAAATGTTGTAGTGGATCACTTGTCTCGTCTTGCGACGACCAACCCACATGACCAAATTATTAATGACAAATTTCCTGACAAACAGTTGTTCACGATCGAAGATAAACCCTTGGTTTGCCGACATCGTGAACTACCTCGTGACCGAGCAACTTCCTGTGGGGTGGTCAAAATCTGACCAAACCAAATTTACATCTTATGTCAGATTCTTTCACTGGGACGACCCCTACCTATTCAAATACTTCTCTGACCGAATTTTCAGGCAGTACGTCCCAAATAATGAGTTCCAAAGTTTGCTCCAATTTTGCCACTTTGAGGCGTGTGGAGGACACTTTGGAGCAAAGAAAACTGCCGCCAAGGTGCTCCAATCTGGATTCTACTGGCCTTCTCTTTTCAAAGATGCTTACGAATTTCGTAAGCAATGTGATAGGTGTCAGCATCTTGGCAGGATTAGTCGACGTGATACGATGCATTTGCAAAATGTCCTTGTCGTCGACATCTTCGATGTGTGGGGCATCGACTTTATGGGTCATTTTGCAAATTCATTGGGGAATGTTTACGTTCTGATGGTCGTTGACTATTTGTTTAAGTCAGTTGAGACTATCCCCACAATGACCAATGACAACAAGGTGGTCACCAAATTCTTAAAGGACATTTTTGCGCGATTTGGTACACCTCGTACCATAATCAGCGATAGGGGTACCCACTTCTGTAATTGCTCCTTTGAAGCGTTTATGAGGAAATATTCAATCACCCACAAGCTTGCGACCCCATATCATCCACAAACTAGTGGGCCGATCGAAGTCTCTAACCGTCAATTAAAGCAAATCCTTGAGAAGACGGATAATTCCTTGAGGAAGGATTGGTCGACTAAGTTGAATGACACGTTGTGGGCTTTCCGCACCGCGTATAAGACCAATTTGGGTATGTCCCCATATCGGGTAGTGTGCGGCAAGGCTTTCCACCTACCCGTCGAGCTTGAGCATCGTGCTTTCTGGGCGATGAAGAACCTGAATATGGATCTTGATCAAGCAGTGGTGCAGCATAAACTCGACAGCGTGGAATTGAAAGAGCTACGCCATGATACGTATGAAAATGCCAAAATTCATAAGTTCTGAGCCAAGATGTTTCACGATCACATGATTATGCGAAAGGTGTTTTCGGCCGGGCAGAAAGTGTTGCTCTACAATTCCCGGCTTCATGTCTTTGCGGGTAAGCTCCGTAGTCGCTGGTCTGGCCCTTTGATTGTCCAAACCGTATTTTCTCATGGAGCAGTTGACATCCTGAATCCAGGGAATGTGGACGTGTTCAAAGTTAATGGACAACGCCTCAAACCTTACTGGGGGGGCACCAGCTGAAGTGGAGGAGGTCATGTTCCTTCATGAACCTCTCTCACACTCAACCATTCATGTTCCTTCATGAATGGTTGAGCTTTCATGTTTGTATAAAGGAAAAAAAGAGTCAAAAGACTCCTTCAGTGAGCATTGATTGTTGTGGGCCCCAACCCTTGTGTATTTGGGCCCCATTTCTTTCACGTATTTGTATACCTTCTTTAGCATCTCACAGGTTTTGAGGGAATTCGGATTTGTGTCTGTCAACATAACCATGAACTTCCCTTTGCGCTTCATATTGGTGAGATATTTTCTTTTTCATGCACATATCCATGAAGTATCATGCTCACATTCATTGAGGACAATGCATGAAGTAGGTGTGGAGGGTGTTTTACGTGTGTACATAGTCGAGTCTGTCTCATTTTCTTTTACATTCTTTCATTTTCTTTTGTGTGCGTTGTTAGGGTCATGTTAGTGTGTTGCATTTAATATCGATATATCTGCTTGATATGATCCCTGGGTGACTTGTCTTCTTTTGCTTTCCAAGCGCTTTAAATTTTCACATTTTTTTCAAAATCTTCATGTGTTTGCGAAAGAAAAGGTTTCGTTGGTTTTGCGTGTGTTTGGCATGTGCAAAACTGTTGAGAGGCAAAGTAAAAAAGAAAGGTCCCAAAATTCTCTTGAACATGATGCATTAGGATATCTAGTATATCGGCTTTAGGTCTTATCTCGTTGTTAGGATGCACCCCGGTTTTCCCTCGGGGGAGAGTAATCATAGGGTTTCAGTACTCAAATATTTAAAGAAGTCCACCATGAACCTAGTGAGTGGAATAATTCGTGTCTGTTAGTATAAAGAAGTTTGTTGTAGTCAATGACCATTTAACTCCTGTTGTGAGACATTAAGTGTAGGGGTTTTGGTTCATATGTAGATAATAAATAAGTGAGTTGGTGTTCTCTCTTCTCGCACAACTCCTATCACTCGGGAAATTAGGTTTTAGGGGACTTTGTGTCTGGTGCTTTTGAGTCATCTGACTTGGGATGCACCGACTGAACTCTTGTTACACAGGTGGTAGGGATTGCCCTATGTTGAGATGTGGGGAAAGGTGTACGTGATAGTGTAAGTCCTCATAGGCAATGATGCACGAAACCTGACCCTGGGAGAATCACACACAACTAGAAAAAGAAAAAAAGTAATGCAAATATGAACCTTAATGGACTTTACACTTTGTATCACTTGAGGATGTTAAAGTTGTCCATGTCTTTCACTTAAGTCCTTAATTAACTTGCACGAATGATTCATTAGGCTAGGTGTGTGGATTTATTACATATATAGAGGTGGCTCGTACAATTACTGTATCAAATTATCGACAAAATGAGTCCATCGAGTCGAGTGCTAGGTTGAATAATGCATCTATGTTTGGATTTTGTGGGTATATCCATTGAAAACCCTCAGGAGACAACACTCCTCCTCCTTGGAAACATGGAGGTTTAACGGCTTGTTGCACGTGCTAAGTGCAACTGTGATTCCTACGAAAGTGAGTTAGGATTCCCTGTTTTTCACATGTTTCACTTTTCTTTATTTTTCTCTTTCTTTATTTTACTCGGGACTAGCAAAAGTTAGGTGTGGGGGTATTTGATTGACATCATATCATGCATACATTTGTGTCTTATATCCGTTATCTTTCACCTAAACAATGCTACGTAACGAGTTTAATGTACAAGTTTTAGGAATAAGCAGGTTTGAGGAGAAGATGCACAAAAAAGACTCAAAAGCAAGGAAAATGACTGAGTTGCAAGACTCTGGGACTGAGATGCAGGAGGGAAGGACCCGGATGTAAGCCCAAATGACCAATGAGCAAATCAACAAATTTCACACCATCATAAAAAGTATTTTTGCAATTAGATTCGGGCCTGAGCTCCAACAACCGACTTGGATGCATCACACATGAAGAAAGCAAGCCACACAACTACACCCAAAATCCAGACTCGATCCAGAGCCCATAGACCACCAATTGGCGGTCGGGTAAGCTCTGGATCCGTTAAGACTTTGGCGGGTCATGTATGAGGTTGTATTTAGTCTATTTTTGGTATACATTTAGTCCCATACCGGGGGATTGTCCCAGATTACCTTTTTCTATGGCTATAAATAGAACTCTTCCTCCTCCTTTGTATACATCTCCTCTCTTGGTGGTCATCATCTCTACTAGGAGTAATTCCTTGGAGCAAAACTCTGGTGGAGAGAGACTACTTGTAATTGAGTGAGTAATAAAAGATGTTTTGTTAGTTTCTTCATATTGTCTCTTTTACATTCTTGCATACTTAGTTAACTTTGTTTGTTTTAGTCTTCTTAGAATTAATTAGCATGTTTTCTTTCCTTAGTATGAATGTTAGTTTAATAATGTGTGAGTAGTTTCATCCCCTTTGGGGTTGGAGTAGATGTTTATACATGTTATGTAGATGGAATGAATGCTAAACATTATTGTATGTGAGAAATGTTAGTATGCTTGTTTGAACTAAAGAGAATATTTAAATTGTTGGTTTCTTCCATAATATTTAGGTACATTCCATGCTTGTTTAACTTCTTAATAATAAACTTGTGATGCTCATATTAATCACTTGGGTTAGTGATTTGGATGATAGGTCTTGCCATAAGGTACTTCTTATGCATAGCAAACACTACTCACACTTGTGCTTATTGAATGCATTTATCACCACTTATTTCATGTGTACACACACTCTACCCCTTAGGGGATTTTCATTTCTGATTTCTAGCTTCTTCGATTAGTCACTTAATTTCATTTCTTCTCGCACTTTCATCTTGTTTGTTGCTTACTCGTGTAGTGTAGTTAGTCTAGTTAGTTTAATCAATCTTTTCTCCACCTTGTTTCTCACTCACCTTTGAACTAACCAACGTCGACACACCTCCCTGTGGATCGACCCGTATTTGTCACCGCTTCAACGCGGTCGTGCACTTGCGGTTATTATAACTGATTCAATCAGCAGACGGTGTTGCTCAATGGGTACATGTAGAGGGAGAACATAGAGAAGGCCCAGAGGATTTTTGACAGAGTTGGTGTTCCGGATGTCGTTTGCTGGAACACGATGATTTCAGGCTACGCTCAGTGCGGAAGGATGGATGATGCTCTAGAGTTGTTCCTTCATATGCGAAAGAAAGATGTGGTCTCGTGAAACACCGTGATCTCAGGATATGCTCAGAAAGGGGACGAGCAAAACGCTTTGAATTTCTTTGACGACATCGGAGAGATAAAGGCATTTATTGCACGGAACCCTCTTGCTTCTCTTTCTCATCAAGACTCTTGAGTAAACATGTCTCATCAAATACCACATTACTCCTCAAGAGCACCTTCTTGCCAACTGGATCCCAAAGCTTATATCCTTTCACTGACCTATCGTAACCAAGGCAAATACATTCCTTTGATTTCGAATCCAGCTTCAAACGTTGTGTTTGACCAACCAACGCATAAGCTTTGCATCCAAATATCCTCAGCATTGAATAATCAAATGGCTCACCCGTCCACACTTCCTGAGACGTCTTCAAATCAAGTGTCGATGACGGTGAGACATTTACCAGATAGCACACAAGATCTACTGCTTCTGCCCAGAAATCCTTTTATATATTCAAATGAAGCCTCATGTTTCTTGCCCATTCACACAAAGTCTTGTTCATCCTTTCAGCTACGTCATTCTGTTCTAGACTTCGCGGTGTAGTGAAATACCTCGTGACGCCTTCATCTTCACAGAAACTTGTGAACTCCTTTGAAGTGTACTCACCTCCATTATCTGTCATCAAGTATAACAAATTTACCAGTACTCTTCTCTACTTGGGTCTTCCATGCTTTAAAATTCTCTAAAACATCAAATTTATTTTTTGAAAGTAAACTGATACCTTCTTTGAGAAGTCATCGATAAATGTGACGAAATATTTGGCTCCACCTTTTGACCAAACCGACGTCGGTCCCCAGACGTCTGAGTGCACATACTCCGATATTCCTTTCGTCTTGTGGATAGTCGTCTTGAATCGAATCATGTGTTGTTAACCGAAGACACAATATTTGCAAAAATCCAATTCGCAACACTTAACACCCTTCAGCAATCCTTGTTTGTGTAACTCACACAAACCCTTTTTCAACATATGTCCGAGCCTCATATCCCAAAGTGTGGTGTTGTCTTCATCTTGTGCAATACTTGTTGCACCCCTTCCTGCTACTGTGTTTCCCTGCATCCAATACAAGTTGCCCACCTTGGTTCCCTTTATCACTGTCATCTCTCCATGAGTAACCTTGGCTTTTTCGTCCACCCCGGACCATCTCCACCCGAGAGTATTACGCTCTCCTACAGATATCAGGTTCTTCTTCAACTCCAGAACGTGACGCACACCCGTCAGCGTTCAAATACACTCATCGAACATCTTGAACTGTATGGAACCAATTCTGACAGTAGTGCATGATGCATCGTTGCCCATAACAACGATCGCTTCTTTCAGTGGTTCATACGATGTAAACCACTATCTAACCGGGCACATATGGTATGATGCTCCTATATCTAAAATTCACCCCGTCGAGGATTTATTGATACATGTAGTGCAAACTGTCAGGATGTCTACAACGTCTCGCTCCTCCACCATGCTGGTAGAATCAAACCCCATGGTTTTACCCTTCTGTTGCACCTCCTTGAAGGCTCTACAGTCATGCTTCATGTGACTTGTCTTCTTACAGAAGAAACATTCAAATGTTCTCCCCTTTAATTTTGACATGCCCCTGTTGCTTCCACCTTTGTTACCCGTCCTGCCCCTTCCATTTGATGCGACGATCATTCCTTCACCCTTGTTGGAAGAGCTACTACCAGAATTCTTCCTTGCATCAAAACAGATCAACTTGCTCTTGACCTCCTCCAGCTAAGGGTGCAACTCGGATAATTTGACTTAGATACCTAGTATATCCGAATTCGAATCCGAAATCAGTAGAACTATCTGAATTCGAATATTCATTCGAATACTAATTGGAATTCAGATACTATCCGAACTTGAATAGATATCTATATTGTAATCAAAATTTTCGAATCAAAATTTTCGAATATTAATGTGTGCATGTGGTCATGTATCCGAATAATTAGGATAATTCGAATTTTAAACACCTTGTATCCGATTACTAATTGGTAATTTTTAAAACCAAATCCGTATCCGAAATTTAATTGGTAACATGGACCTTACCAAATACCAACTAAATAGGAATTTTTCGAATCGAATACTCGGATAGTTGGTAACCATTCGCTCCCCAACTCGGATAGTCTTTATCTTCCAACTTGACACCCTGCTGCATCAAATCTGCAATCAACTTGTTGAACATTGATAGATGATCAACAAGTAGTGTGTTCTCCCTCATTCGAAGCGTGTATAGCTGACACTTCACATTCAATTTGTTGTTGAAACTTTTCTTCATAAACCTCTCCTCCAGAAGTTTCCAATATTCAACCGTTGTCACCGCTGATTCTTCGAAGAGAATATCATCGAAAATGCACAATTTGATGATCTGTATCGCCCGGAGATTCAACATCTCCCACTTCTCATCGGTCATCTTCGACGGCTTCTTCTCTACACCATCGAAAGTATTCAAGACCTCATCCATTTGCAACATCAATGCACGGACCCTCCTCTGCCAGGTGGAAAAGTTCCATTTTTTCGATGAATTTCTCCACCCGAAAGTTTCTCACATATTCCACCATCAATAAACGCAACCAAAGCTCTGATACCAGCTGTTGGGAGAGGTTCAAACCATGCTCTATACGACGGTGGGTTAAGATGCACAGCAGAATATGTAAAAACGAATATTACACATGGAATTAACTAACTTCTCGCTCTCTCCCAAACTTTAAATGCAACAAAACACACACAAAATAAAAGAAACAAGTAATAAACGAACGCGCACCTGAAGAAAACCTCGACATACTCGTTTAACAAGGCGAGTATTTGTAGTCCTAATCTATCTCAACGAAATAATATTATTGCGTTGTACATAAACAATGGCGAATAAGCCCTTAAATAGAATCATAACCGAACATAACCAAACAGTAATAATCCAGAAAACGTGGAACGGTCGTCCGCAATCCCTCAAACGGTCGACCGTTCGGTTAACAGGAACGATTCCTGTTAATTTTGGTTAACGATGTAACCGACCGGTTAACCGCTCCACGGTTTGTTTTCAGCTCAACTGCCACTTTCCAGTCGACTGGAATCCCTTCGGTCGACCGTTCCTAACTCCAAAAAAGTCCATGTTATTTTCGGTCGATCGATGTCCAATACCGGTCGAGCGAATCTTCAGTCCCGAAAGCTCTTGATAAATTCGGTCGACCGAACTTCTCCACTGGTCGACCATTTTATCATGTTTTTCTGTATACCTAACAAATTTAAACCAATTAAAATCATTCACTATTTCTTGAAGCTCGATCTCCAACAGAGACCACTCTAATCTTTTCAGGTTTTGATAATTGAACCTTTGACCAACTCCTTGACGGATAAGAACTTTTAATACCATCGGCTATAATCACATGCAAAAAATAATAATTTTTTAAGGATTTTTTTCACAGAAAGATGGTAATTATAACCGCATAGAATGGAAATTCTAATGAGACATTTTACATCTTAAGAATTACTTAATGACATGTATGTGAGGGAGTTATATATTATGATTTTATTTGCAAGTTATTAGACTTCATGAGTATGCCAATTGTTATGATAATTCAAATCATAGAACGAGTTCTACGTCTCTACAGTTTGAGTTTTCGATTACATTAAAATGCTGGGTTATAATGTAAGAACTTGATCCTCAAGCAAACTGAAAGAATCCGAGTCCTATACAGACTAGGCCACTGCACAACTTATTTATGTACTTGTGTATTTGCCTAATATTTGGTCATTCATTCATTTATTATTGTTTTATGTTTGCCTTTTATCATTAAATAATACCAAAGTACCTCGGGAAAAAAATCTAGTTATTAACGAACTCATAAATGTTACTCATATACAGAAATTCGTCACGGAAATACTCCTTCAAGGGGAAACTCGACTTTGTGACTAAACCTATTGAAGAAGAGCAGTGGGAACTCATTATGGGAGTGATTTTATCAAGGAGGTGCATTTCACATAATGGAACTCGATCCTTGTGGTGGGAAAATGGATGAGATACCAGAGAGTGCAATACCTTTTCCAAATTCTTTATTATGTGAGATGGCATGGACTGATGAAGAGCGAGTGGGGGGGCTTCAAAGACATATTTGGATTTGACTAGGAAGTTCTACAAGAGCATGATGACATCTTATGTTTCAAAGAATCCTAGAAGTGCATATGTCAACGCAAAGGATCTCGACATTAGAAATATTGAGGAAGTCGGGAAGGCCAATTACGTCAAGGCTAAGATAAGATATGGGGAGAGAGGTACTTCATGGGGAACTTTAAAAGGTTGTCGATTGTAAAGAAAAGAGTTGATCCTGAAAATTATTTTTGGAATTGTTGGTTCGCGTTCAAATTTAACTTGCGACTTGTGAGTTGCGAGTCATGTTCTGGACCTTCTGGTGTTCTTTCAAGCAGGACAATGACCAGGTGAGGTTTGGTGGGGGCTTCAGCCGTCACAGACATTTCGATTTCTTGAGCCCATTTAAGGGTGTGTACTTAAATATATTTGCCAATAGTGTATAATAAGTCCTTGTAGATGAATGTCGCAAGGCCCTCTCTCGATCCAAAGCCCATCATGTTTGTTTTATAGACAAAAGTTTTGGGAAGTTTGAGGCACTTGTTTGATGTGAAAGTGAGAGTTAGCCAGATTTAAGGTAGTGATTAAAAAACATTACTTCAAAAGATTGGTGCTAAACTAATTGTAAAGGCAACGGTAAGTAAGTAAAAAGGACTGTCAGGCGAACTGATGAAGCTTGGTGGTGGAAATCTTTTTTATCGTATAAAATACTAATGTTTCAAAATCAACTTATTAAAGAAAATTTATCATATATGTTTAAGTACCAATGAGAAAATTTCTAGAATTGAAGAAAAATAATATTACTTCAAATAGTTAAGTGCCCTTTAGAATGATTTGATGCATGGAGTAATAAACGCCTTACAAAAGTTGTAAAGAACGCAAAAACAAAATATTAACTTTTCAATGTTGAGGATGATTATATGTGATCAGGTGCTTGCTGAGGCCGTAATTTTTATATATAAAAAAAATTAAAATTCGAAATCTAGGAGAGAGAAAAAATCGAAATCTACTCGGATCGCGGTTCACACCTGCGGTCCGTGGAGGCAGGGATCACGGGTGTGAACCGCAATCCGTCACATTAAACAAAAAATCTTTTTGAACGGATTGCGGGTGTGAACCACGATCCGTCAAATTTAAATAAAAAAAATCCCCACGGATTGCGGTTCACACCCGCGATCCGTGACATTTTTACAAAAAAAAATCACGAAAAGCGAGTGTGAACCGCGATCCGTGGAAAAAAAATTAAAACCATTTTTATTTGTTTTTTACTAAATTTATTTTTCAAAATATGTTTTGTAATTTTTTTTAATTTAGTTGTGTTTTTAATTTTTCGCTGCATCGACCTCCAAAAATATTTGTAACGAGTCTACACCCTACGAATTTTTGATAACGTCACCAATATTTTGTTTTAATTAGTTTTAGTGTTTGTTTAATATTCAGTTGTAAACAAATTATTATTCCAATCCACGTGATTTGGAGGTCGATTCTTGAAAAAATTAAAAATAAATTTTGAAAATTTTAAAAAATAATATCAATTAGAAAATATATTTTGAAAAAAATATTTTAAAAAAGATTGCAAATAATTTCAATAAAAAACAAAAACCGAAATAAAAAAATGAAAAAGTCACAAATCAAAAAGATCGTGCTTCAGTTGTAAATAATTTGTAAAAAAAATTAAAAAATAATAACAATTAAAAAACATTTTTTGAAAAACAATAATAATTAAAAAACAGATAAAAAAGATTTCGAAAAAAAAAAAACAGAAAACATTAAAAAATTGTTTTAAAAAAAATTGTGAATTTTTTTTGTAAAAATGCAACGGATCGTGGGTGTGAACCGCAATCAGTAGAAAAAAATTAAAAAAAAATTGAGGATCGCATTTCACACTCGCGATCCGTGCAAATAAAAAAGTTTTAATGTGACGGATCGCGGGTGTGAACCGCGATTTTTTCCTAGATTTCGAATTTTGAATTTTTTTTATTATATATAAAAAATTACAGTGCTGAGGTTCCAAAGTGGACCCTATTGCCTGGTAATTAGGCTCGAATATTGTCAGTGTCAAATGCTAATTAACTAAAGGGTTAATTACAGTTTGACCACTTAAACTATGTCTTGATATCATTTTGCACACATGAACTTTTAAAGTTAACAGTTACCCCACGTGTTGTTTTATTTCGTAACTCTTTGTCTCATTGAACTTTAAAAATTTATTATTTAAGCACACATTCATAATGTTTTGCAATTTTTTGTTGCATCCCTAATATACTCCTAAATTTATATTTATGTGAAAATTTGGATCGAAACGGATGTCAGATTTGGTTGGAATTTGGGTCGGATTGGTACTAAAGTTGACCCAAATTCCAACCAAATTTGACCTCCGTTTCGATCCGAACTTTCACGTAAATATAAGTTTAGGAGTGTACTAGGGATGCAACAAAAAAATTCAAAAAAACCGACGAATGTGTGCTTAAATAATAAATTTTTAAAATTCAGGGGGTAAAGTGATAAAAAATAAAAGTTCAGGGGGGTAACTGTTAACTTTGAAAGTTCAAATGTACAAAGTGATATCAAAACATAGTTCAAAGGGTCAAATTGTAATTAACCCTAATTAACTGTTACCTAAATGCATGTGTACATACTTGTACATAAATTGTAATCTTCCACTTTTCTATGTTCCTATCACCTATTGAACAAACGATGTTATCAAATTAAAAGAACAAGTGACAAGTCGCATAATCGAATTCCAATACTTCTTTTTTCCATACCTTTTCTCAAGGGGGAAAAATATATTTAGGAGCAAATGGATAATTACAATTAATAAGGTATGACCACAAATTTCTAAAAGACATTTGTTTTTATTTTATTTTATCCACTCTCTTTAGTTTCTCATCTTCATTTTAAATCTGAACCTCTCAAACATTAGAATTGTGATTGTTGAGATACGATCGTCGGTCTTAACTATCTCTAGACAAGAGATCTCTTAACTGAACTAATCCTAATTTGTCAAAAAGTATTGTTAGTGAATGAAAAAAGAAAAGAAAAAGATGTACACTAAATAAATAAATAAATTCTTAACAGGACTTAATTATCCTTTAAGTTTCGGAATTTGAAATAATATACCCTATGAATGGTCACCATTAGCTGTTATACTCCTATTATTAATATCAAATCCGCAATTCAGTTTGTTTGCTATTATATTCTTAACAATAAATTGACTTGGGACATTTCAGTTGGCATTTTCCGTGGTTAATTTGTACCAGCAAGGTCGGGATTCGATTCCCACGTACTAATTTGATACTTTCAGTAGTAAATCAGAAAAAGTGCAGTGTATAAAAGAATGTTTATAATAACGCTAGAACTCGAACATGCATGTATTATCTAATCTCGTAAATAATCAGTACTATGATAGGTTGTTTAGGTCATATATGCATATATTGTTGGCAGTTGACAGTTTTGTGTTACTTTTTGTTGGAACAAAAACCATGGGCCCCCGAGTTTAATGTTAATTTTATATTAGTGGGATGTTATTACGAACCTCTTCACTGTGTAACTGTGTTGATGAAGTGGACTTTCAACTTTTGACATCATGAGCTTGTTGTCGCTATTGACATATCAAGGAGGATGCCCTTTAATAGGAAATAAACAAACTAACCCACGTCCATTAAAAGATCACATAAATTTTATATAACACACCACTTTCTTTAGGTTTAAATTTAAGTTATAACGTTAACCTTTTTCTTTTGGTGTGTCTACTTTTGACCCTAACCTTTTGACAACGTAAGATTGAGGTTGAGTTCAAATTCCTATCAAATATATTATGCAAATTTGAATCACTTTTCTAAAAAAGATATTTGGAAAACACATGAAACAGTGTATGAAAACTACCATATTAACGAAAAATGAGACAATATATCACAAATCAAGACCACAATGAAGGTGATTGGTCCATTTTAAATTTGAGAAGATCGTTTCAAAATCGCCAAAATTTAAGAAGATTTAACTTTATATCCAAATTCAAGGTTATTCTTGTAACACCTCTAATCTGCACTCAGGACACAACAGTCAATACAAATTAAAATCAACCAAAAAAAGAACATTAACTAAAATAGTCAAGTCGAGACATCAATGAAAATATAACAAGGTGATAATGTCGGGATACAATGCGGAAGTGAAATACAAGAACTCTGAACTCCTACTACATGACTACTAACAGGAGTAGGAAAATACATGACAACCGAGCTCAACAGATCCAGTCAACGCGTCCTAAGCCCAAGTCACCTTCAGCCGCCTACTACGTCTCACCTGCACACGTGCAAGTCACCCCTGAGTCTCAAATCAAGACTTAGTACACCACCCCAACCCAACAACATACAAGGTTTAGTCGCCCATGACAGCTCACACTGGTCTCGTGTCTCAACACGACCACGCGTCCAGCGAAGTCGAGCATGCACCTCGACCCCACCACGCATCCAATCCACGAGGCAACACTCAACCCGCTCCCACGACAGAACATCACACGTCCCAAAGTGACCACGCGCCCAGCCCGACCGAGCGTGTACCCTCGACAAGACCGCGCATCCGGGCCACAAGGCAACGCCCTACCCCAACCACGCGCCCGAGCCCGTGAGCAACGCTCCCTAACGGCCACCCGTCACAACGTTGGTGAGCTTACCAGTTCCGCATCCGGCTTCGGAAGCCGACCACACGTCCGAGCCCGTGAGCAACGCTCCCTAACAGTCACTCGTCACAACGTGGGTGAACCCTTCCGAACAGCAACAACACATGGGAAAACACGTCTCCGGGAATCCAACCTCAACGCCCGAGCCCGCGAGCCTAGCTCCAGTGGTCACTCATAACAACGACTCCAGTGGTCACTCATAACAACGATGGGAAACCTTCCGGACCACCCCAACAAGGGAAACACCCTAACATCTAGTCATACGTGCCTCACACACCAACCCCACTACTCGACCACACGCCCAAGTCCGTGAGTAACGCTCCAACGACCACTCGCAACAACGTGGTGAAAGATCGGTTCCACGAACCTCTCACACAAATGTTAGGCAAGGGTAAATGCAATTTACACCAAACATACATGTCACACTACCCCAACAAAACATAACATAAGCCTCGCTAAAGCATCCACAATTTATAGAGTAATAAACATAAATCTAAGGGAAAACCGTAAATTACTCACTAATGAAATTACCACAATATCTGAAAAGTACAAAGCAAAAGTAATTTCCCCTAAATAATTAGTTCATTTCATCCAATTCAGCAAAGTCCATGATTATTCATGCAATTGCTCCATGTATTAATCATCTAATTTAATTACAATAAAATCTAGGGTTTTAAGGCAATTAAACCAGTTATTCATTATTTAATCAAATACCCAACAATCCATGAAAAACATGCAATTAACCCAAAATCAAATCCAAATATCATCTTTGACCACAAACACATGTATCATTGATTAATCCATAATATTAACAACATACCAAATGGGCATATTAACAAACACCTAAGGTGCATCAAAATATCGAACTCCAATGTCAATCACATACTCTAATAACCCAACCCGTATTATCCCTAAGCATGACATAATGTACAAACCCAAGATATGCATGGAACATGTAGTCAACCCAAACGATTAACAAGCAACCACGACAAAACTCATTGGTTCATAACCACGATGGCATCAACGTGTAGATCAAGTATATATATAAAGTAGTTTGAATATTAAATCAACAACACAAAGCAATTGATATTCCAACATTCATGCTCTAGGGACGTATCATCAAACTCGTGGTGGGCACCGATCAAATCGACCTTCTCAGCCCAACCAACGCCAGACTACCCCAACTCAGCCACCGTCGGGCCACCTCAACTCAACCACTGCCGAGCCACCTCAGCCCAGCAACCATCGGGCCACCTCTGCCCTAACAAACCATCCAAACTCCATCCGAAATAAGAAACTTCCAATAACCTCCAAACCAACTCATCGGATTCAAATCTACCCGAGTAGGTGGCGTACCTTAACTCAATCGAGTCGAGAAGAACTCGCAGGAGAAGGGGACGCCTCCCCCTCCGCGCGGACGCCGACCTCGCCGTCGTCGCCTGCGGAGTGCTCACCGGAGCTTGGAGGAGGTTGGACGGATAGGAAAATGGGTGGGTTTGGGGTTGGATTGGACGAAGAAGAAGATGAGGGAAGAGTGAGTAAAAGGGAGATGAGGGTGAGGGTTAGGAATTAGGAATTAGGAAGAGGGGTTTAACAATTCTAAGATTAATTACAATTTGTTTCTTATTTTTTATCGTGTTGGCAGTTTGCATCACTCAATGACTCAAATAATAGCGGTCCTACAATTCATACCCCTCACTTTTCCTTTAAAAGTTAGCAATTACACCCCCTCACATTTCACTCATTGGAAATTTACCATCTTTTGTTAGTTTTGATCAAATTACCCTTAATCTAAAAATCTAAAGTTAATACACAAAAATTTCGAAAAAATGTTCAAAATAATCTCATAAATTATCCTGTCTATTGTTAACATTAATTTTTTCTAACGTTGTTTCGAAAATATTGGTGTTAATTTTGATTTTTGGTTTAAATGTGGTTTGTTCTTTTTTGGTTTAATGACACAAACCCGACCCGTGGTCTTCGGTTCGGCATGGTGAAGTGGGTCCTGATTTGAAAGAAAAAAAGTGGTCTGTTGAAAAGAAAAGACAAAGAACAGTTGTGTTGTTCGATATGTAATCTGGCAGATCCAAACAGCTAACCTCGCTGGCATTTCCAATAATATACTTCAATTAAAACCAGCGGTCACTGTTCACTTCCCAACTCCCTATATATGTCGTAGTTACCCTCAAAACCACAAACAAACAACCGAAAAAAAACCACTTCTCCATCATTCCCACACATCCACAGACTTTCTTTCTTTTTTTAAATAATCAGCTGAGCATAGTTAGGGTTCCCACGCCATTGTGTCCTCCTTAGAGGTATGTATGTTGATATATCTCGTCTTCCGTCAAAATTTCTCTTTTTTTGTTTTCGTTAAAAATATGGCTTTTGGGTGGTGTTTGGATCTGTTTGCGTCACCTTTTTTGCCCTTGACATTCATTTTGGGTTTCTTTCGGCGGTTGATTTTCTGGGTTTTCGTTAAAAGGGTGTAATCATAGCGGCATTTTGTTTTGTTTTGTTTTGTTTTTGCTATTTTTGACATCCTGGCGTTGCGGATCTAAGAAAACTACTTTTCTTTTGTATATCCTGCGTGAAATCTGCTGTTTGGGATTTCCAAAAAAAAAAATCTGGATGTTCTGTAAAAAATGCCAAGTCATGAAGCTAACAGAGGTTTTTTGGTAGAACATGATCTTGGGTTGATGAGGCAAAGTTAGAATTTGGTGGTTTGATTTGTCCTCTAGTGGGTGCCCTTTTGAAGTCAATTTGCATTAACGGTTTATAATGGCATTTAATATTTTCCCATAAGTCTGTGAACAAACTAATTAATTTTCATCAGGTTATTGCTGTCACAAGTTGACCCGAAAATGGTTGCGCAAGGCTTCACCGTTGAATTGAACAAGCCTCTTGTTTTCCAGGTTAGCTTTCGCTTCTGGATTTGTAACTGTAAGTAAGCAACACATCATAAATCAGTGTTTGCGGGAAAAAATCTTACCTCGTGGACATTTTGTGGTTCGTTAGATGGATGAGTAAATACAGCATGAGTAACAATAGGATGTATCGTTGTATTGGACTGTTGGGATTGGTGTCAGTGATTTACTGCAAAACAGTCTGATGAGGGGAAAGTGATTATAGTTAAAAGTCTGAATTAGAGGAGGTAGGAAGTTCAGAGACAGGATTAAAGTTTATCATGGTTTTATTTTTACATTTGAACGCTTGTTTCGACTTCATCAGTCAGACAGAAGGGCTTAATTTATGTTTTGAGGTATCTATGACAGGTTGGCCATCTTGGTGAAGATTATCAGGACTGGGTACACCAGCCAATTGTTAGCAAGGAAGGGCCACGTTTTTTTGCAAGTGACTTTTGGGAGGTATGCGTCCCCCTTGCCGAAGTATATACCCACCCATTGGCTAGATATTTACTAACACTGTCTTTCTGATTATGATCTTTCGAATATCAGTTCTTAACGCGTACACATTGGTGGGCGATTCCCGTAATCTGGTTGCCAGTTGTGTGCTACTTCATAACCAAATCCATCAATTTGGGCTATAGTTTGCCAGAAGTAGCTTTAATGGTGGTATCTGGAATCTTTATCTGGACATTGGTTGAATATGTGTTGCATCGGTTTCTCTTCCACATTAAAACAAAGACATACTGGTGCAGTTGGCCTCATTGTAATTTTCTTGGTAAAACTTGAAATTTTCATACTGAAAGAGCCTTGAATGATTCTGTAGGGCAAACACCGCACATTATCTTCTCCATGGGTGTCACCATAAGCACCCAATGGATGGACTTCGGCTAGTATTTCCCCCTGCAGCAGCAGCTATACTGTGCATTCCGGTACATTTCTTATTGATTTGTTCTATTTTTTCACGATATAAATACTTTTGATAAAAAAATCATTTGGAATCAGTGCAAAATGTTGATGTTATAGTCCAAATATGATCAAACACGCACACTATTATATGTTTTCTTTCATGGCTTGCCTATTAATTTAACTTCATGTGGGTAGGAAAATACACTTTATGATATGCAGCTGTTACCTTTTCAAAATTGCTTGTTATTAAAACAAGATATACGAATCAAGTCATTTATAATTGTCAGAATTGTAAACCCTTTCACTAGATGATATTGTAGAATTTACAAACAATACATCAAGCACACCCATAGTTCTCTTACAACTTTAGTTACTGATATCATTGGAGCAATGTAATGTATGACTAAGTAGTTGTTCCTGTCCATCTTGTAGTTTTATCATCTGATCAAATTAATATCAACTCCGACAATTGCCCCTGGATTATTTGGAGGTGGTCTGCTTGGCTATGTAATGTATGACTGCACTCACTATTACCTCCACCATGGGCAACCAACTAGAGAGCCTGGGCGTCATCTCAAGGTAAGTTACGCTACCAAGGCAGATCAATTATATGTTTATTTTGTCTACATGTTTGGGAATCAAATTTGTGTGTGTATGTTTGTTTTTCTGCAGAGATACCATTTAAACCATCACTTCAGAATCCAAGATTTGGGCTATGGGATCACATCCTCTCTCTGGGATCAGGTGTTTGGAACATTCCCCCCACAAAAATTGGTTCCCAAGGGGGAAAACTAATGTTGTATTAGTATTTCCTGATATATTCTTGTATGCCAGAATTATTGTGGGCATATATTGTAAAAATGTTTTTGATTCTTTATATTGTTTATTAGTGACGAGATGCGTGGACAATTGGAATCAGTTATTGCTATTTATTCTCCCGAGTATTACACTATCGGAATTAGTTTTCGTGAATCAGAGTAATGTTCGTGGTGAAAAAATAGAATTTATAAATGGATTGTATTAATACTAGGTGCGACTTTCTCTCATGTCTGTGACATTAAGATTTCATTTGACAAACTTTTGTTTGCCGAGCGGGTTGTGGGGACTATTCCATGGATGCATGTTTTTCACTCTTCATTAGATAACCACTCATTTTCATTGTTAAATTTCTCTCTGGTGATCAATCCCAAAAAAGGGACGCTGAAAGTTGATCTGTAGCGTTATGATGAGATCATATAAATAATTACTTAAAATCTCAGTTACCAGAGTCCTTCCAGAAAAATTGACCACAATTTTTTCTTAGAAATTGACCTGATATACCTAATCCATCATGCATGATGTCGTACAAAATGGGAATACAATTTTTCCCGATAATCGGCAATAGGTTTGAATATAGGTTTGAAAAAGTATATAAAAGGTGAAATTTAGATATTTGTACCATGTCAAAGGGACCATGACATAGATGTTTGAAATAAATTCAGATAGATCATTTGGTCCATGGCATTATAAAAAGACATTTTTAGATTTTCTAGACATCACATTTCAGTTGCGCGTGCAAAATCACCACCTGAACATTGATGATCAACTCATCCTGGATTTGTGGATTTTCCAATTTCCACGATGGTTTCATTCCACACGGTGCATGTTCAAGTTGTATGGACCGGATTGCAAATCTAATTTTAGGATCTTCACTTGCTAAAACAGCATCGATTGTGCTCCCCTCCATCCGAGGTAACATGATTGGTAACCAAACCTCTGAAAAAATAAATAATAAATAAACTACAATTAATGAATCACCATTCGGATTTCGCACGCAGTGCTGCACGACTTCTACACTCTCCCCTACACCACTCTGTACACCTCTATTGAGACATTTTACAACCTAGCCTGTAAAACAAAAGAACAGTTTAATACATGTCCCGGTATTGAAAGAAAAAAAAATCCCTTTCGCAGTTAAACTGCACTAGGACTAATGGACTATACACATTTCAAAAATTAAGCCAATATGATGGGACTCTCTGAGAGACCAGTTGTTGCCAATTGTCTTCTCTTCACTTTTGTAATTGTCATCCCTTCACTTAAAATCCCGAAAGGCGCTCAATTTGTTTCATGATGTTGCTATCTGGATTTATCTATATCAAGTGCTTCAACGGTAGTGGCATCAGTATATTCTCCGATGATCCTGCAAGGGACCAAAAGAATTGTTTTTATATTTGCATTCTTCGTCAGCAAAAAATGCTAGGGAGTTTCCTCAGAGAAACTCAACTCTGGGTCGAGAAAATGGCATTAGAAATCATAAGACGCTAGAACAGGTACTCTTCAATCAAGAATTATGGCATTTAAAACACAACAGCAGACCATTTTATTTTTAATATCTACTGGAAATTAAGGAAACATGCATATGTTATTGAACTTCCAGAGAAGTCTAGCACACCTGTCGTTACTTTATATCCTTAGCTTATAAAAAAAATGCTGGTCATTACGGCAAGAAGTTTCTCCCGGAATACATGAAAGCAACTAAAACATGCAGTGAATGTTTTAAAACAAGAAGTTTAACCACCAATTAAAAAAAAAGGTTGACCACCAAGTCCATGTCTAGACTAGGGCAAAGTACCCACGCTAGGTTAAGGTGTTTAACTTGCTTTGATTAGTATTGCTGCATATACCATCCTTGGCACATAAAATGCCCGTAAGCCATTAATCTAGGAACAGATGGGATGCATATGCAGTTGCACTCCTCAACAATGGTTTTTATGGTTTACAATTTTCATCTCGTAAGCCATTATTCTATTTACCACCGGGTATTTATTAATAATTCGGTGAAAGTGCTAAAAGAGAAAGATGTTACATACCTATCATACGACAAGAAAGCATCACCAACACTTCCTGCAACCTTGTTCCGTACTTTCCTAACACACACCTAAGCATCAATACAAGATGGTAAAGTACCTATGCGACAATCATTTTAGAGATAAGATGGATATCAACCTGCACTTGATCAAGTGGCCCATGCTCCTTGTTACGGTTGCGATGAATTACAATACCATTGTCACACTTATTAATGAAATGTGCACTTCCACTTATATCATACATATTGGGAGCTTTACCATCCCAGTTTTGTAACTGAAAAAATAATTGATGTTAAAGCAGTGGTGGTGGCAATACAGAAAAGTGCATTCATGAGAGGTTCAAGTTGTGGCATACAGAATAAAAGCGAGCAAGAAAGACTGATGTTATCTTCTGGAACTAAACTTAGATTGGAAATCATGGTATACCTGTTTGGGGTGCGCTACAAACCACACATGACATGCATGGTGCTGTGCAAAGCGCTTAACTTTACTCAGCATTTGACTTACATACTCTGTTTCTGTCCTGCAAGGATGAAAGATCAGTGTAGGCTAAATATTGAACTAAAAGAAAATGATGACAGGAAACACTGGTAGCGAGACCAATAATACAACTAGAACACAAACTACAAGTCATTCCCATACATATAGGAATCATTAATTTCTCTTCTGAACTAGTACTCCAGTAAGATAATTTAGACTAAATAAAATTATGTTTTATAACCCAGAGCATCCAACAAGAGAGGAACCACTTTAAGCATGTTTTTACTAATGCATAAATGGTATCAAAGTAATAAACAAAAAACATGGCTCTCACTGGTTTGGTGCCCGTTGATGATCAAGTTCATTGTAAGGATCAATCACGAGCCCACGAACCCCATGTCTTAGGACTGCAACTTTAGCAAGTGAAAGGACCCAATTAACAGATGGCAGACAATCATCCTCACACCTGATCAACAGAAACTAAGCTGTCATTACAACAAAAGAACTAAAGTTCCTAATAATTCTAATCTAACACCTGCAATCACTGGGCCAAATCTGGACTAGGACACACACACCTACTGACTCTTAATCCGAAAGTCAAACTTTGAAAGGGGAACTTAGGAATGCCTACAAACAAAATGCAAGCTACTCAAACTCACCGAATGAGAAAGAAAGTATCATTAAGCCATTCTTTTCCTATTTCCAATTCTTCGACACTCAATCTTTCAACCGAAGCTCCATAGCTGCAAGTAAAAATGATGACAAAATGAGCAGGCTAGACATCACATGATACCTATTTCCAATGAAATTCATATTTCGAACTGCATAGCTCATGCAATACAACAGAAATTCAACAAAGTAACCCCAACGAAAATCCCAAATTAGCAATAGTATAATGAGTTTGACTCTAATATGAAAGCATTCAAAGTGATAAACAAGAAGAAAAAAAATACTAGGATCACTGGTCCTCCACCAAGCCTCACATAAACTTAAAAAGAAAAATATTTGCTCATATGTAAATATTGACAAGAAGGCTAGGAGAAAGGACCCAGAAGTATTGTCCAGTTCACAAAAACTTGTATGGAGCATTAAATCTAATTCCCCAAAATACTTTTTTAATAAGAGGAGATGGGTTTCATGATAAAGAAATTCTACATTAATTGCAATTTATTGCAACAGCATGGGGATCAAGCAATCCAGCACAACCCAGCAGCTGTTGCAAGAGCTACAAAACAAGATCATCAGATCACATAATGATTTATTTGATAGCTGCAAAACAAAATAAGGATCATTAAGATAGATTCCATGAGATGGCTTTCTAATCATGCACATGCATCAGCCATGGGAAAGATAACCACAACGAGTTCACCTTGCATTAAAAAATGGTATCTGGATGTGCTTCTCCAAGAGCTTTCTTGCATGCTCCCGCACCTTAAGGCGAGTAATCAGAATTATTTAGACAAATTATGAGGAAACACAAGATTGTGAAACAAAAGATTGAACAAAATATTGCCTTATTTTCCATGGAGCACAACACAAATTTCCATCCCTGCGCCCTGTTAATATTACACATTAGTGAATCAATCCACTCACTTTTTCCTGAATTAGGAACACCGGTGATCACAGTTAACTCCCCAGGTACAACCTGTTCAAAGGATTGCATAGACCAGATGAAGCCAAATAAAATATTTTAAAAAAATGCTAGTAGAATGTTAACAGTTCACAAGGGTGTCAAGTTAATACTTCTGTGTATGAAATCAAACTTATTATTTGCCATCGAAACTTGAGTAGAATGGACTGGTCTGGACCAGAATGGATTGGATCCAGTCCCCACTCCGGTTTGCGGTGTGTCGCAAGTCCCCAATCTGGACCAGTTTGAACCCCGTATATTATTTTTCTAATATGTTCTTATTTTCTTGATATATCTTATGTTTTTAACACCAAATAAATCCTAAATAAGTCACAACATAATAACATATTAGCCTTAAATCAAATGCTTACTTTTTTAAGAATAAATTGATCTTAAATAATAGTTCAATAATAAAAATAATTATATTAAAAGAATAAAATCCACTTAAACTCCATCTGCATGAAAGAAGATATCATGCAGTTGTGCATTATGGGCATTTGTTAAGAGACTAAAAGCTTCAAACACCTCAAACATGTACTTCAGCAAATATCATCTAGTGGTTCAGTACTCTTAAAAAAAGTGGCCTTATCAATATATGAACGCAAGAAGATGGTCTAGGATCCTAAATGATATTATCTGGCTAGTAAGAGCCATATAGGGAATCACAACTTTGCCTGTTGCAAATCCATGCTAGATGGAGACTTGCAACGAAATATTAGAATGAGATCGAATCTCATTTTGTCAAAGTGGAACCCACGTGTTCTTTACGATCTTATCGTTAAATTGTAAATCTGACTGTCAGATTGAACTCAACATAAATTAAAACCTATGTACCAAAAATCAAGTGAATTAAAAACTTGCTCAGTGCAATATATATTGACTGGAATCAATATCATACTTGTAGTGTAAATTGTGTTGAAATTTTCTTGTAAACTCATAAACTTTGTTAAACAAATATTTGAATTTGTTAAACAAATAGTCATTTACTTAAACAATGGAACAAACCTCACAATAATAAAATGAGACACATAAAATGAGACAGACACATTCTTGTTTTAGAAGTAGTAGAAATTAATTCTAAATATTTAAGATGAATTGCATAACCACATCCCACAAACCACAGACTGTTACGGGGTTGTAAATTGAACCCGCATTACCACCCCCACCCAGTCGGTACTTGGACTACCTAGGATACACAATGGGTGTGTATCTTACACACCCATTCTAACATTCTCCATCTTGCAAAATGGAATACGATTGAATTCTAACACAATCATATGCCCATTTGTGGTTCGAATCATGGATACCTGAACACTTTGCTCTCAGGACTGAGCTTTGCATGTGTTACAACTACCACAGGTGCGTGGATGATGGATCAAGTAAACAGAAAGAAGCCAATAACCATCTTCCACATCCTCTTTTTTATTTCTAGAAATAAATAGCAGATGTCAATTTAGGCAGAGAGAAGTCCAGAAGAAGAGGCATTAATATCAAGTAAATAGCTCAAAAGATTTTAGCTTCAGTGAAATCTTTTTAGTATTATGAGCTGTGCTTGATGAAGAAATACTTCTTAAATGTAAGCTCTTAATTTACCTTGTAATATTTGTCTACATTCCTCCATCCAGTAGAAACACCTAGCTGATATCCGTAACTGTGATGATAATAAGCATCAATCTCATGAAAATAATCACTAAAGTTGAAAAGACCCTTTATGGGATAGTATTCAGCATTTTCAATTGCTTGCTTCAGTGCATCGGGCCCCAGATACATGAGCACCTGGAATAATGCAAAGTATTAGTACAAACCAAGGTCCTTGCTCCTATACACAATCAAATAACTCATGGCTGAATTTACATTAAAATATTTTTGGGTTACCTACGAAAAAAATAAAAGATACTTCCTCTCGTAAAGATTCCATGTTACACATGGATTGAATTTGAAGCTCCCCAAGTCCCCATGATGTTAGAAATTACAATCCATTATGATATTTCACGAGCAATAGAACATGACACAAGGAGCTTTACAACCCAAAATTAGACTTGTTGGGAAGAGACTTTTGGTTCTTATAACCCACACACTTGATTTTACCTGATGTCGAATTTTTCTAACAAGCTGCTGCATGGGCTATACCATCATGTGATGAGTACAGGTTGGGTTAATGTAAATCCTAAGCAGAACAACCAAACAGGGAATTTACTCCGGTACCATGTTAAAATTGGTCACGCAAAGAGCTCTACACCCCAAATGTCAATTTGTTAGGTGGAGACTTGTGAATCTTACAACCCAACAACACAGTTTTACCCGATGTCGACTATAATGATGACGGAGCATATGAGAATTGGAAATCCTCATTACACCTTATATCCCACCTTCCCAACCTAATCAAGTAGCAAAGTGGTTCAGATGTCTTTCAATATTCCATGCATTTGAGCGACGATACCCACAAAGGCCATGATGAATTGTTTCAAAAAAAAATAGATTTATTTGTAGCCATGATGAACAAAAATAACCATTATAGCTAGACTTCCATTGGTATTCTCGTGACCAAGAAAAGACAACTTTCTATATATATGGTTAAAAATTCAAAAACACAAAATAATTATAACTAAGAAACAAACAATTCAAAATGCTATCGAATTTCTAAATTAAATTAGTACATCAAATGATATCAGCTTCCTCATTTTCATGTTGAGTTGTACCTTTTCAAAATCCAGCAGAGGTGCTGAATTGTCTTAGGCCACAAGCCTGCAACAATCGCTAAAATCATCCTCATTGCTTGCAATTTCTTCATTTATTGATGCGATCATATTGAGCCTTAAAATATAAAAAAAACTGCACTCATTTTTTTGTGCAGCTATTATCTGTGTGAATAAGGCTTGAAATTCAAGATTTTTTTTATTCACATTGAGTTATGGATATCAAAGTTTTTTTTTCATACTCTATGTTTTTAATATAAAAGTCCAATTTTGTTGGAGTCTTATTATGGTATGGGTTCACACAAAGAAGCTACAAATCGAATAGTTGCCAATTTTGTTATTGTATGTATTGTCCATTTTATATTGCACTACCATGTAGGAGTAAAAGTTGCCACTAACATATACCCAAGAATTTTATGCGGCATTTTTTTCGAACAACCAATACCACATTAAATTCTGATTGTCAAGAGCAAACAACAGTGGCAAAGCAACTTAAGTGAAACAATTATGCATAGACTAAAATAGAAGCAGGCAAAGAAAGCAATGGATAATGGTATTCTCTAACTAAAGCTCAACCTCGTTAGCATCTTTACAGACTTGCATATTGTTTCTTGTAGGCCACTTGACCCTCCAACATCTGTAAATTGGTACAATACATAGATATAAATATGCATCAAGAAATTGTACAAATGACTGTTTACATATACAAGAAATTTTACTCAAACCAAACATTTGAATCAGACCACATGAGTATGAATACCTTTCTTTACCAAGACGGCGTGCAAGCTCCTCAGCCAAGGCTTGGCCAGGAGGGTCAGAATCAGTTGCTAGAATAATACGAGAGGCCTAGAATGTCCAGAAACAAGTTTACAGAAATACAGAACTTTTATGCATAAACGACAGGTATTATTCTTCTTCAAAAAAAACTATCTTAAAGGTGCTGACCCGTCCCAAATAATCCTTGCAGTTCCAAAGATACTCGTACTTAGTATCCTATTGCAAGAAAGAGCAGTCCACATTAAATAATAGCATAAATATTTACAAAACCTAGTATGACTGCAGTTTAGATCTTACTTAAGTCTCATGACATCCTAATTCACAAAATAGGACTGGACAAAACATGAATGCAACATGGCATCCTATTGGACAAGAAACAAGGTACAGTTCCTTTAGAAATTCTACCCAAAAATCAATAACAGAAAGATTTCATAAGACTGACCATTGGTCCAGCACTGACATAATAGAACTCTGATTTGACAAAGAACTTAGTCAGAGGAATTGTCATCATATGCACATTTCAACTACAAAAGAAATAGCCAGCTAGGATAAATGGTTTGTCATCATTAAATATCATAAGGAAAAGAAAACATCTCAGTATACAATAAATTTGGAAGGCAATTGTCTAGTTCCTAATTATACTTGAATATTTTTACATTAAACTTTTAACAAGTTAGATCTGAAACAGGCACAATTATTTCCAACTGCAGATGTACAGTTATATCACCATGCAAAACTTAGCAAAAACAAGCTTAGTAACTAAAGATGAAGAACCAGAAATAGTTTACAGTTTATGCAACAGTTAGATACAGAACCTTTCTTTCACCGGGCAACTTATTCTGAGACACTTTTGCTGGTGCACCATCTGGTACGCTCACACAGTTACAGTAGCCAGCTTCCTCCATGGAAAGTTTATCAATTTCACCTTCAACCTATACAAAAATCATACATATTATTCACAATATATAAGAGTTGAATCACAAAAATATTATTTTCATTCACAAGCAACACCATGAAATTCAAATAGAAGTGGTCATTCCAATCAAACAAACAACGGATAACAAACTCACAATTATAATGTCAGTAGCTTTCTTAATATCATCCATAAAGTATTTTCTGAGCATCCTTTTCCTGGGGGAAAGATATTATGTACGAAGAGAGAAAAACCTGTCAACAAATATAAATCTAATAGTCCTTAAATGGCCATCTTCTGTTATATGGCAACCTTAAATGGTGACTATGAACATATGTACCTGCCAAAACTTTTTTTCAATGCACCGATATTTGCAATTCACAAGCATCCCGTCTCTTCTGAAGGTAAATGCGATAGCAATCTAGAAAAGAAATAAGAAAACAAGAGTGCAATCAAAGTTCCAATTTGCAAATAACAAGCCAATACAGTATTGCTAATATGCTCTCAAAGGACCTTGCCCTTCACTTCACGTTGCATGACAGAGTTTCTGCGCAAGGTTTCAGCTGATATCTTCCTCTCAGCAAAATACAAAATTATCTACAAAATAGAAGCAAAGGGTGGTTTATTAACCTAAAAATCAGTACAAAAGAAGAAGAAAACACTGATAAGTTTTCTCAAGCTGAGTGGACTCTGAAATGAGTTCTCTTTTGCATTTTTTGGGTGAACCTACAATACTGACCTTAATACAGTATACCTCGGCATTCGGGTAATTTTCAGAATTAACTATTGGAAATGGATCTTTTCTTTGATCATTTCACAATTAATGACTATTCATGTGTCATGTAGCCACTGTTTTGAAAACCAGACCGGCCAGTCGGACCGGTTCAACCGTGAACCGGAGGCCTGTCCGGTCCGGTAAGGCTGCAAAAACCAGATTTGAAGCGAACCGTGTTGAACCAGAGGTTCAACCGGTTGAACCGGGTTCAACCGGCCAGTCGGACCGGCGGTTCTGAGCAATCGGGTAATTGGACAATCCGGATCCAAAAAGAAAAAGAAAAACATCCAACCCCTAACCTTTCTCCCCGAAACCCTACTTTCCCGGAAACCCCAAACCCACCTCTCCCTGGTCCGGTAAGGCTGCAAAGAAAAGAGGCTGCAAAAAAAGAGGAGAAGAAGACAAAGAACACAAACAATAACAGAACAAGAGTAAGCAGAAACACTCCCAACCACCAACACCAACACCACCAGTGAGATGGAGGAGTAACCAAAGAGAGAGTGGCCTCCCAAGTCCCAACCCCTTCTCATCACTTTAAAATGCCAAAATGTAGGCTTCGTACCTTTTTTCTTTCTTGGACTGGACTGGGTTGGCTTAATGGAGTGGTGTCCCACCATTTTTTGCTTTTATCATTTGCTTTACTTTCCACACATGACACACCACTTCTCATATTTGTTTCCACAATCAATAAATATTTGTCATTTCCTATTTATTTCTATATTTTACTCTATTATTCAGGAAATTCATAAATATATATTGTGTATATTTATATTTATGACGTCATGCTGATGTCACCAGTTCAATTGGTTCGATTCGGTCCGACCCCAGTCGAACCTCTGAACCTTTGAACATTTGACGTTGCCGGTTCGACGTCCGGTTCGGTTCTGAAAACCTTGCATGTAGCATAAATGGAAAGGGTACTTGCGGGTAGAGAAAGAGATTCATTGACCATAGTCAAGTAATCACTGGATAAAGAGACGGGCATTTGTCAGCAGAATATTGTGCTTAATGTAATTTGCCCAAAAATATTTTGTGCAAACAAACATTCGAAATGACAAATAATATTAATTTGGAGAAGATGGGAAATATAATCTTAACTCAAGGACAACTATATCAAACACTGTTTTTTGCTGAATTTGCTCAACAATGTCAACTAAAATAATATGAGGCACAAACTAAACGAAAGACTCTAATGATCAAGGACAAACCTTCAAGGCATCAAGAGTTACCTGTTCACACAATGGTTCTAGCTCAAGCTCCTTGTCTGTCAACGTTCGGTAGATCTTATGTGTTGTGCTTTGCTTTGTAGTTTGTCCTGAACTTTGACTGGCTGGAGAGCTATAACCCTTGCCTTCGCTAGAAGCCTAGAAATATTGATGATTTTAAAAAGGAAAAAAGGAGCTTTATGGCTCCACGAAATGTAGAACTCCAGCGTGAACATGTGAAAATACCTGAATATGGCCTTTCCAGCCACATTTACCTCTGAAACATGACCACATGGCAAGCTCTCTAAACGAGATGCCAATGACAAACATGAGAGAGAAATTAGAATCATCAAACAAGGCAACAAAAGAAACACAGAAGTACAGAATGGTGCTAAAAATCCAAGACTGACCCATCTTCACGGATGAAAAGTGCAAAGCTTCTTTCTCCAGATCGGCCTCCTTCACACTTGAAAGTAAAATTAGCATTATGTTCAGACTTCAGAAATTGTAAGTTTATATTTATCACACACATTAACATCACCCATAAACTATACCGTCCCACAATAAACTTGAGCCACTTATCTTTGTGCTTGTTGTCAACATGAAGTTCATCTTCATTGAATTTATATAACAAGTAACACATGAAAAGAAAAGAAAAATTGAATACTTTTCAGAATATATCAGTGGAAAATAATGTACATGGTGAGAAAACAACAATTTGAAAGAGAGCAGTAGCAACACCTTCAGTATCATCCAAACAATACCCTCCACATTTAGTAACAAGATAAGAAACGCAAAAATGCGGAATGGAGACGGAGGAAATTGCTCATTACCTTGGGGCACAGCATAGCTGAGTACTGCCCAGTTTTGCAAACCCCGCAATTGATTCCTACACTCTCCAACCTCTCATTCAACCGCACCAACCGTTTCTTAACAGCCTCATCTTCCTTCTTCACGACATCCACTGCAAAACACAAACACACACAAACAAACAAAAAAACATAACTCATCAAACTCAAACTTCCGCACCACATCCAACTCAAAGTCTCAAACAACATCATCTGCCGCCAAACACAAACACACAAAACTTAGAAAAATTCCACACCGCATCCAACTGAAAGTTTAAATCATCATCAACAACCACAAACGCAACAAAACTTCCGAAAGGAAACCGTATTACCGGTCCCGGACGAGGTGGCGGCGGCGCTGAAACGGGCGAAGAAAGAGGAGGGTCTGGAAGCGTGCGGGACGGGGCGGGTGGAGACGAGGGTCTGGCGCGGGTAGCGAAGGGGGAGGGGAAGAGAGAAGGAGCGGGGGAGGAGGTGGGTGGTGGACATGAGAACGTTGGAGTGGAGGAGGGAGTGGAGAGGGCGGCGGGGGAGGAGGAGCATCCTGCGGAGGTGGTTTCCGGTTCGGGTTCGGGTTCGGGGTTTAGGGCTTTTGGGCTTATCTTCGTCGGTGGTTTGGGGAGTGGCTCTGGACTCTGGTAGTGTGATGTTGTTCAAGCTGATGGGTCATTAGGTGCAGGAGGAGAGGAGGTGCGTGACCAATGTAAGTTACTGCCACTTTTTAAATTCTCCCGTTTGTGCACAACTGAAATTTTTATTCCATGGTAAAAATAAGTAAAGCCATGAAAATAGAATCTAACAGATTCTGTTTTACAATTTTTTGTTATTTGTGTTTGTAACTTGAATTTAATGAAATTCAAATTCTGTTATCTGTACCTGTCACTGGAATTTGCTGTAAAATGTAAACACAATGTTTTTGTTACTGATATTTACAAATAATGAAAGACAAAAAAGATGAACAATGAACAAGATAATTATATATTAAATCAAACAAATGAACCAAAAAAAGTTTTTTGATTTCGAATCATACATCGAAACAGAAGTAGGAACCACGAGTAGAATTTATTTTTGTTAAAGTCAATCACATATTAATCTATCCATTTGATTTCTTGCTTGATAAAAAATATACAATGAAAGAATCAAGATGAGAGCAATCAAGAAAAATATGTAGGGTCGGAGGTGGTCGGACTCCGGAGGGGATGACGCAGGGTCAGAGGAGGTGATGCGGGTTCAGAGGTGCCTGAAGGGGTTGGCACAGGGCCGGAGAAGGACAAAGGAAGTGACGCAAGGCTGAAGAGGATGACGCACTATCGATGAGGAGGAGGACGGTGGGGGAGATGATTATATCGAGTTTGAGGATGAAGATATTGATAAAATCTATGGTTTTTTTGGTAGGATTTGTAAGATGGAATTGTGGAGGGTAATTTTAGTCTGATCTGTAGTGTTTTTTAGATTGTTGTTAAATTATTAGGTAAGTTTGTTGATTCTGTTGTTCAACTTTCATTTTGGATTGATTGATTGATTTGGGATCTGTGATATCACTGGATTAGTGGATTTTACTTGAATACGAAGCTTGAGTACTCTATTTTACTTAATTTTGTCGTTTATTTTCAGTAGTAGCCAAGTAGGATAGAAACGGGAGATAAAGTATATTTGGGGAAGGATATCGATTTTTTGGGAACTACTAAACGTCGCCCCAAAACTACTTAAATCACAATTTGAAATTACCAAATTGCCCTTAACAATATATTTAATACCCATATCGTCTCGTGTCTTTAAACAAGGTTTTTGACTCAGTTTTACTAACATTCCTAGTACCAACACCACGAAAATGTCTGGCGAAACACCTAGATCAGGCGAAGTAACGGAGACGGATTTTTTTTCCGACTCGGGCGTCTGGCTAAGACGCCTGCACCATCGTGGAGGCGTCTGGCTAAGACGCCTCTACCATGGTGTAAGCGTCTCGCTAAGACGCCTCAACCATGATGTAAGCGTCTTAGCCAGACACCGCCACGATGGTACAGACGTCTTAGCCAGACGTCCCGTTTTTTTTTAATTTTTTTGTCAAATTAAAATTATACGGTGTGTTATCTCAAATTATTTGACGTTTCTTTGCAAGTTTTCGGTGGTAACCGGTCGGATTACAATGAGTTTTTTTGCAAGTGATGAAGATTCAAAAAAAATCCAGATCCAACATTTTTTTAAGTTCCAAATCCCCCGGTGGTAAAACATCCTGACTTACAAATACCACCTCGACAGGTCGTTCGGGGGTCTCGCTCACCGGTGAGCGAGCGGCATTCCACCTCGCCGGTGAGGTGGCGGGGGTGGCAAGGGGGCAGCGCCCCCTGGAAATTTTTTTGATTTTGAAATTGTTGGATCTGGAAATTTTTGAATTTTCGGTGTACCGAAGAGGTATCGATCATCCGAATATAGTAATTATTAACTTATTAATTAATTTAACAATTATCTAAATTTATAATCAATTATCTTTTTAAAAAAATAATAAAAAATAATAAAAAATTACGGGCGTCCGACGGAGCCGCCCCCACGTAGGAGGGGGCGTCTGGCTAAGACGCCTCCCCCATGGGGGAGGCGTCTTACACAGACGCTTGTCCCATGGGCGGAGCGTCTGGGTAAAACGCCTCCCCGATGGGTAAGGCGTCTGGGTAAAACGTCGCCCCCATGGGGAAGGCGTCTTAGCCAGACGCCCCCTCCTACGTGGGGGCGGTTCCGTCGGGCGCCCGTAATTTTTTATTATTTTTTATTATTTTTTTATTAAAAAGATGTTAGATATTTTACCAGATTCGAGTACACTGGGGCGTTCGTTGGTTCATTACTGACCTCCAAAACATTATTTTTTATGATTATAAGAGGAATATGAAGAGAGATGTGTGATAGGAGGGTAAAATGTCGCGTTATAGCAGTAGAAATGAGAGAAGGGCAAAATTGTAATTTCAAGGAGCGATTTAAGTAATTTTGGGGCGATGTTTAGTAATTCAGTTTTTTAAGGGATGCTAGAAACTATCAGAATAGAAGAATAAAGTATTGATTGTATTATCCTAGATCCTAGATCCATTGAGAAGGATACAAAGATAGGATAAATGATGTTTCCCATTTTCAAGTCGTTACAAAGTATAGGTGTACTTCTCTTAGCTATGCACCTTTATGCACCATAAGTACAGGAATCATAATAAACACAATAGAAATGCTAGCAGGTAAATAAATTAGAGAATATATGCTTTTCGTAGTGATTGCTAACGATCAAGTATTACAATGAGGGTCACTTGTTGAAATTAAGAGATTGATTTTGTCAATGCGGCGTTGTATTGATGTCAATAGTGAGTTAAGTGCAGAAACTCTCTTTCGAAGAGCTACAATTTTGGCTGCATGCTGCATCATAAACGGCAAGGGTGCATCTTCCAATAATTTATCCAGCTCTGCAATAATAAGAAAACAAGCTAACTGAAACAATTAAAAATTCAAAGTCACAGAAACGATGTCAAATGGGTTTAGAAAGTTAGTTGGTAAGCTTTATCAAATTTCCTTCTATAATTATGTCATTCAAATAAAAGCAATAAATAAACTAGAAATTTTCACAAAAATACATCGTACTAGTGCACAAGCTACTACTAAAGGCAACGTCAACAAATGAAGAAAAAATCGTATTCCACTGCTTATAAGGGGATTCTACATTCACAATTATGGCTTGATTGAAGAAAACTCATCAAGTGCTGATGATGGACATGGATCTGAGGACGGGTTCGGATCAGGGTGTATCCACAATAAAGATGCTTTTACCTAAGTTCAATACATAGCTCACGATTTCAACTGAACTCTAGTTTGGGCAAAACTAACCTAATGCATTGGCATACAAAGCTACTCACTATTAGCAGGAGGTAGTAACACTAAGAAAGGCAAATATGGTTTAAGCATGAGGCATACTCCGGCAAGCAATTGGAGGTTTTAGCGTTTATGCTTAAATCGCCACAAATGATCATAATGATGAAGACCTTCACTTATAATTCACATTCACAACTATGGTCTGAGTCAATAACAAGGTGCTCACTGCTTCTACTCAAGTTTAATCCCACATTTTTTATGATTTCCACTAATCTCTGGTTTAAAAGTGAAACTAACCAACTAAACTGGAATAAACGACTACTCAATATTAGCGGAGGAAGTACACTAATTTTGAGCTCTTTACAAGTAAGTGATCACAACAATCGAAATCTAACACTTCGAAACAACCAATTCCTCCTAATTCCGATATCAAATTAGCATTTTAAAAGTCATAAAGTCAATATTAGCGGAGGAAGTACACTAATTTTGAGCTCTTTACAAGTAAGTGATCACAACAATCGAAATCTAACACTTCGAAACAACCAATTCCTTCTAATTCCGATATCGAAATTAGCCTGTCCCATGGGCGGAACGTCTGGGTAAAACGCATCCCCGATGGGTAAGGCGTCTGGGTAAAACGCCACCCCCATGGGGAAGGCGTCTTAGCCAGACGCCCCCTCCTACGTGGGGGTGGCTCCGTCGGACGCCCGTAATTTTTTATTATTTTTTATTATTATTTTATTAAAAAGATGTTAGATATTTTACCAGATTCGAGTACACTGGGGCGTCCGTTGGTTCATTACTGACCTCCAAAACATTATTTTTTATGATTATAAGAGGAATATGAAGAGAGATGTGTGATAGGAGGGTAAAATGTCGCGTTATAGCAGTAGAAACGAGGGAAAGGCAAAATGGTAATTTCAAGGGACGATTTAAGTAATTTTGGGACGATGTTTAGCAATTCAAATTTTTTTTGCAGTTGAAAAAAACGTTGTTTTTTGGGACAGCATTACACTTTTTTAAAGTTATATAAATGCCAAATATGTAAATCATCAACAAAGAAAGTGGACGCTCGTGAGATGATTTTGTCTCTCTCCTTTCGTTTTTCACGGGAATCACTATTTATTGTCCCAAAATTATTTAAATCGTTCGTTTAATTACAATTTTGTTCTTCACAATTCTTTTAACACACATTTCGTCTCGTCTCTTAAACTAAAGATTCTGTTTACGTTTTCCTCATTTTACCAGTACCAACACCATGAAAATATCCGACGAAACGTCTAAATCACATGAATATTAAAATAAAATAAAATTTGGACGGGGTGTTTGGCTATGACGCCTCCCCCGTGTGTGTGTGTATGGGGGGGGGGGGTTACCCAGCCCCAGCCCCCTATGTCTGTTGCAGACGTCCGTCCAAAAAAAATTAAAAAAAATCTTAAATTTATACGGTGTGTTATCTCAAATTATTTGAGGTTCCGTTGCAAGATTTCGGTGGTAACGGGTTGGATTACAATTTTTTTTTTTGTAAGTAATAAAGATCCAAAAATTTCCATATCCAAAAATTTCAAGATCCAAAAATGTTTCCCCTGACCGCCCGTCAAGGTGGTATTTGGTAACCTTCTCGATTTACAAAAAAACTAATTATAATCCACCTCATTAATACCAAAAATATTGGAACGGAACATGAAATAATTTGAGATAACACACCGTATAATTTTTAGGTTTTTTATTTAAAAAACACAGGAGCGTCTAAACCAGACGCCTCCCCCGTGTGGGGCTCCAGCGGACGTCCCCTAATATATATTTTTTTACTAAAAAGAAGTTGGACATTTTACCAGATTCTCCATTACTTATCTTATTGCAAAAGTTCATTCCTTATCTTATTGCAAAAGTTCATTTTCATAACAGAGATGAAGTTGTTTTTTAAGCAATCTTTGGTGGCATAAACTTGTTTATGGTATTTTTCTATGTTAATATTAATTAATTTATGTAGCATTGGTCCTCTTATTGATTATATTTGTATTTTGTAGTGGGCGCCAGTGGTATTTTGGTGAAAAATTGCCCTACCGATCAGAATGCAGAAGCAATATAACAGACGTTCTGACCTTATGGTTACCTATCCGGTAACGATTTGAATTTCTTGTTGAAATTAACACACCGATACACTTAACATATATAGGTTTCATGTGATTCTGCAGATCCTTTTCGCTTTCATAAATTGTTCCTGAAAATCTTGGCCTATATTTCCAGGCTTTCATTTCAAATTTTCACTTGTGCAAATATAACAAATATACCCAACGAGAAGAAGAAAAGAAAATCCGTTAAACGAATTTTTAGAAGCAATGATAAAGACTACTTGTTGAAAGCTCTGAATGGTTTGTTAGTCACTGAAGCCATGGTTCAGCGTTCATGATCACGTCCCTCAAAGCATCTGCACCCAGACATACTAGCACCTAAACACCAGAGTTTAGACAGAGTCGATGTGATTATTTTTTTTAAATTATTGGCAACAGTAGCTTGCACATTTTATTTCTTTCAGATAATCAAATTTTTAGATAAAATTTTGCTTTAACTTAAGAGCATATCTAACCTGATTTGCATCCTTGCAAACTTCGGCGTCGTTCATTTTTGGCCATCTCACTCTCCAGCATCTACTTGTTTGGCCGGGAAATATTAAGAGATTAGCAGTAGAACATCATGAGACCGAATGTTTGGACAAAAATTCCACATTATGCGGATAAATAATGCAATATCAAAACCTTTCTGCACCGAGACGTTTTGCGAGTTCTTCAGCTAAGGCTTGGCCAGGTGGATCTCCATCCGTTGCAAGAATGATACGCGAAACCTGATAACGACATGCACAGCATTAGGATAGTGTAATTCATGGCCGAATTTTTTTAAAGAGAGATTATTTTTTTATTTGAAAGAAACACAAAATAAGCAACCTGGGAAACTTGTTGATAATCAACGTACCTTTTCTAAATATTCTTTGCAGTTGTGGAAGTATTGGAAATTCCTGTCCTAGCTTCACGAATTACAGAACAAAAATATCACAATGGCTATAGAATGATGATGCCCTTTTCTTTATCTGCTTACAAGGAAAAGGAATATATGCGGTAGTGACTAGATTTATATGTATGTAGTGTGTATGTATATGCACATTGTACTTGTTACATGTATGTTTGCACATGCAACTGAATATGCAAATTATTTGTCAAACATGAAATTGTAACATTGATGCAGACCTCTTCCTCACTGGGAACATCTTTGTTTGAGGCTTTCTGGGGTGCACCATTTGGAACACTGATGCAATTTTGAAAGCCAGCCTCTTCCATTGAGAGTTTGTCAACTTCACCCTCAACCTACAATGATCCAAAATAAAAATTAGAGAATGAAAGAGTTTGGGCATGACGCTGAAATAGTTCAACGATATCGAATGTAGAATCATTTCTCTTTAAAAAATTCCCCAATGAGAATAGAAATCCAGGCCGCCACCCTTCTGGCTCGAAAACAGAAACCAGGGTAACCATAACCATGATAGCAAAGGCGGGACACCAAAACTCCAAAAGCCAAACAAATATTGCATGCACTTGATCAGTTAAGCAAGGTGATGGCCAGAGAAATTACAATTATAACATTGCTTGCTTGCTTTATGTCATCAATTCCATAAAATATCTTCTCAGTATGCCTTTCCTGATAAACAAATATTACGTTAACAGCTAGGGATGCATGTGACTATCTGAGTAGAAAATGCAGTACGTATTGCAAGATAAAACTGTATGTTTGTGATCCACAAATGTCTAAGAAAATGGTAACTACCCAAGGACCTGCCAAAATTTTTTCTCGATAGTTCTGTACTTGCAACTGATAAGCACCCCATTTCTTCTGTAAGGGAATGTGATGATGATCTGTATAAAACAAGTACTTAGATCATAACACTTTGGCAAAGTTAAAGTAATTGCACCAAACCTGGTCCTTGTGTCTACGCTTCATAACTCCATTTCTCTGTAAAGTTTTTAGTGATATCCTTCTCTCAGAAAAGAATTCTATTAGCTGTGGAAACCAAGAACAAAAACAGCGGTCACCAGGAGGTAAATGCACTCCAGATGTCCAATACTCAGAGAGCGAGGGGAGCAGTTATAGACTTTTAGTGAATCACATCATTATTTTGGAGCTAGAAGATTCAAAATGGCATAGTCATTCTTCAAAGTGCTGGAAGAAAATGCTACTGAAAAGCTGAACATAAAGTGAATCTACTATTGGCAATTTATGAAGCAATGAATTACCTTTGCACACAATGGCTCAAGCCTGAGACTCTCCACAGTTATAATTCTGTACCCTTTGGAATTCATACTTTGATTCCTCAAAACACCATTTAAACCACTCTCGCTAAATGCCTACATACAAGCAATAGAAAGATAGTAAAAGTGTTGTTGGCCTCGAACATTCTAATGTATCTGTTTAAATGTTGGCCAAATTCAAATTATCCATATCGTAACTCCTATTGTAAGCTGCTTTCTCCAACTTATAGACGATTAAATTATTAAATCCAGTAGCTTTCATAGATTCAACTCAGGTTATATTTCATTAGGGGAATTCAAGCTTGACCACCTTCTCGGTGCTTGTTTTATTGGCATTGACTTCCACATTTCGAGTTGCTTCAGAATCTGCGCGTTTCATGTTAGGGATCTGAAAACAAATGATAGCAAATCAGAAATGTTACATTCTCAAGAACACCGTTTGACTATTACAACAATCAACTAAAATTAGATGATACCATAACGTGTCCTCGCCATGCACATTGATCGCTAAAGCATGACCACATGGCCAGTTCCCTATGTAATTTGAAAACAAGTAAGAGGATTACAAAGCTGGTTGCTAAATCTTGAATGGTACAAAGAGTGGAAACTTCATTTTGAAAGAAGAATAACAAAGAGGCAACATAGCTTACAGATCTTCACGGATGAAGAGAGAAAAGTTCCTTTGCTTTCCTTGCCCTCCTCCACACTGATGTCGAAATGCATACATTGCTCAAAATCAAAATTGAAGTTTTTCTATAGTTACAGTACATGATACAACAAATATTAAGGAAAACAAAATGACTTACAAGGTAAAACCATATACAACTGATGAGTCTTGTTTAAATTAATTGTTATAAATAAATGATGAGTCCAACCTCCATGCAAATGCAAGCAAGACTACAGCATAAAGGTTCCCTGAGGATTCATTACTCTCAAAGGTCTTCCAAGCACATGCTTATCAGAGGTATAGATGTTAATTTAAAAGAGGTCTAAATGTTAATCTTCATAAACAGTGACCAATCAACTAAAAAAAAGACAGCGACTGTGGTGTTTTAAGACCAAACATATAATTATCTATGTACATAAGAAATCAGGAAACAAAAAAAAAGACAAAAAACCTATGGCTATCTCATGGTTACTTCATATTTTTAATCAGCGATTCCAAATATATTGCTAACATGTTGCCTAATTTACAAGGTTATTTATGCTTGGTAAAATTACATATCAGATACCCATGTTTAAGCCTTAAAATCGACATACACTATCCCTCTCACAATAATACCAAACCATGTATCCAATCATCTTTCATGTCCGAATCCACATAATCTTATAGGGGTTCAGAAATGAAATAAATCACGTCAATAGTCCATTCACGGAGTATTAAAGTGTGAGTATCCAACTCAAAACCAATTGATAACAATTGAAGTAACTCGTGATCTTTCGAGTTACAAGGAAACTCTGAATTGTTCAATGTGAGACTATTATCAACAACATGCAAGGCACCAACAACCGGATAAGGGTCTCTTCAAAATGTGAAAACCCAAGCATAATCGAGTTCGGTTAACAGAGTCAAAGCACACCTTGGGGCAAATGGTGGTGGAGTACTTCCCCGGAACCAAAGAATCGCATCGAATCCCTTCCTCCTCCAGCTTCCACTTCAACAAATTGAGCCGATCTTTCCCAAAAACCTCCCCTTCCACTCCACCAACCAAACCTAAAATATCATATTTTACAACCACAGACAGAAGGGTTAAAGATCGAATTTTTAACGGAATTACCTCTCGCGGGCGTCGTTTGGGGGCTGTCCGGGAGGGTTGCGGAGATGGGTCGGCGTCGGAAGATGGAATTGAGGAATCTGGAGCGTGGGAGAGAGTGGTTCAACTTCAACGGGATGTCCATGTATGTAGAAGTGGCTGTCGAACAACAACAGAGGACCGTAGTTGATGTTCAGTTGATATAATTAATGATATGGTTGGTGTTCTTGCATATTTACCCGCAGCTTTCGACATATTCACACTACGCCTGTTGATATGATTCGGTGGTTTATGTTGTTGCATGTTTTATTCTTACTCGATTACTCGTTGGGGACGTTTAAGGACAACAATTTCCGTAATTTTTTTATATAAAAAAATTACGGCAACAATTTTTGGCCACTTGGGTAATTTATGGAATATTTCAAAGGCTAGTGGGTACGTACATATAAATAGGTGCTAATGATCGAATATTTAGTTTTTGGTGTCCGGATTTATACTAGACGTCGGAATTTGAGTAAATTACAGTTGAAAATTTTATTGCAAAAACACTACATTTGACTATTTGAGATGTTAAACTTTTAAAAGTTGGAATTCCAAATGGAACCACAGTGTCTTGTCCCAGGCCGAGATGTGTTCGACCGCTAGGATGTTTGTTGACGATATCAATAAATAGGATTAGGGGGTGATTGTTGAGGGTGTCCACATAAGAAATTTCACGTCCATGTAGTAATGATGATGGTTTCCAATTGTTAACCACTTCAGAATAAATAAGATAGTTGAATCCTAAATGTCAAAAAATACTTTATTTTGACTCATTGGAATAAAAAAATTTGACATCTAACATGAGCCAGTTCAACTATTGGAATAACCCTGAGATCCGTACACAGAAGTTTCGAACAAGTCCCCAGTAAAAGATATTCTCAAAGAATCATACTACAACAAGATTTAATGTAAGTTTTGATCACAAGAACGGTGGACATGTTGCTCTTTCTGATACTGTATACTTCTTAGGTAATTACCTCCATACTTAAAAATAACAACAATATAGGCAACCGTTATATTTTTACAATGTGACGAGTATGTTGTTTACATCATAAAATATACAAATAATTTAGAACATAATATCCAAGAGCTAGTAGATTCAAGAATTCAACATTCAGAAAGACATTTGAAAATTGGCCATAAATCACAATCTCCTGAGATGTTTGAAGTTATCGCTGCTCCATGTAAATACCTTTCCAAGATTATTCACTCACGGCAATTCCATGGTTCTGAATCCTCATTTTGATGTGGAAATTTTAATCCAGCAAGCCGTTCTGTATTGCCCATTCCGTCCAAGAACCGTCGTAGACAGGAACATCGGTCTTGCTAAGGCGATGGAGACCCTGCAAAAATATTGATAAATCATCTGCCGATGTTCTTGGCAATCTAGAGCAAGTTACCAAAGTTCCCCTACAAGTCCAATTATGCATGCGGTGACACCAGTGCCGCAAGAGAGAATGATGGGGCGGTCCAAAGATATGCCTGCATGAGCACATGTCAACAAAAGGATTTTGCTCAGAATCAGCCTCATATGAACTGCATGAATGTATAGTGTTTATTAACTAAGTTCAGAGCAGACCCCAAACTAAGGTAAAAGGTGTCAAAAAATGATGGAAAGTTTAATCACATGAATTGATTGCAAGAGTAAATTAAGAAAGTGAGCACAAGAAAGCTAAACCACTTTAGTCACCTCCAGAGTGAAACTGCTTAGCAAGCTCACTTGCAGGCAGCAGCATATGTGAGCTGTCCAGCACCTATAGAGAGATATATCAGTCCATAAAACATATGGAACAAGTTTCATATGCAATATGCAACGTGTGAACAAACCATGAGTTTCATCATCAAGAAATCCTAAGAAAGCCCAACAAGGTTTTAAAGTTGGTACAACTGGAAATGGACTAAGGTACTCTGGGTATAGCAGAAACTAGTTTGCGTTCACCACGAAAAGATAAAGTAGCATATGGAAACATGATACTACAAAATTGTGCATAACAATGAGGCATCATTGTTGGGAACTGTCAATTTAGGGAGATGGATATGTGTACACACGTATGATTATGCCTTATCACCAACAAGTCCATATGCTGTTATACACATAATCAAATAAACAAATCCATAGATGTACAAGGAAATAACTAAATTTGTCCAGCCAGCAAAAAGTACTTAGATCGTTAATGAAATTTCAGTAACACCGCTACTTAATAGAGACCATCCAATTTAAGGGGATATCAATTGTGCAGAAACAATAAAGAAATCAGTTACCGCAAATGATATAAAAATGATGAATAAAAGGGGGGAAACATAAGCATCATACCTTGGTAAAAGGAACACATTTGGTACCAGGGATATGACCACTTTTTATGCCCTTTCTAGGTTCAGGAGCTACACCGTCAAACCTAATGCATCATAAGTATTTTTAGCAAATAATTTCCAACATAATTTCTCTCTCTCTTCAGATAACAGTATTTGTCATATCTAGCAACGTTTCCAGTTCATAGTCAAGATGCCGGGATATCAAGTACTACACATATAGAAGTGCTCTGGTAGATACCGAATCGATTGATTTTGTTTAACTCATTCACAACTTAAAATATTAAAATCAAAAGGTGAAGCACACTGCAAGTCTGCAACCTAATCAAGTAAACCGAAGCTTAAGCCAGTATGACCATCACTGTATTAAACTGCACTCAACACTTGAGTATTCTCATTATTCTGGTATAACTATCTGACAACTATCTTGATCTCAATGAGTATGCAAAAAACTAATTTGAAGCCAATATAGAGATAAGCTATAAATAAGATCTCAGGCTCGATTGTAGACTTTATAGTGAAGTTCAGTCAACAAATTATCAGAAGTTGCAAAGATGGAGTCAATTATGCTAACCCTGGTTTACTAAAGAAGATATTACTCAAACAGTCATGAAGGACAAGAAGGTCTACAGCTACATTTATTCTCCATCCTGAATTTGACCCATATCAAGTGTATAAAGATGATCTAGATTCACATATCGATCTTTGTATCAAAACAGTGCGGGTAAGTACAATACCTAGCCTTAGATCGTGCATCAACATGTTGATATTTTTGGTCATCAATATTTTGCTTCACCTGAAACATGAATACACTTCAAGTTTATATGGATACTTGGGAGTAAAATTGTAGATAATGCATCATATTCTAGCATAAGTGTAGAAGTGCACAGGAATAGATGATTCAACAAAATAGAACAACGACCACATTCTTATAAGTAGGGAAAATTATAGTTCGATCCTATCAACTAAAGGCTAAAAATTTGAACATCCCTTGAACTTGACAAACAATATTTCCCTTCAGAACTATCTAATTTTGTCACTCCTTCAAAATAGAGTTAATATTAGTACGATAAAGACCAATATACCCTCCCAATTAGGATTCATAACAAAAAGAGGAAAGCAAGAGAGATGAAAAAGGGAGATGGTTACCTTAATAAGTAGCAAGAGGACAAGTTCTTTTAGCTATTGGTTTAATGGTGCCACATTTTTTTTCATATGCATCCCTCCCTTAATAACCATCATGTATCTCACTCAATCTCTCATGAGTCATGACTTATTGTTTAATAGGTATTATATGTCTAAAGTGCATTAAACAACAAAAAGCAGAAGAAATCCTACCTGTGCAATGTCCCAAACAAAATTGGGAAGAAATTTTGCTTGAAATGTGCTTGGACCAACCTGTTAGGAAGCAGTAGTTCTGAGTCACATTAACTCTGTAACTTATATATCTGTCTACAGAAATTCCTAGAAGCAACTAAAACAATGGATGTCAGAAGCAATACCGATTAGATCCTACAAAATGCTAAATGGAAGAAGGATAAGGTAGCAGGATATCTGTGAATCATAAACCACTACTTTTGGCCTAAAATTTTCACATCTCAAGTTTTCCATCAAAGCTCTCATGGTTTCTTAAGGATTTTTTTTTAATTACTCATTTCCTTTGTTATCATATGTAGTAAGATTGTCACCAACCATTAACTATGATTTGGAAAGCTAAAACAAGCCACATAAGTTGACATCTGTGATATTTCAGTTAGAGTAGCCTAATAAATAAACTAGACAAATAGACAATACAGAAAAGTCAAGAGCAAATAAAATACTTAAAACTGGAACCAGAACAAGCTGGAAAATATGTTATCTTCAATGAAAACTCCTATATAAAAACATTTCAAGAACACTAATACTCATCCCTACCAGTACGGAACAGGCTGGAAGTTTACCATTGGAGTGGAGAAGTACAGAAATTTCCAAGACAAGAATGCTTTACATTTGGAATCCATACAGATCCTAAAGAAAAGCATAGAAAATGGAGAAATCACCATTCGGTAGACGATTGCTAATAATATTACCTGGGATCCCTGATAGACTTTAGATACTGCTTCATTTGCAGTATTAACTTTCTGAATAGCATTTTCTGAGTCACCAGATCCAACAACAAACTCTGAAGCACACCATCGTGGAAACCCGCCATCAAGAACCCAAACTTTATCATGCCCAAACGTTCGGAACATCCTTATTATCAAAAACATATTAATATATTATAGTCATAAAAGGTAGCTAATAAAGAATGGCTAAGAATGAGGTTTGCAGTATATTAGATAAGAAGGTCAGGATGATAGAATGCAAACTATGCGTAAACAAGCGATAAATGCAATATAGAATCACAAGGATAATGTATGCTCTTATCCCACCACACACGTTTTCCAGCGGTCAACATGTGCTGCGAATTTGACATCCCCATCCTCAAGTACCACCACAGCAAAGCATAGAAACCACACAGTCATCAGGCAAAGGCACGTGTCACAGGGATTACTAAAAATTACGACATAAAAGACGATCCTCTATTCCTCTACTAGAAACACGATATAGATTTTCAAGGGCCTTTATATTTCCGTATTGAATAGCTCGAGGAGATCTCTGGAGATGACTTACCACCAAACACGAGCAGCACTGTAAAGCCCCTTCCCATCGTATACAATGATAGCATCATCGTTGTTGATGCCCAGAGCAGAAACAGCAGCTGAAAAAGCTTCCTCGGATGGCAACATATGAGGCAACTGGTGGATATTAATTAAATTAACACAAGTAAAAAAAGAAGATACCAATGCAGAAATCTAACATCAGAAAAGAAAAATGAAGAGGCAAGAAAAGGATAAAACAAATATCTCTTACATCTGTTTTACGATCTATAATCCCTTCAACGTCAAAGAAGAGAGCACCAGGTATATGGGCAGCCTGTGAGAAAAAAATAGCTGACAATGAGAAAGGACCTAACAAGGCTTAAAACAGCAGTAACGCCTATAGGATGTTGCTCTCTAGTTAAGAAAATATTGATTGAACGACCATGAAGTAATATATTCCGGGTACTGTTGACCACTTTCTTTCCAAGGTCTCAATTAAATTTTAAAGATTTTTCAATCCATCGAGCCGACAAAAGAAATTGGGCAGTGCAGATAAATATAGGATTCTTCTTTCCTTGAAATATATTTCATAAATTTTGCTGCTGAAGTTTAAAAAACGGAAAATGAAATAATGAATGAAGAGTTTAGTTGAGGCAAGACATCCAGAACCTGATACTCCTGAAGTGGGTGTCGGTTCTCGTGGGGCATATACCAAGATCCATCTAGTACCTGAAAATTAGTAAATGAAGTTTATAACCAAGTGTTCTACATTTCTACTACTAGCAAATGGCTGATGTGTGTATTGCTAGAACAGGCACAATTTTGAAAGAGAAAAAAATACCAACCAACAAAATTGACATTGCACTTCAAAATGCAGAAGCTTACACAACTCATTAACTGATCTCATGTTCTTGGGTTAAATTTTTTGAAATTCACTAAACACGAGAAAATGTTATATTAAAAAATATATTAAAGTTTTATAAGATTTTAAAAGGCTTCCATTTCTAATTTTCTAGCAAGAACAAATAAGCACTAAATGTCCATTTCCATTGTGTCAAAGATTATGTTTTTTTTGGCATTTGGAGCATCATGAACTATATCAAATGATTATCTAAATTATTTGTATTTTTTATCTATTGTGAAATCGCAAATGGTCAGTTGCACTTCGCATCATTGGGTCAATTGGAAACAACATCATTTATTTACAGCTGGAGAGTTGCATACACCCCCCCCCCCCCCCCCCCCCCCCCCCCCCCCAAGGCGGGAGCCTCTTTTGAGGCACCGGGATAATGTTAACGTTGATGTTGAACAAATAAGCACTAAACTCATATTGCTTGCAGGAACTACATCAAGTGGTTATGTTTTATATTATTTTTTTTCTCATCTAAGAAACATCACCCTCCCACCGGAAAGAACATTTTCCACTTCCTATTTCCCAATGCAAAAGGTAAATAACATTAACGGTCAATGACTAAGAATATTAACACACACCTAATCAAACTTTCTACATAATAACCAACAAAACAAGTAGAATCCTCCCATGGGGATTCCAATTTAGGGACATTCTTAAAAAAATCATACTAACAGATAGTGAGAGCACACCTTAACGCCGGATGCTCCGAGGTTGGAATTCAACCACTCAACCGAAACCATGGGATCATTGGTCGCAACGATTTCTTCAATTGCAGATGCCATTTTGCTCCACTTGGTGTGTGTTTTTCAAAACCAGGACAACAATCCTGAAAACAAAAGTACAAATTCAGAAGTAGAAGAATTGAAAGCTACAATTCTCGATCCACAGTTGCAAATCAAATAAAAACAACGTCTAAGATAACAAAAAATATGAATAAAAGAGGGGATCGCAATAAAAATCGCACCTTTTTGGTCCCAGACTTGGGAGGTTGCGATCAAAGTCGAATTTTGAAGCGGAGAATCCGAGTCCAGAGTAGTAAACTAGTACAGACCACAGACCAAAGACTTAGGGCTGTAAATGTTAACGGGGGTTGCCGACAAAAAAAAGATTACCTACCCGAAACATAATCCGTGTAATAAGTGGGACGAGTTGGGATTCTCTATTTGGTCTAGGAATTAGACATCGTTTTTCTCGATTTTCGGTTTTTTTGTTGGATAGAGTGAACGAACCTTATAGTCCTTCAACCGAAGTAATAATATCTTCATGAACCAAACCCGACAAGCCTACTAGGAGTGGACTAGAATTTGGAGCCCAAAGCCTCCCATGAGTAGCCTTGGAAGTGAGGAAATGTCACCAAATTTGCCCTTCTTGGGGTCCATTGAATGAAAAGGTTGCTTAACTTTTGCAAATCCCTTATCAATTGATCCCAATAATGTCAGTTAGGTTCGTGGCCGCATCAACATTAACCTTAAGCTGACCAAAAGGAGGGGGACATCATTTAGGGGTCCGAGTGATGTTTCATTGGGTATCTTGAGAGGTTCTAGTGAACTCCGGCTTCAATTCAACCCAGGTGAGAGCATCCGCCTTGGCAAGGCCCACAATGATTGTGGCCTCCAAATGTTTGTGTTCAAAAGGCTTCTTACATCTATCCTTACAGAGATCCCATACGATGGCGACCCCATTTTGAAGGAATTCCCAGTAGAAGCCCAGAGTCTAAGTCATCGTTTGGACGATTGGGGATCCGGCTCCCCAATGGCGCCAGAGTGGCTACAGTGAACTTGTTGCACCCAAACAACGTGATGGATCCCGTGGAGCTCGGCTCCCAGCACGAAACCCGATGCAAGTTTTGAATGGGGACGAAGAAGCTTAGGTAAGGAGCTTCTCGCGGCTCCTGCGGCTGGTGGGTTGAGAAGTGGACGTTTATGACGATAGTACCCCCCGCTGAATTGAGAATATACTGCATCGTATCCCTATTTGACCATTGAATTTGCGGTCGTTGTTGACAATAATTACATTCTCAACCAGCTGAGTAATTACAACTCTTGCCATCGGGGATTACTTGTATCAGATGTCCCGCGTGAAGAAAAAGTTGTTTGGTTCGTTCCCCGTCGAGATCTCCCTTCTCCCTCGCTAACGTATAACTGGAGTTGGTCGTCGTCGGCGGGAGTTCAGTGCTTATTCTCTAACCGTTTAGGTATGCGTCGTTTGGTTGATTCAACACTCGTCAATCCTTGCATTGAAAATCCCTCTTCGAAAAAATTGGGATTAATCCATGACGATTCTTTGTGTATTTGAGTTATGATGAGTATTTACCTACAAAAATGTTTCTAATGTTGATTAAACCTTTGATTTGGCCTTCTAATATGCTGAACTTGTAGTATATTCAATTTTTAATTCACTTCTCTCTCAATCTGTAGTAATTTTCCATTATGGAAATGTATATCTACTATTTATATACTACTAGCAAATGAATAAAATTTCCCATTATAAAAATGTAGATACAATTTTATTGTTTAAAATAGAGAAGAATAAAATTTAGCTAATCCTAATTTCAGTGTTGCTTGCACATGAATTGTTTTGATATTAGAGGACTAATTGATATGTTAGAAATAGCTAAAGTTTACATAAAGGGTATTATCTAGCTCTTCATCTAACTATGGTAGAAACTGATTTCATTCCAATTGTTTAACTACAACGAAACAAATAAGTGTTTGTTCTTGTAACCTTGTACAACGCACATCAATAGAATGTTAAACATCAGCTTTGTTGTACATATATGTATATAGTTCATTATGATGTGCATCATCACATAACTTCATTTTTCTCACTTCCTGCCCATGTGATTCATTTGCAGACTTATTGCTAGAATTGCTTATTTTCGTGTTGTTGGGGTTATTTTAATTTTGATAAGCAGATCATGGTTCATTGCTTGTTGAGTTTTGCAACCTTTTTACTTTTGTTCCTATAAACAAACCAAAAAAACAATCAACAATATAATTTGGCTATGAAGTGTGTTTTATTGTTTGAAGGTCGGTTTCAGATATATAGGGTTAGCCACTTATACAGTGTGATAGTCTAAATTTTGTTTTCCTGTTTTACTCCTTTATTAATTAAACAAATATGAGTGAAGAAACATTGGACCAATTGTTTGAAGATGATGAGGACCTAGAGGATGTGATTTCTTGCGTTGTGGAGACTGTTCAAGAATATGTCGATAGATATTTAGTCAAAACTAAAGTGCACACAACGCCTTGTATAGGTCAACAGAGGACCGAAGATTTACTTACTGGTCACTACCGGGTATGCTTGGATGGGTGTCAGATGCTACCTCACGTATTCTTTAATTTATGTAATATTTTTAAGGACCAAGAACACCAACTAGAAGCGTAACCGTAGAAGAACATATGCATATTTTCTTGTATGCCTTAGGCCATAGTCTTGTCAACCAGGTATTGCAACAATACTCTCAACACTTAGGCGAAACAAGTAGTCATCACATTAGTCATGTTCTTAGAGTGATGGTCATATGGTCATGTGACATGATCAAACCGAAAGACGACCTGAATGCAATTCTTGACCACATATTGCATCACAACGGTGGCAAGCTTTTCTCATATTTTAAAGATTGCATAGGTGCCTTAGACGGTACACATATTCATGTGTATGTTCCGAAAGCAAAACAACCTATGTACCGGTCTGGTCGCCAACCAAAGTACACAACTCAAAATGTTTTAGGAGTGTGTGACTTCAAAATGCGATTTATTTTCTTGTTAGCTGGTTGGGAAGGTAGTGCACACGACAATCGGGTGCTAAACCATGCTATTTACGAGTCCAACTGCTTCCCAATGCCCCCACATGGTAATTGCATATAACAATTTATAATTTACATTTGTTGATTAATTACATTTAACAATAATAGTTATTTGTACCGGCATATGTGTAGGTAAATATTACCCAGTGGACTCTGGTTATCCCAACAGACGTGGGTTTCTAGCACCGTACCGGAACACTCGTTGTCATCTTCCGAAATTCTAGTCAAGCCAACCCCAAGGAGAAGACGAGATGTTTAAAGTATGCACTCCTCCTTAAGGAATGTGATCGAGGGAGCATTTAGGGTTTTGAAAAAGAGATGGCGTATGTTAAAGATGATGGCCCCCTACTCGCTCGAGGACCAAACAAAGTTTGTAGCGGCTGCAATGTCGTTGCATAGCTTCATCATTGATCAAAACAACGACCCGTTAACCATGGAGTTCGAGAATGACAACACAATCCCTACCATTTATAATAACGGTAGAGGTCAACCGGTAGGAGGAGAAGATAATGATATGGGCATGCTCCGCAACCGCATTCGAGAAGCAATTGCTGCGAGTAGAGGGTTGTAACGGGATATGTTATTGTTTTGTGTATTTTAGCTCAAAACCACTTATAGTACCTCAAGTATTGTTTACTGTAATATTGCACTTTGATATGTACTCCTTCAAGCAGATATTTGTCAGATTTGGTACTTCTATATATGAATCATGTTATTGTTTGCAATATAATCACATTTTCCCCACTATTTACTATTTGAAATGATATATCTTGTTACTACATGATCGAAGGAATGGGAACCCCTCCGTCAATGACCGATGAAGAGTCTTGGATGGTTGAGTTACAGGTGCATCAGTTTTTGCCATCATTGCCAAATCCAGACGCTTTTAATATGGACACCCACTCCTTCAACAAATGCAGTAGCCAATTTGGTTCGTTGAACCACACTTCTTTTGAATCTCCACAACTGGCGCCTCCTGAAGTTGTTGCGGCCCAATGTGGTGATGGAAAGACAATTTAGAAGAAGGTGAATGCAGATGGGAAGAGGAACAAGGCTCATTGGTCTTCTTCCCACCACAGGAGTTGGGTTATGTTGTGCATAGATGTGGTTTGTGCTAGTAATAAGGTTGACAATGTCCTAACCAATAAGGGGACGAAAAATGTAAAAGATAATTTCTTCAAAGTAATTGGCACGCACTACACTCGAGCCCAAGACAAGAACCACTGGGATAAACCCAAAAAAGCTTACCGCAATTGGCAATGGTTGAAGAAGCAAACATGAATTGGATGGGATGACCAGAAGAAGATGTTCATTGCAGACGAGGAATGGTGGGTCGCGACCACTAAGGCCGTACAAGTCCTTCCAGTCCCTTTTAAAAGAAATGTTGTTGTGCATGCTAACACTTCGTCTTGATGTGATTTTAATTGTAGAAAAGAGATCAGGTGGAGAGTTTTAAAACCCAAGGCTTAGAGTTTGAGGACCAACTTTGTGTGATATTTGGTGACCATATATCTGACAGAGATACGAACTTCATACCTGGACAACCTGGATTGAAGGTTCAACTCATTGCTGGGAAGCCTATGTCTTCCCACATTAGTGGCATCGACGGCCATACAGCTGAAGATACTGTCGAGTCAGATGAGGGGAAAAAAGAGGACTCAACATGTCTGCCTTCCAGCCAAAAAAGCCCAGACTGGCGCTTGCAGTTGCTGCAATAACGTTGAAGCTCATTTGCATTCAAGAGGAAGTGTCAAAGATTAGACCATACGCGAGGATGAAACTGAAACGCTGAAGAAATATAATATGGAGTTGTGTGTACAATTGTTGGAGGAGTGTGGTGTGAAACTAGGTACAAGAGACTGGGGTAGAATGTGTCAAAAATTCAAGAACTTCTCAACTCGACAATCTTTTGTGCTTGCAGGTGAGAGTCGTATATTTTGGCTCCAAGAAGAGCTTAAGGAGTGACAATTTTTAGGCAATTTATGTAAGGTAGTTGTTCAAAAATTGGATATGAAACTTTATTCCTCCCTTGCTAAGAAATATGTGAGTTGTCTGTTGCACTATTTAAGTTTATTCCTGTGATATTTTTGTCTTCCCAAGTCATTTTCCACTAGTGCTTGTGCTAATTTAAAAAAACACAACATGTTATGTGTGGATTTATAGGTGTATTTATGGACTAATGCTATTATTTAATGTAACCATGTGTTATTTTATTGACTCGGTTTAGAGAGTCTAGACCTACGATTGACCGCATATGAATGTCCGGGTGAGTGATAAAAATGTCCAGGTTAGTCTAGAACTTTGTATGTGTACAATATGTGTAACATCCTCAACAGCGGAAGAAATTTAAAATTTTAACATAAACTCATACATGAGGATATTACAGAAGAAAACATGCAACTGGTGCACCAACATATATACAATATATATATATATATTGTATATATCTGAGAGTTCAAGAGTGTGATTATAACAAAAGCTGAAGGAAAATATACATGTAATCACTAAAACCTCAAAAGCAGGATCTAGCTCCAGACTCACTCCTTCTCAGTCACCACTTCCTAGCACCGCTCATGGCCTGAAATAAAACATGAACTATGCATGAGTTTCCCATAGGAAAACCTCGTATGCCAAACTCCTATCACAATAGATGAACTAGACAACTACAAGCATGTATGGTATGAAATGCAGTAAACAACAGTCATCGTCGCACTGGGCCTCGGGGAACTCTCTACCAGTCACAGCAGAAACGAAACAGTGATGGGTCACAAGGGTCCTCTAGTCCAACCCTCACACGTACCTCAGGCACCACTATCGGAAACATCCTCGGCAACAACACAACACTGGATCACTATCAGGCTGACAATGTCTGTACCGTTGCCCTCCAAGGCCGGGGACCAGTTGCCCTCAAAGCTGATCCGACGAACCACTCTCAGGCCGACAATGTCTGTATCGTTGCCCTCCAAGCTCGGGGACTCGTTGCCCTCAAGCTGTTTCCACCACACCACAACACCAACGAACCACTCTCAGGTCGGCAATGTCTGTACCGTTACCCCAAAAAGATCAGGGAACCGTTGCCCTCAAGCTGGTTCCACAATAACACCAAACTGTCCCGAACCGGTCGACTGAATCCCCATCCAGAGGACTAGCCCAACAGAAAAACTCACGAACCGGTCGAACGGTAAAGGGGATCCATTCGACTGAAAGCAACCAGTAAAATCCACCTCACGCACTGATGTGAATTAAATTTATACCGCAAGTGCACGGCGTCTATGAAGACGTGGCAAGTACGGGTCGAACACAAGGAGGGAGAGATTTCGTAGTTGATGTTATTTTCGATTAAGAGGAAGAAGGAGAGAAGACTCAATTGGGTTTTTAGGTTTTTAGATTAAGTAGCTAAACATGCACAAATAAAACTAAAACAAGAAATAAGAGAGAAATCCGTTGGATGGAGGTTTAGATTTAGGTTTAGATCAGAGAATTACTGAAACTTATTGTAAATCATGTTAGTTATGAAGCATTACAAGATAAATGACTTAACATAAACTCAAGTAATCAAAATACTAATCATGAACTTAAAATAATAACATGCAATTCATCTTCTCTAACCCTAATTCCATCACCTCCACCCTTTGGAAAGAGTTAGAAACTCATGGAGGGGGGAAGAAGAAGGGATCCTAGAGACATTACAAAAGAAAACTAAAAGTAAGAAATAAAAGACAGAATTTATTAATGAAAAGAAGATTACAAAACTAAGATAAAAAATAAAAACTACCACCAAAGACTAAGGACCCTTCTAACATCGTTCTCGGGTCTATTTATAGTTGCTACAAGAGATCTAGGTATAATATTGGAAAGTACACGTGTCCAGACATGACTGGACAAAATTGGAGCACACGGATCGATGCTTGGGCGGCGGAAACGTCGCATATTGTATGTGTGGTGCGGCGGAAACGCCGCACAATCAGGTCTGATTTTGTCCGGATTTTGGTTGAATGTTTATGGTATGATTTGATCCTTCTTTGCGCGTCTGGATTGATTCTTTCCATTCTTTTGAACTCCGGATTAATTCCTTCACATATTTGGAGATATACATTGATTTTTCTATATATTTTCTCCAAGAGAATAAAAGCTACTCGTGATTTGCAATTAGGTCCTTGACTTTTTGCAGTTAAGTCTCTGGTTACTTTTGTGCTTATGTCCTTGTTCTTTTTGCAATTAGGACTTGAATGCTTTTATGCTTGGATACATTTCCATTTGTACCCCGATAAACTTGAACTTGGTCTTTATGGTAGAAATGAATCATTTGCACGCGTTTATGCTCGGGATGTGGGTAAATTGCATTCAGGTCCCTGTATTCTGTAAATAAGACTAAACACATTCCTTAGTAGCATTTATTGATGTAAAAGTAATCTAAATGAAAGACATATGATGCAATGTATGTAATGCATCAAATACCCCCACACCTAGATTTTGCTAGTCCCTAGCAAAACAGAAGATACGAAAAATAAAAACAGGGAAATCCTAACTCACTTTCGTAGGAATCACGGTTGCACTTAGCATGTGCAACAAGCCGTTAAACCTCCTTGTTGCCAAGGGGGAGGAGTGTTGTCTCCTGAGGGTTTTCAGCGGATATACCCACAAAGTCTTGAATCAACATTTCATTAATAGTTCTCAATGTCCCTACCTCAACCATATACATCTCACTGAGAATTCTTGCATGCGCATTATATAAATCTAACTCATTAAAAATATGACTTGGTATTTGTTCCTCCAACATTCACACCACTAACCCTTCTACACATGTTATCACATAAATTATTTTGCACGCCTCCTCTGGTGGTGAAGTATCATTTGGATCAACCATGGCATGGATCATTCTTTTAGCTTTGGGCCTTGAGTATCTTAAAGTATTTTTTTTTCTTTTTCCGTGATTCAACACATTTGCTTTGACACTTATACCCTTTTTGCATTCGTGTAGCGAGTTTGGTCGATAATCCCGAGCTGGAAGACTCAAGTTACCGGGTTTTAAGATACCCCTACGGACCATTGACTCAAAGGCTTGGGCTTTTGTAATCATTTTGCAAAATGTGTTTTCCTCACTTTATTCCTTTATTTTTATTTTTATTTTCCTCAAGGCTTAATTGTTATTAGAAGTCCACACTTCCCGGTATATTTTCCTCAACCTCTGCTTTTTATCAACCACTTCAAAGATTTGATTCATCCAATTTAAGTGCATACATGTCTTAAGGGTAATGTGTTATTTCTTTGGAACTTAGATTTATGTCATAGTTTCTACAAGCAGAACTATATAATAAGGAACAAAAATTCAATGCAATTTGTACACAGATTTTGGTAGTTCAATCTTAAGCTATGTCATGGAACATTGATTTTTTTTTAGAAGAAAAAAACAAACAACTAGATATATACATAGATAAACACCCCCCACACCTAAATCATGCATTGTCCTCAATGTAAGCATAGATAAAATAAATGCACTTATTACCTGAGTCGGCTTGTGGTAGAGGGGTTGAGTTTGCTCAGAGTCAACCGTAATCAGAACTGGATTGAATGACACCATATTGGTGCATGTATCCAGTTGAATTGTTCTCCATGTTGACTTGAGGAAAAGATTCCACTCTTCTCAGTTGAATTGGTTCGCTTATTTGCTCGAGTGATGGTGGTTGAGTAAATGAATCACTCCCTTTTTTCTTACTTCCTTTTTGCTTATGTGATGATTTATTTGATTCAGAATTCTGATAAATACGTGCTCTCATCACAACATCACTTGGGTTGCATATTATTTCTGGCTCATTATCAATATGGAAGATATTAAATTCTGCTTTTAAGTTCCCGAAAGATAATTGCATGAGCCCATTTCGACAGTTTATTAATGCTTCCGAAGTGGCTAAAAAGGGTCTACCTAGAATTACAGGGATTTGTCGATTAGGATTTACAACAGGTTCAGTATCAAGTACGACAAAATCCACTGGATAAATAAAGTCACCAACCTTAATCAAAACGTCCTCTACTATACCTCTCGGTTTCTTAACAGAACAATCAGCGAATTGGAGGGTTGTCTTAGAGGGTTTCAGTGGACCAAGGTTGAGTTGCTCGTAGACAGAAAATGGGAGTAAGTTAACGCTTGCACCTAGGTCTAGAAGGGCTTTATTGATAAAAGTATCTCCTATTGAACATGAAATTGTGGGACACCCAGGGTCCTTATATTTTATAGGAGATATGTTGGAAAGAATAGAGCATATGTTTGCAGTTAAGAATGCCTTCTTTGGTACATTCGTTTTTCTCTTTTTAGTGCACAAATCTTTCAAGAATTTAGCATAAGCAGGTATTTGTTGAATCATATCTAAGAGTGGAATATTCACATTAACTTGCTTAAATACTTCTAAGATTTTCTCCATTTGTGCACTTGAGCTCTTCTTGAGTCTATTGGGAAATGGGGTTTTAGGAACATAGACTCGCTCAGGTTCAGGTTGAGCTATGGGTTCAGGTTGTGTAGGTGGGTTGGGCTTTTCAATTTGGACGTCAGGTTCAATGGTTAGGTCATATGTGGTTGCTTGATGGCTAGATTGATTAGACATTCTAGGGTTTACCACATTGTTATCAACTTGTCGTCCGGACCGTAATAACACTACTGCATTGATTTGTTGGAACGGTCCTTCCTCGTTAATCATTTGAACCGGTCTGGGGTTGTTATTTCCTGAGGGTGGTTGATAAGATTGATATTGATTATTAGTTCTTGGGTTCACCTCAGGTTGACTTGGAAATTGACCATTTTCTCTTTCACCTACTATTTGCGCTAATTGGCTGACTTGTGTCTCTAGCCTTTGGAATGATTGGTTGGTTGTTTGTATAAAAGTTTTCATTAAATTTTCCAAGTTTGTCAACCTAACTTCATGATTTCCATTGTTATTACCCCCAGATGATGTATTATTTTGGTTATATGGGTTTGGTTGTTGTCTAGGAGGTTGACCTTGTTGGTTCCACGAAAAATTGGGATGATTACGCCAACCCGGGTTGTAGGTTGATGCATAAGGATCATTTCTAGAATGGTTAAACGTGGCATTAACATGTTCCAAGTCTACACAGTCCTCCATTAAATGACCAGTCTGACCACATCTAGAGCAAGGGGTAGGGGATGCTTGTCGGGTTTGGTTTTGCAGCTCTAAACTTTCCATTCTGCGCATAAGGGTGGCTAGTTTTGCCTCAGCCGCTATGTTGGCATCTATAGCTAAGACACCTGGTCGGGGTTGACTTGCTATTCTAGATCCAATACTCGGGTTGATGGGTGTTCTAGCATTGTCCCATTGCATACTGTTTTCCGCTAAATCCTCAAGAAAAGTCCAGGCATCATTTTCGTTTTTCGACATGAAATTCCCTTGGCTCACAGATTCTAGCATAACTCTAGATGTGGGTGTCAATCCCTCATAAATAATTTGGCATAATTGCCATTTTGGAATTCCGTGATGAGGGCATTGGGTCAAGACACTTTTAAATCTTTCAAGATAGGAATAGAATGGCTCGCTCTCAGACTGAACGAATGCAACAATTTCATTCCTAATCTTCATAGTCTTATGGTTGGGGAAATATTTTTTTAGAAACACTTGAACAAACTCAACCCAACTCCTAATAGATCTCTCGGCTAGACTATATAGCCATTTCTTAGTGTCGTCCTTCAGTGCTAGAGGCACGAATTTCAGACGCACTGCCTCCTCAGGGATATGCTGGTATTGCATAAGAGAGCAGATTTCCTCAAATTCTCTAAGGAAGAGATATGGATCTTCCCTAGAAGTTAACTTAGGCAGCATACTCATGTATTGTGCCTTAAGTTCGAAATCGCGACCCAGTATGGTGGGCATGACGATGCACGATGGCTGAGCAGCCATCGTTGGGTAGCACCGATCCCTCAGAGTCATAGGCGGGTTCACAACATTCTCACCCATTAGATCCGGGTGAGGTGGTGCAACAGATGGATTGGGGTTAAGCTCCAGACTGGAATCTAGATGAACTCGTGAGAGTCGATTACTCAAGTCCCGAATCCAAATCTGAGTGCACCGGGTTGAATCAATTTTTGAATTCAAATTCGAAATTTAAATTCCAAATTTAATTTCAAGAATTAATTACAATTTTTTTTTTCGTTTTTTAAGAGGGAAACAAACAATAGAATGGGGCAAGATGAGAAAGGAATCCTAATCTAGAGAATTTAGGTGAGAAGAGAAAGAAGTCTCAGATGATAAAAGAAACTTAACTCTAAAGATAGAAAAGAGGGTTGGTCAGAAATTTCCTAAGAAAGCACGGTTCAAACAATCCTAGACCTAGTGTCACTTAAATCTAGACGACTCCTAACTGGTTGAGTCGAATTGATTCGCTTGATTCACCTCCCTCACTAATCAAACCAAATTGGCCAGGTAGTGTATAGCTAGTGGGGGCGCTTCCGACAGTGTCGGTGCCAATTAGACAACCACTTCGCTTGGAAGACTTTCGTCAACACAAAAACACTTCCTAGACACCAAATTGAATTCGATCGGCTTCAGGTCATAGCAAGTCAAACCAATTCTTCTCCTTAATTGAGTCTGAGTCCTTAGGGGCCAATGTCTAATTGATTTTAAATTAAGGCTTGGGTGACACTTTAGGATTGTGATTTGTGGGCCACGGAAGGGTGATGAAATCCCCACCGTATCTTTGCCTACGGAGTTGCCCTTAAAGTAGTTTAACTTAGATCTAGCAAAGATAGTCAAACAATGGTCTTTTTAATGGGGGCAATTTCAAGGTTGTATGCAAACTAAAGTATATGCTTAAATGGAATCGTTAAAACCGTGATACGTACCTTGCCTCCAGCACTCTTCAACAATAAAAAAAAATAATTTGCAAAAATTTAGCAAGAATAATGCAAGCAAAACATTATATGATGCATGCACTAAGGTCTTCTAATTTTGCCAATTTTAGGTCAGAGTTGAATTATTGCCAATTATGGAATTTTTGCCCTAACACGTGCAATTCTACGAAGGGAAACTTTTCAACAATTCAGATTTTACTAGAAAGGCAAGAAAAGTTACCTCCGCAATGCTCAGTCGGGTTCGCCGCCCGCTCTCGGAGATTCCAGTAGCTTAATGCGACCACCCAGAGATGCCGACGATGCCCCAGAAATTTGAAGACCAGAACCCACACTGGTGCGGCGATTCCGCCGCAAGCAACCTTGTAGATGCGGCGATTCCGCCGCCCAAGTGTCTCAGAACGCTCCCGGATTTCGCCGCGCGCTCTGTTGTCTCCTGCTACACAAATTCAAATACTTAGATCGCGCACAAGGTAGACAGGAAAAATCGAAAACACAAAAACACAAAATCTGCGTCGCCCCCCCCAGCAACGGCGCCAAAAACTTGATGTGAATTAAATTTATACCGCAAGTGCACGGCGTCTATGAAGACGTGGCAAGTACGGGTCGAACACAAGGAGTGAGAGATTTCGTAGTTGATGTTATTTTCGATTAAGAGGAAGAAGGAGAGAAGACTCAATTGGGTTTTTAGGTTTTTAGATTAAGTAGCTAAACATGCACAAATAAAACTAAAACAAGAAATAAGAGAGAAATCCGTTGGATGGAGGTTTAGATTTAGGTTTAGATCAGAGAATTACTGAAACTTATGGTAAATCATGTTAGTTATGAAGCATTACAAGATAAATGACTTAACATAAACTCAAGTAATCAAAATACTAATCATGAACTTAAAATAATAACATGCAATTCATCTTCTCTAACCCTAATTCCATCACCTCCACCCTTTGGAAAGAGTTAGAAACTCATGGAGGGGGGAAGAAGAAGGGATCCTAGAGACATTACAAAAGAAAACTAAAAGTAAGAAATAAAAGACAGAATTTTATTAATGAAAAGAAGATTACAAAACTAAGATAAAAAATAAAAACTACCACCAAAGACTAAGGACCCTTCTAACATCGTTCTCGGGTCTATTTATAGTTGCTACAAGGGATCTAGGTATAATATTGGAAAGTACACGTGTCCAGACACGACTGGACAAAATTGGAGCACACGGATCGATGCTTGGGCGGCGGAAACGCCGCATATTGTATGTGTGGTGCGGCGGAAACGCCGCACAATCAGGTCTGATTTTGTCCGGATTTTGGTTGAATGTTTATGGTATGATTTGATCCTTCTTTGCGCGTCTGGATTGATTCTTTCCATTCTTTTGAACTCCGGATTAATTCCTTCACATATTTGGAGATATACATTGATTTTTCTATATATTTTCTCCAAGAGAATAAAAGCTAATCGTGATTTGCAATTAGGTCCTTGACTTTTTGCAGTTAAGTCCCTGGTTACTTTTATGCTTATGTCCTTGTTCTTTTTGCAATTAGGACTTGAATGCTTTTATGCTTGGATACATTTCCATTTGTACCCCGATAAACTTAAACTTGGTCTTTATGATAGAAATGAATCTTTTGCACGCGTTTATGCTCGGGATGTGGGTAAATTGCATTCAGGTCCCTGTATTCTGTAAATAAGACTAAACACATTCCTTAGTAGCATTTATTGATGTAAAAGTAATCTAAATGAAAGATATATGATGCAATGTATGCAATGCATCACGCACCAAAACACGAACGGTCGAACAAAACATAAATAACGGTCGATCGGGAAAAGGCAGTAAATTCATATTCCGAATCAAATCATACTGGTCAACTGAATAATGAATAGGTTGAACAAACTTTAAGTTATTTTAAGTCATAGGTCAAACATGGTCTTAGGGCGGTCGATCATTTTGTTGAACGATTTAAAACAGTGTTTCAGTTGAACGGAAAAGGGGACCGTTCGACCAAAAGCCACCATCTTCTCTCTCAAAATGCATAACCGGTTGACCACCCAAGGGTATCGTTCGACCGGTGTGAGAGATAAACGCCGAAATTACACTACGACCGGTCGACCAACCAACTGAAACGGTCGACTGATCCAGTGTTGAACTTTGCTGCACAAGTCTGATGAGCCTTCCGACCTACCGTCGACTACTCAAACACTCACACTAGCTTAGGTAAGCATAAAAGTAAAGCTTGACATACCTTGAAGGCTTGAAGAAGCCTTTGAAAATCCAACGACGAGTTTTTCCCTCAAGAACCCAACTCCGGCGAAATCCAATTGAGCAACGATCAACTCAACTCCGGCGAACGCGACCCCACTCCGTGCACAATCTTCTCCCGACCTCACCAGAGCTCTAGGAAGCCCTCACGAACGGACTGGAGAGAGAGAGAGAGAGAGAGAGTTGAGAGACGAGTGAGAGAGAGAGGCAAAACCTTATATAAAACCTTCATTCAATCTCAACTGTCCATCTCACCAACTCTAATTCCTCCCTAAACCACCCCTAATCAAGCCCAAAACATGATTAGTGCAAAGCAAGGATTTAGGATATTACAATATGTACTTCAGTTGATTGCAACTTCTGTTAAGGGATGCGGTGTCAAATACTGTCAATTAAATAACTTCAGTAAGGAAGTGGAGTGTGTTCATGTGTTGCTTGATTGCATTCTATATTGTTTGGAGTAGGCTAATGTGTTACTCTGACAAGGATGGTTACGATTCAATGAAGAAATTTAGGTACTTGATTCTGTTTTGAAAAATGCTTGGTGGAATGGAATTTGGAAGTTGATTCTATTTTCGTGTTTTCGCAACTTCAAATCCATATCAGCCAACAATATCGACTAGGCATAGGTTGGCTCCATCAGGTTTTTCTACGTGTTGCATCCAAAATGTATTAACAATTTGCTGCATGGAGGATTGAAATAACAATTTCTAAAAGGAATGCAACAGATGTTATGAGTTGGTTATGTGGACATAATAAAACGAAAGCGGCACCTCATATTCACATAAACCTTACCTGAAGTATAATTTACGTGTTACAACATTTTGGGGTTGTCTCTATTGCATTACATAATACATAGGTTGTCGAGGCAAGACTGGGAACCACCCCAAAACCATATCTTCCTAGCCATGCACATCAAAACACGACAACCGTCAATAGAGACCCCCTAACACTACTAATCTTGGTCCTGGTTTGACAAAAACCATCCCAAAAATGGATTAATACTACCCTTTCAAACCTACACGGCACTGCCATGGTCGGAAGCGGTGGTGTTGTGTGGGAGGACAGCTCGAAGCGTCCTTACATTGTGGACAGGACCACGCATGCCTACCGAGTGGTTGTTTAGCGATTTTTCCACCTGTTGAGCGATACAAATGCTCCCGCATTTTATGCATAGGTGCTACTTTAATCACATCTTCCTCTTTCTCTTCCTCTTCTTCCTTGAAAGCCCACTTGTTGCATTGTAGGTAAATGGAGTAGGGACATTATTAAAAAAATGCAAATGAAGTCAACTATATTTGATAACCAAGTGAATTTCATCATTACTAAAAGAAGATATAGTGATACACCACTGTCTCAAGCCAACAATTTCCGAAGTAGATGAATTAGTCAAACACTAAACATATGATACAATGATGACTAACATTATCAAATAGGTAAACTACAACCCCTTAACTCAGTCATCACTACCAATGTCAGACCAATATGACAGTCCTTGGAAAAAGCAGTCTTTCTTAAGCTTTCGTTGTTCCTCTGCCTCCTGAGCGATCATATTGTCGCAGCATCACCTTTCTATTTCCTCTTCCTCACCCATAGTTAGTTCATGGTCTTGAAGCATCTCCTCCAAGGTTGGGGGTGAGTTGGATCCCCAAGCAGTGATTCACAAGTCGTCAAGGTCATCCAAAACTTGCACAGATCGATAACTTCAAAACCAACCACAAATTTAAGTTTCATAATTTGTAGTCTCATAAAAGTTTTTAAAGCTACCACTTTAAAGGTCATTGGGCTTACTTTGTAATCGATTTGTTTTAAAAAAAAGACCTTAATGTCAAGTAAATTACACATTCATCACTAAACTGAAACATCAAGTTTAATCCCACATTCAAATATAAACGAAGTTCTTTTTTAATTTGTATACTAGTGTCTACCAGGAACACATGTCATCTGCCATTTAAATTTGCATACAACCCAAGCCATATGATGTATAGAAGCCAACACATTAAAATGAAATATGTTCACCTATTTCCAAATTACACTTGGTCTGACCCATTCATCGCCAACCAGTTCATCCAAATTGCTCATTCGAAGTTTCAAAATATAAAAGTCTCCAACCATCCAATTCTGAATCGGACACTAACAAAAGTTGAAATGTGAAGAAGTTAAAAGAGAATCTGGATCAACTGTGGTGGCCTAAGATTCATCTATCTACAAATATATAGATTACACCTTTACCTTCTGGTTTTCATTCCTCCCTCTTTTACTTTCTATTATGTGCAACTTAACAATATGTAAATAAAATTACTCTGGTCATCCATATCGTCACATTGCACTTCACTTTTTTTTACTTCTGAAATAGATACAATTAGGGGTGTTAACGGAGCGGATACGGACCGGATCTACCAATCCATATCCGCGGAACAAGTGTTACATCCGTATCCGGACGGATATTAAATTGAATATCCATTTTAAAATCCGTCGGATACAGATCGAATACGGATATTATCTGTATCCGGAGATAAATATCCGTATTAAAAATCCGTATCTGATTTGGGTATCCGTTCTGAAATTTGTGAACTAATAGGATCCCCAAATATCCTAATCAATGTGGAAATCCACCTAAAAATTTGTTTTTACACCTAAGATAAAATTCAAGTTCCATTTCCAACACTTGATTCTGATGTTAAAATTCAAAGTCATCTTCAATACTAAATCCAAAATCAAACATCTTTGTCAACTTCACCTATCATGAAAAAATCATATCAAGTGAGTAAAGACATAAAAAGTATAAATAGAAATTAAAACTTAAACAAGAAAAAGAAATAAATTTACCAAGATTTAAAAGTGGCAACCAATCTTACCATAAAAGCATGGCATGTGAAGAATGATGGAGAACTTTTGGGAAGTGAACAAGATGAAGGAGATGGGGGAACATAACACATGATTTTCATGGCCTACCAACCCTTATGTTTGGAGGACGGGAGGAGGGAACGGCGGGAGAGGAATTTAGGATGAAGTTTTGTGTTTGGATGGTAGGGGTGAGGGGTGGTGGGGTTGCGACAAGAAGAATGAGATGGAGTTTTGTGTGACTTCAGGGTAAGGAATTTAGGATAGTTTATATACTTGGATAATTTACAGAAAAATTACCAAACTTATATATCATTAATTTAAAGAATAGTTATATATAATTATATATGTTATATAAGATTACGGATACGAATACGGATGTTGTACTACGGATATTTGATCCCAGATCGGATATACCAATAACCATATCCGCTCCACGACTTTAAGGATCGGATACGAATACATCTTATGGATATTTTGTCGGATCGAATGTCCAAATTTGAATACAAATATGGATGGATTTTTGGATATTTTAATATCCACTCACACCCCTAGATACAATGTGACCTTCTTAATAGTGATTGCTTGCTCGTTTATGAGAAAACATAGTTCTTTCTTTAACCAAACATGTGGTTCTTAATTAGGATGTCGTGTATTTTTAGTTTCATAACATTTGTAGATCACAACTGAAACTAATATTGGACCAATTCAACTATCACAACTGAAACTAATGCCCAAAAACAAGCATACAATCACCATAGCATAACTATATGGTTTAAAATAATGGCAACAACTTCAAATCTCACAACTTCCATACCATCACCGACCATTTTATCGATTATTGATTACAATTCTAGATGTAAATATAGGGTTGACGCTTACCACATGGACTTGCTTTGGGGGGGACTTGTGAGAACCTAAACCTAATTAGGAAGAGCTAATTATGTTTTAGGGTTGATTTGGATTTGAGGAGATATTTTGGTGAGGTGGTGTGACTTGTGGTGAGGTGGCGATTGGTGATTGGATTTAAGAGAGCAAATTTTTCTTTTTTCTTCTCTCTCGTTTCAGTTCTTTCTTTCTCTCTCCCCCCCCCCAAGATCTTGAAGGCTCCGACGAGTGGTGTTTTGGCGAGAGGAGGAGATCCAACAAGAATTGGTCAGAGGTGGGTGATCGTAGTTCGTGAGAAGAAGTCGATTGGGGTCTAGACCACTAAACGATAGACCACCTTTAAATTTGTTCGATCGATGTTTGCTGGTTTGGTCTGGACAAAGCGTGCACCATCCAAACGGTCGACCGCTCTTGACTCTTGTTCGACAGGTCAATTAAGTTAACTTAGTTGTTGTGCGACCGTTATGTGTTCGATCGACAGTTGTGATCCAAATGGTCGACCGGTTGGCGACTTTAGGTCGACCGGTAGAAGTTGATTTTGAGACTCAAAGTCCCTGTTGTATTCCGGTCGACCGGGACCCCTTTGTCGTTCGATCGGTGGGATGATTTGTTTAATAATATGTGTGGCGTAGACCTTCTAAACGGTCGACCGTCTATGGCCTTATGTTCGACCGTTAGGTCGTTTTGTTAGTTGGAACCATGCATAGACCTTCTAAACGGTCGACCGCCTATAATCTTGGTTTGACCGATCGCTTGGTGTTTGGTTCAACCTATAGAGTGTGGTTGAACAAATTACCGGTTTTAACGGCTGTCCAGTTGACCGCTTGCCTTTTTCGGTCAACCGTTTGTGCACTAGACTGTATTGTTTGTGTGTTTGTTTATGAACGCGTTGGCGCGTGGATTTATTTTATGTTTGCATGACATATGCATTGAGACCTTTGTTGTGGGATGGTAGATCCCTATGTTTTGCATGGCATGACACCCGACTCGGTGGAGCGGTAAGCCCACCCTGGCGTTGGCCGGCAGAGGAGGTATTACAGCTTGTGTGAGCAACCTCTGGGGTATTACAGTTTGTGTGAGCAACTCCTGTCTTCAGCATCGAGTGCGCAACAGTAGTACAGCTTGTGTGAGCAGCCTCTGTCTTCAGCATCGAGTGCGCAGCAGTAGTACAGCTTGTGTGAGCAGCAATTCCCTCTTAAGTAAATATCAGTATTACAACTTGTGCGAGCAGCCGTTGTTTACAGGTAGTGTTGTGTACCGTGCAGTCTGTGTGGCGACGGTGATAGTATGTATCGTGCGGCCTGTGTGGCAGCGGAGATGCTACATTGCACTTTTGCATACCATGGGATACTAGTATGATAAGATCATTCATTATACGTAGTATGCATGTATGTGGACCTAGTATACTGGGTTTTCTTTATGAAAACTCAGGCATTGTTGTTATGTTGCTTTTCAAGACCACCGTGGGTTCTGATTGGGTGGTGACCGAGGACGAGCACATTTTGGGACCCGAACCTCCAGTCATTTGTGGTGATTATGATTACATGTATCTTTTATGTTGTATTTTGATGTAATCATATGTTTGACAACCCTTGTATTCGGTGCACCTTGTCTATATATTTTAGTAGTGTTCCCACTGTGGTTGTTGATATCTTCATTTATTCCTTTTAAAACTTTAAAAAAATTACGTTGTTTCGGGGACGTTATAGGACTGGTGCCTCCTCCTTCAGGAGTTTCACCACCCTCTTCACTGCACGCTCCACGACAACCTCCACTTTTGCCAGGAGGGTGTTCTCCATCTTCTGAAGGTTGTCTTGCAGGTGACCTACGATCCCAGCCACCGTTGCGGCGACAGACTCCTCGGTCAGCATATAATGGTAACACCCCTCATCCAGCTGAAACAACAAATCAAAACAACAATGTCACCCATGTGAAGATCACGTCGTTTGGCAAGGGAAGAAGATATGTACAAAACGTTGAAATCCAACTAAAAAACGCACCACATTGCGGTGGCATTCGTAAAAAACCCGAATTGGGGTACTTTCCTCAACTCTGAGCCATACTTTCGCCGGAACGCCGCAAAAGCAGAAGAGGATGGCCGGTCAGGTGGAAGGGCCAACCATTGCTTGGTTGTTGGTCGAGGTTGGGAGGATTGCGAGGGGATAGAGGGGGAGGATAATGAGGGCAGGATGGTGGAGGAAGAGAGGGGTTGCTTGCTTGGGGAGAAAGTCACACACGTGAAGGGCAAACGACATGTTTGGGAGCATCTGTGGGATTTGGTGGTGACAAAACGTGTGAGGAGGAGTTGGTGGTGTGGGCATCCAAACCACTCTGGCGGGTGGGTGTGAGGAGCAACTTCTAGGGGTATTGTTTCCAGGAGCTGGCTTCTGGTGGGATTTGTGGTTTGGGAGCGGCACGTGAACAATATCACCACTCCTTGAGAGCTCCGTGAAGGGAAAATTAGGTTTTTTTCCTTTTCTTGTTTTGTTTTTGTGGCACTAAAAAACAACTGATTTATACATTTGTTCTCATTGTTTACCTATTTCTTACCATGGTATGAAACCATTTTATTTTCTGAAATGTCTCTTCATCATGGTTGCGTTAAATAAATTATAATTTAATTGGAACTTTTACAAAACTCTTCTAGATTTGAAAATCATTAATATTCAATTGCAACTTTTATAGAAACTTCCCCAAATAATTTTAAAAATTACATTCACCTCTCCCTAGGGGAGAGCAGAAATTAGTCCGGGTTCCGGTCCGGACTCTGGCGCAGGTCTGGGTTTCAGTCCGGTCTAGTCCGAACCCGGTCCAAAACCCAAATTTTAATATAAAAACCCAGTCCGGTCTGGGTTTTTGGACTGGACCGGACCGATCGGCCGGACCAGATCTGACCGGTCCGATTTTTGGTTCGGACCCCGGAGAGCATCCGGGTCCAGTCCGGTTCCGGACCGGTGCTCAACCCCACCTCTCCCTCTCTCTTTCTCATATTCTTCAAGGAATTTATAAGATGTTACCTTTAATATCTTAACGAAAACATGCTTTTGTCAGTTTTAAAAACTTACCATTTCACTTCATGTGCAACAATTAGAGGAATTAACAAAACCTGAACTCAAAATATGGAAAGTTGCATAACCAAGCAAATGATGTCAAGCTTCAAAACAAAGAATGATTATTTTTTGTGTTATTGTCTACTAAGATGTAGATCATGAGATCATCTCTATCTTTGCAAAATCACAAGAAACGTAATCTGTTGTCAACTAAAAAACGAATGACGAATCCTTTTAGTCAGACAAATTCAGCGATGTCAGAAGATGGATCACCAAGGGATCTCCTGACCATCCCAAGCGAAGAATTTTCCGTTATCGCTACGCTTTGCATTGTCGATGATGCTGAGAAGCTTCTGCACTGAGAATTCCTTGGTGAATAGCTTATGTGGAGGAACATTTTTCTGAAATGGTTTCGATAGATCTGTGTCCACGGTCCCTGGATGGAGTAAGAGGTAAACAATAGGGTCTTTTCTTCGAGCAAACTCCAATGCAGCATTCTTTGTCACTGCAAGAAATTTCAAAACAAAGTATCACTGTCTAAGATGCATATCCATAACATTTGTTCCACTTAAGTCTGGCAAGCCATGGGATGGCTTTGACAGGAAAAAAAAGTAACAACACACGTTGATTTATAGATTACTAACTTATCGTTTGCCTTATGATTCCATGTGCTAGAATTTTTTGAGTTTAATCCTACTATTGGCCTTTGGAAAATTGTAGTTGAACTCTTCTTCCATGTGTTTGTCATAACAAGAATGCCTCACATTTCGAGCACTTAATGTTACAAAAACACTATTGAGAACTTGAGAAATAAGAAACATTACATTGATTTAATGCCGTTTTGGAAGCTCGATAGGAATGCCATCCTCCTAATGCATTATCTCCAATAGATCCCACTCGAGCACTCATATTTGCTAGCACTGAGAATCCCCTTTCAGTTCCAGTGTTTCCTCCGGTCTTCAAAAGCGGCCACATGTGCTACGCAAGATGAATCATATGAAATTAGACATAAGCTTAAAGAAAATTTACAGATTTTTTCCCTTCCAGATTGACATAACCAAAAAGATCTTTAAAAGAGGATCACCTTTGTTACTAGGATGGGACCGACAGCATTCACTTCATATGTTAGCATCAAAGATGACTTCAGAATTTTACTCAAAGTTGTTTCTGTAAAGGGATGGAGTCAGAACAAGTGCAGAGTAACAAAGAACTAGAAGCTTAATGCTATGACTACAGATCGCATGTGGAATCCTACTTAAGGTCTAACATGAAAGATGTTTTAACCTGGTTGTAGAATATCAGGAATTGATAGTATTCCAGATGCATTAATGAGAAGGTTGAGATATCCATATCTTTCTTTTATGGTACTTGCCGATGCCTGCCATGAAATATGTTAACTACAAATACAGAAATTTGTCCAAACTATTGCATCAAAACGAACAAAAAATGAACTATTTCACATAACAAATATGAAAAGGAATTACAAGGACTGAACCAAATTATTAATGCACAATATGGTCAACAAAGTGGTGAAGTTGCAGTTATTGGTCTTTTTTGAACTTTCGAAATGGACCCATTAATTTTGCAACTTCATTTACAATTTATAGTTTACAGTAGTCTGTACAAGTACTGAATCACAGAGTAAGTGTTGTTAGCATTTAAGTTCTTGAGTTCAATTATCGAGTTAAAAATATAAAATCACTTGCCTCCGCAGCATGAAACAGCAACATTCTGAACAAAGATATAGTTGTGCTAAAGGTGAAAAGAAACATTACCAATCAAACTAAATAATTTGCTACAAAGCAGACAAGGAATATTATAAAGAATAACACTTAAGTCACCTCTATAGTGCTTTCATCTGTTAGATCCAACTGTAATGTGCATAGACGATCATTAAATCTGTTTTTCAACTCAGTGAGTCCTCTTGATGCTTCGGGCTTGCGGCAAGTAGCGACAACATGTTGTTTGTCATCCCTTTCCAGTAGTATTTTGACCTATGCGACAAGCACACATTACAGTCATTATGCCTTAATCAAACCGTGAAACTTTGCATTCCCTAGCAACCGCAACTGGGATTCACCGGCAACATTATCGCTTCACAACCAAAAACAAGAAGAAGAAGAAGAAGAAGAAGAAGAAAACACCAAAAGAGCCTCTAGTGATTAGGAAAAAAAAAGGAATGGGAGAATCTTAAAATTTCAAAATCTTGGAACAAACGACTCCATCAGGAACAAACTTTACTCCAATATACCAAGACAACAGTTCAAACAACCAAAATGATCAAAACCTGTGAATCCAAAAGGAGATTCACCTAAACAAATGAAAACATAAATGCCACCACAATCACAACCCAAATTTTCAAAAAAAAACAAAAAAAAAAACGAAAGGAATGTCACATTATTATTTCACATGAGAATCAACAAACAAAAGCATATCAAACAAAACCCCACAACCTTCACAAATCCTAGACTTTAAAGACCAACACAAAACACAGACACACAACAAACATATTTCACCCAAAACCAAACCAAAAAACAAAAATATACATATCAAATTTCATGTACAAGTAAGAGTTTCTTACAAATTGGAGGCCAATTCCTCTGGAAGCTCCTTGCACCATAGAAACCCCACCATCCCATTGCACGGCGCAGCTACACAAACATGCCCTTCTGATGGATCCTAACACTGGTGGTGATGCCACCAAACCCCTCATCATTATCACCATCATCAAACCATGAAAATTTTCCTCATCTGGTTTGCTTTGTAACCATATTTCTCACCACCCAACTGTATTTTCAATATGGACATTTCCGTAATTTCAAAATCAATCTGCTTTATTTTTTATGAGAAAGAAAAGAATCACAAGTTTTTTCAAACTATTTTTTAGTATTTTTTGTTCAGAACTTCAGATCATATAGTTAATAGTTTTAAGTTTTTTCCTGAAAACATTCGTACGAACAAAAATACAACGAATATTTGATTACATGATTTTATATAGATTTTTTTTAAAGACATTGATGCAATACCACAAACATGAGGGTCTAAACTGGACAAGCATCACAATAATGCTAAAAATGCCAAAAAAAAAAGACATTTGTGAGAGGACACAATTAGCACACCTCATCACAAAGGACACCACACAATTCGGATGCCCTCTTACGGGGCCCATCTCATCGACTCCAAGTTAGAGCTTTTGTAAATAATAATAATAATAATAGCAACATAAATGTGTACACACATTTGGTTTGGGCAGTTTTGGGCCTCAACACGTATAAAGGCTTGGCAATTCCTCCAAACTACCGTCGATTTCAATTTGATTAGTCTCCAACATCCACAAAAGATGATCAAAGAGAACAACTTCGCATCTTCTCCATTCTTGCTAGGAATGATGATGAGGAGTAGATGATCTTCTTGGAGGGCACCAAACATGACATGTTTTATACACCAAAAAAATGAAATGTTTGGATGTTGCATGGAAAAATGTATAATAATCTTCTCTACCAATAGTAATACTAGGCTAAATTAGGCTAGCTCTGGTTGTGTGTTTTCGTTTAAAGTGTATGATATTTTACTTTAATAAGAGTGTGATTGGTTTGTAAATAAAATGTTAAAACTTGGGGAATTGGAGTGGACCTTATTTAATGATATTTAGGTAATTGATATCCATGAAAACTTAAAAATCATAGAACTGAAGATTCGTGGCTTAATTAAATTGTACTTAGAAGGAGTTCACTCACTTCTATTTTAAAATCAAATGAATGCATGCTCTTCTTGCAAACCAATCGAATCCGATGTATATCCCAACATGATTTAACACTTCACAAGATTTCTATCTTTGATTTTAACTATTTGAAGTTGAAGAAAAAAACAGCAACAACACTTTCTTTTTAAACATCTCAAAATGATACGTATTGTGAAACTTAAAAAAGAGGTCCAAACCAATTGACACTCTTTCAAGACACTAATAAAGCCAACAGCTAGGATGAAGTGACGTAGCTTTCTCCAAATGCATCCATCACAACATTCTTTAGAAAAATCTTCTTGTCTCCCATCATTATTTCATGGCATCCTTGAAAGTTTGGTTGTGGGTTCAATCACAATAAATAACGATATCAAAGCTTCACTAATCGCATTACGATTCTTCAAAGCATTAGCTCAACAAATCCACAACTTCAATTCACTACTCCATTCCACCTCAAGCATATAAACTTGAAACATTAAAATTCCAGAAATCAATTAGTTGATCACATATATGGGCATGCGTGGGCTCCAAGCCTATTGAAATGAGTTAACAATATATTTTAATTTTAAGGGGAAAAAAGTGAATAGGATGCAACCAAGGTCCTAAGCTATATTCTCATTTCATTTTCTCCCCTTCAAAACTTTAAAACCTTATAATTTATTTATTTGTCAGTATAGAAACACCACATTTGAATTAAATGACAAGGGTATCTGGGTAAACAAACATTATCCCAAAAGAATAAACCAATTCCTATATTCACTTCACAAGTTCAAGGATAGTAAATTTCAAAGTTCGATCTTGTACATTTTTTTTCTTCGGATAAAATTTTAACCTTCAAATATACAATACGGTCAAATTATGAAATTCCAGACCTCCATCGACAGCCGTATATTTTCTTTCAAATTGTAAAGTAGACTTCAAACAGTACTACATCTAGAGAGCATGCGGCTGGGAGCGAAATCAAGACATTTCTCATTGAAATGATCTGCTTTGACGGTCTAATGAAAAATATAAAACGGCAATTCACATACCACATTTCCAGGATATACTTTATGAAGAAGACCTTCGACACTAAGAATAACATCCCTATCAAAAACAAGCTGGCAATTGGAACCCGAGCTATTGCAGAGATACAGATGTAGACACTACAATGAAATTGACAACTGTATGCGGGAGAAAATAACACTTTGGTATACCCAATTTGTTCAATAAGATGTCCGTATCAAGCTTAGACATAAAGAAAACATTAAAATGTTTTGTTGCTTACACGCCAAATGATGGTAATTATTTTGCATGAAGAAGCTAATGCTAAGTGATTGGTGGTAAGCAACCATCATGTATGCACGAAACAACTTGATAGTATAATATATGTAATGATATGTGCTGGAATTTCCAGGGTAGAATCTTAAGCTCATAACACTAGTCTCAATCTGTTGTCCAACTCTATTTATTTGTTCTTCAATGAGCCAAGGAAGTACTTGGATGCTACCAACCATTATTGAGGATTTCTTCAACTTAACTCATAAAAAATGAATATCTACTAATTAATTGCATTTTGATAGGCTATGGAGTCTGTAATCTGGTGGTTGGGTTGGGACACCAGCCAGTTGGAAGGCATAATTGAAATACCCATTCCGCAACCATCAAAATTTGCATCACCAAGTCACAACTCTCTCATGGAGTAGTTGACATTTCAAATTCAATGTGAGCCACTGAAGAACTTGAAATATCCTCATGCTCCTAGCCTTCAAGAGGAAATGCCGTCGTAAAAAAGGAAAATCAAAATTCTTATGGAGCTCGGACCTTCAGTGTTTTTCAAACATTGAACCGGAAAAGCATGACGTCTCCTTCCTTTACAACGTAATCTTTACCCTCAGACCTCAGCTGTATTGCAAGAAACATGTCAATTGCTTGGTCTGTCATCCCAAGCATATATCAAAATGGTGTGCGACAAGTTGAAGTTCATTATACTTACAAGTCCTTTCTCCCTCGCTGCAGCTAAAGAACCAGCAGCAACAAAATCATCATAAGACACCTGAAATATTGCCAAAATTGAAGCAATCTTACACTATTTTCCTTAAACAAAGCCTAAGGATAATAACACAGTTCACACATGCTAATCATATCTATATTATATAAACTGAGTAAAAACTATTGCGTTAATGAACTAAAACTTGGAATGCTTGCATCAATTTGCTCTCACATGCACTTTAAAAAAGACATTCTTCTCTAGAGGATAGAAAGTTAGGCTTTAAAGTACCTCATCATTTAACTAGGTCGGAACTGAATGTGGACGAGTTCAAGATGGAAGATTTTCATGGAGATATATGCAATTATCCTCACAGATAATGCAAGCATTTAGAGTAACCATTAGACACCAACCTAGGAGTTCAAAATAGGAGCATATAAAGTGCAGCCTATAGGACTAAAATTCCAATCCCCAAAAGAACATAAATCAACAAATTATAGCAAATTCAACCAAAACTAAATAAAAAATGTCACCCTAATAAGGTATACACAAGTTTAAAAAAATACACAAATGTTGAAAATTTTAAAAATAAGATATCTAAAAATCCAATTGTAGCAGATCACCACTTGATAATACAAAAAATAAACATAGTTAAAAGAAAGTAGACAGTGGAAGAACAAGCTGGCGAGGTTAAGAATGGCTGTGGTGGCATAAGGGAACACTGTGGAGACTTAGGTGAGGCTTTGACTAAACAATATATATCAGCTAATAAAAATAAAATTCTAATAGGAATAAATAATATTTCTTACGGTCTCTGCTCGAATGAAGCCCTTCTCAAAATCAGAATGGATGACTCCTGCGGCTTGTGGTGCTGTCATGCCTAGATCATGAGTGATCAATCAGTAAAACAACGAGCAACAGAGAAACATTTTATAGAAGCAAAACTTTAGTGAACCTGCATGTATCGTCCATGCTTTTGTTTCCTATACAACAAACAAATATATGAAATGATGGTCAATGAGCATATACATTTCACTTAAGCTTTTCAAATTGAACATTTCACGTACCTTCTCTCCAGATGTAAAATATGTCCGCAATCCCAAAAGAGCGTAGGTTGCTCTTATAAGATTTCCTAGTCCGCTTTCATTTACACCAAGAGATTTCAAATACTCTGTTCTTTCTTCAGGAGGAAGTTCAGTTAGCTCGGACTCAACCTAATGGATCACAAACAATTCATGATGTAAAAAACCACATCAACTGACAGTTTCGAATAATTACATACAACAGCCCACTGGAAGACAGAAAGTGAAATTTTCAATGACCCTCACAAGAGTTGATACTGCACTGACTTTATCTTCAAAAGTCTTCTGACCTAAAAGCACTAGGCCAGCATTTAGTCAATAAATACCTACAAGGAAGTTACAGAAATACTACCCATGCATCATTAGAACTTTTCCAGGAGAATCTGCCGAGTGTCTGGGTCACCACTATACACATGGCTATGTTCAGTTGAACGTTGGGCTACAATTTTAACATTAGTAGCTGACAGTTGTAGGATATTAAGTTGTAAGATTCTTGGTGGATTTGTGGGAAAACAAATCTTTACTCGATAATTATTAGTTTTCCAATTTTAACCATGATACCAAGGAACTCATTAAATTTCATATTTGCTTCATTGATTTAAAGTCACAACTATTTATTTATCTTCTGAAGGTGGGGAGTTTCTCTATAATTTTGTGGAGTATGATATGAGCGTAGCTTTGAACTTGTATGGTGGAAAGGACTGGCAGGAGAAATTTAGTTTGGGTCCCTCAAATTTGGTTGGAGCTTTAGTCCTGATTACGAGTCCGAGAAAGATGGCAACTTGGAGTCCAAGAAAGATGACAACTTGGCAAGAAAAATTTAGTTTGAGTCCTCAAATTTGGTTGAAGCTTTAAGTCCTGATGACGGCCTAGAAAGTTGCCAACTTGGAGCAATATAACTTGAAGGCAGCACAAAAATCAATATAGACCTAAATTTGAGCTTTCCATTCAGCAATCAATATAAACATAAACTAAATGTAAATCTAAACATGCTAACAGAATCTACCTGTGCTGAAATAGTCACAAGGCCAGATTGCAGTTGTGATGCAAGATCCTTGACTTCTCCGACATGGGAGACCTTCTCAGGTTCGGCAAGGTCTGTCTCAGCAACATTAGCAACATAAATCACCGGTTTCATCGTGAGCAAACAGAGATGATGAACAGAATCCTTCTCAAGATCTGTTAGAGAAACAGAGCGTGCTGGCTTCCCATCCATCAGAACTTTCTGAATTTTATCCAAGGCAGACCTTTCTGCATCTTCCTATTATTAATATACAACCAATAATTTGCAAAAATATTCAATGATAGAACATCCCAATTTCTATGTATCACGTAAATTCACTGATTATACCTTTAATTTAGACTGTGAATCTTTTGTTTTGCTTTTCTTGAGTTTTTCCAATCTCTTTTCAATCTGCACAAGTCAGATTTGCAAGATAGTCAGACTAAGAAATCATAATTGTGCTAGGACATAAACAAATTGAATTTTTACTATTGAAATCATGAAACTGTTTTCCCAATGGAGTATCTAAATCATTATACCTGATCAAGGTCAGAAAAGACCAACTCCAAGTTTATAACATCAATATCTGTTTTAGGATCAACTTTTCCATTCACATGGACAATGTCATTGTCCTCAAAGCAGCGTACAACCTGAAAAAATTATCCGCAGTCATTCATTTAGTCAAAACAGGCATTTGAACAAGATATAACTTTATTAAGGTTGATAGACCCAGGTAAAAAACTAAAAATGTTCATGCAAATCATACAACAAAACGAGCGCTAAGATAACAATCTAGAAAGCACGGAAAATTCAAAGTGGCTGAAGGGTCTGTATCGGACATATGCAGGTCACAGAAACGCCTTCGGCACGTGTCCGACACTCCACATAGCGTGTCCGGGCTATCTAAGGTGGTTTATAAATTTGGACACAACTTCGACACATGGGGCCGGGCATGGCTGTTCATAAGGGGACACAACAATTTACGTGATTCAGGGTTTTTTCTAAACCCAAACCCAGTCTCTCTCCCGTCTCTCCTTCCTCACCCTTTTCTTCCTCTACCTCCACTCTCATCTTTCTTTGGATCCCTCTCCAGATGTCTCCTATCCCACTCGGCCAAGTTCTCTAAATGGACATTTAATGTTGTGTTTAGAACGAAGATTTTTCATTTTGTGTCCATGTCTTGACCTATTTTATAGAAAATTTTAGTGTCCATGTCATGTCATGTCCGTGTACCGTGTCCGTCTGTGTCCATGCTTCCTTGATCACAATTAATACAAGACATTATTCAATAACGAAATGAGGTTAGATTTCTAACTTACCATACTTAAAATTGTAAATTTTGAGTCTTGTAAACATTTTCTGAGCAAGGTGGAAACATTGGGTTATCTAACTCACCTTACGCCATCCTTTTTGGGTCATTTGACTATACAAACACAAAAATATTGTAAAATAAAACTTAAGTGGTGAGGTATAGATCAATGTTCCGATGGGCGATCGCCTAGGCGACCAGGCGAGGCGAAGACATGTGCTGTGCACATGTCCTGGACTGTGCACAACACAGCAATGGCTAGATTTCTAGCCGTTGCATGTTGCTACTGTAGCAACAACTAGTTTTCTAACCATTGCTACAGTAACAAAGGAAAAAAACTTTTTTTTGGCTTTAAACCCCCCTCCCTCCTACTTTTTTTCTATAAATACCCCCTTTCCTCATCCATTTCACTCACTCCTACTCCTACAACTCTTTCATTCTCTCAAATTCTCAAATCTTAATCCCAATTCTCAAGTCTCAAGTCTCAACTTTCTACCCCGCTACTCTGGTGCTCAAGAATTCCGGTATGAACAATTCCAGCGTTCAAGAATTCCGGCAGTAACAACCAGAAGTTGCAGCAAAGATTTCAAGAAAGAATGAACGTCCCGGATTCTTCGATCCTATCAGTGTGGACTACGACCTCTTGGAAGAACATTCTTGGTTAGCAGAAATTGACGATCCAGTCTTCGTTGGGGAGGATTTGACGTGGGCTTAGGTGAAGGAAGCTGCCTTCGAACCTCCATCTTCACGAAGACGGCCTCGTCGATCCACAACGTCCTCAACTACACATTTCTTAAGTGAATGATTAGATGAAGACATCAACATAATTTCTTATAGTTATGGGGATCCTGGTGCATCGAGTTCTAAAGCTCCCCGAGATGTGGATGAAGAGTTCATTGCGAGCAATGATGAAGAAATCGACGAAGAGAATGTCTACGTGGACGACCCGAACGACTTGGAGGAAGACGACGATATTGAAGTTCCTAATTGGATTTTAGAATAATGTGTCGAATTGAATGACTATGAGTGTAGGGCACTTGTATTGTGATTGTTTTGCCTTCTAAATTGTATTACAAACTCTAATATTAATAAAATAAAAGGACAAAGTGTTTGAGTGGGTAGAGGGGGTACCTAGTGAGGCTTTGGTCGATGAATTAGGTGTCTTTTCGAAGTCCAAACATGGAAGGTTTGTTTCTATCATTTTTCCTGATTTTTTCTGATTTTTTTAAAAATTAAAACAAAAGAAAACAAAAAACATTGGTCGCCCAGCTCTGGGCAACCACGCAAGTGCCTAAGCGTTCCCTAAACATTGGTATAGATCATAATTTCAACACTTTTTCATGGAACTCCTTATTGTAATCTAATGATACACAACTTAAAAATAGCAAGCAGGTAATGTTGAGATAAATTGATACGACGGAACAACGTACCTGAAGTATTGAATCTACTTCACGAATGTGAGACAAAAACTTGTTTCCCAGTCCCTGAGAAAATAAAAGGGTCATTTCTGTTAATGAATCATACTGACCATACAATAATTTCAGTAAGCCAGCACAATAGAATCATAATACCAAAATTTATGAGCGGAAATTTCAGAATTCTGGTTTGACATCAGAATGCACATTTTACAGTAGCAAACTGCTGGCACTGAAGCATGACAATATAGTCTGCCTAGTAACATAGTGTTTCTTAGAAACTTATATTACACCAAACACTATTATTTTTCACAAAGAAGTACCAAATGGTATGTGAAGATTATGGTAAACATAATTCAATTACTATCGTTAATTTTTATCATACTATCGAATCCACAAAGTTGTTCAAACTAAATCATTTTAATTATGATAAGATATGGAAGTATGTAAATGCAAGAAACTCAGTTAAACCATATCAACGCAACACAAGATATACAAGAACCAACAGAAAAGTTGCAATTAGAAATTCAGGACTACCTCTCCTTGGCTTGCTCCTTTTACAAGTCCAGCAATATCCACAAATTCTATAGATGCAGGGACGCTTCTCTGTGATTTACTTAACTCAGAAAGAACATTCAGCCTAGGATCTGGGACAGCAACAATCCCAACATTGGGCTCTATAGTACAAAAAGGAAAATTTGCAGCCTGAGCTTTTCCATTCTCAACCTGAAAGAGGATAAGTATGTGATGCAGAATTAGCAACGACAATATCCACGACGACAACCATGCATGAATCTGAGCCAACACCGTCGACACGTCGATTGTCGCGAATCAAAACCAAACAGCCACGTTATTTGTCATTAAATATTTTCACGTTAAATGCATAATGTCTTGTGTTTAATGTTATGTGTTTATGCCTAAATATGTTTCAAGAATAATGTTATGTGTATTTGATTAAGTGTAGTAGTTTGTGTGGTATTGGGACAAACATGAATGAGCCCATAATGCATGGGGGTGTAGATAAGTATGGATGTAAAACATTCAAGGGTGGTTATGTAAGTCAATTGACTCAGTTTCTTTTGGTTTTACAAAATTTGATTTGTCTTTTGTTTCTTCTCCATCGAAAGAGGACATAGATCACATCTCTTGTTGTTGGGTTAGTGATTTGGAAATTTTCCTAAACTATTGAATTGTAGGGAAGGAATTTATCCATTTAGTATTTGTCAATTGTGTTACTTGAGGCAATTGTTGGGAGAAATCTCTTGCACATTGCGTCAGTATGGCCCTATGAATAACTAAACAAAATTCAAAAAAAACAGTAGTGCATCTATAACTACATTCATAAGAAACAATATGTGTAATGTGTTAAGAGTGAAGAGCTACGAAAAATATTAAAACTCGTGGTCTCAATATAAGGGCAACTTCGTAATGTGTTTCCCATTTCCATTTACATCTTAACCCACAACTACAAGTATACTATGTTTATTTTCATTTCCAGTGGGTCGACGATTAAACTACTCTTTGGCATTTGGATTATCATGGACTAAATAAAAATGACAATATAAATTGTATGCATTTCTTATTTATTGTGAAATAGTAGAAATTTATTGCACTTTGCATCAAGTCAAAATTGGAAACAACCAACCCAGGGGCAGATCCATAATTTTTTTCTGGGTGGGGCAGATTGTCTTTCCGTTGGTCGAATTTTTTATGTAGGACCTACAAATTTAAGATGATATTTTAATAAATTAATTTAAAAAATGAAAAATTGAAAATATCCTTCCTATTTTTAACATTTTTCCAAACATGAATACATTAAAATTCAAACATTCAAAAGAAATTTTTACAACTATAAAACACGACATGGTTAAATTGATTTTATTCTTACAACTAAAATTCCAATATCCAAACACAAAACATATGGTTTGGTAAGATTTATTGGCTATGTTCCTTCTTAAATTTAAAATCGATAAAATTTAGACAAATAAAGATAGCAAAATAGTATATAAGTATAACGTAAAATTATAATAATTTTTTTTGTAATAATTATTACTATTTATGCGCATTGCTATTTTTGTTCGTGGAATTGCAGACTTTTGATTTATTATTCATTCTACGACTCTTATGTCTAGAATGACATTGATGAATAAGTTTCCTATAAATGCTAGTTTATTTTAAGTTTTCATTTCATTTTCAGTCAACCAATGAACTCGACATTGTCAAAGTGAGATATAATATGTCAGTAAGTATAACTGTACTAGAAAAGTAAAATTGCACGTCATAATCAAAAAAGTCAAATCCCAAACATCCACAGTACCTAATTAAAATTTATGCAATATTCATTTTTCAACTAAAAAATTATCAAACTTACACAACAATGCAAGTCCAAAAGATTATAACTTATCTTCCAAATGTAGTTGTTCAGAAGAACTTCAAAGTCTCCAATCTAAATCAAATTGACTCTAAAATCATTTTTTGTCAAAATATTATCTTAACTCCTCTTAATTTCCAAATTAAACTACAGTTAAACAATTATACCACAAACTTCAAGATACTATACTTAAATATATATGATTGAATTAAAAAAATTAAAAAAATTGGGATTTTTTTGTGGGAAAATCTGGGTGGGGCAGGTGCCCCACCTGCTCATAACATGGCTCCGGCACTGAACCTACCTGAATAGCATGGGGTATGACTACATACAAGAGCCTCTTTTGAGGCACTGGGGTAATGTTGAAGTTGACGAACCACAAAGTTTCTAATTATTTTTCTAGTTTGAGATCAACCTTTTGGAATTTTAGACGACGAATGTGGAATCCAATTTCTAAAGACCGGTACAAGAAGTATTCGAGGTTAGACATACATGTCCTGTTGGAAATAATAGTTCCACGTTGCTAAACACAAAAGCGTGCAACACTCTATAAGAAAGTTGTATTCCCATCTGCTACCTAAGTACTTAAGTTTGGTCGAGCTGGTAGACCAACTAAACCAATACTAGCCAACCAAAAAAAAACAACAGGTCCATCTGACTTTCTACACAAAAGAAGGAACCGAAGTCATTTAGTTGCATTAAGGTTATCATTATCTTCCAACAAATTTCACCCACCACTTCAAAATCAGTTTTAAACTCCATTCATCTCAACCTTCCCATTTTCCAAACGGAATACTAACAACTCGAAACAAGTCAAACGAAAAGGCGAAGGGGACTCACGACGGCGTTGAAGAGGGTGGACTTGCCGACGTTGGGGAGGCCGACGATGCCGGCCTTGAGGCTCATGCTCACCCTCGACGACGACGACGACAAGGCCCTCCGCCATCGTACGGAGACGGCGTTGGGGAGGTGGAATCCTAGGGCTTCCGGCGCAGGACGGAGGAGGAGGTGGTGGTGGTGGTGCGCGAAAACCCTAGTGGCCATTCCTGCCTGCTTCCGCTCTCTCTTGTGGGCTCTGAGATGGAAGGGAGGGAATTGTTTGGAAGCAGATTGATTGGGAGATTAGACTGCACGTGCACCTCACGTACTATTTGATGATGTCACACCCCGTGATATTGAACATGTTCACTGCCACGTAAGAGCATCAACGAAGCCCGGGCAGTCCGGCGTCTTACTTTCTCTCTCAGTTACTTCAACTTTTCTCTCTGTTACGTCAGCACAAACCAACTCCCTACAAAATCCTTAACAATTACCCAATCCACTCAGTCACGCTACAGTATTTGTTGTCACGTCATTATTTTTATTCTTCTCTCTAAAACTCTTTCAACAATCAACAAAATATATTAATAATCATTATCGTAATTATTTAATATCAACAATTCATTCGTTTTTAATTAGCATTTAATTAATAAATACGAAAATATTATTACAATTTAGAAAATGTATATGTACTTGTATTGTATTTTGTTTCCGAAGTGTATATGTATTGTATTTGTATTTTGTATTTCTTAATTTGTTTATGATTTTTTTAATTTATTTTATATCTAAGTAAATCAATAAAATTGTTAATTAATCATAAAATATTTTTCAATTATTTTGTAATACCTAATTAATTAAATTCCATTTACCTAATTAATACATTATCCTAATTATATATAAATAATCTTTATTTTTAAAACAAAAACAAAAACAAAAAAAATCCGGACGAATGGGGGGGGGGGCACGTGGCCCCCCGCCCTGGGCGCGCCCTCCCGTTAATGGAGGGCTGCCCGGGCACCCGGGCAAAGAGCACCCGTTAAGGGTGCTCTAAGTTTCCTCCTCTTGAGCAACAGAGGGGTCAGTTTGGTCTGTCCGAATTTTTGTACCCGACCGGACTTACATGTTTTTATTCGGTCCGTCAAATATCCAAAATTCAAGTTCGGTCCAGTCTGCTCTAAAACTCGAAAAACTCAAACTCAGATTGAAGACCGAATAGTTTTTTTTTTTGGATTTTAATTCTTGGTTGGTAGAGGAAAATTAGGTTGTTGGGTGGGAGTTTTGTGGGTTTTGGTTTGTTTGTGGATTGTGGAATTTGTTGGTGGAAATGCAATTAGGCAATTAGCATAGAAGTAGTATGTAATTTGATGGAAAATCAAAAAAAACATGTTAAACCACACACAAAAAGACAAACTCATGAAATTCGGTCCGGTCTTCGATCCAAGGATTCTGAAAATTCAGGTATCGGTCTCGATCCGGGATCGGACCAATGCTCAGGCTTGGTCACAAGAGTCATGTGTTTAATATTTATGTTTGATCATTTTTTTGGAATTTCTCTGGGAATTGCAATTGTAGACTTCTCTTCTGGTTTGTAAAAAAAATGTTGCTAGTATAGTATTACTTCATTCTATTATTAAGGGTGTGATGGGTTTGCAAGAAGTCAATGAATTTTTAGAGAAATGTGGAGTGAAAATGGGAAATTCATTCCAATTATATATTTATAAGGTTCTCAAATATTGATGAACTTCTAGAATTATCAGAAAATATTTTGGAACGTGGAGGTTCTATTTCTTCATTTCTGGATTGTTTTTGTGCAAACCAATCGCCAGTCGGCATAGTCTTTGGTTCTAATCCAACCGTGCATAGTCTTTCCATAAATACATGAATATAAGTTTTTTTTTTTTGAGTTTGTACTTCTATTTGTTAGTGTGACAAATTGATGTGAGACAAAATTACGACTTCCGACCAATAATTAGTCCTTTTGCATTAGTCATTTTGCATCATTAAATCGCAACTATATCCAAGTGTGCAAGGTTGAATGGTAAACTAAGTGGATACTTATGCTCAGTCTCGGTTCTAATCAATACGAGGTTAGAATGAGTTAACGAGTAATTCATGGTGATAATTTGGACCTTACCTTACCTTCTCATCTAATCTTTCTGTGTTTTGTTTTATCCATACTCATCTCGGCACAGATTGCATCTCTGTTCTATTTTTACTTCAAATTAGTTAGAATATGATAGAAATGAACCTAAATTTCAATTGACCAGCCATGTATGATTAATTGATTTCTGCTCAAGTTCAAGGCTAATAGGCTCTCGGCCCATCCAGACGAGGCCGGCATTGGGTTTCAATACTGGGGCTCTTATATGTGCTTGAGTTCCAAACTGTTTGATTGTTTCTTACAGTGTTGGTGCAAGTAAGGTTTTCAACATTCTAAAATGTAATTTCCAACTCACAAAAGAGATATATTAACCAAAAAGAACTTCCTAAAGTATCTTTTTCCTTTTTCTAACAGAAAAGTTTTTTTTTCTTCAATTCATAGCAATGTAAAAATGTTTAGAAAATTATAATATCCTATATCCAATATAAATATTAGCATGACTATAAGGTTTCACATCATCATTTCAATAAAATAATGCGTCTTGGACGTTCTTATGATCCTGCTCATATATCACAGCCTTGCTCCTTACCATGGAGTTACATAACATGCCAAGAATTGCGTCGTGCTACAATTTCTTCTTTATTAGATTGTGAATCGAATGAAAACTTAATAGCTTGTGTAACTTCCATTGTTTAACAATTTATCAATTCTTTGAACAACCATATATACCATTCTTAAAGACAAGGAACTCACAGTACTTGAAAATTAGGTTAGATCATTTCCACATAGACAAAAAGTACGCACTATACATCATATCTACGATTCTACTGCATATACTATTTTGTTGTAAGTATTTTTCTTTCTAAGCACTCCCTATGACACAAACGCCCTTTAAACATCATTTGATGATGAGTTAAAGCCACAAAAATACGGTAGCTATGTTTGACTTTTCTTAACTACGACATTAGTTGGGGATTAAACAATATACATAACTATCTTTACCCTTCGAGTTCAGATTCTTCTAGAGAAGTGACTTTAATAGTATGAATGTTTTACTACTTTCAGATTACAACAAATCAAACTACACTACTCTTCAACTTTCTACCATGGCAAAAGTAACGCCCACAGTAACTCCCATCAACCAACATCGTCCCCACAGGCCTCAATCTGTGGATTGCACTTCCCATCAATCAAACTATATGCATATATCACCAGTGCTTAAGAATTGCTGTTTCAATGGAGGTGAAGTAAAGGACTCGTGCATCTCATATATTGGTATAAATAATTGGGGGGACAAACGCCTTTTTATGCTTTGGAGTACTTCCAAGTCCAACGTACCAATTGGAATGGCAACTTAACTTAAAGACCACCATGCTTGTAAAAGAGTCCAACGTCAACTTAAGTCCAATAAGTTAAGTTATTGCAGCCAATTAGTGCCGAGCCAATAAAGTCTTATTCTAGCTATTTTCTACGCTACAAATTTCCTCCAACAACACATTAAATATTTTAGATTTTTCGAATCTGGAAATTCAATGCATTCTTTTTCACCACTATAAATAAGACTCCACGTTGCCATTCAAAACCATCTAATAAGAAGTTAGTCTCCCAAGACAAAAAAAAAGTGTGAATTTTTCAGTATAAGTGTGTATAATCTAGTGTAATAGTAGGTTAAAATCTGTCTCACATATAGAAGGTAATGTGTGCTGTATTGTTGTATGATACTTGCTATATAGAGAGAATTTCATTTTTCGTGAAGGTCTTTTAAACCTCTTGACATTTTCCTAAATTTGCCTTCTTCGCCTTGCCACCTCAAACCACAGACAAAACCTAAACACGTACATCTAATTATATAATAATTAAGTGAAAAATTGAAAGCATAAATAGACAAATGTTCATATAAATGCATAATTATTAAAAATGCAACGCCAACTCAGATCCAAGTCTTGGCCCAACAAAGAAATATTATCTAAGGTAATTAATAGGTTCGATCTAAAAGACCAAATTCTAGAGTTTTCTTACTCTAGAAATTTCCCTCTAGAATTCTTTTTGTTCTCCATCACTTGGAGAACTCTCGAATGTTCAAAGATTAGAAAATTTCAAACTTTCTACAATCTTTCATCAACTTTTATAAATAAATGTGTCTATCACCATCTCATGTATCCCAAGCAAAAGTTAGTCTCCACCACTACAAAGAGAATCTTCTAGTTGTGTTAGCTAAGGAGTGTGTATTGTAAGGATGTCAATCGTGTCGTGTATATAAGCTTTATGTGTTGTGTTGTACGTATCCGACCTATTTAATAATTGTGTTGCTAAAGTTTTGTTGTATCCAACCCGTTTATAATCGTGTTTATACGACACAACCCGTTTATACAAGATTATTAAATGAGTTACTTCGTGTACATGTTTAACACGACTATCGTTTACACCATTAAACAATAATTCGTACACAATTAGTTCTGTTTATTACACGAATACCAAATTGCATGATTGCATATATAAGTATGTCATTCAGTTCATAAAATGTGTTCGTTATAACTTATATATACTTGTAGACTTGTCGGTATTAGTGGTGTAGTAATCGTGTACCTAATTACCTAATTACTTATCATGTTTTATCGTGTCTTAATCGTGTTAATTGTTTTTGTAGCAGAAATCCATATCCAATCCATTTAATAATCGTGTTGTCACATCCAACTCATTTATTAATCGTGTTCAAATTTTCAATCCATATCTGCTAAGTTTGTGTCGTGTAATCGTGTTTCGTGTATAATTGACAGTCCTAGTGTATTGTAATAGAGAGTCTTGTATAATAGTGAGTTTAGTTGTAAAAATAGTAGTTGTGAGTGTCTTACAAAGTAGATGATGTGTAAGTGTAAATTGTAGTATTATAACATTTATTGTTATAAAGACAAACCTACCTTTCATCTATCTTCGAGTCTATTCTACTCAACAATAATATTAAAATGTACAGTAATTATATTTTACTACCGTCAACATTTGTGAATAAAATTTATTGCATAGTGAAAATTCATAACACTTCAATAGTGTTTATTAGTTTGGTTGTCACATATCATTGGAAAATTTGGTAAATGAATGTAAGAAAATGTATTTCTTCGTGACACAATCAGTTAGGAAATTTATATGAACGAGGTGGCATCATATGTATCGTTAACATTATTTACAAGTTAAACCAATTGCTAAAAATGGTGCGAGAATAGAGTTGGAAGAAGAAGAAGATGTTATTGTTCTATGTAATGATTTGTTACATGAGTTTGGTGTATATTTATACAAGGTTTTGGAGCCGTTGGCCTCATTTATTGATTTGTGTTGAATATCTCAAACATTGGTCTTGAATACTCCATTCATCTTTATCGATCATCTGAATCGTCACCTTGGATATGCCAAGAGGCAACCACAACGGTAAGTTTGTTTTAACACCAATTTCCACAAGAGTAATTTGATAAATGTAATTCATTTATCTTGTGTGAATAATTCTCCAGCAACAATTGAATGTTGTGATGACTTAAACTTAATATCACACCACACCATACACATTGTACCGACGACTAAAATTTAACCCATTATATCATTACATTTGTTTACTTACATTTTTTGTCAGTAATATAATGTTCCATACCGTTGGAAATTGGTTTAAATTTGTTAATACCAGAAAAAACAAGGGAAAATGGTCGACCGGTGCTGGACACCGTTCATCCGATTTTTTCAGGAGCTTTCAAGGTGAAAAACGGTCGATCGGTGTTGGACACCGTTCGACTGAATTATCAGGTGCTTTCAGAAGAGAGAAAATGGTTGACCGGTGTTGGACACCGTTCGACCGAATTTTCAGGGACTTTTTGGAGTTTAGGAACGGTCGACCGACGGGAATTTTGGTCGACCGGAAAGTTGCGGAGAACTGAAGATAACCGTGGAGAAGTCAATCCAAGAGACCAAATTCTGGAGTTTTCTTACTTTAGAATTCTCTCTAAATTTTTTTTTGTTCTCCATTACTTGGAGAACTCTCGAATGTTCAAAAATTAGAAGATTTCAAACTTTCTACAACCTTCCATCAATTTTTATAAACATGGGTGTCTATCACCATCTAATGTATCCCAAACAAGGGTTAGTCTCCACCACTACAAAAAGAATCTTGTAGCTATGTTAGTTAGGGAGTGTGTATTGTAATAGAGAGTCTTGTATAAGAGTGAGTTTAGTCGTAAAAAGAGTAGTTGTGATCAATGTCTTGCGAGGTAAATAGTGCGTAAATGTAAGTTGTAGTATTGTAACATTTGTTGTTATAAAGACAAATTTACATTTCATCTGTCTTTGAGTCTATTCTACTCAACAATAATATTAAAATGTAACAAACTTATATTTATCATGTAAATTTCCTAATTGATTGTGTTACGAAGAAATACATTTTCTTACATTTATTTACCGAATTTTCCAATGATACGTGACAACCAAGCTAATAAACACTATTGAAGTGTTATGACTTTTCACTATGCACTAAATTTTCCTCACAAATTTGGCTTTACATAGTTGAAAATTCGATCATTAAATGCAACTGAAAACCTAAGACAAGGGCCGCAGAACGACTTGCATTTGAACCACTTTGAGAATTTAAATTATGGTTACCTCTGCATTAACCAGAAGGGCTTTGTACATGGTTATCGCTCTCTCATTTTCCTTTTGTTTTTCTTTTTTGATCTCAAGGCATTTTCCTTGAATCTTCTTTCTTGAAAACCATAACAAAATTTCTCACCTTAATAGATAAGAATCCAAAAATAAGAGTATCAACAGTCGAACCAAGGAGATCATCATTTGACCGTTTTCCACAAGGTAAAGTAACAGTCTTAAAACCAACAATTAATTACACCAAAGTCTGACTAACACCCGAATTTGGAGAATCTTGAGGCCAAACCAAGGTCTTCGTTGTTCGACCCTTAGATGAACATACTTGAAACTGGGTCAATGTATGCTCAATGGTCGGACTGCGAGGGTCTTGGTGTGACCGCTCTTGGGTAGACTGAGACATTTGTTTTGGGATGAGAAGTTTTGGGTTGATTTAAGGCTAACTACATGTGTCCTAAGATCATGAAAACTTGATTGTTTGCCCTAGAGATATCCTAGTTAGTTTGTGTGAGAGAGAGAGATCCAACCTCAAATACTCAAGTTTATGTAATTTCTTAAGGACCAAAAAAATATAAAGTTACAAATGATGCAAATCTTCATTCTTGAGCTCCTTCTCGACTTGAGCTTAGTTTTTGAACAATTTCTTCTTGAGCTTCATACTATTAAGAACGAGACAATGTATATAGTCTAACATTGTACGAATGAAGTATTGATTCAATATTTGAATTTCAAGGCATGGATCAATTTAGCACAAATATTAAGATTATGAATCTATAAACATCAAAATAAGTATGTTAATAAATCCAAAAACCCAAAAATCACCTCCTCCCATTGCAATCGTCGAAGAGCTGGGTGCAATTCAAGGTTCACATTCCACCAAGTCTACATTGTGTCGATCTCTTCTCTATTTCATTTGAGTGTGTGCTCTCTTACTTAACTATATATGTTGGTTGAGTTGCTAGGGAGACCGATAAGTCTGAAATATAAACATGCATGTTAGTGACGTGTTGTGGTATATATAGTTGCTAGTTGAGGCCTAGAGCTGTGAATATGTATTGTATTAAAGATCACCAACCATCCACATGACTTAGATATCATAATAACCATACTTCAATCTCTTCTACATATTGAGTTAATGAACATACGCCAGAAATGTTTAGATGTCAAAAAGCATTTTCCAAGCTACTTTTTTATGAGACTGCACCCTGCAGTGTTCCCTTGTGAGGCAGATCTCAGTGGATCTAATCTCGTCAGTATTACATGCAAAGCCTGTCTTACTAAATTTCAAAAAAAGAATATTCTTTCATGTGCATGGAAAGATAAACATAATATAAAATTTCCTTTTATTGCAAGTAAACAATAGTACAAATTAAATATCATCACTTTGATGCACATCTCACATGCAAAATATATAATTTTCCAGATCCACCAGTGTTTGCTTACTTGAATAATCTGCATGCATCAGGCAACTTGAAATAGTTTACACCACCGACCAAAAAAAACAGGTTAGGGGAATAACATTAATAGCATTCAAGTAAGATTTACTCACGAACAGAACAACTGAGTAAGCAAGCCAGCTTTCTAACACACCCAACATAATTATTACACCACACCAATGATTAAAAACAGGTAGAAATCAGGAAAAGAAAGAAAGCTGAGGAACAAGAAGTCCAGTATGCATTTAGTAGAGGGGTGAAGAACTGAAGATTGGTTGGCAAAAGGTCAAGCAACTCTCCTCTGGTTATATTATTAATATTGTTGACTATACTTAATAAAACTTGGGTTTCCCCACATTCTCTCTCATGATCCCATCCCATCTCATAAATCAGGACTTGTCAACCAATGTTTAATCTCTTCAAATGACCAAGAATTCATAACACCCGGTTCCTCTTTTTACCACTTGGAGATGAATAGAGAAAGATGTCTCATCCAGATGATCAACCTCTTGCATGCAAGGCCTTTTCAGTCACTTCCAAAACATGTACTTCTCCTATAACAGTTGGCAGCTTCTGTTCCTCAGCTTTCTGTCCCATCCTCCAATATATCCCCAACCCTCTGGGACCCTCCCTTCATTTCCTTGTCAACTAATTCTAATGGAACCCTCCAAAATAAATAAAAATAAAAATCCAAAAATAGGAAAAAAGAAAATGGGTCTTGATTCTCTCCCTCCAAGTGCAAATTCAAACTATGAATCTCATCTCATACAACCAAAAAAAGGCCATTTTAGATTCTTTTTGTTACAACATCCATTCATGCATGCATGCATGATGTTGTTGTTGTCGATGTTATGGAGTTTGTTTAATTCTTCCCCTCCCCAAGTGTGTTACCTCCCCAATCAAAGATGTTGCCAAAATTGTCAAGTGTCTTGTCCTCCCTTTGTTGTTGTTGTTGTTCTTCTGGCTTGTCCTCCATGAACCCCTTTGAGAACACCAGCTCCATTAATGGGTCGGGTTCAAGTTCCCCTAAAACGGCAAAAAAATCATCCCCACGGTTCGATAATTCCGGGAACATGGGCTTGTAATTTTGAGATAGAATGTGGTCTAGATCGCGATATTCGTTGATTGCGGTATCGACGGGGGCCTTCTCCATCTCCACATCCTCTTCTTTAACCGGACCGCTAGTGCTCGGGACTTCTTTGGGCTCTACTTGTTCTTCCCCACTTACTTGTTGTGGTGATCTCGAGTTGTGAAGAGATTGCTTGGGTAATATTATCGCAGTGTTTGTCTTTATGGGTTGGGTTCTGGTTGAGCCTGCTAGTGCATTTCGCTGAGTAGGCCATGGATGGTTGTGCTCTGATGTGTAGGTGATCACTAGCATGTTGGGGTCGGTTCGGCTCCGCTCCACTTGTTTCCTTGCCGAGCATCCTTTCGAACTGCTGCATCTGTAGTACCCCCTGAATTGCACATAGTTAATTTATTATAATTCCAACTTTCAAACCCTAATATAATTAGTTTAGAAAAATAAAATCTATGTTATCCTAATCATATATTATCCACAAAATGAGGTTGCCAACAATATTCTTAAAGGATCCAAATTAAATTTAGTATTTTATGTTGAGTGCTACTAATATATAATAATATTTCTTACTATTCTTCTACCAATTATTATTTGTGATTGCCATTGTTTAAATTAGTCTAACATGTTGCAGAGATGAAGAAGTCTACATGTTAGTGTTATCTTTAGGAAGAAGAATCCTACTTAGAAACAAAAGGGAGACAAGGAAAGAACACCATCCTTAGAAATCTCCCACATGTCTACTCCTTAATGTCATCCTCATCTCATCAAGGTTTCTCTTGGGCGTGTTAAACAAACACATTACGATTCCTCTAGACTCTCAAATAATTAATCTTCTAGAACCAAGAGAAGGAATCAGCAATACAATAAAGTCCCCCTCTAGGAGCCATTGACCTCTATGGACATCATATGCACAACAACTCTTCTTTTTTAACACTTAACTACTAGTAAGTTGTGTCACACAAAACCAACTATCCAATTAGTTTGGTTAAATTTGATGCTTAATTATGACGGGAAAAATAAAACAACACAAGGAGGATATCATGCATAGTGTTATACCTTGGGTAGGGAGAACCCTTGATTGGCTTCTGCCCATATTTCCTCCAAGCCCAAAGATCTGATGGAACCACTTCTCCACTTGGTCTACTTCCAGCAGCTGCCGGTGCTGGAATGCACACCACCTTCTTTGCTTGGCTTTTCCTGTGTGTAAAAGGAAAAAAGCAAAACGATATATACAAGAACTGTAAGGCAAGAAAAAAAGCTTTTGCATGTTGGTGTCTCCTTGACCTTATCTGCCATAGATCTTTTGGTGATTTTTCTTAGATTCTCCTAGAATTTGTGGGAAAGTCTATTTCTTGTGATATCTAGAAAGCAAACTCATAGATTTGGAGTTGTGGGTGATCCAAAGGAGAGAAGTGGTAGAGATGATAACATCTTGGTTTAGTCATTTATGCACCAAAAGTCTTCCATTGACACATGAAAGAAACACATATGTGCGTGTTTTGTTCACTCTTCTCATGAGTCGTGACACATGAAGTTTGTGTCACTTTATGCTTTTTATGACTTCAACCATGACAACCATATATATATATGTGTGTGTGGTCTTCGTCACTACATGATATGGTAATTAGGGTTCCATCCTATATATGTTCGAGAAATAAATTAGTTAATGACTTTCACTTGTAATCTAGATATGTTTTGAAGGAAGCATTAATAACTAATCTTCATGAACTTATTATATATGCTTAATATTGTAATAATAATAGTAAATGGGCATGTAAACCTAATTTGAAAGAAAACATGCACTACTGATTACCTTTTGAGGTAATTTCTAAATTGAAACATGTTGCGTTTGATCATCACTACAGATCCTCACCTCCGTTTGATTCCGGGCGTCCGCGGCGACGAGATCTGCAAGTCGGAGTGATCCATGCTGCAACAAGAGAGATTGTTGTTCAACTTCATCATATGATCACCCACTACAATTGGTGTAGGTCTAATATTTATCCCTCTTGCCAAAACATGGTCACCACCCTTGGCAACACCAGGAGAGATCTGAAGCACTCTAGAGAAAACATTGCAAGGCCTAATTTCGTCGGTACTGAGTATCGTCCGAGCACCGAGGAGATTACTCCCTCCGCCGCCGCCGCCATCCATAGACGGTGGTCCTTTGTCCCCTTGGATGTCTCCGGGCAAATCGGTAAGCAAGGGGTCCCGAAGATTAGAGAACGGGTCCCCGAAGCCATCGGGTGGATCGTCCGACGACCCCAACGGCAACGGGGATTGCCATTCAGACCCAACCATTGGGTTGCTCGTGACCGTTGCCCCACCGCACACGCTACTCGATCGGATTATGTCTCCTAGATCTCCTCCTTGGTCACAATTCTCCACCCTTTGCCAAAAGTGGCTGCACATCTTGAATCCCACAACGTACACCAATATTTGAAGTGGCACTAAAGCAATGGAAGCTCAAGTACTAACTAATTAGTTGGGTAATCTTTAGAAGAAAGAGAGGGAACTCAAAACACCAAACTCAAACCATGCACATAGTAATCTAAATCATTCCTCTCCCAGCTTCCTATCCATGTCTCTTTCTTGAGAGGTGGGCTTTCTAGCTTCTTTTGTTTGGAGGAGAGGAAAGCTACAGGCTCTCCTTAAAAACAAACTGAAGTGGTAGTTCAGGATGAAGGACTACTTTGATAGAGACCCTAAGAGCTAGAGAGAGAGAGGGAGATAAGTAATGTAAATCTTGAGGACTGTTGGGTGTGGATTTTAAAGTCCACTAGTTTTAACTCTTTCCTTTTGTTTGGTTTTGAGGCAACTAAATCCCTTTCTTGTTCCACCACCACCTCTCTCTCTCTCACTCTCTCTTACTTCTTCTTCTTTCTTTTGTGGTCTTTTCTTCATACGAAGAGACCTCTCGAAGTCTCCTTTTTAATACAAGGTGAAGTGAAAGAAGAGAGAGGCGCAAGTGGCCGCTTTTCTCGGCAAAGGTTTGCAAAAGGTATCTTGCTTCCCACCCCTCTTCATTTTAACTTTCTCTAACACCCTTTTTCTTTAACAAATTATTTACCCCTACATGCATATATATAGTTTAAATCTGCCAAACGTATCATCATATGATACAGTACTAATGTTTGTTGTTAATGATGGATGAGAAACGTAGTGTACGATTTCAAATGATACTAGTAGCATAATAATTTATATGTAAGGATATGGTGAGATTTTTTTCTTTCAATTTTTCGTCAAAAATGCTTAGACCGGCCTTACGTTACTTAGGCATTCTAAAAGAAAGTTCCATATCCATGAACACGTTAGAGGAAATTGGAAGCTTAGAACTTTTTATTGATCCACATGTGTTATATTATAACCACGGCTTTGAATCAACAAAAAAAATGGAACTTAAAAGAATTATTTTTTGTAGAATTCGTAACTGAAAAATTAAATTTAAACATTCATCAAATCAATCCTCCCATTCAAAGTTCTCAAAGGTAACGTAGCTAAGCCTCATTAGGTTTAACAAGCTAACTCAACTTGACCACCCGTCCAATAACTTCTTTCCATTTATTATTATTATTATTATTATTATCATGATGTCAGCTTGATATCATAACACACTTATCTAAGAATAATAAAGCTGGTCTTGGGTATTGTAGCTTGATTGAAGGTGCAATTACAAGATTGTGGAGTTTAAAGGAGAAAGGAAGGAAAAGATGATTTCCTCTTTCACTGGACGCACGTCTGCATGTTACCACTGCAGCCCACATATTGTAGCCTGTGACTATTCAAGTATTTAAGGCGTACGTGTTTTTTACTTCTTTCGGCTTTTACTGAAATAATCAATAAAACTGTTCACTTTACTTTCTGTAATAAACCCAATTATTATATTCTAACAAAGAAGTTACAAGACTATGATGTATGTATTGTGTGACATCATTTCAATGGTGGTTTGAGAAGCAAACGTGGCAGATAAATTAAGAAATATTAGAAACGTTATCACATTAAACAATACAATTATAAAATAACTATTGGCAATTGTCGTGCAAAAATGATCGATGCATGGTATCATGCATGCAACATAATTTAAATAAGAGTTTATGGTGAAGAAACTTCCATTTGATTTCTGCAACCATTCCCAGAGCTTTATTTATTACTAAAGGCATGTTTGACATTATAAATTTTAGTGTTTATCTTCTCTCCATCTAGTTCTATCTTCTCTCTCTTCGTGAATTGGTTTTAATTAATTGAACCATGACCTAAGCATGCTTGACCACTGAAGTGTCTTATATGTTTATGACCAAGTAGATTATGCTTTAATCTAAATAAAGGGAACACATATCTATGCCAAATTGTAACTTAAGGAGGTAGATTAAATATAATCTACATCGGTAAATGTTTTACTGTCGTTAACATAAACATGAAAGGATATATATATATATATATTTCAAATATATATTTCAATTGATAGACTAATGCCCATAATTAATTTTGCAGCATTCAATGTCATTGTACGGAGAGATTGTGGTAAGGGATATATGCTTAAGATTTTTTACCTATGCTTATGTTAGTGCGGAATTAACTGCCTTACAGTTTCGTCATGTTGACCAAATGTAATTGTTATAGGAATGCTCTTTTCTTAACACAATCATAACTTAGTCGGATGTATGTAGTTATCCCACGTAGTTAACAACAGTCACGTTATAGTTGACACTTGAGAAATGTATAAGTACAGGTATAGTATAGTGTATGCAACGCATATTAATGCTCTTCATACAGCTAGTTAAATGGAGCACAATTACTCCAATAACTAATTTAAGGGTGTATTTTCTCGAACCTAGTATAGATATTTCTAAAAAACATAAATAAATAAATACTAATGTTTGCGATCATAGGTACGTACTTAACCAATTCATTGGGCTACTATTGTACGATTTAATGATTTCAACATTTAATTCATGGCCTACAGTTGACACCAAAATGTGTCAAAAACCTTTGAATATAATCATTTAATAGATACCTCACGAATCATTCTCCCTAACAATTATTTTGATTCAAAACACCTCATATTGTTTAACTACAATCATGTAAGGTTTTATGCCTTGAAAACACTTGTCCAATTTTCGGTCGTCCGAATCCAGATTGGATGACCGATCTGTTTGGACATATCGAGTCGGTTCTAGAGGTTTCTGTCCGCACTAGTTCAAATGACCGAATGGACTTCGGACGTTCGCGTCCCAGTTGACAGAACCTGTTCATTTATCTTTAGATCCTCTTTGGTGGATGACCGTTTGGCTTTTGGCCATCTGAATATCCAGATTCGTTGATTTCCATCCCTTCGGTGGACCGTTTTGCAGATAATAGACTCTTCTAAGCCTTTACTAGAACTTCAAGTTAGGTTGATTGTTTGCCAAACGGTCGATTGTTGATTGCCATCCCTTCGGTGGACCGTTTTGCAGATAATAGACTCTTCTCATCCTTTACTAGAACTTCAAGTTAGGTTGATTGTTGGCCAAACGGTCGATCGTTCCTCGAAGTGGAGTAGATTATCTTTAGGGCAGTTTAGACATTTTCTTTCCTCTTTTGGGAAACCTAGACTTTCCTTATATATACCATTTTGTTGTTCTTAGGGTTTTAAGAGCTTTTGAAGTGTTGATCAGAGCCACCAAAATTTGGGAGAGGCAGGTTTAGCCACCATCAAGATTATGGTTTAGGGATTTAAGAAAAAAATCTAGTTAGGGGAGCTATTCCATCCAAACCCCAACCCATTCTGAGTATTTACTTCTTCGGGTTCTCCTTTCTCTGTTGTAACTCCACCACTATTTCATAGTGAAGCTCCGTTTGTCTCCGTCCGCAGTTCTTCCCTAGTTGGTTTCCACATAAATCTTGGCATTTGTGGTTTGCTATTTTTATTGCTCACTTGAAGTTAGATGCATGCTAGGTGTTCCCTAAATTGTCTAGTCTAGCTTCGTTTTGCATCTCATCACTTCTGCTCTTTTGGTCACCACTTATTTCCTAATAAATAAGATCGCCATACCTTTCAAAAGAAATATAAGATGGCTAGCTATGATTTCTACAAAAAAAGAGGTGTATTCCTACACAGGGCGCATGAGAATGCATGCTTCTACTTATAACCGATTTTTCCTCGAGATTGGAGAACGAAGGAACATACAAGTCTTTTAATTTACGGATTGGATGACTAATCAGAAAATGAGATAAATGTTATTGCATGTTATATACGGAATGATTCTGAAATCTGAATGTTGATTTACAGAAGTGGCAACAAGTTGGCTGTTTATTTAGTTTATTAGTTAAAACTATCAAGCTATTGTTTACTTCATAAAAAAATAAAAATACATAGTTGATAAGATTAGTTTTATATTTTAAACAACTTGCCGTTTATGACTAGTTTATTCTGAAAAGATTCTTCTTACAATAAATAGGACAGTTGAATAACACTAAGAGCATTCCTTAACGGAATAAAACTTCGGTCGATATTAATCGGTCATCCATGACCGTGAAATTTGTTTCTTTAACGGGAGGTCGTGAACAACCGGGTTGTCGACCCGGTCGTCTATTTTTAAATATTTTAATATTTTTTTATTTTTGTTTTGTTTTGATATTTTTAATTTTTTGTTTGAGTTTTTTTTAATTTTTTTTTGAAAATACGTTTTATAATTGTTTTGATTTTTTAGAATTTTTTTTAAATTTTTAAATTTTTTTACCAAGATGGACCCCGAAATGATGTGGAGGAAAGAAATAGGTTGTTGTGTGTTGTGTTAGGTTGTGGTTAAAAGGTGAATAGTATAGGAAAGAGAAGAAAATAGGTTGAGGAAAGAGAAAGCTGACGTGGAAGAGAGAAAAAGCTGATTTTGAAGAGAGAGAGAAAGCTAATGACTGGGTCGTCCATGTCATGATAAGGGATGTTCTAACACCTTCGTGACACAAGTAACCATTTATTTGCATTTTTTTATGGGTCGTTATACACGGACGCGCGCGTCACGGATGCGCCTTACGTGGATCTGTACAGCTAAGGTATTTTCTTTGAGTCAGCGTCCAGTCAGCGAAATTTCTGTTCGTGCGTTTTTGTCTTTTTAAAAAACGAAGGTTCTTTAAGTTCAACGATTCCTTTCCCAATACACAGATAAGACAGTGTGCAGACCCTATGACAGCGTGCAGACCCTTTATTCGTGCAGATCCTACACTTATCATAATATTTTTTATTATTAAGTTTTGTCCAGAAATGGAACTGAAAGTTTGTCCTGATTATGTAGAAAGTTTGTCCTGTTTATGTAGAATGGTTGTCCAGTTTATGTTGAAATTCATACTTATTCCGGACAGAAAATACACTTATTCCGGACACCAAACTTTCTTCTTATTCCGAACAGAAACACAACTTAATCCGAACAAACAAACAACATATTCCGAACAGATCCATAACATATTCCGAACAGACAAACAACATATTCCGAACATACACAACTTAAACCGAACAGACACAGAACTTAATCCGAACAGACACACACCTTATTCCGAATAGATACACAACTTATTCCGAACAGACGCACAACATATTCCGAACAGACAGACAACTTAATCCGAACAGACACAACTTATTCCGAACAGACTCACAACATATTCCGAACAGACACACAACATATTCCGAACAGACAGACAACTTAATCCGAACAGACACACAACTTATTCCGAACAGACAGACAACTTAATCCGAACAGACACACAACTTATTCCGAACAGACCCACAACATATTCCGAACAGACACACAACATATTCCGAACAGACACACAACTTAATCGGAACATACACACAACTTATTCCGAACAGACCCACAACATATTCCGAACATAAACACAACATATTCCGAACATACACACAACTTAAACCGAACAGAGACACAACTTACAACTTAAAACTTAAAACGAACAGACATACAACTTAAACCGAACAGACACACAACATATTCCGAACAGACATACAACTTAAACCGAACAGACACACAACATATTCCGAACAGACACACAACTTAAACCAAACAGACATACAACTTAAACCGAACAGACACACAACATATTCCGAACAGACACACAACTTAAACCGAACAGACACACAACATATTCCGAACAGACACACAACTTAAACCGAACATACACACAACTTATTCCGAACAAACACACAACTTATTCCGAACAAACTCACAACTTAAACCGAACAGACACACAACTTAAACCGAACAGACACACAACATATTCATGTCCCAATCAGAGAAATCAGGATCCCTGGGTTTTGGTGCGACTTCGTGAAGCAACGATGTAACCTTCATCTTGAACTTTCTCTTCTCTTGTTGGTGCGACTTCGTGAAGCAACGATGTAACCGACCCATTCACGCTGCTTACGTTGTGAAGAACCCTGGGAGTCGGCATCAGACGCTTATTCGACGTAATATCTTGCTCGAAATGGTGATTTATTACGGAGAGAGGTACAACATAAACCGAACAGACGTAAGTCTTCACCACGGAGCGTTGTACCTCTCTCCGGAATAAATCATCATTTCGAGCTACGGACACTCCAACAGGGCACCACAACATCTTTGCTGCACTGTTACACGAAAAAGAATGAAGAAGAAAGAAATAGTGTCATCGACCGTCCCATTCACGTTGTGAAGAACACTGAGAGTCGGCATCAGACGCTTCTTCGAAATAATATCTTGCTGGAAATGGTGATTTATTCCGGAGAGAAAGAATGAAGAAGAAAGAAATAATGTCATCATATTTGTATTTGCGTGGAGAGAGAACGTGCTGAGTTGAAACGCATTTAATGTGATTTGAGTGGACATCAGGAAGAAAAAATAAAAAAAGAAAAACATCCTTGCTTTGACCACGTAAGGGCTGACATGGATGTCCACGTATAGCGCGTCCGTGACGTGCAGCGTTTATCTATCATTTTCCTTTTTTTATAGAGACACGTATACTTATAACTTACATTAATTAACATGAGGCAAATTAAGTTAATGTGCAAAGTTAAACTATAAAACCCAAACAAGATTCGAGTCTTATTTATATTTCTACAAGTTGTAAGAATCATATATAAACAAATTTGTCATTTAAGAATATTAACTAATTGAAGAATTGCCTAGCATATATGTAATAACTATGGCTATGTAGCTTTTCTACCTTTTGCAGCTATGCTACGTACCCCAAACTAGGACAAAAATGGAAAATTGAGGTAAGCATGGTGATCCAATATAAAGCCTAGCATGTAATTGGAACTTTTGTTAGGGATGTAATATCCTGCTAAATGTAGTGAAGGTTGATTAAAGCTAACATTTGTTTATAAAGAAAATGAGTCTCATTTAGTTACATTTGATAGTAATTGGAATCCTAGTCAAGTAAGAAGGATGTTGGATCTGCCATTATGGGTACAAGTTGCACTTAATTGTTATCTGATCGGTTGAGTGACACGTATTTCATATGTACTGGGTAGTTATTTTTTAAAGAATGATGCGTGCAAATTATGAGTAATTATTTCACACACAAGTACGAAGTAGTCAAGTATGATTTTTAACCATAACAGCTAATCTAGAACTAGTAAGAAGAGAACTGAGATCGAGCTTAGTTGGTTAGACAAAGAAGGAGATCGGCTCAACAAACTCACACATGGAAATCCTAGCCGCGGAGAACACAAGAGATGGTGAAACCCTTGTTTTTCGATAGCTAAGGGTTCAACGACTATTGTTGTGTAGATGATTACATGGATATCGATCTAAATGTATTCGGGTCTTAAATAAACGAATCATGTCCACTCATCTAATTTTGTTTGTTACGCACATAAACAAACTAATAATGAAGCTTCAACAATAGAGTTAGTTAATAAAAATGTTTGGTGGACCAGAGACTCAATATATACCTCAGTCAACAGCCGAGTAGTTGAGTGACTTTGGCCCTTCTTAATCTTTTGATGCAGCTACTGCATGAAAACTTAGTTCAATCATCTCTTAATGCTCCCCTTCAAACTTGGTGATGGACCGGAGACCAAGCTTGACACAAAGCAATCTGAATTGATTCTTGAATATGAACTTTGTAAACACATCGGCAAGTAATTAGTTAGAAGAAGATACACAAGATGTCTACAACAAGCCCAATACAACTCTTTCACCAACATAGTAATAGTCCAACTCTATCTGTTTGCTTTTGCCCTGGAAAATCAGATTTGTATTCACTTGTAAAGCAAAAAAATCATCACAAAAGAGTTTAGAAATAGTTAGCAGAGGAATATATATGTAGATCCCGGAGCAAGTAGGTGACCGAAGTTAATTCTGCAGTCGCGATGGCCATAGCTTGATATTTGGCTTCCACACTTAACCTTAGACTTACTAGTTACTAGTTATGTTTAGACCTAAGGGAGAAGTACCATCAAGGTATCTTAAGATGTGCTTAACAAGACTAAAACAATACCAAGTAGGATTGTGCATATGTTGACAAATGTACTAGATAAAATGAGCTAAATGGGGTCTAGTTAACAAAATGGGGGTTGTAAAGGCCCCACAATCCACCTAAATAAAATAGGGTGGAGATTTGTTTTTATGGGTTTCCCAAAATTTTGCTCGTATTACCTTGTACATGTGACACATACCCATGTGTACAAAGTAGTTACTTTTAAAGTATGAATGGACACAAAACATGAGGTATTATGTTTATCAAATATGATAGAAGTAGCAAATTTGGGGAAAACTCATAACAACAGATCCTACCGGAAGAAAATTGTTGGATCGATGTGGGTCTCTAAATCTAATCAATTTTAAGATTTAATCTCTACTTGCTTAGCAAACAAAGATGCACAACGGAATTTAAACAAGCAAGCAAGTAAAGAAGGAAAATATGCAATTCACAATGGACACGGAAATTTTTATAGAGGTTCGGCATCCCGTCTACTTCCTCTCTTGCAAGCTCCGCTCGTGACTTCACTATCCGCTCCTCGTTCTGGGTCGGGAGACAAAGTCTTTACAATTCTTCAAACTCGCGAACAACACTCGCCGAGCTTGGCTCATCCTCTCACAACCCAAGAGGGAACACTTCGGACTCTCACCGAAGTCTATACTCTTTTTGTCTTGGGCTTTCACCAAGACTCTTGCTACTTGATAGAAAATTGAGTGAAACAACACTCTCTAACTTGAGCAGACTTTGAGTGTGATTTGGATATGATCAAATGTGTGAAAGTTTAAGGCTTGGAGTGTACGGAACTTTCTCTCTAGTGTATAGAACAAATAGAAGTGGGAGAGATGTTCAAATCCAGGTAGGAAATATCTATTTATAAGCTCCTAATGTGTTATAGCTGTTGTGATATAAGTTGTAGAAGTTTGTGTAAGAAACACAAAACAGAAAAGCACATATCACAGTTCTGGGTAAGTTCGGTCAACCGAATATGGTCAATTTGTCGACCGGAATCTGTCCAGACATTGAGTCCAAAAATAAAACAGTCGACCGAGCAGGGAACAATCAAACGAAAGCTGACTATAACTTAAGTTCACTTATGTGAACGATCAAACTAACAAGTGGGACGGTCGACCGTTGGAAGTCCAAAAAGTATGTCCAGGAAAGTCCCAGTGGATAAACGGCCGAACAAAAAGGTTGGGACGGTCGACCGATAAAAACTGGCACTACGGGGTTCTAGAAATGTCTAAGTTTGGTCGACCGAAACTAGGTCAACGGTTAACCGGAGGTCAAATGTATTTCTGGGGTATGGATAAAAATGTGAATACGACCGTTGACATGATACGACAAATCTAACGTCAAATGACACATGTGGACGGTCGACCGAAAAGGTCTCACGGTCGAGAAGTTAAAATCACTATCGGTTAAAAGATCAATCGGTCGAACGAAGGTGGTTCGGTCGATTGAATTGGCACAGGCAGTTCAAGTTTGGTTTAGTGATTTCCGATCTAAGTTTAGGTGACCTATTGAAGTCCAAATGATCTGATATTTTGTGTGACTTTTATAATGAACCTAATGTGTATGTGATTAGTTATTTACTCTAGTATGTTCAAGTACACAAAGTTCCTAAGACTCAAAAGAAATACAAAATTACATGTCTTCAATAGTTTGATTACATGTCTTGATCACGTGTAGATGTTAGCACAAAGCAATATATATGTTATGCAATATGTATGTCACTCTACATTTATTATTATTAAGATTATGTTGATTAAATCATCAAAATATGGATTAATGCCTAAAAGACAACAAAAATAATATCTAAAAATTGAGGATTATTAACATACTTCTTTAACTTAACAAGAAGACGGGTATGTAGAACCTTAGCCACGTTGAGATGATGTTTTTCGAGATGGAGTTTACATATAGTGTTGCTGATTGAGATGGAAACTATAACTGTCTCTATGAATTATAAGCCCAAGAAAATAATGAAGTTCTCTTAATCTTTCATGAAAGAGGTACTAGAGAGAGTACCAACAAACAATTCAAGCAAGACTGGTTGCTACCAGCAAGAAGCTTGTCATCCACATATATTTAAAGAATCATAAAGCCATTAGAGTTGTTGTAAATAAAATGAGAGGGAACATGGTCGTTACAAAATCTTTGATTATTTTAAAGTACTAAACCTATAAACCCAGGCTCTCAGAGCCTGTTTCAATCCATAAATATAATCACCTTATGAAGACACCAAGCACAGGAAGGATGCTTAGTGTCTTAAAAACCAGGACAGGACATGTGAACAGTTATAAGAGGCACACCATAAACAAAAACATTTTTTACATCAAACCATCTACAGACCAAAAGTAGAAGGAACTAAGGATACACAACGTCTAATAGTCACAGACATTATAACACAAGAGAAAGTCTCTAAAATTCAGTTCGTTACTATATCCTTTAGCAACGAATTTAGCTATAAGTCAATCTGGTACAATCAATATTAAACTTCATATTGAGGACCCACTTGCCCAATAATATGGATATTAGGTTTTCAAGAAACAAGAGACCAAGTTTTGTTAATAAATAAGACATTAAGTTCTTCAACCATGTCATATTTAATTTCAACCATGATGAGCAAGAACCTCTTCAACGTTGGATGGTTCAAATCTAGAGTAGTTAGGCCAGGTACTTCTTATATTAAGACATGAACAAGAATATAATCAGACTCGTTAGGAAACCTATAGATAGAAAAGCAACATTACTAAGGCCTAGCTAGTAGTTAAGTGACTTTCGCCACTTGATCTTGTAATGCAGTTGTTGTATACGAAGGCCTTGACCCACCATTTTCAAGAGTGAATCTCCTAACACTCCCCTCAAACTTGCTCATGGACGGAGACCAAGTTTGCCACAACAATTTGAATTGATCATTGGACAGAGATTTTGTAAATTCATTGAGTTTACCTGTTTCGCCATAAATTTCGTAGGTATATCTTTTTTTTTTTTGTGAGCTCTCTGTTAATAGATCCATTACCCACCGTTTGGACTCAGTTAAATATAAGTTAGATTATATGGATAATTTACGTAATGTTCCTAATCATGATACACATCTAGGCATTTTGACTCGGTTACGCTACTAGCCCTAAGAAAAACTACGTTTATAGACCTCGACATGTATGTGTATCGATCATGCTTTGAGTTGAATAAGTTTTGTTTAATGTTTCCCTGAAAGGTAAACTTTAGTGTACTCGTGAGATATGAAAAGATGTGATTATAATTAAAAGTCCTCTAGCAAAAGCTAACTTTCATGTTGCTTGCAGACAAGATCCACACAAAATATTAGATTTCTCTTTTTTCCGATTATGACGGGTCTAATCTGAAAAGGTGTCGATTTGATAAGGCATTTGGTCTTGATAATGAGCCTTCAAAACATTAATTGGGAACTATACGTGGTTTGTGCATAGTATATATTATACTGAGATATAGGCTACGTGCCCAGAAGTAAATATAGCCAAGTATGTCCCACCTACCCTTGCCTTTGACCATTTTTTTAGAAAAAACATGTTAAGTTATTCTCTTGTTCTAAAAAGTAACATATCTCCCTGTTAACATCTTAAGAGCACATTTAACAGAGCCCGGGTTACCCCCGGGCGCCCTGCACTCTCTCTCTGCCACGTCAGCTTCTCTCTCTGCCACGTCAGCTCACCCAACCCACCCAAAAAATCCCCTTATCCATGCCCAGGCTACCCCCACCCACCCTACACTCTCTTTCATCCACATCATTTCTTAATTAAACAAATTTAATTCTCACACAACATTTAACAAAATACATTATATATAAATCTAATTCTAATTACATTATAATTATAATTCGCGATATACTTATTATTACTATTAATTAATTAACAATATTAATCACTATTAAACACAAAATTTTGAATATTTGAATATTTGAATTTCGAAACGCGTGTGACTGCACAGTATACGCGTGATTGCACAGTATACGCGTGAATCAAAAGTAGTCCGCGTGAATCTACAGTATACGCGTGAAACAAAATAGTCCGCGTGAATGTACAGTATACGCGTGAAAGAAAAGTAATCCGCGTGATTGCACAGTGTCTAATTTTTTCTCTATATATACCCTACACAAAAATCACCTTACACCCCATATCTCTTCCACAAAACTCAAAACTCAACTTACATCCCATATTTCTCCCACAATGTCTTCTCCGGAGTACAATCGTTCCCCCCTCCTCCACAATCAAATCCGCATCCACGCTATCCACAACCATATCCCTCACGTCCATTTTACCAACAACCATTCCAACAACCCGACTTCTCCCAGTACGCACCACCATTCCCACCACCTGACCAAAACTCACCATTCCCACAATTCTCCCACTACGCATCCCCAGATCAAAACTTACCATTCCCACAATACTCACAATATGCACCACCATTCCCTTATAATCAACCGCAGTTCCAGATGTTTGGCCGACCCTTGTCTCAAAATAGCCGCCATAGTATGGCGAACACTGAAGATGAGGGTAACGACGACGATGAGTCCCCACCACGACACACCCCCACACCACCATCCCCACCTCCACAGCGTCGTCACCGCAAGCAAGTCCAAACTGCCAAAGCCAATCCGAAGTTGTGGACCACAGCTGAGGACGAGAGACTTGTCTCTGCATATATGGAAGTCAGTTGCGATGCGGTGACAGGGACAAACCAGAAGTCTACTTCATTGTGGACTAGGGTGAAACGTGTGTACGACATCTCCGTGGAAGGCACAGGCCTACCCGAAAGGAACGCAGAGTCCTTAAAAGGACGGTGGAGGAGAATCATACCTGCTGTGAACAAGTGGGTCGGGTGCTTCGATCAGGCATTCCGACGGAAAAGGAGCGACCAGAATGACGACGATGTTGTCCGACAAGCGCACGTGATCTACGAGCGAAATCATGGGCCTAGTAAATTTCTTTATTTTGATGCTTGGGTTATGTTGCGTAGGTACCCAAAATGGGAGAGTGTGATCTCCGGAGCTAATGTCGTGCGTGTTGACTGGGAGTCTCCGGAGTTGCACGATGAAAATAGTCCCCAGTCAGGAAGCCTTGGGAAAAGAAAGAGCACGGACGGCTCGAGGACGCAATCACCCTCGGATGCAGAAGAGCCGATGCCGGAGTCGTCTACACGCCCAGAAGGTGTGAAGAAGGCTAAGAAAAAGGCTAAGAGTGCATTACGCCCCGAAAGAGACACCGATGTTAGAGAACTTGCACAACAGATGCGATACACCGCCCAAGTCAGAGAAGATGGTTTCTCTAAGCAAGAGGAGTTAGCGGAAAGGAATTTCCAGAGGCATTTAATAAAAAATAAGTTGGACATGCTTCACTCTCTGATGAGGAAGGACAACCCGACGGAGAAGGATCAAAAAGTAATCGATAAACTTCTCGCCTGGGCAGAAGAGAATGGGTACGTGTAGTTTGATGTAGTATGTATTTCGTATGGTTTGTATTTCCCTTAGCTTGTATTTCGGGTTGTAGTAGTCCGTATGGTTTGTATTTCCCTTTAACATATGTTTGTATTTCGGGTTGTAGTAGTCCGTATTTCGTATGGTTTGTATTTCCCGTGGTTGTATTTCGTATTTTAGTATTATTAATGTATTGTTGTTATGGTATTGTTGTATTAATTTTTTTTCTATTTAACTTGAAATTGTTGGTTCTGGAAATTTCTTAATTTTAATCACTTACAAAAAATTATTATCCCACATTTATAACAAACACCCAATCCATTAATAACAAAACCAAAACAAAAAAAAAACCAAAACAAAAAAAAAATCCAATTTTTTTTTTTTTAACCAATGGGAGGGGGACACGTGTCCCCCTCCCATGGGCGCCCGAGCGTCTGCCCGGGACGCCCACCGCCCGGGCGGGTGGCCCGGGCGGGCGCCCCACGGGCGCCCCGCCCGTTAACGGGGGTGCGCCCGGGCGCCCGACCAGGGCGCCCGGGCGGGGCACCTCCGTTAAGGGTGCCCTAAGTGCAAGAATCTAAAAAGTAACATATCTCCCTGTTTACAAAGAAACTTTATCTTGTTTATCTTGTTATAGTGTTTGTTTGACATCTATTTTGTTTGAATGATTTCAAGTGCAAGAAAAGTCAAAGTCAAATATATCATATTCACAGATGTATTTCTAAACTTAAGTAAAATTTCATAGCTAGGTATCTCTCATGGTATAGCAAAACGTCTCTAGAGATTTAATGATGCACATGTTGGCCTCTTTCCGCATAACTAATCTTAAATCCATAAGCATATATGTAAGCGTGATTTAGACTTAGAATAGTAGGTAATAAAATTAAATAATCACATCGTAAATCTTAAAAGAAAACCCTTAATTAAAGCCAAATATATACGTAAGGATAAGTACAAAAAACCCACTCGCCTTCATTTTTTATCATTGACGTGACGTTTTGAGAATCTCTCATTAGTAATCCATGTGATTTACCAGAGTGACATACATCAAGTAGTCTACCACCGCTTCAAGATTTGGGGATCACAACCATGACAAGCACCAATTGTGTACCAAAATATCACCAATTTCCCTCCTAAGGAGGGGTTTGTGCACATGGATTCCGAGGGAATCTGACGGAAACGGAATTTGGATTCCGGTTGACTCCGGAAATGGGGCGTTTGTGCACGAAAACACGGATTCCGTCGGATTCTGTGGTATGTATAAAATTTTCTTTGAGTTTTCCGTCGCTTTGAGGTCGGAAAGCCACGGAAACCGAATTTTTTCGGTCGACCGTCAAACATTCGGTTCACCGAAAATGAATATAACGGACGACCGAACATATTTCGGTCTACCGAATTCGTAACTAGAATGACCCGTTCGGAGGACCGAACTTAGTTCGGTCTTCCGTTTACGTTCACCTTGAGGAAGTCGCATTTCGGTCGACCGAAACTAGTTCGGTCGTCCGTTTTTCTAATCCAAACTATTTTCCGACGCAGGCACAAACAACAGAATTCAGTCAAAGGGAAACTGTTTTCCACTGGATTCCGTTTTCCTCTGCTTTCCCGTTGACTCCGAAAATCACTTTCCGGAGCTTTCCGCGCCACTAACACCCCCTAAAGCTCCATATATTTCCCTCCACTCATGTCACCATTCTGTGGGCCTTCGCATCCATGATGTCATTCCCATATCTTTTTCTCTCTCTTCTCTAGGCTTCTCTAGGTTCGTGCCAAGTTGAACACATCTTTGTGAAACCCTAACACTGACCATCACCCCCTAGTTGTTAGCCTTCCTAGTTCTAAGGATCACATGAGAGTCAAACCAAAGCTTGATTGTTGACTACTCTTGTTAACTGAAACTGAAGTGGAACATGTTCCCTTACCATAGAAGTAAAGCACCAACTCGGCGTGCCCAACAATAACATGGCCCACCCCACATTAATCTTAAGAGATTTTTATATATAATTCCGAAAAAATCATATAATATATAAGGGAAAAGTATTCTATAAAACCAACAAAACAAAGTTCTCACCGTGAGAACCAACAATTACCTAATTCTTTACCAAACTCGATTACATAATGTCCAAACCTGATTTCTACCAAATACTTATTTGCTACCTCTCCTACTGCTAGGGACGAGGGGAGGAGGTTGACAAGGGTTAGGGTTAAGTTAAGGTATGTCCCGTTGCTTTAAAGGATTATGGTTAGGGTTGAGTCGATGGCGAGTGGAAGGAGGCTGCAGTCAAGGGGAGGAGGCCGGTGAGAGTTAGGGTTAGATTCGTCTAGTGGGTTTAGAGGATTAGGGTTAGAGTTAGCCAACAACAAACTGAAACCAGTGAGGGTTTGTTAAAATATCGGTTCACCAGATTTGATTGATCAGATTAGATCTCATCACCTCCATATCAAATCAGACAAATCACTCTTATAAGACAATGCTACAACGACTACATGAAATAGTAGAAAAACCAACGACTATACACAAAAATGGAAATCGGGATCTCCATATACCATCACTATTTTACCTTTCTGGTTATTGTACACTATATATGTATTCTCAAACTTGTATTCAAACATTACAATCAAATAAACATAAATCCGTCCTCCTCATGAGCTTCAATTTTAATATGGTATCAGAGCAATAACTGGGCCTCAGGAGGGGACGTTCATCACCGGCGACGATCTCCGACCGTCACCTCAGAAAATCAAAACCCATCATCACAGACCAAACCCACAAACCCACAACACATCATCGCGTTTAAGGCCTCGGACCAATCCAGACCATCCAGAAGCGGTTGAAGCATGAAATTGCAACATCCAAACCTCCTCATGGCCGAAGGGTCAACAAACACACCCCAACGACTGACCACCCAACTGCTACATGGAGCCAATTATCTCTCATGGGCACGCTCAATAACCCTCTCCCTCAGTGGCAAAGCGAAACTGGACCACATCACCGGGAAGACGCTGAAACCAACAACCGATGACACAAAAATAGAGGAATGACAGACCACCGACCACATGGTGATGACATGGATCCTAAACTCCATGCAACCACAGGTCGGAGAACTGTTCATCTACTCTAACTCGGCCAAGGAACTCTGGGGAGCAGTCAAAGAGCTATACAGGAAGCAACAAAATTTCACACATACATTTTGCATCAAGCAAGAAATCGCACAGACCAAACAAAACCAAAAGTCTGTCACTGACTATCTCGGAAGTCTCAAGAGCCGATGAGATGAGCTCGGAGTTTACGAACCACCGAGCACCGACCCAAAGGTGATCCAAGAACGACTCGAGCAAAACAAGATCTATCAGTTCTTGGTAGGGCTCGATGCAAGCTTCGAGACACTAAAATCCCAGATCCTACTATCACCAGAGCTACCGCCCTTCAACACAGTCATTGTGATGATACAACACGAAGAAACAATACGACAAACCATGACTCAACAATCAACCGAAAAAGAAAATCAAGCCTTCACTTCTTCTCGCAACCAAAACCACAATGGAAAATCAAAAACCCAGTTCGGGAAAAGAAAAGAAGAGCACTGTGATAACTGTAAAAAGCAAGGGCACACTAGAGATTGTTGCTGGTTCCTCTACCCCCATCTTAGACCACCGAAGGACGGGACGCTAGACCGGAGAGGGGATGGGGGAGGAAACCAGAACAGCGGCGCTGGCAGAAATCTCGCTCCAGGAAACCCTAACCCTAGCGGAGGAAGCAAATGGAGCAAATGGGGACAAAGCAGGTCGACCCGCGACAACATGGGATATATATCCGGTGTTCACATGGATCTTCTCTCACCCGAGTCCGACAAGTCTAGGCAACCGACCAACTTTACCGAAGATCCACGTGCAGCCCAAGCCAGCATGCAACAACAAGTGGGCCAAGTTATAGCCCATTTGAATAGTCTCCTCCAAAATTTTTGGTCAGATCAAAATCAAGGTAATTGCACAAGTATTATCTCTCTTAACAACTCTTTAAATTCAATCGCAAATTTTGTTAATACTAGAGAAACCTGGATTATAGATACATGAGCCACTGATCATATGACTGGAAATGAAAACTTATTGCGTAATATTCGTTTTGACCCAAAAATAAACAAACATGTTACTATTGCTAATGGGAACCAAGTAGAAATTAATGGTATAGGTGAATCTAATTTCTTGAATAACACTGCCCAAGATGTTCTTTTTATTCCCACCTTTACGTCAAATCTGTTGTCCGTTGCCAGGATCACTAGGAAATCAAATTATAATGTCATTTTTACACCCTTTGATGTGTTGTTTCAGGACCGAACATCCGGGAAGATGATTGGTAGAGGCACTCTCACAAATGGCCTTTATGTGTTAGACAATTCAAATAATTTCTTGCAAGCTAATAATGTGTCCTACCAGTCTTCTGAATTATGGCATAAATGGATGGGTCACCCGTCACAACTTGTTTTAAAGCAATTATTTCCTAGCTTGAATTTTAAATCCGAGTTATTTTGTGATATTTGCCGTCTGGCAAAACAAACTAGATTGCCTTTTTATTCCTCTACCATTAAAACAAAAAACCCCTTGGAATTAATTCACTCGGACATTTGGGGTCCAGCCCCGGTGTAATCATATAATAGTTTTAAATATTTTGTTACCTTTATTGATGATTTTTCTCGCACGACCTGGTTATACTTGCTTAAATCCAAATCTGATGTTGTTTTGGTATTTTGTGAATATGTCTCCTTTATAGAAAACATGTATGGCACTAGAATTAAAACTCTTAGGTCTGATAATGGCTCAGAATATACTAGCAATGTTTTCCATTTTTTTTTGAAAACTAAAGGCATTTTTCATCAAACTACTTGCATTCATACCCCTGAACGAAACGGTGTTTCTGAAAGGAAAAATTGCCATCTTCTTAATATCACTAGGTCCTTATTGTTCCAGAATCATGTTCCTAATTTTTTTTGATGAGAGGCTATATTAACTGTTGTCTATCTCATTAACCGTCTCCCTAGTCCTTTACTCCAGCATAAACAACCTCTTCAGATATTAAATGGTAGTTGTATGAACACCGATCACCTCAGAATTTTCGGATGTGTTTGCTATGTTCATAAAAAAATCGATAAATTCAACACAAATGCTGTTAAAACCGTTTTTTGGGCTATTCTTCTCAAAAAAAGGATACAAATGCTACGATCCTCAGGATTGTAAAATGTATATCTGTAGAGATGTCTCGTTTTTTGAAAATGTATCATATTTCGAATCTCCAAATAACAACTCTGCAGGTCAAGATCCTCCTCTTCCGTCTATGGATGTATTCGAAGAAATATCTCCATGTCCTGAGGATACCCCACATCCTTAGGAAGGAGGACACAAAAACACAGGTAATGAGAATACCTTGCACGAAGAACCACAGGAAGGGGCTCCTACGAGAAGGTCCACAAGATCAACTCGTATCTCGTCTTGTCTTCAGGATTTTGTTACTTATAATGTCGCTTACCCCATTCAGGATTATGTCTCCTACAATGCTATTACTCCTAACCACCAAAACTTTATAGATAAAATAGATGCTCACCAAGAACCTACCTCTTATCATGAAGCTCTTAGGGATCCCAATTGGGTAAAAACTATGAATGACGAACTAGAAGCCTTAAGGAAAAATTACACTTGGTCCATGGTTTCGGCCAAACCAGGCACCAAACCCGTATGATGTAAATGGGTATATAAAATCAAATATAATAGTAATAGGACAATTGACAAATATAAAATCAGGTTAGTTGCTAAAGGTTATACTCAAACCTACGTCCTTGACTATCAAGAAACGTTTGCTCCTGTCGCAAAAATGAACACTGTTAGGATCCTCTTGTCCATTGCCGTTAACCATGGGTGGAACCTTTTTCAAATGGATGTTAGAAATGTTTTTCTACAAGGTACATTAGAAGAAGAAGTCTATATGACTCCTCCTCCGGGCGTCGACTCCCCTCAAAATCAGGTTTGCAAATCACACAAATCCATTGACGGATTGAAGCAATCCCCTCGAGCATAATATGCAAAACTCAGTCACTCCCTTCTATCTTTTGGTTTTTCAAAATGTTCTGCAGATGCATCTATGTTCATCAAGCATTTCGATAATACCACCATCATTGTACTTGTATATGTTGATGACATCATAATTACAAGAAATAACGATAAAGAAATCAACTTAGTAAAATCTTACCTAAAATCTAAATATGACATAAAAGACTTAGGGTTCATGAAGTATTTCTTAGGCATCGATATTGCATATTCAAAGAAGGGATTATTTTTATCTCAACAAAAATATGTACTTGATTTGCTTCGTGAAACAGGAAAGTTAGGAGTCAAACCGGCTGACACACCTATTGAAACCAACCAAAAAACTAATACTACAGATGGAGAAACATTAGAAGATATAAGGCAATATAACCGACTTGTAGGAAAACTCATTTACCTAACAGTCACAAGACCTGATATCACATATATTGTTAGTACTGTTAGTCAATTCATGCATGCTCCTCGCACTCAACATCTTGACATAGTTGATAGAATCCTTAGATATTTAAAAAAAGGCTCCAGGTCAGGGAATATGGATGAAACCAAACAATTCTAACTCTATAATTGGCTATTCTGATGCAGATTGGGCTGGAAGCTTCGACCGGAGATCCACTACTGGTTTCTGCACCTTCGTGGGAGGAAACATCGTCACTTGGAGGAGCAAGAAACAAAACTTAGTAGCGAGATCAAGCGCTGAAGCAGAATATCATGCAATGGCATCCACCACTAGTGAGCTTATATGGCTAAAACAATTGTCAAATGAAATGAAGATACCGTGCCAAGAACCAATGCAAATGTTTTGTGACAACCACGCTGCTTGTCATATAGCGATGAACCCAGTCTTTCATGAGTGAACCAAACACATTGAAGTTGACTGTCACTTCATTCGAGAGAAATTACAAACCAAAGAAATTGAAGTTCCTTACGTCCAAAGTAAAGATCAGTTAGCAGAAATCTTCACCAAAGCTCTAAACAAGACGCACTTCCAAACCATTCTCAGCAAGCTAGGATCCTTCAATCTCTTTCGGAATCCACTTGAGGGGGAGTGTTAAAATAACGGTTCACCCGATTTGATTGATCAGATTAGATCTCATCACATCCATATCAAATCAGACAAATCACGCTTATAAGGCAATGCTACAACGACTACATGCAAGAATAGAAAGACCAACGATTATGCACAAAGATGGAAATCAGGATCTCCATATCATCACTATTTTCCCTTTCTGGTTATTGTACACTATATATGTATTCTCAAACTTGTATTCAAACATTACAATCAAATAAACACAAATTCGTCCTCCTCATGAGCTTCAATTTTAATAGGGTTAGGGCTTGGTTTGTCTCATGGGTAAAGGTGTGAGTTTAGGATGTCTTTGGATTTTGTGGTTCTCACAGTGAGAACTTTGTTTTTGTTAGTTCTCAGTTAGTAACGACCCTATATGTACATACGTACTTATGATATATATATATATATATATATATATATATATATATATATCTTTCAAACCGAATAAATGTAACATACACTCATTTTTTATTTTATAGTTTGTGACTTATGAGTCAAATAATATACTTTTATTAGAACCTGAAATCAAATTGCAATTGCATTTCAGTATGTTTATCTAAAGAAAACATGTCATAATTTTCTAGCTTCTTGAAAGTTGAAGATGATGAAATTAAATATTCAAAAACGAAATAATATTGTAAAAGCTACCAGTGGGCAATTTAATTTATATATCATCTTCCTTCTTTACCACGAAGTTCTTAACCATACACTGATACACATCTATAAATGGTTAACATGATGATGGTAGTTTCGGGGTTAGGTTAAAGAAACATAAAACGTAGAGGAGAGAATGAAAGATGCATGGGATGTTCTTTAAGAAAAAATAAGGAAGCTATGAGGACGACCTTTTTACTTTTTCCGTATATAAAGTAAGGTAAATTATACTTTACCCTCCAAGTTTGAGGTTGTAACACTTTACCCCCTCAAGTTTAATTTGTTACACTTGACCCCTTCCTTTTGAGTTTGATCCCATTTCAGCCGACACTATTAGTCTCTCTTATTTTTCTTCGGACAACTTTTTTTTTTACGAAATTACCATTTAGCCAAGCATGACAAAACCTTTCTCTTCTCCTTCATTTCACAACCACCTTCTCTCCAAAAACCTAGTTCTTTATTATTTTCTTTAAATGGAGAATCTCAACCCCAATCTCGTACATGTCTAGCTCTTCGTGTAACGTCCCCGAATAAACGGAAATTTAAAATTTAAACAAATATTCAAAAGGCATCAATAAACACATCTCAGGGGAACGCTGCTGATAAAATATGTCAAAGGTGCACCGTATACAAGAGTTGTCCAAAGTATGACTACATCAAAATACAACATACAAAAATACGAGTAGTCATAATAACCTCTAAATAGACACGATGACCCGACTCTTAAATGTACTCGTCCTCAGTCACCACCCTACCATCACCCGAAGGGGACCCTGGAATAAAACATAAATAACAATGTCTAAGTTTCCATAAGGAAATCTCGTATGCCAAGCCCATCTACATGCACATGCAATACATGACCTAACATAATAGTATCATGGTAAACATAAGCATAACAGATCATTCCCCAAACGGGTCATCAGGTCATAAGTCATAAAAATCATTTCCCCAACCGGGGTTCATTAGTCATAAGTCTAGTTTTGGACATCCGTAGATACCCACTGGAAGCACATGCGGTCATACGGAAAGTACGCGACACACCCCCACTCACAACTACACTAGTCATATGGGTTCGGTGAAGATCACACGTACTTCCGAGTCATCATCAATCTGATCAGTGGTCGAAGACCACAATCCACCAGAGCTGTCACTCTGGTCGGTCATAGTCACTAGTCGTGCCACAACTGGACGATCAATCTGCCGGAACAACATCAGTCGGTCATTTCCGCCGCTACACAGGCTAAGACACAAAACTCTGTTTCACAAGGGCTAACAGTCATCTCCTTCGCCACAAAGGCTAAGGTCGTCTCCTTCTCCACAAAGGCCAACAGTCATCTTGCTCCGTAGAGCCATATCATATAGATCATGCAAATGGGAATATGGTCGCATAGGTCTACAACCTAGGTCTCAATGCACATGTCATATCATGGGAACATCATCCGTAAAAGAAATCCACACACCAACGCATCCATAAAACAAACATACAATTTCATTTCTCCAACGATCGACCGAAGAAGGTCATACGGTCGACTGGTTGGTCGTTAATACCGGTAATTGGTTCGAACCACAAAATAATATTAAATATCATATTCCCAATGGTCAAACGACAATGGGCTTCTGGTCTACCGAAAAACAACAGGGACTTCAACACTCCTCTAAGTCATCGTCGGTCGACCGAAATATGAATCAGTCGAACCTCACTTAAGTCATCGGTCGAACGAGATCTCAGGGCGGTCGACCGTTTTGAAGTCTACACCCCAACCGACTTAAAACATGTATGATCGGTCGAACATGTCAATGGGCAGTCAGCCATTTAGATGGCCAACACCCCTAATCGATCTACAATAGTGCATTTGGTCAAATGGAAAATGAGCCCCGGTTGACCAAAAACATCCAGGGTCTTCATATTCTCGCTCAAAATGTATAAACGGTCGACCACCCAATGTATCGTTCGACTTGTGCGAGAGATAACGCCCAAAATTACAATACGACAGGTTGACCGAAACAGAGCAGAAACTCTATTGCACTAACTCCGACGAGCTTTTCGGCCTACCATCGAACACTCAAACATTCACACAAGCTTAGGTGAGCATAAAAGCAAGGCTTGACATACCTGAAAGCTTGGAAAAACTTTTGAAGAGCAACTACGATACCTCCATCGGAATGAGCGTATCTCCGGTGACCTCTACACCCGAACGCGATCCCCACCACCTTTCCCTTGAACTCTGGCGAACATACAAACTCGACTCCAACGAAAACCGAAACTCCTTCCACCTTCACCTCTTGATCCTCCTTCTCAGCAAGACTCATTATCTTCTCACGATCAACACACTTCTTCTTCTTAGCAACTTCTTCCTTCTCTTCTCTCAAACTCTTCTTCTCTACTCACTTCATTCTCTCTTCAAACAAAACAAACTCACAAGCCATCAATCATCTTCTCCTCAACTCAACTCCTCCTTTTATACCCCCACAAACATTTCAAGCTTTCCTCCACCACCGTACACCTCACCCTTACAAGCATCACATCACCCCTCCACCTAAGACACCAAAGCCAATTTGCCAACCATAACCTTGATTAATTCCATTAAAAAGTTTGGGTTCTCACACTTCGAACTCTTGACACTCTCCAACCGGTTGTACTCCTCCATCTCCGCCACCCCCATCGTTATTGTCAACAATGGATTTCTGACACTAAAGTGTCATTGTGGCATTGTTGCGCCTATACATGTTTCTTAGATGCAAGAGAACCCGGGTCGTAGATTTTATGGATGTGCACAACGAAGGTGGCAAGGTTCACTTTTTTTGAATGGGTGGATCCCTCATTTCCCAAATGTGCTCGAGAGGTGATTTTAACTTTAGTTGCAAGCAATTTTATGCTTAAATCTACCTTAAAGGAAGGGACAAAGCTAAATGGTGGTGTGAAGTTGACAATTAATTGGAGGTGTACCTTGAATACTTTGCTTGGTTACTAGGTCTCATTTACATGTCCTAGGATCGTGGCCAATAATCTTACATATAGAGGAGAGGAGACTTTGGACAAAAGGTGGAGATGAGTAAGTGGTAGTTCTAGCGAGATGGTAGAGAGTTTTGGCATGCTCAAGCTCAATCCGATGGACACATCCTTAGGGCTAGGGTTTTAGAAGATGCAAGAGAGAGAACGATGGGGTTAGGAGAGGGTTTTAGGAAATTGGGTTTTATTTTATGTTATTGCAAAACTTGGGGGAAGGGTAATTTCCTAAAAAAATTTGTTAATTGTCTGATAGAAAATAAGAGAGACTAATAATGTGGGCTAAAGTGAGATCAAACTAAAAAAGAAGGGTTAAGTCTTACAAATTAAACTTGACGGGGAAAGTGTTACATACCTTAAACTTGAAGGATGCAAACTGTAATTTACCCATAAAATAATGTTTCCAAGGCAAGATTTACTACTCAAAGGCATGGGACCATAAACAATGTACGTAGTGTTAACATAAAACAAGAAGACTAGATATTTATTATCATATCTTGCAAAAAATTCATTATTTTTTCCTTAAGGAGATACATGCAATTGTTAATGACCTTAGCCAACACTTGCACCCTAAAGAATAGCAAAATGTAGAATTTATGGAGAGAAGCACACCCATGCATGTTCAAGCATATGAGCAAACAACCAACACAATCCCACTAGTACTAAGTAACAAAGTTTGCAGTGAGATTCTCTCTGAGCGGCATCCATGTGAAAATACGTACACCTTAAACTAATCCCAACCATTAAAACAAGCAGTGGATCAAATCTGTAAAGTCGTGAGAGAGAGAGAGGGGAGGTATGGGGTGGTATGGTTGAGGTGTGAGAGTATGGTTGAAGGTATGGAGGGGTGTATGGGGTAGGTGTTAGGTTTTGTTATAAAAACCAAAAGCTAACCATTTTGTCCCCTTTGTTGCCCATTTTGACTTCCACCCAAACCTCACCCTTCCCTTGCTTCTGGCGGACCAGGAGGAGAGCTTGAGCACCGGCGACGCGGAGAAGAGGCGCCGTAGGAGGGAGCTCGAGAAGAAGAAGCTAGAAGCGACGACGGAGGAGGAGGAGCTCGCGGCACACGTCTTCTTCGCGGTGAAAGGTATGCCAAGTCTTCATAGTAACTCCCCAAGAGGTGTGGGAGTGTAGGGGGCGGCGTTGGTGTTGTTTTCCCCGGTGAAACCCCACTGAACCAAGGTTGAAGACGACTGGTTCGGTCGACCGTTGTGTGTCTCGGTCGACCGAACAGCGTCTAAATGATGCCTGTTCAGTGGCGATATTGTAGTGTTTCGGTCGACCGTGTGAGGTTCAGTCGACCGCTATTTAATAAAAATAACTTGCTGCCCGAAAACGGTCGAACGACGTCTGTGTGACGGTCGACCGTTTATGCCAAATTTTAGCGGGAATATTTTATAAGGGTTATATTAGTCCGGTCGACCGGTGGTTGTTCGGTCGACCGATTCCAGTAGATAGGTTAGACAGACCTTCGGCCGACCGAGTGTGTGTCTCGGCGACCGAACTGCGTAAAGTCGGTCAAGAGCGTTGACCATCTAAACGGTCGACCGTTCTGGATCCGGTCGACCGACCGCGTGCAGTTTTCCTGTAGTGAAGTGCCTGTTGATCCGGTTGACCGAAAGAGTTTCGGTCGACCGAATGCTGTAGGCAGGATTCAGGCAGTTTTCCTTATCGGTTGAACGGACCCTGGTTTGACCGACAGGATATATATGTATATAAAACGTATAGCGTAGACCTTCCAAACGGTCGACCGCTAGATTTGACCTTGTTCGACTGGTGGGTTGAATTATCTTTCCTTGGTGGATCTATCCACATACGTGACGTCGAGCAGAGGCGACTACCGGTTGCCGAGCCCACGGTCGATCACCGGACCTCGGAGCTACGGATTTCACCTACGACGAGAGCGTATTTCTGTTGGACCCCTTGTGGATGCCGGTGCGGCAGAGAGGGATGCCTGCCATGCCTGTGTGGGTGGTAGATGCCTTCTTCCCTGGTGGGGGAAGGGGATGCACTTTCCCTGTGGAGGAAAGCCGAGACCTCCTCTTGTTGGCCTGGATTGGCAGGGGGGATGCCTCCCTTTGCCCCTGTGTGCGGCTGGGAGATGAGTGCGGCGACCCCCCTCGTGTGGGCCTGGATTGGCAGGGTGGGGGATGTTTCCCATGCCCCTGTGCGCGGCTGGGAGATGGACCGTGGCGGTTGGGGCATTCATTGGGCCCGAGGAGGATTGCATTGCATGAGCATTCTTGGCATTTCCATCTGTTTTTCTGTATATATAGGAGATGTTGGCATACGGGGTTCCTTTCGGGAACTCAGGCAGATTTTATGTTTCATTTTCAGGGAGCAGGCGGTCTTAGGTTGGTGGTGAGCGAGGGGAGTGCCTCCGGGATCGGGTCCTGTCGCTTCATCTTTTTGTAGAGGTAGTGATTACTGTAGTTATGTATTAGACATGTAATCACTCTTTTGACACTCTGTATTATGACTTCCACGTGGAGATATTTTATATATATATTCTGTTGACTTTTCCAGTAGCGTGCCCTTGTTGACCGTTGACGGTCGTATGTTTATGTTTTAAATTTGAAAAATTTCTTCCGCTGTTTCGGGACGTTACAACTTGGTATCAGAGCCTTGATCCCGGCGTATTTTGCAAAGAAACCACCATCGAGTTAGTATTAGAGTCTAGAGGTCCATTGCATGCATTCATGATCATTCTGATGTGAGTCTTTTTTTTCTGTAGAGTGATGCCTCCGAGACGGGTTGTGCCTGCGGTTGAGACTCGCAGTTCGAGCGAGACCGAGAGAGAGGAGGCCCGGGAGGCAGAGCGCAGAGTCCTGTTCGACACCGTGGAGCGGTTGAGTGGGATGTTAGAGCGCCAGGCAGCGCAGAGTGCGCAGGCGGGGGCCGGTGCGATGCACGACCGGTTCATGAGGCAGCACCCTCCGACCTTTGCACGACCGGTTCGGGGAAGTCGGGCAAGAGGCCCCGGATTGAGGGAGCAGGGGCGCCGCAGCCAGAGGTGTGCAGGAGTTGTGGCAGGGTGCACACTGGGCACTGCTTTGGGATGGTTACTTGTCATGGTTGTGGTCAGCAGGGCCACTTCGTCAGGAACTGCCCTAGCAAGGGCGCTGGACCGAGCAGACCTCTGGGACTTCCGAGTGTCAGTGGCGGCGGAGCTAGGAGACCTGCAGCACCGCAGTAGGGTCAACGCACTGGACGAGTCTTCACTATCCAGGCAGAGGAGGCAAGGGACGCCAGCACCGTCGTGGAAGGTACACTTCTTGTGGCAGGTTTAGCGGCTAGAGTGCTTTTTGATTGTGGCGCGACACACTCGTTCATCTCGGAGCGATTTGCGGGAGTGTTGGGCTGTACCCTTGCGATGTTGACTGCCACTTTGGAGGTCAGCACACCCCTGGGTCTGGTGGGCACTGTGGGGAGCTTCATCCCCGGCGCCACGGTTGTTTCGGGAGACCAAGATTTTCTGGCAGATCTGGTCTTGCTACCGATGGAGGACTTCGACGTTATTCTTGGGATGGACTGGCTGTCCCGGCATGACGTGCGTGTCCTTTGCCGTGAGAGGAAGATTTTGATTCCGAGGATGGGGTTGCCTGATATCATGATTAGAGGAGTCAGGAACAGAGGAGGCCGCATTGTGGTGTCAGCTTTGAGGGCTCAGAAGTTGATGCAGTAGGGTTGCAGAGCGTTTCTGGCGACGCTGGTTGTTCCAGAGGCTTAGTCTCCGAGGCTGGACGAGATAGATGTGGTACGGGAGTTTACAGAGGTGTTTCCAGATGATATTCCAGGATTGCCACCTCCGCGAGAGATGGAGTTTTGCATTGAGCTGGCAGCAGACACCTCACCGCAGTCGAAGGCCCCGTACAGGATGGTGCCCGCGGAGTTGGCAGAGTTGAAGAAGCAGCTACAGGAGCTGATGGAGGCTGGATTCATCAGACCGAGTGTCTCACCTTGGGGCGCGCCAGTGCTGTTTGTTAAGAAGAAGGACGGGTCTTTGCGGATGTGCATTGACTATAGGATGCTGAACCAGGTCACCATCAAGAATAGGTATCCCCTACCTAGGATTGAGGACCTGTTCGATCAGTTGCAGTCAGCGAAGGTCTTCTCTAAGATCGACCTACGCTCAGGATACCATCAGCTGAGGATCCGAGAGGAGGATGTCCAGAAGACTGCATTCAGGACCAGATATGGGCACTATGAGTTTTTGGTGATGTCTTTTGGGTTGACGAACGCTCCGGCAGCTTTCATGGATCTGATGAACCGGACGTTCAAGCAGTACTTGGATAGTTGTGTCGTTGTCTTTGTGGATGATATCCTGATTTACTCACCCGATGTGGAGCAGCACAGAGAGCACCTGCGGATTGTACTTAGCATTTTGAGAGACCAGAGGTTGTATGCTAAGTTTTCGAAGTGCGAATTCTGGTTGGACAGAGTCGCATTTCTAGGTCACATTGTTTCTGCAGAGGGGATTTCAGTGGATCCGGCGAAGGTAGAGGCAGTGACTGAGTGGAGAGCCCCTACGAGCGTGACGGAGATCAGGAGCTTTGTTGGATTGGCGGGTTACTACCGTCGCTTCATCAAAGACTTCTCGAGGTTAGCTCCACCTCTGACTGCCCTGACGCAGAAGGGAGTCGCTTTTGTTTGGTCCCAGAAGTGCGAGGACAGCTTTCAGGAGCTGAAGAGACGACTGACGACAGCTCCAGTTTTGACTCTGCCGAGCGGCACAGGAGGTTTTGTGGTCTACAGCGACGCATCAGGCATTGGTTTGGGTTGCGTGTTGATGCAGCACGGGAGGGTGATTGCATACACGTCGAGGCAGTTGAAGACCCATGAGAAGAATTACCTGACGCATGACTTGGAGTTGGCAGCCGTTGTGCACGCACTGAAGACATGGAGACACTACCTGTATGGTGAGCAGTTTGAGGTGTTCACCGATCACCAGAGTCTAAAGTACCTCTTCTCCCAGAAGGAGTTGAATATGAGACAACGACGTTGGTTGGAGTTCATTAAGGACTACGATTTTACCATCTCCTACCACCCAGGGAAGGCGAATTCAGTTGCAGACGCCTTGAGTAGGAGAGTGGAGCTATCAGTTGCTGGCATGTGCCTTCAGGAGTGGAGACTGCTTGAGTCATTGGCAGAGTGGAGGCCGTTCACTGGGGACTCTGAGGGAGCAGAGATAGCTGGGTTGCGGGTAGAGCCATAGACCGTTTCACAGGTAGTACAGGCGCAGCATGAGGATGATGAGTTGGCCAGTTTGCTGGAGTTGACTGCCAGAGAGGGGTCAGATTTCAGTGTTGGGGTCGATGGAGGTCTGAGATTCAGAGGGCGGATCTGGGTGCCGAGGGTTGATGGGATGAGAGATGACATCATGGAGGAGGCACACAGAGCGAAGTACACCATCCATCCAGGGAGCACGAAGATGTATAAGGACCTGCAGCGGAACTTCTGGTGGAGAGGCATGAAGAAGGACATTGCAGAGTTCGTGAGTCGGTGTTTGGTCTGTCAGCAGGTGAAGATCGAGCACTAGAGGCCAACTGGGCCTATGCAGAGTATCGATCTTCCGGAGTGGAAGTGGGAGCACATGACGATGGATTTTGTCACGGGGCTACCGAAGACGTGGCAGTTCCATGACGCGATTTGGGTGATAGTCGATAGACTGACCAAGTCCGCGCACTTTCTGGCCATCAGGACCACCTTGCCTTTGGAGAGTCTGGCGAAGCTATATGTAGAGGAGATCGTCAGATTGCACGGAGTACCGGTGAGCATCATCTCTGACAGAGATCCGAGGTTCACATCCAGATTTTGGGGGAGTCTGCAGCAGGCACTGGGGACACGTCTGAGATTCAGTACAGTTTTTCACCCTCAGACAGACGGTCAGTCAGAGAGGACTATCCAGACCTTGGAGGATATGCTGAGGGCTTGCACGCTGGACTGGGCTGGACACTGGGATGAACATCTACCTCTGATCGAGTTTGCCTACAACAACAGCTACCATGCTAGTATTGGGATGGCACCGTATGAGGCATTGTACGGGAGGCCGTGCAGATCGCCGGTATGCTGGAGTGACGTAGGCGAGAGGCAGTTAGTGGGTCCAGAGCTTGTGCAGATGTACGCAGAGAAGGTTGACCTGATCAGGAGGAGGTTGGCTACAGCACAGAGCAGACAGAAGAGTTATGCTGACCGACGCAGACGGACTTTGAGCTTCAAGGTTGGAGATCACGTCTTCCTGAAGATATCACCAGCTCGGGGAGTGATGAGGTTCGGGAAGAATGGGAAGCTCAGTCCGAGGTATGTCGGACCTTTTGAGATCTTGGACCGTGTAGGGGAGGTCGCCTACAGAGTTGCTTTGCCACCACAGTTCTCTGGCCTTCACAACGTCTTCCATGTTTCTATGTTGAGGAAGTACGTTGCAGACCCGACACATGTGATAGAGATTGCAGTGCCTGAGATCCGGCATGACTTGTCACTTGAGGAGAGGCCAGTTGAGATCATCGATCGGATGGACCATCAGCTCAGGAGGAGGACCATTCCGATGGTTAAGGTCAGATGGCAGCATCACAGTGAGCGCGAGACCACCTGGGAGATCGAGGAGGAAGTTCAGAAGCAGTATCCGGAGCTTTTCGGTGAGTTACCTTTCTGATTTCGGGGCGAAATCCTTTTAAGGAGGGTGGATTGTAAAGTCGTGAGAGAGAGAGAGGGGAGGTATGGGGTGGTATGGTTGAGGTGTGAGAGTATGGTTGAAGGTATGGAGGGGTGTATGGGGTAGGTGTTAGGTTTTGTTATAAAAACCAAAAGCTAACCATTTTGTCCCCTTTGTTGCCCATTTTGACTTCCACCCAAACCTCACCCTTCCCTTGCTTCCGGCGGACCAGGAGGAGAGCTTGAGCACCAGTGACGCGGAGAAGAGGCGCCGTAGGAGGGAGCTCGAGAAGAAGAAGCTAGAAGCGACGACGGAGGAGGAGGAGCTCGCGACACACGTCTTCTTCGCGGTGAAAGGTATGCCAAGTCTTCATAGTAACTCCCCAAGAGGTGTGGGAGTGTAGGGGGCGGCGTTGGTTCCGTTTTCCCCGGTGAAAACCCACTGAACCAAGGTTGAAGACGACTGGTTCGGTCGACCGTTGTGTGTCTCGGTCGACCGAACAGCGTCTAAATGATGCCTGTTCAGTGGCGATATTGTAGTGTTTCGGTCGACCGTGTGAGGTTCGGTCGACCGCTATTTAATAAAAATAACTTGCTGCCCGAAAACGGTCGAACGACGTCTGTGTGACGGTCGACCGTTTATGCCAAATTTTAGCGGGAATATTTTATAAGGGTTATATTAGTCCGGTCGACCGGTGGTTGTTCGGTCGACCGATTCCAGTAGATAGGTTAGACAGACCTTCGGCCGACCGAGTGTGTGTCTCGGCGACCGAACTGCGTAAAGTCGGTCAAGAGCGTTGACCATCTAAACGGTCGACCGCTCTGGATCCGGTCGACCGACCGCGTGCAGTTTTCCTGTAGTGAAGTGCCTGTTGATCCGGTTGACCGAAAGAGTTTCGGTCGACCGAATGCTGTAGGCAGGATTCAGGCAGTTTTCCTTATCGGTTGAACGGACCCTGGTTTGACCGACAGGATATATATGTATATAAAACGTATAGCGTAGACCTTCCAAACGGTCGACCGCTAGATTTGACCTTGTTCGACTGGTGGGTCGAATTATCTTTCCTTGGTGGATCTATCCACATACGTGACGTCGAGCAGAGGCGACTACCGGCTGTCGAGCCCACGGTCAATCACCGGACCTCAGAGCTACGGATTTCACCTACGACGAGAGCGTATTTCTGTTGGACCCCTTGTGGATGCCGGTGCGGCAGAGAGGGATGCCTGCCATGCCTGTGTGGGTGGTAGATGCCTTCTTCCCTGGTGGGGGAAGGGGATGCACTTTCCCTGTGGAGGAAAGCCGAGACCTCCACTTGTTGGCCTGGATTGGCAGGGGGGATGCCTCCCTTTGCCCCTGTGTGCGGCTGGGAGATGAGTGCGGCGACCCCCCTCGTGTGGGCCTGGATTGGCAGGGTGGGGGATGTTTCCCATGCCCCTGTGCGCGGCTGGGAGATGGACCGTGGCGGTTGGGGCATTCATTGGGCCCGAGGAGGATTGCATTGCATGAGCATTCTTGGCATTTCCATATGTTTTTCTGTATATATAGGAGATGTTGGCATACGGGGTTCCTTTCTGGAACTCAGGCAGATTTTATGTTTCATTTTCAGGGAGCAGGCGGTCTTAGGTTGGTGGTGACCGAGGGGAGTGCCTCCGGGATCGGGTCCTGTCGCTTCATCTTTTTGTAGAGGTAGTGATTACTGTAGTTATGTATTAGACATATAATCACTCTTTTGAAACTCTGTATTATGACTTCCACGTGGAGATATTTTATATATATATTTTGTTGACTTTTCCAGTAGCGTGCCCTTGTTGACCGTTGACGGTCGTATGTTTATGTTTTAAATTTGAAAAATTTCTTCCGCTGTTTCGGGACGTTACAAAATCGACTAACACAAGTTGCGATATTAGATTTGATGTTAGTAGGCATTTTCAGGGTTTGAATGTATTTAAGTTGGCTGGAGTCATTCTTGTCTCAGGTCTCGATGCTTTTTTGTGATGTCATTGAATACGTAGTGCATTGGTTTTCATAAAGGCTGTTGTTGTCGTTAACGATTATATATTTTGCTGGAATTCTTAGTTAAATTACTCTAAATCACTTTTTAATGAAATTTTGAGTATACCTTCCTTGAGGGAGGGGAGTGTTGAAAATTGGTTTAAATTTGTTAAGGTAGAAACATGTGAAAACGGTCGACTGGTGTAGGACACCGTTCGACTGATTTTAACAGGTGCTTTCAGATAGGATAAACGATCAACTAGTATTGGACATCGTTCGATCGAAAATAACATGGACTTTTCGAAGTCAGGAACGGTCGACCGACGAGGCATTCCGGTTGACGGAAAGTAGCGGTTACTAAAGATACCTGTGGAGCGGTCGACCGGTAGGAAGTCGGGTCCACCGTTGCCTACATTAATTTTCTACACGTTTTCTATATGGTTTATGAGTCTATTTAAGGGCTCTTCAGCCCTAGTTTGTAAACTAATGCACGAATTATTTTCTTGAGAGAGAGATTGGGGCTAGAGAAAGATATAGAGTATTTTTTAGGACAAATTGCCTTAATCTACTTGTAATCTCGGATGTTTCTCTTGTTGGAGAAGCAGAAGAAGAAGGAAGAGAAACACGCAGGATACCCCCAAAGGACGCAAGCACGTTGCCGAACCTTGTAAAACGAGTGTGTCATGGTTTGCTTTAGGTGTGCATTCGTTTATTTCTTGTTTCTTTCATCTTGTGTGTGTTTGTTGCTTGAAAGTTTTGGAGAGAACCAAAAGTTTAATTTTCGCATTCAATATTCGTGTTCCGTTGTACGTTGAATCCGTCGTTTTCGTAGTAACATTGTTAGAATCTCTCCAAGAAGCTGGTATCAAAGCCAGGTTGTTGTTGGACATGTCGGATGACGCGAGAAACTTCCGTGTGGAGAATTCACTAGAAAAGTAAACTTTTCAACCTAGCAAAGGAGGGTCCATGCGTTAATGTCACAAACAAATGAATTCTTGAACACTTTGGATGGTGTTGAGAAGACGTTGTGGAAGATGACCGAAGAGAAGTGGGAGATGCTGAATCTCCAGGCGATAGGGATCATCGAGTTTTGCCTCTCTAATGATATTCTCTTCGAGGAATCGACAGCTACAACGGCTGAATATTGGAAACTTTTTTAGGATAGGTTTATGATGAAAAGCTTGGGCAACAAGTTGAATATGAAACGTCAGTTGTACGCACTTTGGATGAGGGAGAACACACCGTTCGTTGATCGTCTATCGATGTTCAACAAGTTGATTGCAGATTTGACCCAGCTGGGCATCAAATTGGAAGATGAAGACAAAGCAATGATCTTTTTGACGTCACAGTCGGACTCGTTTGAGAATTTGGTGAACACGATCATACGGGAAGGATTCGTTGGTGCTAGAGGAGGTCAAGGGCATGTTGATCTCTTTTGATTCAATGAAGAATTCTGGTAGTAGCTCTTCTGACAAGGGTGAAGGACTGATCGTCGCATCAAATGGAAGGGGCAGGACGAGTAACAAAGGAAGTGAAAACAATAAGGACTGATCGAAATCAAAGGGAAGAAACTTTGAATGTTTCTTTTGCAAGAAGACATGTCACATGAAGCGTGACTGTAGAGCCTTTAAGGAGGCGCATCAGAAGGGTAAAGTCGTTTGGCTTGATTCCGCCAGCGTGGTGCAGACGTCCTGACAGTTTGCGTTGCAGGTATCGACAAATCATCAACAAGATGAATTTTGGATACAAGAGCATCATAACATATGTGTCCGGTTAGAGAGTGGTTTATATCCCATGAACCACTAAAAGGAGCGATCGTTGGTATGGGCAACAATGTGTCATGCACTACCGTCGGAATTAGTTCCATACAGGTTAAGATGTTTGATGGATGCATTCGAACGCTGACGGGTGTGCGTCACATTCCAGAGTTGAAGAAGAACCTGATATCTCTAGGAGAGTTGGATATTCTTGGGTGGATATGGTTTGGGCGGACGGAAAGGTCAAGGTCACTCATAGAGCGATGACAGTGATAAATGGAACCAAGGTGGGCAATTTGTATTGGATGCTGGGAAATGCAGTAGTAGGAAATGGTGCCGCAAGTGTTGCACAAGAAGAATACAACACTGTACTTTGAAATTTGAGGTTTGGTCATATGTCAGAAAAGAGTTTGTGTGAGCTACACAAAAAAGTTTGCTGAAGGTTGTTAAAATTGCAAATTGGATTTTTGCAAACTTTGTGTCTTCGGTAAACAGCACGGGATTCGATTCAAGGTGATCCACAAGACGAGAAGTATATTTGGAGTATGTGCACTCAGACGTCTGGGGACCGGCGCCAGTTCTGTCAAAATGTGAAGCCGAATATTTTGTCACATTCATCGACGACTTCTCGTGGAATGTATGGGTTTACTTTCTGAAAAACAAATTTGATGTTTTAGAGAAGTTTAAAGCATGGAAGGCCCAAGTAGAGAAAAGTACAAGAAAATTTGTTAAGTACTCAAGGACATATAATGGAGGTGATTACACCTCAAAGGAGTTCAGGAGTTTCTGTGAAGAAGAAGACATCACGAGGCATTTCACTACACCACGAAGTCCGGAACATAACAACGTAGCTGAAAGGATAAACAAGACATTGTGTGAACGAGCAAGAAGCATGCGGCTTCATGAAAATCTGTCAAAGGATTTCTGGCTGAAGTTGTAGATCGTGCGTGCTATCTGGTAAATATCTCACCGTCAACGACACTTGGTTTAAAGACACCTCAAGAAGTGTGGACATGTGAGCCATATGATCATTCAAGGCTGAGGATATTTGGATGCAAATCTTATGCGTTGGTTGATGAAACACAATGATCGAAGTTGGATTCAAAATCGAAGGAATCTATTTTCCTTGGTTACGATAGGTCAGTGAAATGATATAAGATTTGGGATCCAGTGGGAAGAAAATTCTCTTGAGGAGTAATAAAGTCTTTGATGAGACATGTTTACTCAAAGGCCTTGAGGAGAAAGAGCAGTAAGATGGTTCTATGCAGGGAGACGAATCTGAAGTGAAGGTCACGACTTTAGGGGGTGAATCGAATGAAGAAATTCAGCAGGAAAGAATCGACTCACAAATAGAGGAAGAGCATGAGCAGGAGAGTATTCCTTAAGGGAGACAAATGAGGATCACTAGGGCACCGTTGAGGTATAGTCACGATGATGCTAGCATTGTGTTTGCACTTGTTACCGAATGTTGGGACCATTGCACATTCAATGAAGCTATTGAGCAAGAGGACAAGAACAAGTGGATGGTGGCCATGACCAAAGAGACGTAGTCTCTTCATAAGAATCAGACTTGGGAGTTAACGAAGCTTCCAAAGGGAAAGCGCACGATTGGTGCAAGTGGATCTTCAGGAAGAAAGAATGGTCAATTCTGAATGAGGAGTTAAAATACAAAGCTGGGTTGGTGGCAAAAGGATATGCTCAAAAGGAACGAGTTGATTACAACGAGATCTTCTCACATGTTGTAAATAATACATCTATTAGAGTGTTGTTATCCATGGTGGCAATGAATGACATGGTGTTAGAGCAAATGGATGTGAAGACATCATTTCTTCACATGCACATAGAGGAAGAGATCTATATGAAGTAACCAGACGAGTTCATTACACAAGGCAAAGAAGGACAAGTGTGCAAGTTGAAGAAGTCACTCTACGGGCTGAAACAGTCGCCAAGGCAGTGGTACAAAAGGTTTGATACATTTATGTTAATGAATGATTTTGCACGGCGTGACTATGATAGTTGTGTTTACTTGCGGAGTCTCAAAGATGGGTCATATGTATACTTGCTATTGTATGTTGATGATATGTTGATCGCGGCGAAGGAGAGGAAGCATATAAATGATCTCAAACAGAAACTATGTGGGGAGTTTGAGATGAAAGACATCGGGACTGCAAGAAGATTAACGGTATGGAAATCTCCAGGGATACCGAGAGAGGTGAAATCTTGCTCACACAAATGAGTTATATTCAGAAAATCTTTGAGAAGTTCAATCTCGAGAATGCCTAGCATGTTGCCACATCGGTAAGCGCTCACTTCAAGCTCTCTTTGAAGTGCAACCCCTCTACGGAAAAGGAAAGGAGAGATATAGATAGAGTTCCATATGCTACTACAGTCGGATCCGTTATGTATGCTATGATCTGCACTAGGCCAGACATTTCACACGCAATTAGCCTCCTGAGTCATTATATGACTAACCCATGAAACCATTGATGTTAGCTTGAAGTACACTAGAGATGGAGCACAAAGGCAGGTGGTGGGGTACATTGATTCAGATTATGCTGGTGATCTGGACAAACGGAGGTCCACAACAGAATACGTGTTCACTTTATGTTGAGGACCAGTGAGTTGGAGGTTTGTTCTCCAACATACTACTACGTTGTCTACGATGGAAGCGGCGTATATGACAATGGTTGATGCCGGAAAGGAAGTTATATAGTTGAAGGGTTTCGTAAGCTCTCTGGGGATGGAACAAGAAGTGACCATGTTGCATTGTGATAGCCAAAGTACAATTTATCTAGCCAAAGATCAAACGTTCCACCAAGGACCAAACATATTGAAGTAAGGTACCATAAGATCCGTTAATGGATCGAGGAAGGCCAGGTTATTCTCCAGAAGATTGATACAAACGAAAATCCGACAGATATGATGACAAAGGTGGTCAATCGGGAGAAGTTTGAGTTGTACTCGAAGCTTCTCAATGTCCTTAGAAACAGAGAAGGAGGAGCACTCCTGGGGTAGCACCAATGGTGCTTCTTGGAAGCACATCTGAAGCGGGTTAGAAGATGACTCAGGTAACAAATTCAAACCAAGGTGGAGATTGTTGAAAATTGATTTAAATTTGTTAAGGCAGAAATAGTCGAAAACGATCGACCGATAGGACACTATTCGACCGATTTTAATAGGAACTTTCAGATGGAATAAACGGTCAACCGGTGTTCGACACCGTTTGACCGAAATTATCAGGCACTTTCGAAATTAAAGTTTGTTCGACCGGTTGATGCATTGCATACATTGCATCATATGTCTTTCATTTAGATTAATTTTATATCAATAAATGCTACTAAGGTATGTGTTTAGTCTTATTTACAGAATACATAGACCTGAATGCAAATTACCCATATCCCGAGCATAAACGCGTGCAAGAGACTCATTTCTGTCATACAGACCAAGTTCAAGATTATCGGGTTCAAATTGAAGTTCATCCAAGCATAAACGCATTCAAGACCTAATTACAAAAAAGCCAAGGACTTAAGCACAAAAGTAGCCAGAGACTTAATTGCAAAGAGCTGAGGGCCCGACTGCAATTACAAGTACCAAAATATTAATTTGGAAAAGTTCTAAAGAAAAATCAATTGGGATCTCCAAATATATGAAGAAATAAATTCGGAGCTCAAAAGAAAGGAAAGAAATCTATCCAGACGCGCAAAGGACATTTAAATCATACCATAAACACACAGGTACTTGTACAATATTACTTGAGTTTATGTTGAATCATTTATCATGTAATGCTTTATAACTAATGTGATTTATTATAAGTTTCAGATTTCTCTAAACAAAACCCGACATCTAAACCTCCACCCGTTGGACCCTCATCCATATTTGCGGCGGATTAGCCAAAAAGGTGGCGATTCCGCCGCACCCGATGTACAAAATGCGGCGGATTAGCCGCACAAAAGTCGATCCATGTGCTCAAATTTTTACCAATGTTGTATTGACGCGTGTAATTTTCTTTTATATATTGGGATCTCCGGTTGAGGCTATAAATAAGGCCAAATCTTGTATTGAAACGAGTCTTAGTTTTTATTCCATACTTTAGTAATAAAATTCTGTTGGTTTATTTTTGTGTTTTTAGTTTTCTTTTGTAGTTTCTCTAGGACCCCTTCTCCTTCTCTTCATCCATGAGTTTCTAACTCTCTCCAAAGGGTGGGGGTGATGGATTTAGGGTATGAGAAGAAGAATGATGTTATTATTTTAATTTCGTGTTAGTATATTTTGATTACTTGAGTTTATGTTGAATCATTTATCATGTAATGCTTTATAACTAATGTGATTTATTATAAGTTTCAGATTTCTCTAAACAAAACCCGACATCTAAACCTCCACCCGTTGGACCCTCATCCATATTTGCTTTATTTTCTTTTGTTCTTGCTTTAGATAATTAAAAACCAAAAATCTCAAACCAAACTTATTTCTCTCTCTTTCTTTCCTAAATCGAAAATCACAAAAATAACAATATCTCACCCTCCTTGTGTTCGACCCGTACTTGCCACGTCTTCATTGACGTTGTGCACTTGTGGTATAAATTTAATTCTCATCACCGGTGTTGGACACCGTTCGACCGAAAATAATAGGGACTTTTCGAAGTCATGAACGGTCGATCGACGAGGCATTCCGGTTGATCGGAAAGTAGCGGTTACTAAAGATACATGTGGAGCGGTCGACCGGTGGAGAAGTCCGGTCAATCGTTGCCCACATTTTCTATATGGGTTTATGGGTCTATTTATGAGCTCTTCAGCCTTAGTTTGTAAACTAATGCACGAAATTATTTCTTGAGAGAGAGATTAGAGCTAGAGAAAGATCTAGAGTGTTTTGGAGGACAAATTGCCTCAATCTACTTGTAATCTCTGTTGCTTTTATTTTTTATGGAGAAGCGGAAGAATAAGGAAAAGAAACCCGTAGGAGACCCCCCAAGAATGCAGACACGTTGCCGAACCTTGTAAAATGAGTGTGTCGTGGTTTACTTCAGGTGAGCATTCGTTTATTGCTTGTTTCTTTCATCTTGTGTGTGTTTGTTGCTTGAAAGTTTGGGAGAAAACCAGAAGTTTAATTTTTGTATTCAATATTCGTGTTCCGTGATGCGTTTAATCCGCCGTTTTTGTAGTAGCATTGTGAGAATCTTTCCCAACAAGGAGCATATGCATGCATGGTTGGATTTGAACGATTTATATATCTGATTAGATATGAGAAGGAATCTAAAGAAAGTTGGACACGTGTGGGTCGATCAGTTGGAGGTTTGGAGGTTTATCATTGGAAGCTGTGTTGAAATTTGCAACTAAAGGATGTTGTTTAAATTACAAATATATAACATGCATAATTGTATGTTGATTAACAATCCGAATACAATTCTTATAAAACCAATGAATATCACCGTGGGGACAAAACAACGAAAAATAGACACATGTTAGGATCATAATACACATCGACCAAGCTGTATTTTAAAAACTCCCGTTAGAAAAATTATCACCCCCACGTACATATATGATGAGTGCAATAGCTTTCTCCAAAGATAGAATGGTCACAACGTCTTTGGTGGTGCACTAAAGCTGTAGACGAACCATGAGAGCAGATCAAGACCCGCACGGTGATCATTTGAAAATGATGGAGAGCAGGAAGATGATTGTTGTATTCTTCTTATTTTCAATTTTATATATACACAATTCGCAACAGCCTGAATAATTGAGAACATGGTCTTAGTGGCTCCACAAATTTTTAACCGCCAAAAAGAAATATTCTTACAAATCAATTCTTTGTCAAAGACAATATAATATAAGCTTCCCAAAAAAATGAATGCACACAAGAAAGAGAACATCGCACCGCACTAACCATGTGTCTGCTGCATTCTCTCAACCAAGTACAATTTATATAAAGCCAATGAACATCACCATGAGGACAAAACAACGAAAAACATACACATGTTAGGATCAAAATATATATACACCTCAACCGAGCTGCATTTTTAAACTCATGTTAGAGAAATTATCGCCCCCACGTACATGTACAATAAGTGCAAGTGCTTTCTCCCAAGATAGAATGGTCACAACGTCTTTGTTGGTGCACTCCGACGGTAGACGAGCCACGAGAGCAGATCGACACTCATACGGTGATCACTTGGAAATGATGGAGAGCTAGAAGATAATTGTTGTATTCTTCTTATTGTCAATATCCATAGAGCAATCAAATATATATATACACAATTCGCAATTGCCCGAATAATTGAGAACATAGTCTTAGTGGCTCCACAAATTTGTAGCCGCCAAAAAGAAATATTCTTTACAAATCAATTCTTTGTCAAAGACAATATAAGATAAGCCCCCCAAAAAATTGAATGCACACAAAAAATAACATCGCACCGCACTGACCGTGTGCGTGTGTGCTGCATTTTCTCAACCGAGTACAATTCGTTTAAAGCCAATGAACATCACAATGAGGGCAAAACAACGAAAAATAGACACATGTAAGGATCAAAATACACCTCGACCGATATGTATTTAAAAACTCTCGTTAGAAAAATTATCGCTCCCAAGTACCGGTATGATGAGTGCAAGCATTTTCTCCCAAGATAGAACGATCACAACGTCTTTGTCGGCACTTTCCGATTGTAGACGAAGCATGAGAGTAGATTGAGACCCGCACGGTGATGACTTGAAAACGATGGAGTGCAGGAAGATGGTTGTTGTATTATTTTTATGTTCAATATCCGTATGGCAATCAAATATATACACAATTCGCAACAACCTGAATAACTGAGATCATGGTCTTAGTGGCTCCACAAATTTGTAACCGCCAAAAAGAAATCTTCTTTATAAATAATTCTTTGTCAAAGGCAAACTAGTAAACGTCACTATGAGGACAAAACAACGAAAAACAGACACATATTACGATCAAAATACACCTCGACCATGAGCGCAAGCGCTTTCTCCCAATACACATTCTCTCAACCTCTCCCTCTCTCTACCCCACGAAAGAGTATGAGAAGCCTAGGCATATAAATATTTTTTCACTTCCCAAACTTCCCAATGTGGGACTGAGGGAGAGAATCTCATGATCCACATTTACAACTCAACATTAATATAAATTGAGGTTAACCCCAATATTCAATAGTCCAACAAAAGAAGATCATATCAAAAAAGTAACAATTTTGTAAAAACTACTTTGGTCAAATGAGAATTGAGAAATCATACAAGCATGTCCTCTAGTAGGGTTGGTGGGTCATGTTCCCTTGGGTATGAGAATGGATGGATCATCAAACAACAAAAGAGAGATTGATATGGGTAAAAAGCGGGTTATGTCTAAGTTATTAAATGTTAGGACTTGTCTCCCAATTCCAACTATTCACCGATGAAAAAGGACATGCTATTAGTTGTTAAATATACGATCCATTCTTTACATCCAATCCAACAAACAACAATACATATCGAGAATCTCTCTTCTTATTCATTTGGGGAAAACCCTCCATAAACAAACTAATCATGAGAGAATTGGGCTAGACGGATCTAATTATCGACTCGATAAGGTTAAACGCCAACATATTATGTCAAATCTAGTCAAATAAAACCTATTACAACCATTCCATGACCTTATACATGATAATGCTATACACGTACGCTAATACTCTCCCTCAAATGAGAGAATAACCATTAGAGATTTTGAGCTTGGACAAGAGGAAACGTTGTCGACTTGTTGTTCAGTGTTGAGCTTTTGGTCTGTAGTCTGCAACTTGTTCATGATTTGTTGATACTGCTCTTGACTTTTGACATTTAATTGTCTATTTATAAGTTAATTGAGATTGGTTTTCTTCTTGTGTGATATTAGTCGTGCAATGCTTGTGAAGCTCATTTTATTGTTAACAGTTTTTTATCCCATTAAGTTTCAAAGTGATTAAGAGAAACAAGATTATAAAGATTCTCTTGATCAAGTTCGGATTGTGTTTTTGCTCAACTAATTTGAAATTACCATGCATTCTTGGTGACAAAAGAAAAGAAAACAAACTATCAAGAAAGGAGGAAGAAGATGTTGTACAAATATACCTAGACCAATTGAACTAGTGAAGACATTAATCGTCCTTGAACTATCCTTGCTCTGATATCATGTTGAAATCTATGACTCGGTCTTTGATCAATGTGCAAATCACTTTGTTAGGCTAGTTTAGGCAATTATCATTTTCCTAAGATTTTTTCAGTACACACTAGTGCAGAATAGGCTTTACTCGTCGTCTTATAGACGTCGGCCGTTGTAAAGGACGACGTCTAGTAAGGATAGGACCGAATAGACGTCGGTCTTGGTAACGACCGACGTCTATTGTGTACTATAGACGCCGGGTGTAGGAATATCGAGTTTAGCCGACGTCTATAGGGTATAGACCTCGACCTATAGACGTCGGTTGTTGGAGTACCTTGTGCATCCGACGTCTATAGGGTACAGACGTCGTCTTATATATACAGCCGACGTATATGCTTTAGGTATAGACGTCGGTCTATATGAATGCCGACGTCTATGTATAGACGACGCACACATAAACGTCGGATCTGAGAGTGCTTATATACGACGTATATAGCTCCGTACATCCGACGTATATTCCATTTTCTGTAGTAGTGACACATGGTAAAGGACTAGGTATCAAAGGCAATGAAGCTAGTGTTCACCATCTAAACTCTTATCAAACTTAAATGACTCTTACATACGTCACAAGTAATTTGTATACAGAAAATAGAAAACCTATTTTGGTAAAACAACATAAGCTTACCTCTCCATGACATCATCTGAACTTGCAGGGACATTATCATCCGGAGAAGAAACTAAAACTTACTGACCTCCTTGTCCTTTTTGTAGGTGCACATGCACATACGAAATCAACCAAAGTTAAGTGCCCAAATAAAAGGAATTCTCCTCAAAACCATGAAACCCTACAGATATATTAACTTAGAAAAAATGCTTATGGGAACTAAAACACACTACACTACCCCATTCTAGTGTTTTTATGAGTTTCATACACAATCCTCTATTTAAGTTCTAGAAATTAGGACTTGATAAGCCTTGGGAGGTGTGTCACGTGCAACTCTCCTACATACGACAAAAATGAAGAGGAGATCCTAATATTCAAGAATTAAAAAGATGCACTTTGCTTCAATAATTGACAATTTTAAGATAACAATTCTTAATTGGTAGGGGGTCCTTCATGGAGCTAGGTTCATTTTTTAAGGTTCACAACAAAAGCAATAAGAAACAACCTTGGCTTTATCTTGTTTCCATTGAGCCTTTTGTGTTTCTCTTGATATGAACATTTCATAACAAATCCAAATGAATTACAACTACTAATTTTATGAGATGTATCTACACATAAAAATTCCAAGGATTCTGAATTTGTGTGATGTTACTATTTGATATAATTACATTTGTTTTTTAAAAATAATACCACAAACAAATGAGCTCCGCCTTCCTTCTACTTTGTTTCTGTGTATACGCAAGATTTACCAAGGGAAAACTAGAAAAACTATAAAAAGTAATTAAATGACCTGCGATTCTTATCCTAAGATAATTTTAACATCAACTATAAAATTTATCACCTTTCTGAACTAGACTCCTTAGAACTATATCTTATCATATGAGAACTTAGAAACCTTCTCAAAATCGATAGAGTTGCACTAGTCAGTGTGATGAAGTATAAATATTTTGAATTAAGAAGCTTCAGAGAATCTTTAAAAGCTCCAAAGTGCTGGGGATTTTAGATGTTTGCTACAAGCTACCAATCACATCAGTTGATCCTGTTCGCTTAAACAAGTAATGTTTATGGGGTCTTACAATAGTCATGGGATTGATTTGTAGTGCTTGACAACTTTTGTTCAGAGCAATTAGTATAAAGACCTTGATTATTTAACATGATTATTTGGATAAGTTCAAGCCAAATAGATGTTCCTACGTACCACCATGCAAGGAAGGTAGAGTTTTAATATCACTATACAGTTGCGCTTCTTCAATTAGATATTTCTAAGATTTTTTATTATTTAAAAACGTAACTCATGTAAAAAATGTAACTTATAAAAGAAAACATCAATTGATCTTATTATATTCTGGATGCAAGATCCTTCTAGTAGTAATTAAAATCATTCAAGACAGTATTATTACGGTTGGGCAAGGATAAAATAAGCTTGGAGCTTATTTAAGCTTTAAGTAAGCTTCTTTAAGGTTCTTGAAACCCAATCGTCAAACGAAAAATCTGACCGTTGAATTTGATCTACCATATCAGTTCTAAGTGCAAATAAAAAACGAAGGATTTCGTGATTCGTGTGAAGATATGCATCATTTTGATGAAAATTACAAAAACATTACTTCGAATTTACATTATTCCAACATATAATATTACTTTACCACAATTTAACCATATTCATATTACTTACATATGACTCGTATATGGTGTAATCACTCATGTTACATGCTGCTTGTTGGACAAAAATTGTATGATATTCACGATTTTCATGTTCAATTAATCTAACACATGATATAATATTGCAACAACACAATAGTATTACTTATAAAAGTATATTATTACGGTTCAACAATTTATATTAAGGTTCATTACAACTCGCACAGGAAATTTATTTAAGCCTAAATAAACCCCACGCTTACTTCAAACTTTCTACCGTTTCTCATACAATATGTGCAACCATGTTAACAAAAGGGTCCGACTTTGTTTTCTCAATCAAATGTTAAAATTATATGGCATTTTGCTTAGTAGAAGAAATTCAACAAAGACTATGTTAACTTCATTCCACTGAACAAAACTTTTTTAATTTGGTAGAGTAGAAATTAAGATATATATATGTAAACATCTCCGTTATATCTGTTCCAATAAAGAACTATATATATGAAGTTGATAAACAAATTTAATGACCTACAACAAAATGTATGAGTTAATTCTCAAAAAACAACTGTATGAGTTCAACAACAGTAAGTGTGAGACGTCAATCAAGCTATCGTGTACTATTCATGTCTAGTGAATCATGTGGTCATGTCAAAGACCGTCGTTATTGTTGTATCGTGCATGCATTCTCTAGAGAACTTAATTTCATGATACTTCAACTAATTAAGAACAACCATTTACAGAAAGACCAGCAAGAGGTTGGTTACGTTGAAGAAGAAAGAAGAGACAAGAAGAGAAGAGGCAAGACATTAGAGTTTCGTTACTATTAGCAAGGCGAAACAGATTACAGATACGAGCGCAAGCATAATATATTAGTGTTGTCATTATATATTTATATCTTCAACATACAATCTGAACCGAAGAACCGATTGGCTAACAAAATATGCCAAATATGTTATTTTTGTGTAAAATTTGAACCATTGCGCATGCATTGTATTCGTGTCACACCTCCCATGATTTTGATGTACATTACTTTAGGACTCATTAATTAGCCTTGCATTGATTGATGATTCTGAATTTTTTATTATAAAAAGAAGAGATTTCCTTGTGCAACTCAACAAAGGAAGTAATTATGAAAGTTGAGCTTTCAACATGAAGATATTACTTCCAATTAGCTGCATGCAACATCATCCATATCTCAAATCAGAGCACCGACTCATTCATCATGAGAGCTAATTAGCACCTTACATTCTGATCAAAGATGGTCAATTCACTTTCTAAAAATAAAGAGATTGTCTTTAAGTTTCGAGCTTATCTAAACTGAATAATTACTTGCTTGGGTCGGCTGCAAACATGATGGTATTATGGACATGGATATGTTTGTGACCCTACGACAAGGACTCCTCAACACAACATTTAATTTCCACAAGCTTTTCTTTCTCCACGGAAATGGTGGCCAACACTTGGATCAGACACTGACAGTCCAAGGAGTCTTTCGGCACTCATTCGACCAAAAGATCTAGACATGCATGTTTCTAAATCATAAGAAATGAGACTGCATTAATAATTGCATCTTCAGTTAAGATAATACCCTGCAAAAATGATACTCCCTCCGTCCCATTTTGTTCTTCTCACTTTCCATTTTGGGGTGTCCCAATTTAATCTTCTCATTTGACAAAAAAAATTAAAATGCACACCAAAAACCCTAAGACCTATTATCTTATCTCTTTCACTCTCTCATAACCCCAACCATGCGGCCTCCCTCTTTCTCCTTTCTACCCTTCTCCCCTGTCACTCTTTCATCATTCTCAGTCTCCCCGCTTGTGTATGCAAGCATGACAACGAACCCTCCCCGATCTACAACATGTGATCCCATTGTTTTTCACCTGCTTATGAATGAGTCGATTCCAGCTGATTTTGTTGTCCCCGACACATATGAGGCGAAGAAGCTTTGTACCGACATCGAGGATGATGCTGGCTCAAAGAACCCTCCACCTGTGGTTGACCCGGTGGTGAATGACACAGACTTGGAGGATGATATTAACTCATACTACCCTAAGCTCTCTCCACGACGACAACAATTTTTCAACAAGACGTTCGAGCTTTTTTATCCCTGCGTAAAGGGATTAATTTTCTCCTTAATCCCTCTCCCCTTCCTTAATTTTTTGGATTTTTGGGATTAATTTGACAAAACGGGCCAAAATAGGATTTCTGGTTGGTACAAGTTGTTGGTACAACTTGCCTTCCTGACAATGACGCAAGATCACCTCAATGATTCTTTGCTTCTCCCCATCGGTCAACCTCCTAGAGTTTGTGGAGCTTGTTGTTGCTTCTGTTTCCATTGATGTGTGATTTGAGTGTAATGAGTGTATGGGTGAACTGTAATGAGTGTTGAACTAAGTTACTCTACTTTTATGAGTTTGTTTGATTATGTTGGTTGTCTTTGTGGTGTTTTTAATGGGTGTATGTTGTAATTGCCTTATTTATAGGACTCCAACCAGAAAGTGAACTTTTAACACAAATTCTGAAATTTTTGACACCAATTCTGAAATTTTGGCACCAATTAATTCCCTAATTTGGGCACCAACTCTTAAACTTTGCACAAGTTCTTAAATTCCCATTTTAAATAGAGATGTCTATTTTAAGTGGAGGTTATGTCCATTTTAAGCACAAAGTCTATCCATTATAAGTGAAGGTTCTGTCCATTTCAAGTAGAGAGTCTGTCCATTTTAAGTGAAGGTTCTATTCATTTTAAGCAGAGACTCTAGCCATCTGGACTAATTCTGGACACACTATGGATTGACTCTGTACACGATTTTGATTACTAACAAATTATGATTAAGTAATAATATGGGTGTCTATTTATAGATCTTGAAAAGATAAAAAAAATTGTGTTTTTTAAAGAATTTATAAATTTTATTTCAAAAGATAAAGAGATTACAATCGTCTTTTTTTTGTGACACTTGTTCCCGTGCACAAAATTCTCTTTCTTCTATATGTCATGTGCACAAAATTCTTCTTCTTTTCCCCCACTACACAATGGTAGTAATGGAAATTAGATGCAAAAACACTTTACCTTGGTTGTAGTGCTCAAAAGAATTGGAAAGAACAAAATGAGACGGATGAAATATTTCAATAGTATCTAATTCACCAAATCAAAACAATTGTCCTGGAGACCTCAACACCAACCCTACGGGGAGGAACATCTACTTGTACCATAACAACCAAAAGGTGGTGAACATGGACTCCTCATCAATTATATGAGGTGGATGGGGTCCAAAGACATGATGTTGACATGATTATGACTGAACAAGGGTGATAAGACAGATCATGGTCAAAAGCTTAGGGGGTGAGGGAAGGGATTGACATTCCTCTTCCTGCATGCAAGAACTCAAAGTTGGTGTTGTCGGCACCTCTACACTGCCTACTAGGTAGGAAAACAAACACATCCATAGCATTGCAGCTGCTTTCTGAGATGAAATGATGGGATGGTTGTTGACAAGGAAATGCATGCAGCTGTGCAACACAGCATCATCAAGCAATGACAACCACAACTGTTGAGGTAAGCCCACAGGTTTTACGTCCAAAGCAACTGATTTCCCTGTTCATGGTGCTCCTTGACCTCAGCAAACATAAATTCTGGTGTGATGATAATTAACAATATTGGCTGCCCTGCCTACTAGTGAGTGTCCCTTTCTCCCGCATTTCAGTTGGTAATTCAGTCCTACACCAAAGATTATAATTGGACCACTACCTCTGTTTATAGACATCAACTAATATCATGAATATGCCCATAGATTGGACGTAGACTGATTCAACGTACATTTAATTTAAACTTTTCTAGGAACTTAAAACATCCATTAATTATGTTAATGATCGTGTGTAAGAAGTTCAAATATGTATATCTAAAGAACCATAGGCATGCTTACGGCTTACAACTGGGCCTGCACGAATAGTCGGTATTAGAAGGAATATATGTTGAAAGTCATCTGTTTGATTGATAAAAAAATATAACAATCGTAGTCCACCAATTCGATATGCATACAGTAATACTGTGTCATGAATAAAATGACTGGTAAATCCACTAAGTTGGAGCATTAAAAGGGGAACTAAAATGCATCATTACAGGAAAACAACCTTCCATTTTATGTCGACGTAAATTGTAACGTACCCGAAAACAGCGGAAAATTTAAACAATAATAAAGACCGTCAATGGTCAACACAGGGCACGTCACGGGAAAACAAACCAACATATATATAAAATATATAAGATACAGACCCACGTGGAAGTCAAACTATACAAATGAGTCAACTGTGATTACAACAAAAGTGAATATACATGTAATCACTACCTCAACAAAAGATATACAAAGAGGACAGGATCTGATCCCGGGGGCACCCTCCTCGGTCACCACCTGACTCTAATGCTACTCGCTACCTGAAATGAAAACAAACAAACATGCCTGAGTTCCCTGAAGGAACCCCGTATACCAAACCTCCTAAAAATATAAAAAGGAATTAAAGACAATGCAATGTTATGCACATGATCATCCGCCTCGGGCCCACAATAATGCCCTCACCACCTCCGCGGCACTGAACCACTCCTGCCACTAGGGTCAAGTCAGTCCACCGCTGCCTCACAAGGGTCAGTCGACATCACTGCTCCCCAAAAAGTGCAGGAAGGAACCCCTGGTACACGCCGCACTCCAGGAGCGAGTCAGCCCGCCGAATACACAACTCGGGTCAGACGACAGCCGCTGCTCCCCCAAGAGCTGCCAAACGCGCACCCTGCCGGAACATCCTCGGCCTACCGCTAAACCCTCGCAAACTGCCCAAGGTTTACGGTACACATCCCTCACACCCCGCTCGGTAAGAGAGGAAAAAGTAGTACAATAATACGCTTTCGTCGAAGGTGAAATCCGTAGCTCTCAAAGCCGGTAATCAACCGTCGCCTCGGAGCCGGTAGTCGACCTATACTCAACGGATCGCGTGTGGATAAATCCACCAACCTGCGGCAGATCGGTCGACCGCTAAAAGCACACCGGTCGACCGGTCCCCCCACACAGTACACGGTACTGTACAAACAAGTCTACCGGTCGAACCACGCCAACCAAATTACCGACCAATCGGTCGAACAAAAGTCATCTAGCGGTCGATCGTTTGGATGGTCTACGCTATACAATTTTATATAATATATATATATATATATATATATCCGACCGGTCGAACCAAGGGGTCGTTCAACCGATAACAGGACTTTCCGCATTTTGCCTAAGTGATATTCGGTCGACCGGAACTGCTATACAGTTCGACCGAATCAACACAGGCACTCTACCGCTTAAATAAAATGCTCAGTCGGTCGACCGAAAGTTAAAGAGCGGTCGACCGTTTTGATGGTCAAAGCTCCCAACCGACTAAGCATCGAATGGATCGGTCGAACAAGGTTAAGGACGTTCGACCGTTTGATAAGTCAAAATCCCCAACCGACCCATTCTCATTGTTATTCGGTCGACCGGCTAAGTGGTCTCGTTCGACCGATAACAGCATAACCCCTTTTTCCCGCATGAATTTGGCATAACGGTCGACCGTCCATAGACATCGTTCGACCGTTCGCGGGTAAACATCAATATAATAATAGGATCGGTCGACTGCCCACAGGCACCGGTCGACCGATCGTCGTCTTCAACCTCTGAATTGGTTGAATTCCGACGGGGAATTCGACACCAACGTCGATCCCCAACACTAACAATGCATAAGTGAGTTATATTGAAGATTTGGCATACCTTTTTGACGGTTGTGGAAGCCTCCCAAGCTTTGGCAACCTCTTCTCTTCTTTACTTCTTCTCTCCTCCTTCTTCTTCTCCGAATTCACTCTTCTCACGCTCTGGATAATCCAACAATGAAGCAAAACGTTTTCAATTAATCCTCACCCTCCTATTTATAGAAGAAATCCAATCTTATCTCCCACTCCACCTCCAAAGCCTCCAACCAAAACTATCCACCTCAATCTCCACATGTCTAACACCTCCACCTCTTCATGCATGTATTAATTAGGGTTAATTAGGTTTAGTTTAATTTAATTAGGGTGCTTAGATTAGGTTATTACATAAATAGTTATACTTTTGTGAATTTGCATGGTAATACGTTAAGTACAAATCGATAAACAAGATGATCAAATGTTCTCAGCAGCTTGAAGTTTCTAAAATGTTCTCCAGCAGCTTTTTATCATAGATAAATATATATATATATATATATATATATATATATACACACACATTTATATAAACTAAAGGGCTCCCGAGTCCCGACGATTCAAACCTACGGCGATGGTTGAACTTAAATGTACATTCACTTGAACAAAAATGTTTGATCAAAATTCCAAGTCTTACTACATCCTGACTTAATCCTCTATTAACATCTACACTACCAGACAGCAGATCTTCATCTTGAAATGGGCATTGAGAAGTACGGTTTGATGACGAAAGCAAGGTATACATTAGCAAGGAATTGATTCTCCAATATATCAAAATGTTTAAGCATCAGTGTTTGACAACAAATTAAACAAAAAACATATAAAGATGAAAGGTCACATCAAAACCTGATCCTTAATTACTAAGGCTCTTTTGAAGAATAAAACGCTTCTTTTCCTCTAATCTCCATAGAAAGGAATTTGGTCAGACGTCAATCCACCATATGTTATCATATATATAAGAAAGGAACACAAAAGAAAATCATCAAATTTTAATTTAAAAGTATGACCGATGACCGAACCGTGTTAAATAAAATGAATTTATCACAATATTTCACAAAGTGGTCGGAATGAGTTACCGGTACCCACCACCCACAAAAGCTCGTCAAAATTTGGAAAAAGAATAAGACGGACTTAGAATTAGAGCTTCAGTATTCCCTCTGCATTTTAATTTGCTGGTGTATGGTGTGATTCCTCTATTTCAGAGAAATCATAACCCATATAAATGCTTTCAAATCCAGTAAAACGGCTGCAATGTATAAATTCATGAGGGTAAATATCAGATGCAGCTAGTATAAGTAGACTTAGATTAGGCAATAAAAGCTAAGATTACAGACAAAGGAAAAGTGGATATCTGAACTAGAAATGCAATTCGAACGTCCCATATTAAATCTAGCATTGATGGGCCACTTCAATTGTAATGGTCACAATGACAGACTCACTCACATTCCCTAACCTATAAAAAGAGAGTAAAAGCTATAAGGACAACATTGTATTACCATAATAATTTTCGGCTGAACCATTTGTTATGGCTTATTATGAGTATGTTCTGAGTAAGTAGACTGGCGGTGAGGAACTGGACCAGCCTCTGCCTAGACTTGAGGATGCATCTTGAATCTAATTCATCAAAGCATATATCTAACGAAATTGATGTTGCATGAAATTTCTCTAAATTTGAATTACAATATAATCGCAAATGTGGATAAGTTCTTTAGAACAGATCTTTTTCTTTTTTATTTTTTGAAAATAGAACAAAAAAAAAAGAACAGATTTTTTGCACGCAATATTTGTACTGGCCATTGTTCATTAACTCTAGTGTCACTAAAAGCGTCTTAAGAACCAAATTTTAGATCTGAAAATCCTATCTGGGTAAAAATTGTACCAGGTAAGTTTTGTTAAAACGTGGTTGAAAATGTTGTTGCTGTTCTGTAGACAAAGGTTCTATTCCATATGTTAAGACCTAATCCTACTTTATTAGGCTAATTGGGTTTAAGCTAAACCCAATTAGCTGGATGAGGTGGCGGGTGGTGATTGGTGGATGGGGGAGGCGAGAAGATTTTTAAGCTAAAACCTTCACTCATCTTTTCTCTTCTTCTCATTTTGTGCTCTACCTCACGCACCTCTCTCCCTCTCAGTTCCTTGGTTTGTCGGGGTATCATCGTCGGCGAAGGAGAAGAGGATTCAGTGAAGTCGTCGAGCGATCGTGATTCGTCGCTCGTGCGAGAAGTTCGTCGTAGAAAAGTTTAAACGTGGAAGTGATCGTCGTTGGTCTTCAAAGGTTTCTTCAAACCATATAGGTATGTCAAAGTTCTCTTTAATACTCACCCGAGGTGTGTGAGTGATGGATTTAGTCGACGGTGACCGTTTGGCTAGTCGGAAGTTATTGTTTCAGCAGGAGTTCTGCAGAAAATGGTCGAGCAGCGTGTGCCTTGGTCGATCGTTGCTAGTGTAATTCAGAAGTCTACCTTGCACCGGTCGAACGATGTCTTAGGCAGTCGACCGGTTAAGCATATGAGGCATGCTCTGGGAGTTTTTTGTCGGACGGGTTCACTTAGCCGTTTGACCGGTTGCACTTTTGGAGAGTTGTTCGAGGCATAGACCTTCTAAACGGTCGGCCGCCTGATGATCTGTTCGACCGATTGCACCTGTAGTTAAGTCGGTTCAAGCCTAGATCTTCTAAATGGTCGACCGCCATGAGATCTTGTTTGACCGATGACTTAAGTTAACTTAAAACTTGTTCAACCGGTTTGTGTTTGGGTCGACTGGTTGTTAGAGAACGTAGAAGTTTTTGCCAATATTCAGTCGACCGGGACCCATTTGCCGTTCGACCGGTTGAGCAGTTTTGTTTATATGTTTTTCTGGCGTAGACCATCCAAACAGTCGACCGTCTGTGACATTCTGTTCGACCATTGGGGCATTTTGTTCGTTGGTTTTGGTTCGACCGGTCTTGGGGACGGTCGAGCCCTTGTGCTTTCCTGGAGGAAACTGGTCGATCGTCATACCTTTCGCGGTGGACCGTTTCTACCTAGTCTTGCGTTTTTCATGTGTTGTGTGATCGATTGAGGGGCGACTGGTTCCCGGCCCTTTCGGGGAAACGGAACGAACTGGTCGGCCAAATAGCGACAAGTTGTGGTTCTACGAAGCGAGTGGTGGCTCTACGGAGCGTGTTGTGATTGTTGTAAACTGTTGCTCCGGTGATCGAAGCAAAATCGTGGTTCCATTATATAAGGCAAAACCGTGGCTCTGGTTATAGATACAATACCTTGGTTCCAGTATAGTTTGTGGTGACTTTACAGTTGTTATGCTTAAGCCATGTTTCGTTTATTTGTTGTCATTGTTCATATATGTGTTAGGGGTTTGGCATACAGGCTTTCATTCTGGAAACTCAGGCATAGTTGCATGTTTACTTTTCAGGCCGCGAGCAGCGTTAGGGTGGTGACCGAGGAGGAGCGCATGCACTCAGGACCAGATCCTATTTTCTCCCCTTTTCGGAGGTCATTGTGATTGCATGTATATTTACCTTATAGTCATTTGATGTAATCACTCTTTTGAAATATTCAGATATCTATATGTGTGTGTGTGTGTGTTGGTGTACCTGGTGTTGGGTTTCTTCGTAATATCCTCGTTGTATGATTTGACTCTTTTGATAGTCCTTTTTAAAGTTTTAATTTTTCCGTTGTTTGAGAGGAAGATCTTCCGGGGCATTTGGATGTGCATTTGGGAATAAATATGAGTGAACTTTTGAAGATTTGTAGGACAACTCAACAAACTTATTACTCCTTAGCAAACAAAAAAAGAGCTCTCCAACTTCTTAAAAGACCCTTGATAGATGAAAAGTAGGAAGTTGAATTAGAAGTATGGACAATATATGGTTATTCAAACAAGTAAAAGTTTAGGTTGAGCAAAACTGAAAAATAGATATTCCAAATTGAGTATGGTTGTAATGTTCCCGGGAATAACAGAAAATTTAAATGAAAATCAAAGAATTTAAGCCAGAGAAAATACGAGGACATTACTCAATTAAATCCCAAAATGTGCACCATTACAAAGGAATTTTCAAAAGTATGATTACATCAAGGTACTAGGAAGTGTAAAATACAAGTAATCGTAACAACAACAAAAATAGATTGGAAGGATCCGGTCCTGGAGTGCACTCGTCCTCGGTCGCCACCCGCTCACGGCCAGAAATGCAAACACGAAACAATGCCTGAGTTTCCATAAGAAAATCCCATATACCAAGTCCACCTGCATGCATATCAATATACAAAACATGACCTATCATACTAGTATCATGGCAACATGAAAAAGTGCAACAGACACTCCCCCACTCCAGGGTCATAAAATCATCAACCTCAACATCATCAGGTATCTGAGGACACCCACTGCATGCACATGCGGTATTACGGAAAGTACGCGACACACCTCCACTCGCGGCTACACTAGCATGAGGGTTCGGTGAGGGTCGAACGCACTTCCGAGTCATCTATACAGATTTAATCACGTGGTGACTACGCCACATCTACCAGAGGCATCGTTCTGGTCGGTCATACTCGCCAGGTCGCGCCACAGCCAGACAATCATATCCGTTGGAATAATCGTCGACCAGTCATCTTCATTGAACAATGTTCTGACGGTCATCTCCGCCGCCACACAGGTCGGACAATCATCCTGCTCCGTAAAGTCGCACGTCTAACAATGCAATGGGAGCTATGGTCCCTCAGATCTACTACATATGGTCTCAATGCATATGCTATATAAACATAACAATCATAATAGTAGCCCATATGCCTACGCTCTCACAACATGTGTTCACTCGGCGGTCCCTGGGCAAGTGAAATTGATGCACTTTCATCACCTCCCGGTTTACGCATGAAGGTGAGGACACGGGTATCCGACGAAACGAGACAGTAACAACAATTAAAGACCCAATTCTGGGCACAAACGGTATACTGGAAGTGGCACATTGTTCGACCGTTTTCTTATGAATAAGGAGATGTTCGAACAACAGCACATTAAGTCGAACGTTTGGGCCTACACATAAAATACCGGTCGGACCCAGGGTCAAAGGCGGTCGACCGCTTAGAAGGTCTAGATCTGGTTAAAAACAGATCTATGTGTCAATCGGTCAAACAAAATGGAAAAACCATTCGACCGAAAATATCAGTAATTTCGCAAGTTCGAAATCCTCTACAACTGATCGAACAAAAGTCTATAGGAGGTCAGCCATTTAGAAGGTCTACGCCAGGTAAAACATTAAATAATCAAAGTCACGGTCGAACGACAAAGGGGTCACGTCTGACCGAAAATAACAGAGTCTTCCTACGTTTTACAAAAGCATAACCGATCGAACAACACACGAATCGGTCGAACATAAAGCAGTACACTTAAGTTAACGGTCGAATAGCAAAAATGCCTCATCCATCTGAAAATAAAAGAGTCTCTTCCCTCCCAACGTTTATGCATAACTGATCGACCACCAGATGACATCGTTCGACAAGTGCTGAGCAAAACCTGACATTTACACTATGACCGGTTGACCACCAAAGACATTTGGGGTGACCGTTCCATGATAGACACTTGCCTGTCACTTGTCACCGGTGACACCTCCGACCTTTGGCGACCATCACAACCCCTCACACACATTGTGTGATCATACTAAAGAACTTGACATACCTTTCTTTGCTTGTCTCAACGTCGTCTCGCCACGAAGCCGCACACATCCACACCGGTCACGTCGTGCTTCGCCTCCACCACCTTGCCTCCTTGCACCTCCAGTCTCACTTCCTTAGATAGCCGGAAATGGAGGGAACGAGGGAGAGAGAGATGTGGTGAGGGAATGGAGCAGAGGATGGAAGGAAAGGTGGAAGGAGATGGGTGCTTCTCCTTAGATAAGCCCCACTCCTCACCAAAGGCATGCAAGCCCATGCCTCACCCATCCTCCACACACACCCCACCATACCTCCACCTCCTCCAAGTCAAACCCCACTTAACCTAAACGAAACACCCCAAAGCCAGCTTAGTTCCCTAATTAAGGTTAGGGTCTTAACAATGGGACTGGATCTTGAAATCCCGTCCAAGTGTTATTTGTTAACTCGCTCTTATGATCATAAGTTCATTGGCAAATTCAAATCATTAATCCTTGATACAAGTACATTACAACCTGCATGGATATAAATTTTAATTATGCCAATTTCTGCATATGATTTTTAAAATTAATTTTCTGCGGACAATTTGTGTGTGACTGAAAAATAAAAGAAGAATGATAGAGAAATCTAAAGAGATCTTCTAGTATTAACCACTGTCTTTTCTAGAAAGCCCTGATACTTGAATGTTAACCAAAAAGTCCACAGATTAAAAAAAAAGTACTCCTCTTTGCTGGATTCAGAATGTTAACTGAAGCAATCAAGAACTACAATTTAGAATGACGTTACTAATGTTTTCTGAAAGTAACAACTCATCAGAACTGAACTTATGCTTCATAAAGAAGTGGAGTCATTACACTTTTGCACCAACACGATCTGCTATAAAAGGATCTTGGGTATTGACCATGAAAATAAGACTTGGATCATTTTCCGCTACTTCCAGAATTACAAACGCATCGTACATGCTCATTCTACACCTCACAAATCTATTGAACAGGTGTTATTAAGTGGAAGTGATCGGATCACAAACTGTTTTCCACATAGTTTTATTTTTCAGGGTATTCTCCCTGTTCCACTTTAACATCGTGGCAGAGCCGATTAACAATCCAAAAAATAACTATCGTAAAAAAAGAATCCATGAATTCTGTTCAAACAAGAAGATCGCAAACATAAAAAAGTAAAAACATTAATCAAGATCCCAAATGCATAACCGAAAACACATATCACTGCAAACATTTCCAAATCAAGAACACATCCTAGACCAACAGAGCATGTTTTGCTTCCTAACAATGGGTCATTAACACCATCATCAAAACCAATATTTAATGCATAACTTTGTTGTAAATACTAGGGATATAAACTCTTGTTCATCATTCACCAACTAATTATTATCTTGGCAATATGGGGCGAGGCTACATTTTAGACTACAAGCAACACTAAAAGCAATAGAATCTCACCAATACAACAAGTTTCACAGACTCCTCTAAACATCTGGAAATCAAGTTTCACAGACTCACCAATAGGTCAATGCACCTAACTTGCTGCAGTAATTTTGCATCGTCGGCGGGGGAAATTAAAAGCGCTCTCCAATTCTCCCAGTGTTTATGTATCAGAATTTATTTAAATCATACTATCTTCCTATTGTTTTATCAACGTAAAAGTATGCTTTAATGTAAACTTATTGAGCCTATGTGTTTACATAAGCTCTTCTATCAATAAAATTATTAATTTATTTCAGAAAAGAAACAGACTCCTCTAAATAAATAACAGAATAAATCCAAAATCCATATCTAACGTTAAATCGGTAACAGATCGGTAGTCGTCAACTAAACCCATGAAAACCCTAATTTTGAGTCAAGGGGCCCAACCCTGACACCAAATCAGACCGCGAGAAGAAGACGGAAACATATTTGACGTTTTGAACTCCAAGCCCCTCAACGATCTGTCAGAGACGAGTGTTGGTCGATTTGGTCTTAACCCTAGAACGAACCGGTAGTTTTGGGCGTTAGGCACGATGGCGGCAAGAATAAAAATGAAAAATTGCTAATAAGTTTCTTACTTTGATGGTTTTGTAGCCTTTTTGTTTGTTGTAAGTTTTAACCTTTAGTTTTATAAAGCTGAATGGTTATTCATCGTCGGAAAACTACTTAAATCGTCCGTACATATTATCATTTTGTCATTCTCCCATTTCTACTCCTATAACGCGACATTTAACCCTCTTACCACACATCTCTCTTCATCTTCCTCTCATAATCATAAAAAATAATGTGGAGGTCAGTAATGAGCCAACGGACGCCCCGGTGTACTCGAATCTGGTAAAATATCCAACATCTTTTTAATAAAAATAATAATTAAAAAATAATAATAAATACCGGGCGTTCGCGGGATCCGCCCCTCCCATGGGGGTGACGTCTGGCTAAGACGCGTCCCCATGGGGGGCGTTTTACCCAGACGCCTCGCCCATGGGAGGGGCGTCTTAGCCAGACGCCCATGGGAGGGCGGCTTCGTCGGACGCCCGCTATTTTTTTATTATTAAAAAGATAATTGATTATAAATTTAGATAATTGCTAAATTAATTAATTATTAAATTAATAATTACTATATTCGGATGACATATACCCTTTGGTACACCGAATAAAGATTTCCATAGAATTTTCGAAGCTATTGAGGATAAATATTCGGATGACCGGGTAGAGGTCGGTAAACCGACCCAATAATTCCAAGAAGATCAAAAACTTGATGTCTTTACGATCACGGTGGATCGATGGAAACTCGGTCATCCACATGGAACATGTTCGATATATCGAGAAACAAATGGTCGACCGTCCGACATCTCACCTTACAACAAGTTTTTTTGCAAGTAATGAAAATTCAAAAATTTACAGATCCAACAATTTTAAAATCCAAAACGACCTGTCGAGGTGGTATTTGTAAGTCAGGAACTTTTACCATCAGAGATATTTGGATCTTGAAATTGTTGGATCTGGATTTTTTTTGAATTTTCATCACTTGCAAAAAAAGTCATTGTAATCCAACCCGTTACCACCGAAACTTGTAAAGGAACCTCAAATAATTTGAGATAACACGTCGTATAATTTTAATTTTTTTAGAAAATGGCGTCTTAGCCAGACGCCCCCCCCCCCCCCCCCCCCCCCCGGGTGAGGCATCTTAGACAGACGCCTCCTCCATGGGGGAGGCGTCTAGGTAAAACCCTCGACTCGATTTTTTTTTCTTGGGCTTACTATACCGAATCCAGGCGTTTTGCAAACAAAACTCATTGTAATCCAACCTGTTACCACAATAATAAAAAATTATCACCCTATATTACTAAAAAGTACTCAATACATTATCAATTAACTCTAATAACAAAACCTTCACTAAAAATATAAAAAAAACAAAAAAATTCGACGGGGGGGAACACATGCCCCGCCCGATGGGCGCTCGGGCACAAGGGCGCACCCGACCCGTTAACCATGCTTTAATATTTCACCACGTTTGAGAGAAATTTTAACTTTCGAATGATTGTAAGAAAAGGTACAAAGATACATATGTTGTGAATATTTTTAACAAAATTAATTAATGGAAATCATATCACTTATCACTCGATACATATGAAAAATTGCCATCTTGTTAGTAAAGCATTAGTCATATTTACTTTGAAAACATACTATTAGATTCTAGCTTAGAACAACATCATCATCACATCCTCGCATGCCTACAAAAACATACAAGTCTTTAGACAAGAAGGAATTCAATAAGCGAAATCAAATATGGAAGCGAGATTATATATCGGGACAATTCAAAATTCTTATTTTCAATTGTTTACACGAGTTATTATATTAATGATGCTCATGTTAAAAAGTGGTAGAATTCACTATTATGTGATATGAATCAAGTTTTGTTGGTATTACCTTCGACATGTGACACATACTCACGTGTAGAAAGTTATTACTTTACAAAAATGATGAATACAAAACATGAGATATTATGTTTAACAAAAAGAATAGAAACACCAAAAAATGGGGAAATGAAAGTAGATCATACAAGGTTAAGAGAAGGTTGATTTTGTAACAACTTACAAGTGTTTAGTCAATAAAAACAAACAATCGGGCTTCCATGCAAAACCACTTTCCATTTGAAAACCAGCACAAATCAGCCATAATCTTCTTCCCTCCAAAAAGCACCACAAGACGAGAAAAATCTCAAACCTCGAGTTTCAAACAAGATGATGTTGGAGAAGCACTTCAAATCCCTTTACAGGCGTCTCTTCCACTCCATATCCATTCCCGCTTCCACAGATAAGCCATCTCTTACCACACAACACCTTGAAACCTGTCTTCTATCCGCCCTACAAGCCGTTTTCCGACCCGTCACACCTCACCCAAGCCCGCCTAGTCCACGCCCAAGCACTCACCAGTGGGTCCGCTGATGTGGGTTTGCTTGGGAACCGGATTCTGGGCGCCTACGTTCTCTGCGGGAGCCTCCACGATGCCAGAAATCTCTTCTTTCGCCTCGAGAGAGATGTCTCTTTGCCTTGGAATTGGATGATTAGTGGTTTTAGCGAGATGGGTGCGTTTGAATTCGCAGTTTTGATGTATTTCAAGATGTGGACAAGCGGAGTTTTGCCCGATAAGTACACTTTTACGTATGTGATCAAGGCTTGTTGCGGTCTGTCAGCGGTTGGTTTGGGTAGGTTGGTTCATCATTCTGCTTCTTTGATGGGATTTGAGACTGATGTATTCATCGGAAGTGGTTTGATCAATATGTACGCGGGAAGTGGTCTTGTTGAAGATGCTAGAGAGCTGTTTGAGAAAATGCCGCACAAGGACTCCGTGTTGTGGAATGTGATGATCAATTGTTATGCGAAGAGTAAATACGTAAAGGAAGCTTTTGATGTGTTTAGGTCCATGAGGTGGTCCGGTACGAAACCAAATTACATGTCGTTGGCTTCTGTTTTGTCCATTTGTTCTTTGGAGGTAATGTTGAGTTGTGGAGTTCAGATTCATGGGTTTGCCATAAGGTCTGGCTTGGAATTTGAACAGCCAGTTGCAAACACTCTGTTGGCCATGTATTCGAAATGCAGGTGCTGGTGTGATATGCACAAGTTATTTGATACAATGCCTCAAGTGGAGTTAGTGACTTGGAATAGTGTGATATCTGGATATGTACAAAACGGACTCATGAAAGATGCTTTGAATACTTTCCATGAGATGCGGATTTGTGGCATCAAACCAGATTCTATTACATTTACAAGTCTTCTTCCTGCATTCTCTGATTCTGCAGGTCTGAGAGAAGGTAAAGAAATACAAGCTTATGTTGTAAGAAATGGTCTATACTTGGATGCATTCTTGAAGAGTTCCCTCATCGATGTGTATTTCAAGTGCAGGGAAGTGGAGATGGCACGGAAAATCTTTGTTGAAACAGCGACAATGGATGTAATTATTTGCAGTGCAATGATTTCTGGTTATGTCCTCAACGGGTATGGTTTTGAGGCTTTAGAAATGTTTCGCAGGTTCTTATGTTCACAATTGAAGCCGAATGCTGTCATTATAGCTAGTGTGTTGCCTGCTTGTTCGTCCATGGCTACTTTAAGATTGGGGAAATAGTTCCACTGTTTTGCGCTTAAAAATGAATTCATAGGAAGATGCTCCGTGGGAAGTGCACTGACAGACATGTATGCTAAATGTGGTAGGCTAGATTTAGGGTACCACATTTTTATAAGAATGTCAGAAAGAGATGTGGTGGCGTGGAACTCAATCATCTCAAGCTTTGCCCAAAATGCTGAGCCAGAGGAGGCTCTTAACCTCTTCCAAAAAATGAGGCTACAACGTGTAGAATATGATAATGTTTCTATTTCTAGTGCTTTATCAGCATGTGCTAATCTACCTGCCCTTCACTATGGGAAGGAGATTCACAATTTCATCATAAGAACCCTTCAATCTGATGTGTTTGCAGAATGTGCCCTTATTGATATGTATGGTAAGTGTGGCAAGTTGGCCTTAGCTCGAACTGTCTTTGATCTTATGGAAAGAAAAAATGAGGTTTCATGGAATAGTATAATTGCTGCATATGGGATTCATGGTCATGTGGAGGATGCAAAAAATTTACTTAATCAAATGAAGAAAGAAGGGTTCCTACCAGATCATGTAACTTTTCTCCGCATGTTATCCGCCTGCGGACATGCTGGCCAAGTTGATGATGGTTTTCAGTATTTCAGTAGCGTGAGTGAAGACTATTGCCTCGAGCCACGAATGGAACATTTTGCATGCATGGTTGACTTATTCGGAAGAGCTGGAATGTTGAATGAAGCACTAGATTTCATACGGGAAATCCCCGTTGAACCTGACTCTGCCATTTGGGGTGCATTTTTGGGAGCCTGTCGGGTTCATAGGAATGTTGAACTTGCTGAGCTAGCATCCAGAGAACTTTTCGGGTTAGACCCCAAAAATTCAGGATATTATGTTCTGATGTCAAATATCAATGCAGTATCTGGAAGGTGGGAAGGGGTCCGAGAAGTGCGTAACTTAATGAAAGAAAGGAACGTGCAGAAATCACCAGGTTGCAGCTGGATCGACATCAACAGCACCACACATATGTTTGTGGCAGCAGATAAAAGCCATCCAGCTTATACGGACATAGTTTTCTTCTTGAATATTCTTCGTCTAGAGCTTAGAGAAGAAGGTTATATTCCAAATCCAGACATTATATATCCAGTGTCCAATGGACTTCTACAAGCTGGTCAGTTGCTTCTCCTTTTCATCATTCTTTACAGGTCTACTGGACAGAGTACTGTAATTTCAATTGCATGCCCTTCCTTGACTTGCATGTCTAAATTGCTTTGACTTGGTGAGTGTTGCAAATACTTTGCAATGCTTTATCTTTTATATAAAAATTGTTTTTCATTTCTCTTTTGTCGACTATAGTGTTGTCTATAATGAACTTTAAAGCCTACCTCAGTAGTACAATCATCTGAACATAGTTTTCCCTCTGGCAGGAGGTTTAACTTTACCATTAGCAGCCAGTGGTTAAACTTGGTCTAGTTTTTTAACCTTCTCTTGATGTGTTGATCCTTACTGCTTTTATTGAGAGAGAGAAACCCTTATAGTTGTCCTTATTTTGATGTGATTATGGAATTCTAGTAATTTGATATTGATTCGTGGTTCCTTCAATAGCTATAGGTTGACAGATTTATGCCCACCTCACGAAATATTGCCTCCAGTTCAGTTGCCAAGAAAAGGATGTTTGCTGAGTCCAAAGCCATTTTTGTGCCTGTTATCATTCATAGTAACATCTGAATTCTAAAAGCACTGAAGAATGCTGGGCCGAAGTTACTGGATTTATAATCAGGTACAGGGGGAACAACAATGTAAGTAAATTTGTATGTGGACCTCATTCTCCGACTCGCATATTGAGCAAAACAAGGCTGATTCTTCATTGGACCTCCATGAAGCATTTTTAAGAAGGTATGAGATAGAGCTCCTCCTTATTAGATCGTCTATTTATTTTTTACTTCATTTATTTCTTAAATAAATCAACAATGTAATCCATATAAGCAATGCCATACTAATATTAGATAGATGCTTTCTAACCACAGCATAATTTATGCCTTGCCATCCTAACGAGATAGTCATGCTATCTAGTTATGTTTTGACTAGGGCAACCACTGCATCTCCATTGTTTTAGGGTGCGGGCAACCGCTACCCACCGTAAGTTGTGATCCGGTGGTCAGCGGACTGTCCAAATTTTCCCAAAGGTCCCAAAATTTTGTGATGTTATGTTGAATGAAATTCATTTTGGGCAATTAATATATAGTAAATTGCACTGTGTAATTATTGTTATAGATCATTTATCATGTAATGTAGTTACATTGATTGCATTTGTACCATATCAGTGATTGCTTCGAAATATATCCTAACTAGAAATTGCGCCCAGCTGAATGTTGCCCAATGGGTTTTGTGGTTGCAGATTATCCCCCACCTCAAGTTGGAGTTTGGGAGACCACAAAGTCCATTGAAAAATACTGAGCTAATTGCACAGAGGACTACAAGAACGTAATATTCTGTTGTATAGAGGACCAGTTGATTGGTAACTATAGACTTTGTACTTGGAATTCTCTCAATACGATTTCACACTAGCATCTTGATACAATACATTATCAATAAAATCAGGATCTTTTCCCCTATTTGTCTATCTTTTTCTACTATAAAATTCTCTGCTGGTGATCGAGTAGTTATCATGCATGAAGGCAAAGGAACCACCTGAGCTAAGTTCAATTGTATTTAGTGTATCCAGCTAAACTCAGATTTCTGCTACCTTTCTCCTCGAATAAATTAAGATGAGATGAATTTTCGGCTAGGAACAACCGAGCAAGGAATCATTTTCCACTTTTTATGCGAATATATTTGGTTGGACTCAATCCAAATGTAAAGTCCACTTCCAATATCCTGAAGTGTCCCAGCCTCAAGCAAGTTGGCTAACTGGTTGTTTCTCTAAACACTAAACCATTACCAAATAAACTGTATAGTCCTTTAAGAAATCAAACTGTAGTGCCCATGAGTTCTATAATTGTAAACTAGGTGTAGGCAGAAAAGTATTATTATAGACTCATGTGACGGGAATAAAGAAATCTTGGAAACTCAAGAATATATCTTTATAACCTTTGTTTCTTTTCAGAGTTGGACATGGATGATGCATTCTCTAACCCATGTTTACTGTTGGGATAAATCTATGAGATGTGGAGGTCAGACCTGATTTGCTCTTTTCAACCATGGAGATAGATTAGAAGAAAAAAAGGCTTATCAGAGGCTACTTGGTCTACAAATGGTTCTCATGTTGAAGGGTTATATACTTATAATAATATATGCACTTCTGCAGGATTGCAAGTTTCTTACCTAGACTCAACAGCAGTGTGCATGTCAAAAGGCCTCAACAGATCCCTGTTGAAAAAGCCACGAGACTAAGCTACTATATATTCCTAGACATTGAAAAAACATGTTCTCTTTTAGTTTCAAATTTGAATACATATTTTAGTTCATTACATGATTAATGCTGCTAAAACCAAGTCAACAAAAGTGACATTGTTCTGTGTATTGGTAGCTTCTAAGTTGGTGATTAATCATATATAGGAAGAGTTACATTCTAACTTAGTAATTAATCATCTATAAAAAGCATATCGTATTATAGTATTCCCCTGTCAGTGAGATCAAGTGTCCCACTTCTTCCAATTTTCATAATTAGCTACTAACACCTCACCTACCATGTGTTTTGGGGTTGCTTTGTGTATTTATGCCCCCCCAAAAGTGCTAGTTTTTTTTTGGTAAGGACAATGCCAAGAATCCCATCCAAATGTTTACGTTATTTGGAATCTAGCAATCTATCATAATCATGGAGGGTTAGGATAGCAAGGGAGTTAGGAAGCCTAGGACCCCTACTTCTTACAGGTCAATTCTCCATCTTGGGAACAGATTTCTTAGGCATCACATCTTTTTTTAGGAAAAAATAACTTACAACCAACCATGTCTAATATTTTCGTCAGCTTTCTTTATTTTGTGTGGTATTGGATTGAAAGCGATGGAAAGTGCTAAATCTTTTCTCTGATTCTTTTGCATTTTTCCCCTGTTGACAGTGGCAGCCAACCATGTCAAAAAGAGAAGAAAACAAAGGTGTGAGAAGTGATGGAAAGCAAGGTAACCTCAACCTTACATCTAACTACCAAGATTTATTGCTTTAATAAGAAATCCTATTTCTAGGAGACTTTCTAGAACACTATCTACTTTGTCAGGGTTATGCAACTTGCACATATAGTATATCACATCTTTCTTCAGGTTATCTAAATGCACATCATTATTGCAATGAAAATGTTTTCTGTATGCTTATAAAGTTTCCTGTTTCCATTGTCTTCATCAATCTCAATGTGTGACTATTCCGATCCCCACCGTCCCCATCGACGTTCGTTCAGCTTGTGTAAAATTCGTAGACAATTTGTTGTGTCAAATTGGTCACTAGACCATTTTGTTTCGATATGATATTAAAGTGCGTCTTTCCAACTAAAAACCAATTAGTATTGAGCGGCCGGACTGAGTTACGATCTTATCAGCTCATAAGAATGCCTTCAAATTTTCTACGTAAGAGAGCATTCTGAACAAATGTCGACATCCTATGCATAGCCTAGATATGACAATGCATGGTTGTTGATAGTGCCTTTGTGCGCTATATAAAAGCAAGATAAGTTGGATGATTTTGGGAACGACATGCATTTGTTTGTAAACTTTTTCACTTTGAGTTGTCATTAATCCCTTACAAGTTGTTCTTGGCTAATGTTCATGAAGTGCATAAATGTCAACTTCAACTCAGTTCGAATAAAGTTTCATATAATTCATGAAGTTGAAATTCCTGAATGACTGCACTGATGCTATATCTAAGGTGATCTTAACAAAGATATGGCAATTATGTCGATGAATGGCACCAAGAATGATGAAAAACCATGGATGGCTAAGAACAAATGCTTTCCTTGTCAGTAACTATTTCAGATAAGATGCTGTTATGCTCTCCCATCTCATTTTGCTCTTCAAGCTTGTGCATTAGCATTTTTTTATTATTTTCATCATTACTTCTGATATGATGCCACTGAACTGTTCTTTTCGGTCATAATTCTAGTATTTTCTTTAAAAGGGTAGTTAGTAGGATCTAGCATGCAAATTTGTTCCCTTCCCTGTTTCCCATTCTATTTGTTGATAACTATTTCATACATTTTGCGGCTATTTCCTCTCTTACATGTTTCAATATGATTAATTATTATCGAACTAATTAGGGTACTTGTAAATTCGCAATCTGGCTTCAACAGGAAGAAATTTCTTGTACTCAAATTTTTATTTCTTTGAGATAAATGTGGTCAGGACATGAATTTAAATTTAAATAAACATATGTTAGAGCGAAATTATATTGAGAAGCCGTAATTAATTTATATCTAGTAGAAACTAATTGTACTTGTATTAGATCAAGCTATCATACTTAATAAACTAATGGACTTCTTGATTTAGTTATCCCTTCAGGTATAGAATTGAGGTATAATGTAGTATTTATTCCTTTGATGCTAGCCTTTTGGTAGAGCAATATTTTCTTTCTGAAATGTATGAGTTTATGTTTGTCTGAGACAAAAGCATTTAAGAAAATATTATTTTTTGAAGTAAAATGAGACTAGCGTTTTTTAGTTTGTGATTGGAGTCAACGTGATATTTTGAATCTGTCTGGATGTCCAATATATGGGAAAGTAGGGCACTACAAACATCATTCATCCTTCAACACAATATTCGCATCATATTATGATTCCACATTGGGAGAAAACTTGTGCAATATTCTTCTGTAAATCAGAAAGTCCAATATGGTGGGAAATAATATGATTATTCGATCATAATTACAAATTAGAAATCACAATCATTTAATTTACCTTTGCGAAAAGTAGTCCACGTGTCACAATCAGTCAATTTTTTATGTTCACGTGTGTGACAATGAACTCATGGCTAATAAATCAAATTCCGTGATCCACGTAATTAAGGTGTTTTATCCAAATAAAAAGTAAAGATATATCGTTTTTCCTCTGATCTCCTCTCTAGTCTCCATCCTTGTTGATCGAGATACATTTGGACTAAATATAGTAAATGATTCTCGTGATTAGAGGTGCAAATGTTTCCAAACTATATGAGTATTCGATTCAAATTTTTTTATTTAGTTGGTATTTGGTAAGTTCCATATTACCAATTTAATTTCGGATACAGATTTGGTTTAAAAATTAGAATTCGGATACAATTTGGATATAATGTATTTCAAATTCGAATTATCCGAATTATTTGGAACATGGCCAAATACATACATTAGTATTCGAAAATTAATTACAATATACATAACTATTTAATTTCGGATAATATCTGAATACCAATTAGTATTCAAAAAATTTGAAGATTCAAATAGTTTTACTGATTTCGGATTTAAATTTGAATTTGATAATGGATTATGAAATTCGAATTCCGATATATACTAGGTATCTGAGTCAAATTATCCAAGTTGCACCCTACTCGTGATAACATCTAAAATAAATGCCTACACGAAATTAGCAATTCAAAGTTTAAACCTTTCAAAATCTAACTACAAAACAAATGTTTCTGTGTGAAACATAAACCTCTCTCCAAAAACAGGGTCCAATCCAATAATTAAGAGGGGACAAAAGGGTACATTAGGAATTAATGAAAAAGAAACGTCTGTTTCCGAAGTGGGACGACAAAAGTCCAAATGGGTCCCATGACTCTGCGGTCTTACCGGCCCAAGATCCGCCACCTGCGGACTTGTGTTTCGGAGCAGATTACTGACGTCATCTGACATCTTGATCTTGAACTTCAGTCCATCTGCTAGATTACGAACCATCTTCTTCGTGTGCCACATACATAAAGACTCACAATACCCTCGTCGTGAAAGTTAAACATCATTCTGAACTTAACATGTTCCGTCTCTTAGCCCCCTGAATAACACTTCAGCCGTGGATAAATGTTCAAGAATTCTGGATCATATAATAATAATAATAATAATACAAGTAAATTTGTAAATGGATATAGTCAAAACCATTTAACCGTCCTAACTAAACGAGAATTAGGATCACAGTTGTAAAAATCATAACCGTTTAATAAATAAGCGGATAAAGATTGTGAAAATCATAATCATTTAATGAATAGATGGGTAAGAATATTGCGAAACATAATGAATATATATAATATTTTGTTATATATACTATATATAGTTGTTTGTATTATTATTTTCAAAGATACCCCCAAAATTCAAAGATTATGAATTTTTGGAGGTTTTGATTATAAATTTATGAATATTTGATGTTAAATATTGTAAGTATTATATGTTTAGTTTGTTATATGTTTATTCATTTGACAAATTTTTTATCCATTTAACAATTTACCTAATTCTTATATCGATTTTGGTATCCATTAAGTTTTAACCATATAACCACCCAAAATCATTTAATTAAATAAAACGGGCAGGGTCATGAGTAGAGGTAAAAATAAATGAATTTCTAGTCGAACCGCAAACCGTTTAATTAGGCAAGTAAAGTCATAGGTAATCACTGTAACTGCTCACGAACTGTCCATTTACAACACTAAATACAAGCCTCCTAGGACGTGGTTCAACATGAGAGGGAAAGCTTCATTTCCTCAGGGTATCAATCCATACCTCTATTGAAGATTAGTATTAGTGAATTCTATATCATCAAAAAATAGTTAATGACATAGTGACTAAATAGTTATTAAATACCCCTGAATGGATGGTTCAATTGATTGCACGTTGTCTTATTGTTGTGAGTTTAGACTTGTTTCCTGTAAAAGGGTCGTGATACATGGACGCATGCGTTTGGGACGTGCCTGACGTGGTCAGTTCAGTCAACAGTCCAATCAGTCGAGAAATTAATTTAATAACATGTTTGTGTCACATGCAACCTTTAATTTCTCAATGCAACATTACTTTCTTACTGCAACGTTTGGTTTCCTCATGCAACTTTTACTTTTCCCAACGCAACCTTTGGTTTCCCCGTGCAATCTTCAGATACAAAGGTAAAATGAAGAGTTCATGTTTTGTCATTTTAAACATATAAGTTTGACATTTTTAACATCTACGATTATCCTTTTTAACATACGAGTTTGTCCTTTTTAATGTATGGTTTGTCCTTTTTAAGTATGTGTTTATCCTTTTTAAGTACCGGTTTGTTCTTTCTATGTCGATGTTTTGTCATTTTTAAGTAATGGTTTGTCCTTTTTAAGTAGTGATTTGTCATTTTTAAGTATGATTTTGTCATTTTTAACAGTTGGGTCCGTCCTTCTTATATTTGTGGATTGTACTTTCTATGTCGAGGTTTTCGTCTTTTTTAAGTAGTGGTTTGTCCTTTTTAAGTACGGTTTTGTTCTTTTTAACATTTGAGTCAATCCATATATTGGTGGGTTGTCCTTTTTATGTCGAGGTTTTGTCCTTTTTAAGTATGAGTTTGTCATTTTTATTACATGTGTTTGTCCTTTTCAAGAACACAAAATCAAACCCAATTTCGTGAAAATATATCAGAAACCCAAAAAAATTAATATAAAAGACAAACCACATTTAAACAAGAACACCATAAAGAAACAAACTTTCAAAAATAACATCAAAAAATCAAGATCGTCTCCCTCGGCATCCCTCTTACCGATCTCGCATTCCACCGGGAGAAATGATGGAGAAACTGAAGTTTTGGGGGATAATGGAAAGTTTGAGGAGATATGTATGGTGGAAATTAACCAAATGTCGCATAGTTTAATGTGAGTGTGATGTAACACAAAATAAATAAATAATATGTGATTTACTTAATTTTTTGTTTTTGCTGCCTGGATTGACCACGTCAGACGACGTCCCGGACGCACCACGTCAACAAATTATTTTCCTATAAAATAAGGTTGTAATTTAGTTAACAGATGTTAATAAAAAGTTAACGGGGTGATATGAGCTAAAAAAGTAATGGCCGTCAAGCAATTTGAAATATTTTAGAGTAATATGCCGGAAATAAGGGCATTTTAATAATACGAAGTTGTTTATAGTGGCATGAGAAAAAAAGCTATAAACGACTCTAAAACAAACACAAACTAAAATCATTAACCAAGAACTCAAAACACAAAACAAACAATAAAAACACTAAGCTCTGTAACTAAACTCAACCGAAAATACTAGATAAACCTTACAAATCAATTAGTTCTTAATTAAAATCCAAAGTCAACAACCAAAATCCTAGTTCATCAATAAATTCCAAAAGTAGTTACTCAGCCTTAACCAAACCCTAACTTCTAGAAAACATAACCAATCACCTTCGCCATGTAAAGCCAACCCAAAACCCTAATTTGTTCTTCGAGAAAAACCTTTCTTCCAACCCTACAGATCCTAACAAACACCTCGACCTTTCACAAAATCCAAATAAGAGCTTGTGAATCAAGAAAACCTAACTCCTAATTAAAAGCCTCAACTGAAATCTATTCTGACCCTATAAATACACTGTTTAAATCTAAACACATTATTAGATGACGTGCCATTCTACCTCGGAACTGAAATCCATTTTCACCTCCGAACTTAATTTGGAAATTTTCGATGACGTGCCATTCTACGTAGACTAAATATTTTTTGAATTCACCGTTGGATATATTGCTCTATTTGATATATTATCCTTAAACATTTATCTTATATATCCACACATTGTGTTTACATACAAGTTAATACGTGGCAACATGAGTATTGAGTCCAAGTGGGTTGGAGTCCACTAATGTATATATAAAATATAGGGATTACACTGATGGAGATAACACTAATGGAGATTTCAAATCTGATGCGAATATTGTGTAATACTTTAAACAATATTCTCACACCAACCTAAAATCTGTTCATCACCTCCAACATTCACAATTACGTTTGTTCTGGTAGTCTGTGTTAATCACGGAAATGTGTTTCAAATATGCATGTTGTATTAAAAAAAGTGTAAATGCATGGTTCCCGTCGCTGTACTTTGAATTTGTTGTTAGATGTTAAATAATACCTATACCAAAGTTAATTGGTTATGCTTCTGGCCATGTATGATGAAATGGTCTTACATGATTCAGCCAATTGTCATACATCATTAAGAAATACAAATCTACGCCTTTTGTTAGAATTGCAAGTGGGATCGACCCACCAGGTTGGAGTAGAGTTCTATTAACATGTCATCAAAGTTGGTTCTTTGCACCCTCTGATCAGTTTCCTAATTTACATGATAAATTAGATTCAAATTAAACACAACAGGAACATACCAACACTTTTGTTATTATAAATGTGGTCTAAATGTTGATGCTTTACTAATTTTGATGTACATTATATATTCACACACAAGTTGCCAAGTTGGACATCACCCGTCAAAGGTAGGTAATAAGCTACCTGACGGAAGGTGATATGCACTGACGGATACCTACCGTCGGTGTATTCCTATATTGTTGTAGTATATATACAACATGGAAGACATATGAGTAGCAACACAGGTTTGGGTCTTAAGGGGCAAACTCCTTACAGTGTGTGGAAATGCGAACTAATCATTGTGCATATGGACTCATGCGTTCTCAAAATAAATGACTATCTGGTAGAAGACTTTCTCCAATAAAACTTGATCAGTTTATACATATGACCAACCTATTCCAAATTGGATGGTTGCTTTTGAATTTCTCATTGATGAAAAATGGATGTACATTATGCACAAAACATTGGGGGGATTTTGTCTGGCACTTCTAGTCATTGAAAAACTTAGGATATTTTTAGTCTTGAAGTTTTGGATTAATTTTCAAATATTATAAGAAAATGTTCTTACAGCTCAGAAACGCACTACATAAGTTTGAATAACCATTACACAACTCAATTACGAGCTACGTGAGTTTAAATGATTTTACTAAAATTTACACATATGTTGGATGGCATTAGATAAATAACACATGAGGTTGAAAAATTTGCAACCAAGCTACTTCTACAGTACATTGTGACGGATAAATCTATAAATTCGTGATATAACTTTACTATAAATAAAAAATAAATTACAATAAAATCCCTTACCAATTTTCAATTATTGTTCGCAGTGCAACTCGGAAATTTATAACTAGGAAATTATAGATTGAGTAGCAATCAAGTTTCCCTACTCCTAACTTCTACTCCACAGTCCAGACCGTGCAAAGTTTCCTTAACTTACTCCTTGATTGGCCTAAGACGGGAGCTTTATTGCGCATATGATGTCACAAGTTCGAACTTTCGATGACTTTCGGTAGAATATGGTTAGTGAAAATAACGTGGATTACTTTTAATTTAGAATCGTAGTCTCTAGTTGTACCAAATTAACTGGAAATTCTGGGTCATAACAAAAATGGTGAAAAAAACCCTGATCTTGAATCGTGAAGCTAGTAATTTCACACGAACATGAAAGTTCAATTAGCTGGAAGTGATAGTTTGGAGGGCATGCATTAATTTTTGTCCGTTAGAGGAGACAAAGCAAGAGAAGAAGACGACCAAACACGTGGGGGTGGCACCTCACTGGCTCACTGCCACTTCTCCATCTGACCCATCACATCAAACATCAAATCTAGGGCCATGTCTAGTCTACAGAGATTTCTCAGGTGATGTGGACTTGATTTGACTGCCACCCAATCAGCCAACACCTCCAAACATCACTAAATAGTCCCACTCCAGTACTCCACCTCCAAATTTTGCAACCTCTAATTTCAATATTTCCCCGTTTTGTTGTTGCTCTGATCTGTTTGGGGTTGCGATTGTGGTTAAGTCCGTCCATGCATGATTGAGCAGGATTCCAGTTTTGGCAACGCAGAAGATCTTTCAGACGTCACTTGAGGAGTATGAATGAAAATCCAAGAAATGCTGAAAGATATGTAGACTAGATCGATCTTCTTGTTTTGGGTGATGTGTATTAATTGTTGAAAAGTTTTAACTAATTTATATTGATGGAATTGGTTGACATGGTGGGCTAGGATATCTTGGTTGCAATCATATGAATGATTCCAATAGATTTCCTCCTAATCTTTTATCCTTGGGCGGCAACCACCCCATTTGTATATAGACCATGAATGAAAAATGATGTTTAAAGTAAATTTGTACCTAGGCATTTTTTTAAAAGAAAATAGAAATCAAAGTTTGCATGTTGCTTCTCCGTTACTCAAAAGTCAAGGTCAGCTAAATAGCTGCATGTTTTAACGTGTGAATGGTGATTAATGACTTATAAATTGACGCTTCTTTGAAAATGATCCATTTCTAATGAGTCAGATATTAAATTACTCACTTTTGCTATTAGAATTATCATAGCATATATCAAAATGATCATATAATTGGTTGTCCTTGTTCGTTATGGAAATTATGGAATAGCAAACAAATGAATTGCATTTCACGTTAACGGGCAATTGGAGACATCCTCGTTCGTCAATAGAAGTATGAATACATATCCGACCTCTCCCTTACCCCTATAGACAAGAGAGCCTCTTAGTGAGGCGTTTGAGTAATGTTAACGTCCTCTTCTAAGAAAAGAAGTTAGCATTCAATTTTATGTACTTAATGCGTTGTTTTAACTTTAAAGAACGATGGAACTTGGATGGTTGGATCTCTTTTATGTATAACCTTCTTCGATATATAACTAATTACAAAAATATAATTTAAGTACCATGGCGAGCATTTAGTTAGCATTTTTCCGGAGATCGTTGTAAAAAAAAATCTAGTGGGTTCGACGTTATACTTATTTGTAAAATAGGTCTGAGATTCTAAATTCAGCTAATTCAATTCCCTCTTCTTGCGCTATATATCATGTTGCACTTGTATTTCCTCTTGTCTTCCCAAAAAACATGAGACAAGACTATCAATTGTAATATATAGCATTCAGATTACACATATAACTTGATGCAATAAGGCTATAATTTTGATAATAAACCTTTTTCTCCATGCTAACCACAATTTAGTAATAACTAGGTGTAATATTCATCAAACAAAGGTGTGTTTGGATTAACTGAATTTTGAGGTTTGAATGACTTTTGAGTTTTGTAAACCTCAAAACACAATTTTTGTCGTCCAAACATTTTTTTCTTCTAAAAATGAGTTTTTAATTGTTTTTTAACTTGAAAGTTGAGTTTTGCAAAACACCAAGTCACCAACCTAGACCAGTGTTTTCAAAACTCAAAGATTTATTCCCAAATTGTCTCAATCAACTTCCTTATTTTCACTTTATATCCTCATTTTTCATTACAATATTCCCCAAAAGTGGTTTGCTCACTTTTGATTTTATAATTTATTTTTTATAGCTCGTACAGATACATGTTAGTTGTAAATAATAAAAGTAATATATATGGCTTACTTAGATGCTTCTACTCACGTGGTTATTTTGTTTACTTTTATGGATATTACTTTCTAGATTTTGTTTTCTTTTTATTATTTGATTTATTTTCATATAAATATGACTTATTTATTTTGATTTATTTATTCGTAAAAATAACAAGTAGACATGTCTAATTAATATGACACCTGTGAGACCAATAACAGTTCTTTCTTCATATGTGGAAGAGAATTTGTTAACTCAAAATACAACTTTCAACGTACCAAATATAAGTTTTGAGTTTTCATAGGAGGTAACAAAAGTTAATATTTCAAAACTCAAAGCCTAAACAGATAAACATGAGGTTTGGGTATGAAAGTCATGTGGAGTTTTAAGGGTTTGCAACCTATCTCAAAACTCTGAGTTTTAAACCTCAAAACTCAAGTTATCCAAACGGATGCAAAAACAATTTGCAATTTTCAAAGACATGATTTACTACTATCAAGTTCCGAATGCCTACCCATTCGTGCAACTGCAATTTTTGGTATGTTTTCTTTCATTTAACAAGATATCCACTCAAAAATTAAAAAGTGCTTCTGTTTGTAATAATCCGTCAAGAGATCATTTGTTCTCAAAGGAAATGTTGTGAAAGTAGATGTCACTTTCCTACAAAAAGATCGTTTAGTTTTAAATTACTAAACAATTTTGGATCTGTAGGGATTAAATGAAACTCAAAAATAATATAAATTGACCTAATGCGTTAAAGACGTATCTTGGAACTCAACTACGAGGGGTCTGTGTTAGATGATCCCTAGGATTACAGTAACCTATTTAACCACTTCAAAAAATATAGAATAAATAATTAACTAGTTCAAATTCAAAATATAGACGAATTGGATTATAATTTCAGATCCAAGTCCAATTTAAGAAAGAAACTGAATCCCTTAGAAATAGCATCATAGAAGAGATACTTCCCTGAAACCATTATTCCTGTTCAAGCACAAATCCTAAAGTAAACACTCCGCCAATGGTAGAAGCTGGTTTTAACTTTTAAGTGCTAAATTTGAACATTAAGAAGATGTTTATTCGCAAGTAACGGTGAATAGAGTAGCTTGGACATCAGCCTTTCCGCAAAAGTGAGAACACAATTTTTACTTTAACGTTGGCATATTGTCTTTTCGATATTGACAGCATGATTGGACAAATCTTATTAGTGGAGCAATTACATTAAGATATGGGAACCTACGTATCATATGCATCAAAACGTCTCTCCACGCCTATGCGGGAAAGTGATTCAAAACACACATAAAATAAAAGCAACTTCGATTGTAAAAGAACATACATAAATGACCAGATAAGATCATGAGGAAACGAATCAATGGTAGGAGAAATGACACAAAGAACAAAAGCCACATGATTGGAGAAATGTATAGAAGACAATGGAGTGTAGTCTCACCAAATATGTTGGAGATTTGGGAGTTCGAGAAAAGAAGAATCCGATGAATAGGTGAAGATGAACAAAAATGCATCCTTTTTTAAATTGAAAAAACACCCAGCAAGAAATTGCAGTATAATACATTCTCATTCTCAAAAAGTTGGTTCATATCATATGTAGTCTGTAGCAGCTGGTGCTTTAAGAAGTTAACCGAAGTTCAAAAATCTAGAAGAGAATGCTTTTTCGAGGGATGTGAAGGTGAGAGAGCACAAGCATAATCTGCTTCCCATGACTTAAAACAGTTCTATCATGTGTGTAAACAGAAGCAGTTAGATGGGTTGGTGACAGTGAGACAATTAAAGTAGAAAATTCAAAATGCAGGAAACTTGCATCTTTATAATGCACATCATTTAGTCTCTAACACTATCACACCTACACAACCCAACTATAATTGTACTACATCACTTTTTTATTTTTATGAACTACAAATTGACATAACTATCATTTCAAACCATCAACCCTCAAACACCCCAATATTCCAAACAAACAAAGGAAATAAACAACCAAATTCACCAATCTTTAAACACATACTAATACTAATAATAATCCCATATATATAGGATAGGTACCACAAAGGCCAATTAAGCAAGTTCAACACAAATTAATTACCTAAATATAAAAACACATGCATGCATGCATGGAAACACCTAAGCAAATTGGTTACCTAAACCATCTTACCACATGCAACATCCATCCATAATTGTGTACGCGCATCTCCGATCGAATATCACCCAAGAGATCCAGGCTGGAAGAGCAGAAACCTCTGGTGATCTTCATCTCCACCACCACTCCCACCAAACAACCCCATGTTAATATTATTCCTCCCTCCACCCCCACTCCCACCTCCAAACACCACATGCCCATGAAGCACTTGGCATCCCAATCCCAACCCTTCCGGTTGCACCGTCTCGACTTGCTGTTGTTGTTGCTGCTGCTGCTGCTGCTGCAATTGCGACTGAGGTTGTTGTACCGGTTGGTGTTGTTGTGGGTTTTTCTTTCTTTTCTTCTTCTCGTACGCGATCCCCCGGGCTTTGGACTGGACGTCCCGGACTTCCCTGAGGTAGAGCCGCACCGCCCGGGCGCCAAACGGGTTCGCCTCCGGCTGACCACCGTTCTCCTCGAAGGCTGCCCGGAGACGCCCTATCAAGGCGTCCAGGCTGCCCCAGGCCTGCCGGAGCGGGCACGGGCAGGGCGCCGGAGGGTGCGGCTGCCCGAAGAACGGGCACCCCGACGTGTGGACTTTCGTCTTTCCGAACTGGTCGAGGTAGCGGAGGAACTCCAGCACGTGGGCCCCGCTGCACCGCGAGAGGGCTAGCGGGGGACGGTGGTTCTTTAGGTATTGCCCGAAGGTGTTCCAGTCGCGGCGCTTCTGCGACTCGTACCGGCTAGGCGGGTGTTGCTGAGATGGCTGCCGGCCGTTGCCAGAGCTGTCGGATGTCGACGGAGTGTAGCTCGACATAGCAGTCCGGACAGGGTTCGAATCGGAGGAGGATCTTTCAATTTGTGAGGGTAATTGGATTTGGTTGCCGCTTATGTTTTTGGAGGGAACATGCATGGGGAGTCTATTAGGGCTAGTATATGTTGTGTTTTGGACTAGATCTTATGTGGATTTTTAGAATTACCCTACTTGAGGAGATCTTAGGGGTTTATATTTTTTTTTGGTTGTTGTAGGAGAAATTAAACTAAGAGAGATCCATCTATTGGTTGATGTTGAGATGAGAAAATTAAGTAGCTAGATGCTTTAGGGGTTCAGTGCTAGCTAGAAATTAATAACTTAGATCTGGGTTGGAAATTAAGAATTTGGATGGTGATCTGGCTAGGGTTTATGGTGATGACTGCAAAGACTGCCAAAACTAGCTAGTAGAGGAGTGAGAGCTGAAGGAAGGAACAGTGGTGAGCAAAGATCTGATGATGAGAAAGGCGGATGCTTGCAAAGGAGATTTTGACTGAGAAAGGAGCATCAAAAGCAGGAGTGATGGTCATAAATGGAATAGATATAACTCACTTCCTTCTAGCCATGAGGCCTAAAAGCTCAAGCTTTTTGCTGTAGACACCTCCTTGCCTTGAACGCCATAAAAGGAGAAGGAACAGTGAGTGCAACTGGTGCTGCAGAGGTGACCAAGAGCGGAAATAACAAGCCCAAGTGCTTCTTCTTCACGTGTATATAAAGTGGTGGAAGTTGGTGATCCAGTTGAGGAGAGGATAAGAGGGGGGAAGAGCAAATTGAGAGAAGGACCTAAGGAGGAGGGGATAAAGAGAGAGACTAGATAAGGGATGCTTGTCGTAAACAATTCGCTTGTAGTCTGTAGTCTAATAGTTAGACATGATACTTGTAATAGATTATTAGTACATGATATGTATTTTTTTGGGTCATTTTTTAGTTGTTTTATAATATTTTTTGTTAGTTGTTGTTTTATAAAATATTTGATTAACACCTCAATGTTTCTTTGCATGGATAATTAATTGTATTAAGAATTGAAATTAATGGGGTTGGTAGAGCGGTGAGACGTCTGATTTTGTAGAGGAGAGGAGAGAATAAGATCAGAGAGGAGATACGGTAGGGTGATTCTGTTGATATAATTCTACTGTTTCCCCATGTGATAAAAGAGAAGTTGCCATTTATATGTGACAAATCACAAGCCCCTTTGTTTGTTTGTGGGATCTATTATCGATGCCAATGATCAAGCTTTACTCCAAGCAGTGGATTAGTAAGTAAAAAAATTGCTTTGAGACTCGTACATGCACCCAATAGACTTCTTCTTGTACTGTTGTTATTTTATCCTTTTTATTTAGCTTCAAGATGTAGATCAAATAGAATGAGGCTTTCCTTCTTTTTCATATGAAATTTATTGCACATATATGTTTGTTTTTGTTGCACTTTTACACGTACGCATATGCAAAGAGAGACGCATATTATCAATTTCGACATCATTTTCTTAAATAGTAGAGTTGCCTGTCGATTTTGATATTCATTTTCAACAGTCGTGCTTATTTCTCGTTTTTTCGATCAAGTATTATTCTTCTAATATTGGTATACATATAAATACTAAAGTTGTATTGGCATTCTTGAGAAGTTGACACAAAAATTGTTAAGAAATCAAGCATACAGTTGGCTTTGATTCTAAAATCTGACATGAACCTGGTCTAGTTGAAAGTGGCACCTCAAGATCGAAAGAGTTTTCCAGATGGAATTAATGTGAGTCGTATAATTGTATTAGCGGGTAGCGATTAGGGTTCTTTGGTACATACTTACAATACAACCGTGCGATGTTTCCTAAGAAAGTTTGAAGCAGAAACATTATGGCAACCTAGCATGGGGGATAGGTTTGTGAGGTAGTTGAGAAGATAACTGATATTCATATCTTGAGATTGAAAGAAGTTTCTGTTTTAATTTTTTTCTTCAGTAGTGAATTTCCCCCTCGTGTTTATGGCCTCGAATATTAAAGTAAAATATTTTGCTGAACTACGTTAAATAATTTCTTCTTGAGGTATGCAATTTCATTTACATGCTTACTTTCGGTTTCTAATATTTGGTGGGAATAAACTAGGCAGCTAACTAACATATCATTTATGAACAAAAGTAGTAACTGATAAAGGAAAACATGCATGACAATTAGATAAAGAGTAAGCACATAGAAAAAAAGATTTTGTGTTTGATGTTGGAAATACTAGCTTGATTGGGCCCAAAGATTGAAATTTGGTTGAAGGCTTGAGCAACATACCCAATTAAATTAAAGGTGTACATGAACCATCTCGCGATGATACAATTCAAATTATGGAGATTGGTTATTTGGTCCGTTCCTAGGCTACCGCTAAGTCCCCTTTAAAGGAACTAGCCCCAACTATCCAAAGGAAATGATCCTTGATTTTCTGAATGCTATTCACAAGTGTGTTCTAACGTCAAGAACATAATAACCAATCAAAATCTATTACTAAATTCTGTATAAAATAACACACAAAAAAACTTACAATTAGATGTCAAAAACATCTTGAAGAACACGAAACGGAAACAAAAACTTAAGAAAATGACTTTCAACGGTTTCCTCAAGCCAAAAGGATGGAACAAAAGGACCCTATAGTTTGTGAGTAATTATGGTGGAAAATAATACTTAGGCAACCTTTGGGACCATCCTCTTATTTATAGAGTTTCCAATGGTGGTTTCCTCCATCAAATAACCACCATCCATAATTACTCATTAACCCATGTATTGGACAAGTGCTTCAATTAAATTAATGAAATTATTTTAGGCCACATAATTGTAACATTATCCCATTTGACCGTAACATCAATTTTCATTAATTCCATTTACAAAAACACATACAAAATTAGCCAACATAAATTTCATTAGAACATATACAAAATTAACCAAGCCTAACCAATGTAGTCAAATAATTAACGTCGTCATTTGACCCCATCAATTATGGTATTTGGTCATCTTTCCAAATTCAGTCAACATAAGTCATTAGTTTCATAAATTTGTTTGCTTAAACAATAAGATTGTGCACAAGAAATAATAAGCAAACTTTACATATATCAAAGTCAAACTATAACTTAAGTTTTATCATAAAATGCATAAATTCTTCATCAACAACATAATTATATTACATTAACCAAACTCATGCCGACAACATGCTCTTTAAAGAGACTGGGTGGTAGAGCCTTCATTAGTGAATCAGCTAGCATTGCTCATGTTCTTATGTGTTGTATGATAATAGTATCATCTTCGACTTTGTCTCTAACAACAAGATACTTGATGTCAATCCACTTGAATGCACCACTTGATTTGTTGTTTTTAGAGAAGAAAACGAAAGTTTCATTATCACAAAATAAAATGAGTGGTCTCGAAATACTATCAACTACTTCAAGCTCAAGTATAAAATTCTTTAACCGAACAACTTGAGCAGTAACCTCGTAACATGTCACAAATTCTGCTTGCATTGTGGAAGATGCCCATAATGACTGCTTGACACTCTTCCATGATATTGGTCCCCATGCAAACATATATATGTAACCCGATGTGGATTTCTTAATGTCAATGCATCCAGAAAAGTCGGAATTAGAATAACCAATAACATCAATGTTATCTGACCTTCTGCAAGTAAGCATATATTCTTTTGTCACTTGCAAATAGCGTAAAACCTTTTTGGAAGCTTTCCAGTGATCCATCCCTGGATCTACTTGATATCGACCAAGCAGACCAACCGTAAATGCCAAATCAGGACATGTACAAACTTAAACATACATTAAACTCCCAACCACTAAGGCATAAGGAATTTGCTTCATTTGTGCACTGATTGACATCATATCATGCATATATTCGTTTATTATATCCTCTATTTTGAATCTAAGCAATGCTATGTTACAAGTTTTATGTTTAAGTTTTAAGAATAAACATGTTTGAGAAGAAGAGACAAAAAAGGAACAAAACACTAGAAAATGAATGATCGGTGAGACTTATGGACCTATTTGGAAGAGGGAATGACCCAGATGTAAGCCAAAAGGACATATTAGCAAATCGAAAAACTCTATATCATCATGAGAAGTATTTTGGCAATTAGATTTGGGTCTAGACTCAAACAACCGATCCAGCTGCATCCCACGTAAAGAATTGAAGCAATGAAGAAGGCAACCAAAACCGGGGCAAATCAGGCCAAACGTGACCGCTGATCAACAATCACAGACCGCCAATTAGCGGTCCACTATGACTCAAATCCAACTGTCTTTGGCTCAAATGTTTGTTATATCGTTTATGTCCATTTCGAGAAGTTTCATTAGTCCCACATTGGGAGATTGTCATCGATTACCTTTTTTCATGCCTATAAATAGAACTCTTCTTCCTCCGTTGTAATTATTCCTTGCTTGGTGGTCATTATCTCAACTTGGAGTAAAGCCTTGGAGAAGAAACTCGAGTGAAGAGATGTTACTTATCATGTGAGTCATGAATAAAATAAATCTTTGTTAGTTTCATGTTGTCTCTCTTAATTCTTGCATGATTAGCTTAATTGTGTTTTATTAATCTTAGAATAATTTGAATGTTTTCTCTTTTATTATGAATATTAGCATAATGAGTAGTGAGTAGTTTCATCCCCCTTTGAGGGTGGAGATGATATACATTTATGTTTTGAGGTTTTGAGGTTTTGATGTTTGACGAATTTTGATTGTGTAGACTTGAATGTTTGTATGTTCATTGACTTTGTTTTCATCATCTACATGTTGAGGGATTTTTGATGGGGTTTTCCATAAGATTTAGACACTTTCCATGCTTGGTTTTCTCATGTTTATTGGCTGAATTTCCTGTTGAATATGCTACATATTAGTCGTGTGTTTGTATAAGTGTTTACTTACTTTATTGATTGAAGAAACTTTGTTTTGATGTGTTTTGCCATGACATTCAGAAACCTCCTTTGCTTAGCTTTGTTCTTCACACGAGTTCCTGATTTTTTATGAGTCTTGTCATAGTTTTAGACACTTCTCATGTTGAGACTCATCTTGTGATAATCAAGTAGTAATTGCTAAAATGTTGTGTGAATGGATTAATAAGTTTTGCCAAATCTTTAGACATTTCCTATGCATGAAGACACACACATGCTTTCATGTGTCATTCACTACTTCTCTCACTTCATATGTCTACACACTCCACCCCTCAGGGGATTCATCCATATTTCGTTCCACATAGTTTGCTGAATTTTTCTAGTTGTCATTTGCATCGTGATCTAGTTTCTTTTGCGTTTATAGCATAACCGTCTTTTAATAGTAGCGTTATAATCTCTTCTGCCATTGTTATTTCCCACTTGATTTTGCTAACTCGAAGGTTGGCAACGCTCCCTGCGAATCGACCCGTACTTGTCATGTCTTCACCGACGACCGTGCACTTACGGTTAATTAATAAAACATTCAAGATGCACGTTCTAATTCATTTTTAGGACATTGTAATTTACTAAATTTGTCACCCTTTACAACATGAGCTACACTTGGGGGGCAATTTTGCATGTTATATTTTTAAGCATTTTCACAATATATGCCTTTTGAAATCATCCTAAAATCCCACGAGACCGATCTCGATGAATTTCGATACCAATAACATAAGCTTCACCAAGATCCTTCATTTCAAACTTGTTTGAAAGAAATTGTTTGATATCATATAACATATCTAAATCACTACTGGCTAGCAAAATATCATCCACATATAAGATGAGAATAATAAACTTACTCCCACTAACCTTAAGATAAAAGGAATGTGTTCTAAAAGTTTTAATTTTATATGTCAATTATTATGAATTGGATGTGCAAACATTTTGTTCCTTAATTATTGTATTCGTCTTTTGGAGGTGTTGAGAAAGAGGTGTTTGGTCCTTAACCGTAGAGCTCTAAAAGATAATGATTTACATAAATCAAAAGTTATTCACAATCATGGTAATTAACTTGGAACATTAATTACCGAGATAAGATTGTCGTGTTGGTCATCGATTATTGTAGCTCTACAAATATTTGACGAAACGAGTATATAAAATAGAAAAATGGTTACTTTTATATATTGAATAGACCTAACAAGTAAAACATTATGGAATTGTATTTTTTGTCATTAATGTTTTACTGTGTTTTGGATCCTAAGATATGAGACTTATATCTTTTCACTCAAGAAGTGCTTGATTTGATTATTGTCAAAAGCTATCAAAGAGTATAATGATAAATGCAATAGTTGGTTGAACATGACTTGTGCTGGAGAAAATAGCTAGTCAAAAGATTATCATTGTCCCTCTTAATTGAGTAATGATATTAGTGGGGCCCTTGATAAAGTAAAATTATAATGTGCACAATGTAGCTTGAGTTAAGTTACATAGTTATAATTAGCTTAAAGAGATCAAGAAATGAATATGATACAAATGTCACACATTTCTACTTTGTATATATTCTTAATATCATGAGGCAAGGGACGGACACAAGTGGTTCACTCGCATCACTAAATGGATCGTGGTTAGTTCGAGTGGAACAATACATCTATGCTAATTGGGTAACTATAACGTGTAGCTAGATACCGCTTATTGTTTGAGATATTAAGTGTTTAATATCATTGCCAATTTGGCTTAGATCCTCCTATAGGTCACTCCACAAAACTGAGAAACAAAAAGCTTGATTTTGAGTTCATATGATGTGTCGGTTTCATGTGAAAATGGGTACATGTGGTGAATCAATAAAATCAATATGTCATGAGAATTGACATAATTAGAATCATAAATAAATTCATATGAGGTGTATGTATTATTGTAGGATTTCGTGTCCCTATGTATGTATATATTTTAAATTTTTTAATACAACATACAAGATCGTTTTCATATTTTCAACAATTTCTATGTACATTACTTTGTGTTTATTCTAATAACATGCAACCCTACATTTATTAAAATAAACCACAAAGGTAGAATCATACCTAAAGGTCATCTAAAAGCTTTTTGAAGATCCAGAGTCGCGTTGCCCGTTGAATCGTCCACGGAATTGCCTCCGAGTGTTCACCAAACTCTAAACAAGATTAGAGAGAAATGAGCTAGCCAATCAATCTCTAACAAGGTTTAGAATCTAGCTAATAACCCCTCTTTAAGCTCCTGAGATTCTTATCTCTAAAACTTAAATTTACTAAGAGATTTTCGTGGTGATTAGGGAGAGATTACTGAGAGAAAGAATTTTTGCATTAGTATTAAACAAGTTGGAGTATGGGTCATTTTATAGTCTCCCAAAACATCCTTATCAAGAGCTATTCTTTAGCCATGATCTCTTGCTTATTCTCTCCTAAAATTAATCTCTAATTTCCACATAAGCACCCACAAAAAATGTTTTAATTAAATCTAGAATTAATCCACCCATGATTTAATTAATCTCTTAATAATTCAGGCAGAATCGTTCTTGTTCGGTGTACCGAGTATAACTCGGTCAACCGAACCGTTCGGTTATAACACGTGTTCGGTGCACCGTGAGCTAGACGGTCGACCGAATCCATATGAGAAAAATTCCCTGGAAGAATTCGGACGAACCACGTCTTTTACTCGGTCTACCGTTGACCCACCAGAATCGCTCCTGGAACATAGTCATCGGATGACTGTGTCACATTCGGTCTACCGAAAATACTACTTCTCGGTTGACCGTGCACACTCGGTTAACCGAACCCGATTGTCCAGGCACTCCAGACAATTTCGGTCAACCAATTGTGCTTACCCGTTCCCTATCGGTGAACCGATCCGAAAATACCCCGGTCGACCGAACCATGAACGGTTCACCGTGTTTGACCCCGATTTTGCCTTTGTCAAATTTTGGATTTATTTCCAACAAAATTTGATCTATTGGGGTTCTTAGCAAATTCACATCTTATATAATATATTATCATATGTAATATTAAATTATTACACATGATAATATATATACATCATATGAATTTATTATGATTCTAATTATGTCAATTCTCATGACATATTGATTTTATTCATTCACCACATGTGTCCTATTTTCACATGAAACCCGACACATCATACGAACTCAAAATCAACCCTCTTGTTTCCCAGTTTTGTGGTGTGGCATATAGGAGGATCTAAGCCAAATTGACACCGATATTAAACACTTAATCAAACTTAAGATACCATCGTCTAGATGCTTGTTTTAACCTATATATGGATTTCTTTAATCGACATCCCATATGTTCCTTGACTTTTATGACAAAACCTTTTGGTTGTGTCATAAAAACTTCCTCTTGCAAGTCACCAATGAGGAATGCAGTTTTTACGTCAATCTGATGTAACCCTAGATCATAATAAGCTACTAAGGCTAAAAAATTCTAAGTGAGTCTTTCTTTGAGACTGGAGAAAATATATTATCAAATTGGATACCTTCCCTTTGTGTAAAACTTTTAGCGACAAGTCGGGCATCAAATCTTTCGATGTTACCTTTGAAGTCTGTCTTGGTCTTATAGACCCATTTACAACCTAGTGGCTTAATTGCAATAGGTAAATCAACAAGGTCCCAAACCTTATTAATTTTCATATATTTCATCTCTTCTTCCATGGCTTCTAGCCATTGAGATAATTTATCACTCATAATGGCTTCACTAAATGAGGTAGGATCCTCTCCATTGCCAATATCGCATCCTTCAGTTAGGTATGCAATATAGTCATTAATGGCAGATTTCCGCTCCCTCTGCGACCTACGTAAGGGTTGTTCAGGAAGTTCAGGAGTTGCATTGGCGTGAGGTTCTTCATTAGGTAGTGGATCAGCTGTGTCTACAACATCCAAAAGAGGTGTAGAACTTGAAACCTCTCGAATGATCGGGATTGGAACATAAGTCTGATTTTCCTCGAGATTTACTTATCTAATTTCAATACTCCCAATATTCTTGTCATTTTCTAAAAATACTGCATGTCTCATTTCAACAATTTCAGTGATATGAGTTGGACAATCAAAACGAAAACCTTTGGATCAATCTGGATAACCGATGACATAACAACTAATGATGGTTTTAGGGTCATGTTTCTTAATTTTTGGATTGAAGATTTGAGCTTCAACATGACAATCCCAAACATGTAAGTATTGAGAGAAAGAGAATGAGGGAGAGGAGGAGGGAGAAGAAGGAGAGAGGAGGAGAAGGAGATGAGAAGGAGACAAGAGAGAGGACAAGGAGAGAAGAATAAGGTCACACGGAGAGAAGGAGAAGGGGAGAGTAGATAAGGAGAGAGAGAAGGACAATGGGAGTGAGAGGGGAGGAGAGCGAGAAGGAGACGAGGAGAGGAGAGACAGAGGAGGAGGAGAGAGAAGGAGAGAAAGAGAAGAAGGAGGAGAGCGAGAGAGTACAATATAACGAGAGAGGAGGGGAGAGAGAGATGGACAAGGAGAGAGAAGTAGAGGGAGATGGAGGAGGGAAGGAGACAGAGAGAGGGAGAAGAGCGGAGATGGGAATGAGAACGAGAGAGAGGGAAGAGAAGCAAGAGGAGAAGGCAAGCGAGAGAGAGAGAGAGACAAGAGAGAGAAGGAGAAGGAAAAGGGGAAAGAGAAGGAGAGGTATTGAAGTAGAGGAGAAGGAGAGAGAGGGAAGGAGATTGAAGACAAAGAGTGAAGGATAATGAGAGAGAAGATAGAAGATAGAAGGGAAGAGAGAATCAGAGAGAGGAGTGAGAAGGAGAAAGCGCAGGGCAACAAGAGAGTGAAAAACAAGGAGAAGGAGGGGAGAGAGAGAAGGAGAGTGTAGGACGAGAGAGAAGGAAATGGGGAAACAAAGAGAGAGGGAGAGACGGAGGGAGAGAGCTAGAAGGAGAAGGAGAGAGAGAAGTGGTGGACAGAGGGGGAGAGAGTGAGAAGGGCAACGAGAGAGGGAGGAGAGATGGAGAAGTAGAGAGAACAATAGAGAAGGCGAGCGATAAGTAGTGAAACGGAGAAGGGGAGAGAGTGAATTAGAGCAAGAAGTGGAGAGAGGAGAGAGAAGGAGACTGTGAATGAAGGAAAAGGAGAGAGACAAAGAGAAGGAGAGAGGGCAAGGGAGTCGGTAAGTGAGCTAGACGGAGAAAGACAAGGAGAATGAGAGAGAGAAGGAAGAGGAGACTGGAAGGAAAGGAGAGAAGGAAAGAGGGAGGGAGAAGTAGAGACAAAAGGTAATGAGAGAGAGAAATAGAGAGAATGAGAAGGGGGTGAGAGAAGGAGAACGAGAGGAGTGAGAGAGAGTGAAGGTGACGGAGAGGAAAAGAAGAGGGAGGAGGAGAGAGAAGGACAAGCGAAGCAGGAGGAGAGAGATGAGAGAAAGAGAGGGAGGGAGAGGAGGAGGGAGGAGAAGGAGAGAGGAGGAGGAGGAGAAGGAGAAGGAGAACAAGAGAGAGGACAATGAGAGAAGAATAAGGTCACACAGAGAGAATGAGAAGGGGAGAGTAGATAAGGAGAGAGAGAGAGAAGGATAATGGGAGTGAGAGGGGAGGAGAGCGAGAAGGAGACGAGGAGAGGAGAGACAGAGGAGGAGGAGAGAGAAGGAAAGAGAGAGAAGAAGGAGGGGAGAGAGAGAGTACGATAGAGTGAGAGAGGAGGGGAGAGAGAGATGGACATGGAGAGAGAAGTAGAGGAAGATGGAGAAGGGAAGGAGACGGAGAGAGGGAGAAGAGCGGAGATGGGAAGGAGAAGGAGAGAGAGGGAAGAGAAGCAAGAGGAGAAGGCAAGCGAGGGAGAGAGAGACAAGAGAGAGAAGGAGAAGGAAAAGGGGAAAGAGAAGGAGAGGTATTGAAGTAGAGGAGAAAGAGAGAGAGGGAAGGAAGGAGATTGAAGACGGAGAAATTTGGGTTTTCGACCTGTCCACAACTCATAAGGTGTTTTCGGGACAGATTTACTAGGAACCCTATTTAGAATATGTGTGGTTGTCTTTAATGCTTCAATCCATAGATAATCAGGTAAGTCGGTGTTGCATATCATACTTCTTACCATATCCATAAGTGTACGATTTCGTCTCTTAGCTACACCATTTTGTTGGGGATCCCCCAACATTGAAAACTTATGAATGTACCATTATTTTGAAGAAACAAAGCATAATGACCTGAATTTTGTCCTGAGTCAGTGTGTCTACTGTAATACTCACCTCCTCTATCTGACCTTACTATTTTAATTTTAAGGTTCAATTGATTTTCAACTTCTGCCTTAAATTTTTTGAGTTTTTCTAGTGCTTCAGATTTTTCATGAATATGGTATACATAACCATAACGAGAATAATAATCAATGAACATAATAAATGATTTGTGCCCGTTAAGACTCGAAGTAGGGAAAGGTCCACATATATTTGTGTGGATAATTTCCAATAGTCCCCCACTTCAAGTAGCCCCCTCTCTTAGTTCCTTTAACAAACTTTCCTTTAATACATCCAATGCAATAATCAAAATCAGAAAAGTCTAATGTAAGAAGAATTTCATCTTTAACGAGACATTGCATTATGTCTCGAGAAATATGACCTACACGATAGTGTCATAATTTTTATGAATCTCCACTATCACGATTTCATTTGATTCGACTTGTTGACTATTGAGACTATTCACATTCATAGACAACAAAGACTTAGTCAATGAATAATTCAGATGCAGTTTGTAGAGGTCACCTTCTAAAATTCCAGAACCAACAAAATAAGTTATAACAAAGTTTGAGCATCTCATTTCCAAGCTGACATGAATAACCACAAAGGTCAAGTTTACATACATAAATTAAATTTCAAACGACAGAGGAAATATAAACTACATCATATAAATAGATGACAGAATCATTCTTTAAAACTAAACGAATGGTTCCAACAACCTCAACTTCAGTCGTTTGCCCGTTAGCAACTTTAAGTTTCCTTCCTCCTTTTGGGAGTTTGGTCACAGAATGAAATTCCTACAATGAGTTCGTAATGTGCACAATTACATCAGTGTCAACCCACCATGTATGTGAATGAACATCAACTAAAAAGGATTCAAAAATCATAAAGTTATTACCCTTCCTAGCGAGCCACATGCTTTAAAGTCATCACACTCATTCCTTACATGTCCAGGCTTCTTACAAAAGTGACATTGTGGAGTAAAAGCAAACTTTGTACCATATGCATTTGCTTTATCATTTGCAACAACTGCCTTCATTTTCTTTTTCCCTTTACCATTACCATTAAATCTTCTCTTTCTTGGACCATTAAAGGCAAGGTTTGCAAAGTCAGGCTTTTCAGTTTTGAGCATTTCTTCTTCTTCAACACACATGGCAATTAATTCGCTCATTTTCCATTTCTCTTTTTATGTATTATAATTGATCTTGAAAGGACAAAAATGCGCAGGCAGAGAAGTCATAATAAAATGAACAAGAAAACCTTCAGAAATTGTCATATCCATGCCTTTTAGTTTTACGGCCATATCGCTCATCATCATGATATGTTTACGTATACCGCTAGTCCCATTATATTTGGTTGTGAGTATTTTCATTATAAGGGCACTTGCATTAGCCTTAGAAGTTCCCTTAAACTGCTCTTCAACATAAGCCAACTATTCTCTTGCATTAAATATCTTGTTAGCACTATCTTTTTCAGGGATTGCTCCCCGGATAGCAAGAGTAATAGAACTCTTCATAATCATTAGTGACATGTAATTAGAACGCTCCCACTTTTCATAATATGCCTTTAGTTCGTTGGAACTAGTAGTCGTAGGAGGTGTGGGAGCATCCATACGGAAGGCATGATCGAGTTCCAAAACACCTAGACATATTTCTATTTGCTCCTTCCAAGTAAGAAAATTTGTTCTATTAAGTGGTTCAATTCCAGATAGTTGAGATGTAATATGCGATGTATTCAATGCTACATAATTTTCCAAATAAATATGATGCTTACTTTCATTAACTATATAATCCACACCAAAAAACAAACATAATAACATTAATTAACTGTAAAATAACAGTTAAAAAACTGAAATAAGCATTAAATACTCAAAATAATTTCAGTTATTTCATAACCGTTTTGCATAATTATTAATCTAAGTTGGTACGATTAATAACATACACATTATATACATTCATAAATCAATCTACGTACGTCACCATTGGGCAAAAAATGAATTGATTTATTAAAACAATAAGTCATAAAATAAATCATGTACGCAATTAAAGTTGGTCAAATTGATGTCCATGACTTATTAAAATAAAAATTAAGCATTATTGTAATTTAACATTGTAATCAACCACCACTACAACAAAATATTTAAGAACAGAAAATCATCAATTAAAGTTGGCAAAATTGATGATAATCAATCGTTGATCGTAACATAATGTAATTAATAATTTTCATAAACAAATCATATACCATAATTTCTGTTGGATCAATTATCATACACGATTGCAAACATAATTTCACATTTTCTCATAATATTTATATTAAAAAATTTAAGATTACATAAGCATGAATATCATAACATCATGAAATTGAAATTTTCTTAAATTAGTTAAACGTAAGAAGATCAAAACATAAGAAAATTTTCAATGTAATGCCATAAGAGAATTAAAGAAAAGAATTCAAACAATGAAATACCCAGTGTGAATTTTTTTTTTGACGTTCTGAACACAAGCAGAACTGAATCACGTACCACATAATTTTCACTAAGAAAAAGTAATTATTCTTATTCAGGAAATAATTCTTATTCCATCACAACCATATATAACTTAAATGCAATAACATAAAGCAAGTGAGGAATATTGCAAAATACCCATCTAGAAATACACGTTGGCATTTTTTTAATACACGTGATCACAACATGACACCATGTTTACTGGAATAGGTCATCTTCTCGTTATTATTAGGTCATCTTGTCATTATTATTACATAATCCATATTTGTAGTATCAGTGTATCAGGAAGTTAAAAAAATGATGCAAATATTCCATTTAGGAACGTATCATGGTCTACTTACAGGTTTTGACAACTGCATAGAAAAAAATGAACAACTAAACGTCGTCCGTGAATTACTTAAATCGCTCGCACCATATACCATTTTGTCATTCTCTCATTTCACTCTTCGACCACAACTCTCTCTTCATTTTCCACTCAATCATCAAAAACAATGTCTTGGAGGCCAGGAAAGGAGTCAACGGATGCCCCGTTACATTCGAATCTGGTAAAATTTCTACCTCTTTTATTTTAAAAAGAAAAAGAAAAAAGGGTAGGCGTGTGACTTGGACGTCCCCCCATTGGGGGGACATCTCAAAGAAACACCCCATGGGAGGGGGCGTCCAAGCCAGACGCCTCCCCCATGGGTAATTAGTAATAATCGGTAATTAGTAAATAATAATTAGTAATTTTGTAAATCTAGTACTTTAAATCCATTTAACGAAATTTTATTTCTAAAATTTAATTAATAGTCATTGGGTTATCGTAGAGGAAAAGGAAAATCAATACCCTTACGCGTTGTACATGATTACTTAGACGATTCAGGTCCTCGTCATCCACGTAGACGGGGTATATCTGCTTTAGTTAGGAGGGAGAGAGAGTATGCACATCATCATCAGACACACGTAATGACCTGTTTGATGATGAAAACGTTTCATGGAGCGGTGGCAACCTGACATGAACTATTTTCACCTGCCTTTCAGAGAGATGATTATCATGTTGCATGACGTGGTCCAGATCATTTGCATTACTGTTGAGGGTCGTATGGTCGCTTCTCAAGCATCGACGGTTGAGCTGAAGATGATTGTAGTCGAGCTACTTGGGGTGGTCGTTGCTGGCCTTGGGAAGGATAACCCCTTTTGGAGTGGTGGTGGTGTTAACATTGACTCCGTTGAGTCATGCTATCCTCGTTCGCGTATTTGGACTGTCCGAAGCGAGGATAAGAGCGAGGCTCGACTACGTATCATTCGTAGATCAGATGACTGCATTGCAGGTACAAGACTCTATATTATTTACGTTTATTATTTATTTATTATTATTATTATTAGTGTGTCAACGTTTAGGTGGAGTGGTTTCCTTATGGTCCTCACCCTGCTGTGGAGGTGTCGAGGACCTTATTGACGAGTGGTTATATTCATTATCGAGATATAATCCAATGCAAGTACTGATACTGCACTTCCTGATAAAGAAACTGCTGAACGAGATTCCTGTCTTCAGATTTCACCCTCCTCGTGTACTCTCTACAATTATAAATGCCTCTTATTCGGATTATCCTCCGGAATTTATCCTTTACAACCAACAAGATGTTACGCGGTTTCGCTTGTGCCTCAGTTATATCACGAACAATTTTCTTGGCCCCAGGACTAAGACTGATGATCTGTCGATGACCCTCTGGATAAACTGCAAGGTTGTAGTTGTGCTGACCATGAGAACTATCAGTAACTACGACCCATACATTACACTCCCGTCACTCGACCACCTTTAGCAAAAAGAACACACACAACCCTTTCTTTTCGTGTTTTTCCGTACTGCAATATCCATATCTCTGGATCCTAATTCATTTCTGTGATCATATCTTAAATAGCAATTCATACGACTATCTCGTTGTGGTTTATATGAGGATACTACGAAAGAAAAGCCGACTCCGATGGGAAATGGTTTCGCCCATGTTGTCGCGTCCTCGATTGTTGGAAATACTTGTTGACTTACAAAAAGCTCACTGTAATCTACCCCGTCACCACCAAAATCATGCAACGGAACCTGAAATAATTTGAAATAACACACCATGTAAAATTTAATTTTTTTTAAAAAGGCATCTGGCTGAGACACCTCTCCCATGGGGGCGTCTAGCTAGGACGTCGCCCCCATGGGGGGCGTTCAATCTAGACGTCATCCCATGGGGCAGGGGGATGGGGCGTCTGAGCCAGATGCCCCCATGCGGGAGGCGTTTTTTTCTAGACGTCCCTGTCGATTTTTTTTGGGTAACTTATCCCACCGGATTCAGACGTTTCGTTAGACATTTTCTTGTATTTGTACTAGTAGATTGAGAAAAACTGAGACAAAAACTTTATTTTAAGAGACGAGATGAAATGTGTATTAAATGGAATGTGAATGACAAAATGGTAATTGGCGCGGGGCGATGTAAGTAATGAGACCATCCTCTTATTTATAAAGTTTCAAATGGGTAGTTTCCTCTATCAAATAACCATCATCCATAACTACTCATTAACTCATGTAATGGATAAGTGCTTTAATTAAATTAATGGAATTATTTTAGGACACATAATTCTAACACTAAAAACTTGATTAAATTGGATACAGTTATGTATTTGGTCGAGTCTTGATTTAGCCAGCTCGTGCAACCTAAAGCTTTAACTTAATCGAAACGATGGTATATCTCTTACCGTTATAGTAAAGGAGAGAGTTAGTTGAGATCTGAAAGTCCACTTAATTCATGGTCATCAATGTTCTCTCATGGTATCATACCCTATACTGAGAACATTTTAACGCGATGAATACTGATGGTGGTTGTCATATGGAGAGAACTTTTTACTCTTATTGTACGAACCTGAATGTTACTAACATAATTTGCCTCAATAAAACTCACTGCATCCAACTACTGTTTGTGAGAAACTCAAGTTCTTGGTTTAGTAGAGTCACGAGGAATGATAGGCTTTCTCAAAGGGGAGATTTCCTATGCCTTGACCTAACCAAGATGAAGTCAAAGGATGGTGCTCAGTTGAGTCATGTTTGTTTGGAAGTAATCCAGTCACTTAGTGTAATATCTTAAATCCAAAGCCTTGGTTGAGAGATATTAGGTATTGTTTTACAATAAATACAAATTGTGATCTTTTGTAGGGTAATTTAGCAATTTTCCCACCCTCATCTTCTCCTCTAAGACTTGCACCACAACCCACTTCTTCTCAAGCTGCTAGAAGAGTTTTAGAAGAAAAAGAAGAAACACCATGGAGGAGGAGGATGGCGTGCATAAGAGTTCACGTCGGCGTTGGCGATTCGGTTCTCGATCTTCGTCCGCTCACACCTTTTACCCTCTTCTCTAGCCTCCGTTGCGACCATTTTCTCCTCTTCAGCAATGGAGTGCAATCACACCTTTGAAGCCTATAAAACTCGATGGGACTCATCCAAGGAGGAAGAATTAGAGCTCTTAGGGTACTGTCACCATAGAAGATGCATGGTGGTTCGAAAATGGGGCTTGATCGAGTAGAGGGACTCGCAAACTTAGGTATGCCTTTGGATTCACTTAAACAACATTTTACTAGGCATATGGCTCATCAAATCGACCTTGAGTGATAATATTGAAGTAGAATGAAACTCACACCAAAATTTCTAATTGTTTCTATTTTCTGAAATTGATTTTCATGTTGAGATTAATAATGTTTATGATCTGAATCAAAAGAAAAATTTAACATTTTATGTATGCAAGAACACTACTTTAGATGAGAATAAACCCATCTAGTTTGAGTATTGAAACTATTATGTGAGTAAATAAGGTTCCGAGTTGGCCGTAAAAGAGTTGAAAATTTTGGTATACAATTCTGCTAGTATTGAGTCATTGATAGATTTAGTCTTAAGAACTAAAAGTTTTACAGCGAGTAGTAAGGATTTAGTTAACATCCTTTCGAAGATAAAAATGGATTTAAGGTACTTGATTGCTAGCAGCTGGTTGGAAGTAAACTCTTTAATAATTAGTTGTGTCGCGTTACATGAATGGAGTTTTGTGTTATATGATTTGGGTTTATGTTTGAGACAACCCAACTATGATTGAGTTAACTTCCTACGTCTTGTGGCTTATGTTGAAGCGTTTCTTGGATAGAAATAGGAACTGAATTGAGAGGTGATACTTATACCTTCGTTTCAATTATTGCATATGTTCATATTTGTGTTGTAAGATATGTTTTCAAATCGGAATTGAATGATAGAAATGCTTAGACGTATATCACTATTTATGTAAATGGATTAATCGAGTTCTTTGATGATCCTTCAATGATTCAGAACTAGAAGGTTTGAATGTTGTTAGGTGCATGTGAGAAATTCTTTGTGAAGAAGATGCTGGTGTGTGATCTTGGAGTATTCTTATTATGAGGCTCTTTAAATCCTAAATCTTGCAATGTTTGGAAGTATATATTCTAATTGACCATTGTTTATACTTGGTGTTGTCACTGGATGATCTTTGGTTTTTGAATAATTCGGTAGGACTTGTTCTCACCTCCATTAATGATTAATTTCAGACATTATTTTGGAGAAAATATTCCATGTTCGTTTATCTTAACTTTTGGTTTTGAACCTTGAGTTCTTAAATGAAAAATTCACATGATGTTGCCTTTGGAATCTTAGTGTTACATCAAGAAAGATTAGTTGCAATGGTGGATGAGTTCCATACTTGGTCGTGTGTGTAACCTTGGGATGAGTTGAGTTGAATATTGAACCTTGGAACCTATTGAAGTTGGTGTGATACAACAATTTTTCACAAGATCATGTTTTCATGTTTGACTTTTGAGCCTATTGAATATTTGATGTTTTGATCTAATACTGCATGACTTGATGAATTGAGATCTGCATTTGTGTTAAGTATTGTGCCATAATTTCTTTATATAGGTTATGTTAACCTTGATGTTGATTTATAATCTTAATAAAGATGGAAATGGTTGCAGAGATGACAAGTGTATTTAATCATTTGTTTGTAATTTGCGACATTGCTAGTTGGTCTTCTTAATGATTGATTTAAATGGTTGATTGCCGGTCACTATTTAAATGATTGGTATGATCATGGGTAAAGTTATTATCCTAATGATTGATGTGATTTAAATGCATCAATTCATATGTGTTAGCACATGTTATTCATATAAACTAGTGAATTCTAGTTTAATCACCGTTCCGAATGGACAATGAATATTGAATTGATATCATTGGTATTGTTGGACATATGTTACTGGACTGCTAAACCTTGTTCGTAAATTACTTAAATCGACCGTGCCAATTACCATTTTTCCATTCTCTCATTTCTACTTATATATCTCTTCATTTCACTCTCCTACCATTACTCTCTCTTCATCTTCCTCATAATCATCAAAAATAATGTCTCGGATGTCAGGAAAGGAGCTAGTGGACGCCCCAGTGCACTTGAATACGGTAAAATTTCCATTTTGTTTGGGTGAGCTTACTTCAATGGATCCAGACACTTCGCCAGACATTTTCGTGGTGTTGGTACTGGTAGAGTGAGAAATACTGAGACATAAGCCTTAGTTTAAGAGACGGGACGAAATGAATATTAAATGGATTGTAAATGACAAAATGGTAATTGGTGTTGGATCGTGTGGGTTATGGGTCCACAAACTCTAATTAACAATTTAATTCTAATTACCTACTTGCTTAGACAATCAAAGAAATGCAGTGGAAATTAAAACTAAACAAGCAAGTAGAGGAAGATAATGCAAACCACAATGACACGGGGGATTTTATAGAGGTTCGGCACCCCACCTGGGTCCTAGTCCTCTCTTGCAAGCTCCTAAGGTATTCTAGCCGTTGGGGATAGATTTGGTTGGGTTTTGTGTAAGATACACAAAGCAGAAAATCGGGCTGCAAATCTGTCCAGAACCGGTCGACCGAAACTAATAAATCGGTCGACCGTTAACTTGATTTCAAAGAGAACGGTCGAACAAAATAAATAATCGGTCGGACAAACGGGCTAGAACTCAACTTTACTTAAGTGAACGGTCGAACCAAAATATGGGGTGGTCGACCGTTAAGGGGATTCAGTTGAGATAAAGTTGGATCGGTCGAACGAAGAGTGTGTTGACCGATAGCAGGGACAGAATAAGTGTTCAATCGGTCGACCGAAACAAGGTCGTCGTTCGACCGGTTACCGAATGTATTTTGGGGTTAAGTTTGTTTTATACGAATACGTCCGTTATAGGAATACGACAAAGAAAACGGTCATATAAAAAATCGGGATCGGTCGACCGAAAAGATAGAACCGGTCGACCGGTAGAGTTCAGAAAAATCACTGTGGAGAGTCTGTTATAAACCGGTCGAACTGAGAACTGGTTCGGTCGACCGATTCACACAGGAATATTGGGTTTAGGTTTAAAGTGATTTCCGACTAAGGTTTGGGTGATCTAATGGAGTCCAAATGATATGAGATTTTTTGTGTGACTCCTACAGGGAACCTAGTGTTAATGTGATAAGTTTTTAGCTCTTGTATGCTCAATTTACACATGTTCCTAAGACTCAAAATAAAATCAAGATTACAAATCTTCATATAGCTTTATTACAAATCTTAACTTGATTTCCTTCCTTCCATGAGTCTTGATCACCTGTAGAGGTTAGCACATGCAATATATATGCAATGCAATATGTGTGCTACTCTACATTACTTATGATTAAGATTAGGTTGATTAAATCATCAAAACAAGGATTAAGTCCAAAAAGCCAACAATTGGGACATACGATTTTAGTAAAAATTGGGCGACGAATAACAACTCCCCATGTTTATGAGTAAATTAAGATTTAATCATTACCAAAGACATGTTAACTAACTAATGAGTTAATGAATATTGATAGACCCAACTGTGAGTTATATCAAAGTGATATATGATTGACATCATATCATGCATATATTCGTGTTTTATATCCTCTATTTTGAACCTAAGAAATGCTAACGTAACGAGTTTTATGTTTATGTTTCAGGAATAAACAAGAGTGAGAAGAACAAACATAAAAATGACATGAACGTAAGAAAAAAGATTGAATTGTGAGACTTGTGGATTGAGATGTGATTGATCTCGTTTTATATTTAACCGCAAGTGCACGGCCGCATTGAAGCGGTGGCAAATACGGGTCGTCCACTGGGAGGTGTGTCGACACTTGGTTTGTGCGAAGGCGAGAGGTAAAGAAAGGGAAGAAAGGTTGGTTACACTAAACTACACTACAAAGCTGAAATGAAATGGAGAAGAAACGATAAAACTAAACCCCAAAGGGGGTAGAGAAATAATGTGAACATAAAGAAGTGTATGTGTGTGTGTTCATTAAGCTCTTCACAACATGTAGTGCATGAAATCATAAAACTACATCCAACTTTCCCTCCACATGAATTAAGATTTCACTACATCATTAAAACATACAAGACAATAGTTGGAATGAAGCTACATGAACTCAAGTATAAAGACTAGACCCTACTATGCGTCCACATGAATTAAGATAAGACTACATCATTAAAACATACAAGACATTAGCTAAGGTAAAGGCAACAAGAGCGCATACACTACAACTTGTGTTTCCAATATTAACTTCATCCATATCCTAACCTTATCATTCCCCATAAAATAGGTCCACTAATCAAAGCATAAACTAAGCTTCATTCAAGAGCATTAGCATATCAAAGATAAGAGTGGAGACCCATTAGATGGTTATGGAAATCATATAAAACTCAAGGGATAAAAATAACACACACTTAATACACTACATGATTATATCACATATTTCTCCACCCCCCAAATGGGGATGGAACTACTCACTACTCATTACACTACTGATTAGACTAAGTAAAGAAAACATTTAACTAAGATACTAAAATTACTAAACAAGAGATTAAACAAAGTAAAGCAACCCACACAAAACAAGCAACATAACAAAACAAGATTAAAAGAAACAAATAAACTTTTATTAACAATGACTCACATTGAAGGCAGCATTCTTCTCCACCTTGAGTTATTGCTTCAAGACTCACTCCTTAGTAGAGAGAATGCCACCAAACAATGGGTAATTACAATGGAAGGTGAAGAGTTCTATTTATAAGCATGGAAAAAGCTAATCCGGGACAATCCCCCGATGTTGGACTAAACCAATACCAAAAATAGACTAAGAATACATTAATACAAGCCCAGCACAAATCTTAGCGGATCTGGAGACATATGGACCGCCAATTAGCGGTCCAAGACCGCCAATTGGCGGTCTATATGATCCAGATCAAGTTGGTTTTGGTTGTGGGCTTTCCTGGTGGTCTTTGTTGGTCTGTGATGCATCTACTTTGTTTATTGGAGCTCCGACCCGAATCGAATTGCCAAAATACTCCTCATGATGGTGTGGAGTTTCCTGTTTTGCTCTTAGGTCCTTCGGTCTTACGATCAGGTCCTTCTCCATTGCATCTTGGTCCTCAGGTCTCACAATTAAGTCCTTTTTCCTGGTTTTGGGTCCTTTCATGGCTTTTCTCTTCAAACCTCTTTATTCCTGAAAACTAAACATAAAACTCGTCACGTAGCATTGCTTAGGTGTAACATAATGGATATAAGGTACAAATATAAGCATGAAATGATGTCAATCAAATACCCCCACACCTAAGTTTTTGCTAGTCCCGAGCAAAACAAAGAAAGAGAAAAGCAAATGAAAAAACAAGAAATCCTAACTCACTTTCGTAGGAATCACGGTTGCACTTAGCACGTGCAACAAGCCGTTAAACCTCATTGTTGCCAAGGAGGAGGAGTGTTGTCTCCTGAGGGTTTTCAGCGGATATACCCACAAAATCCGAACAAGATGCATTATTCAATCTAGACCTCGACTCGTTGGACAAATTTTGTCGATCAATGGACGTTATAATGCTACGAGCCGACTCTATATAAGTGATCAGTCCACACCTAGCCTAATGAACCATTCGTGCAAGTTAAATAAGGAATTAAGTGAAAGACATGGACAACCTCAACATCCTCAAGTGATACAAAGTGTAAGGTCCATTAAGGTTCTTATTTGCATTACCATATTATTTTTTTTCTTTTTGTTTCTTTTCACATTTTTGTTTCTTTTTCTTTTTATTAGTTGGAGCTTCATTCTCCCAGGGTCAGGTTTCGTGCATCATTGCCCATGAGGACTTACACTATCACGTACACCTTTCCCCAAATCTCCACATAGGGCAATCCCTACCACCCGTGTAACGGGAGTTCGGTCGGCGCATCCCAAGTCAGATGACTCGAAAGCACCAGGCACAAAGTCCCCTCAGACCTACTTTCCCGAGTGATAGGAGCCGTGCGAGAAGAGAGAACACCTACTCACTTATTTCTTATCTACACATGAACCAAAACCCCTACACTATTGTCTCACAACAAGATTTAGAGGGTCCTTGACTACAACAAACTTCCTTAAGTTAACAGACACGAATTATTGACTCACTAGGTTCAGGGTGGACTTCTTTGAATGTTTGAGCACTGAAACCCTATGATTACTCACCCCCAAAGGAAAACTGGGGTGCATCCTAACGACTCGATAAATCCTAAAGCCACTGTACTAGATATCCTAATGCATCAAGTTCAAGACAATTTTGGGGGCTTTCTTTTTACTTTGCCTCTCAACGGTTTTGCACATGCTAAACACACGCAAAACCCACAAAACATTTTCTTTCGCAAACACATGAAGATTTTGAAAGAAATGTGAAAATTTTGAAGCACTAGGCAAGCAAAAGAAGACTAGTCACCCAAGGATCATGGCAAGCAGATATATCGATATTAAGTGCAGCACACTAACATGACCCTAAAAATGCAAACAAAATCAAACAAAATCAAAAGAAAAGACTCGACTATGTACACACGTAAAACACCCCCCCACACCTACTTCATGCATTGTCCTCAATGAATGCAAGCAAGATACTACATGGATTGATGCATAAAAAGGAGAGATCTCACCAACATGAAGTACAAAGGGAAGTGCCAGGTCATGTTGATGGACATAACCCGAATTCCCTCAAAACCTGTGAGATGCTAAAGAAGGGGTACAAATACATGAAATAAATGGAGCCCAAATACACAAGGGTTGGGGCTCACAACAATCGATGCTCACTGAAGGAGTCTTTTATTGAACTCTCTTTTTTTCTTTTTTTTTCTTTTTTTTACTTTTTTTTATATAACTATGTACAAACATAAGTTCCCATCTTCATTTGTCAAAAGACATCAAATGGGAACCCCAAGAGTGGGTCAATGCACTTGGAAAGGGAACATGACACCACGCGGGGCCAGAATACTCATGCGTGGGCCCCCTTCACAAAGAGCACCATATGAAATGAGAGGTTCGTGAATTGGACGCAAAGGCGTCTCATTCAAAGGATCAAACTGAAAGAGCTTGAACCTCTCAAGAGTTTGGGAAATGAGGGGCAACGAAAGAAGAGTTTCTCCTGTTGCGCTGCTGAAGTTATGATCGTCAATCCAAACTCTCCAACCAACAGGCTGGTGCGTCGGAACGAGGTCAAGAACCTCGTTAGGTATATCCGACACACCAGGCGAACAAACAGTGGGTCTCATACCCAAGGTATCCTCCAAGGAACTCCTAATACCCTCATGAGCAATGTAGTTGTTTGATGTTCCATCATTTCCAAGATGATCAGGAACAATAGTGAGAGGCAAACTCTCATCAGGTCGTATGAGATTAAGGGTACTAGGGAGCTCTTGCTCCACCAAAGGTGAGTCCTTAGGAGGTACAACAATAAGATCATGTGGCTCAAGGGCCACGGGACAAAAAGGTAAGGCACAATCCTGTGCCGACTCATAATAGAACTGGTCCAAGCTATTCTCAATTTGAATCGAATCCTCCACTAAGTGATCGTGAATTGAAACCCCAAGTCCCTCAGACTGACTAGGAGTTTGACTTTGAAAGGTTGTGCTTGGAATTTGTGGATGTGGTGGTGGTTCGATATCAAAAGATGAATCCTCATGTTGACAAGAAAAGTTACCCTCCTCACGTTCATGGAATTGTTGTGTCATCTGGCTCACTTGCATTTCCATGGTTTGCAAGCAATTCAAGTTGGACTTCAATAAGTTTTGTGTGGTTTCCATGAATGTTTGGAGAGTTTGTTTCAAGGAATCAGGTATGCGGTCAACGATGGGGTCCAAGTCAGAGCTTGGGAAATTTTGGGGTTGGGTGTTGATGGGCTGAGAATGAGTCCAATGATTTGAAGTGGGGTGTTGGTAGAATTCTGGGTATTCGGGAGGAGGATACTGGGGTGGAAATGATGTATAAGAATTTGAATACGAATTGTCTCCCCACGAATCCATCCCTCTCGGGTTGTACGCGGATGCGTAATGGTCATAATGAGCATTTTTGGAAAAAGTGTGCTCATACTCAGGCTCAGGGGCAATATAAGGACATTCCCCTATAACATGATCACTCAACCCACAACAGTCACATGGTACAGCTACTAGAGCCACCGGTGCACCCATGTCATCTACCACATGCATGAAAGAGGCCAAAATTTGTTGCCCAGAGTATGATCCACCATAACTAGATGGAGATCTAGCTGTCGGTGCCTCTCTCATATCACCCCTATATGAAGATTGCTCAGTCACATAATGAAGATTATCCCAACCATACGGGGTGTTAGTCTGAGCCACCCCAGGTTGCATGGGTCCGGAGTACCAGGGAGAATCATCCTGGTCCCAACAATGATATGGATGGTCGCCCATGTAACCATCCATCTCAAGAAAAACTCTCGAGTCGACCACTCTCACCACCACGAGGCTAAGCTCGCAAAAAGTGCTCGACTCGACCCTAAAACGCTACCAGAGAGTGGAAAGGGGAGGAGACTATAACGTAGAAGAAGGTGAGAAGAAGATGACTCAGAGGAGAAGGGAAGAATCCCTAAAGCTAGCGTGGGTAATGGGATCAGGTAGAAGCCTAACTAGCAAGCACGACTCAAACAATGTAAGGCAATGGGTCCTTAGGCTAGACGACGCCTAACTTCGAGGTCACTAGCCTCGACACATCTCACCTCCCTACAACGAGGACCACAATGCCCAGCAAGTGATACCAGATCCGGAGATCCAATACCTCCTACTATCGACAAGGTAGGCAACGCCGATCAGGCCATGACGGTCTCAACTAGATCACTCTCCTAGTGCGTCCAAAATCCTTAGGGCCAATGTCTACTTGCTTTTAGAATTAAGGCTTTATTAAGAGTGATTTTTGGGGCCAAGGAAAGGGTGATGAAATCCCCCACCTTATCTTTTATGGGACAGCCCCTCCTTAGTAGCGATTTAATCCTAGATCTAGCAATCAATCGCTCCAATCAAACGCTCTCTCACTCTTGTCCCGATGCACCTTACTAACTAATGCATGAACGAAACATGCATGAATGAGGGATGTGGGTGCACGTACCTCACGCCAGCAATCAACGACAAAATGTAAAGAAAAGAAAAGACAAATGCATGCAAGGTCTACCAATGGTGCATGACCTAGATGGCAAGAGGTCTAATCTTTTGCTTTGAGTTTTATGGTCCAAGTTGATTAAAGGGGATTGAAATTAAATCTGGGAGCAAACTAAAGATCACAGCATGCAAAATTGGGGTCCTAGATAACTACAGTAAAGCAATAAACCACCAGAATAAATTTGAGAGCAGGAAGCCCTTACCAGACCGCCAATTGGCTGTCTCCAACCGCTGATTGGCGGTCGCTTTGTGGCTTCTGTTGCTCAAACTTTCCCAGTAGCCTCCCCTTGATGTTATGGTTCCCTGAAACTAAACAAAACTAGAAACAAAAAATCAAAAACCCCTCGAATCGTCCAAACCAAGGTCTGGACAGAGCACCTCCCCGACAACGGTGCCAAAAACTTGATTGATCTCGTTTTATATTTAACCGCAAGTGCACGGCCGCATTGAAGCGGTGGCAAATACGGGTCATCCACTGGGAGGTGTGTCGACACTTGGTTTGTGCGAAGGCGAGAGGTAAAGAAAGGGAAGAAATGTTGGTTACACTAAACTACACTACAAAGCTGAAATGAAATGGAGAAGAAACGATAAAACTAAACCCCAAAGGGGGTAGAGAAATAATGTGAACATAAAGAAGTGTATGTGTGTGTGTTCATTAAGCTCTTCACAACATGTAGTGCATGAAATCATAAAACTACATCCAACTTTCCCTCCACATGAATTAAGATTTCACTACATCATTAAAACATACAAGACAATAGTTGGAATGAAGCTACATGAACTCAAGTATAAAGACTAGACCCTACTATGCGTCCACATGAATTAAGATAAGACTACATCATTAAAACATACAAGACATTAGCTAAGGTAAAGGCAACAAGAGCTCATACACTACAACTTGTGTTTCCAATATTAACTTCATCCATATCCTAACCTTATCATTCCCCATAAAATATGTCCACTAATCAAAGCATAAACTAAGCTTCATTCAAGAGCATTAGCATATCAAAGATAAGAGTGGAGACCCATTAGATGGTTATGGAAATCATATAAAGCTCAAGGGATAAAAATAACACACACTTAATACACTACATGATTATATCACATATTTCTTCACCCCCCAAATGGGGATGGAACTACTCACTACTCATTACACTACTGATTAGACTAAGTAAAGAAAACATTTAACTAAGATACTAAAATTACTAAACAAGAGATTAAACAAAGTAAAGCAACCCACACAAAACAAGCAACATAACAAAACAAGATTAAAAGAAACAAATAAACTTTTATTAACAATGACTCACATTGAAGGCAGCATTCTTCTCCACCTTGAGTTATTGCTTCAAGGCTCACTCCTTAGTAGAGAGAATGCCACCAAACAATGGGTAATTACAATGGAAGGTGAAGAGTTCTATTTATAAGCATGGAAAAAGTTAATCCGGGACAATCCCCCGATGTGGGACTAAACCAATACCAAAAATAGACTAAGAATACATTAATACAAGCCCAGCACAAATCTTAGCGGATCTGGAGACATATGGACCGCCAATTAGCGGTCCAAGACCACCAATTGGCGGTCTATATGATCCAGATCAAGTTGGTTTTGGTTGTGGGCTTTCCTGGTGGTCTTTGTTGGTCTGTGATGCATCTACTTTGTTTATTGGAGCTCCGACCCGAATCGAATTGCCAAAATACTCCTCATGATGGTGTGGAGTTTCCTATTTTGCTCTTAGGTCCTTCGGTCTTACGATCAGGTCCTTCTCCATTGCATCTTGGTCCTCAGGTCTCACAATTAAGTCATTTTTCCTGGTTTTGGGTCTTTTCATGGCTTTTCTCTTCAAACCTCTTTATTCCTGAAAACTAAACATAAAACTCGTCATGTAGCATTGCTTAGGTGTAACATAATGGATATAAGGTACAAATATAAGCATGAAATGATGTCAATCAAGATGCAAGAGGGAAGGACCCGGATGTAAACCAAAATGGACCAATGGGCAAATCAAAAAACCTCACACCATCATGATGAGTTTTTTGGCAATTAGATTCGGGCCTAAACTCAACAACCAACTCGGGTGCACTACACATGAAGAAATCAACCCACCAAAGCCTCATCCAAAGCAGGACCGGATCCAATCAATCCAGACTGCCAATTGGAGGTTCCAGACCGCTAATTGGCGGTTGGATCTGATCCAGACCCGATTAGATTTAGCTAGGTGTTGTATTAGTGTGTTTTATATCCATTTATAGTATGTCTTTAGTCCCACATCGGGGGATTGTTCCCGATTACCTTTTTCTATGACTATAAATAGAAATCTTCCTCCTCCCTTGTGAGGTACCAATTGTTTGGTGGCATTTTCTCTACTTGTAGTAAGCCTTGGAGAAAAACTCAAGTGGAAAAGAATGCTACTTGTAATGTGAGTCATGTAAATAAAATAATTCTTCATAGTTTGTTTTAATGTTGTCTTTGTTTTAATGTTTGCGTGTTTAGCTTGTTTGTTTTCTTTATCTTAGTATAATTAGTTATAAATATCTTTCTTTCTTAATATAGTTTGTAGCTTAATGAGTAGAGAGTATTTCCATCCCCCTTTGGGGGTGGAGTTGATGTTTATACATGTCATGGGATGAATGTTATTTTTTGTTTTATGTGATGAATGTGGGTGTATGCTTATTTGAATAAAAGAGAATACTTAACTTGATGATTTCTACCATAATCATTAGGTACATCCTATGCTTTTTAGGTTCTAAATAACAAACTTATTTATACTCATGTTTGTCAACTAGGCTAGTGATTTAGATGATAGGTTTTGCCACAATCATTAGGTACTTCATATGCATAAAAACACAACCTTAACTTGTGCTCTATTGAATGCATTCTTCACCACTTTATTTCATGTGTACACACACTCCACCCCTTAGGGGTTTCTCTTCCTGAATTCCAGCATATTTGTTAAGTCTTTAGTTTAGTTTTAGTCAATCTTTAGTTGCTCTCTTTTGCATTTGTTAACTACTACTTTAGTGTAATCAACTTATTTTCCTTTCATTTTTCACTTGACTTCGAAAGAACCAGAGTTGACACACCTCCCTGTGGACTCGACCCGTATTTTCCACGTCTTCACCGATGTCGTGCACTTGCGGTATTTAAAACGATTCAATTAGTATTGCTGGACACATGTTTATGAGTAAATTAAGATTTAATCATTACCAAAGACATGTTAACTAACCGATGAGTTAATTAATATTGATAGACCTAACTGTGAGTTATTCTGATGGGATAACAAGTGTGATAATTACACACTACCGATTTAATATTGAAAAGTAAATGGTGGGTTTGACACTACTGGGCTCTACGGAGCATGACTCTTCAGAGTCGACCGTTCCAAAAATACAATTGAAATAATATAAATATTTTGAAGTGACGTATGAGAAAATAATTATAAAGTGATGACAAATGGAAGTCGCACGCCCATTAAAAAAACTGAACTGCTATTCGTCGCCGTAAAACTACGTAAATCGCTCGTAAGATTATCATTTTGCCCCTCTACCATTTCTACTAATATAACTCCTCATTTCACTCTTTTAACACAACTTTCTCTTCATATCACTCTTCTATTCACCACATAAAATGTCTCGGAGGCCAGGAAAAGAACCAGCGGAGACCCCTGACTACTCACATCTGGTAAATTACCTTGTTTATTTCAATTAATTTAAAAAAAACATTTTTGAGTCGGGCGTCCGCGAGAGACGCCCGACCCAACGAGAGGGCAGGAGACTACACTTGGCCGATCTGAGTCATAGCCGCGACCCCTCCACTTGTGCTCCAGATTATTTGCAGTGGTTCGGTAGGTGCTCACATCCACTACTCGTACGCGGTATCCACTACTCGTACGCGGTATCATTCCGGAGAGACCACTGGATAGAACATGTACCGATGCGGTAAGTTTATCTAATTTTATTTTTAATTGTAAAGTATATTTTGTTATTGTACGCTAATTTTTATTTTACATACAGTGGATGAGTAGGGCGATACGGTGTACGCAGTCGTTCTTGCGAGAGAGAGACATCATGCCGACTAAGGCGACGAGACTTGCATGTACAGATTGGGATCGCCTGATCGAGGATTGGAACAGCCAGTTGGGCATTTCGGACCATGATTCAGATGCTGAGTTGTAGTTGTCTTGCTTTTACTTTCGTTTTGTTGCACTGTTACTACATTTGTTGGTATTTGCTTATGTTTATTTGTGTACTCTTATTATTTATTTCTGACGAACATATCTTCTACATATTTCTTTGACTATCGTATTTTTTAATATTTATTTTTCACGAAAATATTTTCAACTTATTTCTTTAGATATCAAATAATATTTAAATTTAAAATACGGTAAAAGAACAACACGATATAAGTAGAAATACACGATATATTATACATTACAAAAACATTACAAATTACAATCAAAATGTACCACATAACCGGTTCCAATACTTCATCCTACTTTGGTACTGATCCTCCCATCCAACAACACTCTCATCTCGCATTCATACCATAAGGTCACTATAGGAGGTACTGGGAAATCATCAAGTAATTCCAAATGAATAAAATATATGTAACTCCCTAAATGAGCAATGACCAACTCTCTGACAGGCCTCGTCATGACAGACGGACACTCCCAAGGTAGAACAGTAAGACACGAGAACAACGAACCATCCGTTCCCACGGCGAAATACATGACCGCACACTTGTAAAAATTAGCAATAGGAAACAAGTCAGACCAAACCTCCATATAATGATCCTCGCCACAAACTCCCCCGACCCAATCAATTCGTTGACGAGCCTCTCTCACATTGCCGAAATAGACACTCTCATATATAGGATGTGCACCTATCTCATTAGAAATCGCACGACGGGCGTACGACCAGTTCTCCTGACCACCATGAAAGACATCGGCAACACATCGAAATCCACAGTTGCCATCAGCACGTACATCATTCCACCTTTCCAGAAATGGTAAAATGATTCCTGGCAGTCTATCATTATATGGGAAGTTGTCCACGTCAACCCGTCCGGACACTGTAAGATAGGTAAATAACAATTCATTAAAACAACAAAATTAGGAGATAATATATTCAACCTCATTTAGATTACTGATATATATTAAATAACATAACAACAAAGATATCGACATACCAGAAGATCATGTGCCTGTATTCACAGACGATCGAGACGAATTAGACCGACGACCCCTGCTCCCACTACTGCCAGACCGACGACGACCCCTGCTCCCACTACTGCCAGACCGACCACGACCTCGCTCAGCATACTCGAAGGCACTCGGGTTTCGACGTGTCGACTTTCCCCTAGGTCGACCTCGTACCTTAGTATTTTCTTCGGGTTCTCCATAGTTCGACTGATCGGGGTGTAAGTGTTCGTATAAAATACGAGAGGCACTACGAATTACTGCAGCGTCGCTCTCCGAGATCCCATCCACTAGCTTCCGAAAATGCTAGGCGTCTTGTGCTGACTGATCAACAAACTCTGACATCTGGACTCCTTCTCCGATAACAAGTGTTTTCCAGAATGGATGAATCTGCTCTAAATAAATTCCATCACCTGACGTCAAACACTCGTACATGGTACAGGAACAAGGAATCTCATGTGTTGTCAGGAAAGCACACCCACAACGATATTCAATTTCATCACTTAAGTCCTCCATTCTCTTCAACTCCTGAGTCATTAACGACAAGCAGTGATGCGAAACTCGGCCATTTATATGCTGAAACAGAGGACCTATGTACTGTGCCAAATTTCGACATCTCGAATCTTCAAGAAAGTTCCGAATATTCGTCAGCTGCATTTCAATAGACGAGTTCACGCGATCGAAAATAGTGTCGAGAGCGGCAGTGGATGTAGTGATCCACTCTTTCAGAGCCGAATGTGCACTTTCCACCCTGCAGTTCGTAGTGTTGCCGAAATGAAAAACTTGATTCGTCCAATTCAACACGAATTTTTCCTTATGCACCAACCACGTGTCTTCCACATACTTCGTCAGGACTGGCCAGGAATTGTAAGAATCCTTCAGATTACGGACTGCTCTATCATAATCCGTCTGTGAATCAGAAAGCATGACTCTCCTCCACCTTCCACGCCTAAAACTCTCTGCAAGCTGCTTCTCCTTGCCGAAGACGTGGTATGCGTAGTTGTACACGTCTTTGTTGATATGTCAGGTGCATAGTAAATGAGCTGACTCAGGAAAAACCTCTGCCACTGGTCGCATCAGACCCATCTCCCGGTCCGTAATTATTGCTGTCGGGCTAACAATATCCAATAACAGATCTCGCAACCTCTCCAACACCCACCGGTAACTAGACTCGGTCTCATCCTGCAAAATCACATATCCGACGAGGAAATTCATATTTGTTGGAGTAACCCCAACCATCTCAAACAAAGGCATCTTGTACTTGTTCGTCTTATACGTCGAATCCATACAAATTATGAATGGGTATGTACGCAACAACTGAACTGAAGTCGGATGTGCCAAAAATGTGTGAGTCAAGACATTAGTTTCTTTATCTGCCACAATCCAATGCAAATACTTATGCTGCATTGCCTCCCTAAGAAACTGCTGCGCGGGATTCCTGTCTTCAGATTTCGTCCTCCTCATGTACTCTCTGAAGTTGTAAATGTGTCTTTGATTCGGATTATCGTCCGGAAATTTCTTCTTTACCGCCAACAAAATGTCACGGGGTCTTGCTTGTGCCTCTGTCATATCCCGAACAATTTGCTTTGCCCCAGCACTAAGTCCGCTGACCTGTCAGTGACCCTCTGAATAAACTGCCAATGGGTGGTTGTGCTGCCCATAGATGCTACTAGAAACAATAACTCATCCATCACGATCTCGTCGCTCCACCACTTTTACCAAAAACCGACAACCGCAACCTTTTCTTTTCGTATTCTTTCGCAGTGCAATACTCGTATCACGAGAACTCATCTCACGTCTGCGATCACATCTAAGGTAACAATCCATCCGGTTATCTGCTTTTGGTTTGTATGATAATATAACCAAAAAAAATCTGGCTCCTATTGCAACTTGTTTCGCCCATTTACAACCTTCCTCGATTGTTGTGAATATTTCTTTACTGTCAAAAAGTTCACTGTAATCTACTCCATCACCACCGAAATCTTGCAACGGAACCTGAAAATTTTGAATTTAACAGAAAATTAAAAAAAACAAAAAAAACGAGCGTTTGGCTAAACCGCCTCCACTTTGTGGTGGCGTCATAGGAGACGCCTGCACAAAGGTGAAACCGCCTCCACCTATGTGGAGGCGTGTTAGGCAGACGCCTCCACCTTGGTGGAGGCGGTTTAGCCAGACGCCCGAGTCGGGAAAACAATTCCGCCCCCGTTACCTCGTCGGATTTAGGTGCTTCGCCAGACATTTTCGTGGTGTTGGTACTAGGAATGTGAGTAAAACTGAGTCAAACACCTTGTTTAAAGACACGAGACGAAATTAGTATTAATTGATTTGTTAATGGCAAAAATGTCATTTTTAGGACGATTTAAGTAGTTTCCCCGAAAACCCCCCAAAAGACATGCAGTTACTACGAAGTTAAGGGTTTGTGCACAATTTCTCATAAAGATTTTCATTCCCCGGGCTTAAACCCCCGATCTCTTCTACTTCTCCCATTACATCCATCTTAGAATCTTATTCTTGTGTTATCCATTGCCGACCCTCAATCTAGGGTTTCCGCAGCTCCCACGATCCTCTTCTCTGACATGACACCGGCTTAGATTCCTCAAAGGTCAGTTTTCCATCCTTTTTCCACTTCGGAGTTCCGTAAACCATGGAATTGGTCGTCGCCAACGGGCAAATCGTTTTTTCGGGAAGAAACGGATTTCGTTTCCCCCGATTTTCCTCTGATTCCGGCCTCCCTCGGAGGCTTGTGGTTTTCAAAAGAGCGAATTTTACCGTCGGTTTGAGCACGAAACGGCGGATTGAGGTTTTCTGTGCGGCCTTGGCGGGCGGGGAGGACGAAAGACGGTCGGTCGCGGGGATGTCGCTGGTAAAGGAGTGCGAGTTAAGGCCGACGTTTGATGACTATTTGAAGGTCAAGGAGTCCGTTCGTATCGATAGGAGTAAGCTCTTGGTGTCTGATGACGAGGAGGATGGTGAAGTGGAGAGGAGATCGCGAAGGAATTACGGTGCAAGTCAGCCGAGGAATAAGAGGGATGGTAAGTTGGGTGAAGTGGAAACAATGGGCTACGAGAGGAGTTCTCCCGGCCCAAGAGAAGGGTTGCGGTGGAAGGATTCCAAGGGACGTGAAAGTGATAGAGATGCTGGTAGTGGAGGGCAGATAGAAGCAAAGGAAAATCTGCTGATGCATTTCTAGAGAAGTGTAGATTGAGTAGAAATTATAAAGCAAGTACTAGGAGGGTCAGTGATGGAGTAGTTGACGTTGAGTTCAGAAGTGAAGAGAATTTGAGGTCTACTTGTATCAGTAAAAACATTACTAGTTTGGGTTCGCAAAAAGGCGTCAATGATGACTTTAAATACCGGAAGAATGTTGGTACAGTCTGGAAGCGTGACAAGGCAAGTGACAGGAATAATGGGAACACCGTTAGTGACAAGAGTGTCCGAGGTAGAATTCAAGGTCATGCTCCATATGGGGAACAAAAAAGTTATAAGCGCCAAACAACACACATTCATGTAGGAAATAATACTGAAGGAAAGCAGGATGGAGCTGCACACCTAAGAAACATATATGAAAATGCAAAAAACAGAATGTACACATATGAAGAACGTAAGCTGGAAGTCCAAGGACAGAGACATGACAGGGGCAACAGGAGAAGCATAAGAAACAGTGACACTCACATTTCAAATGGATTTTGAAGGAAATGAAAGGATAACTCATTCTACTTACTCGAAAAGGGATGTTAAAGACAGTGGTGGATCTCTAGCAAAATGGAGATCATCTGGTTCCTTAAATGTTCGAAGAGAAACAAGAAGTCAGGGTCAGTTTATGTTCCATGAAGGTGGCACCAGAACAGAAGAATATGCATCTAAAATCAGAGAGACTGAGGGGAGATCTGGGAAACATAGTAAACTAGCTCACAAAACCTTTGGTAGAGATGTTAACACAGGCATAGAGGATAGAGCTGCCTTTACGACTTACGAGGTATTCACGAATGTCAGAAACAGACCAAGGGTTCTTCGAATGGAAATAGAAGAGAGAATTCGAAACTTAGCCAAGTGGTTAGTATCTCTGGCTATATAAGCTTCTATGTATATGTTCTATTTGTAATATTCCCATAATAGCAAAGGACATGTTTGATCATTTGGTCATAGAGTTTTCTTCATTGACTTGTTAGTTAGTTTTATCGGTTGCAATGCTTGTTAGGTTAATTTTCTTCTTGTCGTTTTTCCACGTTTACCAGTTCCAGTGCTCTAATTTTTAGATTCAACCATTTGAACAAGAAATCAGGACTGTAACTTTGATGTAGAGATAACAAACTTTCATTAGAGCCTATGTGAACATGAAACAGTTTCTGCTCTTCCCTGTTGAAAGTTACGGTTTATTTGGATTTAGTGTGCCGCTAGTTTTATGCCTTTCAAGCAAATTCTTTTAAAGAATTTATTCAATTATTGACTTTGTAATATTTGTGTTCAGGTTAAATGCTACAGATGTAAACATGCCCGAGTGGCAGTTCTCTAGGATGATGCACAATGCTAAAATCAAATTCACATATCATTCCATTTTGAGAGTTGTCCAGATATTAGGTGAATTTGGGAATTGGAGGAGGGTCCTGCAAGTTGTTGAGTGGCTTAAAATACGTGAGCGCTTCAAGTCCTACAAAAGCAAGTAAAGTTCTTACGTATTTATGTTTGAAGCAGATATGTTTGTTCTATGAAAGCTCAATGTTCTTTGGCTAAATGTTTGTATGCAGTTCAATGTTCTTTGGCTCAAATTTTGCCCAACATCTGATAATTTACCAAGAGAAACTGCAGCTTTTTATGAATATATAATCTATGCTTATAAGTTTTATCTGATGAATTGAGTCAAGTGGAGATACATATCTCTACTACAATTTCCTATCACCTACCTATCGTGGAATACTAGTTCTCTTAGTCTCGTGCTTATGCTCCTATCGTGCATTTTTTTAGTTGACAAATATCATTCCTCATAGAGAACAAACCTCCGCTCATTGGCAATTCACTATGTATCTAACTCAATAACCTCCACTTCCAGTTGTTTTAGCCTACAAAGTGCTGTCTGTCCTGGCAGTTGTTTCTTTTTCATCCTGACAATGTGTTGCTATTCTTTTGCAAGCGCTTTGACAGTGCCCATATTGTTCTACCATTGCGTGAATTCAAGAACTTGAGTGTTTACTGTTTCATGAGTGAAATAGCTCAAATATGAGAATGTTGTTTGCCTAAGTTTTGTAGTTTTCAAGATAGATCAAGCATTCACATTTTGTGTGCTATTGTATTAAGCAAGTCATTGAGTGAAATAAGTACATAGTAACTGACATTATCAGTACTGGTTGTTAACGAAGAAAGATACTGAAGAATAATGATTTATAGAGTATGGACCTTGGCCTAAACACCTCCACGCTTCAATTTATAGGCAATAAAAGCATCATATTGATAAGTTTTGTTGTCAATGTGCATCTTCTTGGAGCTATAAATTTATGACCACCTGTATTATGGAACAGTACAAGAAAGTCTTAACTATGATGCTGAGCTATTACAAGAATATTGAAACAGAACTGATCCTTGCCAACAAAGTATATTTGCTGTGTCTCTCTTGTCCAAAGAAGTAGCTCAATTGACATGTAAATGAAATTGGAGTGTCCCATTGTGCCAATTAAGGTGTTTTGTCCTACTCTTGTAACTTTCGGGTATGCCACTCTGAATAGCGAATACCAGTACAGTATGTAAATGACCTGAAATCCAGCTTCTACTAATACAACATGTTCCAACGGTACTTATCTGGCACTGCATGACTAAATTGCCCTTTTACTGTAGGTACATTTATACGGCAGTACTTGATGCTCTTGGAAAGGCAAAGAAGCCTATGGAGGCACTTAATATATTCCATGTGATGCGTGTAATATTCTTCTCTTTTCATCTAACCAATTGCATATTTTTATATCTGTTGAGTTCTAATACATGGAAAATTTTCAGCAAGAAAAGTCTTCATATCCAGACCTTGCTGCTTATCACTGTATTGCAGTCACCTTTGGACAAGCGGGGCTCATGAAGGAACTCTTTGATGTCATAGACTGCATGAATTCCAATCCTAAGAAGAAAATGGTTCCATTTTGGATCAGAAAATGGATTTTAAATTGGAGCCTGATCTTATTGTCTACAATGCTGTGAGTTTCATGACTTTTTAATGCATTTGTAATTAAAACAAATTGCTGGTTATTGTATCACTATTACTGATGGGCCAGATTAACTTCTGTGCAGGTATTGAATGCCTGTGTTCAGCAAGAGCAGTGGGAAGGAGCATTTTGGGTTTTGCAACAACTAAAGTTGCAAGGTATTCGACCTTCAAGTACCACATATGGCCTTGTTATGGAGGTAATTTTGCTATGTTCCCAGTCTTACATAGGATAGCAAGAAGCAGTTCTCTTCTTAAGTTTTTTAGGTTCACCTTTTTATTAATATTCTGGTCTCAAACTTCAGTTAATGGTTTGCAATGTGACCCTGGCTGTGTTAATATGTGACTAAATAGGTCATGCTTGCTTGTGGAAAGTACAACTTGGTGCATGAGTTTTTCAAGAAAGTGGAAAAGTCATCCATTCCAAACATGCTAAATTATAAAGGTACTTTAATTTCTGTTTTTGGTGACTACTTTTTTTTGTCACTTGAAGTACCCTTTATAAATGTTCATATGCAGTTCTTGTCAACACTTTCTGGAAAGAAAATAAAATCTATGAAGCAGTATCAGCTGTACAAGATATGGAAAGGAGAGGTATAGTAGACTCTGCTAGCATTTATTATGACCTTGCTCGTTGTCTCTGTAGTGCAGGAAGATGTCAAGAGGCATTATCCCAGGTGCGTGACTGATCTAGTTTATATCTTTTTTACCCTATGTGTGCACTCTTTCTTTTTCCATGGAATCTTTGGTAATTTGTCAGCCGTTGTCAATGTGGGTGTGTGGTATGCTTTGTTCATCAGTTGCTTTTTTTCACTTGCTCTGATAATAGTGGATTGGATAAAATTGGAATTACACAATCTTTATTCTTATAGCACTGTAATACGAGCCTGCCCTTAGGCAACACACTGTAGTTACTTCAATCATGAAGTCGTTGGTGGGTGAAATGTATTTTTGGAACATATGCAGGCCTACAAAATGTTAAACCGTCAACAGTCACCAATAACACTATAATATTATTGCAGATGCATTATGTTATGCTATTTACATTTAGATTATTATGATGAGTTTTAAGATATTTTGGTTTATTTGAACTACTGACAACAAACTTTGCCATTATGAAATTTTTAAGTCTGAAACACTATGGATAAATAGCTCCAATTTATTTGAAATTGTAAAGTTATATAACTTATAGCATTGCTGACTAATGGTAACTCTCAAGGAAATCTTTTTGACTCAAATTGTACGTCATATGTACTTCGAAGTTGAATCCAAATATCCAATTATGGTTCTTTCTCCAGATTGCAAAAGTATGTAAAGTTGCTAAGAAACCCCTTGTTGTGACGTATACTGGACTGATCCAAGCTTGTGTGGATTCTGGAAATATTCAAAATGGTGCATACATCTTCAGTGAGATGCGTAAAGTTTGCTCTCCAAACGTAGTCACATGCAACATTATGCTCAAGTCATATTTAGAGCATGGGATGTATAAAGAAGCCGTGGATCTGTTTCGAAAAATATTGGATGGCAGCAACCACATCAGAAGCAAATCTGATTTGAAAGGGAACATTGTTCCAGATAAATTTACATTCAATGTAATGATGGAGGCATCTATTACTGAAGGGAATTGGGATAATTTTGAGGATACATATACCCAAATGTTACATCATGGTTACCATTTTGCTAAGAAGCGACATTTACGCATGGTCATGGATGCTGTTAGAGCAGGAAAGGTGCGTTCCATTATCACCAATCTGACTGCTCACTACATTTTTACAGTCTGCTACATCTAATTCATCAACTAGATTTTGAATTTCTTAGCTAGTATGTGGCCTAGTATGCTAATCACATCTGCAATGCACATCTTTATAACTTGCAGGAGAAAGTTTTGGAGACAACTTGGCAGTCCTTGGTACAATCCGGTCGAGTTGTACCTCCTGCCATTATCAAGGAAAGGCTTTGCTTGAAGATTGTTGAAGACAACTTCTCTGCTGCCATCTCCTGCCTGGATGTCCACATTGACGAATCAGGTGCATTTTCTACAGACTCATGGTTTCATCTGCTTAAATTCAACGCCGACAGCATTCGAACGGAGACCATCTCCAGGTTAACATGTGAGCTTAAAACTGTTCTAGAAGAGAGTGATCAACCCTCTCTAGTGTTGCAGAATCTGCTTAAAGCTTGTGTAACATTTATTGGCTCTTTAAAAACAGTTCCCTTTAACTCCTTGGATAAACAAGTTTCTTCATCTGATGTACTGGTATTGACTTCTTATTAACATGTTGAGTTTTTTCAACCTGTTTTACACCTCTCATATGCCCATGGTTATGTTTCCAATTTTACACTAAATTCATCAATTTCAATTAACTTCTATACTGAAACTACTAAGAAAACGCTCTAAAACATCCGGGACTCCATTTCCTCTATGCATTATATTTTCTTTTCTGGTACTATGTACAGCAAAATTTTGATTCTAGCCTATTACCAATTACACTCTTTGGGTTGACATCAGCTCGGCCCAATCTGTTCGAAACGTATTTTCTTACACAATCTCAAAGAAGTTACTTATCTAGCGGATGTCAGTGTTATCAACTTATCATCACCTCTCCTCTTTTTTTGCCGTCATTTATTTGGTGAATTTTACAAAAACATGGGCTATCACCTTGAGCACATTTTTTCGCAAGTATCTTACCTACACTTTCAGAGTACTGATGTAATCGCGATAGACTCCTTTCTTCTTAACCACCGGACCTTGTAAGTTTACCTCATGATTGAGCTTGGAGTAAACCAGCTATTTGGGGAGTGGGGGGTGGTTGGAAGATCAAAGATTGAATATCGGCACTCTTGTAATTTGGGATGTTCGAAATTTAAAACGAATAGATAGTAGAGTAGATAAAATTCGAAAAAAGAAATTAACTCAATCATAGGTCGCAAATTTAATTTTCAGGAACTGCAAAGCAATTAGTAATTTTTCTTTTTGAAGCAAACAAAAGCAGTTACTATTTTCTTTTCTTTCTTCTTCTCCAGAGTTATTATGTGGTTTACATTCGCTCTGGTGATTAATATAAATAAATAATTAATTTCAGGACATATTGATATAATAAATGCGTGGTCATTCATGTCATTGATTTTTGGTAGAATTCTGAACTTACATGAGTGCAATATCTATACATAGTTAACTACATACCCTGAAACTTACAGAATATCTTTTATTCTAGCTAATCTTGTAACGCTTGGTCTTCACAAGTTCCAATCTGAAAATTGCATCGCAGGCAGTGGGCATGGGAATTCTCAGTTCAGCTTCCTGTATTGTTGACACATCTCTCTTCGTTGAGATTATCTGGGTTTTCTCTTTTTCGAAGAAAGTTCTCCTTTTCTTGAGATTTGGTCTTCTTTGTTTACCAAACAAAAGAAAAAGGCTGTTTTATTTTCTTCTGATAAATTCTTTTCCAGTCACGTCACTTTTCTGTGGTTTCAGACGATTATTTTACCATCACTTTTCTGCATCTGAAAATGAGTTTGGGACCACTCTTGATTAACGTGTTGAAATTTTATTTATGTCAGGTTTGGACATTTGGTCTGTGACTGTGAGGCATAATGCTGTTATGCTGGTTCTGGTTTTTTAAGAGGTGCTAATTAGGAATGAGTTTTGGTTTTTCTGATTATTACAGGAAATTGATAAGCAATATCAGATACATGATAAGTCGGGTGCCAAAAATTTAATACCGCGCCCGACAGAACGTTGTGCACGTGCGCAACACATGCAAACCATTTCCGTTGGCCCCACGCTTTCTTCGTGAGGTCGGGTGCCAAAAATGTAATATCGTGTCCGACAAAAAGTTTTGCACGTGCGCAACTCATGTGAACTGCCGACGTTGATATTAGGCAAAATCCCAAAATCTTTTTTATCCCAATCCGACGAAATCTTTTTTTCCCTCCCGACGGAATCCGTAACCGTCGTTTCTATCGATCCCAAACCACTAGATGTCACTGACTCACGCTGCACTGCCGTCCTCGTCCTCGGCCCCGTCGCCGTTCTCGCACTGCACTGTAGTCCTTGCCCCTGTCTCCGTCATCCTGCTAATGAGCTTGTATGGAAGCACATGGACAAAACATATCTGGATTTTGTTGCAGAACCAAGAAATATTTGGTTGGGTTTGGCAAGAGACGAGTTTAGTCCTTTTGGTACAATGACATCAAGTCACAACACCTAGCTAGTGAATTTGATGCCTTATAATCTACTACCTTTGTTGTGCATGAAACAACCCTATTTTATCATGTCTTTGTTAATTTCTGGTCCTCAAGCACTAGAAAATGACATCGATATATACATACAAACGTTAATTGTGTCTAATATCAAGGCACGACTCCAGTTGATGAAATAGATTTTTGGTTTAAAAAGTCACGATTGTCACATATTTATGCAACAAATCCTTCCTTTTGCTCTTCAGAAGCATTAGAAGAAAACTACTAGAAATATGGGCATCACCGACAGATAAATATCTGTCAGTGTATTATCCGACGGTGTTACGTACATAACACCGACGGATTTATATATCTGTCGAACTTTATTCCTCCGACAGAATATATTCATAACACCGACTAATATTGTCGGTCGGATAAAGTTTTACCATTCGTTTGTCTTACACCGTCGGTATAGGTTTCCCCCCAAAAAAGGGTGGGCGTTAAAAACATTTCGCGCAAATACACCGACGGATAGCGTTGATAACACCGATGGATCATATCCGTCGGTCTAGTAGTTCTCCATTCACCGATGGAGTGAATCCGTCGGTAATATTTATAAATCTCCTATTCATTTAAAGTTACCGTCGACGGACCATAACATAAGACCGACGGATAACACCGCCGGTGTACCTGTGCTTGGCTGGACCGACAGATCTGTATCTATCGGTGAAAACTCCTGAAACCAACCATTTCTTGGGCTACTACACCGACGTATAACTATATACCAACAACAGATGAGTGTAGTCGGAGTACTCATCCTTCAAGGCACCGACGAATGTTATCTGTCGGTGATAACTGTGAAAATCAACCGTTTATCGGACTACTACACCCACATATAACGATATACCACCGACGGATATGTGTCGTCGGTGTACCACTTATTCAATTCACCGACGGAAACCACACGTCGTCGGAGATAAGTTTGAAAATCGAATGTTTCTTTAGCCATTACACTGACAAATGACGTTACCACCGACGGATAGATTTTGTTGGTGTATTGTTTTATCAGTAGTCAATTTAGGGCTTCCTTTCCATTTCCTTTCTCTCCCAAAATACCCTAACTACTCCAGACCCCCACCGCTCGCCCACCGAGCGCACCTCCGTTCGTCGTCCACCGCGCGCACCTCCGTTCGTCGCGCCTCCACGCCAACTCTCCTCTCTGGTAACGGACCTCCCTCTCCTACCCGAGCAACTCCCCCATCCTCTCCGTCCCTCCTCCCCACCACCACCCCGACCTCCTCCATCCTATGGTAACGCCTCCCAATCACCACTCCCCGGCCTCTTCCATCCTCTAGCCACTATCACCAGCCACTGTCAACTACCCTAGCCCCGACCCCAATCCCGAACCCCAACCTTGACCCCCCCCCCCCCCCCCCCCCCCCCCACGTCACCCTCGACCCCATCCCCGACCCCGACCCTGACCACCCATGCCATCCCCAACCCCCATCCTCATCCCCAACCACGACCACGAATCCCACCCCCACCCCCAACCCCAACCCCGACCCATAGACACGATCCTAGCCCCAAACCCGAACCTCATCCATAAAACTCAACCCCAAACTCAACCCCCAGCCATTAAACCCAACCCCAAACCCGACCTCATAACCGTATAGATTTTTTCAATGTTATAAATTTATGGTTTGACTTCAATGTTATAATTTTAATTGTAGTTTACATTAATTGTTAGTTTCAATGTTATAATTTTTTTATTATAAATTTACATCAATTCTTGATTTGAATTTGATTATAGTTTGAATTCAATGTTATAGTTTTGATTATAGTTTACATTAATTGTTTTGATTATAGTTTAAAATTATAGTTTTGATTGCTTTTTGTAACTTTTCAATATTAGTGATTTTTCATTGTCATTGGACTCGTTTGGTGACTTTAATGATAACTAGTTAATTACTAATGTGACATGACATTAGTATTCAAAATTTGGACCCAAATCAAGTGGGCCTCAAAACCCAACTTCGTATCGGTATAACTCAAAATAATGGAAACAAAGTGATGTAACTGTGATACACTTTGACATCACGTGATTGTTTTAGCTTAATTTTGCTTCTCTATTACTTAAAATAGAAGCTACATATTTCGTTAAGTTTTGGTATTTACGATTTAGGATTGGATTGTGTGATTGTATGATTGTACTTGATTCGTGGGCATATTTTCTTGTCAATACATGTTTTCTGGATTTAGTTACATTTTCTTGTCAAAAAATATAAAACATATAGTCGAGGTTCCGCCAAAATTTAGTTAGAATTTCAAATAAATTTTGATTGAAGTTTACATTTTGGAGGTATTGTTTGGATTCGAAGTAGATCCTTTTGAGGATTTAGGATTTGATTTAGGATTTGTGATTGACTTTAGGATTGGATCCTATGATTTAAGTTTGATGAATTGACGATGTTGTGATGCTTGTCTTTGAAAAGTGAAGACATTTACTTGTCAATACAAGTTTTATGAAAAAATTGATATAAAAAATATAAGGAGGTTCTGCCAAATTTTAGTGAGAATTTCAAATAATTTTTTATTGAAGTTTGATTTTGGATTCAAGTTTTGATTCGAAGTAGATCCTTTTGAGGATTTAGGATTTGCGATTGACTTTTGGATTTAGGATTGGATTGTATGATTTAAGTTTGATGAATTGACGATGTTGTGATGCTTGTCTTTGAAAAGTAAACACATTTACTTGTCAATAGAGGTTTTATGAAAAACAATGGTATAAAAAATATAAGGGGGTTCTGCCAATTTTTAGTGAGAATTTCAAAAAAAAAAATATTGAAGTTTGATTTTGGATTCAAGTTTTGATTCGAAGTAGATCCTTTTGAGGATTTAGGAATTGATTTAAATTTTGCGATTGACTTTAGGATTTAGGATTGGATTGTATGATTTAAGTTTGATGAATTGACGATGTTGTGATGTTTGTCTTTGAAAAGTGAACATATTTTCTTTTCAATATTGGTTTTATGAAAAAAATTGGTATCGAAAATATAAAGGGGGTTCTTCCGAAATTTAGTTAGAATTTCAAATAAATTTTGATTGAAGTTTGGATTTTGGATTCTAGTTTGGATTCGATTTGGATTTTGTAATCAATTTTGGATAACATTTTTTTGTGTTATATTATTAGAATCATGGCCTGAGACAGAAGTTGGATGGATGAACAAAGAGTTAGTCAAACATTCGCCGATAATTTTGAGTCTTTTATGAAATTGGCATTTAGTTCCAAGAACCAGTACATTCAAGATGGAAAGCTCTTGTCCCAGTGCAAAAAATGTTGCAACACCAAGTGGGCAACCAGAGGGGACGTTATTGATGATGTTGTCGTTAATGGCTTTGCTCAAAATTATGAGCAATGAGTTTTTCACGGAGAATCTTTTGCTCCCACAACAGAAAATGTGGCATGTGAAGATGAGATGGATGACAATGAAGGGATGCTAAATGACATTTTCGTAGGTGGTAATGTCAACGACGATGTGTCGACACAAGATAATAGTTGTAGAGACAATATTGACAGTGAGCTTATAAATTGTTGTGTTCTTTACTTCAGATATGGCTCAACGACGTAGCACTCGTGAGGATGACAAAGGTGACACATTTGTACATCGTCGACGTACAAGATCACAAGAGTCTGATGAAGAGGCTCCTGTAGACGAGATCCAGCCTTCACCTTCTACCGGTGAAGCCAGTAGAAGTAGGACTAGGGGACGCGGTCTCACTCAATGTTCGGAAGAATGGTTGAAGAAAGATCAATCTCCGATAGATTTCACACCAGAGGGGGTACCCGGAGGACCCATGGCCGAGAATTTCCAGAATTTCATTGGGTCACTTGCGAGGAGGTCACACTTACTTCCCCCGCGTTATGCAAACTGGAGACTGGTACCAAAGAAGGACAATGACGTGGCATGGGAACAAATTTTGGTAACCTTTCATCTCATCGTAAATATTTTATTAGTTATGTATTTCATTTAATTACGGACTAAAGTTGTTTTACAGGCATACTGGATGGTTCCTGAGGGATTTAGAGACAAGGTCATGAGGTCTCTAAAATGGAAGTGGAAGGAATACAAATTTGACCTCTACAAGAAGCGGGTGGAGTTAGCACAGACCCGAGAGGAGCAGATGGCCCGACGGCCACAAAGCATATCTGTGGAGGATTAGTCCACTCTTTTAGATTATTGGGGTAGCAAGTTTTTTCAGGTATATCTTATTTATATTGATTTTAATGTTATGCAAATAATTTTTAATCTAACCTTTTGTTTTAATTTTGGATGTAGAAAAAGAGTGAGATCAACAGGAAAACCAGGCAAATCTCATTATACCACATACGTGTGGTACAAAGTTTGTTGTTGTACGACATAAGGAGAAGATGGTAATTGGTTAATCATTTAGTGTAAATTTGATTCATTTTTTTAAAATCTAATACCAATTATTTTTGTTGCAGATTGCAGAAGACTCAACTGCTTCGGAGCCCACACAGACGAACATGTGGATTAAACTCCACAACATGAACCATCCGGAAGTCGTTTACTCATTGTAAGATAATTACGTGTATACTTTATTACCATGTTTAACGTTTGTATTGAACTTTTAGTATTAAAATGTTTAATTTCAAGAACAATTTGAGACTATGAGAGGATTGGGTGACACGAGCTCTCAAGGCTCTATCACCTCAGTCGCTCATGATGATCCAGTTGGCACAGTGTTGGGTGACGGACATGGACGAGTTTGTATGCATGGACGAGTTTGATATGTACGGGCCTCGTGGGATGCCAAGCAGAGCGGAACGAGATGCCAGAGCGAACATGGAGCGAAACGATGAAGCAGCTGCAGAGTTGAAGCGCGTCAGTAGTGAGCTCGCGACGACGCAAGATAGGCTGAAGATGGCGCAATCCACGCTCAGCAAGATGCAGCTCCAAATGAACTTTCTCCTAGAGAAGGCAGGTTTCATGAGCGAGGTATAATACACGTCCTTTAGTTAAATTGTTATATTTAGTAGTTTATGTGCAATATTTTATCAATACATAATGTTTGAAATGTGCAGGATTACGACGTGACCCCTATTTGCACACTGATGTCGCCGCTGAGACGAGATGACAATCACGAGCCTGCATGCGAAGCAGGGATAGGAGGTTTGACGGCTTAGCTGTATGACTGAGTCAAACTCATCTATGACTAAAACTGTTTTTTGAAAGAATGAATGTTTTCTTTTATGGATTTTTTGGTATCGACTTAATGAATGTGTAAATGATTTTGTTGTTGTCAATGAATGAATGGTTGTGTGAATGGTTTTGTTGTGAATTAATGAAACACATTGTATTTTCTTTGATCAGTGAAAACTGGAGTTCGGGAAGAACCTTTGTGCTCTTTTCGAATTCTGGAAATAGTTTACACCGACGAATATCTGTTGGTGTAATTAAAGTTTATTTTTCAGATACCGACGAATATTCGTCGGTGTATATGCACTAAATATACACCGACGGCACATATCTGTCAGTATATATCAACTTTCGCCGAATAAAGATACTATTACTTATGGGTCAGTGTACTTCTACCGACGGATATATCAGTCAATGTTTAATACCGACGGATAGTCCATCGGTGTAGATCCATCAGTGGTCTCCGCTTCGATGAAAACACACATGAAAAATGGGTGGGAAAATTTGGCACCAAAAATAAGTCTGACGAGATTGATCTGTTGGTGCATTCGTCGGTGTATAGGTACACTGACCGATGTAACACCTACGGAGAAACATCCGTCGGTGTACAACATCACCGACAAACATGACTATACACCGACGGTTATGGTCCGTCGGTGAAGACTAGTTCTCGAAGATATTTGTGTGTGTCACTCTCTTCATTTTTCAAGAGAATCTGTAATAAAGTAATTGATGTACAAGAAATGAAAAGGTTGAAGGGTGAAATAGTTGTTACTCTTTGTCAGCCCGAGCGTATCTTTCCTCTAGGATTTTTCACCATAATGATGCATCTACCTATACACTTAGTTGACAAAATTTTAGTAGGTGAACCAGTGTTTTACAAATGGAATCTTATGATGGGGATATTGTGTGAATGGATTCAAGTTTCATACTAAAAAGCTCGAGAGTACACGAAGAACCCAACATACTGACATTACCATGTCAACTGAAACATTAAGTTATTCAAGTAGTAGGGATCGAAATCTCATATTTAATGTCATTACATATTATGGTACTTGGGATGAAGTGATTGAGTTATCATACGACTCAAGATGAACATAGTGTTGTTTAAATGCACATGGTTTGATGAGTCAAGAAAGGATGGGATACAAGTTGATAAAAATGAAGTTACTTCCATTAACGTGATCTGAACGAAGCACAAGCAAGATCCATTCATTTTAGCATGTCACGCGGAACAATGTTTTTATGTTCAAGATTCAGTTGAGTCTAATTGGCACGTTGCATTCAAATATCGACCTAGAGATTTCTTTGATGATTAGGTTGTTTTAATTGTATTTGCTATATGATATATGTTTTCTTTTAAATAATTTAGTTTGGATCATTTAAAATTTTAAAATACTAATTTTATTTTTTATATGTTATATAGGCATGCCTCACCGTAAGCATGTTGTTCGGCCTCGACAGGCAGAAGATGAACCGCAACCACTCGATTCACATCGTCATATCATTGAGATTGTTAGGCCTCATGAAGTGGAGGGTGTACCAGTAGAGGTGTGAGGTGGAGTGGATAAGAGAGCAAAAGGTAGTCAGCCTTGTGGCCACATTCGAGCACGTATCATCGACGACGTTGAAGGTAACAATGTTTTAAATTTGATATTAATATTGAATTACATATTGATTGATCGTTTTATATTTAACCGCAAGCGCACGGCCGCGTTGAAGCGGTGGCAAATACGGGTCGTCCACTGGGAGGTGTGTCGACACTTGGTTTGTGCGAAGGCGAGAGGTAAAGAAAGGGAAGAAAGGTTGATTACACTAAACTACACTAAGATGCAAATGGAAATGGAGATAAGCAATAAACTAAGCCCGAAAGGGGGTAGAGAAATAATGTGAACATAAAGAAGTGTGTGTGTGTGTGTGTGTTCATTAAGCTCCTCACAACATGTAGTACATGAAATCATAAAACTACATCCAACTTTGCGTCTACATGAATTAAGATAAGACTACATCATTAAAACATACAAGACAATAATTGGAATGAAGCTACATGAACTCAAGTATAAAGACTATACCCTACTATGCCTCTACATGAATTAAGATTTCACTACATCATTAAAACATACAAGACATTAGCTAAGGTAAAGGCAACAAGAGTACATACACTACAAATTGTGTTTCCAATATTAACTTCATCCATATCGTAACCTTATCATTCCCCATAAAATAGGTCCACTAATCAAAGCATAAGCTAAGCTTCATTCAAGAGAATTAGCATATCAAAGATAAGAGTGGAGACCCATTAGATGGTTATAGAAATCATATAAAGCTCAAGGGATAAAAATAACACACACTTAATACACTACATAATTATATCACATATTTCTCCACCCCCCAAATGGGGATGGAACTACTCACTACTCATTACACTACTGATTAGACTAAGTAAAGAAAACATTTGACTACGATACTAAAATTACTAAACGAGAGATTAAACAAAGTAAAACAACCCACACAAAACAAGCAACATAACAAAACAAGATTTAAAGAAACAAATAAACTTTTATTAACAATGACTCACATTGAAGGTAGCATCCTTCGCCACCTTGAGTTATTGCTTCAAGGCTCACTCCTTAGTAGAGAGAATGCCACCAAACAATGGGTAATTACAATGGAAGGTGAAGAGTTCTATTTATAAGCATGGAAAAAGCTAATCGGGGACGATCCCCCGATGTGGGACTAAACCAATACCAACAAAAGACTAAGAATACACTAATACAAGCCCAGCACAAATCTTAGTTGATCTGGAGACATATGGACCGCCAATTAGCGGTCCAAGACCGCCAATTGGCGGTCTATAAGCTTTGGATTCATCTGGGATTTGTTGTGGGCTTTGCTGGTGGTCTTTGTTGGTCCTGGATGCATCTACTTGGTTTGTTGGAGCTCCGACCCGAATCGAATTGCCAAAATACTCCCCATGATGGTGTGGAGTTTCCTGGTTTGCTCTTAGGTCCTTCTGTCTTACGATCAGGTCCTTCTGTCTTGCATCTTGGTCCCCAGGTCTCACAATTAAGTCATTTTTCCTGCTTTTGGGTCCTTTCATGGCTCTTCTCTTCAAACCTCTTTATTTCTGAAAACTAAACATAAAACTCGTCACGTAGCATTGCTTAGGTGTAAGATGATGGATATAAGATACAAATATAAGCATGAAATGATGTCAATCACATATAATGTCCTAAAAATATTATTTTTCTTTTGTAGGACAAACCGATGAGGGTGAGACTTCTATGAAGGTAAGTTTGTAGGATTTCATGTTTAATTATACATATATATTTTTCGAATTTTCATGTATAATAAGGATCAATTTTCAATTTTCTAGAATCTATTGCATGCATCGGTTTGTTTTAACAAACTAGTTTCAAAAACTCTATTAAAACAAACATAAAGGAGCTCCGAAATTCATACCTAGAAGTTCTCTAAAACTTCTCGAAGATTCGGAGACCGTTGGGATGCTCCTCGCTGCGCCGGATGCCTCCGAGTATTCACCAAACTCTAAACAAGATCGGAGAGAGGGAAGCTAGTCTCTCAATCTCCGATTGGGTTTAGAATCCAATTACTAACCCCTCTTTAATTCTCTTGAGAAGATGATCTCTCTAGAACTAAGACTAAACTTAAGAATTTCGTGGAGAATTATGGAGAGAGAATTTTTGCACAAGAGATAATGAATTAGATTAATTGGGGTAATGAAATAAGCTTGTATTTATAAGCTCTCTCCAAATTACCTATTCATGTGCAACCTCTTGCCCATGATCTCATGCAAAATTCCATCTAACCATCCATAATTTGCTAACATATAATCTCAGCCACGAATTAAATCAATTATGGACCAATTCCATGCATGATCTAAATAATTCTTAAATTAATTCTGCATAAAACCGTCTGGACCGGTCGACCGTTCAAGGTGCGGTCGACCGCTCGAACCAATGTTTCGGTCGACCGTTCAACATTTGGTCGGCCGTTCGTAATAGGAATTATTCCATCGCAATGTTCGGTCGACCGACCGATCACTTTCGGTCGACCGTTCGAACAGATGAAAATTCCCTGTTATCGGTTGAGACTCGTCCGGTCGACCGTGCCCTATCGGTCGACCGTTTACTGCTATCCGGTCGACCGTTTGAGCACTCTTTTGCAGACTTGTCAAATTTCGGTTTAACCCCTACAAAATTTGACATTTCGGGATTAGTAGTAAATTCACAACTTATGTAACATATTATCCTATGTAATGATCAATCATTACACCCCATAATATTTACATCACATATGAATTCAATTTAGATTCTAATTATGTTATTAATCACAACATAACTTTGATTTTGCTTTGTTCACCCCATGTGTCATATTTTCTACATGAAACCCGACACATCTTATGAACTCAAAAATCCCCATTCCTTGTTTCTCAGTTTTGTGGTGTGACCTATGGGAGGATCTAAACTAAGTTGGTGGTGATATTAAGAGCTTAATATCACAAGCTATAAGCGGTATCTAGCTACACATTATAGCTCCCAATTAGTTAGATGTCTTAATTCCACTCGAACCAAAACCCGATCCATTTAGTGATGGCATGCACCACTTGTGTCCGTCCCTTGCCTCATGATATTAAGAATATACACAAAGTAGTATTTTGTCATCTGTGTCTTAGTATTCATTTCTTGATCTCTTTAAGCTAGTTATAAATATGTGACTTAACTCAAATCACATTGTGCACATTATAACTTTGTTTTATCAAGGGACCCACTAATATCATCACTCAATTAAGAGGGGCAATGATAATCTTTTGACTAACTATCTTCTCCAACAAAAGTTGTACTTAACCAACTAATGTCTTTACACTACACTCATCGATAGCTCAAGACACTAGTCTAATTAAGAACTCCTTAAGCGATCGGATATAAGTCTCATATCAAAGGACCAAAGACACAGTAAAATATTAATGACACAGAAACACATTTCTATAATATTTTACTTATTAGGTCTATTCAGTATACAAAAGTAATATTTTCCTCTTTTGCATACCCGTGTCGTCACTCACTTGTAGAGCTACAATGATCTATGACCAACACGACAATCTTATCTCGGTAATTAATGTTCCATGTTAGTTACCATGATTGCGAATATCTTTTGTTTTATGTAAACCAATATCTTTTAGAGCTCTAAGGTTAAGGACCAAGAGCCTCTTCCTTAACACTTCTAAAAGACGAATAACATAAACAAGGAACAAAATGATTTCTCATTCAATTCATAATAATTGACATTTAAAAGTAAAACTTTTAGAACACATTCCCTTCAATCTCCCACTTGTTATTAAAGTTTTCTTTCTCATACATACTCAATGCATAAAACAATAATAACTAGGGTAAACCCCATTACATATCAATCATCAAGCCAATCTGCATGGTTCCTCAATCCCATGGACTCGATATGCATTTCGCCCTTGGCTTGGGATAAGGGTTTTGTGAATAGATCAGTTGTGTTGCTGTTGGTGTCCACCCATAACAGATTTATTTTGCCTTCGTCGATGAGGTCACGTGTCACGAAGTACTTACGATCCATGTACTTCACTTTGTGGTGTGATCTAGGATCCTTGATTTGCGAGATAGATGCACTATTATCGCAAAATAGCTCGATGGGTCCCTCGCTCGTGGGAACTACTCCAAGCTCTTCAAGGAACTTCTTGATCCACACTCCTTCCTTGCTCGCTTCAGCGACAGCCATTACTTCTGAAGCAGTGGTTGAATCGGCCGTAGTGGTTTGCTTCCAGCTACGCCAACTCACAGCTCCACCATTCAAAAGGAAGACGTATCCTGATTACGACCTTCTATCGTCTGGATCACTCATGAAACTCGCATCCGAGTAACCTTCAACTATCAATTCCCTTTGTCCTCCATAAACAAGAATCTTGTCCTTAGTCCGGTTAAGGTACTTCAGGATATTCTTGACTGCAGTCCAATGCTCAGGACCTGCGTTGGATTGGTGACGACTTGTCACGCTTAGAGCATACGAGACATCTGGTCTTGTGCAAGTCATCGCGTACATGATCGACCCAATTGCCGAAGCATAAGGGACATCCTTCATGTACTCTAAGTCCTTACGTGATTGCGCACGTTGAGACTTCTTGAGTTGCACACCCATACTCATTGGCACACTGCCCTTTTTGGAGTTGTTCATCTTGAACCTTTCCAAGACCTTGTCAATGTATGCACGTTGACTGAGGCCAATGAGTCTACGGGGTCTATCTCGATATATCTTGATTCCCAAGATGTATTGAGCATCACCCATGTCTTTCATCGAAAATGCAGATTTCAATGAACTTCTCGTTTGCTCAAGCAAAGGAATATGATTGCCCATAAGCAATATGTCATCGACATATAGGATTAGGAATACTACATGGCTCCCACTAACCTTCTTGTATACACAAGGTTCTTCCTTACTTTGAATGAAGTGAAGCTTCTTCACTTCCTCGTCAAAGCGTTTGTTCCAACTCCTTGATGCTTGCTTCAATCCATAGATGGATCTTTGAAGCTTGCATACCTTCTCGCTATTCTTTGGATCTTCAAAACCTTGAGGTTGTACCATGTACACATCCTCCTCCAAGTTCCCATTCAGGAACGTCGTTTTGACATCCATTTGCCATATTTCATAATCGTGAAATGCGGCAATAGCGAGCATGATCCGAATAGACTTGAACATGGCAACCGGTGAAAAAGTTTCATCATAGTCAATTCCTTGAACTTGAGTGAAACCCTTTGCTACAAGCCTCGCTTTGTAGGTTGTCAAGTTCCCATCCATGTCCATCTTCCTCTTAAAAACCCATTTATTATGAATGACCTTTTTCCCTTGAGGAAGGTCAACCAAGTCCCATACTTGATTATCATACATGGATTCTATTTCGGATTCCATGGACTTAAGCCATAGTTTGGAGTCTTCCCTTTCCATTGCCTCTTGGAAGGTTAAGGGATCATTGGTATCTAGTACCATGATTTCATGAAGTCCCAGATACAAATCGGGTTTCTTCCTTTCCCTTGTTGACCTTCTAAGTTCTTTTGGTTCTTCTCGTGTCTCTTGAACTTCTTCCACAATCTCTTGAGGAGTGGGTTCACGTTCAACTCTTGAACGTACACTTGGTGGGGATGATTGAGATTCTCTCAAAATTTCTTGTGAAGGTCTCTCGCTCACGCTCCCACTAACCAAAGGAATCTCGGTTGGGCCTTCATGATCTTGAATGTCATTATTCATGTCATGATCTTGTAGAGTATCTTGAGTTTCCTCAAGCACAACCCTACTCCCACTACTTTTTACTCTTTCTAGAAATTCCTTTTCCAGAAATGTGACATCCCTCTCTACAATCACTCGATTGGAGGTGATATGCCAAAAGTAGTATCCTCTTGTCTCACGAGGATAACCAATAAAGAAGCACTTATCCGCTTTTGGTTGAAGTTTGGTCGACATCAATCTCTTGACGTAAGCCTCAAAACCCCAAATCTTGAGAAAACTGAGCTTAGGTGTTTTACCACTCCATAGCTCATAGGGAGTTTTCTCCACGGATTTGGATGGAACATTATTTAGTGTGTAAGCCGCAGTTTGTAGTGCATAACTCCAAAAGTAAAGAGGTAATTCCGCATGACTCATCATTGACCGAACCATATCGAGCAATGTCCTATTCCTCCTTTCGGATACCCCATTCCACTGAGGTGTACCGGGAGGGGTGAGTTGAGGTACAATACCAAACTCCTTTAGGTATGAGTCAAATTCGGCACTTAAGTACTCACCTCCACGATCCGTTCGTAGAGACTTGATTTTCTTGTCGAGTTGGTTCTCTACTTCATTCTTGAATTCTTTGAACTTGTCAAAGGATTCACTTTTGTTTCTCATTAGATAAACATAGCCATAACGACTATAATCATCCGTGAACGTAATGAAGTACCTGAAACCATCTCGTGCACTAGTACTCATTGGACCACATACATCGGAATGTATCAAATCCAACAAGCCACTCGCCCTTGGGCCTTTCTTCTTGAAAGACTTTTTGGTCATTTTTCCCAGTAGACATGGTTGGCACGTCTCCAATGATTTAAAATCAAGTAGACTAAGAAGGTTAGCTTCTTGCAATTTCTTGGTGCGCTTTTCATTTATGTGACCAAGACGATAATGCCACAAGAGAGTATCATTCTCGTGAGTGGTCTTAAGTCTTTTGTTATTGATATTAAAGATTTGTTTATTATCCAATTCAAGCAAATAGAGATCATTCCTTATGAACGCATTTGCATAGAACACACTATTCTTCGATATAGACAAACAAGAATTTGAAATATTTATATTAAAATTATCCATATCCAGACATGATACAGAAATGATATTCTTGCTAATCGAAGGTACATAATAAACATTCTTTAGACATAAATTTAAACCACTACACAATTGAAGCACCACAGAACCTTGTGCAACCGCAGACACGTTCGCACCATTTCCGACCTTCAATTCTACCTCGTTCCTTACGAGTTCCTTCCTATCCATGAGTAGCTGCACATTAGAAACTATGTGAGCACAAGATCTGGTATCAATTACCCAATCCTGGACAGAGGTGGCTAAATTTATTTCAATAACAAATATACCTTTGGCCTTTTTGGGGCGCCTTCGTTCAATCACTCTGTTGTCAAGGTCTTCCTTGTACTTGGGGCAATTTGGCCGGATGTGTCCTTTTTCACCGCAGTGAAAGCACTCGTATTGGGAGTTGGAGATTTCTGAGATTTTCCCCTCGAGGCACTCGCACGAGCACCTCCTACTCCCTTGCTCTTGATTGAACCACTTTTGGTAGATTTGCCCTTTCCTTTACCAATCTTATGACCCCTCCCATGGACGGCAAGGACTTGCTTGTCCCTACCCTTGCCCATGTCAACTTCAGCAGTTTTGAGAGCGTTGTGAAGCTCCTCAAGACTCACCCCTTTTTCACGCACATGATAGTGCATCACAAAGTCCTTAAAGGACGGGGCTAGAGAGCCAAGAATCATATCTTCAACAATGTCCTCGGGCATTGGTGAAGAGAGTTTTGTCAACTTCTCAAGGTATCCTTGCATCGTGAGAAAATGCATAGATACCGATGTTCCCTCCGCCATATGGCACCTTGTGAGTGCGATGGTGGTCTTATAGCGCTCCTTTCGGGCACTATCCATGAACATCATAGATAAAGCTTCCATGGTCTTCTTGGGTTTTGAATCCAAGTATTTCGCTTGAAGCGAGTCACCCATGGATGCTAGCATAAGACCGTGAACTTGGTTCTCTTGGTCTTCTCACTTGGCTTTAGCCTCTTTCTCTTCATCGGTTAATCTCTCATTCCACTTTGGGATTGGACCTTCCAAAATGTGAGATAGTTTCTCAAACTTTAACACGATGTTGAGTTTGAGTTGCCAACTAATGAAGTTTGAGCCATCATTTGCTAAAGGGTGTTTTTCTATCATGGATCGTACGATAGGTTGGATGTTCGACATTTTTCTACAAAATAAATCATACAGGTTTTAATGCCAATTTTATGTTTTAATACATATGCATACATATATCGAATATATAAATGTAAATGTTGCAAATAAAAATTTTGCCCATAAATGCAACAATCCAAGATCCTATCAATTGTAATATAGACTAGCTAAGGGCTATCAAATACATTACAATGTCAAGGTAAGAAAACATTTTTCTAATCACAACCTTTTTGAATTTTAGCAATATTTAGCATCTTCAAACTCTTGTGACTCTTGTCGTTTTAATTATGAGGGAATACGACCTATCCTCGTAAGAAAAACTTTTTCCCAAAACCGAGCGAGGGCTCTAGGTAATGTTAAGAAAACTTATTTTCATTTGATACGAGATATGTTTATCTATTGTATTCACAACTAAACATACTTGGGGTTCACTAGGGTGAAACACACCTCATATATTTAATTGTGGCACAACAACGGACAACCTTTATATCTCCCACTATTCCCAAAGATAGAGGGAGCTATCTCCCGCTAAGGGCGAGCAGAGTATCCCTCGATCAATGGCTGCTAGTGGATGAAATAAGAAGGAAATTATTCTTAATTTTTGTAGATGTATCCCTGATCTTCGATCCTCGATCGATGCGCTACAGCGGCGACTTCCTCTTGCAGTGGAGATGTAGATTTTACAGAAAATAAACATGCTCCTCACATTCGATAAAACCGACTAGTGCAAGTCCTATGTAAAAACCTCTCATATGCTAATGCAACTATCTAAAAGACGGAAATAGAGAGAATTTTGGCTTTTACATACATAAGCCCCTGTATAATAATAATTACATGCATTTGTAGTGTCTGATTTGGAACATATAAACTCACAATCCTGCAAAGCAACTCAAGCATCCATGCACGCAATTGCTATAAACTACACAACCTAGTTTATCAAGCATCTAGAATCCCAAACAATTCTTTGAAAAACATTTTGAAATCCATTAAAAACATTTTTCATGCATCCATAGTTCACAAATTAATTATGAATCGCTGTCCATCCAATTTCCAATGGAAAGATGAATCGCAGTTTTTCGGTTTTGTTGATTCTCTTACAAAATAATCGTTTATACTTAAAACGAAATTATTGCAAGTTAGACTTATGTCAAAATCATAATTCTAGTAATTTCATGACATGTTTTTAAACATTCAAAACATTTAAAACGAATTATTACAAAGAATTATTTCAACAAACATTTAAAGACCGAAAAACCGGTAAAACGAATTGTTTAAATCCTAGATGGTAAACTAAATTTGTTTACAGCCATGAATCATAAGAAAATTGAACCCTAAGCTCTGATACCACTGTAGGATTTCATGTTTAATTATACATATATATTTTTCGAATTTTCATGTATAATAAGGATCAATTTTCAATTTTCTAGAATCTATTGCATGCATCGGTTTGTTTTAACAAACTAGTTTCAAAAACTCTATTAAAACAAACATAAAGGAGCTCCGAAATTCATACCTAGAAGTTCTCTAAAACTTCTCGAAGATTCGGAGACCGTTGGGATGCTCCTCGCTGCGCCGGATGCCTCCGAGTATTCACCAAACTCTAAACAAGATCGGAGAGAGGGAAGCTAGTCTCTCAATCTCCGATTGGGTTTAGAATCCAATTACTAACCCCTCTTTAATTCTCTTGAGAAGATGATCTCTCTAGAACTAAGACTAAACTTAAGAATTTCGTGGAGAATTATGGAGAGAGAATTTTTGCACAAGAGATAATGAATTAGATTAATTGGGGTAATGAAATAAGCTTGTATTTATAAGCTCTCTCCAAATTACCTATTCATGTGCAACCTCTTGCCCATGATCTCATGCAAAATTCCATCTAACCATCCATAATTTGCTAACATATAATCTCAGCCACGAATTAAATCAATTATGGACCAATTCCATGCATGATCTAATTAATTCTGCATAAAACCGTCTGGACCGGTCGACCGTTCAAGGTGCGGTCGACCGCTCGAACCAATGTTTCGGTCGACCGTTCAACATTTGGTCGGCCGTTCGTAATAGGAATTATTCCATCGCAATGTTCGGTCGACCGACCGATCACTTTCGGTCGACCGTTCGAACAGATGAAAATTCCCTGTTATCGGTTGAGACTCGTCCGGTCGACCGTGCCCTACCGGTCGACCGTTTACTGCTATCCGGTCGACCGTTTGAGCACTCTTTTGCAGACTTGTCAAATTTCGGTTTAACCCCTACAAATTTTGACATTTTGGGATTAGTAGTAAATTCACAACTTATGTAACATATTATCCTATGTAACGATCAATCATTACACCCCATAATATTTACATCACATATGAATTCAATTTAGATTCTAATTATGTTATTAATCACAACATAACTTTGATTTTTCTTTGTTCACCCCATGTGTCATATTTTCTACATGAAACCCGACACATCTTATGAACTCAAAAATCCTCATTCCTTGTTTCCCAGTTTTGTGGTGTGACCTATGGGAGGATCTAAACTAAGTTGGCGGTGATATTAAGAGCTTAATATCACAAGCTATAAGCGGTATCTAGCTACACATTATAGCTCCAATTAGTTAGATGTCTTAATTCCACTCGAACCAAAACCCGATCCATTTAGTGATGGCATGCACCACTTGTGTCCGTCCCTTGCCTCATGATATTAAGAATACATGATTTTCCGGCAAATCTGGTCTTGTTACCGATGGTGGACTTCGACGTCATACTGGGGATGGACTGGCTGTCATAGTACGACGTGCGAGTCTTTTGCCGTGAGAAGAAGATTATGATTCCGATGGAGGGCTTGCCAGATGTTCTGATCAGAGGTGCAAGGAGCAGAGGGGGTCGTCTGATTGTGTCTGCGGTTAAGGCACAGAGACTGATACAGCAGGGATGCAGAGCGTTCGTGGCCACGCTGGTAGTTCCTGACCATGAGACGAGGAGGCTGGAGGACATAGAGATTGTGCAGGAGTTTCCGGATGTGTTTCCAGCAGAGATTTCAGCGTTACCGCCGCACCGAGAGATCGAGTTCAGCATCGAGTTGGTTGCGGGTACGACACCTCAGTCGAAGGCACCTTATTGGATGTCACCTGCTGAGTTGACAGAGCTGAAGAAGCAGTTGCAGGAGTTGATGGAGTCCGGGTTCATTCGACTGAGTGTTTCTCCGTGGGGAGCGCCTGTGCTCTTCGTGAAGAAGAAGGATGGATCGTTGCGGATGTGCATTGACTACAGGATGCTGAATAAGGTTACCATTCGGAACCGGTACCCTTTGCCCAGGATTGATGATTTGTTTGATCAGTTGCAGACGGCGAGAGTGTTCTCGAAGATCGATCTGCGTTCGGGTTATCACCAGTTGCGGATCAGGGAGGCGGATGTTCAGAAGACAGCCTTCAGGACGCGGTACGGCCACTACGAGTTCTTGGTGATGCCATTTGGACTGACGAATGCACCTGCAACATTCATGGATCTGATGAATAGGACCTTCCAGCCGTACCTTGACCGATTTATCGTGGTGTTCGTGGATGACATCTTGGTATACTCGCCTGACAGGGAGCAGCATCGAGAGCACCTGAGGATTATGCTTGGCATCTTGAGGGATCAGCAGCTTTATGCCAAGTACACAAAGTGTGAGTTTTGGTTGGATCAGGTGGCTTTTCTGGGGCATATTGTGTCAGCAGATGGGATTTCAGTGGATCCGGCGAAGGTCGAGGCAGTGACTCAGTGGAGAGCCCCAACGAGCGTGACGGAGATCAGGAGTTTCGTAGGGCTGGCAGGGTACTACAGACGGTTTATCCAGGATTTCTCCAGACTTGCGTCGCCGCTGACAGCGTTGACGCAGAAGGGCGTCAAGTTCGTTTGGTCCCAGAAGTGCGAGGACAGTTTTCAGGAGCTGAAGAGGCGATTGACGACAGCACCTATTCTGACGCTACCGAGTGGCAGTGGAGGCTACGTGATTTACAGCGATGCATCAGGGATAGGCTTGGGTTGTGTTCTGATGCAGCGTGGCAAGGTGGTCGCGTACGCTTCGAGGCAGCTGAAGGTGCACGAGAAGAACTACCCGACTCATGATCTGGAGTTAGCAGCAGTAGTTCACGCGTTGAAGACCTGGCGGCACTATCTGTATGGCGAGCAGTTCGAGGTCTTCACCGATCATCAGAGTCTGAAGTACTTGTTCTCGCAGAAGGAGCTGAATATGAGGCAGCGCAGATGGCTTGAGTTCATTAAGGACTACGACTTCACCATTTCCTATCATCCGGGGAAGGCGAATTCGGTTGCAGACGCGCTGAGCAGGAAGGTGGAGGTTTCAGTTGCGAGTTTGTGCATCCAGGAGTGGAGGCTACTCGAGGCTTTGTCAGAGTGGAGACCGTTCACAGAGGGTTCAGAGGGAGCAGTGATTGCGGGGCTTCGGGTGGAGCCGCAGACTGTCACACGGTTGGTTCAGGCTCAGCAGGGGGATGAGGAGTTAGCTGGTCTGCTACAGTTGGCTTCCGGAGATGGATCAGATTTCAGTGTGGGGGTTGATGGTGGTCTGAGGTTCAGGAGTCGGATCTGGGTGCCGAAGGTTGATGGGCTGAGAGATGACATCATGGAGGAGGCACACAGAGCTAGATACACCATTCATCCGGGGAGCACGAAGATGTATAAGGACCTGCAGCGGAACTTCTGGTGGAAGGGCATGAAGAGGGATATTGCAGAGTTTGTGGAGCGATGCTTGGTCTGCCAGCAGGTGAAGATTGAGCATCAGAGGCCAGCAGGACCGATGCAGTGTATTGAGCTTCCTGAGTGGAAGTGGGAGCACGTGACGATGGATTTTGTCACGGGATTGCCGAAGACGAGGAGGTTCCACGACGCGATTTGGGTGATAGTCGATCGACTGACCAAGTCAGCGCACTTCTTAGCGATCAGGACCACGTTGCCTTTGGAGGGTCTAGCTAAGTTGTACGTGGAGGAGATACTCAGGTTGCATGGAGTACCAGTGAGCATCATCTCCGATCGAGATCCTCGATTCACTTCCAGATTTTGGGGGAGTCTGCAGCAGGCTTTGGGGACGCGTCTGAGGTTCAGTACAGTGTTCTATCCGCAGACAGATGGTCAGTCAGAGAGGACGATTCAGACCTTGGAGGATATGTTGAGGGCTTGCACACTGGATTGGGCAGGGCACTGGGATGAGCACCTGCCGCTGATAGAGTTCGCCTACAACAACAGCTACCATTTGAGTATTGGGATGGCACCGTACGAGGCGTTGTACGGGAGGCCTTGCAGATCACCGGTATGCTGGAGTGATGTGGGCGAGAGGCAGTTAGTGGGGCCAGAGATTGTGCAGATATACTCAGAGAAGGTTGATGTGATCAGGAGGAGACTGGCCACAGCACAGAGTAGGCAGAAGAGTTATGCTGATCGACGCAGACGTGAGTTGAGTTTCGAGGTGGGCGACCATGTGTTTCTGAAGATTTCCCCAGCCCGCGGTGTGATGAGGTTTGGGAGAAGGGGAAGCTCAGTCCGAGATGTGTTGGACCGTTAGAGATCCTCGACCGAGTTGGAGAGGTTGCCTACCGGATTGCATTGCCACCACAGTTTTCGGGTCTGCATGATGTCTTCCATGTGTCTATGCTGAGGAAGTATGTGGCAGATCCGTCGCACGTTATTGAGATAGCAGTGCCAGAGATTCAGCAGGACTTGTCGCTCGAGGAGAGGCCAGTCGAGATTGTTGATCGCATGGATCACCAGCTCAGGAGGAGGACCATTCCGATGGTGAAGGTCAGGTGGCAGCATCACAGTGAGCGCGAGGCCACATGGGAGATTGAGGAGGACGTCAGGAAGCAGTATCCAGAGCTTTTCGGTGAGTAGTTTGCTTTGATTTTGGGACGAAATCCTTTTTAAGTTGGGTGGATTGTTAGAACCCAAACCCTTGTTAGGGTTAAGGTTGGTTAATGGAGTTTAAGGAGGTGTTTTGCATGGGGAAGAGGCGAGCTACAGTAGGCTGTGATGGGTGAGAGGAGTAGTGTGGCGCGCACTGTAGCGAGGAGATGGGTTGTGGGTTTAAAACCTTGAAGTCTCTCTCTCTCTCTCTTTTCCATTCGTTCACTCACTTGCACTCTTTCTTTTCTTTTCCTTCCGGCGATCAGAGGAGGAAGAAGGCTTGGAGACTCCGGCGTGAGGAGGTCGTCGCGAGGAGGAGGTCGCGCGCGAGGTGGTGGCGGAGGCGTGAGCGTTGCTCCGGCGTTTCTCCGTTTTCGTTGAGGTATGCCGCTCTCTAGTGTGGTTTTGTTGTTGACACTCATGAGAGGGTCGTGTTGGTCGGTCGGAGGAGGTTGGAGGCCTCTCCGACGACGCGTTTGGGCGAAGAAACCTCGGCTGGCGCGAGGTTGAAGACGACCGGACGGTCGACCGGCCCTTGGGCGGTCGACCGAATGCATGTGTATATTTACTGCCTGTTGCGTTTCGGTCGACCGAGGCCTTGTGTTCGGTCGACCGGAACTTAAGTTTATTGGTTTATATTGCATGATGTTCGGACGTAGGCTTGAGTTCGGTCGACCGTTATATGACGTAGAAATGTAGGTTGACCCTAACTGTTATCGGTCGACCGAGACCCCTGAGTCGGTCGACCGATGGATTAAAAGATTGAAAATGATGTACTGTTAGTTTTCGGTCGACCGGGACCCCTGAGTCGGTCGACCGATAGAATGATTTGTAATGTTGACCAGACTCCGGATTTTAACCTCGTTCGGTCGACCGGTTTTAGACCTTCGGTAGACCGTTGGGGGGATTGTGTTCTGAGCGCAGCGGTAGACCGTGTTAGGGACGGTCGACCGATTCCTTTCTGGAAACGGTCGACCGAATCACCTCTTACGGTCGACCGTTCGGGCCCAGAACAGAATTCCAGGTTCCCTTTTTGAACGTCAACTTTGCCACGGAAACCCGTGTCCTCGCCTTGTGCGTGAGCCGGGAGGTGACGGTGGGCGCGTGATGCGTGCCTACCCAAGGACCGCCATTGGGAAGAGTGTGGGTGTTCGGGACGTGTCACCTCCGAGTATGGACCGTGACTTGAGATGATTGTTGGGCACTTTGTAGTATAGCAGGCCTGAGGGATCGCGGATCCCAGTGTTGATGTTGTGCGGGCACGCAACTGGCGTTGGGTGAGGTGACTACCGGCCCACGGGCTACGGAGGTCGCTGCCTTGCTTTTATAGCGGCGCGGTTGGTGTTTGCGGCTCGAGGAGCCTGATGACCTGGCAGACTTCGGTCTGGACCGTCCGATGTTGTGTTGGACGTTGTGATGGACCACTGATGCTGTGTCGGTGATGTCGCCGAGGTTGTACCGGCGATGATGATTGTTGGGCCGAGGCTGTGCCGGCTTTGTTGTTTTCCTCGGCTGGGCACCTACCGAGATGTTGTTGTTATACCTTCCGGGAGACGGCCCCGTTGGTCCCTGTGGCCCCGACCACTGAGATTTACAGATCTGTTTCTATCGGCGCGTAGACGTGACAGAGGCTCCCTGCCGAACCCTTGTGTAGTGTAGCCGCGTGTGGGGGGTGCGATGTCGTGGGCTGCTAGACTGCATGTGCCTGCAGTAGGTCTCTTTGGGAGACCCGATGATTGATTGTCGGACTGATGTCCTGTTTTACCCTTCGGGGGAACTGTTTTCCATTTCTGTTGATGACATGACATGCTACTAGTATGATAGGTTCATTATGTGATGCATGCATATAGGTGAGTTGGCATACGGGGTTTCCTTCTGGAAACTCAGGCATTGTTGTTGCATCTTTTTCAGGACCGCAGTAGGTCCGGGTGGGTGGTGACCGAGGACGGAGCGCTTTGGAGTCGGATCCTCTTCGGCAGTTGCTAGACCATACGACTACTTGTATTCTATTCCATTGTATCAGTATTGTAGTTGTACTTCTTTTGGAAAACTCCTTGTATTTTGGGTGCACCCGGATTTATATATTTATATATTAGTGACGTTCCCGCGTGAGTTGTCTGTTGTGTTGGTTATTTTGAAATTTTAAATCTTCCGCTGTTTCGGGACGTTACAGTAGTATTGTGTCATCTTTGTCTTAGTATTCATTTCTTGATCTCTTTAAGCTAGTTATAAATATGTGACTTAACTCAAATCACATTGTGCACATTATAACTTTGCTTTATCAAGGGGCCCACTAATATCATCACTCAATTAAGAGAGGCAATGATAATTTTTTGACTAACTATCTTCTCCAACAAAAGTTGTACTTAACCAACTAATGCCTTTACACTACACTCATCGATAGCTCAAGACACTAGTCTAATTAAGAACTCCTTAAGCGATCGGATATAAGTCTCATATCAAAGGACCAAAGACCCAGTAAAATATTAATGACACAAAAACACATTTCTATAATATTTTACTTATTAGGTCTATTCAGTATACAAAAGTAATATTTTCCTCTTTTGCATACCCGTGTCGTCACTCACTTGTAGAGCTACAATGATCTATGACCAACACGACAATCTTAACTCGGTAATTAATGTTCCATGTTAGTTACCATGATTGCGAATATCTTTTGTTTTATGTAAACCAATATCTTTTAGAGCTCTACGGTTAAGGACCAAGAGCCTCTTCCTTAACACTTCTAAAAGACGAATAACATAAACAAGGAACAAAATGATTTCTCATTCAATTCATAATAATTGACATTTAAAAGTAAAACTTTTAGAACACATTCCCTTCAAAGTTGAGGGTCAACTAGTGGTGTTTTGTGTTTCAATAAGTATTTATACAAATGTCGTTTAACTTATTATGTTTGGATCTTTATATTAATAATGATTGCATCCTTATTTAGAATTATTATTAGATGGATGAAAACGAAATCACGAGACCTCTCACCAAACTTGAAAAGATGACTCTTTGCTATATGAATGAACCACGAATGGTAAGTTCGAATCTTTTAAAAGAAGTTTTACTTTTATCTTTGGAATATTATTACTTGTTCAAAATGTTGTAGGTTGAGATACAAAAATTAGCTAGCCAAAAATTGACACAACAAACATTAACCAACGTGCGAGGTGATAAATGTGCAAAGGTTAATGCTCATGATATGATCAAGGAGGAGGCGATAGAAGAAATATTAGGGAAAGAGAAGATAGATCGAATGCGCAGAGCTGGCATTGGAGCTGGCATTGGAGACATGTAGACATAACATCGTTCATATTGAGCATCTTCAAACCAAAATTTGACAATCTGTATCGCTTGTAAGTGTATACTAACTTGGTAGCTTTATTTTACTTGCACAATATATGTAAAGCAATATTAAAATGCATTGCAGAAGGAGAACGAGAAGTTTAAAGCTCAAGTCACAAAGCTAATGATGGCTTAGTTTAGAGGAGATCAGGTATATGTACGATTAATTTGTAGTTGGTTTCTTTAATTTCCTAAAATAATATATACGTTTAAGATTGTTCAACTAATCAAAATCTATTTTATTTTATAGAGCGCTGACATCGATACGTCTTCCCAGCATGACGATGACTCATCGACATATTCAACTTCTTCTAAGCCTTAGTTAATACATTTTTGTTGGTTTTATCTTTCTATTTAGTGTGACTTATGAATGTATGTGAATTATACGTATTGTCTTTTAAATGAGGTTTAAATTCTAATCAATATTATTGTGAATGTATGTGAATCGATTCATGCCGATTGAAGTGGATTTTTATTGCAGTTTGTATAAACTCGATATGGGTTGTCTTTAATAACTTACATTTTTGTAGTAGGTGCTACTATTGTCATGGAATTTCTATCGATAATAGCAGCTTGCAAATTTCGTGCCGACAGAATATCTGTCGGTTATACAATTTCTTGCCACAGAAATTCCATCGGGGATACAATATCATGTTGATGGAATTTCCGTCGGGAATACAATTCCAACTGACGAAAATTCCGTCGGCGGATAATTTATGCGTGCCTATTTTTTGTGCGAAAATTTGGGCAGCCCGACAAAATATCTATTGACATTGTTCGTGTAACGTCCCAAAATAGTGGAAATTTTTAAATTTTAAAACAAAATCATCACAAAGATTAAGAGTCCAAAGGAACGGGAACATTACTCATTAAATAATCAAGAGATGCATCATTTTACATCAGAGTTGTCAAAAGATATGACTACATCAGAGTACAAAAAGAAAAAATACAAGTAGTCATACGGTCTAGAAAGTACGAGAAGAGGATCTGATCCCAAAGTGTCATCGTCATCAGTCGCCACCCACCAGGACCTACTGCGGTCCTGAAAAGCAAATAAAATGACAATGCATGAGTTTCTATAAGGAAACCCCGTATACCAAACTCACTTATATGCATGCTCATAAATACTGAAATGAACCTATCATACTAGAATGGAATGACAATGAACAATGCAATCAGTAAACATCACCCTCCAAGTGTCAATAAGGTCATCTGTGAAAGGACTGTGTTCTAAAAGTTTTACTTTTATATGTCAATTATTATGAATTAGATGTGCAAACATTTTGTTCATTGATCATTGTATTCGTCTTTTAGAAGTGTTAAGAAAGATGCTCACGGTCCTTAACTGTAGAGCTCTAAAAGATAATGGTTTATATAAATCAAAAGTTATTCACAATCATGGTAGTTAACATTGAACATTATTTACCGCGATAAGATTATTATGTTAGTCATCGATTATTGTAACTCTACAAATATTTGACGACACGAGTATATAAAAGAGGAAAATGGTTACTTTTATATATTGAATAGACCTAGCAAGTGAAACATTATAGATTTGTGTTATGTGTCATTAATGTTTTCACTGTGTCTTGAATCCTAAGATATGAGACTTATGTCTTTTCACATAAGAAGTATTCAATTTGATTATTGTCAAAAACTATTAATGAGCATAGTGATAAAGACAATAGTTGGTTGAGTTTGACTTGTGCTGGAAAAGATAGCTAGTCAAAAGATATCATTGCCCCTCTTAATTTGAGTGATGATATTAGTGGACCCCTTGATAAAGTAAAATTATAATGTGCACAATGTGATTTGAGTTAAGTTACATATTTATAATTAGCTTAAGAGATTAAGAAATGAATATATAATACAAATGTGACACATTTCTACTTTGTATATATTCTTAATATCATGAGGCAAGGGATAGACACAAGTGATGTTCTTACATCACTAAATGGATCATGTTTAGTTCGAGGGAACAAGACATTTTATGCTGATTGGGTAGCTATAATGTGTAGCTAGATACCGTTTATAGTTTGTGATATTATGTGTTTAATATCACAACCAATATAGCTTAAATCATCCTATAGGTCATACCACAAAATTAGAAAACAAGAAGCTTCATTTTGTATTCATATGGTGTATCCGGTTTCATGTGAAATGGGATACACGTGGTGAATCGATTAAAATAATGTCATGAAAATTGACATAATTAGAATCATGAATAAATTCATACGGGATGTATGTATTATGAGGTGTAATTGTTTGACATTGCATAAGATAATATTTTACATGGTACATGAATTTGCTAAAACCCCAAAGATTAAATTTTGTTAGATATTAATCCAAATTTTGATAAAGGCAAAAATAAGGCAAAACGGTCGAACGTTTCCGGGAACCGGTCGACCGAATATTTATAGTGACTTTTGAGTTCAGAAACGATCGACTGGATGGAGGAGTGGATCGACCGAACACTCCAAGGAACTTTTCTTAGTTGTGAATGGTCGACCGACTTGTAGCACCGTCCGACCGAAAATTCATAGTAACTGTTATTGTGTTGAATCGGTCGATTGTTTGGGCATGTTTCTTCAACCGAAAAATCACATTATTTTGGTAGCGTGTTATGGGTTGATAGCCCGGTTTCATGGTCCAACCGAAACCGTAATTAACTGCCTATCGGTGGACCAGTGGGCAAGTTTCGGTCGACCGGTGAACACGATTTTGCTGGAATTAATTAATGGATTACTGTTGATCATGGGCTGGATTTATTCCAACTGTGGTCAAACGTTTTTAAGGATGATTATGTGTCAATTTTGATTGGTTTAAGGAAGAGAAAAATAAGAGATCGTAGGTTAGTGGATAACCCATGATGTGGTTTTTGGGAGAGCCTATAAATGGGTCTCATGTCCCTACTTGTTTCATTGAATGCAAAACTCTCTTTCCCCCTAACCTCTCCACTAATCCATCCGAATCTCTCTTAATTATTTTGAGTTTTTGGAGATTAAATTTCAGAGAATTTTATAGGGGTTATTAGCTAGATTCTAAGCTTAATTAAAGATTGATTTGCTAGCTCATTTCTTTCTATTCTTGTTTAGAGTTTGATGAACACTTAGAGGCATCGCTCAGGTCGGTCCATCTCACCTGGTTGTGCCACAGCCAAGCTACCTGCCGAAGTACATCGTCGGTCAGTACACCCACCGGAACAACATCGATCAGGCCATCACATCCGGAACAACATCGGATGACACTCCTGCCGGAACAACATCAGCAAGGACAATATCGTCCGGAACAACATTGAACGGTGCAACATCGCTATCAAGGTCAGTCGATGGTATCCGTCGCCCATAAGGCCGGCCAATCGACTCATCCGGAGTGAAGTCCGCAGGGTCATCTTGCTCCGTAGAGTCGTGCAACATCATGCATTGGGATCCGTGATCCCTCAAGTCTACTACGCTAATATGAGTCAAGTAAAACATATACTATGCCACGGTCAATAATACAGATGTGACACGTCCCAAGTTTCAACACTCTTCAACATGGCGGTCTCTAGGCAGGCTAGAGCAACACACCCATTGTCACCTCCTGGCTCACGCGCTAGGTAGGGACACGGGTTTCCGTGGACAGAGTTGACACTCCACTAGGACAATGATTCAGTTATGGGCCCAAACGATCGACCGAAAAAAGTGCACTGGTCGACCGCTCCCAAGGGAACCGGTCGAACAGACGCCTACAATCGGTCGAACTTTGGGATCACAACTTAAGCCACAACGGTCGAACATATGGAATAACTCGGTCGACCGTTATGGTCAAAATCCAGAATAAATCTAAGTCAAAATCAAGGCAACGGTCGAACGACTCAGGGGTCTTGTTTGACCAAAAACAGGGTTTCTCCTACATTCTTTATCGGTCGAACCAAACATCAAACGGTCGATCAAACATTAAGTGAACTTAAGTCACTGGTTGGACAAAAGTCACGAGCGGTCAACCGTTTAGGTGGTCAACGCTCGGTTCAACCCACTAAACAAGGCAACGGTCGAACGGGTCAAGAGCCTCGTTCGACCGATGCTGAGTAAAAATAGAGAATTACACTGCATTCGGTCGACCGCCCGAAGGCACCAGTCGACCGTTAGCCGACAACTACCTGATCTACCAAGTACAACTTATTGTCGTCGTCACCGGCGAGGTCTTCGACTTCCGGCAACAAACCAAAACCTCACAATGTATGTGTGAGAGAAACTATAATGCAAGGAACTTAGCATACCTCTTAGGTTGATGTAAACTCGCCGGAGCTCCGCTCGCGCAAAGTCTGCCTCCGGTCAGTAACCTCTGAACGTCCTCCTTGCGTCAGACTCCACGCGCATCATGCCTCGAGGCTATGACTGTCGACCTGTTCGCACGCCTCAGCCGCTTCCTCCACCTTCGGTGATCGAGAAACTGTGAGAGAGAGAGGAAACGAAGAAGAAGAAAGATGCATGGTTTGCTTTAAACCCACAACTCCCAACACAAGGCAAACCCCACCATACCTCCCTCACCTCTCCATCACGTCACCCGTGACTCTCTCACCCTCCAAGTCAAACCACGCCATACCCTCACTAAACACAATTAGTCCACTAATGGGGTTTAAGGATTTCACAGTTTGTCCCAATGCAGGAGGTCTTATTGCCGATGAACTAGAGGTCTTTTGTTGACAGAACTGTCCGTCGGCAAAAACCTCAATTGTAGTAGTGTGAACCACACGGAAGATAATTAAGCTTATTTGTCTTACACCTAAAATGTCATTTTCAAGAGATTCATTCGGTTTGAGTAGATTCTTTTGCTGTGGTTAGACTGTTAATACTCTCTTTAGCGTGTAATATTTTTTTAATGGCCTAGAATTACCGAGCATTTATTTCTAGTTTGGGATATGTAGACTCCAGTTGTTAACAAGTGGACTATCACATTTGCATTATGGAATTTGAATTGGCTTTTTTAGATTATCTAACCACTACCTTGATCGATGAACCAAGTCGGGTGTGGTAACATGTTCCTCACAAGTGGTATAGCTCAATTGCAGGTATCTAATAAGCGAAATATTCTTTGAGGTCATTGGTTTGAATACCAATGTGAACACTGATGCATGTTTAATTTCAATACACCGTAATAATTTCATAAAAAAAGACATCACTTATTCCTCTTGTGTCTTGTAATTTGCAACTCTATCTTTCTTTTTGTCTTTTGCTTGCCCATTTAAATCTTTATTAGGAACGTAAACAATAGTTGTTTTTGTAATTTGCATCTGACTAAGTTCAGGTGCTCTGCATCTGTCATCCATACCGGTTATTTGATTTGGCCGCATACCTCTTGTATAGTGTTCTACCAATTTTGTCTTTTAGTGGTCCACCGACAACGGTTAGAATGGATCCTTATGATCTTTAGGATCATCTAATTAACGTAACTGTGTTGAACTTGACGTAATATCTTTTTTTAAAGAAAGATCGACTCCATGAGCATATGTTTAAGACTGTCAATTTTGATTTGGCATCGTAATTCGCCGGTTAAAAGAAACTCGGTTTGAACTTCAACTCGAAAAGGACTACCAATTTTGACTTGGACTTTGGATTTACCTACTTAACTTAGGTACGATAAGACAAAAACTTGTCTGGTCTCATCCCACTTATAGTCCTAATTTAGACCAAGGTTTTTAGAATCAAGCCGGTAATCGAATCAATAAAGTTTTGGTTTTGGTTCAATGTGATCGGACCGTTGATGACGTCAGTATTTTTAGACTCAAAGTTGGATCATACCTAATAAATATTTACGGGCAGACATCTTTGAACCGATTTCTGTAAATATTAACTAGATGTTCAAACCGTCCATTGGTTTAGTTGAACCGACCGCTGGACCATCGGTTCTCGGTCCAACCGGGTCGAAGTGTCTGGTTCAGTCCGATTTTTAAAACCTTGGTTTAGACCATTGACATGTACTACTTATAATGATGATTCTTAAGAAACCTCTTCATTGCTAGTAACAAAACGTAATTATGACCAAATTCAACATGGTTTTTTAATCTTTTTTGGAGTACAAGAAAATATTGTTGGCTATTAGGGTTGATGTTTACTTCTAATTAAGTAGGAAGTTTTTAAACCTAGGCTTTCAATCTTTTTTGACGTTAAATAGATTAATTAGGGGGCGGTGGAAGGAAATTAATTGATTATCGACCGGAAATTATATAGTTGAGTTTATAATATTGCAAATCAAGTTTTCTGTCTAATCCAATACAAGGGGTTCGAAATTAAAAACACGTTGAATAATACACGAATACCAGATGTATATAGGTTTTCTTCACTATCTTTATGTATTATATTAAGAAATGGTTTTTAGTGTCTTAATTTTGATTTAATTTATTCGAATGGTCGGTGTTTTTGACCAATAGCTACACCAAGTTGATTTATGGATATTAATGTCTATCATATTTGTATATGGATAGGTCTATTTATGAAAAATTATATCCTCTTTTGAAATACTAATTAATACATTGTTTGCACATTTGTAGCACCGAAAGAATTCGGTATCGTATTGTAATGCGTCGAATGATTTTAAAGATCTCACAAGTCACATCTAACAAAAGTGACTTTGATCCTAATAGAAGTTCAAACCGACTTTTGAGAGGAATAAAGAAAGTAAAACCATCGATCATGTTCCAAACCAGTGTGAAGAAGAAGAACAATCAAAATCATACGTTTATTTTAAGAGTTGGTGACTACTCTAGTTAGGACGATAGAAATTTTCATTTTCCTGTTATTGATATGGACAATATATCATAGAAGTATTTTTAAAATTTCTACCAATAATACAATTTACTAGAAATATATTCCATATACCGATGTCAGAAACTTTTTACCTTTGTGTAAATTTTGATAAACAAGTTTCAACAATACCATTGTACCTAATTATAGTCATAGAAACTATGTGGTTTTTCAATCATTTGCGGGAACCTTTGGACTCAAAGGCACAAGAAAATATACGTCTTTTGCCGAGTTTAACTCCAAAAGGAACATTTCACGGACTTTTCCTAATTTGATTGGCTTATTTATTCCTTTGGAGGAATTAACCTGAATTTCAAGGAAAATGAAGGATTTTTTTGCTTGGATGAATCTCCCATGAAACGTAATTGGCGATGTGCACCTATTTTTTTTAATATTTTTGTAGTGCACTTATAAGTCGATCCTAATTATGAATATACACATCTGTCTTTAGTGGATCCCACTCCGTCACCGTTTTAGTTCAACATCTTTAGAAATTTTTACAATTTAAACCTCGTAAAATTATAAATGTTTTTAATATTAAAAACAATTTTTTTTAAAAAAAGTAAGAAACACAAAAAACCAAAACACACTATGATCTCGTCCGCCTCTAACCTCTCCTGGTACACCTCCGACCTCGCGTCCAACGTCACCCAATCCCCTCGGGGGTGGTGGCCCATCCCCGACCTCGCTGTCATGACCTTGAACATGGTCGAGGTGTAAGCCGTGAGAGTGCAGGAGGACCGACGATCAGGGTGGGGGTCGAAGCAAAGGCATGGGGGAGAGAAAGGGGGTCGGTTTAGGATGATCGAGGAAGAAAGTGAGGAAGAGGGTGAGAGTGTGTTTTGGTTTTTTTTGTTTATTATTATTATTGTTTTTGATATTAAGGACATTTGTAATTTTATGATGTTTAATTTGTAAAATTTCTAACGGTGTTAAATGAAAAAAGTAATAGAGTGGGACCCATAACATATGCGTAATTAGGATCGACTTACATGTGTACTACAGACAATAATGAAAAGCGAGTGCATGTCACCAATTACGTCTCTTAAGAGATATCAAACAAAAAAACCCAAAATAAAATTAATATTCCAGATTTCACTTGGTGCAACTCTATTACTTCGTTAACGACTCAGGCCTCTTCTTACCGGTAAATTTCCCACCAAGATATTTGTTATTATTATAGTAGCTACTCAATCCCCATTATTTGCAACTATAGATTACAAAAATAGTTTTTTTTTGAACGAGAACAACCTTGTGATTTTCCCCCAAAGGTTGCTTGGCAGCTTGGGTCCACACCTCTCCAACATTCACTTGAGGAAACACTGTGAGCAGAAAGCAACAAAAGAGAAGAAAGTCGTAGTTTCCCAATAGAATACACACACATATAGATTGGTCCCCTCTTGTTGCTTTCTTTGTTCGTCACTTTTGTTGTTATTACAGCCCCCCCCCCCCCCCCAGCATGCACTTTGAATTAAGAAGTTGTAAGCTCCTCCCTCGAACCAAGATTTTAATAGAGTGCCGTTATCTTTGTTTTTTTACGTTAATTACAGTTTTGCCTGAACTATGCATCAATATCATTTACATCTCTGAGACCATAAATAACAACATCTGGGTTACTCCACCCTACATCTCTCCGCCACATCAGCTCATCTCACTCACCCAAAAAAAACTTTAACCACACCCGGGCTACCCTTACCCACCTTACACTCTATTTCCTCCACATCATTTCTTAATTAAACAATTTTAATCCTTACACAACATTTAACAAATTGCATTTTACATAATTCTAATTCTAATTACGTTATAATTCCAATTGACGAAATGATTAATATTAATAATTAGTAATTAACATTAATAATTAATATTAAACCACGAAAAAAATTATTAATTAAAATTAGAAATGCACAGTACACACGTGAATGCACAGTGTACGTGTGCATGTACATTGTACGCGTGAATGCACAGTCTACACGTGCAAGGAAAGTACTCCGAGTGAATGCACAATATCCGCGTAAAATGTATCGTACACGAGTGAATCCACAATGTCCAATTTTCGCTCTATATATACGTTATACAAAACACAACATACACTTCACACAACTTCACAAATGTCTTCTCCAGATCACAATCGTTCTCCCCGTCGTTCACAATCAAATCCACGTTTACGCTATCCACAATGATACCCCTCACGTCCATATTTCCCACAATCATTCTAACAGTCAGATTTCTCTCATTACGCTCAGTCATTCCAACCGTCAGACTTCTCCCAATACGCTACATCATTCCCACCACTAGACTCAAACCAACAATTCCCACAATCCCCCCCCCATTAATAAAAAATAATTAATTACATCAAAAATTAATTACAAAACCAACAATTTTTCAAATTAATTACATCAAAAATTATCACCCCACATTAATAAAAAATACTAAATATATTATCAATTACTTATAATAACAAATCTTCCACTAAAATAAAAATTAATTAAAAACGACCAATGGGGGGCAACACGTACCCCCACCCGAGGGCACTCCGGGTGTCCAATCGGGACGCCCACCACTCGAACGAACGCCCCGGTCGGGCGGCTGGGCGCTCCCGACCTGTTAATGGTGGTCTGAAATTTTAAAGTTAACAGTTACTCCCTTGAATTTCGTTTCGTAACACTTTGTCACACTGAATTTTAAAAATTCATTACTTAAACATACATTTGTCGTTTTTTTCAAAATTTTTTCGTTATATCCCTAATACACTTCTAAACCTATATTTACGTGAAATTTCGAATCGAAACGGATGTCAGATATTGTTGTAATTTGGGTTGGATCGGTAATGAATATGATTTTATTAAAAACCAATTGAATTATCATCATCCCTCTCAAAAGCAATAAATTGATCATCATCCCTCTCAAATTGATCAATTAGGATGATTTTATGTGTTCTTTATTGCATTTTGCGTCTACTACTTGTGGACTTTGATGAAATGCCCACCAAGAAAGACGTTAATTTAGAGGCAAGACAAATGAACACAACCTATCTATATATAAAAAAATAATTATTATGTGCTTCTAGATCACGTCCTCACACACACATATTTATTCATGATATTATTTTGGAAAATATTCTTTTTACCCGTCTCTAAATATGGATAATCGAGGTCGAAGTCCCGTTTTTTGCATAATAAATTATTCCTCATATTCTCTTGCAAATAGAGGTTTGTTTGTCATTTTCGTGGATTTAAAAGATCATTAAAGACTTAACTTTGTAGTTTACCTTCCGGATCGAATTTCTCAATATTGAAGTAATTTTCGCAAATTTGAGAGGGGTAAAACAAGTAAGAGACCGGACATCCTTTAAATTTAAACTTTAGTACACAAATTATGCCAAAAAGTATTCGAAGGTTTAGAATTTTCAAGCCAAAATCATCCTAATTGATCAATTTGAGAGGGATGATGATCAATTTATTGCAATTTAGAAACATATATGCTAATATGCTATCCTTATTATATATCAAAATTTTGCCAAATATATCATAGTCGTTTTGGTAGTAGAACCTTACTCGGTAATGCCAAAATGATAGTGATAAGTTGAGATGTTTCCAAAAAGAATTTTTGTTTAAGTATTAATGAAATGTTACAAAACTAAGAAACTTTGTGGGATATTTTTAGGGGAAAAAACTTAGGAATGAAGATATTGACAAAGTTTTGTGTTGCCATATTGCCATGTGAATGCACTCAACGTCTACGCATGAGATGATTACGCCACCGAATGGATGATAAACAATGCGTGCTAGATGGAAATTCCCAACTTCTTATTTTCTTATAAATCAACCTTTCTATATCTTATAAAACCTGAGTTCTCTTGGCTTTACATGTTACGCCATAGTTGTGTCGAATATTAAACACAAGATAAGGTTTACTATGACCGATTTGATCGTCGACAAAACAATTTAATGGTTCTAACTCATTTTTGTCTAAGTTCAGGCGTCATACAGTTTAGTCATCTTGTCTAGTAAAAAAATTTAGACACGTGTATCGTTTTTTTGGGTATAGTAGACAATAGACATGTGCGTCCCCTCTTCGATGCATACAAGTTAGAGGATATTAATATTTTGTGGGTATTTTTCAATTAAATACTTAGAGTTACTGAAAAGTAATAAAAGGAATTTTTTTCCTTTTCAGAAAATCTTGCACAACGAACTAAATTTTGGAAAATTAAACACTAACTCATATCAATAGTCTACAATAAATTTTACAAACAGCTTGGGTAAGTTAACTGAATTGCTAAACATCGTCCCAAAATTACTTAAATTGTCCCTTGAAATTACCATTTTGCCCTTCTCTCATCTCTCTTCATCTTTCTCTTATAATCATAAAAAATAATGTTTTGGAGGTCAGTAATGAGCCAACGGACGCCCCAGTGTACTCGAATCTGGTAAAATATCTAACATTTTTTTAATAAAATAATAATAAAAAATTACAGACGCCCGAAGGAGCCACCCCCACGTAGGAGGGGGCGTCTGGGTAAGACGCCTCCCCCATAGGGGAGGCGTTTTACCCAGACGCCCCGCCCATGGGGGAGGCGTTTTACCTAGACGCCCCTCCCATGGGACAAGCGTCTGTGTAAGACGCCTCCCCCATGGGGAGACGTCATACTTAGACGCCCCCTCCTACGTGGGGGTGGCTCCTTCGGACGCCCGTAATTTTTTATTATTTTTTTAAAAAGATAATTGATTATAAATTTAGATAATTGTTAAATTAATTAATTAATAAGTTAATAATTACTATATTCGGATGACCAATACCCCTTCGGTACATCGAAAATTCAAAAAAATCCAGATCCAACAATTTAAAAATCCAAAAAATTTCCAGGGGGCGCTGCCCCCTTGCCACCCTCGCCACCTCACCGGCAAGGTGGAATGTCGCTCGCTCACCGGGGAGTGAGATCCCCGAACGACCTGTCGATGTGGTATTTGTAAGTCTTAATGTTTTACCGCCGGGGGATTTTGGATCTTAAAAAATGTTGGATCTGAAATTTTTTTGAATCTTTATCACTTGCAGAAAACACATTGTAATCCGACCGGTTACCACCGAAAACTTGCAAAGAAACGCCAAATAATTTGAGATAACACACCGTATAATTTTAATTTGACAAAAAAAAACTAAAAAAAACGGGACGTCTGGCTAAGACACCTGTACCATCGTGGAGGCGTCTGGCTAAGACGCCTCCACCATGGTCGAGGCGTCTTAACCAGATGCCTAGACAATGGTATAGGCGTCTCGCTAAGACGCTTGTACCATCGTGGAGGCGTCTGGCTACCTCCGTTACTTCGCCTGATCTAGGTGTTTCGCCAGACATTTTCATGGTGTTCGTACTAGGAATGTTAGTAAAACTGAGTCAATAACCTTGTTTAAAGACACGGGACGATATGAGTATTAAATATATTGTTAAGGGCAATTTGGTAATTTCTAGGGACGATTTAAGTAGTTTTGGGGCGACGTTTAGTAGTTCCCTAAGTTAAAGGTAATTTATAAATGTAATTATAATTTAAACTTGGATGACCGTGAATTATATATTTGGATGGTCGTGAATTTAAACTTAGACTTGGATGACGAATTATAATTTAAAGGTCAAAACCTTTAAAAAAATTGTATGTCCCAATGAGAGAAGCAAAAATATTCATTAGAGTATTAAATTATATTGTATTAAATTATAATTTATGAAACCTTAGACTTGGATGATCGTGAAAATAATTACTCAACAAAATGTTAGAGATGGAATTGACACACAACCTGATATGATAAAGTCATATGGAACAAATTACCGAACGAATTAGAAAGAAGTACTTAGTTATAAAAGGGGAAATCAATTTAACATGGTTTTATTAAAAAAATACAATTAGTTTGTATTATTTTCATATTTTAAAAATTATCTTTAATTTTTACCTACCCATGATCTCACATCCCAACAATATCCATTTAGTCTACTTAAAATTTTAGAAAATTAAACACCAATCCTATTTTTATTTTTACAAACGACATTCATATCCACAAACGGCTTGGGTATCAACTTAAAAGGTTAAAATTGGCATGCACAAGTTTTAAAAAAATGGAAATATTTTACCGTTTTATTGAATTTGTTTGTTGGTAATAATGACTTAATTAGTTGTAAATTTTGATTAATCATGACTCTTAATTTGTGGTATACAAACGACATCTTGGATGTTTTTTCCTTATTCTGAAAAACGACATCAGTGTTATTTTTTGTTAATGAAAATGGTATCATAAGTGCATTTTTTCTTCATATTTTGCCAAATAAGTTTCACAGGTTTATATTCTTCAAATTTATTTTTTATCATTTATTTTTTATTTTTTTCTAAAAAACATGATGATTTTTCTTTCCGGAAATGTTTACAATGAAAATTACAAGTGTATACATTATTATGACCCTTAAACTTTGTCTTGAGATTCAAAGTTGTTTCTAACTTTCTATGTATATTGACCAGTTTAATTGCAAATAAAGAACAAATATACAAATTTTCCTTTAATTCTAAATTGAATTTTTTCCCAACCAAATACACTTTAAGGTCATGTTCTGGGTAACTAAAGGAATCTTTGATTTAAAAAATACATTTATCAAGTTGTCATCCAATTCAAATATTGTATTTTGAAACTACATTATCATGCATAATGATGTGTTTAGCTAAAAAATGTATTTTTTTTTAAATCAAATGCTTCGTAAGAAACAAAGAAATAAAAACAAATGCAACATATTTGAGAAAAAAGAGAGGTACATCTTTGTTCGAAAAACACATTTCCAGCAAAAAAATGCAGATTTATATTGCATAAAGCAGGGTGATCCAAGCACGCTGCAAGATTGAAAAATACATTTTTCTAAATAATACATGTTTTCTAAAATCATTATGGTATTTTGGGCTATCCAAACATGCCCAAAATGTTGTTATGAAACCTATCTTCCACGCGTGAATTTAATTCTCTTTATGGTGTAAGGAAATCTAAACGTACATGAACATACTCTTTTCTTTTCGTAGCACTTATCCAAGACGAAGCAAACAAGCGAAAAATGAAATCGAAGTCATAAATAAAATCATAAAATAAAAAAGACTTACCTAATATCTAATTAATAGATGCGTTAAACAGAAAGAACTTATTTGCAAATTATCTTAGGACAAAATCCATTGTAAAATCGAAGAATTGATCATGAAGATTTTATGACACGATTAAAAGTTTAAAACCGTACACATGATAAATACTTCTTTTCCATTGCGCCACTCATCCACCTCACCATCAAACGGAAATCCAAAATCGACAAATAAAGATGGTAACTACTAAACATCGTTCCAAAACTACTTAAATCGTTCATTGAAATTACTAAATTACCCTTAACAATATATTTAATACCCATATCGTCCCGTGTCTATAAATTAGGCCTACGGTCTTGTATATTCATAATTTATCAGTAAAAACACCACGAAAATGTCTGGCGAGGGTGATGCATCCGGTGAGGTAAGCCTGACGCGGGACAAATTTTGGGCCGAGCGTCTGCATTAGACGCCTCCCCCAAGGTGAGGGCGTCTGCGTAGGACGTCCTCCCCTTGGCCTAGGCGTCTAACGCAGACGCCTACGCAATGGGAGAAGCGTCTTATGTAGACGTCCTCCCCTTGGGTAAGGCGTCTGTAGTAGACGCCCTTCCCTTCGGTCAGGCGTCCTACGCAGATGCCTCACCCTTGGGTAGGGCGTTTAACTCAGACGCCCCCATGGGGTAGGCGTTTAATAGACACACCCGAATTTTTTTTGATTTTTTTAATTTCGATTTTATTTTTGTAGGTTCCATTGGAAGATTTCGGTGGTGATGGAGTGGATTACAGTGAGTTATTTCAAACTACACAAATCTTTGAAACAATCGATGAAGCATGTAAATGGGCCAAACAAGTAGCTATCGGAGCTGGGTTTTTTTTTGTCGTGTCGTCGTACAAAACAAGATCAGATAGTCGGATTGATTGTTATTTGAGATGCGACCGGTGAAATCAAATGGAGTCTCGGGATATGGATACTGCACTTCGAAGAAACACCAAAAGAAAGGGTTGCGGTTGTCGTTTCTTAATAAAAGTGGTGGAGCGACGAGATCGTGATGGATGGGTTGTGGTTTTTAATAGTGCTCACGGACATCACAACCACAGACTGGCAGTTTATCCAGAGGGTCATCGTCAAATTAGTGGTCTAAGTTCTGGGGCGAAGAAGATTGTTCGTGATATGACTGAGGCGCAAGCAAAACCACGGAACATCTTGAAGGCAGTAAAAGAAAAATTCCCGGAGGACAATCCAAATCAAAGGCATATTTATAATTTCAGAGATTACATGAGGAGGACAAAATCTGAAGACCGGAATCCCGTCCAGCAGTTTCTCTATCAAGCAGTGCAGTGTGAGTACTTACATTGGATTATGGCGGATCCAGAAACTGATGTCGTCACTCACGCTTTTTTGGCACATCCGACGTCAGTCCAGTTGTTGCGGACATATCCTTTCGTTATCTGCATGGATTCGACTTACAAGACGAACAAGTATAAGATGTCTTTGTTCGAAATGATTGGGGTCACACCAACAAACATGAATTTCCTTATTGGATATGCGATTTTGATGGATGAAACTTACTCCAATTATCTGTGGGTGATGGAGAAGTTGCGAGATCTGTTATTGGGGACTGTCAGCCCGACTGCAATAATAACAAACCGGGAGTTAGGCCTTATGCGACCAGTGAGAGAGGTATTTCCTGACTCTGCTCATTTACTCTGCACATGACACATCAACAAAGACGTATTGAACTACGCATACCACGTATTCGGCAAAAATAAGCAGATGGAAGAGACTTTGAGGCGTGGAAGATGGAGGAAAATCATGCTTTCTACTTCAGAAGCCGAGTATGATAGAGCTGTGTATGCTCTGAAAGATTTGTATAGATCGTGGCCGGCTATCACGGAGTATCTGGACACCACGTGGTTGGTGCATAAAGAGAAGTTTGTGCTGAATTGGACGAACAAAGTCCTTCATTTTGGGAACACCACGAATTGTAGGGTCGAAAGTGCTTATTCGGCTCTAAAAGAGTGGATTTCTATATCGACTGCAGCTCTGGACACTCTTTTCGAGCGCGTCAACGCGGCTATTGAAATGCAGCTGACGAATATTCGAAACGCTCTTGAAGACTCGAGACGGCGAAATTTGACTAATTTCGGACATGCTCTATATCGTCACATAAATGGTCGAGTTTCGCATCACTGCTTGCAATTGCTGAGTCAGGAGGTGAAAAGAATGCAACGTTAGATGATGAAGTTGAATATCGTTGTGAGTGCGCTTTTCCGACTTCTCATGGGATACCTTGCGCATGTACTATCCGCGGATGTCTTGAATCAGACAACAGAATTTACTTAGAGCAGATTCATTCGTTCTGGAGGACACTTGTCATTGGGGAAGGAGCCGGGAACACAGAGTTTGTGTCTCAGGCAGCTCAAGACGCCGAACATTTTCGCAGCCTGCTTGATGAGATTGCAGGAAGTGACCCCACCGTAATTCGATCTGCCTCTCGGGTTTTATTCGAGCAGCTACACCCCGAACATGCGAATTTGAGAGAGCCTGCAGAAAAAACAAAGCTACGAGGTCGACCAAGGGGAAAGTCGACACGACGGGACCCTAGTGCGTTTGAGTATGCAGAGCGAGGTAGTGGTCGATCTTCATGTAGTGGGAGTAGAGGTCGTGGTCGTTCTTCCGGTAGTGGAAACAAAGGTCGTGGTCGATCTTCTGGTTCTTCGTATGTGAGGGGAGGATCAGGTATACCATCCCTATATTTATTGTTATTATAATTTTGTTATTTATTTCAGTAAATATGTATCTTTTGTTATTATATGTAACTGTATTTTTTGTTGATATTGTAGTGACTGGGCGGGCTGACGTAGACGACTTCCTATATGCGGATAGGATTCCAGGAATCATTATGCCATTCCTACACCAGTGGAATGATGTACGTGCTGATGGAAACTGTGGATTTCGATGTGTCGCTGATGTTTTCCACGGTGGTGAAGACAATTGGCAACTCGCCCGTCGTTCCATTTCAAATGAGATAGCTGCGAACCCATCTTTTTATGAGCACGTATACTACGACGGTGTGGAGCAGGCTCGTCACCGGATTAATTGGGGCGGGGGACCTTGTGGCGAGAATCACTACATAGAGACGTGGACGGACTTGTTTCCCATTGCAAATTTTTACAATTGTGCAGTTATGTTCTTTTCTCTCGGAAATGATGGTTCGTTGTACCCATGTCTTACAGTTCTACCTTGGGAGAGTCCACCTACCGTGACGAGACCGTGCAGAGAGTTGATTATTGCTCATTTAGGGAGTTACGCTCATTACATTCGTTTGGATTTGAATGAGGGATTCCCCGTACCTCCTATAGCGACTATGTTGTTTCAAGTACGAGATGAGAGTGTTATTGGATGGGAGCTGGAGTACCAAAATAGGATAGCATATTGGCAACAATTATGTAATATGTTTTGATATGTTTGTACAATTATGTAATATGTTTTGATATGTTTGTACATTATATAATGTTGCTTTATTATGTAATATGTTTTGATATGTTTGCTTTATTTGCATTATATATAATAGTACGATACGTTAGCAAACACAAATAAAAATAATAAGCGTACGATATGTTAGCAAACACAAACACAAATACAAATACAAATAATAAGCATACGACAGATAAACAAATATAAATGCAAATACTAAGAGTACATTACAATAGATCAGCCTACTCATCATCCGAATCATGGTCGGAGATGCCTAACTGAGTATGCCACGAGTGTATGATCTCATCCAAATCTCCGCATGCAGCTCTCATGTCATCGTCTGGCAGCGCATCCCTCCTCTGCAAGAATGGCTCTACAACCCGTATCATCTTACCCATCTACTGCACATAACAATAACATTAGCGTACATTAACAAAATATATGGTACAAATAAATATTGATAAAATGAAAAAAATTACCAGATCGCCACACGTCCTATCTCGTGGTCAATCTGCTCTCCGGGAGGCACCACGGACGATGATAGGATGTGAGTAACTACCGAACCAATCAAGATAACGTGCATCATACTCGGAGGGGTCGCGACTACGTCTGAAGTCGCCAAGGAACAGTCAGCATGATCTCAGAAATGTCCGCCAAGTCGATTCCGCTGTAGAAGCGGGGAACCTGACGTCGTACATCGCTGCTGTCGCAGACCGCACCGCATGCTCTGGTGTCGGGATGTCAACCGGGATCACCTGAACATATCCTAACTGACGCAAGACCCGATCGGGCATATAAGGCTCTATGATATCCCGATAACGAATAAGGCCCATCAATAAAGTCCTCGGGACATCCGCTGCTGGGTCAGCACCATAGGGTAACCACTCCACCTAAACTTTAACACATTAATAATAATACATCTTAAAATTAAATAAATAAATGTAAATGGTGTAAAATTTGATACCTCTGATGCAGTCATCTGATCTAGCCGTTGTAGGATTTCATGTTTAATTATACATATATATTTTTCGAATTTTTATGTATAATAAGGATCAATTTTCAATTTTCTAGAATCTATTGCATGCATCGGTTTGTTTTAACAAGCTAGTTTCAAAAACTCTATTAAAACAAACATAAAGGAGCTCCGAAATTCATACCTAGAAGTTCTCTAAAACTTCTCGAAGATTCGGAGACCGTTGGGATGCTCCTCGTTGCGCCGGATGCCTCCGAGTATTCACCAAACTCTAAACAAGATCGGAGAGAGGGAAGCTAGTCTCTCAATCTCCGATTGGGTTTAGAATCCAATTACTAACCCCTCTTTAAGTCTCTTGAGAAGATGATCTCTTAAGAACTAAACTAAACTTAAGAATTTGTGGAATTTTCGTGGAGAATTAAGGAGAGAGATTTTCCATGAAAAACAATATTGATTAAGATGTAGGAAGGCAATGAGATAACCTCTATTTATAGGTTCTCTCCAAATTACTTATTCATGTGCAACCTCTTGCCCATGATCTCATGCAAAATTCCATCTAACCATCCATTATTTGCTAACATATAATCTCAGCCACGAATTAAATCAATTATGGACCAATTCCATGCATGATCTAATTAATTCTGCATAAAACCGTCTGGACCGGTCGACCGTTTCAAGGTGCGGTCGACCGCTCGAACCAATGTTTCGGTCGACCGTTCAACATTCGGTCGACCGTTCGTAACAGGAACTATTCCATCGCAATGTTCGGTCGACCGACCGATCACTTTCGGTCGACCGTTCGAACAGATGAAAATTCCCTGTTATCGGTCGAGACTCGTCCGGTCGACCGTGCCCTCCCGGTCGACCGTTTACTGCTATCCGGTCGACCGTTTGAGCACTGTTTTGCAGACTTGTCAAATTTCGGTTTAACCCCTACAAAATTTGACATTTCGGGATTAGTAGTAAATTCACAACTTATGTAACATATTATCCTATGTAATGATCAATCATTACACCCCATAATATTTACATCACATATGAATTTAATTTAGATTCTAATTATGTTATTAATCACAACATAACTTTGATTTTGCTTTGTTCACCCCATGTGTCATATTTTCTACATGAAACCTGACACATCTTATGAACTTAAAATCCTCATTCCTTGTTTCCCAGTTTTGTGGTGTGACCTATGGGAGGATCTAAACTAAGTTGACAGTGATATTAAGAGCTTAATAGCACAAGCTATAAGCGGTATCTAGCTACACATTATAGCTCCCAATTAGTTAGATGTCTTAATTCCACTCGAACCAAAACCCGATCCATTTAGTGATGGCGTGCACCACTTGTGTCCGTCCCTTGCCTCATGATATTAAGAATACACACAAAGTAGTATTGTGTCATCTTTGTCTTAGTATTCATTTCTTGATCTCTTTAAGCTAGTTATAAATATGTGACTTAACTCAAATCACATTGTGCACATTATAACTTTGCTTTATCAAGGGGCCCACTAATATCATCACTCAATTAAGAGGGGCAATGATAGTCTTTTGACTAACTATCTTCTCCAACAAAAGTTGTACTTAACCAACTAATGCCTTTACACTACACTCATCGATAGCTCAAGACACTAGTCTAATTAAGAACTCCTTAAGCGATCGAATATAAGTCTCATATCAAAGGACCAAAGACACAGTAAAATATTAATGACACAGAAACACATTTCTATAATATTTTACTTATTAGGTCTATTCAGTATACAAAAGTAATATTTTCCTCTTTTGCATACCCGTGTTGTCACTCACTTGTAGAGCTACAATGATCTATGACCAACACGACAATCTTAACTCGGTAATTAATGTTCCATGTTAGTTACCATGATTGCGAATATCTTTTGTTTTATGTAAACCAATATCTTTTAGAGCTCTACGGTTAAGGACCAAGAGCCTCTTCCTTAACACTTCTAAAAGACGAATAACATAAACAAGGAACAAAATGATTTCTCATTCAATTCATAATAATTGACATTTAAAAGTAAAACTTTTAGAACACATTCTCTTCAGCCGTGAGCGGATGGAACGCAATCGTCCATTGCTCTTGTCCTCGCTCCGGACGGCCCACATACCCGAACGTGGATGACCCTCGTCGATAATCTTCCACTCACGGTGCGGGCGGAATGCGGGAAAGTACTCGTATATCCACGCCTGCAGCAGCGTAAGACAACTTGCAATCCCAGAACAATCCGCACAGCTAGCTATCCCAAGCTGACGGTACAGGTATGCCAACGTCGCTGACCCCCACGAGTACTCACGAACGGTGTCCGGGTCCCTAGCCTCCAGTAGATCGCGTGGTCTGATCCGGCAACCACTCTTGTCGACAAACAAGACGGCTCCGAGCATCAAGAATAGGTACGCCGTCAACTGTGTATCATCGGCCTGTGGAGGTCGTGCCCGTCTGCATAGGTCCTCAAGGGAGTCGATGCCGACACCACCACCACTCCATAAAGCTGTATCTCTCGCCAGACCATCAGGTGTGACACCAAGCAACTCTGCCACATAACACCTCAGCTCAGACGTCGACCTCTGAGCACTAACCAGACGACCATCCACAGGAATGCGCAGGATCTGGAAAATATCGTGAAGTATGATCTTCATCTCTCCGAAAGGCATGTGGAAAGTGTTGGTATCAGGCTGCCACCGCTCCACAAACGCAGAAATCAAAGGCATGTCGAGATAAGGGAACATGCTGTACGGTAAGTGCCCCAAATGCGTGGCACTAATCTCCTCTCTGATATCAGCACTCAGTGTAGACCGCCAACCCTGTAGTGCTGTACAGGCTCTGTGCCGATTATGGCACTTCAGAACCTTCCGATCCTCTCTGTCCCAGATCCGTCTAGCGATGTGACCCCAGAAACTAGGAATGACGCTCCCGTCTAAAGGACCACCAGGCGTCATACTGCTCACGATCCAAGAATCGTCCTGGACCCTCTTCTTCTTCTGAGCGCGGGGATCTACAGTGCATGAGCTCGAATCCCCGGTCGTAAACCTCCCACCCCTACCCTTCCGCACCATCCATCCGGCGGAAGTAGAACTACCCGCTCAACCATGTCCTCTGCTATACTCCCCCTGCCTCTCCACCTCCGGACGCTCTAACTCATACAGGTCATCATCGTCGCTCCCGTCGTCGGGACTGTCCACATGCTCATCATCGAAGGAATCATCATCCTCCTCACGACGACGTAATGCCTCTCTCTCCCTCCTGACCGAAGCAGATATCCCCCGTCTACGTGGATGACGCGGTGCTGAATCATCCTCTAAAGAACGGAAGGCGTGTAATGGTATCGACTTGCCTTTCCCTCCACTGTGACCCGATGACTATTAATTGAAATTTTAATTACAAATTTGTTAAATTTGTTAAACTAAATTATCATATTTATCACAATTGTTAAACTAAATCAAAATTTGTTAAACTAAATTATCACAATTGTTAAACTAAATCAAAATTTGTTAAACTAAATTAAAACAATTGTTAAACTAAATCAAAAATTGTTAAAACTAAATATCACAAATGTTAAACTTAATAAGAATTTGTTAAATTAAATTTTCAGATTTATCACAATTTATTAAAGTAATTATCAGATTTAATAATTTTTTAAAAAAAAATTGTGGAGGCGTCTGCGAGAGACGCCTCCTCTTTGGGGGAGACGTCTGCCGAAGACGTCTCCTCCATCGGGAAGACGTCTTCCCCAGACGTCTCCCGCTACAGGTCAGCGTCCGAAGGAGACGCCCCCCGCATGGGTCGGGCGTCCTCGGAAGCCGCTCCCCCCATGGGAGACGCCCCCCGCATGGGGCGTGCGTCTCCTTTGGACGCGGACCACTTTTTTTAATTTTTTTTTTGAAAACAAATAAATAACGTAAGGTTACCGTATACGGGTACACCGGGGGAACTGCTGGCTGCTTGCCTGACCTTCGAGACATTCCTAATCTTCTGTAGTAGGTATAAGAAGAGAGTTTTGAAAAAAAGTGAAATTGTGAGGTATATAAGCAAAAATATGATGAAGGGCAATTTGGTAATTTCAAGGAGCGATTTAAGTAATTTTGGGACGATGTTTAGCAATTCAGATAAAGATGCCAAAAAGGAAGGACCTAGATGCAAAATACCCAACACCAAATCCACACGGCAAAACTCTAATCTAGGAAGTAAGAAGAGAAGTAATAATATAAATTCGGTGCGCAAAGTAAAAGAAGCTGAACCCCCTCCGGCAAAAAAATCACTCTTTTTCCCATCGGGGCCGGGAAGAAGAAGAAGAGAAGAAGAGCTCTCTGATCTCGAACCCTAATCCCCCTCCGATGGACGGACTCAGCAGCACCGGTGTGGTCCCCAAACCCCCCCATTCCGGAGGTAAAATCCCCAGATTCCCCTCCCTTATCTCTCGATTCCGCAGCCCTTCTTCGTAGATCGGGGTCTTTAGTTGTTTTCTAGGGTTTTGTTGGACGAGGAGTTGAAAATTTCTCTTTGACCTTCGTGGGATGGGATTTTTGAAAGTTTTTGGTTTGGGCTTTTTTTGTGATTTTTGTTTGGTGTCTTGAGTTTCTTTTGTGAGGAAATGTTGTGCTCATGTTTGCCTCTGAAGATGTGCGATTTTTGCGATGCTATGCGATTCTGTACTGCGTAATTTCTGTTCGGTGTGTAGATACATTGATTGTTTAATTAGAAAAAAGATATCTGTCGCGGCTTTTAACGGAATTCAGTGAGGCAGTTCTGAATCGTTAAAGACCGCCAAAATAAGTACATAACCATGTGCTTGTATGCAGTAGCACCAGGCTGTAAGTCTGATGCATTTTGGTGGTTATGTCTAGATGTAATTTTTTTTGAAGGTTTAGAATTACTTTTTATGTGAATGAGATGCACGAGATTAGGATGATTCCCCTTTAGGTAGATACAAAAATATGACTTGTAAAATGGAATATTAAAAATGAAAAAATTGATCCAATTTCGGCCCTGTGTTCTGAATTCAGCATACGTGAATATGCCACAGGGCAAACTATGCCATTGTTGGACCTGTGTGTTGCTCAATGCAGGATACGTGAGAAGACATTAACTGGGAAAATATTCCTTAATAAATTGTTCCAAAGTATGTGAGCGATGCCACATTCCATGGCAATTATGAGACCTATATATAAAAAATGCTAATACAAATCGTGTGCAGCTTATTCGATTTGGAACCTAAATATCGTTCTGAAGTTCATGATGCTTATAAAGATTTATTGATTCACGGTATTTGATGCCATGTATTTGTTAAATTTGCCGAGTACAATTGTCTCACCCTATGCCTTATAAATTCTCAATTGAACTTAAAACACGGTATGATTCACCTCTGCTTCTATTTTGCCCCTTTCTTGTTAAGTTTTATATTTAGACCTATTTTTCTTTGATTGGTATTGAGTTCTATATCCATTTTTTCTGAAGGTAAAAGATTAAATTGTGAGTTAGGCAACTCCAAGTAGCAACTGCTACAATATCAAAATCATGCCAAAATGAACTTGGACATCGAAACAAGGATACGACATACAAATCATATATGAAGCATGCAACACCACAATTATGAAGTGTTATGTTTATGTATTTTCAAAACACCAAATTCCTTGTTCCTGAGGTCTGACATAATATTTGCACAACTTTATCTTCTAACTCCTAGGGCAGTTTGAATAACTAGATAAATTTCTAACATACTCGAAACATCTTCAAAATGCAATTAATATTTCAATAGTTCTCAAGTTAAACACCTAATCTTACTTCTAGTTTTATGTAACAACAACAACAACAACAAAGCCTTTAATCCCTAACTAGTTGGGGTAGACTAGAAATGAACTCAAAAGAGCTTCTAGTATTATGTAAGTACTCTAAAAAAGAAACTTCGTTCAGCTTTTTTCTTTCTTCATCTGCTGTTGTTATTCATCACTCATGAACATAATGATTAAATCTGCACTCAACGTTGTCTCATCTTGGCTCTTGCTATTCATTAGACAAAGATTAAACCTGCACTCAATGTTGTCTCTATTTGACTAATTTGAACAAATCAGAACTTGATGATTAGTTTTACTTTGAATCTCTAAAAACACCTACATGGATAGACACGTGGGGGAGAAGTTTTTTTATTATTTTTCAATTTATTCTGTGGTTTTCACACTAATATTTTTTAAGGAATTATGCACTCAATGCAAAATCTAAGATTAACTATAAAAAATATATTAACTGTATTTTTTTTTTGAAAAATTCACAACATTACAACACTTTCTTGTCTTCTGTTATATTACTTTCTTGTGGCTTTTCTGTATTGTTCAATGTTCAAAAGTGCGACCACAAACTTGGTATGTGTGGTCGCACTATGCGGAATATACAACCCCCGCACAGTCCGCATATGCGGCCGCACAGTGGGATGATGCGGTGGGGCTGCAGGGTGAGGGAGGAAAGGAAGGAACGACGGAGAGTGCTTTGACGGAGAGTCAGAGAGAAGGGGGTAGAGGAGCGGCAGAGGGGGGTGCGAGAGGATGGGTTGGGGTGCTGGAGACACGTGGGGGGAGAGGAAGGAGATGGTGGGATCTGGGTTGTGTTGGTGGGGGTGGAGGGCCATGGGGAAGAGGAAGGAGATGGAGGGATGAGAAGTGATGGAGAGGAGGGATTGTTTATGTTGGAGTTTTGTATTGTTTTTTTAAAATAATAAATGGTTATTTTTCTTTATAACTTTATTTTTGTAGTGTTTTTTTTAAATTGTTAGTTGTATGTACATTGTCTGATTGTCCCTTAATTTCTTAAATTTCCCATTTTTTCCATTTTTTACGAATTTTATTTAGTTTTTTAGGATTTTTCGCATTTAAAATTTAAAATAAATAAATTACATAGTCGCATATGCAACCCTGGCCCCTCTAGTCGCACTGGGTCGCATATGTAACTCCTGAACATTGGTATTGTATTTTATATTCTTAACCTAGTTCAATATTAAATTTGTAATATGTCTAAATTTTATTGTTATGTTCTGCTATCTTTATGTTATATTGTATATTATAAAGATCTATTGAGATTTGAAATGATGCATCAAAGAGGGTACTGAACTTTTATAATTCTGTTTTCCTAGTGATAGGTTTTTTTATATAATTTTGTCTTACCCCCAAATAAAATATTGATGTCTGAAAATCTTATGGCCTGTCTCTATTGTGTGTTTTCTGTAGCTGATGCTTGTTTTGATGCCTCACAATATGCATTTTTTGGAAAGAGCATCAAAGAAGAGGTTGAATTGGGTGGCCTAGTTGATTGTGATAATGAAGATGTTTGTCCTGGGGAGTCTTTTGATGAAGAAATGGCTTTATCTATACTTGATGATGATGAAGAGGAGGTATTCTTTACAAAATTATGCTGATCTAAGATTTTCGTCATTGTTGGTATGTACCATTAAGTAATAGAGCTGATTTTTTTTTGCAATAAAATTCGGGCATCATTATTCTACTGTATTTGGGAATTGACTGATGAATTAGCGATTTATGGAATAGAAAGGAGAAATGCTGGACCAAAATATTTAACCTGGGAAGTGACACGTTAAGGAACAGAAAAGGCCAACCACCAAAGTTTGAACTTTTAAGTCTTTCCTCAGGTGGTGGTCTTCGTTCTTCTGATGTACATGTGATGGTATTTGGTTTGTGCTCTGTTCCACCGAAGCATTGTCCACACTCCACATCAATGGATCTCCTGGGTTTGTGGCGTCAGAGCTTCAGTAATAGTGTATGTCGTTAGTGTCACTTTAAGATACTTGAGAAAAATGATTCCCTTGGTCTGAAATAGAAGGGTGTAGATCAACCAATTAAAAAAAACATGCAGGACATCCGAGCAGGGACATGGTTTTTTCCCCACTAGCCTTGATAGTTGCTTGAAATTTTCCTTAAATGAGTCTTGATAATCCCATAAGCTTTTTTTTTTGTTTCCATCCAAATTCCTTATACAAGTGCATTTTTCCTCTTCCTATTAATAAATGACTATTCCATGAACTATGTTGAAAGAATTGGTGATTTCACCAGCATCTAAGTCCTTACTATGATAATGTCCCGTAAGGCCAACTCTGAACAAAGTTTGGTGGCAATAATTTGCATCAATAATTTATCCATTCCATCTCATGAAGCCAAGGATTGGCTATTTTAAATTTAGGTTTGTATTGTAATGAACTAAATAAAAAAGACCCTGAAACTATGAGTTCTCATTTATTGTGATATTTAGCTGGCAACTGTTGCAATTTTAGGTCAAGTGTCAATCAAAAACATACCATAATACTATTGTGACATGGATGAGGATTTGCCTTAATCATGAAGTTTGGTAACAATTTTTCAGGTTATGCACACTAAAACTTATGTGACCATGTATGTGAATCACATGTGGTGAAATAACACAGATGTCACCTCACATTATTATTTTTATTTTCTGAAATAGTTGAGAACAAATTAAAAAGTTAGGGGAAGGCACTAAATGTCCTTCATATACAAAGCACAGAATAAAGCCAAAACTTTTGATTATTGTATCCAATAGCCCTTCACTACTTGGAGAGGTTAAATTAAATAGTAGTGACAGTGGAGCTGAGGGGTCAAAAAGACTAGGGACGGGGGAGTTAGGTGCTAAAGGGGCATTTGATATGGCCAGTAGTGTTTTAAAATAAATAGCAACCTCGTACTGTCAAACTTTGAATAGTCTAACAATTGAAGTCTTTGAGCTGGGACTGCATATTCACATACTTTACCATGCAGCAGTTTTGCTGTGGTTGCATAGGCAATTAAAGCTTAAAGATTGCATCATGCAATTGCATTCCAGTGGTTGGCCAAAGTAGTGCTTGTAACATTGACAACCTTAAGTGTGATAACTCTTCTAGTTTTTTTGATGGATGAAGTTCGTGATTACTTTTGCTAGTTGTGCCGTGCAATTTCAGTATCATGCATAAATTCAAGTCAAAATGCATGATGTTTTGAGTTCATATCAATGATAACAATTTACATTTGCAGGTGGAAGACTGGGGATATTTATCAGATGATCTGGCTAGTACTTTCTCTCGGGTTAGTTCTAGTGTAATGGATTCATTTGATAATTCTTTTCTTGAAGAACGCTGCCTCATGCATTTTAAGGAAAATATAGATTGTATCTTGGAATGTATATTGGGCACTGTTCATCCCGAAGCCATAGCTTACTTTTCTGCATTAATATTACAGTTTTAATCTAACTTGAAATATTTATAATTTTTCTCTCTTTTCAGTTAAACAGGACTGTAAGTGGACCAAGGCATCCTGGCGTTATTGGTGATAGAGGATCTTTTTCAAGAGAGAGTGAGAAAGACCATTCCTTTATTCGTCTTTTTTAAAAATAAAAATACTGTTTCACAATCTCTGGCTTAACCTAAAAGGATAAAAGATGTACTAAATATATATACTGAAAGAAAGATATACATAATAAATAATATGTACATCAAAGAGTAGCAAGCAAGGTTTTCATAACCGAACTGGTCATTGAACCGATAAAGCTTTGGTTTTGGTTCAATGTCGTCGAACCACGGTCGAACCGTTGATGACGTCAGCATGACGTCAACATTTTTGAGACCCGAAGTTCGACCAGACCGAATAAATATTATCGGTCGGATCGGTTTGAATCGATTTCTGTAAACTCATTTAATATATACATACCAAACGTTAAATATAATTCATGATATCAAGCACAATTTGCTTAACTCAGCAAATTTGCTATCTTTACTTAACTCAACAAATTTGCTTCAATAAGAATTAGAGAAAACATTATTTGGATTAAGAATTTAAAACAAAATCAACTTTCGATACTATCCATGACATCATACTTACAAAGGGGTTTGATGAGAGAGAGTAGGGTTTGTGGGAGGTGGGTTTTTGTTTGTAAGAATTGCAAAAAAATCCTCATATTTTTTTATTTTAAAAAATTAGGAAAACTTAAAATATTTTTATGTCCGGTCCGACCCGTTTCAATCTGGTTTAGAACGGTTCGATTAGAGGCTTGTTTTTTAGCTGAACCGGCCGCTGAACCATCGGTTCCCGGTCCGACCAGGTCGAACCGTCCGGTCCGGTCCGGTTTTTAAAACCTTGGTAGAAAGGCTATTAAGTGCTGGAAAAAAGTATAATGTGGGGCTTATATGAATGATAGAAAAATAATTTGATGTGGGAAAGTTTGTCAAAGTTTACCCTAATTTCACATCCATTAGCTTGTTCTTCTGAAGAATGTAGCAGTCTATTTGAATCAGTCATTTCCTTGCACAGCAAGGATAGTATGTTTAGTGTTTTCATAGAATATTTATTTACTATTTAATTTTTTGTATCCAATTCTGTTACTATATTTTTGGGCTCAGTAATGATTTCCCCCCAACTTGTCAGGCTCTTCCACTGCAGATTGGTCACAGGAAGCAGATTTTTCAAACTGGTTCGATCAGCGAATATTAGATGCTGAACATGTCCAGGAAGGGAAAAGGTGGTCGTCCCAGCCTCATACCTCTTCATATCATCATTCAGAATCCAAACCACTTTCTAGAACATCATCATATCCATTGCCGCCTCTTCAAAACTACAGTGAATCAACTCTTTTGCCAAGAAACAACTATGGTGAATCAACTCTTCTGCCAAGATCTTTCACGTCATATCCTCCACCTGGTGGTGCTCAGACATCACTTGGTCTTTCAAGCCATTCAAATGCACCTCCATTTTTTCCATTATCTATGTCAAATGCGCCCCAGTATGCAGCTTCTCAGCTTCGTTTTGGAGGTCCACAGTACGGTGGCAATGTGGGCCAATTTAATTCTTCAGGCCATCCTATAAGTAATCCAGAACAAAATCTTTGGCTCAACCAAGCTAATCTATTCCTGGGGGACCAACCTAATTTGCTGCATAAGTTTATGTCGCAGCAGTTGCCCCCATCAGCTGGTTCAATAGTTCCGCAGGTGTCTCGACAGCAAAACCAGAGATTACACCGGGCTCAATCATCTCCAGCATATCCTTTAAACTTGCAGTCACAGTTATTCAGTCCACGTTCCTCCCCTCCTCACTTAATGAACAAGTTGAATATGATGTTTGCAACAACAGATAAGAGGGACCAGAGGCCAAAACCTGTACAAAGGCGACAAAATTCTAAGTCTTCTCAACGAGGTTCTGACGTGAGTGAGCGAAAAAGTGATCCTGCACTGCCGAAGTTTAGATCGAAGTACATGTCTTCTGAAGAGATAGAAAACATACAAAAGATTCAGCATTCTTCCTCACATAGCAATGACTCATATGTTGATGACTATTACCATCAAGCTTGTTTGACAAAATCAAGTGACTCAAGGATCAAGCAGCGTTTTTACCCATCTACCCTGCGTGAACTACCTACTCGTTCACGTAGTAACATTGATCCACATGCTTATCTTCAGGTTGATGTGGTCGGAAAAGTTCCATTTCCATCCATTCGTAAGCCACGGGCACTTCTTGGGATGGATCAACCTTCTGATGGTGGTTCTGACAGAAAACCATCAGCGAAGCCCCTTGAACAAGAACCTTTGCTTGCAGCAAGAATCACACTTGAGGACTGTCTCTGTCTTCTTCTTGATGTAGATGATATTGATCGTGTCCTCCATTTCAATCTGCCTCATGATGGAGGTTCCCAGTTAAGGAGGCGAAGGCAAATGCTCCTTGAAGGACTTGCTGCGTCACTGCAACTGGTTGATCCCCTTGCACAAGGAAAATCTGGTAATGGTAGCACTGTGTTAGCCTCAAAAGATGACGTTGTCTTCTTGCGTTTGGTGTCTCTCCCTAAGGGTCGGAAGTTCCTTGCTCGTTTCCTTAACCTACTTTACCCTGGAAGTGACCTCACTCGAATAGTTTGCATGACTATCTTTCGCCACTTGAGATTTCTGTTTGGTGGCATATCAACCGATAGTAATGCAGCTGTAACAACAACCAACCTTGCTACTATGGTTTCTTCATGTATGCAAAGCATGGACTTGGGTGCCCTCAGCGCCTGCCTAGCTGCTGTCGTTTGTTCATCGGAGCAACCACCCCTTCGACCGATTGGAAGTTCTGCTGGTGATGGGGCTTCAGTCATTATAAAGTCTGTTCTGGACCGTGCAACAGAGCTCCTTACTGATCACCATTCTGCCTCTAATTACAGCTTGCCCACTCGATCTCTGTGGCAGGCTTCATTCGATGCCTTTTTTGGGCTTCTGACAAAATACTGCTTGAGCAAATATGACAGCATGATGCAATCACTGCTCTTACGATGTCCTGGTAGTGTTGATATTGGCCCTGAGGGAGCTAAAGCTATTAGTAGAGAGATGCCTGTGGAGCTGTTACGAGCAAGCCTTCCTCATACTGACGAGCACCAACGCAAACTCCTACAGGATTTTGCCCAGAAATCCATGCCTGTCGCTGGTGCTGGTGTTCGCGGAACTAGTGGTGGACAGCGAGATTCTGAGTCAGTGCCTTGTTAAGTCGTATTCTAGCACATTATTAAGCATTTTTAGAATTTCATAATGGTGGGGCATGCATGTACCTGCGCTCAAGTTGTGCCAACCTTGGCACTTAACCATATACTCCTCAACTCTGAGGCTGTCGATGGTGGATGATATCGTGCGCGTGCAAGTAATAGACATGCAGGTAGAACTGTTATCTTGTATTTCATCATGTTTGCTTGCATGTTTTTTTCCCTTCTTCTTAGCCAGCTTGATGGGCCTTGCGTGCTATGTATGTCGCGTCAGAAAAGATCGAAGGAGTTGTGACCAGAAGATTTTTGTTTCTGGGAAGCTTGATTTTGGCGGTCTGTTGTGTAACTCCAGAAAATGTAGCGGGCATAGAAACTGTACAGGTTCCGGTACTGGTACTGTGGAGACCTTTTTTCTTCTTCTTCCTAAGAGATGAAAGCCGATAGCGTTTTAGTGGTATAGTTGGTTATAGGCTGTCCCGTGGTTGGTAGAACTTTGGTGATCATTGTTTGGTTTGGTGATATACCGTCCTTTTTTGTCTTACTCGTTTCGAAAATGTATATTTTGAGTGATGAATATGATAGCTGGTAAGTGTGACTCCTGCTCAAACTTTTGGAAATTTCGGAACCTGTTCTTGCCTCCATTTAGCCATTGCCTTTCAGAATAATGATACGAGCTTGATATGGGGACGTTGACGAGACCATTAGTACAAAAAAAATGATTACTTTGAACGTTTATTCAATCGCTAATATGGATTTCTCCAATCGCTAAGATGTGCAGCGTATTAGATTTTGGTGTTTCTCCGGTTGCAGTTGTGTATTTTTGTGTTTCTTCTGATCCTTCGAGGCTTGAGTGAGCATTTTGCACGATTGTCCTTCAAAATCTCACACTATGCAAGTAGTCATCGTTCGTCTCCCTCATGCCTCATGGGATTTTCGCTTCAAAATCGACGCATGATTTCAATTTTCAACTGTATTAGCTCATCATTTTTAATTCCTTAGGGCATGTCTACGTCTGTGGTGTTTAGTGACAGTTGATTCTTTAAACAACATTCGTATTATTAACCGAAGATAAGAAAATCCCATGCAATCCTTTTCTCTAGATATGGTTGTTTCGTGACATCCCAAACAAACTCCAATATTACCTAACAACGGATATTAGAGTAAAATATTAGGACATACGTGTAAGATGATACAATCAACTTCTAGCAAATGAAGCGAATTTTAGTCCAGTGGACCCATTCACAAATCACAGATGACGGACCTAACTTGGTTTACTGTGGATTGGATAGGGGACGTTAGTGGAGTGCAATCCACACATGCAATTCTTTCAAATTTCCCTCTAAATAATATATAACCAATGCTAAAATCGGACTCAAAACCCGACGAATAATGTTCGAGTTTGCTCGTATTATTTCAACCTAAAGTACATTTCTGACATTTAAACGATTAACATTCTCTTTAAGGAACAAAATCATAGTTAAGCCACATAGACAATGTAGGATTTTGAAGTGTGTCAACTGTCAAGTAATTAAACTCGATGTTTAATTGGTAGTACATATATTTCCTTATGTTTGCCACCGAAAAAATAATTGAGGTAAACGATGATGCACCGAACCACCTGAATGGCTCAATCAGTGTATATATTTAATTATTTATGGTTCTTCGTCTAACTTTAGCACGAGAAATAAATAACATGTGCCCACCGTATTTGGATTTCAAGAATGTGTCATCGACACATCACATGACGACACCATCTAAATCCCCTTCTTGAAGCTCCAAGAGAGAAGAAACAATATAGGAAGTGTCCCATCTTCTGTGAGAAATGAGTGATTATTCCTGGATTATTTTGCTCTAACATGTACATGTACGCATGTAACTTTGAATAATATTTTTCAACTGTGCCCCTCACATACGTAAGTGCATTCTCTCTGCATCTCTACACCTTTTCGTAACTCATATTTATGTCGTATTATTTCTTCATATCATACATTTTGTTTTTTGCCAAGTAGGTAGTTCCATCACTATTATATTTGTTCTTGATGAGGTGACCAACTAACCTCTGTTATTTCTTGGCGGTGGTCTTTCTGTCCGAGTTCCAATGTGCAATTATGTAAATTGTGGAAGACAGTGAGCTCAAACATGGGTAAGAGCAATTGTTTCTTGGCCCGCAATCTCCAACCACAATTATGATCCTTGCAAGTGATATACCACACCAATTTACCAGACTTCTTCACTATAAACTCAAAATTATTCTTAATTGCAAAGAGAGCAGCTTTGGTTTTCATTTCGACTTTGCTTTCGAAAGTCTTGCCAAGGTGGAATTCGGAAGATGATTCGCCAGCAGAGGACGTATGAGTCTGGCTAGAATGCAATATATTTTCTCTTGTTAACATTGTAGCAGTCCATCTTCTATGATCTTCTAATGAAAATAATTGAGAACTCCATCCTGTGTTATTTCCCGTTCTACTTGGACGACTGCTGCTTGTCCCAGGTGTTAGGCTTCTGGAGTTTCGGGCTGTGTGTGTCTCACCGTTGGGTGTTGTGAGTATAGGAGTAGCAAATCTTCACTTAAGTTCACCTGGGGTTCATACTCATTCAATTGGTGGGGGACATCAACTTTAGGAATAACTGTTTGGGGATCAAAAGTCCCAACTTGGCTCCTAACTTCGTTAACTTCGTTATTAAAGTTCGAAAAAGGCTGGGGGTTTTACATGTGCATTCTTCTTTACCGGTGTCACACATGAAGGAACCCTACCATTTAATATTTCAGAGATGAAGAAACAGATGTCAGAATCGTTTGTAAATTCAACATGTCTAAGTGGTTGGCCATGTGTTTTGTAAGGAGCCTCCAGTGTGAGCTCATACTTCAATTTATCAATTTCAAGCAGTTGCAGGTACGTTACATCCTTTTCTATCGTGATCACTTTACCCTTGTCATCCTTGAAAAACCATTGCCTACCGTCTATTTCCCAAACACCACCGTATGCAACCAATACGTTAACGGATTAAGCTAATGACAAAAGGAGAAAATGGTCAAAACAGTGGAAACCGGAATAATAATCCTAACCTATCGAGTGTCAATCAATTTGGAGTCCAATCAAAGTAAAACTAATAAGCAAACAATTCGACCCACAATACCTACAGCGTAACGTCGAGCACCATCAATCTCTATCGAACTCTAAAACTATCGACCTGCACTGTCTATCGGGTATCGTCGAGCAACATCGGCCAATATCAAACTATAAGACAAATAAAATTGGCGAGCCTATCGTGTACCGTTGAGTACCATCGCCATCATTCAATTCTCAATCATCGACCGATATCGAGCTAAGTTGAGCACAATTACACCGCAAACGGGAGATTCAACAAAAACTCCGCAAAACAACAAAACACTTCAAGATAATTCGAAAATGGAAAGAGAATGCAAGAAAGTAACACGCACATCAAATTTTTAACAATTTCACTTACCCATTCTCTTGGATACCCGGTATCTCAGACAAGAACAGTAAAACACATTGTGCAAACCGGTGGGGGTTTGACAAAATGAGTGGGTGACGATCTCAGCGGGCCAATGTGTGCTGCTGGTGGTCTTCAGTCCCGAATGGTAAATTTCAACCGGCTGCGCCTGAAAGAGAAAGAGTCTGAGACTCTGAGAGTTGTTGTTGCTTCCAATGGAGTGGTCTCACGATTTAGGCAGAAGTATTTTGGGGGAGAAGTGAAAAGATAGACATATTTTTAAGAGGATGTCAAAGTGGAAGTTTTTTCTTAGAGGTGAGGGAAATTTGAGCGTAAAGAGTCAAATTTTCCTTTGTATAATACCATTGCAAAATTACAATGTTCATAATATTTTTGTTGATACGGTTGCGGCTCATTGCCACATGATAATATCAATACACGAAAAAAGGACAACAAAATGGAATGGTTTGGATGACTACTTGACCAGTGATGTGTGGAATTTTCTTAAACTGAATATATACGTTTCTTTGAATTGAAGTGTAGGTAAGTAAGTATTTAACTCAAAACTAACTATTGACGAGTGGAAAGACGGGAGATCTTATAGCCCAATATGTTATTTAGCTAGTTTTTTCCATGTGAGGTTGAATATAAATATATAATAGTTAAACAAAAACATATCAATGTGATAGTAAACAAGAACAGACAGGAAATGACAAAAAAAAGAGTTTTAACACAAGAACTGGAGGACAATATTATTATAGACGTTTTACTTTTAAGTAAACCCCAGGATTCGACTGGTTTCAATAAAGCGGGATCCAACAGATAAATTGTGAAGAAAAAACTTATTTATCTTACTATATATTAGGAGTGATATGTTAGATATTTCCATGTATTAAGTATCTCAGGTTAAAATTAATTGATTAATTTAAAATAGATTTTATGTTAGTTGGTGATTACGCTTTGACGGCGGTTACACCTATATATAAAGTTGGTCATCCTTCTTCCTCACATATACTAAGAGAGAAATCTAGAGTTTTCCATCAAAACTCAATTAAGCACTAAATAGGTCAAGATGGAGAACTCGGTCAGGTTGAAGAACTGTTGTGTCTCCATCAAAAGTGAAACATGGAACAAAAAATGTATCTTTGTCTATCATTAAAATAGGATTGTGGAAATCATTAGTTCAAGATCCTATAACGTGCAATTAGGATTTTATTATGCACTAATCGTGAAGCAAATAAACTTACATTTGATATTAAGAGCATGGTTTTAGAACTTATGATTTCCCGTTGATATAATATTCCACCCATACATGATGCTTCTGCTGATTTTCTAAAGTAGTTACGATGTTTGTTTACGTTGTTTCTTAAGACCAACGTTCGTCATAGCCATGTTTTTCCTTGATTTGCATGTGTTTTTCACTTCATACGTATATTTCAAGATCTTCCTTGATTACGTCAATGATCTAGAAATAAGTAAAGATTCTTTTCATGTTTAATAAAGGAACTTGTTAAACGTCGTCCGAGTTTTACTAAAATCTACCGTCCTAATTACCATTTTGCCATTTACATTTCATTTAATACTCATTTCGTCCCGTCTCTTAAACTAAGACTTTTGTCTAAGTTTTTCTCACTTTACCAGTATGTTGAAAATGTATGTCGAACCATCTGAATCAGACGAATTTATAAAAACAATTGTGAGCGGGACGTCTGGGTGATTACATGGCTTAAGAGGATTGTAATTTTTTTTATTTACCCATGTATAGGAGGCGGCTATGCAGTCATTTGAAATTTTACAACTACATGCTGAGAATACTTCCTGACTTACAAAAAAACGTTGTAATTCACCATTGTTACCACCAAAATTTTGCACGGAACCTGAAATTATTTGAGATAACACACCGTATAAATTTAATTTTTTTTTGAAAGGGCGTCTGCAACAAACGCCTTCCCCATAGGGGAGGCTCCTTAGTCAGACGCCACCCCCATTGGGGAGGCGTCTGGGTAAAATACCCCCTCCACCCATAGGGGAGGCGTCTGAGGCGTTTTACCCAGACGTTCCACCCTTTTGTTTTTTTAAAATTCGCTTGATTCAAATGGTTTGTCAGACATTTTCTTGGTGTTGGTACTGGTAAAGTGAAGAAAATTTAGACAAACCCTTAGTTTAAGAGACATGACGAAATGAGTATTAAATAAAGTAAAGAACAAAAGAGTAATTGAAACAGACGATTTTAGTAAAACTCGGGTGACGTTTAACATTCCAGTTAATAAACATCTCAATGTATACATTACTGAAATTTTCATTAATCTTGATTTCATCAAAAGTTTGTCATTCTGACAACACATGCTAATTTCCCACGTACGTTATGATGTTCATGTGTTGAAACCAATGTTTTAAAAACCGAACCGAAGAGTGAACAGAAAATAGTCCGGTTTGTTTCAAAGTGGTCCAACCGACGGTTCAACCTGGTCGAACCGATGATGATGTCAGCATGACATCAACATTTTGTGAACCGATGGTTGAACCGAACCGACTCGATAGTGACGGTTCAACCGACGGTTCGACCGATTGAACTGGTTTTAAGATAAACACATAATAATTTTAATATAAAATATTCAACATTTTCGAACCACGAACACTTGGTTTCTATTTAGATGAAAATGAGAAGAAGGAAAAAGAATCAATAAATAATGTAAAACTGAAACCACATTGCTCCGAATCGTATAAATAACTATAAGAATATTTTTAATACCCTAAATACCACCATTTCAATGACCAATCCAGTTGACCACATATACTAAGCATTCAACAAAATTAACCACACATGCTGAGCATTAAAAAAACCCAAAGAGTTTGAATTTTGTGGAGTTGGGACTAAGTATCGGGGGCGAGGTGGACAATGTCCTGGTCTATTTGCTAAATTTCTTGAAGGACGTGGTATTTGTGTTCAATACACAATGTCAGGTACACCACAAAATAATGGTGTTGTAGAAAGACGTAATCGTACTTTAATGGATATGGTTAGGTGTATGTTAAATAATTGCTCATTGCCTTTATCATTGTAGATGCATGCTTTAAAAGTCGCAATGTATTTGTTAAACATGATTCCTAGTAAGGCAGTTCCAAAAACTCATTTTGAACTGTGGACGGGAAGAAAACCTAGTTTAAGGCACCTGCATATTTGGGGTTGTCTGACGAAAGTATGAATTTATAATCCACATGAAAAGAAACTGGATTCAAGAACGACTAGTGGTTTCTTCACTAGTTATCTAGAAAAATCTAAAGATTTTAGATTTTATTGTCCTAACCATAGTACGAGAATTATTGAAACTGAAAATGTTAAATTCATTGAAAATGACGAGATTAGTGGGAGTAAAGAACCACGTAAAGTGGAAATTCAAGAAGGGTGTGAGTTTCTTTACCCATAACTTCTTCTAATGTTGTTGCTCATACAATTGTTGACCAATTCGACAATGTACAAGAACAACAAATGAATGACCAAACACCCCACAATGAAGTCGTCAACAATGAAGATTTAGTAAATGAACCAAATGAAGTGGCATTAAGAAGGTCTAAAAGACCAAGAAAATTTGCTATTTTGGATGATTATGTGGTTTATCTTTAAGAGTCAGAACTTGACCTTCGAATTAATGAAGTTCCAGTTTCATTTTCACAAGCCATGGAAAGTTCTAATTCTATTAAGTGGTTAGATGCCATAAAAGAAGAATTGAAACCAATGGATCAGAATAAAGTCTAGGATCATGTTGAATTGCCTGAAGATTCTAAAAGAGTTCGATGTAAGTGGGTCTTTAAGACTAAACTTGATTCTAATGACAATATCGAAGGACACAAAGCTAGACTTGTTGCTAAAGGTTTCACTAAGAAAAGTGATTGACATCATATCATGCATACATTTGTTTCTTATATCCGTTACCTTTCACCTATACGTAACGAGTTTTATGTTTATGTTTCAGGAATAAACAAGTTTGAGGAGAAGAGACACAAAAATGACCTGAAAGCAAGAAAAATGACTGAATTGTGAGACTTGTGGACTGATATGTAAGAGGGAAGGACCCGGATGTAAACCAAAAGGACCAATAAGCAAATCAAGAAACTCCACACCATCATGATGAGTATTTTGACAATTAGATCCGGGTCTAAACTCCAATAACTGATCCGAGTGCACCCCATGTGAAGAATTGAAGAACTAAAAAAGATATCCGAAAATGGGTTGGATCCGGGAAAAAGTGACCACCAATTGGCGGTCCATTTTTCTCCGAATCCGACCCGGTTTTGGCCGGATATGGGTTATGTGTTTATGTTTATTCTGAGAATGTTTCATTAGTCCCACATCGGGGGATTGCCCCCGATTACCTTTTCCTACGACTATAAATTGAACTCTTCCTCTTCCATTGTAATCTATTACATGTTTAGTGGCATTCTCTCTACTTGGAGTAAAGCCTTGGAGCAAAACTCAAGGTGGAAAAGAATGCTACTTGTAATGTGAGTCATTTAATAAAATAATTCCTCATAATTTGTTTTAATGTTGTCTTGTTTTAATGCTTGCATATTTAACTTGTTTGTTTTCTTTATCGTAGTATAATTAGAATGTCTCCTTTTTTAGTTTATAATTTAATGAGTAGTTCCATCCCCGGGGTGGAGATTATGTTTATACATGCAATAAAGAATGGAAATAAATACTTTATTTTGAAATGTGTTGATAAATGTGAATGTATGCTTGCTTGTTTAGAGTAGAACACTTCACTTGTTGGGTTTTACCACAACTATTAGACACCTCTCATGCTTGTTTAGGTTCTGAAATAACCAACTTGTGTATGCGAATGTTAATCAACGAGGTTAGTGATTGGATTGATAGGTTTTGTCATATCCATTAGACACTTCCTATGCATGAAAATACAACCTAAATTTGTGCCCATTGAATGCATTCTTCACCATCTTATTGTGTGTGTACACACACTCCACTCCTTAGGGTTTTTTCATTATGATTTCTAGCCTTTTCCTAAGTTCTCTTAGTTTAGTTTAATCAATCGCTAGTTGCTTTCTTTTGCATTTCTTACTTACTAGTTTAGTGTAGTTTAGCTTAGCATAATCAAATCTCTTCTCCCTATTTTGCCACTTGATTTCGAACAAACCAGAGTCGACTCACCTCCCTGTGGATCGACGCGTAATTGTCACCGCTTCATGACGGTCGTGCACTTGCGGTTTAAACTTTAATCTCAAACAAAAAGCAGCATTGACTACAAATAGACCTTTTCTCCTGTGTCTAAAAAAGACACTCTTAGAATTATTATGACATTAGTAGCTCATTATGATTTAGAGTTACATCAAATGGATGTGAAAACTGCATTTCTCAATGAAAATTTTGATGATGAAGTATATATGGATCAACCTGAGGGTTTTGTAATTGAAGGAAAGGAACACATGATGTGTAAACTTAAGAAATCAATTTAAGGACTTAAGTAAGCTTCCCTTCAATGGTATCTCAAGTTTAATGATACCATTACTTCCTATGGATTTAATGAAAATGTCATTGATCGATGTATATATCTGAAGGTCAGTGTGAGTAAATTTATATTTCTGATTTTGTATGTTGATGATCTCTTATGTAGATGATCTCTTTCTAGCTACTAATGATCTTGGTTTATTACATGAAACCAAGAAATTTCTCTCTAAGAACTTTGAAATGAAAGATATGGGTGAGGCATCCTATGTGATAGGAATAAAAATATTCCATGATATATCACCAAGTTTGTTAGGTTGTCTCAGAAAGCATATATTAATAAAGTTATAAAGAGATTTAAGATGAAAAGTTGTTCAACATGTGTTGTTCCAATTCAGAAAGGTGATAAATTTAATCTTAAACAATGTCCAAAGAATGAATTGTAACACAAACAGATAGAGAATATTCCTTATACATCTATTGTTGGATGTTTGATGTATACTCAGATTTCTACTCGACCAAACATTAGTTTTGTTGTCGGTATGTTTTGTAGATATCAAAGCAATCTTGGAATAGATCATGGAGAGTTGTAAAGAAAGTATTGAGATACTTGCATTGTTGGAAAAATGTGCTACTACGTCGGGTATTTAGAAACCGTCGTTAAACTAGCTTATCACATCGGTTTTACAAAAACTGATGTTACATATGCACATATCACGTCAGTTTAACAAAACTGACGTGACATGAACATATCACATTGGTTTAACAAAAACCGACGAGACATATATGTCACGTCGGTATAACAAAACTGACGTGGTTTGAAAAATATGTCACATCGGTTTTAGGAAACCGACGTGACACATTATTTTCACGTCGGTTTTAATATAACCGACATATTTTGTTGGAGATTTCACGTCAATTTTATTAAAATCCGACGTGTTTTATCTTTTTTTTAAAATATATTACTCTCCCTCCCTCACCCACTCTCACTCACTCCCACAACACACATCTTTTTCTTGTTTCCTTCCCCCCACCCCACGCCAATCCAAGACTCAACTGCCGTCATCTGTCCTCCGCACCACCACCGCAGGTAACCTCTCCTCCCTCCAAGTCGTCCACCTAGCTCCCCCTCGCCGTCCCCCATCTCACACTCCAGTGTGACTAGAGGCGACCCTACGATGTGTTGTCGTCTGGTTTTTTTTATTTTTTAATACAAAAAAAATCCGGTCTCCGGTCCGGACCGGTTTCACACCCCTAGTTGTAGGTGTGAGTGCTAGTGTGAGTGACATCAAGAAGGGCTTCCGAAGAGCGTTTTCCACACCGTGGTTCGGGAAGCTCCGTTATGAGGTCTGCTTCTCGTTTCGTTATATGTTTGGGTGTGATTGGGAAACATTAAGGATGCAAAGAATTGAACTTCTGAAATGGCTTAAACAATCCTCAAATTGGAATCAGAAGTCAAGGGAACCAGAATTTTGGATTTTTCTCCACTTCATGCGAACTACTTGCACTTAAAACAAAATGTTGCGATTTGGAAAATCACTTCGTTTTGTGAAGTCTAGTTGTTTTCAGAACATAATCATAGGTGAGAGGAGCGAACTTTAATTTACTATGGATTCTTTTTTTGATTATGCACGCGTTTAATACCTTTGATTTAGAAATTGACACTAACATACATTGCAAAAAAGGTTGAATGGTTGTTTGGTCTTAAAGATGAAAATGTGTGTTTTTTGTCTTTATTCCACGGTGAACTTTAGATTTTATTGTGTATTCTAATGTATTAGAACAAGTTTGTTACTTGCTGAAATCAATCGTGCAACTATTACTTCCCACTTCAATTTCCTTATTTAAGTGCATGATTATGACCTATCCATCAATCATTACCTACTTATTCAAATGACTACTTAAGTGATTAATATATAGTTGTGTTAAAATAACTACTTATGTGAATGATTGTATTGTAGTTTTTGATATATATAGTTGTATATATTTGCGTTCTTTTTCCACAGGAATTTTTTTATTACTATGAAATTTAAGGGGAGGTTTTGCCAAATTTTTTTAAAAAAAACTCTATTGGGTTAATTTTTTATTACGATTGTTTGTGTTGTTGTGTAGATAACAATTGATCGAAATTGGATTTTGACAAGTCGATTGAGTAATGAGTATGAGTACGGAGTTGATCAATTTCTAGAGTTTGCACAAAAGAATGAACATATTAGAAATGAAGGAAATGTCTTATGTCCATGTAGGAAGTGTCTTAACATGTTCTTAAGAGATACAAAAGAGATCAAAACTCATCTTTTTGAGAATTTTTTTGATGAAGGATTCACATGTTTGATATGATATGGTGAGAATGAAATACGTACGAAGGAAGAAAGTCATAGCCCTTCAAATCAAGATGTTAATGATGAAAATCAGTTAGAGGATATGATTCGAGATGTTGCTGATAAGTTTGACGATAAACCCCAAGTACTTAGTAGTATGTTGTTTGACAATGAAAAACCTTTGTATCCGGGTTGCACCGATTTTAGTAGATTGTCTGCAGTGTTACAATTATATACCTTGAAAGCCTCGAACGGTTGAAGTGATGTCAATTTTACTACCTTACTTAAGTTGTTAAAAGAAATTCTTCCATAAAAGAACGAACTTCCAGACCGTACATATGAGGCCAAAAGAAAATCTTATGTCTGATGGGTATGCAGTATAGGAAAATGCATGCATGCCCTAATGATTGCATATTATATAGGACTGAATATGAAAATTTGCATTGTTGTCCGGTTTGTAATGCGTCACGGTACAAATATAAGAAAATTTTGAGTGATAATATCAGTACAAGGGCTCCTGTGAAGGTGTTATGGTGTCTTCCAATCATTCCAAGGTTGAAGCTTATGGAAAGGTATATGCGTTGAAGACACATCTAGGGCAAGAATCGGATAAAAAATGTAGTAGTGACTTTAGATAATCTTGTCCATGGTGAAACATTCTTGCCAATACAGGAATCTGAAGTTCATACGGTTGGGGAGGCCGAATGCCGTATTGCAATGACCACGTTCTTTAATAAAACTGAAAAAGAATAAAAATGTATTCATTTAGAAGTAATATACAAATTTATGATCGTCATATATATTGTTTAAGTAGGAATGTTCTAACAATTTATAATTTTATGTTAAAGGTTAAACCTCCACAGTCCAAGGGATCCAAAAATTTGTCGGATTTAATGAAAATGTGTTGCCTAAGAACTGCTTATTGTTATACAATTTCATAACATTTAAACCCGAAGACGATGCTGTGGAGAGTGTTATGGTGAAAGAAGTTTAGGCTCCACAACCGTAAACGGCTTAGAACTGAAATTATATGTATTTATTAGTGATGTCATGCAATTTCTAAAGTCAGAGAAATTAAATATAACAACCGTTCAAGTTTGTTTAAAGTAAGTCATTCATATATATGTACTTTTCACGGTATTTGTTTATGTTTTAAGTTTTGGCATTTAAATTATTGATTGTAATATATAGGTGTCTTTACATGCTTTATGGAAAGAGATTTGGATATTTTGTCCAACATTACTCTGCCACCCCGGACGACAAAATGACGACACCCGACCGCAAGATATTGCGAAGGTGATGGCTGAGGGGGACAAAATGTATTATCTTGCACCTTATTGGAGAGGTATGTTTTTACTTATTTGATATAATACATGTAGTATTAAAATTAATTAATTATGTTTTTTGGAATGAATTTTATCTAGTGATCATTGGATGTTAGTTGTTATTTGTTCTGATACAAATGCTGCATATTAGTTTGATCATTTAGCTTCAGACAAACCCAATAAAGATTTGAAGCAGATCGTGTAATTGTAAGTTCTATTCAATTACTACTTTAAAACATAAAAATACGTTGTAGTTGTCAAATTTTATAACAAATTCCGATATTTATCCATTTCTGTAGAGCTATGGATATATATAAAGCATTGGGGAAAAAGAAGCCAAAAAAGACAACTTGGCATGCTATGAAGGTAGGATGATTAAATTATTGTTGAAACAATAAGTCCTATATTTTCAATTAATTCCGTTGTTTTATAATATACATTATGTCTTAATTGTAGTACCGTTAATAAACTGGAAATACTGAGTACGTGTACTACATCATGAGGTATATGGAAGAAATTGTGGAGTTGGATTTGCAAGATGGAGATTTACGAGAGGTAATATGTAGCTTCTACCTTATATTGAGATATACATCTTATTTTGATAAAGTTGTATGTTTATATGTCTTTGTTTAATTTGTAGGTCTTTGGAGAAACTCTTGAACCATATTCACAATCCGAGCTCGACAACACACAAGAGAGGTGGTCTTCGTTTTTCATTACACGTATGCTTGGAAGTTGATGATCAATATATGTTACGGATGCTTCTTTTTTTATATGAATATTAACTTGTTTTGTTTGCTTGAATGGAAATTGAGACATTGAATGTTAATTTGAACGTGAATATGCATTGTGATTGTGAATTAATGACTTGAATGTCACTTAATGTATTGCATTGTGTTTGTGATTGTGATGCGATTATTAATGTGTTGTGATTGTGAATGAGTATATTGCATTGTGAATGTGTTTAATGCAGCGAAACCTTAGTAGATCACATCACAAATGAATTATATTTTTTTAACAGAAGTATATCACGTCGGGTGTCCTAAACCCAATGTGATATGCCCCAATATCACGTCGGGTTTAGGACACCCGACGTAATATATGGGTATATCATGTTGGTTGCCCAAATAACCGACGTGATATATACCAGATATACTTCTAATATCTGGGACTTACATATCACGTCAGTTTGGAGGAAGCCAACGTGATATGACCACATATTACGTCGGTTATACATCCGACGTGAAAATCTTTTTTTTCCAGTAGTGTTGCAAGGAACGAAGCATCACATGCTCACTTGTAGGCGGTCTGATCACCTCAAGATGATTAGATAATCTGATTCAGACTTTGCAGGATGTGTAGATACTAGAAAATCTACATTTGGATATTGTTTCTCTTAGCTGGAGGAGCAATATCGTGGAAGAGTGTGAAGCAGTCTGTCATTACTGCATCTACTATGGAGGCTGAGTTTGTAGCATGCTTTGAGGCTACTGTTAATGGTTTATGGTTGCGGAATTATATTTCAGGACTTGGAATCGCTGACTCTATTACCAAGCCGTTGAAATCTTATTGTGATAATGCCGCAATAATCTTCTTTTCTAAGAACGACAAGTATTCCAAATGTGATAAACACATGGAGTTGAAATACTATGTCGTTAAAGAAAAAATCAGAAATAAATGGTGTAAATTGAACACATTAGCACCAATTTAATGGGTGCGGATCCGTTGACTAAATGTTTGCCACCAAAGACATTTACGGACTTGTCGAAAGGATGAGCGTTATTGAATTTTTTTATTGATGATGTATATTAATGTATTATGTATGGTATGTTATTGACATATTGAATTCACTTATGGATTTTTTCTGAAATTATATTTTTTGTGTTTCATTACATAGTACATGTACATCAATGATTTATGTGATTAAACAGATTACTGTTAGATCCTTATGATATCTCCCGTTAATGATCATACTAAATATGAAATTTATATTGTCATATATGGAAGGGAATATGTCAGAATCAATGACGTACAACCACCATGATCCTTATAGGTTTTCATACTTAGTAGTAACAAATATTTTAATTGATATAATGAAGAATTTAGCTTAAATTTTGTGCATTATGTTTTATTATTAAATACTTGAAGTTGAATTATGTTATATGGGCTAAGTAGAAGAATGTTAGATATTTTCTTGTAGTCTATGTACTAAGTCTCTCAACTTTATTAAATTGATAATATTATGAGGTTAAAATCAATTGATTAATTTAAGAGAAATTTTATGTTAGTGTGTGGTTATACTTTGATGGGCGGTTAGACCAACTCCCATATATATAAGACTAGTCCTCAATCTTCCCACGTATAACTAAGAGAGAAATCTAGAATTTTTTCATCAAAACTCAATCAGGCACTAAAAGAGTCAAGAATGAGAAATCAGTCTTGCCGATGATTTGTTATGTCTCCTTCAAAACGAAAGTATGGAACAAAGTATGTATTTTTATAATCATTAAAATATAATTGTGAAAATCATTAGTTTAAGATCTCGTAACAACGTAATATTAAAATTTTATTATGCACTAACAACGAAGCAAATAAATTTTCACGCTAGATGTTTAACTAAATGTAAATTTAGTTTTTATTTGTTTTAAAGCGTAAAGGTCAATTTCGTTAAACTGATAAAACATCCACCGACGTGGTGGAGGAAGACATCGTTCTTTTCAGAGGACTGACAAAGATTACCTGCTCTTTTGTCATCTTTCATACGTGTGCGTCAATTATTTAATGCGGGAGCCGGGACATGACTTAGTTTCGGCAATAAGAAAAACACTATTTTACTCAAAATATAAGAACACTATTGGTTTCACAAACAACAAAACAAAAGAATCTATGAAAATCACTGTAATCCTAACATCACATTTCCTCTTCGGTGTAAAATAACCATATTCCATGGTCATGGATTACCTCCTCGGTAAAATAGCTTGGTTGTCCGTGAATATTCTAAAACTAAACTAGTTCTTTCAATATATATATATATATATAGGAATTCTCAAGTGAGCACAGGGCTTAATCAAACTAAATTAAGCCCCCACAATATCCACCACTCATTTCAAAATGTAAGGTAGATTAAGAAAAAAACGGTTATGCTAATGAATGGTGAGATTAACTGTAAATAAGATCCAACGGTGAGATTGTAGGGGGCTTAAACTAAATTTGATGAGCCCTGGACTCACTAGAGCTTGACCTTATATATATATATATATATATACCGACAATGCTACCTATAGGGTTGTAAATGGGACGGATAAAACCCACTCCGATCTGTCAACCCGACCCGTCTAAGTCACGTAGTGGTGTAAAAAATCCAACCCGCAACCGGCCTACCCGAATACCCGCCTACAAGACAAATTAACGGAGCGGGTAGCAGTTGTATTTTTTACCCGTCCCGTTTACCCGATTACCCGCATAAGAATTTAATAAATTAAATAATAAATATTATATATATACACTTATATACCATATACATATTCTTATTCTCTAATCTCTAATTTATTAATAGTGTTATAAAATTAAAGTTATTTATAATTTAATGATGTTCATCACATGAGTCGTGTTTTTAAGGTGCTAATGTGTTATATTTTTAATTTACGGTGTTATGCAGAAAAAGAAAAAAAACATATAAAAATCCATTTATCCATCTACCCGCCCCGCATAAACCGTTTACCCGCCCCGCCAACCCGCCTACATTAGATGGGTCGGGTAGTAGTGAGTTCAAAATCCACCCCGACCCGACCCGTTTACGACCCTCTACGCTACATAACTTAATTGTGAGATCCTTATCTTAAGTATATTTCAATTAAATTCGATTATTATAATATTTTGATTGGAAAGATAAACAAATCGACCTGAGCGGGTGGGAAGAATGTACGATTTATTTTTTATTAGAAATCGTTGGGGAAAAATTATAGTTTGACGGATCTATCTACTTTTGCTTAATAAATTATCTGAATTGTTAAACATCGCCCCAAAATTACTTAAATCGTCCATTGAAATTATCATTTTGTCATTCTCTCATTTCTACTGCTATAACGCGACATTTTACCCTCCTATCACACATCTCTCTTCATCTTCCTCTTATAATCATAAAAAATAATGTTTTGGAGGTCAGTAATGAGCCAACGGACGCCCCAGTGTACTCGAATCTGGTAAAATATCTAACATCTTTTTAATAAAAAGATGTTATTAATTATAAATTTAGATAATTGTTAAATTAATTAATTAATAAGTTAATAATTACTATATTCGGATGACAGATACCCATTCGGTACACCGAAAATTCAATTTCAAAATCCAAAAAATTTCCAAGGGGCGCTGCCCCCTTGCCACCCCCGCCACCTCACCGGCGATGTGGAATGCCGCTCGCTCACCGGTGAGCGAGACCCCCGAACGACCTGTCGATGTGGTATTTGTATGTCAGGATGTTTTACCGCCAGAGGATTTTGGATCTTAAAAAATGTTGGATCTGAACATTTTTTGAATCTTCATCACTTGCAAAAAAAAACTCATTGTAATCCGACCGGTTACCACCGAAAACTTGCAAAGAAACGTCAAATAATTTGAGATAACAAACCGTATAATTTTAATTTGACAAAAAAATTAAAAAAAACGGGACGTCTGGCTAAGACGCCTGTACCATCGTGGAGGCGTCTGGCAAAGACGCATGTACGATGGTCGAGGCGTCTGGCTAAGACGCTTGTACCATAGTGGAGGTGTCTTAGCCAGACGTCTCCACGATGGTACAGGCGTCTTAGCCAGACGCCCGAGTCGGAAAAAAAAAATCCGCCTCCGTTACTTTGCCTGATCTAGGTGCTTCGTCAGACATTTTCGTGGTGTTGGTAATAGGAATGTGAGTAAAACTGAGTCAAAAATCTTGTTTAAAGATACGGGACGATATGAGTATTAAATATATTGTTAAGGGTAAAATTGTCATTTCAAGGGATGATTTAAGTAGTTTGGGGCGACGTTTAGTAGTTCCCTAAATTATTGATGGATCTAAATACTTTCTTAACAACCAGCATACACACAATAATATAACTACAAACCAAGTTCAACCATCAGTATTACAGTGATTTTAAAGTTACACAATTCTCAACATGTAAGCATAGCTAACATTGAGATGGAATTCGAACCTATCAGTATGATAATAGTAAGATCGATCGAACGAATTTCAGTTTGAGGTAGTCAACCATATGTATAAAAGCGCACGATGTAGTGTAGGATACGCACTGGTATGAATCGTTAATTCGTGATTATATTTAACTAACTATACGTCTATCTTTTTGATTAGCTACGCAACTTCATTTACTTTTCCCACCTAGACTAGATCCCAACATTGGGCCTGCATGTGTCCATTCCCTCCCATTTCACGAATAATAATAAAACTATTACATCTTATATGCTTTTTTTTGTAAGGATATACCGAGAGTGTGAGGAAGTGTAGAATCGTAGTTGTAGGATCAAATTAAATTATCATAACGTGATGTTACTTTGCATATATTCTACGTAATAGCTAATGCAATTAATTTCTAATTTTATGCATTGATTTCTATTAAAAATGCATTATGTGTACGAAACAGACATACCAAAATAGTCAATGATTATCATGTGACCACAACCTTGTATGCATACATAACTTTTGCAATATATACGTACAAAACCAACATGCTATCTCTTCCTGCATGTATGTACATATTATAACTCATTTATCATGAAGTCTACTTCTAGACTCTCATCAAGCTAGGTAGCTCTCATGTCAGGCTGTTCCTTAAGAAAGAAAACGCGTACACAAATACACAAGAAGCCACGTTTCAAAAAAATAGACCATCATAATTATCAGTACATATAGGTTTCTTTTGTATTGATTGGTTTGAATTCTAGCTAGTTGAGTTGGTTTAATTTTTGTCTTTCCGAACCATCCCAACAACTACATTTGCCAGCTTGCATTCGTCATGGTCAGGTTTTATTTACTCTTGGTGAGGAGAGAGAAAGAGAAAGAGTAAGAGAAAGAGAAAGAGAAAGAGAAAGAGAGAGGTCATATTTGCGATCCTCCTACCAGTTGTAGCTACTTTTCTACGATATATATAATTATAGTTGTCATTTCATCAAATTTGTAATGTTAATAGACTCAATTCAACACCAATAACAGACAAATATATATACTTCTTTAATTTTAACAACAAACATCATGACACAATAACGACGAAGACGAATCTCTTTTTACTCAGTTCATATGAGTAAATGTAAAAACCAAATATGTCTTGTTCATGGATTTCGTTCTTTACAATTAGAAGAGATATATCCAATGTCTTAACAAACTAATTTCTACAAATAAATGCTTACTAAATGACCCACCAACCTAACTCAAAAACAACACAAACGTTACCAAAAAAAAACACTCAACAAGAAAATCGATCTTTAACAACCAATCAAATCAAAAGTTATAGGTTTGACGTTCATATCGAAAATTTATGTTTCTAGACAAAACAGAAACAAATGTGAGGGGTTGACATGTAAAACGCCCAAGACATTTATTTGTTCTGTGCCTGCTGGATGGAAGAGAAGAAGAAGAGAAGAGGAGAGAAGAAAAGAGAGATGGGAAGAGAGGAGTGGAATGGTTGGGGCGCAATTCTAGAAATCCCCCACATTTCGGTCCCTTCCTCTCCACCAAACACAAAAGAATCTCCCAACACGTCCCCTCGCCCCCACCCCTCCTTCTCCCCCTCCAGGTTCCATTCCATTTCACTTTTTTTTTTTTTTTTCCTTTTGAACTTTGGGTTTGAAAGTGCATTTTCAAGTTTGACTTCCAATTGATATTGTATGTGTTATGGTGTTAGGATGAAAAACTTTTTTTTTTTTGGTTTTGGTAATGTTGTAAGTTTCTTAAGAAAAAAAAGCACAAAAAATTTGATAAGCTTTCAAAAATGTTATTTTATTTTATTTTAAGAAACGATAGTTTTGTAACTCCATCAGGCCTTGATGTCTGAATTTGAATTGACTTTCTTTTCTGTTCTTCCATATATGTGGTTCTGAAAGCAAACTGAAACATCAATTTTTCCCGGTATTACATTCGGCATGTTTTGACCTTTTGGAAGGTTACAATGTAAGTCGCGAAAGTTTCTGGTGAATTTGTTGATCCCCGTTAATTTGTCGGTGGTGGTAGACGTTTGAATGAGGTGCGCGGTAGTTTTCGGTTAGACGTTTTTGATTGGTTTTAACTGAACGTGTGTAACATGCTTTTACCAAACAGGAACAGGATTCAATCAAGGTTCAGGGGATCTTGGATTTTGACAGGTAAATTATTTTACTGCTACCTTGCAATTCTTTTCTTCCTTTGCAACCTAATTGTTATTAGGCATTTGGGTTGTTATCAGGCTTACTGTTTGTAGGAAAATATGCTTTCTGTCGTTATACTTCGCACAAGGTCATTATTTGATCTGACCTTTTCTAATTACCATGTCAAAATGGGTCATTAACAGTTGATGGGCCAACCTTTTTTTCCGTCGGTGTGGTAAAATAGAACCACTCCAAGTTTCCAACAGTTTTATTGTAACAGGGTTGGTTGAGGAGTCTATTGTAAAGTAAAATCTTTTCCACTCTTATTGTTGGTTTGGTGCTACTTCCATACCTTATAAAATTGAGTGAACTTTTATGCTTCTCTTTTATTCAGAGCATTCTAATTCTTACTGGTTTGTACTTACAGCAATGGATTACGGAGCTCCAAAACGCAGTTCCCATTTCATGGGCAAATGTGTTACAGTCCTACTGCTGACAGCCCTTTGTGTTGTTATGTTGAAGCAGTCCTCCAATCACAAGGACACAAATATGGTATATTCTCTGATCTTTGGATCTCTGATGGCACACCCGTATGAATAGTTAATGATCATACACCATTGTTTTTTTTTTGTTATCATATGGAGCGCTTTATCTATAGTTAGGGTGCTTTTAGTGAAGTAGCAAATGAATAGTGAGTATCTTCTATGGATACATATACAGTATGAAAACGCTTATTCAACTATTCGTGCTTTGTAAGTAATTAGTAATATTTAGATGATACTACCATGTAAAATACGGCTCAAGATCTAAAAGATATGCCCATGTTCGTGAAGGACTTCAATCAACACATGTAATTATGTTCTACAAATATCCACGTGTACAGCTTTGATTTGCTGTTTCTAGGTAACGATTATTAGGCAGTTTTGGAACCATGGCTTAATTATTATTTTTTGACAATCTCATATCACAATGACACCTCACACTTTCTGTTCATATTTCAAATTGTAGTTGTACTTACAGATTTGCAATTCATTGTTTCTTTCAGTTCTGTCACCATGAACCAGGTGTAACACATGTACTAGTAACTGGAGGTGCTGGATACATTGGATCTCACACTGCTCTTAGGCTTCTTAGAGACTCATACCGTGTGACCATAATTGTATAAAAAATTATTCGCTGAGCCTTTTATTTGTGAATCTAACATGCTCTTAGTTATTTTATGGATCATTTGTTTTCTTTGATGTTTACAAGGATAATCTTTCTCGGGGAAATCTCGGCGCTATCAAAGTTCTTCAAAAGCAATTTCCCCAACCTGGAAGGCTGCAGTTTATTTTTGCAGATTTAGGGGATGCTAAAATTGTATCCTTTAGATTCTCACATACAAATCAGAGATTTCTTAACAATTTGTTGCATTCCTTTTTGCAGAGGATGTTTTATCTTAACTACATAGGTTAATCACATATTTTCAGAAAATGCATTTGATGCTGTAATGCATTTTGCTGCCGTTGCTTATGTGGGTGAGAGCACGCTGGATCCTCTTAAGTATGTCATTTCTTACCTCTCTATTGTCATATTATACTCACAGGAGTTCAATGTAATGGAAAACAATCTACTTATCATAAAATTCCTAATTAGTTCAGTGAACATATGGAAAACTGAATTTTAAAACACAACTAATTTGTATGACACGTGCCATTTTAGTGCTTTCTTGCTTGTTTATGATTCTTCTAAATGTTTGTGGTACTTGTACCAGTGATGGATTATGCATTTTAGGTGTCAACAATTAATTACTGAATGATCTTATTCTGCTACATCACAGTGAATTTTCTATAATTTGCTCTCATTCCTGAAAGTTTTGTGGATGTAGACCAGAGGATACTGGTCTGAAGAGTAGAAATTCTCTATTGTTGAAGAGAGAGAGAGAGCAGTAATCTCTATCTATTGACTCAACTGCATTTTTATCATAACCACTATTGTGTAGGAAACTTCAAATCCACGGCCCGGCCCTTTTACCCAGTGCTATAAATACTGTAGCATATTCTATATTTTACAAAATCATTTCACTATAACATGACCATTAAAGAAGATAGCCTCTTATTTCTCTGGTAGCTGCTGTGGAACTTCATGAATATTTTTGAAATGTCTTGATCTTGAACTGCATCAAGACTCTTACTTATCGCTGGACAAACAATTAATTTACTATTGTTAATTGCATGAGGCAGTATCCGTGTCTGTGTTAAACCTGCTATTTGTTTGGATATTCAGCTCTTTTATTTTCTGGGAAATGTATAATCATTAATCATCTTATAGGGATTATCCAACTGTTTGTGATCATTATTTGATTTAAGTGTTCGTTCTTATATTGCAGATATTATCACAATATTACATCAAATACTTTGGTTGTGCTAGAAGCGATGGCCAGATATGGTGTTAAAACATTCATTTACTCTAGTACCTGTGCCACCTATGGGGAGCCTGAGAAGATGCCAATCACAGAAGAAACACCACAGGTGAAGTAGTAGTACTACAGTTTTCAAAGCTTGTTTTCAGGATATTAGTGCAATTGTGCTACATTGCAACTTTTGTGGTGGTAGAACAAATCGTACCCCTGACTCATTGTTTCCCGTTAAGTATTCTTGAACAAGAACTCCTTCGAGGGTTGACCAAAATGATATGTGCTTCACAAAATTCAGGTTCCCATTAACCCATATGGAAAGGCTAAGAAAATGTCGGAAGACATCATTCTGGACTTTTCAAGGAGGTCAAACATGGCCGTTATGATTTTAAGGTTTGTTGCTCCAATACTCGGTATAAATTGAGTGGTTTAATATCGTGAATGAATAGTTGCTGAAATGGCTTCCTAATTTATCATTAGATACTTCAATGTCATTGGATCTGATCCAGATGGTCGTTTAGGAGAAGTTCCCAGACCAGAACTTAGAGAGCATGGCCGAATATCCGGTGCATGTTTTGATGCAGCCATGAGAATTATACCCGGGTTGAAGGTATGCCGGAGGCAACTAAAATCCATTTTATTTTAAAGTTTTTTAAACAAAAGTTCAACATATAGACTTGTCCTTTTAAAGGAGGAGCCATTTATATAATATTTTTTGGAAACTGGTTTAAAAATTCACCTTACCAATTCATGATTTCCTACAGATTAAAGGGACAGATTATGAAACACAAGATGGAACTTGCATAAGGGATTATATAGATGTGACCGATTTGGTTGATGCTCACGTGAAAGCTCTTGACAAGGCTAGGCCGAACAAAGTTGGGATATATAATGTCGGTACGGGCAGAGGTAAGAAAAGATCTCTTAAGATTGTAAATTTTGTTTTCTTACATATTGTTATTATTGTCACTCGAAGGAAGACACATTGGGTTAAAACCCGCTAAATATATGATAAATATCTGTCTGCACAGGGAGATCGGTGAGAGAATTTGTCGAAGCATGCAAGAAAGCCACTGACACAGACATCAAAGTTGAATTTCTAAGTCGACGTCCTGGCGACTATGCTGAAGTGTACAGTGATCCATCCAAGATCAGGCAGGAGCTAAACTGGACAGCTCAATACACCGATCTGGAAGAAAGCCTCAGAACTGCATGGAGATGGCAACGATTCCACCCAGATGGGTATGGATCAACCTTGGTTTTGGACTCCTGATTTCATTTTTGGTGGAAGAAGGTGGTTCTTGGGAAGGTGTAGGAACAAAACATCTATCTGAAGGGAGGTTCAGTAGGGGTAGGATTGCAGTAGTTATACACTTTTACCACCTAATTTATAACTTATTCCATTGTATAAAGCCTTTCCAGTTAATTCTTTCCTGGTAGATGTGTGTTGTGGTTTGAGATCGTTTCTTTCACCATCCCTTGATGTTTGTATGGTACACTATTATATGCAAAATAATGAAGGCAGCCTTGCCTTCTTTTTGTTCTGTATTTTGTACTACATGATGCATTCTTTCATCTGAGTTAATGATAGTGAAGTCATCATTTTAAGTTACAAGTTGCCATTGTAAATGTTATGTGGTTAGTACTTGTATAATTTAAAGGCTCAGATTCAATTTCCTATTTCATATTGATTCAAGATGTGAATCTGTTCTGTTCAATTAAAGCTCCGTTATCCCTTGAACATGAACCTCTGATCGCTCACCATCTTTTAAACTACTCTCTCGACTCCACTTAGAAAGTCTGGTCTCCCATTGGATTAATTGGGCTCTCTATTTGCTTTCGGCACACCGTTGTGCACTTCCAATGTGGTTCACCTTATGCATCTTATGAAAGGATTCATGCGCACTTTACCATAAATCGGTAGGTTTTACCCGTTTATTTATGGATCCAACAGCTTAAGCATAATTTCCGTAATGGAATAAAGTTCTCAAACTAAATAGACTTGATTTGTTCACATCTCATTCAATCATATCGATTTGGTCTATTCTTTCCAATTCTGGATTCGAAACATACTCCCAACGTAAATTTATGCAACTAGTCTTCGTACCTAATGTAATTTTGTGTCATGTACTTCTATGAATAAACGTATCAGTGCACCCTTAAACATGACTTGTATCCACGAAGGCTCAATCCTTGGCTTGGTTTGGCTTGACTATTTGTCTAATTCAAAGCTATGGATGTGTTGACCACGTACACCCATTTTACTTTGCCTTGTTTCTTTGACCTTTCTTGTTTTCACATCTCATTTCTCAATTTACTATTTCGTTCATCTCTACTATATATTTTCTGATATCGTCTCTCCATGTTTCTCTCTCTTTGACACTCATTTCTTTTTATGCTCTAATCCTAATTATACCATCCATCACTCTCTCTTCTCTGTCCATTTATTTACATCCTCTGTTACTAAGCCTACATCCAAGAGACTAATATATGGTCGAACATGAGTTCCAACTATAGTAAGAGCCGAGCAATACTAGCTGACCTAGTTATAGTTGATCTGAATCTTGTTTAGGGATTATTTTGATAACTTCGATTTATGACAAGAAAATTGTAGGATGTAAATAACATTACTTAAAATATAGATTGTGTAATATATAATCAAGCACCTTTTCGTATAGAAGTCTATAATTCTGAAATAAATGTTTTAAGAATGCAGTCTCTTCAAAAGTCGTGAAAGCTTCCATTACTTAATTGATAGACCCAACTTCATTAATCAGGATACAACCTACAATTTATTTTGAAAACAAATGTAATCAAATGTCCCAATAATCAATCCAACAACAAACTAATGAAGAAAATTGGGCACCCCTACTTATGCTCTAGTAAACAAGCAACACATACATATATTCCAAACCAAGATCTACGAAATTAAAATGCAAGCGGAATACTTTGCTCATTCCAGAAATAATTGTGAGGATCAACTCTTTTCTTGACGATGGCCAACCTTTTAAAGTTCCCCTTGAAGTACCTTTCTCCCCATATCTTAGCCTTGTGGTAGTCTACCTTGCCCACTTCTTCATTCTTTCCAATGTCAAGATCCTTCAAGTTGATATATGCACCTCTTGGGTTCTTAGACACATAAGGAGTCATGCTCTCATGGAACTTCCTCGACCAGTCGATGTGTCTCGTCGAAGCCTCATCGTCTTCTTCGGTCAAACTAACAATGTATAATATCTTAAAGATTATACCCTTCCTATGTGGAAATGGTATTGCTGACTCTGGTATTTCGTACATTTTCACACCGTATGGGTTGAGTTCCATTATGCGAACTGCACCACCCTCGCTAAACCTTTCCCGTATAAGTTCCCATTGGTCTTCTTCGATAGGTTCGTTTACGAAGTCGTATTTTGTTATGTCCCTAACCCTGTTTAGGGTTTAATTAGGGTTAAGTGAGGTTTGACTTGGAGGAGAGAGGAGGTATGGTGGAGTTGTTGTGGAGGTATGGGTTGGAGTGTAGGAGTATGGTGTAGGGTGAGGGTGAGGTGATGGGGGTAGAGTATTTAAGTTGGGTTTTCTCTCTCTCTCCCTTACTTGCTCTCTCTCACTCTCTCTCCATTTTTCTGTCCGGCGACCAGCGGAGGAAGAAGGCGCGGAGGCTCCGGCGTGAGGAGGTCGCGGCGAGGAGGAGGTTGCGCGTGCGGAGGTGCGGAGGCGCGAGCGTTGCTCCGGCGTTTCTCCGTCGTTGGTTGAGGTATGCCGCTCATTAGTGTGATTTTGTTGCTCACCCTTGTGGAAGGGTGTTGTTGGTCGGTCGGGGGAGGTCGAGGACCTCTCCGGTGACGCGTTTCTTCGTAAATCCTCGGCTGGCGCGAGGTTGAAGACGACCAACGGTCGACCGGGTCCTTCGGGCGGTCGACCGTTTTAGCACTGTTTGCCCGACTTTAACCTTCACCGGTCGAACGATGCCTTGGGGCGGTCGACCGGTAGTGCATTATTGCTGGTGAGTTGGGATTTTCTACCTGTTATCGGTCGACCGGTCCTTGTTGTGTTCGACCGGAACTTAAGTGTACTGATTATTGTTGTATGATTGTTCGACCGATTTTATATTGCGTTCGACCGATTGCATGTTTGTTCGACCGGTAGTATGTTTACGTTCGACCGTTTGATGACGTAGAATACTAGGTTGACCCTGTTAGTTTTCGGTCGACCGGGACCCATGAGTCGGTCGACCGATAGATTGGATTTGATGTTGACCAGACTCCGGATTTTGACCTCGTTCGGTCGACCGGTTTTAGACTTTTGTTCGACCGTTGGGGAATTAGTGTTGCGCAGTGAGTTCTACCGATTCGGACTTTCGGTCGACCGAATTCCTCGTGAAAACGGTCGACCGGTTAGACTATTTCGGTCGACCGAATCTGCTCAGAACTGAATTCCTAGGTCCCGTTGTGAATGCCAACTCTGTCCACGGAAACCCATGTCCTCGCCTTGTGCGTGAGCCGGGAGGTGACGGTGGGTGCGTGATGCGTGCCTGCCCAGGGACCGCCGTTGGGAAGAGTGTGGGTGTTCGGGACGCGTCAGCTCCATGTATGGACCGTGACTTTTGAGATGTGTGTTGGCACTTTGTAGTATAGCAGGCCTGAGGGATCGCGGATCCCAGTGTTGATGTTGTGCGGGCACGCAACTGGCGTTGGGTGAGGTGACTACCGGCCCTTGGGGCTACGGAGGTCGCTGCCCTGCTTTTATAGCGGCGCGGTTGGTGTTCGCGGCTCGAGGAGCCCGATGACCTGGCAGACTTCGGTCTGGATCTGTCCGATGTTGTGCCGGACTGTTGTGTTGGACCACCGATGCTGTGCCGGTGATGCCGCCGAGGTTGTGCCGGCGATGATGATTGTTGGGCCGAGGCTGTGCCGGCTATGTTGTTTTCCTCGGCTGGGCACCTACCGAGATGATGTTGTTATACCTTCCGGGCGACGGCCCCGTTGGTCCCTGTGGCCCCGACCACTGAGATTTACAGATCTGTTTCTATCGGCGCGTAGACGTGACAGAGGCTCCCTGCCGAACCCTTGTGTAGTGTAGCTGCGTGTGGGGGGTGCGATGTCGCGGGCTACTAGACTGCATGTGCCTGCAGTAGGTCTCTTCGGGAGACCCGATGATTGATTGTCGGACTGATGTCCTGTTTTACCCTTCGGGGGAACTGTTTTCCATATCTGTTGATGCCATGACATGCTACTAGTATGATAGGTTCATTATGTGATGCATGCATATAGGTGAGTTGGTATACGGGGTTTCCTTCTGGAAACTCAGGCATTGTTGTTGCATCTTTTTCAGGATCGCAGTAGGTCCGGTGGGTGGTGACCGAGGACGGAGCGCTTTGGAGTCGGATCCTCTTCGGCATTTGCGAGATCGTACGACTACTTGTATTTTCATTTCTTCCATCTGGATTGTAGTTGTACACCTTTTGTAAACTCCATGTATTTTGGGTGCACCCGGATTTCTATATTATATATTAGTGACGTTCCCGCCTTGAGTTGTCAGTTTTATTCGTTATTTCGAAATTTTAAATCTTCCGCTGTTTCGGGACGTTACAACTTGGTATCAGAGCGGTCGATTCCTGTGTCTTCGTCTAAAGAACCACCCTTAGGAGTAGTGCTAGAGGCATGCATTAATTTCGTAGCTCATGCATGCATTGTTGCTTATCTGTTGATTGTTGTGGTGACAGATGGCACCTAGGCGCGTGAGGAGTTCTCCACGCGATCGTGATCCCAGTGACGACACTTCAGGTGCTCAGTGGGACAGGCTGGGCGAGTTTCTGGAGCGTCAGGCTGCTCAGAGCGCTCAGAGCGGGGTGGGAGCTGAGCACGATCGGTTCATGCGTCAGCACCCGCCGACTTTTGATGGCAGGAGGGCCCCAGAGGTTGCAGAGGACTGGGTCTTCAGGATGGAGAAGATCTTCCGCGCTATTGGTGTAGCACCTGGGAGGATGGTGGAGCTGGCCACCTATGTGTTCGATGGCGAGGCCGCCAACTGGTGGAGGTCCACGTCCACAGTATTGTTTGATGATCGTCTGGATGTGAGCTGGGAGGAGTTTTTGGAGGTGTTCCACGAGCAGTACTTCCCCCAGCATGTCAGGGATCAGAAGAGGGAGGAGTTCATGTCGCTGGAGCAGAAGGACATGACACTGACGAGCTACATCAGCAGGTTCAACGCTTTGGAGCGTTACTGCCTTGAGATTTGTGTGACCCCAGAGCAGCGGGCGAGGAAGTTCGTGAAGGGACTGAGACAGTCGCTTCGATCTCGGGTGATCAACAGCATGCCGCGGACCCTTGCAGATGCGGTGAAGCATGCTACGATCATCGAGCAGGACCAGAGGGAGTGTATTCAGGAGGCGCGGAAGGCGCCAGTGAGCACCGGCAGCAGAGTAGCTGGTCGTGGAGCAGGGAACCCGGGCAAGAGGCCCAGGTTTGATGGAGGAGGAGCACGTCAGTCTGGAGCGTGCACTTACTGCGGGAGGTTCCATCCAGGACAGGAGTGTCCCCGTCGGACTGGAGCTTGTATGGGATGCGGTCAGATGGGACATTTTGTCCGTGATTGTCCTCAGAGGCAGGGTGAGCCGAGCAGGAGGCCGGGACCACCAGCAGTAGGCAGAGGCGGAGGCAGCCGATCAGTTGTTGCACCGGGCCAGAGCAGGAGGACTGGGCGAGTCTTCACTATCCAGGCTGAGGAGGCGAGGGACTCCAACACCGTCGTGGAAGGTACGCTTTCAGTTTCTGGTTCAGTAGCACGTGTGTTGTTTGATTGCGGCGCCACTCACTCCTTCATCTCGGAGAAGTTTGCTGGCGAGTTGGGTCGGACCCCTGTGCTGCTGACTGATGTTTTGGAGGTCAGCACGCCCATGGGTGAGGTGGGCACTGTGGGGAGCTTTTTCCCCGGCACCACAGTTGCTTCGGGAGACCACGATTTTCCGGCAGATCTGGTCTTGTTACCGATGGTGGACTTCGACGTCATACTGGGGATGGACTGGCTGTCCCGGTACGACGTGCGGGTCTTTTGCCGTGAGAAGAAGATCCTGATTCCGATGGAGGGCTTGCCAGATGTTCTGATCAGAGGTGCGAGGAGCAGAGGGGGTCGTCTGATTGTGTCTGCGGTTAAGGCACAGAGACTGATACAGCAGGGAGGCAGAGCGTTTGTGGCCACGCTGGTAGTTCCTGATCCTGAGACGAGGAGGCTGGAGGACATAGAGATTGTGCAGGAGTTCCCGGATGTGTTTCCAGCGGAGATTCCAGCGTTACCGCCGCACCGAGAGATCGAGTTCGGCATCGAGCTGGTAGCGGGTACGACACCTCAGTCGAAGGCACCGTATCGTATGGCACCTGCAGAGTTGACAGAGCTGAAGAAGCAGTTGCAGGAGTTGATGGAGTCCGGGTTCATTCGACCGAGTGTTTCTCCATGGGGAGCGCCTGTGCTCTTCGTGAAGAAGAAGGATGGGTCGTTGCGGATGTGCATCGACTACAGGATGCTGAATAAGGTTACCGTTCGGAACCGGTACCCTTTGCCCAGGATTGATGATTTGTTTGATCAGTTGCAGACGGCGAGAGTGTTCTCGAAGATCGATCTGCGTTCGGGTTATCATCAGTTGCGGATCAGGGAGGCAGATGTTCAGAAGACAGCCTTCAGGACGCGGTACGGCCACTACGAGTTCTTGGTGATGCCATTTGGACTGACGAATGCGCCTGCAGCATTCATGGATCTGATGAATAGGACCTTCCAGCCGTACCTCGACAGATTTGTCGTTGTATTCGTAGACGACATTTTGATATACTCGCCTGACAGGGAGCAGCATCGAGAGCACCTGAGGATTGTGCTTGGCATCTTGAGGGATCAGCAGCTATATGCCAAGTACACGAAGTGCGAGTTTTGGTTGGATCAGGTGGCTTTTCTGGGACATATTGTGTCAGCAGATGGGATTTCAGTGGATCCGGCGAAGGTCGAGGCAGTGACTCAGTGGAGAGCCCCGACGAGCGTGACGGAGATCAGGAGTTTCGTAGGTCTGGCAGGGTATTACAGACGGTTTATCCAGGATTTCTCCAGACTTGCATCGCCGCTGACAGCATTGACGCAGAAAGGCGTCAAGTTCGTTTGGTCCCAGAAGTGCGAGGACAGCTTTCAGGAGCTGAAGAGGCGATTGACGACAGCACCTATTCTGACGCTACCGAGTGGCAGTGGAGGCTACGTGATTTACAGCGATGCATCCGGGATAGGCTTGGGTTGTGTCCTGATGCAGCATGGGAAGGTGGTCGCGTACGCTTCGAGGCAGCTGAAGGTGCACGAGAAGAACTACCCGACTCACGATCTGGAGTTAGCAGCAGTAGTGCATGCGTTGAAGACCTGGCGGCACTATCTGTATGGCGAGCAGTTCGAGGTCTTCACCGATCATCAGAGTCTGAAGTACTTGTTCTCGCAGAAGGAGCTGAATATGAGGCAGCGCAGATGGCTCGAGTTCATTAAGGACTACGACTTCACCATTTCCTATCATCCGGGGAAGGCGAATTCGGTTGCAGATGCGCTGAGCAGGAAGGTGGAGGTTTCAGTTGCGAGTCTGTGCATCCAGGAGTGGAGGCTACTCAAGACCTTGTCAGAGTGGAGACCGTTCACAGAGGGTACAGAGGGAGCAGTGATTGTTGGGCTTCGGGTGGAGCCGCAGACTGTCTCACGGTTAGTTCAGGCTCAGCAGGGGGATGAGGAGTTAGCTGGTCTGCTACAGTTGGCTTCCAGAGATGGATCAGATTTCAGTGTGGGGGTTGATGGTGGTCTAAGGTTCAGGAGTCGGATTTGGGTGCCGAAGGTTGATGGGCTGAGAGATGACATCATGGAGGAGGCACACAGAGCCAGATACACCATTCACCCGGGGAGCACGAAGATGTATAAGGACCTGCAGCGGAACTTCTGGTGGAAGGGCATGAAGAAGGATATTGCAGAGTTGGTGGAGCGATGCTTGGTCTGCCAGCAGGTGAAGATTGAGCATCAGAGGCCAGCAGGACCGATGCAGTGTATTGAGCTTCCTGAGTGGAAGTGGGAGCACGTGACGATGGATTTTGTCACGGGATTGCCGAAGACGAGGAGATTCCACGACGCGATTTGGGTGATAGTCGATCGACTGACCAAGTCGGCGCATTTCTTAGCGATCAGGACCACGTTGCCTTTGGAGGGTCTGGCTAAGTTGTACGTGGAGGAGATAGTCAGGTTACATGGAGTGCCAGTGAGCATCATCTCCGATCGAGATCCTCGTTTCACTTCCAGATTTTGGGGGAGTCTGCAGCAGGCTTTGGGGACGCGTCTGAGATTCAGTACAGCGTTTCATCCGCAGACCGATGGTCAGTCAGAGAGGACGATACAGACCTTGGAGGATATGCTGAGAGCATGCACGCTGGACTGGGCAGGGCACTGGGATGAGCACCTGCCGCTGATAGAGTTTGCCTACAACAACAGCTACCATTCGAGTATTGGGATGGCACCGTACGAGGCGTTGTACGGGAGACCTTGCAGATCGCCGGTATGCTGGAGTGATGTGGGCGAGAGGCAGTTAGTGGGGCCGGAGATCGTACAGATGTATGCTGAGAAGGTTGATGTGATCCGGAGGAGACTGGCCACAGCACAGAGCAGGCAGAAGAGTTATGCAGATCGACGCAGACGAGTGTTGAGTTTCGAGGTAGGCGACCATGTGTTTCTGAAGATTTCCCCAGGCAGAGGTGTGATGAGGTTTGGGAAGAAGGGGAAGCTCAGTCCGAGGTATGTTGGACCGTTTGAGATCCTCGACCGGGTTGGAGAGGTTGCCTACAGGATTGCATTGCCGCCGCAGTTTTCAGGTCTGCACGATGTCTTCCATGTGTCTATGCTGAGGAAGTATGTGGCAGATCCATCGCACGTGATTGAGATAGCAGTGCCCGAGATTCAGCAGGACTTGTCGCTCGAGGAGAGGCCAGTCGAGATTGTTGATCGCATGGATCACCAGCTCAGGAGGAGGACCATTCCGATGGTGAAGGTCAGGTGGCAGCATCACAGCGAGCGCGAGGCCACCTGGGAGATTGAGGAGGATGTCAGAAGGCAGTATCCAGAGCTTTTCGGTGAGTAGTTGCTTGATTTCGGGACGAAATCCTTTTAAGTTGGGTGGATTGTTATGTCCCTAACCCTGTTTAGGGTTTAATTAGGGTTAAGTGAGGTTTGACTTGGAGGAGAGAGGAGGTATGGTGGAGTTGTTGTGGAGGTATGGGTTGGAGTGTAGGAGTATGGTGTAGGGTGAGGGTGAGGTGATGGGGGTAGAGTATTTAAGTTGGGTTTTCTCTCTCTCTCCCTTACTTGCTCTCTCTCACTCTCTCTCCATTTTTCTGTCCGGCGACCAGCGGAGGAAGAAGGCGCGGAGGCTCCGGCGTGAGGAGGTCGCGGCGAGGAGGAGGTTGCGCGTGCGGAGGCGCGAGCGTTGCTCCGTCGTTGGTTGAGGTATGCCGCTCATTAGTGTGATTTTGTTGCTCACCCTTGTGGAAGGGTGTTGTTGGTCGGTCGGGGGAGGTCGAGGACCTCTCCGGTGACGCGTTTCTTCGTAAATCCTCGGCTGGCGCGAGGTTGAAGACGACCAACGGTCGACCGGGTCCTTCGGGCGGTCGACCGTTTTAGCACTGTTTGCCCGACTTTAACCTTCACCGGTCGAACGATGCCTTGGGGCGGTCGACCGGTAGTGCATTATTGCTGGTGAGTTGGGATTTTCTACCTGTTATCGGTCGACCGGTCCTTGTTGTGTTCGACCGGAACTTAAGTGTACTGATTATTGTTGTATGATTGTTCGACCGATTTTATATTGCGTTCGACCGATTGCATGTTTGTTCGACCGGTAGTATGTTTACGTTCGACCGTTTGATGACGTAGAATACTAGGTTGACCCTGTTAGTTTTCGGTCGACCGGGACCCATGAGTCGGTCGACCGATAGATTGGATTTGATGTTGACCAGACTCCGGATTTTGACCTCGTTCGGTCGACCGGTTTTAGACTTTTGTTCGACCGTTGGGGAATTAGTGTTGCGCAGTGAGTTCTACCGATTCGGACTTTCGGTCGACCGAATTCCTCGTGAAAACGGTCGACCGGTTAGACTATTTCGGTCGACCGAATCTGCTCAGAACTGAATTCCTAGGTCCCGTTGTGAATGCCAACTCTGTCCACGGAAACCCGTGTCCTCGCCTTGTGCGTGAGCCGGGAGGTGACGGTGGGTGCGTGATGCGTGCCTGCCCAGGGACCGCCGTTGGGAAGAGTGTGGGTGTTCGGGACGCGTCAGCTCCATGTATGGACCGTGACTTTTGAGATGTGTGTTGGCACTTTGTAGTATAGCAGGCCTGAGGGATCGCGGATCCCAGTGTTGATGTTGTGCGGGCACGCAACTGGCGTTGGGTGAGGTGACTACCGGCCCTTGGGGCTACGGAGGTCGCTGCCCTGCTTTTATAGCGGCGCGGTTGGTGTTCGCGGCTCGAGGAGCCCGATGACCTGGCAGACTTCGGTCTGGATCTGTCCGATGTTGTGCCGGACTGTTGTGTTGGACCACCGATGCTGTGCCGGTGATGCCGCCGAGGTTGTGCCGGCGATGATGATTGTTGGGCCGAGGCTGTGCCGGCTATGTTGTTTTCCTCGGCTGGGCACCTACCGAGATGATGTTGTTATACCTTCCGGGCGACGGCCCCGTTGGTCCCTGTGGCCCCGACCACTGAGATTTACAGATCTGTTTCTATCGGCGCGTAGACGTGACAGAGGCTCCCTGCCGAACCCTTGTGTAGTGTAGCTGCGTGTGGGGGGTGCGATGTCGCGGGCTACTAGACTGCATGTGCCTGCAGTAGGTCTCTTCGGGAGACCCGATGATTGATTGTCGGACTGATGTCCTGTTTTACCCTTCGGGGGAACTGTTTTCCATATCTGTTGATGCCATGACATGCTACTAGTATGATAGGTTCATTATGTGATGCATGCATATAGGTGAGTTGGTATACGGGGTTTCCTTCTGGAAACTCAGGCATTGTTGTTGCATCTTTTTCAGGATCGCAGTAGGTCCGGTGGGTGGTGACCGAGGACGGAGCGCTTTGGAGTCGGATCCTCTTCGGCATTTGCGAGATCGTACGACTACTTGTATTTTCATTTCTTCCATCTGGATTGTAGTTGTACACCTTTTGTAAACTCCATGTATTTTGGGTGCACCCGGATTTCTATATTATATATTAGTGACGTTCCCGCCTTGAGTTGTCAGTTTTATTCGTTATTTCGAAATTTTAAATCTTCCGCTGTTTCGGGACGTTACATATTTTCCCTTGAAAGAGGATTTGTTTGGGGAAGTCCTGTGATTCAATCCATGCATATGTAATTAATTAGTAAGCAGGCTTTCCTTTATTTTACGGCAATTAATAATAATGACGGAAATCAAACATAATGACTTTTATCATTTGCTTTATTCAAACTCTATAATTCCAAACTCAATATGGTAAATTACTTAAGCTAATTATGAACCCAATCCAATAGACTCAATTTCTAATGATTTCAGTTGAGAGAATTCTAGAATTTTTTTCATTCTCCACAAGATTTCTTCTCACACTATAAATATGGATTTTCATCTGTCATCTCAAGCATTGCAAACAAGAGTAATCTTCACTACTACAAAAAAAGAGTCTTGTAGTTACGTTACCTCGGTAATGTATATATAGTAAGTATATATAGTAGTAGAAATGTATTTAACAATACAGATAATGTGTAAGTGTAAGTTATAGTATTGTAACGTTCATTGTTATAAATATAAACTTACATTACATCTATCTACGAGTTCATTCTACTCAACGTATTCTTGAATTGTTAGGTTAGAATTTAGAAGACTTGAAACATTTATATTACAATATTACACCAGCTCTATTGCCTATGTACGACGAAACTCTAATTAACATTTGAGGATTTTACAGTACATCGTACCCATCACGGAGTCGCTCGAGAGTTCGATTATCAGAACCCACGTGGAATAGTATGAGTCACCCCAACTCATCTCAATACAGTCTTCCACCTTCACACAAAGTTCCGGGAACTATTTCTTCGTGATCTCAACCAACTCTTCTTTCCCGCCCAAATACAACGACCGGAAGTCCACCCCCAACGTGCGATTCGTCGTAAGGGTAGGATCGTCCATGGTTGCGATCACAGCCCCGATGTAAAGATCCCAGGGGAGCTTGTAAGCTACACGTTGCCACCGATCCAACAACTTTATCGCACCTTCGCTTTTGTTCTTTCTAACCGAGAACACTGTCACGTTAGGGGTGACCGCCACCAGTTCGATCCTAAAGGAAAGTATTGCGCCGAAACTCGCTCCACCGCCGCCTCTGACAGCCCAAAACAAGTCCTCTCCCATCGATTTCCGGTCTAGAATCCGACCATAGACGTCGACTAGACGGCAATCAATAACGTGATCGGCCGCGTGACCGTATTTTCTAAGCAATGACCCCACGCCACCACCGCTGAAGTGTCCTCCAACGCCAATTGTAGGTGTGAACCCCGCGGGGAATCCGAAGTTGGGGCTTGCTTTGGAAATTTGATAGTAGAGTTCTCCAATGGTTGCACCCGATTCCACCCATGCCTCGCGGCATTGGGTGTCAATCTTAATGGAACGGAGGCGGCAGAGATTGATAACTATAAGAGCTATAAGAGCATCGTTAACAACGCCGGACAGTTTTTGGGCGCCTCTCAACCACGTCAGCTTCTCTCTCCGTCGCGTCAGTACAAACCAACCTCCCTACAAAATCCTTAACCATTACCCAATCCACCCAGTCACGCTACAGTATTTGTTGCCACGTCATTATTTTTATTCTTCTCTCTAAAACTTTCAACAATCAACAAAATATATTAATAATCATTATCGTAATTATTTAATATCAACAATTCATTCCTTTTTAATTAACATTTAATTATTAAATACGAAAATATTATTAAAATTTAGGAAACCACGTTACCTAGTACATTAACTGGAAATTTAAAAACTAAAACTAAAAATACATCATTAAATACTAAACTTAAAATACATCAAGACGCATTTCCTCCAAAGCGTTGTCATATATTGTCGATCAAATCGGCTTGAAGGTTCAAATGTGTGGTGCGATCACGCACTTGATATCTCATTCTCAAGTACCTGGTAATATCCAATACACGGTCAGTGGAATACCGAACCGTGTCGTTCACGGAATTTCCAGGTTGATCCTCAACAAATTTGTTCCAATCTCCAAAATTCCCGAAAGAATCACGTTCATCCTCCACTATCATGTTATGCATTACAATGCAAGCTGTCATTATTTTGTTAAGTACAATCTTACTCCATGCAAGAGATGACTTCTTCACTATCACGAACCGCGCTTGCAAGACTCTAAATGCACATTCTACATCTTTGCGTGCTGTTTCTTGTCGTTCAACAAATAATCTGTCATTTGGTGTTTGTGGATGAACGATGGACGGAATAAATGCTGCCCATTTTGGATAAATACCATCAGTAAGATAATATCCCATATTATATCGAGAACCGTTTACTAATAAAAGACGAGACGATTGGATCGAGACTTGGACTTCTCAAGCATCGATGACCTACAATATGCGCGTGACTATTTGAATATATATACCCCAACCACCTTAATTCTCTACTCACCTCTATTCCGATCTTACTTCTTCTACCATAATCTCACAATGTCCTCTTCAGAAGACAATGACTCACCAAAGTACCGACGATCTCCACGTCGTCCACCCCCAATACAACATTTTTTCCCCTACCAAAATGTTCCACAACCAGGATTCCACCCGTTATACCAAAGTCAATTTAACCCACAACCAGGATTCCACCAGTCCCACCAGAACCAATTTTTTCCACACCCAGGGTTCTACCCGCACAATCAATACCAACTACCAACTTAGGAAGAAGGGCAAACTTAATTCCCAATGGGTATGTATACTCGCCTCCTAAGTGGCGAAAATAGTGGAAATACAAGCCGCATTACACCTGATGTGTGACGAAAATGTCGTTCAACTTACAAGTCGCGAGGGAACACACAAAACCGCGACGATGAGGAACAACTTAAGTGAACTCCATTATTAATTGCCCTGATGTTGCGAGGCGAGCACTTAAATTTTTTTGTGTCTATAACTCGGCATTTGATTTGCTTATAGACCGCCTATTTCGTACCTAAAACATATTTCCGAGTAAGAACATGCACATTTTTAGATAACTTCATAATCAACCATATATGAAACATTAGCAGGGTTGGCAAACACCACACAAGCAGTTTGTCAAACAACACCACGTAAGAAGGTTGTCAAACAACACCACAAACATCAACCATACACATCAGACTGAACAAACGTAGTTTCAGAAAAAGATTCACACACTCTTAGGTTGTAGTACCCTCCTCCAACACTTCCTCCTCTTCCTCTTCCTCTTCCTCTTCCTCTTCCTCGTATTCTTCTGCCGTGGCATCTTGATATTGCTGATACTCTGCCACCAGGTCATTCAAGTTGCTCTCAGCCTCCGTGAATTCCATCTCATCCATGCCCTCCCCAGTGTACCAGTGCAAGAAAGCCTTACGCCTGAACATGGCTGTAAACTGCTCGCTGACCCGTTGGAACATCTCCTGGATCGATGTCGAGTTGCCTATGAAAGTGGAAGCTATCTTTAAACCTTTTGGTGGAATGTCACACACACTGGAGTTGACGTTGTTTGGAATCCACTCGACGAAGTAAGATGAATTCTTGTTCTGGACATTGATCATCTGCTCGTCCACTTCTTTCGTGCTCATCTTTCCACGGAACATGGCAAACGCAGTAAGGTAACGGCCATGCCTTGGGTCTGCAGCACACATCATGTTCTTGGCATCCCACATCTGCTGGGTGAGCTCAGGGACTGTAAGAGTTCGGTATTGTTGAGAACCCAGTGAAGTCAGGGGTGCAAACCCAAGCATGAAGAAATGGAGACGAGGGAAAGGGGTCAGGTTTACTGCAAGTTTCCTCAGATCAGAATTGAGCTGCCCAGGGAAACGTAAGCAGCATGTAACTCCACTCATGGTTGCAGAAATAAGATGGTTAAGATCCCCAACTGCAAAGATAAAAGTAAAACACAGGGGGTTAAGAATCAGAAGCTTTTATTTGACTAATCCAAACAACCACGATCATCAACTAACTGTGACAATGAGTTACAGAATTTAGTCTACAGCTTGCTTTTCACTTTCAGACCATCTGTAACACAAAACAGCAAATATACCATGTGGCTGTTAATTATGAATGTTCCAAAATCCAAATAGACTAGTACTCCAAAAGTGCAAACATGACAGCTAAAATTTTGCTAGTTGCTGGAACGAATTATAAACTAATAACTAATTTGCCACCTCTTTTTTTTTTGAACAATATAGGTCATGTATTCAGAACATATTTTGTGTTGTTTTGACCTTTAAAGACAGTACGGTTTCACCATTTGGAATTAACGGAAAAAACAAGTTTGATGAGTAGCACCATTTGGTAACAATGGCAAAGACAATGAGTAGCATAGATATTTTGACTTACACGTAGGTGTTGTTAGCTTCAACGTGCGGAAGCAAATATCATAAAGAGCCTCATTGTCAAGAACCATACATTCATCAGCATTTTCCACAAGCTGATGAACAGAAAGGGTTGCATTGTATGGTTCCACAACAGTGTCGGACACCTTTGGTGATGGGAAGACTGAAAAGGTGAGCATGATTCTATCTGGGTACTCCTCCCTGATCTTAGAGATGAGAAGAGTTCCCATGCCAGACCCAGTCCCTCCTCCCAAAGAATGGCATACTTGAAATCCTGCAAGGAGGGAAAGGAAACACAATTAAAAATTAAAACACAATTAAGTATAAAGGCATCACAACACCACTGACGAGAAAGGGTTGGAGAAAGCTCGAACCCAATTCTTAAAATGTTGAGTACACACAACTGTGTTACAATAGCAGTCAGCTGCTACAACACCAAAGTAGAAATATCTCAGATATCAACAGGGAAAAGAGTGAGAAAATTGCAAACAGATTGAAGGGGAATAAACTATCAATTGAAAATTTCCGTAGTTCAAAGGAACAAAAACATGTAGGAACTGCCTAGCTAAGAACACTAAAAGGTAATTGATCATGGAATTCCTACCCTTTTTGGAATAAATTATAATATATAAATTCTCAGTGGCCTCGTATCCAAGTATTATCAACTAAAAACTGGTTTTCGGGGCTAAGGTAATTGATCATGGGATTCCTACCCTTTTTGGAATAAATAATAATACATAAATTCTCAGCGTCCTCATATCCAAGTATTATCAACTAAAATGTGATGCATTGATGCATAAAGAAGACTAAAATCCATAATAAACATCGATGCAAGAATTGAAGTCAAAATCAAATAAAGAACCCTATGTAAAGATAAATAGAGGAACACAGAGCCCAGAAAACCAGTTTTTATCTAAAAATAGTGTCAAAATTAGTAGCAGAAACTGACCAGGAAAGTCACACATGCAGCATTCTAAGTAGACTATCGTTAATTCCAGGGTACAAGATGTCAAAATGATCCATGTGCAACCAAAATCAACTCTTCAAATATTTGAGGAGACTGGAACAATTGACGAAAAATTCCCAAGAAAAACCAAGCCCCAAACTAGAGCTTAAAAGAAAGATATTTTAGGCACTTCATTTTGACTTCAGAATGAAATTGTAGTTGTTATGAAGAACAAATTACAAATCCATTTATACATAACATAAAAGCCATCCTCATTAAATCCATTGCTTGAAAGCCAAACAGGGATCCATCCCCGTCAGCGATAAAATCAAAACACCCATATTTACATTTGGAATATGAAAGTGGTGACTTTCGTAGCAAAAGCATATCTAGCATCAGCCATCAAACTTCAAGACCATACAATATACACATATTTGTTAATGGTAGGGTGCCATGTAGTTACTTTTTCAGTCACAAAATTTAAAGCATCAACAATGTATTGATGACTGAAACCAAAATAATACAATCCACCGGAGTTGTGCTACCAAGGTCATCAAAACCTCCTTTTCATGTCAAAACAATTGAATAACTAGAAAAAAGATATCATCTACCATGTTCATGCAATAGGATAACCAATTCAGATTTTATCATCCCGTGATAACCGTTTCAAACGAGGATAATATTTGAAGGATAAAAATTAAATTTTGAATAGAAACTATGGGTTTAAAACTCGAGTGGAGGGACCAGGATCTTCTTACTCAAGAGAGCCCCTTAACTTTTCCAACGTGTAGTCCTAACACAGAAACAATTTTTAATACAATTTTTTTACTGCTTTTATCATTTCCTTATCGCTCCCTTTCCAAGTGATACTTCCAGAGTTAATCAATTCCATCTTGAAAATCTATTTCAACCAATAATTTCTGTTGATTACAATATCAACTGGCAAACCACCGTGATTGGATTCCCAGCTTATACTTTGTTAGTGGTTGCCAGTCTAGGGAAAACTCCCTTAGTGGCGTCCCCATCAGAATCGGTTAAGTCGCTAGATGGCAACAAATCAAACAACAGTTTAATCAACTATCACTTGCACTTCCCTGATTGCTCTCTTGGTTTCTTATATACTTCTCAATCTACATTCCCTGATGCACAAGCCTATGGTGCTCATAGAAAAACCAAGAGATAAAAGTAAAAAAAAATAGTTTCCAGTTGTCCAGATTAACTTCCAAGTATTGTGCCTATTTGGAAAACAATTTTTTTTTAATATTATTGGGAATGGTCAAACCCAAGATGTGACCTTGTTAGTAATATTAAGGGACTTAGGTAGAAGATTGCAAAATATCCAAAGGTAATATTTAAACCAAGAAGAATGGGGCTTTTGTAGAGAGAGCACATTGTAGAGACTTGTGCAGCAAGTCTTGTGAGTGTTACGGATGTCATTCCACCCATGGTGAAAGAAGAAAGGAGAGAGAATAAGAGGAAGAAGAAGCTTGGTGTTGGGTCCAACTTCAGTTCAAGTTCGACGACATTCTCATCCCGGTAATCTCTTGTGAAGTTCATCGTGTTCTTCTCCACAAATGTTGGAGAGTGTTGTTGGGGTGAATGACCTATGATTTATACATTCCAGAGATAACCAAGTGTTTGTTCAAGTCTCTCTTTCAGATTGTGATATCTTAAATTTTGGGCAAAAATCTTTAAAAACCCTCTTGTACTTCATTCATTGCTTAGTGGATCTCTCTCGTCGATTTGCAAGGTGGTTTTTCTCTTCTTACAACGAGAAGGGTTTCACGTTAGTTTGTTTGTGGTTGCATGCATGTGCATCTTATTTATGTTTTTTCTGTTGTGATTTATCTTCTCTACTTGGTCTGCATTTATCTACGACAGCTGTTTTATTTTTTGCCAGCGAGACATACCCAGTAAGTAGGATATATCCGGCAAAGTTCAGGTTGCGCCTAGGCAATTCGGCAAGCCCAGTCGCCTAGGCGTTTGGGGTCGTTCAGTTCTGGGCGATTTATTTTTAAAATTATTTATTTTTAATTTTGTTTTAACTTTTAATTGAAAAATTAGAAAAAATGAAAAAATCAGGAAAAATGTAAAAACAACAGAGAAACAAATTTTACATGTTTGGGTTCATAAAATGGGTTGGGAGGTGTATTTATAAGAATAAGTAGTTGGGGGAGGGTTAAAAAAACTTAAAAACAATAACCAAAAAAAATTAAAAATGAACACACATACCATTGTGTGTGGTATGCGGGTGGTCGCCTAGACGTCTGCCTATTCGCCTAGGCGACCACGCGCGTGAACACTGATATCCAGTATGTGTGTTTTCTGCCCAAAAAATATGTTTCCCTCTAGGCTCTAGAATCTTGAATGTATAGAAATTGTAGGATTATTTTACTCACATCTCCCATAAGCAAGAAAGGGAAAATGCTAAAAAGATAAAAATTATGTATACACCTACCAAATATCTAAACAACTATATACTTAATAAAACTTTTAATAACAAAACACTGAAATTACTTTTGAAAATAAAAACACTAAGTTCATGATTACTTTTAAATATTAGTAATAATATAATTATACAAAATATAATATACTAGAAAATTTTCATAAGACTATGTCTAAAATCTAATGTTCATATATCATAGTCAAATAGTTCATTTATTTGAGGTTCCAGTAAATTCCAGTAACAGTCCCAAAAAAACAAAAAAAATGGTTGAATGGAAAATGCATTCTACCAGTTTCCTTTTCCATTAGTTTCCTACCGACTCCCAGAATTCATTTTCTGGTAGTTTCTTTAGCATAAACAGAACATAAATTACAGAGAAGTCGTGGAACTAACTTCTAGAGTTCTTAATCTTTCAAGCAAACCAATTGACACCCTAAGTAACAATCACACCTTAAGGAACAATAGCATAACCACAGAAAACACTACACATATCCAACACCTTAAAATCGAAAATCAAAACCCCGAATTTCCCAGACCCTTACCCTGCAAGCAATCACAATTCTCGGCCTCCTTCCGAACCACATCAAGAACGGTGTCGATCAACTCGGCGCCCTCGGTGTAGTGCCCCTTGGCCCAGTTATTCCCGGCGCCACTCTGCCCGAACACGAAATTATCCGGTCTAAAGATCCGACCGAAAGGGCCGGACCTGACGGAGTCCATCGTCCCGGGCTCGAGGTCCATCATGACGGCCCGGGGCACGTACCGTCCCCCGCTTGCCTCGTTGTAGTACACGTTGACCCGCTCCAGCTCCAGCTCCGAGTCGCCGCAGTACTTCCCCGTGGCGTCGATCCCGTGCTCGTCGCATATCACTTCCCAGAATTTCGAACCGATCTGGTTCCCGCACTGCCCGCCCTGGATGTGGAGGATCTCCCTCATCGTGGCCGTCCGATCGTGATCCGACGGTTGATGGAGGTGGCGAAGGAGGGTGGTTTGTGGTGACTGATGGTGGTGGTGGGAATTCCGGTTGTGTTGAAGTTGCCGATGAGATGAGGATGGGTTTGGAGTGATCGGGATCGTTGGTTAGGGGGATGGTTTGGAGTGGACGGTGGATTGAGAGGTTGTGGGGGATGGGATTGTGACTGACTTGTTTTGAATTGAATATCATAGGGTGCAGTCATTCAGGTAGACAGGTGGCTGTTTTCGAGGAGGTGTTTTCTTTTTCATGAATAATCATAAATATATAAAAATAAATAATCATAAAACTATATGTTGAAAATTAAAAAGGATTTTGTACGAGCCATGCTTGTTTTATTTTTATGTTTATTTACTTAATTGTTAAACGGCATTTGTGATTTACTTAAATCGTCCATGATATTTACTATTTTATCTTCACATTTATTATTTTTTTAAATAAAAAATAGGGAGGCGCACCATGGTTGAGGTGTCTGTCGGAGACGCCTCTCTTTTTAATTTTTTTTAAATTTAAATTTAGTAATTATTAGTGGCATGTTTAGAAGTTAGTAATTATTATTGGTATGTTTAGTAAACAATAATTTAAATTATAATATTGATTTAGTATACGAGACATAACTTATTGTATGCAAATCAACTCTTGCGGAACTAATTAATTACTTAATAATTAAATTAATCCTCGTTAAATTCGAGGCTCGTTCATCTTCTATCTTCCTTTTATAAGTTGGGACCAATTAAGCATTCAAAAGATTAATTACATGCCTAATATGTCCATTACTACTTAACACGTTATTCATCTCGGCTCCCCTAAGAGCATCTTTAACGGGGTCGTGCGCCCCCATCTTTAACGGGTCGTCCAATCAGGACGCGCCACGTGGTGCATCCGGGTTAGATTTTTAAAAAAATTATTTTTTAAAAATTTGTGTTGAATAAATTTGTTAAATGTTAGGTTTATTTATTGATTGTAGATGTTGGGGGTTTAATTATTATTTGGTTTAAATGTTTTGAGTAAATATAATTGATTTTGGAATAGAATAAAAGTTAGTGGAAATAAAAGATGACGTGGAGGAGAGAGGTTGGTTGTGGTTAATAGTATAGGAAAGAGAAGAAAGTGGGTTGGAGAGATAGAAAATTGATTTGGAAGAGAAAGAAAGTTCATGACTAAGTCATCCGGATCATGGTTATTGATGGTCTAAAAAACTTATTCCCTGTGAGTCTGTGACAAGTCATCTATCTTGTATAGTCTAGTTGGCATTGTAGTTTGAAATAGTCAGGTTACGAATTTATCGTTTTGGTATTTTTTCTCAGACAATATTGAACCCGACTTCTATCGCACTGGTTGAAATACTTTCGTAATTACGAAAATCTCACTGTAATCTACCCCGTCACCACCAAAATCTTGCAACGGAACTCAAAATATTTTGAAATTACACATCATAAGAATTAAAAAAAATAAGGCAGGGCGTATGGCGTAGATGCCCCTACCATAGTGGGGCGTCTGTCTATGCCAGACGCCCCGTCTTAAAAAAGTTAAGAAATGGAAGGACGAAATAGGAAATAGATTGAAAGAAGGGGGTGTCTGGCTTAGACACACCCACCATGGACGGGGAGAGAAACTTCATTCAGACTGTTCGTTTGAAAAGTTGATTTATATTATGGTTTCATTATTTTGTTTGCTAAATCCTTACCGATAAATGATGGTTCGCTCCAATCGTAGATCATTGAGTTATTATCAAGTAATTATCGAACAACTATCAAGGTACTAAGAGAGAACAATGACATATCACAAACACAAATATAAACAAAAAACACAAACACAAACACAAACATTGAGCTAAGAACGAGTTATTATTGAACTATTACCGAGGTACAAGGAGAGAACAATGAGAGATCACAAACACAAAGACAAACAAAAAAACTAACACAAATACACAAAAAAATTTAATCTCTTCCAAGACAATTGGAAGAGAATGATTTGCTCAAATATCGCATGCAAGCCCAAAAGATAGTTTTGTTTATCTCTTGGCTCTGACTTAACTTAGCAGCCTTCCAGAGACGTTTTCTGCATCCCTGGGTCCTTTACACTCTGGTCGGGTTTATCCGCTGGTGGTACCGGTGTTTCATCTTCCCAGGCGAAGTACTGACAACGAAGGGTTGGCTTCGAGGAGTCACAAACATCAAACTTTTTGCTAATTTTGTTCGGAATGTTGGACCACAACTTTGTTGCCTTCAAACCGCACCTACATGTGCGATAGGGTAGAGGTAAAACTCTTGGTATTTCAACGGGGATACAACCTCCTCATATTGGTCCACCAAGGATGTACTCAATTTGTTGCCTTCAAAAATATTACCAATTATTCGTCATTGGTCTTCTTTACAATATTACCATAAAATTTGCCTGACTTGCACTTATACCTTTGAAAACCCCACACGAATTTAAAACTTGCAAAAACATAACACATAAAAGCCCCCATGAATTTAAAAATTACAAAAAAAACACATAAAGACATTTTCAGCTAATTAAAAAACAACCAAAGCCCTTCTAAGACATAAAACTTGTAGGTATTATTCTTTTTTAGCCCCAACATGAAATTAGTTTTGGCTCCGTCCGTGCTCACGAGGGTCCTCTTTTTCTTTTTCCTTTTCTTTTCTAATGTAGTAGATGAGTGTCAATCATGTGTTCCACGAAATTCTCAAAAGTATTGTGCTACTTTTTATTTTAAATTATAATCATCACACTTATCTCCAACTTAATGTTTAAGTTGATCACTTCGGAATTTCCACCTTTCCGACCTTCTAATCCAACAAACTATGTTGGGTATAAAATTTGGTTTAAAAAGGAAATAAATTGGTATTGTAAACAATGTATGTTGGGTGATAATGGCGGAAAGGGAAGTGGTTATGACGTTGGGGATGGGAGATTAGGATTTGAAGAGGAGATTTGAAGATTGCAGAAGAAGTGGGAAATGGAAAATGGAAAATGGAGACTTGGAGAGGAAGGGAGATTGGGAATAATTACTTTATATTATTTGATAGCAAAGAGCTCATTTTACAGAGCTTACAAACATTTGGAGATAAAAAAATTGCTAATAATAAAAGATTCTAATGATCACTAATAATTTCTAACAATGCTACTTATACTAGAAGTGTCTCCATTTAATCTTACACCCTGTAATGTGCTAATACTGGGCATCTATATATACTCACAATATTTTCAGAAGGATCTATGAAGTAATAGTAAAAATTGTAATTGTGGGTTGGTAACATGCAATATTTAAGGTTTAGTACACTAAAGTGATGATTCTAACGATATTGACTTTAAGGAAATTTTTAGGTGGGCTGCAAACACGGTCAGCAGTATACATTTGGTTTGTAGCAATCCATCAAGCCTTTGACGTGCTTAATATTTATCAAACTTGCGTAGTAGACGGTGAGTAAACATCCATTTTAAATTGAGTCATTAATAAGTAACCGATGCTTGGTCGAAGTTCACCAAGTAGGGGGAAGTTGTAATAAAACTTTACTTTAAAATAACAAATGAAGAAGGTGGTGAGCAAATAAATCATCCCATTTCTATTAGAACCAACAATCTATTTGAAAACTACTTGAAACGAAGAGTTTTAGTTGACTTTTTTACGAAGCAACAAATGAACGAATAAGAAGTTTAGAACAGGTTGATATATTGACGAATAGGAGGTGGGAAACATACTTTCGTGTTTTGTCTGGGAGTAGTAGGAAAGGTTCTCACTTGTTTGGGTTTTGGAACGGGATGGGAACAGGAATCCTTGTTTTTTGGGTGTTGGGGTGAACGGTGTAGATGTGGAAGATGTATTTGGATTTGGACGGTGTAGATGTTCCGGAGGGACCGTAAATACGGGAAACCATATATATCTTTTGTAGATAAGTCGACCAACACAAAATACTACATGGAGATAACAATTTCTGCAGAGAGGGGCAAAACCCACCCACAAACAACACACGACAAAACAAAAACATTCCTCTTACGCGACAAACCAAAGACTTGAAAGCGAAAACAACAAGAACAAAGCAAACACCTCCACTAGGTACTAGTTCGTAGGTGTGCACATTAGGAGAAGACGGCGCACATGGCTTCCGTAACCAACCTCCCTCCGAACTGAGTCTGGAGGTCCTCCACGACATCCTCCCCAAGCCGAAAGCTCCTCTCGAGAAGCTCCTCTTTGATCGGTGGCCTCGACCCGAACAAGGTGGGCCCAGAGACTGGACCACTCCCGGGAACTGGCTATTCAAACCCGAGATCGCAACTGCCAGTGTACTTCCAAGGTTCATCTGGAAGTGGAGCTGCGCCGCGGGGAAAACCATGACGTCACCTTTTTTGAGGACTTTGGTGAAAGCGCGGCTGTTGGTACGGCCACTCGTTACGAAATCGGCGTAAAGTGTGCCCTCCAGGACGAGCAAGAGTTCCGAGGCACGAGGGTGGGTGTGGGGAGGGTTGACCCCCCCTGGGGCGTAGTCGATTCTTTCCAATGAGATGCCGAGCGTGTTGAGCCCCGGCATTTGGTTGACCAACACCACGCTCACGTTGGAGCCCAGTTGGTTGTTGGTGTTCCCTGGTTTGTCGAAGCCACTGAAAACGAAGTCTTCCACGGCTGCGCTCGCCGGGTCTTTGCATGGGAATCCATTCACGTGAACTGCAACGTTTCAGCACCAATTTAGATAGAAAAGCATATGTATGTTTAAACAAGTTGTATCAGTAGCTTCCAAAACAAAACTTGAATAGATGCATGCATGCCTCTGGTAGTTCAGTTACAAACGGATTTTGCACCTCGGTTCCACTGTGTTTTAAGGTGTGGAAAACCTTGTGGACAACAAAATTTCCAAAAACTTAACGACGGAAAATAAAATCCTTCAAATTCATCAGTATATATCCTTCAACTAAAAATCTTTTTATATATACTCCTATTGGCCATTCTCTTTTTAAGCTCTATTCCCAACTCAAATAACTCCGAACTCTAATACAGCCTTCCGTCCAACTATTCTCCCAACTCGTCAAACACAACCATGGACTCGCTCCCTGATGTTGCGGTCGTTAATTTATTGGATTTTTTAATAAGCGGTAGGATACGTAATTTAATTATTACACTAGTGCAGAAAAGTCCATATACGTCGGATATACAGGGGTATAGACGTCGGATTTAGACGGTCCAAGTACCCGACGTCTATTTTCCCGTCGTCTATTCCTTATTGTATAGACGTCGGCTATATACGACCGACGTCTATACAGTGTATAAACGTCGGCTATATACGACCGACGTCTATTATATGTTAATTAACAAAAAAATACATTGGAACGTATATCAGACATTCTGCACTCACATTAATCAAGCCCAAGCTGCCCAAGTGCCAATCTTTTGACAAATAACCACGAATATCAAGCTCATCATAACCAGGTGCTCCAAGTCGTTCGCGTTCAGCAGTAAAGGAGTGGTGGAGTACATCAACCACACTAACAAAAATAAATTCTCCGATGTGGGACTAAAGTATTACACCCAATAAACGTCGGATATTTATATTGACCGACGTCTATTCATACAGCACGACCTATAGACGTCGGTCATGCTATACATCCGACGTCTATACAGTAAAAAAAAGAGGTTGCAACCATTTGAAGCCAATCTTTTGACCATTAAATATATATATGTATCTCACTTGCATTTTGTAATGTGGTACCAAACTACCATTTAGAAGTAAAGGAGTAGTTGAGTACTTCAACTCCACCAATAAAAAACTTTCTCCAATGTGGGACTAAACATGTCACCATACACACACATGTGTACAACACACATGTGATAGTTATAATGATGTAACTATTATTACACAAAATAATCCCCATAAATTATTACACAAAATAAATCCCAAAAAATTACGTTATTTCTTATACAAAATAAATCCCAAAAAAATGTGTTAATTCTTACACGAAATAAATCCCAAAAAAATGTGTTATTTCTGATACAAAATAATCCACATAAATTCTTATACGAAATAAATCCAAAAAAATAAACAAAAAATATTTTCTTCTTTTAGGAGGTATAGACGTCGGTTATACTAAACAACCGACGTTTATACAAACCTATAGACGTCGGATGTCCAAACATCCGACGTCTATACCAATAGACGTCAGATGTTTTTATATCCGACGTCTATTTGGTGACGTCTATTGAGCATTCTGCACTAGTGTTAAGACACATTCGACCAGCCACAAGTTATCATTCGAACTCACATTCCATGGAACTCACAAGTTATCATCCGCCTCACTTAGCTTGTACTTAGGCAAACTGGGATACACAGTGTATCACTTATTGGATGTTAATAAAATATTTTTCAGATAATTGTACTTATAGTTAAGCCTTGAACACTTAGTTTGGAGAAATAAATCAACAACGGTACATTCTTCTCAAAGTCGACGAATCCAAACAAAAAATGTATTTAATTTTAGCTCAAGCATTTACGAATGTTTACAATTATATCTTAGACTTGTACCCAACGAGCAAGAAGTCATAGCCGCATTAGCTAGAAAGCTCTATCGTTACATAACTCAATTCTAAATTAAGCTACAACTCTGATTTTTAATATAGATATTGATTCATATTTTTAGCAAACACACGAATGTAACTTCAAATTTCCGCACCTGGTAATGTCAGATCCGCAACACAGAAGTCCTGCTTCGGGTTGGGATCAAAGGCAAGTGCTTTAACACAAGCTAAAGCTACAAGAACATAAATCAGAGCGCAACTAGAAGCCATATTTTACTGATACTATTAATGTGGTTTTGGTTGTGTTTCGAAACGTTACCAATTTATAGGAAGCCAAAGCCAAGTTACTGTCATTGTACAACATATTAAGGACCACGTCGTGCTTAGATTCATTTAATTAATAATGTCTGAAGTCGTTACTCTTCAGAAAAAATGACAAGTCGTTCCGATTACATAAAAACATGCATGCACGTTACAACGCCAAATTGAAACTGGCATATATGGATTAGGAAATAACTAAGGATCCTATCCTGTTCACTAAGAATCGTAGAATCCCGACGCAATCCAAGTAAAAAATGGATGACTGTTGATGTGCATTAATTTGCAAAAAGTAGTTCACCAGAAGTATAGGAGTGACCTCATAAGTTACCTATAAATAAAGAAAGGATAGGTAAATTAATGTAAATTTACGTGCCACCAGAATTCCGCATAATCTTACTGTGCGCGGTGTGCTGCTTGCGAATAGGGGGGGGGGGGGAGGTTTTTGGTCCACCGCTTACCGTCCCGTTTTAGTTAAGCGGGTATGCGGGGCGAGGCGGGACGAGTCAAAAATAAAAAAACCGCTACCCGTCCCGCCTAAGGTTGGACTAGGTGAGGCGGGGCGGGTTATGCGGGTTTGGCGGGTTTTTTAATTTTTTTTTGATTTTTCCTAAGAAAAATAAAAGAATATCCAAACTTGAAAAATAGTAATTACTCATTGTATTTTTTGGGAAATTGGATGTGTGCTGAGTGAAAAATTAGACATTTGGTTAGTGTTGAATAATGATTTGGTAAGGTAGGTTAATGGTTATGAGTAAAATTGGAACATTAAAATGATTTTGGTATATAAAAAATTAATAATATATTTGATTAGGTAGGTTACGGGTTATGCGGGGTGGGTTGCAAGACAACTGCAACCCGCCCCGCTTATTAGGCGGGTTATGCGGGTGGCGGGTTAGCGGGTTGACAGGTAATATTTTTTTGTCCGTTACCCGCATTAAACGGGGCGGGGCGGGGCGGGTTGCGGGTAAAATATTACCCATTTACAGCCCTACTTGCGAAGTGGTTAAATTGCAAATTCCACAAGTATTGCTAGTGTATGTATTGCAAATAGGTTCCCTCTGGTCTACAAATCGATCACTTTCCTGCAAGATGGTCCAAAAGTGTTCCCTTCCTTTGCTTGGGTATTAACACCTGAGATACACTAAGGTCATCCGCTGCCATGCCCCCAATCCCCCTAAAATCACACACTCTGTCTTCGTCACGTCGTCGTATCAATTAATCCAATCTTTTATGCACCTATTTTCAAAATCCCTGCACTACTATCTCCATTTTTCAATACTTTCTTTCCCCATTGCCGGAAAAAATGGGTATAACGTCGGATATTAAGGGAGTACAATGCCCGGTTGACCGACTTAGTTGACCGACGTGGTAGGTGGAAGACCTTATACGAGAGTACTCTTTCACGTCGGTCTAAAATCCGACGTGGTAGTGGGGGTCTACCACGTCGGTTGCATATGAACCCGACGTGGTAGACCCCTTAATAAAAAAAATTATCTTTTTGATTTTCGGTTTTTATACCCTAATACGTCGGTTTTCTAGAAAACCGACATTGTAGTGTATTTTTTATTTTTAAATTTAATGTCTGTAGTTCATAATCCCTGCAACATTCATATTCAATTCAACAACTTTCAAATTCACATACATTTCTTGCAGTATTCATTACAACAATACACAAAGAGATACATCTAAGAAGGCAACAAATAAAAAAACCCTTATATATGGACAACCACGCCACCACCTCTGCTCCTTGAGGATATACATGCATTTCGACAACCAATTGAGGAGCAAATTTCTAAATCAAATATTGGCATCAATAAACTTAAATTTGAGGAGTCAACCATAAATTGTGGTGGAATGGACAACTCCTCAAATTCTTGCTTTAGAAAATGACCTTCAATATCACACCAAGTTGAACGCGCAAGATAGGAAATTAGTTCCTCCAAGATCTACCGCATAAACGCTAGATCAAAGACCACCCATCGTAACTAATCACACAAAATAAAAACGTCAAAATTTCTTCCAAATTGAAATCCATAGCAAAAAATCAAAATCGAACCCCCACCTAGATTTGCGGATTTGACTACGTTGGATCGGTCTTTGAGGTCTCCATTTTCTCGACTCCAACTCGGTCGGTCGCCGGAGAAGGGATGGCAGAGTCGGGGTTTGGAGATGGAGGAGTGGAGTCGGGGTGAGGGTTTGGGTGGAACATTGAGGTCGGGGTTTGGAGGTGAATGAGTGGATTCCGACGAGGGTTTGGGTAGGACGTTGGAGTCCTGGAGAACGTGGGATCGCGAGGTCGGAAGCAGATAGGAAGTGGAGAAGGAAATAGATCTCTCACCCATCTCTGCTTCTGGATGGGAAGGTCGATGTGGTTGGGGAGAGGTAGGCGGCTAGGGTTTATGTTTGTTGATTTCTGGTTTGGTGGGATTTCAATTTTGTTTACATGGCTATACCAAACAAAAAATTCAACCTTTCCACGTCAGACTATTTAAAGGCCGACGTGGAATACCCCCTACCATGTCAGATTAATTAAATCCGATGTGGTAGACCACTTCAGTCCAGATCCAGTCCAGCGTCCAGAAAATCGGGTCCAGATCCCCTACCACGTCGGCTTATGTGTTCGCTGACGTGGTAGGGTTTTAAATTTTTTTTAAATATTAAAAATGATATGCTTATCCAAATAAGAGGAACTCAAACCAAATGGGTTGACATTGACAGATGTTGCAATCCTAGTCAATCAATAACAAAATGATGATATTAGCAATAATAGCATAGTACTCAGAATTAAGGGATATCCCAACTTCACAACAACAAAAAATAGAACATTAAACTTTTCATTTAACTAAAATATAGATGTATTCACATGATAAAACTAGGAATGAGCTTATAGATTATCATTATCAAATTAAGTTTTTTTTCTTGAACCTACCACATATGTAAGTTGGTCTTGTGTAAATTTAAGTTAATTGGCCAATCAGAGTCGTATGACTTGTATCACATCATTTATTTCTTTCTTGATTTTATCAACTTTATTTACATACTTCATTGAAAAATACACAAACCTGTACAAGATCACATAATCAAATAATGCATGTGATGTCTGTGTCGTACCGGCTTTCCAAAAATCGACATGGTAGGGTTTTAATTTTAAAAAATATATATTAAAAAGACACCCTACCACGTCGGTGTTGATAAAACCGACGAGGTAGGGGGTCTACCATGTATGTTAACTAAACCCAACGTGGTAGGGGGTCTTTCACATCAGTTTGTAATTAACTGACGTGGTAGAGGCGACGTGGTACGCTGACTTTGCAGTAGTGGCCCCCCACATCATTTCATTTTACCTTCTTTTTTATTTTCTTATAATAATCCACAAACCACGTTATTAATTAAATAATAAGTATCATTTACTACATATTTATTAAACAAATTAAAAAACCTAATTTTAAAAAAGATTTAAAAAATGTTAAAACAATTAGGAAAAAATAAAAAATGTTACAAATAATTTTTAAAAATAATTAAAAAATATTTTTTTAATTTGAAAATTATTAAATATGTGTAACATTTAAAAAAAAAAATTTAATTATTTTAACCCAGTTGTGGTGGAAGAACGAGGATATCCTGAAAGTTTGCACTGCATGTATTGATAAAATCTTCGACGAGTTGGATTTTATATACAGGAGCATCATGTCATATGTGCTCGATTAGAGATCATTGTTATTTTGGCAACGATGTGCCATGCACTATCATCGGAATTGGTTCCATACAGTTCAAAATGTTCGATGAGTGTATTTGAATGTTGATGGTGTGTGTTACGTTTCGGAGTTAAAGAAGAACCTGATATCTTTAGGAGAGTTGGATACTCTCAGGTGGAGATGGTCTGGGGCAGACATAATTGTCAAGGTTACTCATGGAGCGATGACAGTGATAAACAGAACCAAAGTGGACAACTTATATTAGATGTAGGGAAATGTAGTAGTAGAAAGGGGTGCAACAAGTGTTGCACAAGAAGAAAACAACACTGCACTTTGGCTTATGAGGCTTGGTTATATGTCAGAAAATGATTTATGTGAATTTTACAAACGAGGTATGCTGAAGTGTGTCAAGAGTTGCAAATTGGGATTTTGCAAGTTCTGTGTCTTCGGTAAATAGAATTGGAGTATGTGCACAATATTCAATTCAAGACGAAAGATATATTGGAGTATGTGCACTCAGACATCTGGGACTCAACACTGGTTCGGTTAAAAGGTGGAGCCGAATATTTTATCACATTCATCGACTACGTCTCAAAGAAGGTATGAGTTTACTTTCTGAAAAATAAATTTGATGTTCTTGAGAAGTTTAAGGCATGGAAGAGTCAGGTAGATAAGAATACTGGTATATATGTTAAGTATTTGATGACAAATAATGGAGGTGAGTACAACTCAAAGGAGTTCACGAGTTTCTGTTAAGATGAAGGCGTGACAAGGTATTTCACTACACCGCAAAGTCCGAAACAGAACGACATAGCTGAAAGGATGAACATGACTTTGTGTGAATGGGCAAGGAGCATGAGGCTTCATTCAAATCTATGGAAGGATTTCTAGGCAGAAGTAGTAGATCTTATGTGCTATCTAGTAAATGTCTCACTGTCATCGGTGTTGGGTTTTGACCTTAATCCATGTTTTGATGTTTTAATCAACATATTCTTAATCACAATCAAATATAGTGTAGCACACATAATGCATAGAAGATATATTGTGTTGTGCTAACATCTACATGTGATTAAGAATCGAAGAATAATTGAATTGAAGTCAAGACATGTAATCAAGCTTTTGAAGACATGTAATTTAACTAAATTTTGAGTCTTGGGAACTTATGTGAACTTGAGCATACAAGAGATAAAATCTATTCACATACACACTAGGTTCCATGAAGAAGTCACACACAAAATTTCAGATCAATTAGACTTCATAGGTCACCCAAACCTTAGCTGGAAAATCACTTCATCCAAATCTAAACTGCCTGTCCCGAACAATCGACCGAACCCATTGTATTGTTCAACCATTTTTAATAGACACTCTTAGTGATCTATCTGGATAGTGCCAGGATATCATCCAGAAATGAATCATGGGTACTCTTGCAAGCCAATATGCCGAATCGGTAAGAACCCAGTCAGGAAGCAATGCCAAATAGGAATCATACGGGTGCCAGTTGACATGTTCATCCAAGATATTTTCAAACTCATTTTTGTAATATATGAGACTAGAATGTGCGGGACTAACCTCATAGGTATGGTAGTACTGCCACTTAACAGAAAATGGAGGTCTGGCTTTTAGGTCATCTCCACCTAAACACTCAACAATGCCCACATGTCTCGACCGGGCTACAGGAAATCGAGTCGAAGCCCAGTGCTGAAGGAGTAACAATGTCCTGCCAATTGTCTTCTTACCGCTTCCTAGTTTAGTGAGTCAATCATTTTTGACATTTCAGTCGACCGTTTCTCTTAATTTTTGGATGACCATTAACCTTGTCGTATTATACAATAATCGTATTATTCGTATATTTCAACCAACCCTTAAAATACTTTTGGCCACTGGTCAAACGTTGACCTAAAAATGGTCGACCGAATGAACCCAAATCTTGAGCCCCAAAGTGCTTGCTATTTTCGGTCGAACGTATCCATATATTATGTTTGACCGACTACCTTAGACATGGACAAAACTCCCCGAGCGGTCGACCTACACATATATTTAGTTTGACCGTTCACTTAAGTGATAGCCGTTTAGGTTCGACCGATGACTTGTTTGTTCAAACGTTTCTTTATTCCTAAAGAAACGGTTGACCGTTTATCCCGTACCGGTCGACCGATATTGGACAAAGTTGCTGAATCTTGATTTCTATTTTGTGTATCTTGCACAAACCTTTACCAAATCAATCCCAATGGTTATAAAACTTTAGGACCTTATAAATAAAGGTTCCCCAACCTTATTTACAGATCTCTCACACTTCTATTTGCTTCCTACATTAGATAGAACAATCCTACACTCAAAAGCTAAACCTTCCACACTTTAGTACTCAAATCTGACTTATACTCAAAGTGTGCTCAAGTTAGAGAGTGATTAAATCCACTCTCCAATTGTTGTCAAGAAGCAAAGGACTCGGTGAAATCTCGAGGCAACTTGTAAAGATTTAGGTGAAAGCCTGAAGTGTTCCCTCTCGGGTTGTGAGAGGAGGAAATCGAGTTCAGCGAGGATTGTTCGTGAGTTCATGGTGTAAATGCTTGATCTCGGCCTAGAATAAGATTGAATAGTGAAGATGTAGGCGGAGCTCATAGAGTCAAGTAGAACTTGCAAGAGATAATGTAGGCGGGAGGCCGAACCTCTATGGAAATCCTCGTATCCTCATTATGGTTTGTTTGTTTCTCTATTTGTCTTTTGATTGTTTATTTCCGCTACATCTTTGATTGAATTTAGTAGAGATTAAGCGAATTTGATTAGATAATTAGGATCATTTCAATTCTAAGAATCGACACTTGATTTAAAGATGCCTCAGGAAGTGTGGATGTGTGAGCCATTTAATTATTCAAGGCTGAGGATATTTGGATGCAAAGCTTATGACTTGGTTGATGAAACACAACGGTCGAAGTTGGAAAAATCAAAGCTTTGGGATCCAGTTGGCAAGATGTTGCTCTTGTAGAGTAATGTGGTCTTTAATGAGACGGGTTTACTCAAGCGCCTTGAGGATAAAGAACAACAAGAGGGTTCCGTGCAGGGAGACGGAACTGATGTGAGGGTTACGACTTCAATGGGTGAATTGAATGAATAAGTTCAATAGGAAAGAATGGACTCACAAGTAGAGGAAGGGCCTGAACAGGAGGTATTACTCAGGGGAGACAAAGAAGGATCACTAGGGCACCAGTGAGGTATGATTACAATGGCGTTAGCATTGCGTTTGCATTTGTTATCGAATGTGGGGACCCTTGTACATTTGATGAAGTCATTGAGCAGGAGGACAAAAACAAGTGGATGGTGGCCACGACCGGAGAGGTGAAGTCTCTTCATAAGAATCAGACCTAGAGAGTTAACGGAGCTTCCAAGAGGAAAGTGCGTGATTGGGTGCAAGTGGATCTTTAGGAAGAATGAAGGGTCAATTCCTAATAAGGAGTTAAATACAATGTAAGATTGGTGGCAAAGGGATATGCTCAGAAGGAATGGGTCGATTACAACGAGATGTTCTCACCTGGCCCATTGTAAAGCATACCTCAATTAGAGTGTTGTTATCCATGGTGGCGATGAATGACATGGAGTTAGAGCAAATGGATGTGAGAATAGTCTTTCTTTACGGGCACATAGAGGAGGAGATCTAAATGAAGCAGACAGATGGATTCATTATACAAGGCAAAGAATATCAAGTATGCAAGCTGAAGAAGTCTCTCTACAGACTTAAGCAGTCGCCGAGGCAGTGATACAAAAGGTTTGATACATTTATGTTTTGAGTGATTTTGTACGTTACGACTATGATAGTTGTGTTTACTTGCGGAGGCTGAAAGACAAGACACACGTGATCTCGCTCTTGTATGTTGATGATATGTTTATTGGTGCTAAGGAGATGAAGCATGTAGATGATCTCAAACATAACCTTCGTAGGGAGTTTGAAATGAAAGACCTCGGGAGTACAAAGAAAATTCTCCGTATGGAGATGTGCAGGGATACTGGGAGATGTGAAATGTTGCTCACTCAAAGGAACTATATCCGGAAAATCATCGAGAAGTACAATCTCGAGAATGCCAAGCATGTTGCCAAACTGATATCACTTCAAGCTCTCCATGAAGTGCAACCCCTCTACGAAAAAGGAAAGGAGAGATATGGATAGAGTTCCATATTCTAGTGCAGTCAGATCCATTATATATGTTATGATCTGCACTAGGTCTGACTAGTTAGTCTAGTGAGTCGTTATATGCCTAACCTAGGAAAGGAGCATTGTGAGGCGTTGAAGTGGCTGACGAGATATCTGAAGGGAAGCATCGATGTTACATTGAAGTACACCAGAGATGGAGCACAATGGCAGGTGATGGAACATGAAGTGACTAAATTGCAATGTGATAGTTAAAGGGTAATTTATCTAGCCAAAGATCAGACGTTCCATTCAAGGACCAAACATATTGAAGTAAGGTACCATAAGATCTGCGAAGGATCAAGGAATACCAGGTTATTCTCGAGAAGATTGATACAAGCAAGAATCCGGCGGATATGATGACCAAGGTAGTCAGTCGGGAGAAGTTCGAGGTGTGCTTGAAGCTTCTTAATGTTCTTAGAAACTAAGAAGGGTGAGAGCTCCGAGCGAGAGAACACTGATGGTGTTTCATGGAAGCACGAAGGAAGCAGGTTAGAAGACGACTCATGTAACAAATTTAAAACAAGATGGAGATTGTTAAGCATATATAAATAATGGAGCGGTTAACTGGTCGATTATGTTCGATTACGTTTGGTTATGTTCGGTTATATGTTCGTTATGAGTCTATATAAAGGTATGTTTACCCTTGTTTTTGTACAACGCAACACTTTATTATTTCCTTGAGAGAGATTAGGGATAGCGACGGATCTGGAGTGCTTTGGAGGACAAATTACCTCCAAATACTTGTAATCTCGGTTGTTTCTCTTGTTGGAGAAGTGGAAGAAGGAAAGGAAACCCGTAAAAGATTTCCCAAGGATGTAGGCACGTTGCCAAACATTGTAAAACACATGTATCGTGATTTGCTTTAGGTGTGCATTCGTTTATTGCTTGTTTATTGATCTTATCTTATGTGTATTTTGTTGGATTTAAAGTTTAGGAGAGAGCTAGAAGATTGTTAATTCCGCATATCAATATTCTTTATGATTCCATTGGTTTATTTACCCGATATATTTTGTAGTAGCATTGTTAGATTCTCTCCCAATAAGATTGGATCCGGATCGGCCCGAAGACGCCTAGTTTACACGTAGTTTGGAGCATTTTTCACAAAAGAATTGGGGAAGAATAATATACGTGTTATACTAAGATATATTTGAAGGGTATTAGTGTTATTTTTTACTCCAAACGACACCAACTCAACTGATAATCCTTGTTTTAAATAGTCTCGTCGACTATAATTTCTGCTGGAGATGAACACCGGCTGAACAACAAAAGATTGGCATTATATTATAAAAAGAAAAGTCTCATCGTCAGTCTGGACCTCTTATTCATTCATTGATATCGATACAGAAACACATACATGTTTCTAGAAACCTGAAACCAGGTACGAACTCAAAAGTTATGAGCAAACCTCTTCTGGAGGATGTCGACCTCCTTGGGAGAAATCCTGAAACCCTTGGCCAGAACCCTGTCTTCGATCTCAGGTTGCGCCCCAAATGTATTTTCTCCGATATACTCCAGGCCGGGATTTTGGCTGTTGAATACTGAAAGTGTTACTGCACGGTCCCGTCGGATGTTCATCTTGTACTTGATTTGGGCGACGGGATACACGATACTGTCACCACGCTTGAGGATCGTGGCGAAGTTGCGTGGTGGGTACCCCGGGGACCCTGGTAAGACGAAGCCGGTGTAGATGGCACCCTCGATCACGGATAGGAGTTCAGATGCTCTTATGTCGTAGTGCGGAGGGAAGATACCTCCCGAGGCGTAGTCCACTCTCGACCCGTAGATGCCGAGTGTGTTTTCTGCTGGGATTTGGTAAATGCCTGCAGGTGATATGCAGTAACCGTATTTGTTTGGGGTGGGAGGGTGCGTTGGCCCGTTGTTTGTGAAATCGTCGATGGTCACATGCTTCCGGTCCTTGCATGGATATCCATTCACGTTTACTGCAAAATGCATCAATGTCAATGGATGGAAAAATTTTAAATGACAATTGCATTTGTATATATATGCCTGTTTAACGACACTGGATCTGTCTGCTGTTATGATTTCAGGATATATATAGTTGCATGTTCTACCTTACATGATGTGGGAAACATTTCCTCTTTGTTTACCACTACTCATCATTAAGCTTCTAAAATAACTACATATTATATTACACATGAGATATTTGTATGTCACTTACAAGTACAAGCTCAGTATTGATTACATCATATCATCAGATCTTACCTGCTACGAAAATCGTAATAATGGCAACCCCCATGGACGTTTAAGGGTCAACATATATATTTACTAAAAATAGAAGTGGAAACATGCTCGGTGTACCAGAGTTCTTAATAAACCATAGGTTACATATATTCTGATTAGTATATATATATATGGTCACAAAATGTACCATATTTGGATTTGATCAGGTCCGCAACACAGACGTCTTGGAGAGGGCTGGGATCGTAAGCAAGTGCTCCAGTCCAAGCCAAAGCCAAGAGAACAAATAGTGGTGCTAAACCTGAAGCCATTTGGAATACTTCAGATAGATGGTTGGTTTGGTTGGAGAGGAGAAGTTTGCTATGAATTTATAGGGTGAAGTACTCAGGAAAAATGCACTCTTTATCCATAGTGTATCCCTATAAGGCGTGACAACGGGTATCCGGAACCGAAGGAACCCGGACAAAACAGATATGGGTTGGATCTGGATATACACTTTCAGAACCGACCTGGTTCCGGTTCGGATATGGTTTGTAACGCCCCAAGCCCAGACAAGTGACGCCTGAACCCGGTGCGTTAAGATACGATCCACGAACCTGACCGCTGCGTACTCTGATTTGTAAATCTATCTGATAGACCTATAAATAATCTGAAAAATATAATCAATAATTTGTGAATTCGACAGCCCGCAAGTTCCAACCGTCAATCAATCAAAATCATAATCATGTGAAAAATAATACAAAATATGACACTCGGTCAATAAGCACAATCAAAAGACATGCATCACAAATAAAATGCATGCATAACAATCTGGAACCCCCATTCGGATTCGACCACGTCCTGTGTTTCTAAAATCTATCAATCAGTCAGACGCATACATGATAGCTCCACACTAACGTCAGGTAGCCCTTTCCTCTCTCGGGTGGCTCCACGTTGTCCGCTAGGTAGCTCTTTCCTTAGTGGCTCAGCCAGAAACATACATACAACCACAAGACATGTCAACTGAAACACCACAATGCAATCATATGTATATCAATGAATTCAATATCAATACTCAGCATGCATGCAACTACGTACGGGTATCAAGAGATACAAACATGACATGAAACTGAAGAATAACGAATAAGTACTTGCCTCAAAATTTTCATCTTGTTCTTCTGATTTCCTCAACTCTCTCAACTCTCAACTTCTCTCTTCACAACTCTTATCTTCTCTCCATCAACACAAACATCAACTGATTTCTCTTCTTCAACTACTTTCTTCTATACTCATCCATCTCTACCGCCTCTCAACTTCTCCTCTCATCATCACACGTGGAAAGACTTGGGTAAATTGCACTCAAGCCCAAACATCACATAAAACCACACATGCATTCAAAGACTTAATTAGTCCATTAATATATTTGATTATTACCTCAACTAAAAAATTCAGGATATTACATAGTTCTTGCCAATGGACCCGGAATCGGAACCGGATCCAACATGAACAATATTTTCAAAACAAATGTCACCTACCAGGATTCGAACCTGAGGTGCATGAGTCACAGTCAAATGAACTTCACCACTACATCAAATCATGGGAGTTGGTAATTAATGCTATCCTGAATGGATATTGTTTTGGAAAAAAACGAATTTTGTGTGGAAAATATAGTCCCACATCGAAAAAAATGAATTTCTCACTCCCATCCAAACTATAAAACCTCACCATAGGCCATTGGTTTCAACAAGTCTTTTGGGATGATTTTTTGTGACCAAATCCGCGAAGAACCCATTGAAAATACAAAATTTGTATTGAATCCGGTTCCAACAGATACGGTTCTGGGTACCCGTTAACCAACCGGATCCGATTTTGGGTACCCATGTTAGGAACCGATCCGGAAACGGATCCGGTTCTGGGTCCCAATTTATAATTCTGTTCCGGTTCCGGTTCTACTAGTACCCGAACCGGACCTAATCTGTTGTCATCCTAATTCCTATTGAAGTCTATTAAATAAAAACCCTAATTCAGTTAAGTTCGTTAATATTTATGCAGCATACGTGACGTGTTTTGTTGAGGAAATTCTACATGTGCATGTCCAACCACAGCCTCGGGCTGTCCTCTTATCTTCTCTTAGGGGGAAATGGCTTAAGTCCAAGGTCCCCCGATTCAACAAACTTCTATTTTTCTAAAAGTCAATATAGCATTAATGACATTCGTTCGCACGTGTTCTTAAATTCCAATATTGGGAAAAAGTTTGGGGGTGTAGTTATTGATGTTCTGGTCCTTCGGGAGGCTTTGTCAGGTAATCCACCTGAAAGAATTACTATTACTATTAATATTCTATTTTTATTTTTAATTTTGAAAGGAACTTTTGCATGGGTGAAACTCGCAGGTGTCCTAATTAGCGATATATACCTTAGTTTTTACTATTGCTAGATGTGTATCTATAAGCTGAACATATTTGCATATATACACTTTCACTGTTAGTATAGCTCACTCCGTCACCGTCTCATTTAATGTCGTTAGAAGTTTTGCAAATTAAATCTCATAAAATTATAAACGTCGTTCGTGTTAAAATAAAAAGGTAAAAAATAGGAGTACCTAAAATATGCGAGTGCATAGTCATGTTCTAGAAAGTATCATGTTTTCCCATGCGTATATGTGCTAAACTACCTGAAATATGATTAAAATTCATGCCTAAGTAATTCTGACTATTCCTTGTTTATATCATCGATCGATATACCTACGTATAAAGAAAAACATTTACATTTGTGATGAATATCGAAATTAGCTAGCAAAGCAATGTACTCTCAAAAGATATTTTGAGCATGTTCAAAGTTTTCTTTTCCACCAGCAGCATACGTCGACCGCTAATACGGGTCCTAATATCAAAAGAAGTTTTTTGTAAATATGTATAAAAAATTTACCATTGTTATTGATAAGTTTTTATATTTTAAACATATATGAATTTAGTGTACTAACTTATCAAGTAATTTTTTCTCAATATAGACCACCACGTTGTCGTTCCAGGAATATTCTTCATAAGATTCGAAGAGTTATCCCATCAAATTGCAACTTAATTAATATTATAATAAACATGTGTTTTACATAATATTAAAACAAACATTATTTTTAAACTTCGAAGGTAGATTATTATGTTATAATTGAGCAAAAAAACTATTTTTTATCCTTAGGTTGAATTAAAAAGAATGAAATCTATTTCTTAGTTAAACCATTTCCAATGATCATCAAATAAGCTGCAATCTAGATATGATAAAGATATTATGTAAATAACTGAATACCACTTTTCAAATTAAAAATTAAAAAATATGACGTTATATTATTGAAAAGTTGAACAATTTGTTAGATTTTGATCCTTAAAATTTAAGCAAAGAGTGGGAAGATATAGACATTAATAATATTTTGGATGTCCAAAACTCTAATATAGTTTCTAATTGGTTATTATATATAAATTAAAACTTATAATTAAAATCAAATGATAGCTTATCTTTATTTATTTTTCTTTGAGAAATTCAATTCCAATGTAGAATAACCAATTCCATACCTAATGGTATAAAAATAACAAATAAAAGGATGAACAAACCCACCTAACGCTTACTTTATTTTGTAACATTTAGGGTAAAATATGTAATCTCAATGTTAATTTTAGTTCAATTAACTAAAAAAAACATGAAAACGTATACTACATACTGCCATTTTGTTTAGGTTTTGAACAACCTCGTGGAAAATGAAAATAAGAGAATTTATTTTCCCTTTAATTAAGTTTCTATTATTGTTTATGTTTGTTCTGGATCTATATATTGGAAGATTAAACAAATTAATTATTCAACTATGATTTGTGAATAAGATAATGTTAAGTTTGGTAATTAGCTTATGGTACCTAATGTATTTTGTATAGAATATTAGCCATTCAAAAGAAAAGCTCAATATTAGCTATTATGATTTCAAATGTTTTCTTGTGACACACTAATATTTAAGGGGTAACTTTACAAATTTTATTTAGCATTATTCTGTACACTTGCACGTACCACTAGCTATGCAACTCATATTAGTTACCATTTCTGTTTTCACATAAAATTTATACTTATTAATGTTTAGGATCTTTTTCGTGTAGTAGTGCTGGGGGTTGAAGCGAGAGCGACAATAGTGAAGAAAAACTCATATACGTCGGATACACAGGGGTATATACGACGGATTTTGGTGGTCAAACGACTGTCGTATATACCTATGACACCTATGTTCTGGTGTATAGATGTCGGCTTTTACAACCGACGTCTAGACCATGTATAGACGTTGGCTATATAGGGTAGTCGGTAGCCGACGTCTATACTTTTAAACAACCCCAAAATACATTACGGCTTGTAGACAGACATTCATCTAGTACATTTATCAACCATCCTATATGTCCAGGTTACCCAAGTACATTAATCAACCATCGTATATGTCCAAGTACATTAATCTCACTTCCCTATTGTAGTATGGTAGTCAACTCGTGTTTAGGAGTAAATGAATGGTGGAGTACATCAACCCCACAAACCAAAAATCTTTCTTCGATGTGGAACTAAACAACAAGACCTACAATAGACGTCGGCTATATAGGGTAGCCGACGTATATACCTGACGTTATACAGGGTATAGACGTTGGCTTTATAGGGTAACTGGCGTCTATACACGGTATAAAACCCACATGCCTATTGTAGTATTGATACCTGATTGACATAATATCATGCATATATTTGTGTCTTATATCCATTATCTTTCACCTAAACAATGTTACGTAACGAGTGTTATGTTTAAGTACAGGAATAAACATGTTCGAGGAGAAGAGACACAAAAAGGACCTAAAAGCAAGAAAAAAGACTGAGCTGGAAGACTTATGAACTGAGATGCAAGAGAGAAGAACCCGGATGTAAACCAAAAGGACCAACGAGCAAATCAAGAAACTTCACACCATCATGAGGAGTATTTTGGCAATTTGATTCGGGCCTAAACTCCAACAACCAACTAGGGTGCATCACACACGAAGAAATCAAGCCAGACAAGGCCACTCCAAATCCAGACCCGATCCAGAGTCCATAGATCGCTGATCAGCAGTTGGTTCTTCTCTGGATCCGATAAGATTTAGGCGGTCATGTATTAGAGTGTTTTATGTCTATTTTTAGTAGTGCATTAGTCTCATACCGATGGATTGTCCCAGGTTACATTTTTCTATGACTATAAATAGAAATCTTCCTCCTCCTTTGTAATACATCTCCTCTCTTGGTGGCCATCCTCTCTTCTAGGAGTAAAGCCTTGGAGCAAAACTCTGGTGGAGAGAGACTACTTGTAATGTGAGTGAGTAATAAAAGATGTTTTGTTAGTTTCTTCATATTGTCTCTTTTCAATTCTTGCATGCTTAGTTAACTTTGTTTGTTTTAATCGTCATAGAATTAATTAGCATGTTTCCCCCCTTAATATGCATGTTAGTCTAATAATGTGTGAGTAGTTTCATCCCCCTTTGGGGTGGAGATGATGTTATACATGTAATAAAGAATGGAAATGAATGCTTTATTTTGATATGTGTTTATAAATGTGAATGTATACTTGCTTGTTTAGAGTAGAACACTTTACTTGATGGGTTTTTCCACAACTATTAGATACCTCCCATACTTGTTTATGTTTTGAAATAACCAACTTGTGTATGTAAATGTTAATCAACTAGATAGTGATTGGATTGATAGGTTTTGCCATAATCATTAAACACTTCCTATACATGAAAACACTTCTTACATTTGTGCCTATTGAATGCATTCTTCCCCCATCATGTTGCATGTGTGCACTCACTCCACCCCTTAGTGGTCTCTCTTCCTGATTTCCAGCTTCCTTTTAGTAGTCACTTAGTTTAGTTTTATTTCATCTCATGCTTTCATCTTCTTTGATTGTTCCGTGCTAGTTTAGTTTAGTGTAATCAAATCCTTCTTCCTCTTTCCGCCACTTGATTTCGTTAAAACCATAATATACTCACCCCCCGAGGATTGACCCGTATTTGCCGCGTCTTCAACGACGTCGTGCATTTGCGGTATTTTAAACGATTTAAACAATACCAAACTCTCATTTAGAAGTAAAGGAGATGTGGAGTATTTCAACCCCACAACCAAAAAATCATTCTCCAATGTCGAACTAAACTACATGTATCAATTTATCATATAAATAAAAACATGGTAAAATGTTCACTTTAACCTGTACTCCACCCCCATTCAATTGGTCATTCTAACCAAACCTCACAAACAAAAACAGATTATCAAAATAAAAAAAATCCAACCAAATAACAAAAAGATAAACACCTTAAAAGAAGATTCTAAAACGGAAACCATTTCTCAATTCCACTATTACTTCTAATCCTATTCTCAATCACCAAGTCAACATTCCCATGTAACATAAAACAAAAGGAAGCCAACTTCTGTTCGTATTCGTATTTCCATTAACCCCTAATTCGAAAACAAACACAAGTATTCAAATCCCCAATCATATAAATCCAAAAAAAAATCCTAATTTTTTATAACATTTTAAAGGATGTATAGACATCGGCTATACAACAACCGACACTTATACATAACTATAGTCGTCGGTTGTAGAATAACCAACGTCTATAGTTATGTATAGACGTCAGCCTCCCTTACACCCGACGTATATACCTAAAGACGTCGTGTTTACGGGAGACCGACGTATATTTGGCGATGTATATTCCCTATTATGCACTAGTGCGACTAGATAAACTAATTATGCCTCTTAAGTTTATACCATCCATGTATGGTATGTGCACATGAACTGTTGTTGGTAAGCGAAATACCTGAAACTCATGATAGCTACTGATGGTTTGGCCTTCGTGAATATCACTTTATTTGAATTTTTATTTATGTTTACATTTTAAGTTAGGTTATTCTTTCTAATTTAGTCATGTTTACATTATATTTGAAAAATTATGGTGTGTTCCTTTGTTTGAATTTCAATTAGCCGAGCACAAGTCGAATTTATATATACCTAAGAATTTAACAAGCCGCACTGGAGCTTATGTAAAATGGATTACATTCAAGCTCATGTAACAGGGATGTAGAAAAATGTTGACATTGTTGAAAGGAATCAAGTCTTCTGAGTTCACGGCCCTCTTATTTATGGATATAATTATTTGTAACTAGTAATCATAATCTCGACGAAACCTCTTTTGAATAACATCGACCTCCGTCTGAGAAATCCGAAAACCCTTAGCGAGCACCCTATCATCGATGTACATACGGTTCTACCCTAAACACAGTGGGAGCTATCCTGACCAAGCCAGGTTCTTGGCTATTGAAACCAGCAATAGCAACCACAGGGATCCTCTCGATCAATGTTCATTTAAAACTGAAGTATGTTGATAATGTCAAGAAGGTGTGTGGCTAAGTCCTCCCAACAACATGGGGATTTCCGTCCCTCGAGAGTGATAATGTGGTGGGAAAATGCCTTAGGGGCGTAGTCCACCTGTCCTCCGGAAATGTCGAGGGTGTTGAGCCCCGACAGCCGGGTAACGTCGAGAGGAGTTATGACGTAGCCAAGTTGGTTCAGGACGGAAGGACAAATTGCCCCTCTGTTAATGAAATTGTCGACCGATCTTCACGACATTGCATGGAAATCTGTTCACCCCAACTACAAAATGCATTGGCACATATTAATATATCAAAACTAATGTTTACATGTCTGTTCGGATTATGTGAGTCGCATGTCAAAAGACGTACCGAGGAATCTAAATCAGCAACAAAGATGTCTTGGAGGGGGTTGGGATCAATTGCAAGTGTTCCAATGAAGTCCAGAGCTAGAGGACAAGTAGTGGAGCATAACTAGAATTCATTGGGGGACAATCAAGTTTCCAAGATTACTTTGATTGTTTGGAAGAAATTCTTCATTAATATAAGGGTTAAAAGTTAAAAAAAGGATTCGTAACGCATGTCTGTAGAAAATGTGTGAAATGTGATGCAACGCCCAGAAGCATGTATTTCCCTACATCTCCTTGGGTTTTGTTCTCTTCTTACCTCCTCTCAGGGGCACAAAACCGGGTCAATTTATCCATAGGCCACCCACTATCCTCCTGAATATAGGGGTGTAAGCAAAGTGGGGTGGGTTTTACCCCACTACTACCTACTCCGTCGAATTTAAGTGGGTAAGCGGGGTGGGGTTAAAAATAAAATTACTAATCGCCCCGCCTAAGGGTGGACTAGGCGGGACAAGTTTGGTGGGTTATTCTTTGATTAAAGTTAATTAATACAAAAAATCAATCTATTTTCCTTAACATTTTCCATTTTGTTGAAAGGTAGATACGAAAAATAAAGAAACAAAATATGTTTTTAAAGCTATTACAAAAAGATCAAAGCTAATATAAAAAAATCAAAGTTAAATACAAAAAATTAAGCAAAATACAAGGGTTATACGGGTCATGGATTATGTGAGGCGGGTTGCGATTATTATGCGGGTTGTACGGGTGGTAGGTTGGCGGGTAGCATTTTTTCCGCAACCCTTGTTAGGCGGGAGGGGGCGGGTCCATTTATAGCCTTACCCAAAACACCCCAAAAAATCACTCTTTCTCTCTCTGCTACGTTATCGAGTTTTTATCCACCAAACACTAAACTCTCTTCTTAACCCTCCTCAATTTTTCAATGCTCTATTTCTCCACGTCATTTCTTTTCACATCTATTTTTATTCTTTCATTTACTATATATTTTGAAGGATTCTAATTTTATTAACGTAAATAAAAATAGTAAAGATTAACAGAGAATTTAATTTAGATAAATGTAAGGTAATATTAACAAAAATTATGATTAACATAAATCAAATTTTAGCATAAATGAATACTAAAAAAATTTTAAAAAATTTAAACATAAAATAAAACGGGAGCAGAAATCGGGGCCCGATTTGAGGGCACTCATAATGGAAGCGCTTGGCTTGATTAAGTAGAAAATCTCACCTTAAGCCTCTGAAGCTCCTCCGTGATAATCCTAAACCCCTTAGCTAAAACCTCATCATCAATGGGAGGCCTCGTTCCAAACAAAGACGACGCGATATAATTCAAGCCAGGAAGTTGTCTATTTAAATAAGCGAGCACGACCGCGGGTGTCCCCCAACGTTCAAGTGGAAATGCAGTTCAGCCAAAGGTCGTTAAGGACCTTCGCAAAGGTGTGATTGCCTATAACAAAGCCAGTGTAGAGGGAGCCTTTGGTGACAGTGAGGATCTCAGACGCTCGAGGGTGGTAGTGCGGTGGGAAGATGGCTCCCGGGGAGTAGACTATGCGTGCGCCAGAGATGCCAAGGTCTTCAGACCTCCGAGGGTCTGGACGTTTAAGGGATATATGATGTATCCCTGTGGGCTTGGGATAGGAAGAAGGCTACCTAGTTGATCGAGAAGTAATTGACTGTGGCAGTTGCCGGATCCTTGCATTGATATCCGTTCACGTGGACTGTAAGAATGCATCAAGTTTCAAAAATGGGTTAAGAATTCTAGTGCTAGGGATTGTAAATGTTATACATGAATTGATGAATTCCCACCATTCAGAAGAAAAGAAAAATACGATTGAAGTTTTACATCACAAAACATAAGTAAGTATATTCCAACTAATAGCCGGATTGCTGAGTTCAAGCCCCACTTTTGACATCTCATTATCCATAGTTAAAATTAGTAAAATTAATAAGATGAAAATTTTGTTATCAAGATTATTTCCGATTCTCGGTTGAATTCTTTTAATTGTAACATTCAATCTTTAATCATAATGAAATTACTTCAATTTATCTAAGCTCTTTCAATTATACATTGACCCCATCGTTAAGTTAGCCATTTTATCAATTCGATATACTATGGGTATCATCACATATTTCTGTATGTTTGTCGTGTTTCTTCATACGGAGGGATAATTATTCAATATTCTTTCTCAACTGTCTCTTTAAAAATTCCTAAAACTAGCTCATAAAGGAGAACCCTTAAGCCTATTGACATGAATTAAACGTTTACAATATTGCACCAATTTAGCCAATTATAGAAGAGAGTGTTGGGATTCTAATCACTAAATCCCCCGAGTTGGTCACTTAGGAATGTCCTCGAACACCTATCGGGCACATGATTGACATCATATTATGCAAATAATTGTGTCTTATATCCTTTATTTTTAGCCTAAGCAATGCTATGTAACTGAGTCACCAAAATCCAAACTCGATCAGAGGCATCCAGACCGCCAATTGGCGGTCCAAATGACTCCAAATAGTTCATGGTTTAGTCCGGTGTTCGATTATGTTATTTTATGTCCATTTATACTATGCGTTTAGTCCCATACCGGGAGATTGTCCCCGGTTACTTTTTTATGACTATAAATAGAACTCTTTCTCCTCCATTGTATTTACCCATTGCTTGGTGGTATTCTTTCTACTTAGAGTAAACATTGGAGCGAAACTCAAGTGGAGAAGAATGCTACTTGTAATGTGAGTCATATAAATAAAATATTTTTTCTTAGTTTGTTTTAATGTTTTCTTCTCTTTTAATTCTTGCATGCTTAGTTTAATTTCATTTTGTCTTCTTTTCTTAATGAGTAGTGAGTAGTTGCATCCCCTTTTGGGGGTGAAGAGGATGTACATATATTGTGAAGTTTGGATGTTTGATGAATTTTTGATTGTGTAGACTTGCATGTTTATATGTTCATCGGGGGTGTTTTAATCATCTACATGTTGGGGGATTTTTGATGAGTTTTGCCATAAGATTTAGACACTTCCGATGCTTAGTTTTCTCATGTTCATTGAGTGAAATTTCCTGTTGAATATGATACATGTTAGTTATGTGTTTGTATTTGTGTTTGCTTGCTTGATTGATTGAAAAAACTTTGTTTTCATGGGTTGTGCCATAAGATTTAGACACCTCCAATGCTTAGCTTTGTTCTTTACATGAGTTCATAGTTTTTGATGAGTCTTGCCATATCTTTAAGCACTTCTCATGTTGAGTCTAGTCTTATGCTAATCAAGTAGTAATCGTCATTACGTTGTGTGAATGGATTAAGTTTTGCCACATCTTTAGACACTTCCTATGCATGAAGACACACACATGACACACATATATACATGCATCATTCATCACTTATTTCACTTCATATGAGCACACACTCCACCCCTTAGGGGTTTCCATTCCTGAATTCGAGTTTGTTGTCTTAATTAGTTTAGTTTTATTGTTGCGTGCTTTCATTTCGTTGTCTGTGCTTACTAGTTTAGTTTAGTGTAGTTTAGCGTAATCAACTTCTTCTCCCCTCTTTTCCCACTTTCTTTCGAATGAACCAGAGTCGACAAACCTCCATGTAGATCGACCCATATTTGTCACGTCTTCACCGACGTCGTGCACTTACAGTATTTAAAATGAACACATCAGTATGCTCCATGTTTAAGCTTCAACAACTTGACGAGGATTCAGTCCGGTGGAGGATGATTTCTTTCGTGTTAAAGGATAACATGAAGAAATGGATGTACAACCTCCCGACTATCTCAATGCGGTCTTGGGAAGACATCATGACCGTTTCTCTAAAATGATTCTTCCCTCAAACGACGACTCAACAGATACGACACCAGATACATCAAATGTTCCAGACTGAGGCCGAATCATTTCATGTTTTTTTGAGAGGATTATGGATCTTCTCCTGTAGTGTCCTCATCATGGATTTGAGCTATGGCAGTTGTGCCAGATCGTTTATGAGGGTCTCAACTACAACACCCGCACATTGTTGTAGTCGATGTGTCAGAGTGATTTCCAAATGAAACTCATCGATGAGGCGTGTGCCACTTTTGAATTAATGATTGAATGTACCTTTGAGTGGGACACCATGAGAGAGCCACCAGCCGCCAGGTCTTCTGGTCGAGCTGAAACATATAAAGTTGAGTCAACTATCGCGTCTGAGGCAAAAATGGCTGCTCTCATGTGTAGGATTGAGAGTTTTGAGTTGGACCAAGTTCCTGTAACTCAGGTCGCTACTCCCGCGTGTAGTAGGTGTAGGCTTATGGGACATAATGACTTGGAATATGCTTACGCTCCAAGTGATAGTGAGCATGCAAATGCGATGTATCAACAGAGACCTTGTAACGACCCGTAGAGTCACTCCTACAACCCGGGATGGCGAAACCACCCCAAATTTTCTTGGGGGCCTAGTGGGGGGCACGGTCAGAGCTCGCACGCTCAACCACAACCTCCACCTTATCACCCTCCATGCTCATCGGCGACTTACCAACCCCACATCAAAGGTCTCAGCCTCATACTCACCAACCTACTCTGGCCTCCTTTTGGGTTATTCTAGTTAGACTCTACCCAGCGGGTTGACCTTAAGGACCCCTCTCCTAACCAATCCCTTCAAGTGTTCATGCAGAGCATGCAAAGTTCATTTAAAACTTTGGAGATGCAAGTCATCCAATTGGCTCATCATCTCAATGAACGCGAGAATGAATAATTTCCAAGTCAACCCGAGGTGAATCCCCGGGGTACCCATTCTCAAGGAAGGCCACAAGTGCCTCATGCTACATATGAACATACCGATGATGTTAATGTGATTCATACTTTGAGGTCTGGTAAGGAGGTGGACAACCAAAATGGGTTGCCTTCCTTGCAATCACCATCTCTTGGTGTCACCAGACATGCGGTGATACCCACATCTATGAGGGAGCCGGATCCTGAGGTTCCCTCAACAAATACTTCCAAGAAGGAGCTTGATGCTGAGGTTCCTTCCACATTTATTTCGACAATGGGGCCGAACCCTGAGATCCTCTTGTCGCATATTGTGTCGAAGGAATCAGAATCTGAGGTCCCCACTCATGTTTCTATGGACCAGAATTCTGAGGTTCCTTCGAAAGACCCTTATGTCCCGAAGGCATCATTCCCTGAGCGCCTTAAAAAGAAAACTTCAGATCAGCATGACAAGATGCTTGATATCTTTCGGCAAGTCAAGGTGAACATTCATCTGTTGGAGGTGATTAATCAAATGTCACCTTATGCCAAGATTCTCAAGGACTTATGCACCAAGAAGAGAAAAACTCATGTTCCCAAGAAAGATTTTCTTGAGGCTAACATGAGTTCATTGTTGGCACAACCCACCTAAGTCAAATACAAGGACCCTGATTGTCGTACTATCTCTTGTGTGATTGGTGATGTGGCCATAGATCGAGCTTTATTGGACCTAGGTGCATCTGTCAATCTTTTGTCGTATTCTATCTACATCCACCTTGGTCTTGGAGACTTCAAATAAACAAAACCACTCTTCAGCAAACTGATAGGTCATTGAAGAAACGGAGGAGCGTGGTGGAAGATGTCCTAATCAAAGTGGGTGAGTTCATTTATCCAGTCGATTTCTTTGTTTTAGATACTGAACCTGTGCCAAACCCACTTGGACAATTTCCTGTTATTTTGGGGTGACCATTTTTAACGACTTCCAATGTCTGATCAATTGTCGTAATGGTCTTATGCGCTTGACTTATGGTAGTTAATGTGCTGATTTCCTCATCTTCACCATCGGGAATAAGTCAAGCGCCTTCGATAACCCTGTCGAGGTCAATCTTATCCAGACATGGATGAGAACGAAGTTGAAGGCACCTTCAAGTATTTCAGAGAATTGTTCGATAAAGATCCTGATGGTGGTGAAGATGTTTCACTTGGGCAGGTACATGAAGGTGCCTTATCTTGTGATCATGGGGCATTTGAGCCACAAGATACCATTTTTGTGGCCTCTGAGCTACCTGCTCTTCACTCTATATCTATTGAGGACCCCATGTGGGTTAAGAATCAACCACCTGATACCCTACATTTCAAACAACCAGACATAGATTCACCTCTCATTCATGTCTCCTATTGTTCTCATTCTCAATAGGCATCAAACAACCACAATGCTTATACGGGTGTCAAGTGGTCAAACAATTCTGTTTCAGGACTTCGTCATCTGGGTAATAAGTCCATGGTGTCACATTGTGTGGATGAAATGATTCTGGTGCACTGAAATATCGGTTGGAGGGTATACATTGATGACCCTCATCTCTGTCGTGGAGTGGAAACATCTTTGTTTCCATTTCCTTCCACTGACCCTGGTTTTGAGAGGCATGAAGTATCATCCTTGGTTCATAAAACTCTTAACAATCCTCCTGTTTCTTATGTTGCGAGCCCATGTAGTTGCATTTCTGGCTCGAGAGATGGCGGGTAGCCATTTGATGTCCATTGACAAATGAAAATGGGAGCTCATTGTTGTACATAGTTATATTTGAAGGGGAAAAAGACTCCAAGAGTGAGCATTCATTGTTGTGGGCCCCTACCCTTGTGTATTTAGGCACATTTCTTTCACGTATTTGTATGCCTTCTTTAGTATTTCTTGGGGTTTGAGGGGAATTCAGATATGGGTCCATCAACATAACCATGAACTTCCCTTTGTGCTTCACGCTGGTGAGATCTTTTTTTTCATGCATAAATACATGTAGTATGATGCTCACATTCATTGAGGACAATACATGAAGTAAGTGTGGGGGTATTTTACGTGTGTACATAGTCGAGTCTTTCTCCTTTTGTTTTTGTTTTCTTTTGTGTGCATTGTTAGGATCATGTTAGTGTGTTGCATTTAATATCTATATATTTGTTTGTCATGATCCTTGGGTGACTTGTCTTCTTTTGCTTGTCTAGTGCTTTAAATTTTGTCATTTCTTTCAAAATTTTCATGTGTTTGCGAAAGAAAATATTTTGTAGGTTTTACGTGTGTTTAGCATGTGCGAAACCATTAAGAGGCAAAGTAAAAGAAAGCTCCCAAAATTGACTTGAACTTGATGCATTAGGATATCTACTACACCGACTTTAGGTATTATCTAGTCATTAGGATGCACCCTGGTTTTCCCTCGGGGGAGAGTAATCATAGGGTTTCAGTACTCAAATAAACAAAGATGTCCACCTTGAATGCAGTGAGTCGAATAATTCGTGTCTATTAATATAAGGAAGTTTGTCGTAGTCAGTGACCTTTAAACTCCTTTTGTGAAACCGTAGGTGTATGGATTTTGGTTCATGTGTAGATAAGAAATAAGTGAGTATGTGTTCTCTCTTCTCGCACGGCTCGTACCACTCGGGAAATTAGGTCTGAGAGGACTTAGTGTCTGGTGCTTTCGAGTCATTTGACTTGTGATGCACCGATTGAACTCTCGTTACACAGGTGGTAGGGATCGCCCTATGTGGAGATGTGAGGAAAGATGTACGTGATAGTTTAAATCCTCATAGGCAATGGTGCACGAAACCTGATCCTAGGAGAATCAAACACCAACTAGACAAAAATAAAATGAAAAAAAGACCAAAAAGAAAAAAATGGTAATGCAAATAAGAACGTTAATGGACTTTACACTTTGTATCACTTCAGGATGTTAAAGTTGTCAATGTCTGTCACTTAAGTCCTTAACTAACTTTCACGAATGGTTCATTAGGCAAGGTGTGTGGACTAAATACCTATATAAAGTCGGCCCGTAGGGTTGCTGTGTCCAATGATCGACAAAAATAGGTCCAACAAGTCATGTTGCTAGATTGAATAATGCATCACTGTTCGGATTTTGTGGGTATAACCTCTGAAAACCCTTAGGAGACAACTCTTCTCCTCCTTGGCGACAAGGAAGTTTAATAGCTTGTTGCACATGCTAAGTGCAACCGTGATTCCTACAAAAGTGAGTTAGGATTTCCCTGTTTTATGGATGATTTTTCCTTTCTTTCATTTTTCTCTTTCTTTGTTTTGCTCGGGACTAGCAAAAGTTATGTGTGGGGTATTTGATTGACATCACATCATGTAAATAATTGTGTCTTATTTCATTTATTTTTAGCCTAAGCAATGCTACGTTGAGTTTTATGTTTAAGTTTCAGTAATAAACATGTTTGAGAAGAAGAGACTCAAAAAGAACTTAAAACCAAGGAAACGAACTAAGTTGCAAGACTTATGGACTGAGATGCAAAAGAGAATGACCCGGCTGTAAAACCAAAAAGACCAATGAGCCAATCAAGAAGCTACAAATCATCATGAAGAGTATTTTGGCAATTAGATTCGGGCCTAACCATCAACAACAAAATCAGATTCATCAAACTTCAAGAAATCAAGCAAGAATCGAGCCACAGAAATCCAGACTCGATCAGAGGCATCCAGACCGCCAATTGGCGGTCCATATGACTCCAAATGGTTCATGGTTTAGTCGGGTGTTCGATTATGTTGTTTTTGAAGGGAATGTGTTCTAAAAGTTTTACTTTTAAATGTCAATTATTATGAATTGAATGAGAAATCATTTTGTTCATTGTTTATGTTATTCGTCTTTTAGAAGTGTTAAGGAAGAGACTCTTGGTCCTTAACCGTAGAGCTCTAAAAGATATTGGTTTACATAAAACAAAAGATATTCGCAATCATGGTAACTAACATGGAACATTAATTACCGAGTTAAGATTGTCGTGTTGGTCATAGATCATTGTAGCTCTACAAGTGAGTGACAACACAGGTATGCAAAAGAGGAAAATATTACTTTTGTATACTGAATAGACCTAATAAGTAAAATATTATAGAAATGTGTTTCTGTGTCATTAATATTTTACTGTGTCTTTGGTCCTTTGATATGAGACTTATATCTAATCACTTAAGGAATACTTAATTAGATCAGTGTCTTGAACTATCGATCAGTGTAGTGTAAAGGCATTGGTTGGTTAAATACTACTTTTGTTGGAGAAGGTAGTTAGTCAAAAGACTATCATTGCCCCTCTTAATTAAGTGATGATATTAGTGGGCCCCTTGATAAAGCAAAGTTATAATGTGCACAATGTGATTTGAGTTAAGTCACATATTTATAACTAGCTTAAAGAGATCAAGAAATGAATACTAAGACAAAGATGACACAATACTACTTTGTGTGTATACTTAATATCATGAGGCAAGGAACGGACACAAGTGGTGCACGCCATCACTAAATGGATCGGGTTTTGGTTCGAGTGGAATTAAGACATCTAACTAATTGGGAGCTATAATGTGTAGCTAGATACCGCTTATATCTTGTGATATTAAGCCTTTAATATCACTGCCAACTTAGTTTAGATCCTCCCATAGGTCACACCACAAAACTGGGAAACAAGAAAAGGGGATTTTGAGTTCATAAGGATGTGTCGGGTTTCATGTAGAAAATATGACTTATGGGGTGAACGAGCAAAATCAGAGTTATGTTGTGATTAATAACATAATTAGAATCTAAATTAAATTCATATGTGATGTAAATATTATGGGGTGTAATGATTGATCATTACATAGGATAATATGTTACATAAGTTGTGAATTTACTACAAATCCCGAAATGTCAAATTTTGTAGGGGTTAAACCGAAATTTGACAAGTCTGCAAAACAGTGCTCAAACGGTCGACCGGTTAGCAGTAAACGGTCGACCGGTAGGGCACGGTCGACCGGACATGTCTCGACCGATAACAGGGAATTTTCATCTGTTCGAACGGTCGACCGAAAGTGATCGGTCGGTCGACCGAACATTGCGATGGAATAGTTCCTGTTACGAACGGTCGACCGAGCTATTGAACGGTCGACCGAAACTGGTTCGAGCGGTCGACCGAACCTCCAAAAACAGTCGACCGGTCCAGACGGTTTATGCAGAATTAATTTAAGAATTAATTAGATCATGCATGGAATTGGTCCATAATTGATTTAATTTGTGGCTAATATTATTTATTAATAAATAATGGATGGTTAGATGAAATTTTGCATGAAATCATGGGCAAGAGGTTGCACATGAATAGGTAATTTGGAGAGAACCTATAAATAGAGGTTATCTCATTGCCTTCCTACATCTTAATTAATATTGTTTTTCATGCAAAATCTTTCTCCTTAATTCTCCACGAAATTTCCACAAATTCTTAAGTTTAGTTTAGTTCTTAAGAGATCATCTTCTCAAGGGAATTAAAGAGGGGTTAGTAATTGGATTCTAAACCCTATCGGAGATTGAGAGACTAGCTTCCCTCTCTCCGATCTTGTTTAGAGTTTGGTGAATACTCGGAGGCATCCGGCGCAGCGAGGAGCATCCCCAACATCTCCGAATCTTCAAGAAGTTTTAGAGAACTTCTAGGTATGAATTTCGGAGCCCTTGTTTGTTTTAATAGAGTTTTGAAACTAGATGTTAAAACAAACCGATGCATGCATGAAATAAATCAAAGAAAATTGTAATTGATCCTTATTATACATAAAAATTTCGAAAATATATATGTATAATTAAACATGAAATCCTACAGTTTTATGTCCATTTATAGTATGTGTTTAGTCCCACATGGGGGATTGTCCTCGATTACCTTTTTCTATGACTATAAATAGAACTCTTCCTCCTCCTTTGTAAACATCTCATCTCTTGGTGGTCATTCTCTCTACTAGGAGCAAAGCCTTGGAGCAAAACTCTGGTGGAGAGATGCTACTTGTAAAGTGAGTGAGCAATAAAGAATGTTTTGTTTGTTCTTTGTTGTTTCTTTTAGTTCTTGCATGCTTAGTTAAATTTGTTTGTTTTAATCTTCGTAGAATTAATTAGCATGTTTTCTTTCCTTAATATGAATGTTAGCTTAATAATGTGTGTAGTTCCATTCCCCTTTGGGGGTGGAGATGATGTACATATATGTTGTGAAGTTTGGATGTTTGACGAACTTTTTGATTGTGTAGACTTACATGTTTGTATGTTCATTCAGGGTATTTTAATCATCTACATGTTGGGGGATTTTTGATGGGTTTTTCCATAAGATTTAGATATTTCACATGCTTAGTTTCCTCATGTTTATTGACTGAAATTTCCTGTTGAATATGCTACATGTTAGTTATGTGTTTGTATTTTGTGTTTGCTTGATTGATTGAAGAAATTTTGTTTTGATAGATTTTGCCATAACATTTAAACACTTCCCATGCTTAGCTTTGTTCTTAACATGAGTTCCTGGTTTTTGATGAGTCTTGCCATAACATTTAGACATCTCTCATGCTGAGCCTAGTCTTATGCTAATCAAGTAGTAATTGCCGATACGTTGTGTGAAAGGAATGATAGGTTTTGTCACATCTTTAGGCACTTCCTATGCATGAAGACACACACATGACATGCACACATACATGCTTGCATACGTCATTCATCACTTATTTCGCTTCATATGTGCACACACTCCACCCCTTAGGGGTTTCCATTCCTGATTTCCAGCTTGCTTTTATTAGTCACTTAGTTTAATTTTGTTTCATCTCGTGCTTTCATATTCTTTGTTTGTTTCGTGCTAGTTTAGCGTAGTTTAGTTTAGTGTAATCAATCTTTTCTTCCCTCTTTTCCACTTGCCTTCGAATGAACCAGAGTCCACAAATCTCTCTGTGGATCGACCCGTGTTTGCCACGTTTTCACCATTGTCGTTCACTTGCAGTATTAAAATGATCACATCAGCACACCACAAACACGACCACCAATTTATGGAAACCACCAACAAACAATCCACACACCACATCCTTGGGGGTCTCCTCGGGTTTGTGTTGTGCCCGATAGGTGTTCTCAAATTTCTCCTCGGGTTTCTCCTTCTTAATCCGCCTCCAAACCGGAAGCAATACCAAGATTACAATAGAGAGCAATATGTCTCTCCAAACTCACAAGAAATCCTCTAGAGAATCTCCCCAACAATGGTGGCTAAAGAAAACCCTAATAAGATGTGTGAGTTGTGCTTTCCTCACCTAAAACAAGGAGTTAACTTCTATTTTTACTCTTCAGAAAATGTGCAGAAGCTGCTTGCAACGGTCGATCGGATTAAAGAAACGATTGACCAGAAATTCTCCACTCGTAGAATGGTTCGCTCCACCGTTCGACCTAAAATAACATAAGTGTTTTTGTGCTCCATCGGTCGACCGTTTTTCCACAACGGTCGACCTGGGCACTCCACCGTTCGACCTGTGGACTTCACCGTTCAACCTAAAATAACAGTGACAAATTCTACATAACAACGGTCAACAACTTCGCCACAAACGGTTGAACGTATGATTTTCCAAAATGGTTGAACGGTTATTGAATTTTCTGTACTTCTGAATTTTATATGGAATTGAAGACAATTCCAACAGAGAGATATACTCGTTGAAGAAGAATGATGGTAAAAGATGAGAACCAATTTGAGGATATTTTGGATATTAAAAATTATCAAGTGTCTTCCACATATTATATTGAAAAGTAAGTGTATTAATCAAATGCTCAAAGCAGATTTACACACGTTAGGTAGTCATTTTCTGGACATACTAGGTAAACATGTATCTGCAACGCAGATGTCTTGGAGAGGGCTGGGATCATATGCAAGGGTTTCAATCAAGGCCACGGGCCAGAAAATGACTATTAGCCTTCAATGACCATAAACCATTTTGTAGTGCATAAGTTGTATGGTCACTTTCTTCACACGACACTTCTATATTTATAGGAAAAACTTCTCAACCAGTACCATCTAAGATAGTTTTAATTAACAAAGAGTTACGAAACTTTTTTTTTCAAAGTTAGTTATGACACTTTGTTCTTGAGTTGGTCCTGAAGCACTAGCTTGTTGGTAGGTCATGGGATCATGCCCCTACCCAGGGGAGGACCTAGGCGTGGGCACGCATACACAAGTGCCCACTCCAGGGATTTGAAGTTAATGTATGATATTAAACAAAATCAATGTGTGCCCACACTACCAATCAAACACAATATATCTTGTGAGTGTGATCAACTCACAACAAGGTAGAGAGCTAAACGTTATAAAACTCATCAAATATTTAGTGATGTTCGATGTGGGATTATTCTGAAATGTGTTATACACTTATACAAAGTCAAAATTAATTTTACATTACATGAGATGATATTATCTCCTTAACCCTAAAAATTAAAATCCCCCCCCCCCAAAATCCATCCAAAATCCCTCTCCACCTCCGCTCCACGCCACTCCACCTTCTCCACCCCTCCGCACTTCTCCACTCCACCGCCTCCACCCCACTCCACCTCTGCCCCTACCTACGGCTGCACGCCTCTACCTCTCCACGGCTCCACCTTCGCGCCTCTACCTCGCCACGACTCCACCTCTGTGCCTCTACCTCTCCATGACTCCACCTCCGCGGCACTGCGCCTCTACAGCTCTACCTCTCCGAGTTCAACCGCGGGTCAGCTGGTCAGGTACTCTCTCCCTTTGCCATTGGTGGAACGAGTGGTGGTGGACCTCGTCCCCCCAACCAAGTCCCTAGTGGTCCCCTCTGTTGGTGTGTGGGACGATACTCGTCTAGCCAGCAAAGACTGAAGGTGTGTGGGACGGCGAGAGCTTGCTCTCTAGTTTTGCCTTTGATCTGTGGGGTTCCTATGAATGTGTAAGATCTATCCTCTTTCTTGAATTGCATCTTCTACTTGATTTAGTTTTTAAATACCACCTTGGGAATCCTGTCGCGGGGCAGAGAATTTGCAGCAAAAGCAATATGCGCGCATTTACTGTTCTTGAGCGTTTATGGCAGTTGGATTGGATTCACGGGCTTTTTGCCCATTTTCAAACTGGCTTCCATCGCTCTCAATATCTGGAGCAATCATGGGATGGTTCGGTCGTACTTTCGACACGCCAGTAAGCCTTTTGAGCTCGTTTTTATCCTGGTTTCTCTTATAGGAAAATAGTTGTATTTGAGCTAAGCCAATTCATCTAGGAGATGGTTTTTCCTAGTTCACCCCAACTAGGTTTTTTCACCTAGCTTAGCTAGCCTTTATGGCATGTTATTAGGGTCGCACCTGTTTAGCTCAGTCTCGAGCAAACAATTTTTGTAACTGTTGTTCAGCATTTATGAAAATGGTGTGACTTGGGGGGGTGTGGAATCCCTAAATTGGAGACGTGTGTTCGTGATATAAGATTCAATCTATAATTTGGGGATTTGAAAAGTTTAATAGAACTTGGTTCAAAAGAAGAAGAAATTAATATTTTTTGTTGGTTTTCTTGTTGATTACTTGTCATTGGTTTTGCCAATTGCAACTGCAACAATTGAGAGAATGTTTTCGGCCATGAATGTCCTGAAAAATAGATTACGAAACCAAATGAGAGATGAATGGGTCAATGATGCTCTCGTTACGTACATCGAACGAGAGATTTTCGATACAATTGGTGATGAAGTTATAATGAAAAAATTTCAAAGCATAAAATCTCATAGGATTACCTAGTAACAAACATGATTGAAGTTAATATAATTTTTTTAAATTATTATATTATTTTTGGGTTGATATATTTTTAAAGGATACCCACCCTTCAATATCGTTCTGGGTCCGCCCCTACCTCTGATAATATGTGGTCTTTTAGTAGTTAGGGATGTGCGATAAATTTGTCTACTTAATTAATAAAATGATATAAACATATTCAGAAAAATATAGCCTTACTAATTTGCCTACTGGAGTCTGAAAATGCAAGCCCTAACCTAACACATATCCTTACGAACCCCTCTCTATATGCCACTGCCCAACTGGAACCGGCAAAATATGATCCTTATAAAAGTCAATACAAAATTAATATCCTAGACAAAATATAGATATGGGCACGGTTCCAATATATTTTCTCAAAAAAGGGTCCCTAAATATTTCACTTTCGGTTAATTTTAGGCATGGTCGGAAGAAAGTGCTTACGTTTTTCTCATGCTTGAAAAGAAAATGAAATATAATCTTGCTTTTATGTGATTGACGATTTCCGGTTTTTGGGGCGTAAAAACGTCGGAAGCATGAACGGACGGGCATTACACTTTCTCAAATGTTTTACTATACCACAACAATGGTTTTGATGGATATCCAAAGGGGCCTCAGTTTTAACAAAGTAAAAGATTGCCCCATGTATTGTTTTAGATGGAAAGAGAAAACAAGAGAAAATCACACTAAAGTACTAAACCTATATATTTAAGCCTTTGCATTTTCAAAATCTCAATTTTAAATAATTAGGAACAACTTTTAAGTTGTATGTAGTTGGGTTTCCTATCTTTTAGATATTTTTGAAATGGAAATGAGGGTATCAGTGACTTATAGTCATCTTGATTATAGTACATTGTTTTTACCTACTTCCAATTAGATATATTTTGTGAAATTTTGTGGATTACATCTATCATGCATAAGAACCATGTGGAAAAAAAATAATCAAACGAGATGTGACTTGTAGAGATATCTCAACTTATCCTCATGAATTAAACAGTTGATTGGTTTAACCAACGTTTTGATTTATAGATAGGAAACATGAAAATCAAGTGTTGGTAAAAGAAAGGTCTCACGAGTATTGACCTAGCTCGTTTTATTCATTGATGGTATTTAACCACCTACATAAGTATTACTTAGTAATGATCGAACCGCAGATGGTTCATACAATACTAGTAGTGATCAAACCTATCCCTAAGTCTATCGACATCCTCTGTGGTAATTCGGAAACCCTTGGCAATAACCTTATCGTCGATGGGATGTTTAGGTCCAAAAATAGTTTCAATTGCATAGTTAGTACCCGCAAGTTGGCTGTTGTAACCGGCGAAGATGCTGGCGGGCGTATTTCCAACGTTCAGAGCGAAGCGGATTAATCCAATGGGGATCACCATGGTGTCGAACTTGTGGAGGATCTTTGCGAAGGTGCGCGGCCGCCCTTTTATGTTTAAGACGAAGCCGAAGTAGAGATTGCCCGTTAAGCATGTGACTAGCGCCGTTGCTCGGGACTGGTAGAGAGGTGGAACAACAGCCCCAGGGGCGAACTGCACGAAGTCACCGGAAACACCAAGGGTGTTCAGCCCTGGTACTTCTTTAACGCTGGTAGACTTCACGGATAGGCCGTAGTAGTTCGGGGGGTCCAGGGGTTTACTTCTTTGTACGAAATCTTCCACCGTCGCGTCCTTGGGGTCCTTGCATGCATATCCATTCACAAAAACTGTATGCCAACATACAAATCTTTCTTGTCAAATTGTAATCCAATGATGGAAACTAAATAGGACATATCATGTGTGGTTGTTAGTCAAAATTATAATATATGGGGATTAACTTGGAAATACCATACCTAGTAGGATATATGGGGATTAAATCTTTTGAAGGCTTCTTTAGTGAGAATTTGCTTAGCTCATTTATAAACAACTGATTGGTTAAGCGTAAGTAAGACTTTTCCCCGCGCTGGTGGTACAAGCTTTATCTTATTGTATATCATATGCCCATATTTCTTTATTTAAGCCGAAAGCCTGTGATTGAATACAGGGGGACTGAGTATAGGCCTGCAAAAGTAACCTTGCCGGGAAAATAACTCCTCACCACTATCTTTCATTACTATTTAGACATGAAAGAAGTTTCGATATTTAAGGAAATTTCATAACAAAAAATATTATTAAAGTAGATCAAGTTTGGAAAATTCGAAATGGTCATATTAGGAAAGAGAAATGCCTTTTTATGATGAGAAGATATCCAATATCTTTTGAAAGGACACTGTTTGACATTCATTTGTTAATGTTCAAAAGAAATTCCTAACTAATAGAAACTGATCAACATTAGTTAATGTATGATCGAAAAACAATGTCCATTTTCAATTATGAGGAGCTTTTTGTTTGCCATACATACAGACCTGGTGAATGGTAATCGGCAACGCAGATGTCTTGAAGTGGGCTGGGATCAAAAGCAAGTGCTCCACAGAAAACAGAGGCCGAGAGGACAAATACAAGAATGCAACCAGAGGCCATACTGAAGTGCCTTGTCCAAAAGACGTATGTCGCTTGGTTAAGTTGAAGCGAAGCAAAGAAAACTTCTCTATATATAGGGTGAAGTTAAAGATTGAGTTAAGCATATCTAATGACTTCTCCACCATTTATGGCCTATTTGGATAGCCCAGAATTGAGAATACCACGGATTCTGAGGGAAACTATATTATTCAGAAAAATATAGTTTTCAATTCTACATAAGTGTTTGGAACTTTGGATCATCATGAATAATACATTATGAATCTACGGTAATTTATTTTTCGTCTCAAATATGTTATCTCTCTTGTTACTTCTTTGTTTCTTATGACACATTTGATTTGACAAAAAATATGTTTCTAGCCACACACTTTATTACATTTGATAATGTATTTTCAAAAGTAAATTTGACATTCTATGCCTAAAGTGATCCAACTTCTAGAAAAAAAAACCCCACTTTGACATTCTCTGAAAAAGATGTTTATCTCTCAACTTCTTCCCAAAATACTCATGTCTAAACCGTGGGACCACTAACATCCTCTGAATCTCTATGTCTCGATATTTGAAATTGTTCTAAAAATCGATCTGGATGCATAACATTGATACACCCTCTACACGATGAGCTCGATATGAACTCAATAGTGACTCGATAATTTAGTTGACCCACAATGACACAATTACTGAGAAAGTTTTCGACGGTTTGATTTCCTTCCCTCCAAACGTCACGTCAGTAAATAAGAGCGAAGCACGAAAATTGCACAATGGTGGTACGATGTGACCTCGGTATGATGAAGCAAGAGAGTCATCTTTGTTTGGATAGATGAGCTCGATATGCACTCGATAGTTTACTCGACCAACAACGACACGATTATTGAAGATGTTTTCTTCGTTTCACTTACTTTATCATCAAACGTCAACTCAGCAATTAAGAGGGAAGCGTGAAAACTGTACCAATGTGTGGTTCGAGGTGACGCTATGTTGGGATCGATGAGCTTGATACATACTCGATCTAAGCTAGATAGGTTACGTGACTATCAATGACACTTTTTTTAGGATATTTTCGACGGTCGGGTTTTCTTTTGTTGAAACGTCTCGTCAGTTATGAACAAAGTGTGAAAAACCATACCAGTGGGTGACTTGATATGTGCACGATATGATGAAGAAAGAGAGTTCTCTATGTTGGGATCAATGAGCTTGATATGTACTCGACATGAGCTCAATAGTCAAGGGTATTTTCAACGATTCGTTTACATTCTCTCCAGACGTCACATCTGTCATCAGCATAGTATAAAAAATTCCCTTCTTTCGGCCTTACACCACTACACTTCTCTTGTCAAGGTCTTCTTCTAGTTCCAGAATGATGCACAACTACGACATTGTCGAGGTCTCACCCATCGAAGACATCCCCGTTCTGTGCGGTTACGCCGCACGACAGGTGTGTGTCGGGTCCTCAACCAGGCCAGTGCAAGTGACCTAGCATTGCGGGGCCCCGCGATGCCAAAGATGCACCTTCTACGTGCATGACGCCATGTCTCCGGTATGACCGGCCCCGGAACCACTAGAGGAGGTCAAGCAGACCCTTGCCGAACTTCGCCACATGATGGCCGAAGTGGAGCGTCGTTTGGCCGTCGTACAAGACACGGTGGTAGGCCTCCTCATCGATAGTGGTAGGTTTTAATCGTCTCTTTCTTTATTTTTTAGTTACATGTGGTTATAAGTTAATGTCCATTGATATACTCTTATTTGGTTTGCGTAGTTTCCACCCTGAGGACACCAACCCCAACCCCAACACCCCCTTCTTGGAGCACACCTGCCCCAACTGAGGGGAGATCTGTCTCGCCGAGACACCCATCTCTGACCCAACACCCTACCTACTGGCTGAAGTCCCTCCTGGCTTCGAAGAACACTCTGAGTGGACTAGGAAGAAGGCGAAGTTATTTTAGTTATTCAGTTAATGTTTTATTCTGTGATACTTTTTGGTTTTTGTTGTGTATGTGTTAGTTGCAAACTTTGACAATCCTTTTTTTGTAAATGTGTAGTCAATACACAAGCAATTAAGTTGTTTACGTTATTTTTTGTTAATATTCGAATGTTGTGAATGGTTGTGAATGTTGTGACTGTTTCAATCTTCCTCATGCAAACAATGTAGCCGAAGAGGTAATAGAACAACCATCGACCAACGTCGAGCTATTATCGAGCAATTTTTTGGTAAACACTAAACCCTACAATTCAAATAAAGGATGGTTCATTCCAATCGTAGACCGTCGAGTAATTATCGAACTACTATCGAGGTACTAAGGAGGAACAAATAGAGAAACTTCATTCAGACTACATTGTTGAAAAGTTTCCGAAAAAGGATGGTTCGTTCCAATAGTAGACTGTCGAGTTATTATCAAGTAATTATCGAACTATTATCGAGGTACTAAGAGGGAACAATGACAGATCATAAATACAAACACAAACACAAGCATCGAGCTAAGAACGAGTTATTATTGAAGTATTACCGAGGTACAAGGAGAGAAGGAGAGATCACAAACATAAATACAAAGACAAACAAAAAACACAAACAAACAAAAATTATAAATCTCTCACAAGTCAGTTGGAAGAGAATGATATGCTCAGATATCGCCTGCAAGCCCAAAAGATAGTTTTGTTTATCTTTTGGCTCTGACTCAACTTAGCAGCCTTACAGAGAAGCTTCTGCATCCCTGGGTCCTTTACGCTTTGGTCGGGTTTATCCACTAGTGGTACCAGTGTTCCATCTTCCCATACGAAGTATCGACAATGATTGGTTGGCTCCAAGGAGCCACAAACATAGAAATTTTTGCTAATCTTGTTCGGAGTGTTGGACCACAACTCTGTTGCCTTCAAACCGCACCTACAGGTGCGATAGGGTATAGGTAAAACTCTTGGTATTTCAACAGAGGGATAACCTCCCCATATTAGTCCACCAACGATGTGCTCAGCTTCATTATTGTGGTTGTGTTGTAAGGCCATTTCTTTTGGGTGGGGCGACGAATTGAATACATAACTAAATGGGGGGGGGGGGATCGAATACACAACTTAATGGAAGACACCCTAGCCTATGATTTTATAGACCCTGTAATGAAAGGTTGCGACTCTTCACGCAATAATGAAAGGTTGTGTTCTCAAAAGGATGGACTGTCGAATGATTGCGTCTCTTCACATAATGACCCATCCCTTGCCGAAGTGAAACATCCCATCATGGATAGGATGTTTCACTTCGACATGTGAACATTAATCATGATGACCATCGAGCGCAATCGAGCATCATCGAGTTTCTATGTAACACATATCGAGTTCAATCGAACCATAGCCAAGTATAACTATCGAGTACCATCGAGTATCATCGAAACCGATCAATTTCTAAAACAATTTGAAATATCGAGGCATAGAGAGAGATCCAGAGGAGTTAGTGGTCTCACGGTTTAGGCAGGAGTATTTTGGGAAGAAGTGAAAAGATAGACATATTTTTCAGACGATGTCGAAGTAAGGTTTTTTTTCCAGAGGTCAGGTCAATTTAGGCATAAAAAGTCAAATTTATCTTTCAAAATTCACTATTTGAATGGAATATCAACCCGAAAAATAAATTCTGTTATCCGAAGACCTTAGTGATTTTTATAGTTTCGTCCAGACATGTTCGTCATATGCACAAAAATATCAACTATGCATTGTTTTTGTCATCTACCTTTACTTGGGGGAACAAAGCTAGTCCTGAGCGCGTATGCTCTTCAAGTGGTGCCACCAACTAACTAGTTAACTACCTACAGGTCCACCACCGCCTACTGTAAGTCCACACAAAATTAATTTAGATTTCTTCCTGCCCAAGTAATCACACTTGTAAAAAAGCTAACAACGGACAAACTCCTAATCACGTTTGACATCTGGAACATGCAGGCTTCATTTTCAACAATACACAGCAGGCTAAAAATACTCAATTTATTTTCAGTTACTGAAGTTTTTTAATTAAAAAATCCATAAGATAGTGTTTCATATGAAGATTGGATATTACCATTAGAATTAAAGTTAATTATTGTGTGCAAATACTTTTGTACTCGGGATGAACTAGGAAATGGACAAGTATTATTGTAAAATCCCAATCCTTGTTTAAGGATCTAATGTTGGTTTAGGAGAGGATTAGGTGGATGTTGGCTTTGGAGAAGGGATGGTGATTGGTATGGGAGGCACGGGTGGACGTGAAGGGTATGGTTGAGGTGAGAGGGTATGGGTGTGTAGTGGGTGGGGTGATTGAAGGCATGGTGAGGGTGTAGTGAGAAGGTGCGAAGTATGGGTTGAGGAGTGGTTTGCTGGGGAGAAAATCACTCAACCTCACTCACTCTCACATCTTCTCTTCTCTCACCGTACCCTCTCACAAATCTCCTTTTCCCTCCAAGGTGGTGGCAGCAAGCAAGGAGTACTGCTGGGCTGATATTGCTTGAAGAAGGTGGAAGGTGGAGCTCCGGTCTGCAACAACAAAGATGCGGCTAGGACTGAGGCCGGCGTGGTGCAAGTGAAGGTTGTCGGCGTTGAGCGGTCTCCGAAGAGTTCCGTCTCCTCAAGAGGTATGCTGACCCTTTAGTTTGATTTGTGGATCACCCATGTTGGGGTGAAGTTGTGGTCGGTCATGGGAGGTCTCGTTGGTCAACTGGTGCCTTCGGGTGGTCGACCGATTTAGTGTTTTTGCCCGACTTTAACCAACAAAAAGGCGACTTGATGCATGCATGTAAGCAATTTGTTTTGGGCAGAAATACTCACATTTGGAATATAAATCCGCAACACAAATATCCTGAAGAGGACTAGGATCAAACACAAATGTTCCATGACAAGAAAATGCGAAGAAAAGAAATACTAGAATGTATCTGGAACCCATCCTACAATGCCTCCTTCAGAAGACGTGATTCTACCTTGGTTGGTGAGGCAAAGGAATGAAAGCTTCTCCATGTATAGGATGGAAGCTAAATAGTTGGTTAAACATGATCTAATGAGTTCTCCAACTTCGTAATTTGTATAGTGTGGTCCATAGGGGAGAGTAAAACCCGGTCCAAACTGGGTTTTTGGATCGGACCGGACTGGTCGGTCCGGAAGTTGTCGGTTTGGTCCGGTCCGGTCCTGGTTTCGGTCCAGGAGATTTTCAAATTTCGGGTCCGGTCTGGTCTGGAGATTTTTTTTAATTTAAAAAATTCGGGTTTTGACCGGACCAGACCGGATGCTCTCCCCTAGTGGTCCACAAAGTGCAAGTTCTAAATGTTAATCTTTATAAAAAAATTAATTAATTAGGGGGACTACTATTCGTCGTCGGAAAACTATTTAAATCACTCCAACAATTACCTTTTTGCCCTTAACAATTCATTTAATAGTTATTTCGTCCTGTCTCTTAAAATAAGGTTTCTACCTACGTATTCCTTATTTCCCAGTACAAACATCACGAAAATGTCTGGCAAAGCGGCTGCATTAGGTGAAGTAAGTCCAGCAAATAAAAATCGAGTCGTGCGTTTTACCCAGACAACTTCCCCATGGAGGAGGTGTTTGTCTAAGACGCCTCAACCAAGGGAGGGGGCGTCTGCCTAAGACGTCCTGTTCTAAAAAAAATAAAATAAAAACTTAAAATTACACGGTGTGTCATCTCAAATTATTTGAGGTTTCTTTACAAGTTTTCTTTGGTAACGGGTCGGATTATAATGACTTTTTTGCAAGTGGTGAAGATTCGAAAAATTTCCACATCCAACAATTTCAAGATCCAAAATCCATGATGGTAAAACTTCCCGACTTACAAATACCACCTCGAAAGGTCGTTCGGGGGTCTCGCTTACCACTCCCCAACGGGTCGGATTACAACTAAAATTGTTGTATCTGGAAATTTTTGAATTTTCATTACTTGTAAAAACTCGTTGTAAGATAAGGTTTTAAAACAGCATATGCGGTCCTGTGCGAAATTTGGTATCAGAGCTTAGGGTTCAATTTTCTTATGATTTATGACTGTAAACAAATTTAGTTTATCATCTAGGATTTAAACAATTCGTTTTACCGGTTTTTCGGTTTTTAAATATTTGTTGAAATAATTCTTTATAATAATTCGTTTTAAAAGTTTTGAATGTTTAAAACATGACATGTAATTATTAGAATTATGATTTAGACATAAGTCTAACTTGCAATAATTTCGTTTTAAGTATAAACGATTATTTTGTAAGAGAATCAACAAAACCGAAAAACTGCGATTCATCTTTCCATTGGAAATTGGATGGACAGCGGTTTATAATTAATTTGTGAACTATGGATGCATGAAAAATGTTTTTAATGGATTTCAAAATGTTTTTCAAAGAATTGTTTGGGATTCTAGATGATTGATAAACTAGGTTGGATAGTTTATAGCGATATTGCGTGCATGGATGCTCGAGTTGTTTTGCAGAAATTGTGAGTTTGTATGTTCCAAATCAGCAGCTATGAATGTTTATTATTGTTATAATACAGGGGCTTATGTATGTAAAAGCCAAATTCTCTATTTCCATCCTTTAGATAAATTGCATATGCATATGAAAGGTTTTTACATAGGACTTGCACTAGTCGGTTTTTTATCGAATGTGAGGAGCATGTTTATTTTCTATAAAATCTGTTGGCTTTTTAGCCTTAATCTTTATTTAGTTTTAATGATTAAGTAATCTAATCTTAATCTATATTTAATCAATCAACCTAAACAATCAAAGTAAGCAAACATGAATACATGCATTGCATATATATTCGTGTACTTGCGATATTCTTAATAGGTTGATGAAGAATCAAGCTAAGGAGCTTGGGGACAAGAAGATAAAGACTCAAGACATGTAATCAAGCTTTGGACCAATATGTAATGTAGTATAATTTGAGTCCTAAGGATTAATGTAAACTTGAGCACATTAGGATTCTGTCCCGTATCCCCACGGTTAACCGACCCCTTCTCGGTAAACCGAATCTTGTAGAGTTCGGTCCACCGAACACCTTGCGGTCAACCGTGTAGAATCCCTTAGGTGTTCCCTGGAATAACCACCTCGGTATACCGAACCACCTTCGGTAGACCGAATTAGCCTGGACCGGTTTTGGACTTTTCTCCAACGGTCGTATTTAAATCTTGACCTAAAGCCAAATTGACTTATCCATATTCGGTACACCGAACTTCATTCGGTCAACCGAATCATATTGCTTTAGGAGACCAACGACTATTTAACTTGAACGTTATCGGTAAACCAATCTCCCACGCTTTGTCAGCGCAATTCCCGCGCTACTTCGGTATACCGAAGTATACACGATCAACCGAACTTGAGTAGATCAGAGCCCAATAAATTCTACTGTCCACCTTGGAACGGTGAACCGAATGGACTTCGGTGAACCGAATTTAATTAGGGCTAAATAGATAAAAGCTACTGGAGGTTGGTGAACGGTGATCCGATACATAATCGGTCAACCGAGTTCTTTGTTCAGACCAATGTTTCGGACTACCGTGTGGATAACGGTCGACCGAATCTGTCTCGATTTCTGGCCGAGCTTAAGTCACATCTTGCTTTCTCATTGGTCCACTCCCCACCAACTCCCAAACGGCTAGATGAGCTTGAAGGCTTATAAATAGGACCTCATTTGGTTGCTTTGAAGATCTTGAACACTTCCTATCTATCCAATACTCAAAGTCAAATCCTCTCCATCTTCAAGCTCTCAATCCACAACACTCAAGCCTAAACTTCACCACTTGCATATCCAATTCCATATCATATCCAAGTGTGCTCAAGTATAGAGTGTTAGTTAGATTGTGATTCCAATTCCTTATTCAAGAATCACCAAGTTGTAAAGCTTCGAGGAAGCTCCCTCTCGGGTTGTGAGAGGAGACACGAGCGAGGCGAGGTTGTTCGCGAGGCTCGGTGTTGTAAACGGCGTTGGTCTCGGCCCGGAACGGAGATCGGTTAGTGGAACCGTAAGCGAGTCTCGGGGGATCGAGCGAGGCTTGCGAGGAGGACTAGGACCCGGGTGTGGGTGCCGAACTTCTCTAAACTCCGGTGTCGACGAATTTGTGGTTTGCAATTGTCTCTTCCTTAATCCTTCGATTAGTATTTTTAATTCCGCATTTTTCTATCGATTAGAGGGCCATAGATCCTAACAAAATCTACATCTCCGGTGCAAGAGGAAGTCGCCGCTGTAGCGCATCGATCGAGGATCGAGGATCGGGGATCGAGGATCAAGGATCGAAGGGAACATATAAACTCACACGATGTGGATTGTGTGAATGTTTAATTTCTGTTTTTTATCTTGCTATGCATGTGATGAATGTGTTGAATGTTAGGATGTGTATAATTAATAATATGCATGATAACTTAAAATTCTAAATCACATGTTAAATTGTCCAACAAAAAATTAAGAATAAATTTCCTTCTTATTTTCATCCACTAGCAGCCATTGATCGATGGATACTCTGCTCGCCCTTAGCGGGAGATAGCTCCCTCCATCTTTGGGAATAGTGGGAGATAAAAAGGTTGTCTGTTGTTGTGCCACAATTAAATATATGAGGTGTGTTTCACCCTAGTGAACCCCAAGTATGTTTAGTTGTGAATACAATGGATAAACGTATCTCGTATCAAATGAAAATAAGTTTTCTTAACATTACCTAGAGCCCTCGCTCGGTTTTGGGAAAAAGTTTTTCTTACGAGGATAGGTCGTATTCCCTCATAATTAAAACGACAAGAGTCACAAGAGTTTGAAGATGCTAAATGTTGCTAAAATTCAAAAAAGTTGTGATTAGAAAATGTTTTCTTACCTTGATATTGTAATGTATTCGATAGCCCTTAGCTAGTCTATATTACAATTGATGGGATCTTGGATTGTTGCATTTATGGGCAAAATTTTTATTTGCAACATTTACATTTATATTTGATGTATGTATGCATGTGTATTATAACATAAAATTGGCATTAAAACCTGTATGATTTATTTTGTAGAAAAATGTCGAACATCCAACCTATCGTACGATCCATGATAGAAAAACACACTTTAGCAAATGATGGCTCAAACTTCATAAGTTGGCAACTCAAACTCAACATCGTGTTAAAGTTTGAGAAACTATCTCACATTTTGGAAGGTCCAATCCCAAAATGGAATGAGAGATTAACCAATGAAGAGAAAGAGGCTAAAGCCAAGTGCGAAGACCAAGAGAACCAAGTTCACGGTCTTACGCTAGCATCCATGGGTGACTCGCTTCAAGCGAAATACTTGGATTCAAAACCCAAGAAGACCATGGAGGCTTTATCAAAGATGTTCATGGATAGTGCCCGAAAGGAGCGCTATAAGACCACCATCGCACTCACAAGGTGCCATATGGCGGAGGGAACATCGGTATCTATGCATTTTCTCACGATGCAAGGATACCTTGAGAAGTTGGCAAAGCTCTCTTCACCAATGCCCGAGGACATTGCTGAAGATATGATTCTTGGCTCTCTAGCCCCGTCCTTTAAGGACTTTGTGTTGCACTATCACGTGCGTGAAAAAGGGGTGAGTCTTGAGGAGCTTCACAACGCTCTCAAAACTGCTGAAGTTGACATGGGCAAGGGTAGGGACAAGCAAGTCCTTGCCGTCCATGGGAGGGGTCATAAGATTGGTAAAGGAAATGGCAAATCTACCAAAAGTGGTTCAATCAAGAGCAAGGGAGTAGGAGGTGCTCATAAAAGTGCCTCGACGGGGAAATCTCAGAAATCTCCAACTCCCAATACGGAGTGCTTTCACTGCGGTGAAAAAGGACACATCCGGCCAAATTGCCCCAAGTACAAGGAAGACCTTGACAACGGAGTGATTGAACGTCGGCGCCCCAAAAAGGCCAAAGGTATATTTGTTATTGAAATAAATTTAGCCACCTCTGTCCAGGATTGGGTAATTGATACCGGATCTTGTGCTCACATAGTTTCTAATGTGCAGCTACTCATGGATAGGAAGGAACTCGTAAGGAACGAGGTAGAATTGAAGGTCGGAAATGTTGCGAACGTGTCTGCGGTTGCACAAGGTTCTGTGGTGCTTCAATTATGTAGTAGTTTAAATTTATGTCTAAAGAATGTTTATTATGTACCTTCGATTAGCAAGAATATTATTTCTGTATCATGTCTGGATATGGATAATTTTAATATAAATATTTCAAATTCTTGTTTGTCTATATCGAAGAATGGTGTGTTCTATGCAAATGCGTTCATAAGGAATGGTCTCTATTTGCTTGAATTGGATAATAAACAAATCTTTAATATCAATAACAAAAGACTTAAGACCACTCACGAGAATGATACTCTCTTGTGACACTATCGTCTTGGTCACATAAATGAAAAGCGCATCAAGAAATTGCAAGAAGCTAACCTTCTTGGTCTACTTGATTTTAAATCATTGGAGACGTGCCAACCATGTCTAATGGGAAAAATGACCAAAAAGCCTTTCAAGAAGAAAGGTCCAAGGGTGAATGGCTTGTTGGATTTGATACATTCCGATATATGTGGTCCAATGAGTACTAGTGCACGAGATGGTTTCAGGTACTTCATTACGTTCACGGATGATTATAGTCGTTATGGCTATGTTTATCTAATGAGAAACAAAAGTGAATCTTTTGACAAGTTCAAAGAATTCAAGAATGAAGTAGAGAACCAACTCGACAAGAAAATCAAGTCTCTACGAACGGATCGTGGAGGTGAGTACTTAAGTACCGAATTTGACTCTTACCTAAAGGAGTTTGGTATTGTACCTCAACTCACCCTTCCCGGTACACCTCAGTGGAATGGGGTATCCGAAAGGAGGAATAGGACATTGCTCGATATGGTTCGGTCAATGATGAGTCATGCGGAATTACCTCTTTACTTTTGGAGTTTTGCACTACAAACTGCGGCTTACACACTAAATAATGTTCCATCCAAATCCGTGGAGAAAACTCCTTATGAGCTATGGAGTGGTAAAACACCTAAGCTCAGTTTTCTCAAGATTTGGGGTTGTGAGGCTTACGTCAAGAGATTGATGTCGACCAAACTTCAACCAAAAGCGGATAAGTCCTTTATTGGTTATCCTCGTGAGACAAGAGGATACTACTTTTGGCATATCACCTCCAATCGAGTGATTGTAGAGAGGGATGCCACATTTCTGGAAAAGGAATTTCTAGAAAGAGTAAAAAGTAGTGGGAGTAGGGTTGTGCTTGAGGAAACTCAAGATACTCTACAAGATCATGACATGAATGATGACATTCAAGATCATGAAGGCCCAACCGAGATTCCTTTGGTTAATGGGAGCGTGAGCGAGAGACCATCACAAGAAATTGTGAGAGAATCTCAATCATCCCCACCAAGTGTACGTTCAAGAGTTTAACGTGAACCCACTCCTCAAGAAATTGTGGAAGAAGTTCGAGAGACACGAGAAGAACCAAAAGAACTTAGAAGGTCAACAAGGGAAAGGAAGAAACCCAATTTGTATCTGGGACTTCATGAAATCATGGTACTAGATACCAATGATCCCTTAACCTTCCAAGAGGCAATGGAAAGGGAAGACTCCAAACTATGGCTTAAGGCCATGGAATCCGAAATAGAATCCATGTATGATAATCAAGTATGGGACTTGGTTGACCTTCCTCAAGGGAAAAATGTCATTCATAATAAATGGGTTTTTAAGAGAAAGATGGACATGGATGGGAACTTGACAACCTACAAAGCGAGCCTTGTAGCGAAGGGTTTCACTCAAGTTCAAGGAATTGACTATGATGAAACTTTTTCACCGGTTGTCATGTTCAAGTCTATTCGGATCATGCTCGCTATTGCCGCATTTCAAGATTATGAAATATGGCAAATGGATGTCAAAACGGCGTTCCTGAATGGGAACTTGAAGGAGGATGTGTACATGGTACAACCTCAAGGTTTTGAAGATCCAAAGAATAGCGAGAAGGTATGCAAGCTTCAAAGATCCATCTTTGGATTGAAGCAAGCATCAAGGAGTTGGAACAAACGCTTTGACGAGGAAGTGAAGAAGCTTCAGTTCATTCAAAGTAAGGAAGAACCTTGTGTATACAAGAAGGTTAGTGGGAGCCATGTAGTATTCCTAATCTTATATGTCGATGACATATTGCTTATGGGCAATCATATTCCTTTGCTTGAGCAAACGAGAAGTTCATTGAAATCTGCATTTTCGATGAAAGACATGGGTGAGGCTCAATACATCTTGGGAATCAAGATATATCGAGATAGACCCCGTAGACTCATTGACCTCAGTCAACGTGCATACATTGACAAGGTCTTGGAAAGGTTCAAGATGAACAACTCCAAAAAGGGCAGTGTGCCAATGAGTATGGGTGTGCAACTCAAAAAGTCTCAACGTGCGCAATCACGTAAGGACTTAGAGTACATGAAGGATGTCCCTTATGCTTCGGCAATTGGGTCGATCATGTACGCGATGACTTGCACAAGACCAGATGTCTCGTATGCTCTAAGCGTGACAAGTCGTCACCAATCCAACGCAGGTCCTGAGCATTGGACTGCGGTCAAGAATATCCTGAAGTACCTTAACTGGACTAAGGATAAGATTCTTGTTTATGAAGGACAAAGGGAATTGATTTCTGAGGGTTACTCGGATGCGAGTTTCATGAGTGATCCAGACGATAGAAGGTCGCAATCAGGATACGTCTTCCTTCTGAATGGTGGAGCCGTGAGTTGGCGTAGTTGGAAGCAAAACACTACAGCCGACTCAACCACTGATTCCGAAGTAATGGCTGTCGCTGAAGCGAGCAAGGAAGGAGTGTGGATTAAGAAGTTCCTTGAAGAGCTTGGAGTAGTTCCCTCGAGCGAGGGACCAATAGAGCTATTTTGCGACAATAGTGCATCTATCTCGCAAATCAAGGATCCCAAATCACACCACAAAGTGAAGTACATGGATCGTAAGTACTTCGTGACGCGTGACCTCATCGACGAAGGCAAAATAAATCTTTTATGGGTGGACACCAACAGCAACACAGCTGATCCATTCACAAAACCCTTTATCCCAAGCCAAGGGCGAAATGCATTTCGAGTCCATGGGATTGAGGAACCATGTAGATTGACTTGATGATTGATATGTAATGGGGTTTACCCTAGTTATTATTGTTTTATGCATTGAGTATGTATGAGAAAGAAAACTTTAATAACAAGTGGGAGATTGAAGGGAATGTGTTTTAAAAGTTTTACTTTTAAATGTTAATTATTATGAATTGGATGAGAAATTATTTTGTTCCTTGTTTATGTTATTCGTCTTTTAGAAGTGTTAAGGAAGATGCTCTTGGTCCTTAACCGTAGAGCTCTAAAAGATATTGGTTTACATAAAACAAAAGATATTCACAATCATGGTAATTAACATGGAATATTAATTACCGAGTTAAGATTGTCGTGTTGGTCATAGATCATTGTAGCTCTACAAGTGAGTGACAACACGGGTATGCAAAAGAGGAAAATATTACTTTTGTATACTGAATAGACCTAATAAGTAAAATATTATAGAAATGTGTTTCTGTGTCATTAATATTTTACTGTGTCTTTGGTCCTTTGATATGAGACTTATATCTAATCACTTAAGGAATACTTAATTAGATCAGTGTCTTGAACTATCGATCAGTGTAGTGTAAATGCATTGGTTGGTTAAGTACAACTTTTGTTGGAGAAGATAGTTAGTCAAAAGACTATCATTGCCCCTCTTAATTGAGTGATGATATTAGTGGGCTCCTTGATAAAACAAAGTTATAATGTGCACAATGTGATTTGAGTAAAGTCACATATTTATAACTAGCTTAAAGAGATCAAGAAATGAATACTAATACAAAGATGACACAATACTCTTTTGTGTGTATTCTTAATATCATGAGGCAAGGGACGGACACAAGTGGTGCACTCCATCACTAATTGGATCGGGTTTTGGTTCGAGTGGAATTAAGACATCTAACTAATTGAGAGCTATAATGTGTAGCTAGATACCGCTTATAGCTTGTGATATTAAGCCTTTAATATCACTGCCAACTTAGTTTAGATCCTCCCATAGGTCACACCACAAAACTGGGAAACAAGAAATGGGGATTTTGAGTTCATAGGATGTGTCGGATTTGATGTAGAAAATATGAAACATGGGGTGAACAAGCAAAATCAAAATTATGTTGTGATTTATAACATAAATAGAATCCAAATTAAATTCATATGTGATGTAAATATTATGGGGTGTAATTATTGATCATTACATAGGATAATATGTTACATAAGTTGTGAATTTACTACTAATCCCGAAATGTCAAATTTTGTAGGGGTTAAACCGAAATTTGACAAGTCTGCATACACTGTGCAAAAACGGTCGACCGCTAGACCATAAACGGTCGACCGAATGTTGCGCGGTCGACCGCAATGTTGCACGGTCGACCGGATGTGTGCACATCGTAACAGGGATTTCGTCTGTTCGTTTTCGGTCGACCGAATTTATCGGTCGGTCGACCGAACATTGTGATGAAATATTTTAATGTTGCGAACGGTCGACCGAGTGTATAAACGGTCGACCGAAACCAGGTCTAAACGGTCGACCGGACCTCGCAGACGATCGACTGGTCAGACGGTTTTATGCAGAATTAATTTAAGAATTAATTAGATTATGCATGGAATTGGTCCATAATTGATTTAATTCGTGGCTAAGATTATTTATTAATAAATAATGGATGGTTAGATGGAATTTTGCATGGAATCATGGGCAAGAGGTTGCACATGAATATGTAATTTGGAGAGAACCTATAAATACAAGGTTATCTCATTACCTCCTTAATTAATTCATTATTTTTCTTATGCAAAATCTCTCTCCATAATTCTCCACGAAATTACAGTAATTCTTAAGTTTAGTTTTAGTTCTTCAGAGGTCATCTTCTAAAGGGAACTAAAGAGGGGTTAGTAATTGGATTCTAAACCCTATTGGAGATCGAGAGGCTAGCTCGTCTCTCTCCAATCTTGTTTAGAGTTTGGTGAAATCTCCAATTTGTATAACAAGCATCCTCAACGTCTCCGAATCTTCAAGTAGTTTTAGAGAACTTCTAGGTATGAATTTTGGAGCCCCAGGTTTGTTTTAATAAAAGTTTTAAAACTAGTTCTTGAAACAAACCGATGCATGCATGAAATAAATTATGGAAAATTGATCCTTATTATACATAACAAATTCGAAAATATATATTTATAATTAAACATGAAATCCTACAAAATTATGCCCAGGACCGCATATGCGGCCGCACAACTGCAAAAAAAAGAAAGAAAAAATTCGAAAAAAAATAAAATAATTATAAAAAAAATACAAATAAATAAAAATCAAACAATATATAACAGTTGTCTGCCACGTAATATTTATTCTTATTCCTCCTTTTTCTTCTTCAACGACTCTTCTTTTTTTTCTTTTTTCTTCTCTCAAAGCCCTCTTCCATCACCACCCCATCCCACCTTCACCACGCCCTGTGCGACCGCATATGCGGCCGCACAGTGGCCACACAGTGGCCGCACAAATCGCACACTGCTGGGTGCAATTCTGCGGTGGTCGCATATGCGACCCCAGGCAGATTTCCGATTTGTGCGACCGCATAAACGCTTATGCGGTCGCACATTAAAACACTGTTGTAAGGTGAGATGTCGGACGGTCGACCGTTTGATTCTCGGTCTACCGAAGATGTTCCATGCGGATGACCGAGTTTCCATCGGTCTACCGTGATCGTAAAAACAGTAAGTTTTTGATCTTTCTGGAATCATTGGTCGGTTACCAACCTATACCCGGTCATCCGAATATTTATTCACAGTAGCTTCGAAATTTCTCTGGAAATCTCTATTCCGTTTACCGAATGGGCATCGGTCATCCGAATATAGTAATTATTAATTAATTAATTTAGGAATTATCTAAATTTATAATCAATTGTCTTTTTAATAAAAATATATAAAAAATAGCAGACGTCCGACGGAACCGCCTCACCCATGGGAGGGGCGTCTGGATAAAATGCCCCGCCATGGGGAGGCGTCTTAGCCAGACGCCGCCCCCTATGGGAGGGGCGGATCCCCTGAACGCCCACTATTTATTATTATTATTTTATTAAAAAGATGTTGGATATTTTACCAGATTTGAGTACACCGGGGCGTCCGTTGGCTCATTACTGACCTCTAAAATATTCTTTTTTTATAATTATGAGAGGAAGATGAAGAGAGATGTGTGATAGGATGGTTAAATGTCGTGTTATAGGAGTAGAAGTGAGAGAATGACAAAATGGTAATCTGTACGAACGATTTAAGTAGTTTTCCGATGATGAATAACAGTTCAGTTAGTTAATACTCGTTGATTTTATTATCGTCCTTCTACCTGGGCTTACAAGTCTCTGTAATCCTATATATGCCCTTCTTAGGATAGGTGCCACCAACTGCTGCTATTTTAGTAAACTTTATGTTCATTGTCAATGAAAAATTATTTGATCACATGGTTTATTTTGTGGAGTTTAGTGTTCACGAGGAGTTATACTTATAGTTACGTGAATGGTAGGTCCTAGTAGGGGTGGATCCGGGGGGAAAACCTTGGGTGGGCACAATTAACTTAATATAAATTTAAAAATATATTAAAATAAGAAAAAAATAAAACAAACTTTTTATGCTCACATTTTTTTGTTTTGCAGCAAAACTTTTTCTTGCCTTTGATAAGTTTTCATATATTTTTCAACCAAAAAAAGAAATTGTTGCGTTGAGCATGAAACAACCATTAATTTAAACAAAAGGATTGAACTAATATATATTTATGATACGACAATCAATAATCAAAAGTTAGATTAATCAGGTGGTAAATCAGATTATACCTTGAAAACCCAAGTTCAAACCTCATTGTTGATGTTTTCTCAGCATTATTTTTGTCAAAAAGAAATAAAAGGTGGCTTTGGGGACCTCGAATCTGTGCATGAACTCATTAAATTGTTTCGCACCCCTACGACGTGCATATCTAAATTCTAATAAACAATACATTTTTATAATTATATCTGTGTTTTATGTGGGCACGGGGCACCGACCTTAATGGTACGTGTAAGGAAAATCCACGATTGAAGGGTGGGCACGTTCCTACGCGCGCCCCTACGTAGATCCGCGTCTGGGTCCTAGTTATCAGAGGTAATGGTTGTAGGGTTATTAGTTAGAGCCGTGATAGACGGACGCCCGTGTCACGAACGCGCCTTACGTGGATCTGTACAGCTCAGATATTTTTCTTTGAGTCAGCGTCCAGTCAGCGAAATTTCTCTTCGCACGTTTTGGTCTTTTTAAAAAACGTCGGTTCTTTAAGTTGAACGATTCATTTCCCAATACACAGATAAGACAGTGTGCAGACCCTAGGACATCGTGCAGTCTCATTATTCGTGCAGAGCCCACACTTATCATAATAAAATATTTGTTTTTAAGTTTTACGTTGGATCAACTTAATTTGTCTAGCTTACTTTATGTGTGTGTGCAGTTTACATTATGTGTTTGTCTTGTTTACGTTATGTGTATGTCCGGAATAAGTGTATTTGCTGTCCGGAATAAGTGTATTTGTTGTCCGGAATAAGTGTATTTGTTGTCCGGTTTAAGAATAAAGTGTGTCCAGAAACGGAACATAAAGTTTGTCCGGAATAAGTGGATTTGCTGTCCGGAATAAGTGTATTTGCTATCCGGAATAAGTGTATTTGCAGTCCGGAATAAGTGTAGTTGTTCAGAATAAGAAGAAAGTGTGTCCAGAAACGGAACAGAAAGTTTGTCCGGAATAAGTGTATTTGTTGTCCGGAATAAGTGTATTTGCTGTCCGGAATAAGTGTATTTGTTGTCCGGTTTAAGAATAAAGTGTGTCCAGAAACGGAACATAAAGTTTGTCCGGAATAAGTGTATTTGCTGTCCGGAATAAGTGTATTTGATGTCCGGAATAAGTGTATTTGCAGTCCGGAATAAGTGTAGTTGTCCAGAATAAGAAGAAAGTGTGTCCAGAAACGGAACAGAAAGTTTGTCCGGAATAAGTGTATTTGTTGTCCGGAATAAGTGTATTTGTTGTCCGGAATAAGTGTATTTGTTATCCGGTTTAAGAATAAAGTGTGTCCAGAAACAGAACATAAAGTTTGTCCGGAATAAGTGGATTTGCTGTCCGGAATAAGTGTATTTGCTGTCCGGAATCGGAATAAGTGTATTTGCAGTCCGGAATAAGTGTATTTGCAGTCCGGAATAATATATGACTTCATTATTGTCGGAATAAACGAATCAATATATGGAATGCAATAATATGACTCACGTCCCCTGCAGGGGCTGCCGCCCCCTGCCACCCCCGCACAAACTCAACAAACCTCCCACTGTATATTTTACCCCACAAGAATTACGTTTAGGAAAAAAATAGCATCTCAGATTTCCTGTTTATGTAGAACATCGGGAAGTCTTCGCACCGTCTCATTCACGTTGCTTACGTTGTGAAGAATCCTGGGAGTCGGCATCAGACGCTTCTTCGACCTAATATCTTGCTCGAAATGGTGATTTATTCTGGAGAGAAAGAATGAAGAAGAAAGAAAGAATGTCATCATATTTGTATTTGGGTGGAGAGAGAGAAAACGTGCTGAGTTGAAACGCATTTAATGTGATTTGAGTGGACATCAGGAAGAAAAAACAAAAAAACATTCATGCTTTGGCCACGTAAGGGCTGACATGGATGTCCACGTAGAACGCGTCCGTGACGCGCTGCGTTCATAAAACATTTCCCTATTAGTTATTACCTTTAAGATTACGAAAAGACACGTGTTATACTGGTAATAATTATTTTAGAGTCTAGCTTAGTTTGATTCTCAACGTCTAACACTTACTTTCGGTCTACAAATTACCTGGGTAACGGGCCGGGTCAAGCCTGGATGACCCGGTAGAATTCAAGCTAGCCAGTTGGGTCAGGTCGGCGTGACACGATACCCAAGTCTATCTACAATCCTTCCCTAAAATTGCATTTTCCGCTTGATAAATGACAACATAAAAAATTGATTGAGCTTCGTATGGATGGGCACAAGATATTGAATGGAGTTAGCGAGCATTGTTATTCGGATAACTGGACTTTCGTTACTAATTTTAGGGGTGTAAACGGGTCGAGTATGGGATGAGTATGGTCATACCCATACCCGCCTAACTAAACGGGTACTGTTGTACCCGTACCCGTCTCATATCCGTTTAATAAACGAGTATGGGCGAGTATAACGGGTATTGTGGGTATAATTTTAACTAACAAAATGGATACTTTTGCTAACAAAACTGAACTTAAATGAACCTAATCATTGGATGAGAATGATTTAAGCCAAAAAAATGTTATAAAAAATTGGATAGAGAGGGTGTAACTTGCCAAAATATTAAAGGTCATTCAGGCAAACTACCTAAATTTAGAAGATAGAGGTGCAAAGTCCAATAGAGATAAAGGACATGGGGAAAATTGCAAATAACCCTAAAAATAATTGATAACTCTAATAATTGAAAAGAAAACTTAATGAATAACTTGATAAGGTTCATTAATGTTATGGGAACTTCATATTTTAGTAATTAATTGATTGATAAATGACTTACAAATCAAGTAATTATTAATAAATTAAATATTAACTTCAATAAATGACAAGGTTGAAATAATTAATATATTGATTAATAAACTATAAATGGGTTCTGGGGTTTGGAAATTTATTTATTATGCACCCAATGTAGAAAATGACTATGCCAGTGAATCCATTGCAGACACCAAGGTCTAGCCACTACTGGAAAAATGTGTAATTACGTTGTCATGCCACGTCAGGTATTAAGAACTTGACGTGAAACAACCTTCTAACGTCGTCGGTTGAACAAAACCGACGTGATGTATGTATATATCATGTCGGTTTGTGTTCAATCGACGTGACATGGTAATAAGTTATGTTGGTTGAATAACAACCGACGTGATATATACCTATATCTCACGTCGGTTTTTGTTCAACCGACGTGAGAAGGTTTGTATTGTCACGTCGGTTGGAGGAACAACCGACGTGATTGGTAATATTCGAGTCCATGTCACGTTGGTTTATATAAAACCGACGTGATATGGTGTAGTTATCACGTCGGTTTGCAACAAAACCGACATGTTTGTTTGGTTTTTTTGTATTCCGTTCCACCATCTTATTGTGTACTCCGCCCGAACACAAACACAACCCATATTTCGAGATCTTTGTTTCCTCCGGCCGAACACAAACACTACCCAAACTTTAGATCTTTGTTTCCTCCACCCCAAGCCTCCGCCACCAACCCACGCCTCCACGAAGCCTCCGCCTCACCCCAACGTATCACCTCCAAGCAAACCCACCACCCACGACCACCTCCGCCCCAAATCACCACCCACAACCACTTCCGCCCTAGAACCTTTGTGCACCGCACCACCTCCGACCCAACTCACCACCTCCGCTGCAACACACCATTCCCCAATTCCTCCGGCCAGCAAGAACTCATCGAGGTCATCCGTACTCACCGTGCTCCTCCGACCTTGCCGTGCTCCTCCGAACTCGACTCCTCCAAAATATTTGTGCACGACTCTCAACTTGATTAAGGTCCACTCTCAACTTGAAATTTTTAGTAACATTATGTTCCAAATTTTTACTAACATTATGCTCTTATGTCAAAGTTTGAGTTTTATTACCTATTACTTGTTTCAATTGAGTTTTGTACTACATGAGTACCCACCACAAGTAATAAAATGAATTACTTATGTTTTTTAAATGAATGTTGTCTAGTGATCATTAGATGTTAGTTGTTATTCGTCCCAATACAAATACTTGATATTGGTTTGATCATTTAGCTTCTGACAAACTGAGGAAATATTTGAAGGACCAGGTGCAATTGTAAGCTCTATTAAATTACTATTTTAAAACATGAAGATACGTTGTAGTTGTTAGATTTTTAACAAATTATGAAGCTATTGATATATATATATATAAACAATTGGGATGAAACAGAAGCCAATAAAAGAAAACAACGTGGTTTCCTATGAAGGTAGTGTAATTAAATTATTTAAGAAACAATGAGCACTATATTTCTATTAATTTCGTTGTTTAGTAATATGCATTTTTTCTTAATTTTAGTATCATACACAAATTGGAAATATGAAGTGTGACTACTATGTCATGAGGTATATGGAACAAATTGTGGAGTTCAGTTTGTTGGGGAGATTTACCCAAGGTAATATATAGTTTCTACACTACATTGAAGTAATATATCTTATTTTGATAAAGGTGTATGTTTATGGAATTCTTTGTTTAATTTGTAGATCTTTGGACCAACTTTTGAACCATTTTCGCAGGAAGAGCTTTACACACGTGAGAGATGATCTTCCTTTTTCATTACACGTATGCTTCTAAGTTGATGACATTAATATTAGTTTACTCGATATATATTTGTTAACTTGTTAGTTTGCTCGAATGAAAATTGAAGTCATTGAATGTTAGTTTGAATGTTAAGATGAATTGTGATTAATGACTCGAGTGTCGACACTTATATTACATTGAGTATGATTGTAAATGTGTTGTGATTGTGATTGTGTGAATGTGTTGTGATTGTGAATGTGTTTGGTGCAGGAACATATCAGTAGATTTATAATAAATAATTTGTTTCTTCTAAACAGACATATATCACGTCGGTTATAGACAAGCTAACATGATATATGGTATATCACGTCAGTGTTTAACCAACCGAGTATATCACGTCGGTTCTCCAAGGAACCGAAGTGATATACCCCGTATTTACGTGATATGAAAGTGTATCACGTCGGTTCATCTACAATCAATGTGATATGTAAGTGTATCACATCGGTTATTGAACCGACGTGATATGTTCCTCCATTTTACGTCTTACTTTTATGACATCGGTATATTAAAACCGTACAACCGATGTGATATGGGCTAAAAACCCGACATGATTTCCGTATTTTCAAGCAGTAAGCTCTAATACCAACTTGAGAATCTAGATCCAGACCACCAGATATAAAGAGAGAATGAGAGATCTAAAGCATGCAAGGGAATAGGCCGAGAGGAGATCGATTTCCAAACACTCAGATAAAGTATGCGGGATTCGAATTCAATGAGGCGAGAAACTGCATTCCACATATGCGGTTGCATTCCTAAACAATAGTCAACCCACAAGAATGAGACAAGAGGTGTTTGATGACAGAAATCTAACTGAGATGTTAAGGTTCCAAATGACTCATATCTTATTTGTAGTCGATTAGAAGGATCATTATCTCACAGCTAATTATACTTAATCAAAGATTACAACTCACGTTAAGTAGACTTAATACTCTCAGATAACTTAGATAACAAGATGGACTCTAGGCCTATTAGTGAACCCTTAGTATTCTGTCCAATGGACTGTTGACCGAATACATATATGGGCCCAGTTATTGTGGTTGATCCAAGCCCGGTGGATCTTGTATAGAATTCTTAAACTTACGTTGGTCTTCTGACTAATTGTTTACTCTTTTTCTGATTGAATGATATTCTGACTTGGTATTCTAAGTTGTATATGGTTGTTTACTTACAATTCCTTGCAGTTATTTACAGGTGTCCACTGTCCAGTCTGAAGATCATGTTCCGCAGTATTAGCCTGATTTTGTAAGGAATTAAACACAACCTCAGTGGAAAGAAAGGACAGAATTCTTCAACACCCGAAACATGTGTTCACGTTTAAAAGAAGCAAACAGTTGAGCTACACGTAAGGAAATTATTGATTTCCACACATCACAATACACAATCACAAACATATATCTAACATAAGCACATCAAAGTAACCTAAGATCTAATGACAAACTGTCATTTATTCATACAGGCAAAGGCGAGAGACCTCTCTCAGACGGAAAACAGAATACTCTCAATTAACTCCTCGTTATTATTCGAAGTGAAGCTGCAATGAAGCACCTTAACCAGCCCAGGGCTGATCCTAAACGCCCTTCGAATGAGATGCCGAGCGTGTTGAGACAGGGAATTTGATTCACCAGCACGGCAGTCACGTTGGAACCGAGTTGGTTGTTAGTGTCTCGTGGTTTGTCGAACCCGCTAAACATAAAGTCTTCTACCATTGCGGTCCCCGGATCGTTGCATGGGAACCCGTTCACGCGAACTGTAACAAAATTTGAACGTACAACATTAGTGTCAACGATAATATAAGTTAAATCGGTTTATTTCTGTCGATCACTTGTCCTTGCATTTATCGTCACATATGTATTGGATGTCATCATTTGGAGCTAATTAATTGTCCATCTTCCGTAAACCTCCTTCGGATCCCTGTTTAGTTAGGTCATAAGCCTAGTTGTTGGAATATTAGGTCAGTGAAGAGTTCATTTTTTAGTGCGATTGGCTTGTATGCTGCTAAAATTAAGCTTACCAAATTAGAGATATAAAGTAACTATTTTTCGCGTACCATAAAACAACTCTGACATTTGCTCCCGTACCATTATTTCTTTTCCAAATGCAGAGGGAAAGATAATTAATAAATTATTCAAGTGATTTTTCTTTGCAAAACCTACGAACATAATGAAATTTACATTTCTACGTTGATTCAGGTATGACATGGGAAGAAATAGTTTTTCTTCATCACGATCATATTAGGAACAAATATAATGACATGTAATATAATCGTGATGAATTCATCTGAACGTCTCTTCTATATATTAGGAAACAAATATGTATGGAGATTAGGAATTGTCAATCCGAACTCCATCGTATCGAAATTACCTATATATGTATAATAGCAGCATAGAACTTACTTTCCTGCAAGAAGTAAACACATTCAGGTTACCTGGTAGAGTGAGATCGGCAACACAATTTTTGCAAGGGATTAGGATCAAAGGCAAGTGCTTGATCACAAATCAAAGCGATCGTGACAAAAACCAATGCACACCTAAAAACCATTTCTAGTTACTAATGTCTAAAGTTTCCCAAAGTTGGATGTCCGCAATCAAAGAGATGGCACATATATAATGGGGAAGTGTTTGAACGGACGAAAATTAATGTTCTTAACTTAATCGTACGGAAAAAAGAGATTAGTTTCCTAAAGGAATCGATTATCTTTGCATTTTAATTGATATGAGTTGTGTTGAATAGTATGCATCTGAAGCCTGAAAAAAGGATTGGAGAGGGTAAAGTCAACGATCGGAGACATCATTTTCTCTAATGAATGACACATCACCATACTTACAAGAAATATGTCCGCAGATACCTCGTGATGTATTAAGATATGTGTTTCCTTATATATACCACTATGTATTATAATGAGCACAATCTTGTGATCTAGGAGAGCAAATAATCTCTTCCTCAATTGATTTTCAAGTGAAAAGGATAATTTTATTTATAGTATAATGTTTAGATTACAAGTAATTGGTTTACAATATAGGACTATAATACTTGAATTACATAACTTGTGAGCTAAGAATGCAATAGTTATAATCAGGTTTTGTTCTAATTAACAATAACTAAGCATAATGGGCTCGGCTTATTTGTCTAGGCTTGAAGAGTTTTCTTGTCTAACATTCTCCCACAAGCGAATCGGGGAGGAACCCAGATTGAGCTTGGACCAAAGGTAGTTGAAACGACATGCTGAAAGTGGTTAGGTCAGTATGTCCGCTAGTTGATCTTGGGTTGATAAAAAGCGGACATCCAATTTCTTGGTAATGACCCATTCTCGGACAAAGTGAAAATTGATTTCAGCATGCTTGGTACGATCATGGAGAATCAAATTGGAAGCTAGGTATGTAGTGCTGAGATTGTCACACCAAAGAATATGAGTGATTTTTTGTAGACCAAGTTCATTGAGAAGATTCTGGAGCCAAATCAGTTCTATGGTGGCATGAGAAACTCTCTGGAATTCCGCTTTAGTGTGTGATTTGGCAACAGTAGGTTGTTTGCGAGATTTCCATGAGACAATGTTTCAGCCCATGAATATACAAAAACTTGTTGTGGATCATCGGTCATCCAGGTCTCCTGCCCAATATGCATCAGAAAAGGCAAATAAGCCATGGAGAGAATCACCGTATGATTTAAAAATATGTAAGCCATCATTAATGGAGTGTTTGACATAACGTGAAATGTGTTTAACAACAGTCCAATGTTTAGTTGGTTTTTGCATATATTGACAAACTTTGTTAACAGGATATGCAAGATCGGGACGGGTAATAGTTATGTACTATAAAGCTCCAACTATACTCTGATACAGAAAAACGTCATCAAAGGCATGCCGACATGTTTAGACAATTTTACAGAACAAGAACTAGGAGTACCAATTGGTTTTGATGTATGCATGTGAGTGTGAAAATGAAGATCTTGGATATATTTATGTTGAGACGGAAAAATTCCTTTACTATTTGAATGAACTTCAATGCCAAGAAAGTAATTCAAGGTTCCAAGATCCTTCATAGAAAAAGTTGTATTAATGACAATTATCACCTGATTGATGAGGTGGGAAGACCTGCCTATAATAATGATATCATCAACATAAATTATCATTAGAATCATATGTTGTCCCTGTTTGAGCATAAATAAGGAGGCATTAGACTTCATGGAATTAAATCCAAGAGATTGTAACTGTCAGCAAGTCTAGTGAACCATGCACGAGGAGTCTGTTTAAGCCCATATAAGGCTTTGTGTAATTTGCATATATGATTTGGATGAGAAAGGTCTGAAAATCCTGCAGGTTGTACCATAAATGCATCCCCTTGTAGCAAACCATGAAGAAAATCATTGCTCACATCTAGTTGCTTGATAGACTAGTTTTTAGAGAGCAATATTTAACACAACTCGAATAGTGACAAGTTTAACAAGTGGGCTAAATGTTTAATGGTAGTCTAGTCCTTCTTCATGATGAAAGCCTTTAGCAACAAGATAGGCTTTGTAGCGATGAACACTACCATCAGGGTTTCATTTAATTTTGATTACCCATTTACAACCTAGACACTAGATGAATGTGGAATAAGTGACCAGGTCCCATTCTTAATCAGAGCGTTATATTCATCATTCATAGCTGAATGCAAGAGCCTATGCTTAATAGCTTGTGAGTAACAAGTGGGTTCAGTCTCTTCTAGTGATGAAAGGCATAAAGGATGTTTTGAAGCATTAAAAACTCGGCAGTCAGGAAAACAATTGGGTTGTGTTGTATGATCTCTAGCTCGAGTGGTCATATGATGAATGGAAGTGGGATTGGTTGTATCAGTTGGTTGTGTAGTATCTATTGGAGAAGGAGGGAGTGATATAGGATTTGGGTTTTCTAGTGGTGTAGGATCTGGGTTTTCTAAAGGTGGAGCAATATAAGGAGGCACTGGAACATTCATATTAGCTATGTCAGAAATAGCTTGTGGAATGATAGAAGATACAATGTCTCGACCACCAGAATCCACATCTTTATGCTTATGAACATCATCATTGAATGTGAACTTTTATTCATGAAAAATAACATTGCGAGCAATATACATGCGTTTAGATGCAAGATCAAAGCATTTATATCCACGATGAGAGAAAATGTATCCTAAGAAACACATTGCTTTCATCGTGGTTGTAATTTGTTGTTCATATATGATCGACAACATGGGAAACAAGCACAACTAAAAACTTTTAAAATTTTATAATCCGGTTTAAATCTGAATAGTTTTTCAAACGGACATTGTTTTGAATAACACGATAGGGTAAACGGTTTATAAGACATACTGCAACACTAAATGCATCATCCCAAAACGAATTAGGTGCAGAGGCATGATGAAGAAGAGTTAAACCCATATAAACAATATGTCTATGCTTACGTTCAACTGCACTATTTTGTTCATGAATATGTGGACATGAAAGTTGATGAATAATTCAATGAGTATTCAAAAAGTCAGAAAACGAACGATATTCCTCACCCTAGTCACTCTGAAAACTTTTATTTTTTGTAGAAAAATAATTTTCAACCTGAGTTTTGAAACATTTAAACATAAAAAAATCCGATTTGCATGTAATGGGAAAAAACTAGACATATTTACTAAAATCATCAATGAAACTAACATAATATATGTGACCAATTCGAGAAATAACAGGGGAAGGCCCCCAAACATCAGAGTATATCAACTGTAATGGGGCACTACTTATTGAATCAGTAGAATAGAATGAGAGTTTATTATTCTTAATAGTTGGACAAGTATCACAATAAGGAGAAGGGTTAAATTGAGTTATTGGTAGATCATTTGATCGAGGACATACCAAATGATTTGTTCAGAGGGATGACCAAATCGATTATGCTATGTATTCAGCTCAACCCTTTCACCAAGTAAGACCAAACGAGAATTAAAGGAATCTTTAAGGTGTAATCGATAGAGCCCTTTTTCACGCTGGCCCTGGAGTAGAACTCGACCCGTGAAGAGGTCCTTCACAAAACAATAATGAGGGTAAAATTCAAAGTAAATATTATTATCCATAGTAAATTGGGCAACACTTAATAATTTTTGAGTAACATATGGAACAAAAAATACTTAATGCATGCGAAGAGGTCATTTAGTAGAAGGAATAGTAAAAGACCATGTTCTTAAGATAAGAAACCTGAGCCATTTGCAGTGCGAATGAGGTCATTTCCAATATACTCAGCCAATGTTTGGAAACTACAAGTGTCATCAGTCAGATGATTTGTGGCACCACAATCCGGATACCAAGCATCGTCTAAGACTTGACAGGCAGAAGTCATCATGGAAGAGAGATTAAAAGAGGGTTGAATGGTCTGATCAAACCTTTTGTAGCATTGTAGAGAGTGCCATGGTTTGATGCATATCTGGCAGTAAACACATGGTCGGTTCAGCGCTTGGTTGTGAAGATCAACCTCCCGATTTTCCAGAGGAGTTGCTATTTTTGAAGCAACCATGACCTCTGTTGTTGCGACCGGAGCGTCCACCAGTTGAATGATCTCGGTTATTGATTTTGACAACAACATTAGCGGTGACATCTCCGATGGTATTCCGATCAAGCCGGATCTCATGAGTAAGTAACAAGCTATGAAGGTGTGCTACATAGAGATCATCAGAACAAGTAATAACAGAGGTGACAAAAGGATCATATTCAAAACCAAGACCAGACAGTATGTGTAACACTAGATCAACATCGGTTACCAGATTGGCAACCACAACAAGATTATCAATAATCGATTTCATTTTTTGAAGATAGGCAGTCATGGAAAGGTCCACTTTTTTAGTGGTTTGAAGTTGAAGGAGAAGTGGGATTATACAAGAGCGAGATTGGGAAGCAAAGAGTTTCTTCAATCTCGTCTATAGTGACCGAGCAGTATAACATCCAACAACATCACCAAAAACTTCTACAGTTAAAGAAGCAATGAGCCAACCTAATAGAAGTTGGTCTTGCTTTTGCCAAAACAAAACGCAAGATTATCTTTAGAAACGATATAATCAGTCTTAGTAAAATATTGTGGTGGAGCAGCATTAGATCCATCCAAAAACCCAAAATGATATTGTCCTTTGACAATAAAGAGGATATGAGATCTCCAGAGGAGATATTGTGGGATCGTATATGGCCTAATCCACTCCTTAATCTCTATTTAATTTGCAGTGGAAGCAATAATTAAAAACAAGTAGAGAAAGGGCAAGCAAACCACAATGAAGACACAATGATTTTATAGAGGTTCAGCACACTACCTGGATCCCAGTCATCTCTTTCAAACTCCGCTCGATCCCACGAGCTCCGCTCACGTACGTCTTCACTATCCTATCCCCGTTCTGAGTCGGGAGATAACGTTTTTACAAAGCAAGCTCGCGAACTAGCGAACACTCTCGCTGAGCTTGGTTTCTTACTCTCACAACCCGAGAGGGATGATCACCGTTACCGGCTGAGATCACGCCTTACAACTTTGACAACAAAGGAAACGAGAGTATAAACACTCTAACTTTGAGCACACATGAGTAGGATAATGAAATGGTCAGTGGTGAAGTATAAGCTTGGAGTGTGTAGGACTTGGTATTCTAGGAGTGGAAGGATTGTCTCTAGTGTATGAGTACGTTTGAAGTAGGAGAATTGTGTAAATAATGTGTGTGAACCTCTATTTATAAGATCCTGAAGAGATATAGTTGTTATGATTGATTTTGTAAAAAATTGTGAAAGATACACAAAATAGAAAACTAAGTTCAACAAATCTGTTAAACCGGTCGACCGACATAGGTTCAATAGTCGATCATTTCCATGAAAATAAACGTTCGAATTAACTAAAGATACGGTTGAACCAGACGACTACAACTTAAGTTAATGGTCGAACTAAAACTAGGGGTAGTCGACCGTTTCTAGGGTTTTGGCTAGGTAAAAGGTTAATCATTCAAACTCAAAAATAGGATTCGTCTGACAGAAAATATTAGGGACTTTCGGAGCACAAGTTTGTCCTCCTCCAAATGACCGCCATCATGGCATCGTTCGACCGGTGGCCAAAAGCAAAATAGAAGTTAGGTGTATATATACGAATACGATCGTCGGAGAATACGACAAGTATAACGATGATCCTGAAAATACGGGTAACACGATCGACTGAAAGGTCAAAATGGGTCGACAGGTGGAACTAAGTAAAATCACTTATGGTGTACCGGTTAACTTGTAGAAATGGTCTAACAAAAAACTCATTTCGGTCGACCGTTCTGCACAGTCAGGTTAGGATTTAGTTTATGTGATTTTCCGACAAAAGTTTAAATGATCTATTAAAGTCCGATTGATGTGAAATTTAGTGTGACTTTACAAGAAACATAATGTGTTCGTGAATAATCAAGTTTACATAAATTCTTGTATAATCAAGTTTGGGACTCTTGTATAATCAAGTTTACATAAATTCCTAAAACTCAAATAAAAACAAAATTACATGTCTTCAATTAACTTAGATTACATATCTTAACTTCATTCAATTACATAAATAGCACAGTACAATATGTATTCTATGCATAATGTGTGATTATAATTAAGATTAAATTAGATAAATCATCAAAACATATATTAAAACAAAAAAACCAACATATAGTGGCATCTGTCCAGCCGAATATGAACAAGAAAGGAGGGGTTCGACGCTAATAGTGGGGTCTTTGGATTAGTAGAATCCGTTGTAGTATTATTAACACTAAACACATCAGCCATTGTCACTGGTCAAGAACCCCAAAAAAATCAGATATATATAAAAATAAAGTTCGTTAAAAAAAACTCTGAAGAAAGTGTAGTCTGATATACTGAATATATCAAGGGATATTTTTTAAAGAAAAACTTCAGAAGTTTGCAATTTGTGAGAAACAGGGAAAAAGAAAAAAAAAACAAAAAAGAATCCAGACGAAGAATAACCAAAATGGAAATAAATGTTGATCTTGCAATGTCGAAAAAGCTCAAAAGGAGCACTCGAGGAGAAAAGGAAAAATAGTTAAAAAAAATAAAAAAAAGATAGCCCAATCATCAGTACTTCTTGTTGTCATAGTGCGTGAGTAGGATCTGATCGAGCACAAAGAAGTCAAGAAAGAGGAACTAAAAAGCTAACCAACATCCACATAAAACTAAAGAACAAACAAATAAGAAGATTTGAGAAGAAAGAGGTAGAGTTTCGCTCTTGTTGTGGATGGATAAAAAATAGTTCTTGCGACAGAAGAGGGAAAATATATATACTTGTTGTGTGATTGTTGGATCTAGGTTATACTGAATAAGCGATGTAGATGAAGCCATTTGAATCCTCTTTCTTGATGGTCGTTGGATCTGGTGTGCTTTGTTTGATGGTGAGGATAAAGTTAACCAACAGTCATTCTTTGTCAAACTGAATAAACGGTGTGGATGAAGCCGATTGAATGACATGTGTTTGTTGTGGATGGTGAGGATTGATTATCCTGGATGAAATTGTTGAACCAATGTTGTGATACCACGTGAAGCATAAAAGAGATTCAAGAAAACGGGCTCCTCTCGTTTGTGTTTCTTTCTGCCTAAGAAGAAGAAGAAGAGGATGGGTTGGGTTGGGTTCTGTTTTGGAAAAAAGAAAAGTGTTAGTCTTTGGCTCTTATACCATATTATAATGAGCACAATCTTGTCATTTAGGATAACAAATAATCTCTTCCACACTTGATTTTCAAGTGAAGTGGAGGATATTATTTATAGTATAATGTTTAGAATACAAGTAATTGGTTTAAAACAGGGGACTATAATACTTGAATTTCATAACTTGTAAGCTTAGAATATAATAGTTATAATCAGGTTTTGTTCTAATAACAACTAAGCATAATGGGTTGGGCTTATTTGTCTAGGCTCGAAGAGTCTTGTTGTCTAACTGTATGAAAAGTATATTTTCACTCAAACTTCGAATGAGACAAAAATATAAACTTATAATTTGCAGGATGGAGATACTTCGGAATAATCAATTGTTTCGGAGAAAGTCATGTTGTGGCTTGGGAGTGGAAGTCAAAATCTCCTCGTGCTCGAACTAATAAACTGTGGCAGCTTGTTTGGTAGCTTACATACCACAGTTTATTAGTTCTGGCTAACAAAACGATAAATTAGATTTATAATAATCGATTAAACTAGGTCATTCATATAAGAGTTAACATATATTTACTTTTTTATTTTTTGCTTGGGTTTCTGACATATCTACCGGTAAGTTGCTCTTGGGTAGATAGCTAAATGATGATTTTTTGTTTGTAATACGCAAGAGTTCTTATTTTTTGTAGATGTTTTACAGGTTTTTTTTACATTAACAAGGACATATTAAACAACTTTTAAAATATGAAAATTTCTACAAAAGAATGGCAATTTTTTATTTTTTTGTTTTCGTTTGAATATGTTTGTAAACCAATTTTAGGATATTACTGTTATGAATTTCTTTTTAATAGATTTTCATTTGCACACATAATTCGAAATTCATATGCCGGCGAACAGATAGCATGACTTTGTCGCACTAATGAAGGAGGTAGAGTGAAGTGATGTTAAGCATAGCTTTTGAAAGGGACAATGTTGGATAAATAATATTATCTCCACCTACATCCTCCATTTCTGTACTCTACTTGAGGGATAACTAATTAAGCTGACACCGGATTTCAAGGCCAATCCGATTAATTTCTTGAACCTTAGCCGAAGCTACCAGAAACACAAACGTTTGTCTCCGGAGTATCATAATTCGGATAGTTTTGTAGAAATCCGTTCATCATTCAGACTATACCTCAGCAATAACCATCCGAAATTTCATATCTTAATTAGGGGGTCTAAATACGGTATCAAATGGAATTACTCCTAACTCATCGACGAATGGGTTGGATGAAATTGCAGCAACACACAACTTGTGTCTATGGTTTTGAATATGTTTATTTTCGTCATTCTGGAGGTTGTTGAAATATAGTATATGAGTGAGTTGTCCTGGTTACTCATGAAGTTGGAATTTGAATTATAAAATAGATGGTTGATGATTATCCTTTAACAGGGGGGCATTTTGGATTTTTATGTATGGGTTGATTCTTAATAATGTCGAGGTGCAACAATTTGTCCGAGGTTACTCAAAAGATTTATTGTTCGGTTTTGTCTGCGAAAAATCCTATCATTTCTCTTTCCTCTAAAACAAGTTTTTTGCAGGCTATATAGCTAGTAGATTTTTTTTATATTATAAACAAATTACATGTTGGTAAGGACTACCAATTTTTTTGCAAGAGCATACTAACCATACTTAAAAAATCGACATTTGAGGGGCTGATTTTAGAATTTTACGCAATTAGAACTTAGTAGATTACGTACTGGGTTCACGAGACTTGAACAGGTGTGAGCCCGATTTGAGATCAGACTTCTGAGACTGAGCCAAAGTCTTACCAAAACACGACACCTCAAGAATCTTTCAATTTAACAAAAACTAGTATTAATACTATTCACATATTCTGGAGGTAGAACATATTCTTCGCCCTTGGTATGTATGTTGAAAAATCTACACAATACACACTCAATATTTACAAAATTTGCATTCTCATTACCCCCACGACTTATTGAACCCTAACTCCGTTCAATTGTTAGTACGTACGCCTATGTTTAGCGAAACGGAAATTGTTTTGTTGGAGGGATAAATGTTTTGTTGATTTTTTGTACAACAGTGTTGAAAAGTAAATTAATAATTTATGGGGGTGTTGAAATCAGCAATAACCATAAGATTCTTCATCCACAGTTGATTCCGCGCAAAATCGATTCTTAACAATTCAAAACCAAACAACTCTATAAATACCCTTCTTTGAGAATGAAGTCCAGCCGATCAGTTAATCAGCTGGTCCAGCTCATGAGTCAGAAAACAACAGCCCAGGATGAAGATGGAATCTCAAGTGACCAAGCCATAGATGAAGAGGTGGGTCGTACGAGTCAAATTGGTTAGGTGATGATCTTAATTTCAATGCCTGCTTCATTCCAGACTTGATGCACCCGTGCCCACAAACGTGGCTCATGATTCGTTCAGTTCTGAGGCATAATCGCATTAATTTTACTGATGAAGATGAATTGTGTGGGATTTAGATTTATTCAAACTCACTAGATCTGGCTTATTTTAGTAGTATTAAACGATATTGGTTGTATGTTAGCTTTATCTGATTAGTCACTCGAATTCAAATGCTCCAGATTGTAGAGGACGAGTCTATAAATATCATTGCAACCTCATAACCCTAAGACGAGAACCCTAATCTTCTCTCTCTTGCCGCAACTCCTAATCTTCTTCTCTTTATACCCAAACTCTAATTCGATCAAACTTCTATGACCTTTTGTCTCGGATCTTGATTTGGATCATCTTTCCACACATTGTATCAAAGTCCTTTGTGGAGAGACCTACAGTTCAGTTCCTGGAGAGACCTACTCTTTAGTCTCTCAAATGGCTCCCACATCTACTCCAACAACTAAGACCTACACTTACCCTACCATTGTCACATAAAATGCCTGATTCTTGTAGTCATTTCATCCACCCTGACCTAATTCTATGACTGATATATTCGTCGATCTCTTCATCATTTTGAAGTATCGACCATAGATATCTAAAAATATCCCTCTTGCCCACCACTTGGCCATCCAATATAATATTTTTTTCACAATGTCGACGACACTGAAACAACACTTCATAAATTCAGTTTTAGACCTACCTAGTTAAAATCTTTCGGTTTCTAAAGTGTCCACCCACCACTCAAGTTTCCTTTCAACACCTATTCTAATCTCGTCAATTAGTATCACTTAAAAGCATACACCATGAGACTGATGATATCAAATCCTAATCGGGAAGACACTTGTGTCACTATCACATACTCTAACGTTGGTCTCCACTCCATCGTATATATCTTAATCACGCTAGAATTATATTTTTATTTATTTGTTTTTCTTCTTTAGAGCCCACCACATAACACTTTCAGAATTCTAGCATGAGCCTTCTCTGAATCAATAAAAGTCACGTGTAAGTCTTACTTTTGTTCTCTATACTTCTCCATGAATTGCATAATCACAAATATCGTCTGGATCGCCGACCTTCCAAGCATAAACCCAAATTGATTATTTTAACACATGTTTCTCTCCTTAAATGATGTTCAATTACCATTTTCCATAACTTTAAAGTGTGACATATGAACTTGATACCTCTATAGTTATTGCAACTCCGAATGTTTCCTTTATTCTTGTAAATTGGCACTAATATACTCTTTCTCCACTCGTTTGACATTTTGTTTGTCCTAAAAAATCTATTAAACAACTTGATTAACCACATTATAGCTATATCCCAAGACATCTCCACCTTTTTAAGGCTTCCCTAACCTCACTATCTTTGATCCTCTAAACAAATACTCTATTAGCAGCCTTAAATGCATCCTCCACTTCAAAAATATAATTTTCATTCTCTCTGTTGAAAAACATATCAAAATACACTCTTCACTTATCCTTAATATCTCCATCCTTAATTAGAAATTTCTGATTATCATCTTTAATGTATTTTACTTGATTAAGGTATTTTATGTTCATCTCTCGTTGATTAGAAGCATATCACGCATCATATTCATGTTATATATGTTTTATTTTACCCCCAGTCTTGTTCTACTCGAGTTGTTATTTGTAGTGTTTCAAGAGTTAGGTAATAAAGAAGAGGAAGAGAGCAAAAATGACCTAAATGTAACAAGTATGGACTGATTTAGAAGGTTCTTGACCAATTTGTAATGCACAAGGACTGGAGCGCAAATCAGGAAGGACCCAAGTACAAACCCAGAGGGACTTGATTGTGAAGTGCAAAACATAATGACACATGACTTAAATCAGGTCAGTATTTCACCAATTAAACTCAAAGTGATTCGAGCAAACAGACCATGGCTTCACCCTATGTGCCAAATGAAGAAATCAAGCGCGACACAAAATTTCAGCCCGATCAGAGCGATTTGATCCGCCAGTGGCTGATCAACATGGTCCAAAGCGGCTGAAATTTTGGTCGTGGGTACGGTATTCGGTTTGGAGCATTCCTGGCCTATAAGATGTAATTTAAAGTCGTCTGATTATTCCCAGATCCATCTGACCCCTTATTTCTTCTATAAATACTATTGTAACCCCTGCTCTCCATCTTTTTTCTCCTTCCCCGATTAGAGTAGGTTTTAGTTTCCTGTGTTTAGTAGTGTGATAAGGGGGTAGGAGAGGAGCAAACATTGTCTTTTATTTTATTAATTTAGTTTAGTTCTTGTTCATTATGTTGATGTTTTCTTTTGATGCAATTTATTTTATGTTGTTGTTTGTTCAATCTAGTCTTCTACATTTCTTTAACGAGTTTATGTTCTTTTGATGCTTTCTTTAGTGTAGAGATGAGTAGAGAGTAGTCTATCCCCATTGGGGGTGGAGAAGAAGATGATTTGGTCATGTAATGGATTAGTGTGTGTTAATCTTAATCCTTTGAGCTTTACATGATTTCCATAACCATCTAATGAGATTTCACTCTTATCTTTGATGTGCTAATGCTCTTGAATGAAGCTTAGCACATGCTTAAATTAGTGGATCTACTTTATGGGGAATGATGATGTTAGGATAAGGATGAAATGAAAGAGGGGAACAAGACATGTGTTCATGTTGGCTCTATCCAAATTAATGTATTGTATGTGTTTAATGATTGTGATAAATCTTATTTCATGTGGAGACATAGTTGGATTTGAGTCATTATGCATGTGAACATATTTGCTTCATTTCAATTATTGTCTTATATGTTTTAATGATAAAGTTTTATCTTATTTCATGTGGAGACAAAGGTGAATTTGAGTTTTATGGATTTCATGTATGACATGTTTTAATAAGCACATTTGAAAACACACTACACCACACATTTTCATTTCCATGTTCTTTCTCTACCCCCTTAGGACTTCTTTCACATTGTAATGTAGTTTCGACCTTCATCTTTTTCTTTCCCCACTCGAGTATTGCTAATCTAACTCGCGCATGCTCCCTGTGGATCGACCCGTGCTTGCCACCGCTTCAACGCGACCGTGCACTTACGGTATTATAACTGATTCAATCACTCGTACTTTAGCCATTCGTATCAGGATATAGAGTTCACAATCTTTAGCCCTAAGTCAATAGTGTATTGTGCTCAAGATTATTAGGCTTATTGTTTTAAGAACATACGCCCATAATGAATTGGTTATCTAAAGCTCAAAAGGTTGTTGGAGAGTGATATGATAATCTCTTTTTCACTTATTACTTCTTCTACCTCAATGTTCGTTAGAGTTGGTTGAGAGTTTGTTGGGAGATTCTTCTCTCCGTTTGTGAGATCTAGATTGATACTTCTCTAGATCTCTCCATTATCTGACACATCATATAGAAAAATATTAATCAATTGTATAATCACATTCAAATTGTTCATCGTGTGCTATTTTTTTAGTATACTTGCAAATAGAGGTGTAAACGAGTCGAGCAAGTAATTTTTTGGGTCTTGCATATTACTGTATATTATTACTAAATTCCAAAAATTATATACAGATTTAACAATAAAAATACCGAGTCGAGTCATCAAGTTGTAGTCGGTTCATTTACCGACCCGAGGTAGTGGACTTTTAATTTTTCACTGTTTTATTATTTTCAAGTTAAACGAGGGTCAAACATTTATTGAGTAGAGTTCGTGTTAGAACCCAAACCTAGGTTAGAGAGGTTAATGGAGGATTAGAGTTGGCTTTGCATAGGGAAGTGTGGTGTGCATTGGGAAGGGAAGGGAGGCGAGCACTGTGGACGTGAGGGGGAGGTGTGGGCTGGTGTGTATGGTGCTGTAGCGAGGAGATGGGTTTATAACGTGTTTTCTTCTCTCTCTCATTCTCTCCATTTCCTTCTTCTTCTCCTTCATCCGGCTGAGGCGACGATCAGAGGAGGCGAGGACGACGCGCGGGCAGAGGTTGGACGTCCAGAGGAGGCGCGGCGCGTGCTCGAGGTCTACCGGAGGCGACGTGCGTGAGCGGGCTCCGGCGGTTCGTCGTCTTTGCTTGAGGTATGTCGACTCATTAGTGTGGTTTTGTGGTTTCTAACCCTTGTGGGAGGATTGTGTTGGTCGGACGGGGAGGTCGGAGACCTCTTCGGCGTTGTTTCCGTGAGAAACCTCGGCTGGCGCGAGGTGGAAGACGACCAACGGTCGACCGGTCCCTTCGGGCGGTCGACCGAATGTAGTGTTTTACCCGACTTTAAGCTTCACCGGTCGAACGATGCCTTGTGGCGGTCGACCGGTAGTGCGTATTTGCTGGTGAGTTGGGACTCTCTGTCTGTTTTCGGTCGACCGGTTCCTTTGGGTTGTTCGACCGGAACTTAAGTGTACCGATTTTTATGCATGCTTGTTCGACCGGTTATATGACGTAGAATACTAGTGGACCCTGTATGTTTTCGGTCGACTGGGACCCCTGAGTCGGTCAACCGATAGATTTGAATTTATGTTGACCAGACTCCGGATTTTGACCTCGTTCGGTCGATCGGTTTTAGACCTTTGTTCGACCGTTGGAGATTGTGTTTCGAGCGCAGCGGTAGATCGTGTTAGGCGTACGGTCGACCGATTCCTTTCTGCAACCGGTCGACCGAATCACCTCTTCCGGTCGACCGTTTAGGCCCAAGACAGAATTCCTGGTTCCCTTTTTGAATGCCAACTTTGTCCACGGAAACCCGTGTCCTCACCTTGTGCGTGAGCCGAGAGGTGACGGTGGGTGCGTTCCCCGTGCCTGCCCAGGGACCGTCGTGTGGATAAGTGTGGGTGACCGGGACGCGTCACCTCCATGTATGGACTGTGACTAAGATGTTGGATTGATTGGACTCATTGTAGTATAGCAGGCCTGAGGGATCGTGGATCCCAATGTTTGATGTTTGTGCGGGCACGCAACTGGCGTTGGGTGAGGTGACAACCGGCCTTCGGGCTACAGAGGTCGCTGCCCTGGTTTTATAGCGGCGCGGTTGGTGTTTGCGGCTCGTGGAGCCTGATGACCTGGCAGACTTGGTCTGGACCGTCCGATGCTGTGCCGGACGTTTGTGATGGACCACCGATGTTGTGCCGGTGATGCCGCCGAGGTTGTGCCGACGATGATGATTGTTGGGTCGAGGTTGTTCCGGCTATGTTGATTCCTCGACTGGGCACCTATCGAGATGATGTTGTTATACCTTCCGGGCGACGGCCCCGTTGGTCCCCGTGGCTCCGACCACAGAGATTTGCAGATCTGTATTCTATCGGCCCGCAGGCGTGACAGAGGCTCCCTGCCGAACCCTTGAGTAGTGTAGCCACGTGTGGGGGGTGCGATGTCGCGTGCTGTAAGACTGCATGTGCCTGCAGTAGGTCTCCTCGGGAGACCCGATGTTGACTGTCGGACTGATGTCCTATTTTACCCTTCGGGGGAACTGTTTTCCTTTTTGTTGATGCCATGACATGCTACTAGAATGATAGGTTCATTTGCGTAATGCATGCATATAGGTGAGTTGGCATACGGGGTTTCCTTCTGGAAACTCAGGCATTGTTGTTATATATTTTTCAGGACCGCAGTAGGTCTAGTTGGGTGGTGATCGGCGGGCACACGCATTTTGGAGTTGGATCCTCTTCTCGGACCGCTGAGGTCGACATGATTACGTTTTATCTTCTTTTGTCGTTTTGTTGTAATCATGTATCATTTTGACAAACTCTGATGTAATTTTGGTGCACCGCTATTTGTTTTATGAGAAGTAACAGTCTCGTCTTTGATTATTGAGTTACTTTGTCTTGATTATAAATTTTTAAATTTCCGCTGTTTCGGGATGTTACAATTTGGTATCAGAGCGGTCGATTCCTATGCGGTCCCCAATGAAATCACCCTTGTAGTAATAGGATTCATGCATTTTATCTTTTAGCATGCATTCATGGCTGAAGTTTGTGATTATTTCTTCTGTCAGATGGCACCTAGGCGCGTGAGGAGTTCTCCACGCGATCGTGATCCCAGTGACGACACTTCTGGCGCTCACTGGGACAGGTTGGGCGAGTTTCTGGAGCGTCAGGCAGCCCATAGTGCGCAGGGCGGGGTGGGAGCTGAGCACGATCGGTTCATGCGTCAGCACCCACCGACTTTTGATGGCAGGAGGGCTCCGGAGATTGCGGCGGACTGGGTCTTCAGGATGGAGAAGATCTTCCGCGCTATTGGAGTAGCACCAGAGAGGATGGTGGAGCTGGCCACCTATGTGTTCGATGGTGAGGCCGCCAACTGGTGGAGGTCCACATCCACGGTGTTGTTTGATGATCGTGTGGATGTCAGCTGGGAGGAGTTCTTAGAGGTGTTCCATGAGCAGTACTTTCCCCAGCACGTCAGGGATCAGAAGCGAGAGGAGTTCATGTCGCTCGAGTAGAAGGAGGTGACTCTGGCGAGCAACATCAGCAGGTTCAACGCCTTGGAGCGTTATTGCCCAGAGATTTGTGTGACCCCAGAGCAGCGGGCGAGGAAGTTCGTGAAGGGACTGAGGCAGTCGCTCCGATCTCGTGTGATCAACAACATGCCACGGACCCTTGCAGATGCGGTGAAGCATGCTACGATCATAGAGCAGGACCAGAGAGAGTGTCTTCAGGAGGCGAGGAAGGCACAAGTGAGCACCGGTAGCCGTGTAGCCGGTCGTGGAGCGGGAAACCCGGGCAAGAGGCCCAGGTTTGATGGAGGAGGAGCACGTCAGTCTGGAGCGTGCACTTACTGCGGGAGGTTTCATCGAGGACAGGAGTGTCCCCGTCGGACTGGAGCGTGTATGGGTTGCAGTCAGATGGGACATTTCGTCCGTGATTGTCCTCAGAGGCAGGGAGAGCCGAGCAGGAGGCCAGGACCACCAGCAGTAGGCAGAGGCGGAGGCAGCCGATTAGTTGTTTCACCGGGCCACGGCAGGAAGACCGGGCGAGTCTTCACTATTCAGGTTGAGGAGGCGAGGGACTCCAACACCGTCGTGGAAGGTGTAGGATCGTGTGGGTTTATGGGTCCACAATTAATGCTAATCACCTAATTACCTACTTGTTTAAGCAATCAAAGAAATGCAGCGGAATTTAAACTAAATAAGCAAGTGTAGGAATATGCAAACCACAAATCGACTCGGCGTTTTTATAGAGGTTCGGCACCCCACCCGGGTCCTAGTCCTCTCTTGCAAGCTCCGCTCGGATCACCGAGCTCCGCTCACGACTTCACTAACCACTCCCCGTTCCGGGCCGGGAGAGAACGCCTTTACAACCGTCAAACTCACGAACAACCCTCGCCGAGCTTGGAATCTTCTTCTCACAATCCGAGAAGGATGCTTCGGGCTTTCACCGGAGCCTTTACTCTTTTGATAACAAATGAGAACTTGAGTGGAGTAACACTCTCTAAATCTTGAGCACACTTGAGTAGGATTAAGAAATGATCACTAAGTGTGGAAGGTTTGTAGCTTTGAGTGTTTGAGATTCTCTCTAACGTTTGGGACAAGTTTGTAGTGGGAGAGTTGTGTTAAAATGTGCTTTACAACTCCTTATATAGGCATTAGAGAGAATAGATCCGTTGGGACAAGATTTGATTGGATTTTGTGCAAAGCACACAAAGCAGAAAATTCGGGCTGCAAATCTGTCCAGAAACGGTCGACCGAAAAGTGGAACGGTCGACCGAACACTTGGGTTCGATAAGGATACGGTCGACCGAAATATGAATAGGTCGACCGAACACTTAAGTCTATTAAGAAAACGGTCGACCGAACAGGGTTACCGGTCGACCGAATAATCGTTTCGGTAGAGGGAAAACTGGATCGGTCGAACGAAATCGTATCGACCGATAGCAGGGAATTCTTGACAAGGTTAAACGGTCGACCGAACTTAGGCCGAGGTTGTTCCGGCTATGTTGATTCCTTGACTGGGCACCTATCGAGATGATGTTGTTATACCTTCCGGGCGACGACCCCGTTGGTCCCCGTGGCTCCGACCACAGAGATTTGCAGATCTGTATTCTATCGGCCCGCAGGCGTGACAGAGGCTCCCTGCCGAACCCTTGAGTAGTGTAGCCGCGTGTGGGGGTGTGATGTCGCGTGCTGTAAGACTGCATGTGCCTGCAGTAGGTCTCCTCGGGAGACCCGATGTTGACTGTCGGACTGATGTCCTGTTTTACGCTTCGGGGGAACTATTTTCCTTACTGTTGATGGCATGACATGCTACTAGAATGATAGGTTCATTTGCGTAATGCATGCATATAGGTGAGTTGGCATACGAGATTTCCTTCTGGAAACTCAGGCATTGTTGTTATATATTTTTCAGGACCGCAGTAGGTCCAGTTGGGTGGTGATCGGCGGGCACGTGCATTTTGGAGTTGGATCCTCTTCTCGGACCGCTGAGGTCGACATGATTGCGTTTTATCTTCTTTTGTCGTTTTGTTGTAATCATGTATCATTTTGACAAACTCTGATGTAATTTTGGTGCACCGCTATTTGTTTTATGAGAAGTAACAGTCTCGTCTTTGATTATTGAGTTCCTTTGTCTTAATTATAAATTTTTAAATTTCTGCTGTTTCGGGATGTTACAGTTTGAGTCGAATTTGAAGTTCGAACTAGAATTAACAACCCTACGTACAAACGACAACCACAAAGAGAAACGACGCGGCACATATTCAAAAATTTATATATTTTTTGTGGTTGGTGCATAGGAATCTAGGATGTTGGCTCTGTTGTTTGTATCAAGTACAACGGATGTTAACCCAGGTGGAGGGGGATTTTTAGAAAATACCTAGTTGACATTGGTATATTTTGTCTTTCAATCTTGTTAAATTGAAATTTTGACCTTTCGGTATTTTTGAACTTGGCATGGTTTGGAAAGATTTGAATGTATTCTGACCTCAACATTGTTAATTTCTTTGGACTCCAATCCCTTTTAACATCTTTGGGTTTTGACCCCTTACATAACTTTCTTACTAATAATTACAAATATAAATAAAATTTTGAACCTAATGCATTATCTTAAATTTTCGGACCCCTGACCTAAATTTAGGTACCGTCCTTGTGTTTTTTTTAAAGGACCACAATCAGCAGACATTGACTGTCAGTAATGTCTAGAATTTTCTGATTAAATTAAGTATTAAAACACTATAATTGTTGAAATTATCTCTTTTATCTTAATTTGTTTTGATGAAATTCTTTCCTACCATTAATTGGCTTATTTCAGAGATAATCATTAGAAGATATTTTGGAACCACATATATTAATTATACACATGCATTGCACTTATTTTCGGATCACGTCCTTACAAGCAAGGGAAACACGTTGGCTTAAAAGAATTACCAACAGTACTGACACCAAACCACACTAGTAAATCCCACGTACGTCCTTGATTACTACTGGACGGTCTCTTCAAGAAGACTCTCAAACTCATCCGAACCACCAGGAACCGACGCCGAAGGAGCAAAACCAGTCTGAATCTCTTTCACGGTCTTCCTTGTGATCCTAAACGCCCTAGCGAGAACCTCCCTATCGATCGTCGGGGTAGACCCGAACAAAGTCCGTCCGGTTTGAACCACACCAGGGAACTGGCTATTAAGCCCAGAAAGAGCAACGGCCGGCTTTTTCCCGAGGTTCCTCTGGAAATGAAGCTGCGCCGTGGGGAAAACCATGAGGTCACCTTTTCTGAGGACTTTGGTGAAGGCACGGCTGAGGGGTGGGGACGTGACGAAGCCGGCGTAAAGAGTGCCCTCGAGGACGAGCAAGAGTTCCGAGGCGCGAGGGTGGGTGTGGGGAGGGTTGACCCCGCCCGGGGCGTAGTCGATTCTTTCGAAGGAGATACCGAGGGCGTTGAGCCCAGGGAGGTTTGTCACTACTACGGCGGTCACGTTGGAACCCAGTTGGTTGTCGGTGTTTCGTGGTGTGTCCAAACCGCTGAAGATGAAGTCGTCCACCGTCGCCTTCGCCGAATCTTTGCATGGGAATCCGTTCACGCCAACTGAAATGATTTTTACATCGATTGGTTATCTAGTACATCTTTGCATACCTCTTGTGTTTAAAACTCATATACAACTCTCTTTTTTGGTAGTGGTGTTTTTTTTTCTTTTTTCTTTGGAAGTTTAGTTCTGTTAGTAGATCTTGGGATTTAATTTGATGTTATAAAATAAAAATTAATTTTCCAGGAAGATTTAGTTCTCATGTAATTTACGTCCGCATCTCTTCTGAAGTGATACAATATTTCGAAACATTTATTAAGTCCAATATGTGAAGTTTAATTTTCTCTTCAATTTATTTGGTCAAAGATACCAAAAACTGATAAAAACTCTCCAAGTAAACGGTGAAGTCGACTTTAAGTACGTCAACAAACTCCACTCGATTCAAAAAAATAAATGACATCACCTACTTCCCATTAAATTATAGATGATACATGTAAAGTAACTATATTTTTTCTAGCGTTAGTGGATGCATTATCAGTCCAAACGACCAGACAACACGCGACTCTAACCAAAACTTAATTAGCCTCTAACGAAACACATGCTTTACGATACTTGAAAGAAGAATATGTGAAAATTAGTTCCACGGGCGTATGTGTCTGATATCCGTCTCAGTTGCGCTCGTACGCCAAATTTATAACAAATAATATTTTTTTAATATTTGATCAATACATGACTACATGAAGTTACTCGTATCGAATGCAACTACGTATTTATGGTGTATCAACCCAATTAATAAAACCATGATCACCTTAATGAGACATAGTTAATTACCTGGTGAACTAAAATCGGCAACACAAAAATCTTGCAGGGGATTAGGATCAAAGGCTAGTGCTGGAGCACAAACCAAAGTGATCATGGCACAAATCAACGCACACTTGAAGGCCATCTTTGGTTGATGCTACTAACCCTTCGAGAGTTTTTGGATGTCTACAAGCAGCTCAGCGGGGGCCTATTTATAGTACTTGATCGTGCATTATTGGGAGATGAACTATTATAAAATTAAGGATCCTATTACTTCCAAGTGAATTTAATAATTGCATTTGTTAATAGTCTAATCTGGTGACAGTCTGTTGTCAACTTCTATAAAGTCGGACATCAAGTTATCTCTAAATTAGAGATATTACTGTGCCTCAAATTCTACGTGCTGACAAAATGCCTCGGATAAAGCCTTTTTTTATCTACTAGAGAGATTACTGTGACTCAAATGACTTTCTATCGTTGTTTTTTACCATTTCAAGACTTATCAATAATCTTCCGACCGAAGAAACCAAAATTAGTATAAAACCAACTCTTATTCCACGTGGTATTTCATAACCCTACAACCATCTAAGGTATAAATCATATTCATATTTAATTTTATCCAAAGCTAGTCTACACTGTTATGGGAATTGTATACCAAGGATATTCAGCTGAGATATAGACTTGAAAATCGTCTCGTTTCGTGTATTTTTGTGTCGTATTTTTTACATGTATAAGTCAAGTTGATCATACACGAATACAACCCACTTAATTTCTTGTAAACACGAAACAACATGAACAAACACAAAAAATTATATATTAAACAAGTAGTTAGTCTTACTTCAATATAAGGAAACACCCTTAAAATATCCTTATGTAGGATAGAGGAGAGGGGAAAAAGAATTTGTCCGATGCCGGACTAATTCATCTCGTAGTATTGAAGAGAGTAAAACTAGAAAAAGTGAATTTAGTATGCCAATGTTATATGGTGACACGAGGTCATGGGTTCGATTATCCTCTTTTTCATTTTGCGCATTTAAAAAAATTGAAACTAAAAACAATCTTGACACAAATGAGATGCAATCATGCGTCCCCAACATCATCCATACTTAAACTTACCATTACACTACAATGAAAGTGATGAGATTTTGAACTTTATAAATATTTAATAAAATCGTGTATATTCGTGTACACGGCAGGTTGCACACGAAAAGGATAGAAATAATTTCTTGTACCTGAAATACGACACGAAATATGAAATGTTTAAACCTTAACATGGATTTTCGTGTCATATTTTCTTGTTCCGTATCAAATTATCAGGTCTACAACTGACCAACATAATAATTCTCTTAGTTTAGTCGTTAGATGTGAATTGATATTAATTAGAATGTTAGTTTAGGTAATCCACGTTTTGGGGAAAATTCATAACAATTGAAACAAAGACAAATATAAAAAAAGAATTAAGAGATGTCAAAATGATGACAGCCATAAATTTTCAAGTGACGCCTATTCAATGCAAAAGGAAAATGGCACTTAACACCTCTCTCTTCGTCTCCCCCTCACACACACAGTGTATGTCGATCTTTTGGGGTTGGTATTTATTGAATAATAACAGAAGAATAGTACAAAACGTCTTCAGATCTAATTAATATTTAATTGCATCTAATAAAAATGTATGTGCATGTGTTTTAGTTCGTGTAAATGAAGACCATATTTTCTCCATATTTTTCTTTTAAATGTCATTTTCTATGATAATGATTATCCAAGTGAAATCATGGCAATCTCTAGTTTCCAAGAGACAAAAAAAAATCTGCCCCACTTCTTAAATCCGCAGCATAAATATATTGAGAGTAGATAGCATGAATTGCTTAAACCCGTTTTGAATTTCATCTGGACTCATTAGTGTGAACAATATTCTAGGGACTCTAAGACCAACCCAGTTTGGGTAGTAACCCCACTCTCTTAGATAGAAGTAGAACGTAGAATCAAGATGTGGTCTGCCACCGGCTAGTAAGTAATTAAATGCTTGGTTGTAGACTAATTTAAAAGTTTTTTTAGTTGTAAACATGGCTTCTTCCGTGGCCTTGAATTATTTCAATTAAAGCTTGAATTATTGTTCTAAATATGATCTGAATAAATATTGGTAGTGTCTTAAAACTTTAAGTGAGAAAACGTGTATTAGAATTTAAACTTGATATACGCTAGTTGTTTTATACATCCAAACAAAATATTAATATCTTCCTAAAGTATTTTATTGTTCAAACTAAGATATTTCTACGGTAAAAGGTCTCTAAGCAATATAAATTACTGTGCCTCGATTTCCACGTGTTGACGTGAGATGTCCTTTTATCGATATTTCGACCCAATAAAACAAGGGTTCTTATAGGCAGACGCGCGCGTCCGGAACGCTAAGACGTGGCATCTAGTCAGCGTCCAGTCAACGAAACAGTCAGCGACCCAGTTATTGAAAAGAAAGCGCACCTTTTTTCGAAAAATGAGAAAAACCATGTGTATTTCGTACGACGTTTCCTTTTCTGACGCAGTGATACGACCGGGAAAGGAAATCAAATCAGCGTCTGTTCACATCCCAAGTTGAGAGAGGAAATACACAACCGTTCCAGAACTTTCTCACCCTCCCTTTCTCAACTATTCTATGTTTGATCGGTCCAGTTTTTTATCACAAGGACTTTCTCGTCGTCGACGATATGGATTCTCCCCGTCATGGTTCTCCTTCGAGTGCGGTGGTGCACCAGGTTTATAATTTTAACCCATGCATGGGATTTTGATACTTAGAATCCAAGGTTCCGATATTTTTCGTTTCTTAGGCATCTACGAACCACTTCGAGGCCTCCAAATGTTCGTGGACTCCAATAGAGAAGGTGTTTGAAAAGTTGAAGGACGCAGAGAAAGACGTCTTTCGGGCTACCCCCTTCGGTCACTTCCTAGATCTCTCGAACATTCATGTTGATAATGACATTGTCGACTGGTTCGCGGAACACTATGACGCCGAGGAGGTGGGGTTGAGGATCGGTTTTGGGGTAATACACTTCACAGTCAAAGACGTTGTCCTAATTTTGGGGCTCAATTTTCGTGGGAATGTAGTACGGATGCAGCCAAAGGATGTCGCTACCTGAAACGGGAGAGATCATTACCAACGCGCAACTTTGTGCCAAGATGATGGCTACTAGTTATTTGGGTGACGAGGAGGAGTACGTCCGGCTCCTCATTTGTTACATCTTCAGCCATTTTTGTTCTGTGATGGCACACATCGAATAAGAGTTTGGTTCCTCGACCACCTGACTGACTTCAAATGGCTACACAAGTACGTGCGGGCGGAGGATGTTCACGAGGCACTTGTGACGGGCCTGGAGAAGGCCAACCGGGATCTACGGGCTAGGAAATCTACCGGCGACGCGGCGACAAGGAGAGGATACGTCGATGGGTGTGTTGTTGTAGTACAAGTAATGGTTCATCCTTTTTATGTTATAGCTTCTCCTTTTTAAGTAATGGTTTTTCATTTTGAAGTTATAGCTTGTCCTATTAATGTAATTGTTAATCCCTTTTAAGGTATAGTTCTTCCTTTTTCAGTTATAGCTTGTCCTTTTTAAGTTACAGTTTGTCCTTTATAAAATTCATCGTTCGTCCTTTCTACCCATCGTAATTTCATTTTTAAGTAATGGTTTATCCTTTTTAAGTTATGGTTCATCCTTTTTAAGGTATAGTTTGTCGTTTTTAAAATTCTTTGTTTGTCCTTTTTACCCATCGTAATTTCCTTTTTATGTAATTGTTAATCCTTTTTAAGCATCTGATTGTCACTTTTAGGTATGGTTGTGCGAGAAGTTCATTATTGGGGACCCGGAAATGCGTGCCTACCCTAGGTGGAACCGATGGTCCAAAATGTTTGGAAAATGGCTTATTCTGAAAAGATGGGAGGAACACGATATCAACCTCTCTAAAATTAACGAAGGCAAATTCAATCAGGCACAATGGGCGAGCCTTACACCGAAGGAGAAGGAAATCATTGGGCTAGCTGAAAAGGCTGAGCCAACCCTACATACAGGAAGTGATCGTCCTTCAACAAGCACCAAACCAAAGGTGCAATTGAGAGACTGCATCATCCCTCAGGTTCCACTGCTTCAAGAGTTGGAGTTGGTTGTGGTGAAGACGAAATGGATGCAAGCCGAAGTTGCCGTTAAAGAGGCAACTGAAGAGGTTGAGAGGCTCAATGAGGAGCCGAGGAAGTACCGGGTGGAGAATGAGACCCTAAAGAAAGAGATTGCATATCTTCGAGGATATGGTCTACAAGGTGTAGATAGAGGAGAAGAGGGGGAGAGAGGAGGAGTATAGGGAAAATGATGGAGAGCAGGAAAGAGAGGAGGAGAATAGGAGGGAGGGAGAAGAGGAAAGAGAATAGGGTAGGAGAGAGGAGGAGAAAATGAGAATGGAGGCGGAAAAGGAGAAAGCGGGAAAAAGAGGAGAGAAAAAAAACAGAATTGAGGCGGAAAATGAGAAAGAGAGGATAAGAGAGGAGAGGAGGAGAGGGGAGGGAAAAAAAATTGAGGCGGAAAAGGAGAAAGAGAGGAGAGGAGAGGGGGAAAAAGAATTGAGGAGGAAAAGGAGAAAGAGAGGGAAAGAGAAGAGAAGAGGAAAAAGGAGGAAAATATTAGGAGGAGGGAGGGCGAGACCCAAAAAAGAGGGTGACAAAAGAAAAGAAAAGAGAGGAGAAGAAGAGAGAAGAAGAGAAGGAAAGAAAGAGTGTAGAGGAGGAGAATAAGAAAGGAAAGGAAAGGGGGACAGAAGAAAAACAGAGAGAAGAGGAAAGCAGGGAGGAGGATAAGCAAAAGGAGAGGGAGAGTGAAGAGCAGAAGAAGACAGAGACAGAAAGAAAGATGAGAAAATGAAGGAGGATGAGGGAAAGGAGAAAGGCAGGAGGGCAAACTGGGGGGCCAAAGGACAAGCTCAATGGCCAAAAAATAAGAAGACGAATTGAAGGACAAGAAGAAGAAGGAGCGGAAAAGAGAAGAAAGAATGCTCCAGATGAGCCTAAACAAAAAGAGGAAGAGGGAGGAGGATGAGGGATTCAGGTTGGCTCATCGCTTTCGAGAGACAAAGCCAGACATTGACATGGATGCATTGGCCACGTTGAGCCCGAATGAGATGAACATTCTACTGAATTTGACCGCACCCACACAAAACCACAGAGAGGTGATCTGGAGAGCTGATTCCTGTTTTTCAAACGTTCCAACCTGCAGGAGCTCATGACGAAGGGGATGGATTTAACCAACGAGGTGATCGACAATATGCTTTGTGTACTGGAAGAGCGCCAAAAAACAGAAAACTACCCTTAAGAGGTAATTTGTATTTCAAGCTTCTATTCGGAAACCATTTTGAATGGCCAAGGCCATACCATTGAAGAGTGGCTCGAGCCCAGACTACAGAGCATTAACCCTGGAAGGGTCGTCATCGCACAACTAATGCTGCTTACAGAACATTGGACTCTAGTGGTTGTTAATGGCTTGGCCGAGGAGATCCTGCACTACAACAGTTGCTTTAGGGAGCTAGCTCCATATGTGAATGTTGACAATGCGGTAGGCGTTCATGAATGTTCGGCTAAAGACGTCGGTGAATACTGGAGAAACCGTCTTAAGGTGAACTGGCCATTGAGATACCTGAGAGACATGTGCCAGAGACAAATGCCGGGGAGCAACGACTGTGGAGTTTTTGTAGTGTACTAGATAAAATGTCTCATGCAAAATGACTCCCCAACGTAAGTGAAAGACTCCAAGACACTTCACTCGGTTAAGGGTGAAATGACCATGATTTTATTGAGGGATTCCCGCACCTATGTGGACTTAAAGTAGTGGTTTTTAAATTAACAAATACATATTAGATTCGTAATTACAAAGTTTTCATACCCCGAAGGAGTATTACACACATGTATGTAAAAAGAACAAATGCCAACTTAAAAAGGACAAACACCAACTTAGAAGGAACAACTTAAAACCGTTAAAAATGACAAACCCCGACTTAAAAAAGACAGACGCCTACTTATAAAGGACAAACACCTAATTAAAAAGGACAAACCCCTACTAAAAAGGGACAGACGCCTCCTAAAACAGGACAAACTCGTACTTAAAAATAACAAATGCCAACTTAAAAAGGACAAACGTCAACTTAAAAAGGACAAACCCCTGCTTAAAAAGTACAAACCCCCGCCTACTTAAAAGGGGCGGAAGGACAAACTGTTACTTTAAAAGAACAAACCCTTACTTAAAAAGGAAAAAAAAACATGCTTAAAAAGGATAAATTCATACTTAAAGGGAAAAATGTACATATTACAAAAGGACAAGCGTTGATACAAAGTTAAGGAGCATGTTGGTCGTAATACAACTTCATGTCCCAATCGTCAAAATCCGGATCTCCTGGTCTAGGTGAGATATGATGCAGGGGAGATTTGCCTTTCCTTCAATACTTGTTCTTCTCTTCTGTGAAGTACTTTTTTGGGCTTCTTTGAATAATTTTCTCGGTTAAAGAAACGTGACGTTTAGTAGGCGGTCTTCCTGGACGGGTGACTTTATCTGGATTGCGCAAAGAGGTACCAGGGGGCACAACTTCATAAACTATGGGAGGGCCCCAGGTAATGTTCATATGTGACCTCAACCACTTCATACACTTCATGGCCTTAAGAGACCTTTTATGAGAAATGAACGCTTCTTGTGCAATTCAAGGAGCACGATCCATTATGTCGGCGTGACGATGCAGTGCATCCTTCTCCATTACGGCATCGTCTTGGTAAACCTTGTCTTCATAGTTGCGACGAATATCCTTCCGCCATCGATTAATGACGTATGATGGTGGGAGTAATGCATTAGGATCTACGCATGCAAACATAACCAACAAGTGACCAAAGAAGACCAACACGCTGAAACTTTCTACAATCACATGTGAAGTTCAGACATGCTTTTTGTACAAGGAAACGTTTCGATAAAAGATGCCCACCAATCCGTACACGCTCAGTGACCTTGTAATGAAACACGTCGTTCGATTAGACTTTCTCCGTTAGGTCGTAGTTCATCATCTTCCCAATTTCTAACTGGACTTTCTTGAAAACCCTACGGTATACAACTGGCTGATTTGCCTCTCGAAGGGATATATTGTGACCAATTGGGGGTTCTTATGAAGGCAGTCAAAATCTGATTGAACTTCCTTCTCATAGTTGTGACGGGGAGTGAGTTCATATTGTTGAACGAATTGCTTAAGGGTGGTCTTGGAAGTTACGTACTTGTCGAAGAACGCGTTCATACTTTCGCTCCTTTGGGTAGAAGTCACCCAAGAATGAAGGAACCCAAGACCTACAGATACTGTAAATGGTTTAGAGCCAACTATGGTTTTGAAGCTCAAAATCAGCCAGGAAATCGTGCCAATTCCGCTCAAATTCAGCTGGTTTATCGAGTCGTACACAATCAATTTTAGATCAAATAACATGTGATTGCGATACTGAGTGGGCAACTTGACGGGAGTTTTGTTCATTATGTGCCATATGCAAAATCTGTGTTTGGCGTTTGGAACACATTCCTCACAACAACAGTAATGATGCCACATTGGTCTGTTATGATAGCTGGTGGAGGGAAATTCGCAAAAATACGAATATTTAAGGATAAAAAAACATGGCGTGAAGGACAAACTCATCCTTAAAAAGGACAAATTCTAACTTAAGAAGGACAAACTAATTCTTAAAAAGGACAAATTCATTCTTAAGAAGAACACTGCCCACGAATATTTAAAAAGGACAAAATCATACTTATAAGGGACAAACTCATTCGTAAAAAGGAAACAGAAAAACTTAAAAAGGACTAATTCATTCTTAAAAAGAACACTACACAAGAAACTATGTGAAAATGACAAACTCATACTTAAAAGGGACAAACTGATAACTTCAGAAGTAGTCTGACCATGATTATGAAGGACAAACTCTTGTTATTGATCATTCAAAGGACAAACTCATTTTTTAAAAGGACAAATCATTACTTAAAAAATACAAGCCCAAGAACATAGACTTAAAAAGTACAAGCCCAGGAACCTAGACACAATCAGTACTTCTCTTGAATAAGGGTAAATAAAAAGGACAAATTCATACATAAAAAGTACAAACTCATTCTTAAGAAGGAAACAGAAAAACTTAGAAAGTACAATTTCTTCACATGCACCGCCATACACGAAAACCACGTCTGGAACAACCATATGTAATTTTCAGTGCTCTCACGGGACAACAAAGCGCAACCGAGCAATACAGAGACGAAATGGTGATTAACTCCTACAAATAGTGCAAACGGCATGTCGTAGTTTTTAGTGAGGTATGTAGTGTCAAAACATATAGCATCCCCGAAGTATGAATAAATAGCTCTAGAACGGAAGTCGGCCCAGAAGATATTCCTTAGCCTTCCTTCGTCATCCATGTACATGACATAGAAGAACATTGAATCAATCTTCTGCATCTTAATGAAATAGTTCTGAAGAGATTGTGCATCGCCGGGTCCCATTTTCAAATTCCTGACTTCGGTTATAACATTCCTGCACACATATATTTATTAAGGACAGAGATGTCTTGGAAAACAATAACGTCAAAAAAAACACAAACCTTAAGTCCCTATCGTTGAAAGTCAGTTTGTCATGCCCCCAACCTCGACAATAAATGATTGCATGGTCTTGGCGGTCGAGATCCCGTAAGCATCATTGCACGCTATTTGTACAATCGCGGCCTCAGGTACAAATCATTTCTGTCTTAGAAAACGCATCTGGTCCTCGTGAAGCATTTCATGGTTATGCTTGAGTACGACAAAGTTAATCTGGTAACCCCTTGCTGGGTTTCTCGAAATCCTGATGCGAGTCGTGCACTCAACTCTACTAGATAAACGGGGCTTCACTCTTCCTTGTCCTTGGTCTGTCGGTGCTTTGCCCTCCTTCGAACAAGTAAGCATACTCCGGGTAACAACACCACCTTCATAATGAGTATGTCTTAGCTTAACACCAAAACTACAAGAATCAGCGTAGTCGTTGTAAAAGATTATTGCTTTTTTCGAAAGAACCAAAAAACATCTTCTCCTCAGGAACGTTTAATGAGATGTCTTCTTGGGTAGACATCTTTACAATCTCCATTTGAGTGAAAAATACTCCCCAAACGAAAAAGAAAGGGATGAAATAGAGAGGAAGACGAAAGGCGGCAATTCTGTGCATCTTCATAAGACATCGGCCTAGGGCTACGGGAAGATGGAACGTCCGAAGAATGGAGCGCCAAAATGGATGAAAGGTATGATTTTAGAAGAATTTAGTGACAAGCATTAAATGCGAGTGTACCCCCGACGGAAAGCATTAAATGGACTTGTCCAATTCAATAGCGTCCGCAAAAAGCATCGTTGGGAGAGGTCAGAAATCATTTTCCATAAAACAAAGGTGAATTGGTTTTGGGTTTCGTGCAAAAAAAGTTTGGATACAAGTAAAACATTGGGAACTACTATTCGTCGCCGGAAAACTACTTAAATCGCCCAAAAAATGACATTTTTGCCCTTAACAAATCAATTAATACCGATTTCGTCCCGTGTCTTTAAACAAGGTGTTTGACTCAGTTTTACTCACATTCCCAGTACCAACACCACGAAAATGTCTGGCGAAGCACCAGAATACGGCGAAATAACGGGGACGGAATTTTTTTCCCGACTCGGGCGTCTGGCTAAGCCGCCTCCACCCAGGTGGAGGCGTCTGGATAGGCCGCCTCCACATAGGTGGAGGCGGTTTAGCCAGACGCCCGTTTTTTTTTTGTTCAATTCAAAATTTTCAGGTTTCGTTGCAAGATTTCGGTGGTGATGGAGTAGATTACAGTGAGTTTTTTGACAGTAAAGAAATATTTACAACAATCGAGGAAGGTTGTAAATGTGCGAAACAAATTGCAATAGGAGCCGGATGTTTTTGTTATATCATCGTACAAACCAAAAGCAGATAACCGGATGGATTGTTACCTCAGATGTGAGGCGGTTCCCGCGACCGCCCTCTCGTTGGGTCGGGCGTCTCCCGCGGACGCCCGACTCAAAAATGTTTTTTTTAAATTAATTGAAATAAACAAGGTAATTTACCAGATGTGAGTAGTCAGGGGTCTCCGTTGGTTCTTTTCCTGGCCTCCGAGACATCTTATGTGGTGAATAGAAGAGTGATATGAAGAGAAAGTTGTGTTAAAAGAGTGAAATCAGGAGTTATATTAGTAGAAAGTGTAGAGGGGCAAAATGGTAATCTTACGGGCGATTTAAGTAGTTTTACGGCGACGAATAGCAGTTCAGAAAACATTTGAGATCTAAAATGTACATCAGTAAATAAAGAATAAACAAGTGCACACGACCAATTTCAATCTAGGTACAAAATCAATTCACCCATAAAACAAGCTCTTCTTCGCGTTCCTAGGTTGAGAGCCTGAGACCCAACAACTATATCATATTAATATTTTCTCAAGCAACTTCTAATATAAGTACTGAATTGCTAAACATCGCCCCAAAATTACATAAATCGCCCCTTGAAATTACCAAATTGCCCTTCCTCCTATTTTTGCTTATATATCTCACAATTTCACTCTTTTCTCAAAACATTCTCTTCCTATACCTACTACAGAAGATTACGAATGTCTCGGAGGCCAGGCAAGCAACCAGCAGTTCCCCCGGTGTACCCGTATACGGTAACCTTACGTTATTTATTTGTTTTCAAAAAAATAATTAAAAAAAGTGGTCGGCGTCCGAGGGAGACGCCCCCCGCATAGAGGGGAGACGTCTGTGGAAGACGTCTCCCCGATGGAGGAGACGTCTTCGGAAGACGTCTCCCCCAAGGAGGAGGCGCCTCGGACAGACGCCTCCACCATGCGGGAGGCGTCTCTCGCAGACGCCTCCACAATTTTTGTTTTTTAATTATTAAATCTGATAATTACTTCAATAAATTGTGATAAATCTGAAAATTTAATTTAACAAATTCTTATTAAGTTTAACATTTGTTATATTTAGTTTTAACAATTTTTGATTTAGTTTAACAATTGTTTTAATTTAGTTTAACAAATTTTGATTTAGTTTAACAATTGTGATAATTTATTTTAACAATTGTGATAAATATGATAATTTAGTTTAACAAATTTGTATTTAAAATTTCAATTAATAGTCATCGGGTCACAGTGGAGGGAAAGGCAAGTCGATACCATTACACGCCTTCCGTTCTTTAGATGATGATTCAGCACCGCGTCATCCACGTAGACGGGGGATATCTGCTTCGGTCAGGAGAGAGAGAGACATTACGTCGTCGTGAGGAGGATGATGATTCATTCGATGATGAGCATGTGGACAGTCCCGACGACGGGAGCGACGATGATGACCCGTATGAGTTAGAGCGCCCGGAGGTGGAGAGGCAGGGGGAGTATAGCAGAGGCTGTGGTCGAGCGGGTAGTTCTACTTCCGTCGGATGGATGGTGCGGAAGGGTAGGGGTGGGAGGTTTACGACCGGGGATTCGAGCTCGTGCACTGTAGATCCCCGCGCTCAGAAGAAGAGGAGGGTCCAGGACGATTCTTGGATCGTGAGCGGTATGACGCCCGGTGGTCCTTTAGATGGGAGCGTCATTCCTAGTTTCTGGGGTCACAACGCTAGACGGATCTGGGACGGAGAGGATCAGAAGGTTCTGAAGTGCCATAATCGGCACAGAGTCTGTACAACACTACAGGGTTGGCGGTCTACACTGAGTGCTGATATCAGAGAGGAGATTAGTGCCACACATTTGGGGCACTTACCGTACAACATGTTCCCTTATCTCGACATGCCTTTGATTTCTGCGTTTGTGGAGCGGTGGCAGCCTGACACCAACACTTTTCACATGCCTTTCGGAGGGATGACGATCATGCTTCACGATGTTTTCCAGATCCTGCGCATTCCTGTGGATGGTCGTCTGGTTAGTGCTCAGGGGTCGACGTCTGAGCTGAGGTGTTATGTGGCAGAGTTGCTTGGTGTCACACCTGATGGTCTGGCGAGAGATACAACTTTATGGAGTGGTGGTGGTGTCGGCATCGACTCCCTTGAGGACCTATGCAGACGGGCACGACCTCTGCGGGCCGATGATACACAGTTGACGGCGTACCTATTCTTGATGCTCGGAGCCGTCTTGTTTGTCGACAAGAGTGGTTGCCGGATCAGACCACGTGATCTATTGGAGGCTAGGGACCCGGAGACCGTTCGTGAGTACTCGTGGGGCTCAGTGACGTTGGCATACCTGTACCGTCAGCTTGGGATAGCTAGCCGTGCGGATTGTTCTGGGATTGCAGGTTGTCTTACGCTGCTGCAGGCGTGGATATACGAGTACTTTCCCGCATTCCGCCCTTATCGTGAGCAGAAGATTATCGATGAGGGTCATCCACGTTCGGGTATGTGGGCCGTCCGGAGCGAGGACAAGAGCGATGGACGATTACGTTCAATCCGCGCACGGCTAGATCAGATGACTGCATCAGAGGTATCAAACTTTACACCATTTACATTTATTTATTTAATTTTAAGATGTATTATTATTAATGTGTTAAAGTTTAGGTGGAGTGGTTACCCTATGGTCCTGACCCAGCAGGGGAGGTCCCGATGACTTTATTGATGGGCCTTATTCGTTATCGGGATATCATAGAGCCTTATATGCCCGATCGTGTCTTGCGTCAGTTGGGATATGTTCAGGTGATCCCGGTTGACATCCCGACACCAGAGCATGTGGTGTGGTCTGCGACTGCAGCGACGTACGACGTCAGGTTCCCCGCTTCTACAGCGGAATCGACTTGGCGGACATTTCCGAGATCATGCCGACTGTTCCTTGGCGACTTCAGACGTAGTCGCGACCACTCCGAGTGTGATGCACGTTATCTTGATTGGTTCAGTAGTTACTCACATCCTGTCATCGTCCGTGGTGCCTCCCGGAGAGCAGATCGACCACCAGATAGGACGTGTGGCGATCTGGTAATTTTTTCATTTTATTTATATTTATTTGTACCGTATCTTTTGTTAATGTACGCTAATGTTAATGTTATGTGCAGTGGATGGGTAAGATGATATGGGCTGTAGAGCCAATCTTGCAGAGGAGGTATGAGCTGCCAGACGATGCCAGAGCTGCATGCGGAGATTTGGATGAGATCATACAGTCGTGGCATACTCAGTTAGGCATCTCCGACCATGATTCGGATGATGAGTAGGCTGATCTGTTGTACCGTACTCTTAGTATTTGCATTTATATTTGTTTATCTGTCGTACGTTTATTATTTGTATTTGTGTTTGTGTTTGCTAACATGTCGTACGCTTATTGTTTGTATTTGTGTTTGCTTATCTGTTGTACGCTTATTATTTGTATTTGTGTTTGCTAACCTGTCGTACTATAATGCAAATAAAGCAAACATATCAAAACATATTACATAATAAAGCAACACTATATAATGTACAAACATATCAAAACATATTACATAATTGTACAAACATATCAAAACATATTACATAATTGTTGCCAATATGCTATCCTATTTTGGTACTCCATCTCCCATCCAATAACACTCTCATCTCGTATTTGAAACCACAGAGTCACTATAGGAGGTACGGGGAATCCCTCATTCAATTCCAAACGAATGTAATGAGTGTAACTCCCTAAATGAGCAATAATCAACTCTCTGCACGGTCTTGTCACGGTAGGCGGACTCTCCCAAGGTAGAACTGTAAAACATGGGTACAACGAACCATCATTTCCGAGAGAGAAGAACATAACTGCACACTTGTAAAAATTTGCAATGGGAAACAAGTCCGTCCACGTCTCCATGTAGTGATTCTCGCCACAAGGTCCCCCGCCCCAATTAATCCGGTGACGAGCCTGCAACACACCGTCGTAGTATACGTGCTCATAAAAAGATGGGTTCGCAGCTATCTCATTTTAAATGGAACGACGGGCGAGTTGCCAATTGTCTTCACCACCGTGGAAAACATCGGCGACACATCGAAATCCACAGTTTCCATCAGCACGTACATCATTCCACTGGTGTAGGAATGACATACTGATTCCTGGAATCCTATCCGCATATGGGAAGTCGTCTACGTCACCCCGCCCAGTCACTACAATATGAACAAAAAATACAGTTACATATAATAACAAAAGATACATATTTACTGAAATAAATAACAAAATTATAATAACAATAAATATAGGGATGGTATACCTGATCCTCCCCTCACAGACGAAGAACCAGAAGATCGACCATGACCTTTGCTTCCACTACCGGAAGAACGACCACAACCTCTACTCCCACTACCTGAAGATCGACCACTACCTCGCTCTGCATACTCAAACGCACTAGGGTCCCGTCGTGTCGACTTTCCCCTTGGTCGACCTCGTAGCTTTGTTTTTTCTGCAGGCTCTCTCAAATTCGCATGTTCGGGGTGTAGCTGCTCGAATAAAACCCGAGAGGCAGATCGAATTACGGTGGGGTCACTTCCTGCAATCTCATCAACCAGGCTGCGAAAATGTTCGGCGTCTTGAGCTGCCTGAGACACAAACTCTGCGTTCCCGGCTCCTTCCCCAATGACAAGTGTCCTCCAGAACGAATGAATCTGCTCTAAGTAAATTCCGTTGTCTGATTCAAGACATCCGCGGATGGTACATGCGCAAGGTATCCCATGAAAAGTCAGAAAAGCGCACTCACAACGATATTCAACTTCATCATCTAACTGTTGCATTCTTTTCACCTCCTGACTCAGCAATTGCAAGCAGTGATGCGAAACTCGACCATTTATGTGACGATATAGAGCATGTCCGAAATTAGTCAAATTTCGCCGTCTCTAGTCTTCAAGAAAGTTTCGAATATTCGTCAGCTGCATTTCAATAGCCGCGTTGACGCGCTCGAAAAGAGTGTCCAGAGCTGCAGTCGATGTAGAAATCCACTCTTTTAGAGCCGAATGAGCACTTTCGACCCTACAATTCGTGGTGTTCCCAAAATGAAGGACTTTGTTCGTCCAATTCAGCACAAACTTTTCTTTATGCACCAACCACGTGGTATCCAGATACTCCGTGATAGCCGGCCACGATCTATACAAATCTTTCAGAGCATACACAACTCTATCATACTCGGCTTCTGAAGTAGAAAGCATGATTTTCCTCCATCTTCCACGCCTCAAAGTGTCTGCCATCTGCTTATTCTTTCCGAATACGTGGTATGCGTAGTTCAATACGTCTTTGTTGATGTGTCATGTGCAGAGTAAATGAGCAGAGTCAGGAAATACCTCTCTCACTGGTCGCATAAGGCCTAACTCCCGGTCTGTTATTATTGCAGTCGGGCTGACAGTCCCCAATAACAGATCTCGCAACTTCTCCATCACCCACAAATAACTGGAGTAAGTTTCATCCATCAAAATCGCATATCCAATAAGGAAATTCATGTTTGTTGGTGTGACCCCAATCATTTCGAACAAAGGCATCTTATACTTGTTCGTCTTGTAAGTCGAATCCATGCAGATAACGAAAGGATATGTTCGCAACAACTGGACTGACGTCGGATGTGCCAAAAAAGCGTGAGTGACGACATCAGTTTCTGGATCCGCCATAATCCAATGTAAGTACTCACACTGCACTGCTTGATAGAGAAACTGCTGGACGGGATTCCGGTCTTCAGATTTTGTCCTCCTCATGTAATCTCTGAAATTATAAATATGCCTTTGATTTGGATTGTCCTCCGGGAATTTTTCTTTTACTGCCTTCAAGATGTTCCGTGGTTTTGCTTGCGCCTCAGTCATATCACGAACAATATTCTTCGCCCCAGAACTTAGACCACTAATTTGACGATGACCCTCTGGATAAACTGCCAGTCTGTGGTTGTGATGTCCGTGAGCACTATTAAAAACCACAACCCATCCATCACGATCTCGTCGCTCCACCACTTTTATTAAGAAACGGCAACCACAACCCTTTCTTTTGGTGTTTCTTCGAAGTGCAGTATCCATATCCCGAGACTCCATTTGATTTCGCCGGTCGCATCTCAAATAACAATCCATCCGACTATCTGATCTTGTTTTGTACGACGACACGACAAAAAAAACCCAGCTCCGATAGCTACTTGTTTGGCCCATTTACTTGCTTCATCCATTGTTGCAAAGATTTGTGTAGTTTGAAATAACTCACTGTAATCCACTCCATCACCACCGAAATCTTCCAACGGAACCTACAAAAATAAAATTGAAATTAAAAAAAATCAAAAAAATTCAGGCGTCTGGATTAAACGCCTACCCCATGGGGGGCGTCTGAGTTAAACGCCCTCCCCTAGGGTGAGGCGTCTACGTAGGACGCCTGACCGAAGGGAAGAGCGTCTACTTAAGACGCCTTACCCAAGGGGAGGACGTCTACATAAGACGCCTCACCCTTTGCGTAGGCGTCTGCGTTAGACGCCTAGGCCAAGGGAAGGACGTCCTACGCAGACGCCCTCACATTGGGGGAGGCGTCTAATGCAGACGCTCGGCCCAAAATTTGCCCGCGTCAGGCTTACCTCACCGGATGCATCACCCTCGCCAGACATTTTCGTGGTGTTTTTACTGATAAATTATGAATATACAAGACTGTAGGCCTAATTTATAGACACAGGACGATATGGGTATTAAATATATTGTTAAGGGCAATTTGGTAATTTCAAGGGGCGATTTAAGTAGTTTTGGGACGACATTTAGTAGTTCCTTATAAGTATGATATCCAGGATGACTTTTATTCCCACTTTTTGGATCTACCTAAGAATTTAGGATATACGGCTGAGTGGTTGATCAACCTAACTCTCTCTTAGTTTAGTTTTTTAATGTGAGATGTAAGATATAGTATCTTAAAGCTAACTCTCTCTTAGTTTAGTTTTTTATTCCCACTTTTTTAATGTAAGATATGCTAATTTAGTCTTTGGATGATCCACATCTTTTGGAAAATTCATAACAATCGAAAACAAGGACAATTTAATAATGTAAGAGAAGTATCGCAAGAATGACGCACACAAATTATTAGGTGAGTCAATCTTCTACCTCAAATTAAAAATGCTTTCTTAGTCTTTTTGTATTTATAGGAGAAAAACAATGTAAAATGTCTTCAGATCTAATTAATATTTAATTAATGGTAAATAAGGATCTCCATTACATTCATGTCAGTAAAAAAAACTGTATGTAACTTCTAATTCGTGTTAACCAAGATTTTTATCTTTTCTGCCTATTTTTGTCTTTTTCTATGCCAATCGTGAATTTATGATCCAAGAGATGAAGAGAGAGAGAGATCGACCCCACTTCTGAAAACCGCAGCACAAATGGAGTGAGGGTAGATAACATGAATTGTTGAAACCTGATTAATTTTAAATGTCAAATTGGGTAAGTGTTAACATTCTACCCAATCTACGACTAACAAAGTTTGCGTAGTAACGCCAACCTCTTAAGAGTTAAATTAGGATGTGGTCTGCGATGTAGTACTTGAAAGCTTGGTTGTCTGATTGAAAAGTAACATAACTCATTCCAAAGCCAATATTTCTTAGACCACCGGGGTCGTCCGGGCCAGACCCTTGATGCCATAACAATTGTCCGCGAGGATTGAGATTTCATCAAATTGTAGATCCAAACAATAGTCAATCAACACACATTTGGTTCACCAATTAACATGTCTTGGGAGATTAATCCCTTACATTTGATTAAACACGCCCTTTGGATTGACCAAAGTGTGTTTCTTTTAATAGCTTTAAGATCATGATTACCTTTATATGTCTCATCATCATCATATATTTTCACACCATTTTGATATTTCATCTTGATAATGTTAATATATCAACCGACACTTTACTATGGGATCTGTAGCTTTATTCTGATATTGTTTATGTATCTATACTAGCACATATCCCCGCGTATTCGCCCCTTTTAGAAATATGGTGACGTATGACTGGTTTCTGTTGGATTTCATGTTTAATTATACATATATATTTTCGAAATTTTTATGTATAATAAGGATCAATTACAATTTTCTTTGATTTATTTCATGTATGCATCGGTTTGTTTTAACATCTAGTTTCAAAACTCTATTAAAACAAACAAGGGCTCCGAAATTCATACCTAGAAGTTCTCAAAAACTTCTTGAAGATTCGGAGACGTTGGGGATGCTTCTCGCCGCGCCGGATGCCTCCGAGTGTTCACCGAAACCCTAAACAAGGTTGGAGAGAAAGGAGCTAGCCAATCGATCTCCAAACAAGCTTAGAATCTAGCTACAAACCCCTTCCTTAGCCTCTGAGATTTCTCCTTCCAAAGACTTAGAAAACTAAGAGAATTTTCGTGGGTTTTTGTGGTGAATTAAGAGAGAAAATAATTATTGAATTGTGTAACCCAATTAGGGAGAATAAGGACCTATTTATAGGTTCCAATCTTACTCTTAATCATGGTTATTCTTTAGCCACGTTTTTCTTTACATTTTCTCTCATAAATTAATTCCTTAATGCATTACATGCACCCACAAAACGTTTGACCAAGTTTGGAGCTAATCCAACCATCAATCAAATTAATCTCTTAATAATCAAAGGCAGAAAATCGACCGCTGTTCGGTTTACCGAGACCCATTCGGTTAACCGAATATGTCACGATTGGTTGACCGAGTACTAGACGGATGACCGATTCTTAAAGGGAAAAATTCTCCTTAACCGATCGGACGAATTCTCGTCTAAGACCGAGTGCCATTCGGTTAACCGAAAATATCAGAACTTAACATTGTTCGGTCGACCGATTTTGGTTCGGTACACCGTACCAAAGTTCCAGGCACTTTGGTCAAGTTCGGTCAATCAAATATGACTATCCGTTCCATGTTCGGTCGACCGATCCACAGATCCTTCGGTCGACCGAACCTCAACGGATTACCGAACCTTTACCCGATTTTGCCTTTTTCAAATTTTGGATTTATTTCCAACAAAATTTGAACTTTAGGGGTTTTTAGCAAATTCACAACTTATGCAATATATTATCCTATGCAACAATAAATTATTGCACCCCATGATATATGCATCTCATATGAATTTATCATGATTCTAATTATGTTTATATACAACATAATTGATTTTACTTGTTCACCACATGTGTCATATTTTCTATAAGAAACCCGACACATCATATGAACCAAAAATCAAGCTTCTTGTTTCACGGTTTTTGCGGTGTGACCTATGGGAGGATCTAAACTAAGTTGGCAGTGATATTAAGAGCTTAATATCACAAGCTATAAGCGGTATCTAGCTACACATTATAGCTCCCAATTAGTTAGATGTCTTAATTCCACTCGAACCAAAACACGATCCATTTAGTGATGGAGTGCACAACTTGTGTCCGTCCCTTGCCTCATGATATTAAGAATACACACAAAGTAGTATTGTGTCATCTTTGTATTAGTATTCATTTCTTGATCTCTTTAAGCTAGTTATAAATATGACTTAACTCAAATCACATTGTGCACATTATAACTTTGCTTTATCAAGGGGCCCACTAATATCATCACTCAATTAAGAGGGGCAATGATAATCTTTTGACTAACTATCTTCTCCAACGAAAGTTATACTTAACCAACCGATGCCTTTACACTACACTGATCGATAGTTCAAGACACTGATCTAATTAAGTATTCCTTAAGTGATCAGATATAAGTCTCATATCAAAGGACCAAAGACACAGTAAAATATTAATGACACAGAAACACATTTCTATAATATTTTACTTATTAGGCATATTCAGTATACAAAAGTAATATTTTCCTCTTTTGCATACCCGTGTCGTCACTCACTTGTAGAGCTACAATGATATATGACCAACACGACAATCTTAACTCGGTAATTAATGTCCCATGTTAATTATCATGATTGCGAATATCTTTTGTTTTATGTAAACCAATATCTTTTAGAGCTCTACGGTTAAGGACCAAGAGCCTCTTCCTTAACACTTCTAAAAGACGAATAACATAAACAAGGAACAAAATGATTTCTCATTCAATTCATAATAATTGACATTTAAAAGTAAAACTTTTAGAACACATTCCCTTCAGTTTCGTCAACTGTGTCTGAGTGTGGTAGATAAGATCCAAACATCCAAAAAATCATGGATCAGAAAAAAGAACAAACCACGAAATCAAGAAGACACGAATTTATCCATGTTTACTCATAGTGGTTACGTTCTGTTTTTTTTTTCTTTTGTTTTTTATATAACCGTCATACAAGAGTAATTTATACAGTAATTAGAAAATTCTAATTACAATCATAAACTTAAAACACATTAGACACAAAATACATTAGCAACCCAAAATCGGTACAGAATTATCAATAAATCCCCAAACGAGACACCCATAAGAGTGAGTGTTTGACCGAGACAATCCCAAGAGAGTGCATACCCATTGTAGATCTTCAAATAACGTTTGACCGAGAATGCATTCAGTCGTCCAGATATAAATAATCAAGGTGAGTACATAGCATAGAGCCATCTACTGGCGGAATAAGAAACTAATAAAGAGCATGCTGTAACAGAGTAGTACAATATTATCTTAATGTCTTCCAATATCATCTTGCACCTTTGCTTCCGGGAGTAACGAAGATATTTGGTCAACCACGCTCGAGCAACAAGCAACATATGCAGTAAAGCAAGTGCAACCATGTGCTTAGTTTTTCAACCACTATGACGAGTGGACAAATTTGACCGACAGGTTCGTTTCCCCATGTTGTATTTTGTAAGGGTTAGAAATCTGACACGTTCAAATTCATGGTATCTCTTACAAGTGGACGGTTCAAGATGTTTTAGCCATATTCAAGTGGACGGTTCAAGATGCTTTAGCCATATTCAGAGCAATGTTTTAAAAAATCGAATCGAAGAATGAATAAAAAATAGTTTGGTTTGTTTCAAATTGATCCAACTAATGGTGACGTCAGTTTAACTGATTGAATTTGTTTTAAGATAATCACACAATAATCTTAAAATAAAATATTCGACATTTTCGAACCAAAAAACTATTGGTTTCTATTTAGATAAAAGTGAAGAGAAGAAAAAAGAGTCGATAAATAATGTAAAATTGAAACCACATTGCTCCAAACATAGAAATAACTATAACAATATTCTCAACACCCCAAATACCATCATTTCAGTGACCCTCCAGTTAACCACACATGTTAAGCATTCAACAAAATTAACGACACATACTAAACATTCAAAACAAATTTATCAAAGAGTTTGAATTTTGTGGTGTCAGTACTTAAAACTAGAGGCGAGGGTGGACTGGTGGAGTCGGGGCCTAAGGAGGTGCAGGTGGAGCGGGACTGAGGAATGAGGAGGAAGGTGGTGGAATCCGAACCGGTGAGTGAGGAGGCGGGAGTGAAGTTAGGACTGAGGAGGCGGGCCGGGGTGGAATCTGGACTTAGAAGTGGGAGTCACTACTAGAAATACAGGTTTCACCGACGGACAAATATCCGTCGGAGAAACATCCATCGGTATACAGTTACATACACCGATGGATGACGTAGTCTGACAGAATTGAGCCATCGGACAAAGTTTTCGTAGTATTCGTAAACATGATCATAAATATGATTTAACAAATGTCTTGTGGAAATTTAAAAAGGTCCCATGTCAATAAATACCGAATTGTTCCATCATTGTGATGCTTAACTATTAGGATTTGATTGAACCCAATCATGAAAAAAATGTATTTGATTGACAACCAAATACATTTTTTTCACGAGGGTTTGGCTTAATTGTAATCATTAAGGTACTAAATATACAAGGTTGCACAAAGACATTCTACTAGCCACGAATTTATTCACTGTGGGAAAAATAAGGTCCGACATCGGCATGCCACGTCGGTTATTTAACAATAGACGTTAAACATACATATCACGTCGGGTTTACAAAAACCGATGTGATATATTAACATGTCACGTCGGTTGTCAATAAACCGACTTGACACGTTAATATATCACGTTGATTTTTACAAAAACCAACGCGTTACATATTTAATTTTTTAAATAACTCGTTACCTTAAAAACATACCACGTCGGTTTCATAAAAACCGACATAAGACCTTTAATTTCTGGTTGGTTTTTATAAAACTGACGTGGTTGGTTGCTAATTTTTAAAATAAAAAAATCAATTTTTAAAAGCATTTCACATCGGTTTCAAAAAAACCGATGTGAAACTCTAGGTATCACGTAAGTTTTATCAGGAACCGACGTGATTTGTTAATTTTTTTTGTTTATACTATCTCACTCTTCTCTCACATCCACTCCGTCTCGATCTCTCCCACGCCCTTCGCCCTAACTCCCCAACTGATGCCCCCACCCCATGCACGACGCTCGAACCTTCTCCTCGTCCGTCCATTTGTCCTCTGCATCACCGCCGTCCATCTGTCTTTTGCATTGCCACCGTCCATCCGTCCTCCGAACCTCCCTTATCGTGGGTAACTTCTCCTCTCCTCCCTCCTCGCCGTCCACCTCCTCCACCACCTTGATCCCCACCCTCCTCGCCATCCTGTCACCCCCTCGCCCCAGCCCGTCTCCCCCTCAGCCCGACCCTCCTCCCCCATCCTGACCCGCTCCCTCATAGCTTGTCCTACCCTGACCCCCTCAGCCATTCCCATCCCCCATCCCGACCCCAACCCTCCTCCACCATCAACTCCCACGACAACCTCCACAACCTGATCCCCCTCTGGGACCTCCACACTAACCACAACCCGACCCTGAACCACATCTCGACTCCCCTCCACCACAATTGATCTGTCCCCAACCCAACCCCCCAACCAACCAAATTGTATTTTTAAATTTCATATATATATATATATATATGTGTGTGTGTGTTAGATGTATATTTGTTGAATTTATATACGTGTTAGATGTATATATGTTGAATTTATAGATGTATTTTAATAAGTTGACTACCATAAAAACTGGAAATACGAAGTGCGGATACTATGTCATGAGGTATATGGAACAAATTGTGGAGTTCGGTTTGTTGGGGGAGATTTACCAGAGGTAATATATAGCTTCTACACTACATTGAAGTAATATATCTTATTTTTATAAAGGTGTATGTTTATGGAATTCTTTGTTTAATTTGTAGATCTTTTGACCAACTCTTGAACCATTTTCACAGGAAGAGCTTGACTACACACATGAGAGATATGCTTCCTTTAATTTTCATTACACGTATGCTTTTAAGTTGATGACATTAATGTTAGTTTACTCGATATTTGTTAAGATGTTAGTTTGCTCGATACATTGAATGCTTGTTAGTTTGCTCCATAATGTTAACTTCTTAGTTTGCTCGATACATTGAATTCTAACTTGTTAGTTTGCTCGAATGGAAATCTACATTGAATGTTAGTTTGAATGTTAAGATGAATTATGATTGTGATTAATGACTTGAATGTCGACACTTATATTACATTGAGTATGTGATTATGAATGTTGCGATTGTGATTATGTGAATGTGTTGTGATTGTGAATGTGTTTAGTGCAGGGACATATTTGTAGATTTATAACAAATAGTTTTCTTCTTCTTCTTCTTCTTCATCTAAATAGACATATATCACGTCGATTATAGACAACCGACGTGATATATGGTATATCACACCGGTGTTCGACCAACCGACATGATATACATGGTATATCACGTCGGTTCTCCAAGGAACCGACGTGATATACCAAGTGTATCACGTTGGTTCATCTAAAACCGACGTGATATGCAAGTGTATTACGTCGGTAATTGAGCCGACGTGATATTGTCCTCCATTTTACGTCTTTATTTTATGACGTCGGTATATTGGAACAGTACAACCGACGTGATATAGGCCAAAAAACTGACGTGAAAACCATATTTTCCTGCAGTGATTAGGGAGACGTGAATTGAACACGCACCCCCTACCAAGTGTGATACACATTGGATGTACATATATGTCATTCTGTACAAACCGAGATAAAAACAATCTGTTTTGTTAGGTTCTTATAGGTTCATCAACCCAAACTAGTTCTGATAAAAATATTTAAACCAAACAAACCAAACATTTCGATATGCATATATTTCAAATTTCAGCACCAATTTAGCAACATTGTTTTTTCGGGATTTGTTTGACCCCAATTCCCAACTGACTACACCCATTGCAACCTATTTTCAAAATATATTAACTTTCTTTTAATAAAAACTCGATTATAAAAAACCTATAAGTGGGGAAACCTTTTGTTTTCAACATGATCATATCATAAAATATAATGTTTGTTAGTCTCACATTGAAGAATTTGAAAACTATCACCTTAGTTAAAGTTGGAGAGTCACAATCTTCATCCACTCACTGTCAATTGGTTTTGAATTGGATGACCACAATTGTACATGGAATCATAGTGAAAAAGGAATAATGACCGGCTTGACAGAAACACTGATGTTGAGTACACGTAGACAAATAAAAAATGTTCACGGTCACGCGTGCGGGGAAGTGTTAGAAAATTGTCCCGTATTAGATAATTGAGAGATTTTCACGAGTTATAAGTTAGAAAACCCCTCCACTCATTATAAATGGAATTTGAGTTGGATACCTACAGTTGTACAACAAACATTTCTACCCAAGCATCCAAAAATATCAGTAGAGCCCGCATATATAATTATTATTATACATAACTAGTGGAACTCAATGTTAACTTTTGTCCTTCGTATGTCTTCATCTTACCACTAGAACAATGTCAGGGGAAACACAAACAATAAAGTGGAAGTAATCAAGCACGTTGTGTTGTTAGATCCAAATCCATAATTAGTCACTAATTTTGTTTTGGAGGTGATGTGATGGGTAGGTGATGTGGCGTAGGGTGGAGAGGGGAGGGGGGGTTATATTAAGCTAAACCCTTCTTTTCTTGTCATTCTGTTCTCAACGTGTAGCACTTCTTTGGGTCTACTAATTACCTGGGTAACGGGTCGGGCCTGGATGGCCCGGTAGAATTCAAGCCACCAGTTGGGTCGGCACGACACCCAGGTCTATCTACTATCCTCCCCTAAAATTACATTTTTCGCTTGATAAATGACAACATAAAAAATTGATTGAGCTTCGTATGGATGGGCACAAGATATTGAATGGAGTTGGCGAGCATTGTTGTTCAGATAACCAGACTTTCGTTACTAATTTTAGAGATGTAAACGGGTCAGGTATGGGGCGGGTATGGTCATAGTCATACCCATACCCGCCTAACTAAACGGGTACGGGTATATACCCGTTTAAATATTGTTGTACCCATACTCGTCTCATACCCGTTTAATAAACGAGTATGGGGTGGGTATAACGGGTATTGTGGGTATAATTTTTGCTAACAAAATGGATACTTTTGCTAACAAAACTGAACTTAAATGAACGGGATGAGAATGATTTAAGCCAAAGAAGTGTTATCAAAATATTGGATGGAGAGGGTGTAACTTGCCAAAATATTAAAGGTCATTGGGGCAAACTACCTAAATTTAAACGATAGAGGTGCAAAGTCCAGCAGAGATAAAGGACATGGGGAAAATTGCAAATAACCCTAAAAATAATTGATAACTCTAATAATTGAAAAGTAAACTTAATGAATAATTTGACAGGGTTCATTAATGTTCTGCGAACTTCATATGTTAGTAATTAATTGATTGATAAATGACTTACAAATCAAGTAATTATTAATAAATTAATTATTAACTTCAATAAATGATAAGGTTGAAATAATTAATATATTGATTAATAAACTCTAAATGGGTTCTGGGGTTTGGAAAATAATTAATTTATTATGCACTTAGTGTAGAAAATGACTATGCCAGTGAATCCATTGCAGACACCAACGTCTAGCCACTGCTGGAAAAACGTGTAATTACGTCGCCATGTCACGTCGGGTATTAAGAAACATCCGTGAAACAACCTTCTCACGTCGGTTGAATAAAAACCGACGTGATGTATGTATATATCACGTCGGTTTGCGTTCAACGACGTGACATGGTAATAAGTTACGTCGGTTCAATAACAATCGACATGATATATACCTATATCACGTCGATTTTAATTCAACCGACGTGAGAAGGTTTGTATTGTCATGTCGGTTGGAGGAACAACCGACGTGATTGGTAAAATTTGAATCCTTGTCATGTCGGTTTATATAAAACCGACGTGATATAGTGTAGTTGTCACGTCGGTTTGCAACAAAACCAACGTGTTTGGTTGGTTTTTTTTGTATTCTGTTCCACCATCTTATTGTGTACTCCGCCCGAACACAAACAACCCATATTTCGAGATCTTTGTTTCGTCCGCCCGAAAACAAACACAACCGAAACTTTCGATCTTTGTTTGCTCCACCCCAAGCCTTCGCCACCAACCCATGCCACCAAACCACGCCACCAGCCCATGCCTCCACGAAACCTCCGCCTCGCCCCAACGCATCACTTCCAAGCCAACCCATGACCACCTCCGCTCCAGAACCTTTGCGCACCGCACCGCACCACCTCTGACCCAACTCACCACCTCCTCCCCAAGGCACCACCCCCATACCGCACCACTCCCCAACTCCTCCGGCCACCATGAACTCGTCGAGGTCATCCGTACTCGTCGTGCTCCTCCGAACTCGACTCCTCAAAAATATTCGTACACAACTCTCAACTTGATTAAGGTTCACTCTCAACTTGAAATTTTTAGTAACATTATGTTCCAATTTTTTACTAACATTATGTTCTTATGTCAAATTTTGAGTTTTGCTAGCTATTCCTTGTTTCAATTGAGTTTTTTACTACATGAGTACCCACCACAAGTAATAAAATGAATTACTTATGCTTTTTTAAATGAATGTTGTCTAGTGATCATTGGATGTTAGCTGTTATTCGTCCTGATACAAATACTGGATATTGGTTTGATAATTTAGCTTTTGACAAACTGAGGAAATATTTGAAAGACTTGGTGCAATTGTAAGCTTTATTAAATTACTATCTTAAAACATGAAGATATGTTGTAGTTGTTAGATTTTATATCAAATTTCAAAGCTATTGATATATATAAACAATTGGGATGTAGGCCTTTAGTGCCTTCACGACGTTGGTCCAAAAGCCACTTTGTAGAATGGTCTCGGCAACTTCAGTAGAGATCTCCTTCTTTTTCTTGTTCTTTATCCAACTTGCATTAGGATCGTTGTACTCCGGGGAAACAACCAAGGCTCGGAGTCTGTTTTTCTTCAGGAACAACATTTGCAAAGCCAGAAAGGCAGTGGCAAATCTCGTGACAGCAGGGCGTAGCTGGTTCCCTTCAATGACAATTCGCATCCTCTTCAACAACATGGCAGAGCTGTTGAAATGTTTGACGATCTTACGAGCTAAAGCAATAGTCTTCAAAAACAACTTGCCAATATCCTCCAAGATGAGATCGATGCAATGCACTGCACAGGGAGTCCAAAACAATCTCCTTCGTTTTTGCTGCAACATCCTACCGGCAAGTACGTACGCGGCGGCGTTGTCGGTGACCACCTGAACAACGTGTTCTTCGCCAATCTTTCCAACTAACTTGTCCATCAACTTGTACAGGTAGTCTGCGGTGTGAGAGTGACCGGAAGCATATACAGACCTCATGAACATGGTACCTGTCGAACAATTTATTAGAAAATTGATTATATTCCTACCGGACCTATCAGTCCAGCCATCTGTCATCAACGTTCACCCGTATGTTGCCCAATCTTGTCTGTACGACTCTAGTATACCTCTAGTGTAGTCAATTTCCTGTTTACGGCACGAGTCACTAACTTCATGATACGTCATGGGTTTAAGTCCGGGTCTGTAAGTATAAGTAGCGGATATTGCTTCCTTCCACTCAGGCGTCCTTACAGTGTTGAACGATATACCACATCTATTGAAAAGCCTAGATCATTTTTGATTAATTGTTTTCATATCTTCTTTTCTAAAGGTCCTTTCGATGGTTGATTGTTGGGGCCAGAAATCACGTCCTTCCCACGTCCGCAAAATGGTGCCCACAAACGTTGTTTTTGTCTCTTTCGACCAGGAACGGGGCGAGAACGAGACGTTGGGGTCCGAGCAGAACTGGAACCCGACCCAGTTTCCAGATCAAATTCTATGTTTTCTCGGTCTACATAATCATCAAGACATACATTTTTGTTTTGTAATGTCCTACTGTTTCTAATCATGTATGCAATTATGTCCTGTTTAACAGAGTCAGGAACTTTATCACAAGGTCTAGCATTGCTACAGGGTGTGTGTGCAAGATGTTGTTTGTGACGGGCTATACCACCTCTAGTTTCCTTAGCACATAACTCACAGACAATGCAGTTTTTATCATTAGCACTAATGTAATGGGCAGTATTCCATCAAGGGTCATTTGTACGGGTAGGTCTTAGGCCATCGTAACTCTCGTGATGCATAGGAAGACTAGTGCCGGGTACGTAGGCCATCTCTTAAAACTAGACTAATATAAAAATTTAGACTAATATGAAAATAAAATAATAATTAATTTAATTCTAAAGAGAAGTTAATTAGCGGTTGAAGAATGAAGAACCGGATCGGAGACTTCACTTTCCAGCTCCAAAACTAAAGCACCAGACCAGAGACTTAATCGTGAAAACTTGATGATTAGGAAACTTGATGATTAGAATAGAATTATGAAGAAGAACAAAATGAGAGATTTGTGAAAAATGAAGAGGTTTGGAGGGGTTTATATAGGATTTGGGGGTAGTGGCAAACTTGTAAATTTTGAAAAAAAAACAAAAAAAAGTGGAGAGCCGTTGGAGTGCCTCCAACAGCTCTCGCCTAGGCGACCACCCCGACGGGCGGTCACCTACCGCCTAGGCGATCGCCTACGTGAACACTGCACCCCATAATATACACAACTCATATGAATTTATTATGATTCTAATTATGTCAATTTATATATAATAGATATATACATATATATGTATATACATATACGTATGTATATACATATACATATGTATATACATATAAATATGTATATAGATATATTATATGTATATATATATATTATATGTATATATGTATATATACATATACATATGTATATATACATATACGTATGTATATATACATATACGTATGTATATACATATACGTATGTATATACATATAAATATGTATATATATATATTATATGTATATATGTATATATACATATACATATGTATATATACATATACATATGTATATATATACATGTATATATATATGTACATATACACATATAATATATACATATATATATATGTACATATATATATACATGTATATATATACATATAATATATATATATATATACATATATATATAGGGTCAAGCTCTAGTGAGCCCAGGGCTCATCAAATTTAGATTAAGCCCCCTATAATCTCACCATTGGATCTTATTTACAGTTAATCTCACCATTCATTAGCATAACCGTTTTTTTCTTAATCTACCTTACAATTTGAAATGAGTGGTGGATATTATGGGGACTTAATTTAGAAAAGTTGAGCCCTGGACTCACTAGAGAATTCTTATATATATATATACATATATATACATATGTATATATATATATTATATATCTACATATATATACATATAATATATATACATATGTATATATATATATACATATACATATGTATATATATACATATGTATATATATAATTATATATATATATTATATATATATGTATATATATGTATATCTGCATATATATATATAAATTATATATATCTACATATATATATACATATATATATACATATGTATATATATATTATATATTATATATATATGTATATATATATGTATATCTACATATATATATGTATATATATATGTATATCTACATATATATATGTATATATAGATGTATATATAGATGTATGTATATATATATATGTATATATATATATATGTATATATATATATATATGTATATATATATATATATATATGTATATATATATATATATGTATATATCTATATATGTATATATATATATATATATATATATGGGTAAGCTTGTGTGAGCAACAGTTTAACATGCAGCTTTCAGGAGAAACCGTTTAGGTGTGTGTGGCCGTCCTTGCGAGGCGGAGGTGTGCCGACGATGTTCCGACTTGGGTGTAGCAGCATTCATGAGCCACCCGTTGTTGTATATGCATGATATATTGCAACTTGTGAGAGTTTACCTTTGGGTGACCACATTTTTGAAGGTGAGTGTGCCTTGTGAGCACCTGTGATGTGAGGGTTGGGACAAAGGTTCTTGGTACCCAGTTTGTGGAAGATGTTTTACTTTTGTTGTTTGTATGTTGTGATACTACTAGTTGTTGTTATTCTTTTTCAATGCATGTTAGAGACATTTGGCATATGAGATTTCCTTATGGAAATTCAGGTATAATTTCTTGTTTTCATTTCAGGCCATGAGCAGCAGTAAAGAGTGGTGACTGAGGAGGACGCGTAGGGATTGGATCCTCTAATTTTCCCTTTTGAGGTTGATATAATTACGTCTATATGTTTATCTATATTTTGTTGTAATTATACTTTTGAAAATCTGTATTATATGGTGCACCTCTTGATGTATAAATTTTTAGTAGCATTTCTGCTTGACTTGATGCCTTTGGAATATTTTTTAAATTTTAAATTTTTCCGTTATTTCGGGGATGTTACGCATTGAGTAAGAATTGAAGTAGATGCTGCTATGATTTTTTCTAAGTTGTAGAGTGATCATACTCAGATAGCTGAATAGGTGACCATAATATTACCTCAACTAAATGTTACAAGTTTTTTTTTTAAATGTTACAAGTTTAAATATCAATAGACGTATGACTTTTTTTATTTCCCTCCCTCTTCATGGTATGTGCATTTCCTTCGCTCCGTTAAGTAATAAAATAAATATGAAAAAATCAAAATGAAAATGAAATCCTTGAAAGAAATACAATCTCTGAATGATTCCGAGCTCAAGGCTCCACATATTCGAGGGAAGAAGCCATTGACTCTAAAGTTGCTAACAGCCCCAAACTGCCCTCCATTGGTGATGAACAACTCTTCCCACAAGAAGAACATTATTGACATCAAAATTCAAGGGTGCCATGAATATTATAAGGTGATCGTCTTGGCCACTTCTTGCCAGTTGCGTGTTAGCATCATGTAAGTTATCGAGCTCTTAGCCAGACATATATATATATATACTAATAAGTAATAAACCAAGCCAAACCAAAATATTATAATTAATTTGAATCGAACTCAAAAGGTAAAAGTTTATATACCGTAGCAATTAAGTTTACAATTAATTTGTATCAAGTCAATGCTCTCTAAACAACGTAGATGTGGGTCGACATTGGCGGCTGCGATATATTTTGGTGCATGTGAACTTGTGCAGCTGATAAACTAAATTAGATTTTCTTCACTTAAACTAGTTTTGGGTTGAGCATTCCACGATCCCCGTTGAGTGTCTCTTTAGTATATAAAACTACAATTGGAGCACTTCAAAACACAATGTCAATGAATGATGATAAGTCATTAATGTTCCCTTCGAAGAAGACAAGTGCACCGATGAGTGGGATTCTGTAATCACCATAACTTGTTTTAGAGGCCAATGGTGTTTAGGTGGGCTTAATGGTGGTGTTTTCACCGGAATAGGAGGAGTGATGGTAGGCATGGGTGATGTGAAGGATGCATGGGCTAGTGGTGTAGGGGGATGGGTTGGGGTGTTGTGTTGGGAGAAAACACTCATCTCATCTTCTCTCCCTCTCTTCTCACGTGTTCTTCTTCCTCTTCAACCATTCTCCTCTCCATCCATCTCTTACTCTCCCTCTGTGGCTCGAGCACTGGTGGAGAAGGTGCGCGAGGCAAGGGTGTGCTGGGCTTGGTGAGGCGCGAGGAAGAGGACGTGCGTGGGGTCGCGGTTCCGAGGTGTCGGCGTGTGAGCTCTGGTGTTCTTCGTCGTTATTCGCGAAGAAGGTACGTCAAGTTCATGCATTAGAGGCCTTTATTGCGCACCCACGTTTGGGTGGAGTTGTGGTCGGTCGTGGGAGGTCGGAGACCTCACCGACGGTGAGAAACGACGTAAAATCTTTGGCTGGCGCAACGTTGCTGTCGACCAACGGTCGACCGGTGCCTTCGGGCGGTCGACTGGTTTAGTGTATTTTGCCCGACTTTAACCAACACCGGTCGAACGATGCCTTGTGGCAGTCGACCGGTCGTGCTTGTGCTGGTGGGTCGGGGTTGTCTGGGAGTTTTCGGTCGAACGGGACCCCTGAGTTGTTCGACCGATTGATTTGTGTTTCGCTTGGACCAGACGTTGACCATCCAAACGGTCGACCGTTCTAGACCTTTTGTCCGTCCGGAACTTAAGTAAACTAAATTGGATTGTATGTTGTTCAACCGATTTTATGATCTTGTTCGACCGGTAGATGACTTAGACTATTAGGTTGACCGTGGTAGTTTTCGGTCGACTGGGACCCCTGAGTCGGTCGACCGAATAGACTTGTAAGATTTTGACCAGACTCCGGATTTTGACCACGTTCGGTCGAACGGTTTTAGACTGTTGTTCGACCGTTGTAGGCACTCGGTCGACCGATTCATTGGCGAAAGCGGTCGACCGGTATACCTTTTCCGACCGACCGTTTGAGCCCAGAACTGAATCATGGTCCTAGTGAAGTGTCAACTCTGTCCATGGAAACCCGTGTCCTCACTTGGAGCGTGAGCTGGGAGGTGACTGTGGGTATGTTGGGCGTGCCTGACCAGGGACCGCCGTGTGGAAGAGTGTGGACAGTTGGGACGTGTCGCCTCTGTATTATAGAGGGTGACGTAGTTTGTACTTTGTCTCTCTCATTAGAGTAGCAACCTTAGGGATTGCGGATCCCATGCTTTCAGCGGGCACGCAACTGTCGTTGGGTGAAGTGACTACTGGCCTTGATGGCTACGGAGGTCGCTGCCCTGCTTTTATAGCGGTGGAGTTGGTGTCTGCACGTGGAGCTTGATGACCCCGCGGACTTCGGTTCGGATCTGTCGATTGTCTCACCCTCATTGTGGCGGATATGTTCAACTGACCTTGATAGGCAGTGATTGCACGAGCCCGTGCGGCCTGTGTTGCGACGAGAGGGCCACTGTGCGGCCTGTGTGGCGGCAGGGAGGATCGTGCGTGGCCTGTGTGGTAGCGGCGACGGACTGCCGATGATGTTTTTGGTAGGTAGCTCGATTGGGCACCTATCGCGTGAGATACCGTGCGATCTGTGTGGCGCCGATGATGGACCGACCTGAGCGGCGGCTCTGTTGGTGTGGTGGTGGACCACGATGTTTTCAGATCTGATTCTACCTGCGCGGAAGTGCGAACGTGTCCTCACCGATCCCTTGGTTTGTGTAGTCGCGTATGGGGATGTGTTGCGTACTGTTTCTCTAGACCGTATGTGCATACGGTAGGTCTCCACGGAGACTCAATGTTGGACTGTGTGGCCTGTGTGGTACCAGTTGTTGTGGACCGTGCGGCTTGTGTGGCGGCGGCGATGTTGTGGACCGTGTGGCCTGTGTGGTACCGGTGGTTGTGGACGGTGCGGCCTGTATGGCGACGACGATGTTGTGGACCGTGGGGCCTGAGTGGAAGCGGTGGCGATTGTAGACCGCGGGGCATGTGTGGTAGCGGGAACGATTGCAGGACGGATGTCCGGTTTTTCCATCTGTGGGAATGTTGTTTTATTGCTTTCTATTCATGCCATGCTATACTAGTATGATATGACATATAGGTGACCTTGTTATATGGGGTTTCCTTATGGAAACTCAGGCATTGTTGTTATGTTTATTTTCCGGACCGCGTTAGGTTCCGGCGGATGGTGACCCCGAGAGATTGCACTTTGGGACTGGATACTGTCGTCTGCCTATTTTAGGTTGTCGTGATTACATGTATTATGTATTCTGTGTTATGATGTAATCACTCTTTTGACAATCTCTTATGTAATATAGTGCACCAGATATATTTGGGTATTCTTCGAGTAATGTCCCCACTCTTGATGGTTTTATCCTCGTGTTTCCGTTGATTTTGAAAGATTAAATTTTTCTGCTGTTCGGGGATGTTACGGCCGGATTCCACAAGAATGAATAAGAAGTTACCAAAAGATATGCTTCTTCCAACATGTCGTGGTTTAACTTGATAAGCATTGAAAAGGATTTGGGGATTTTGATTTGGGTATGAAAGGGAATGTGTGATTCAGATGTAGATTGGTATATTGATTTTATTTGCTTAATTTAATAAAAAATTAACATATATATATCAATGCAAGTGACACGTTGTCCTACTAATTACTAGATTAATTAGTTAAGTTAGTAAGCGTATTGGAGCAATAAAAAAATGCAGGAGCAAATATCCAATAAATAACTTTTAGAGCTGCATGCCCTCAAAAAAACCCAAAAAGTATTTCTTTTACAAGATATTGTGCAATTGTTCTCTGGATGATATAAGATGGGGAACAATGAAATAGTCCTGCATGAAATATACCAACGCGACCGTTCTTGGTGTGTGGCAATCAGTTTTCTTTAAAAATATGGTGAATTGCCTGGGTTTTACTAATAACCAACAAAATTAACGTTATGCTGTCTGGAAAAATGTATTTGGCCTAATGTAATAGATTTTTTTTGAAAATTACTTTGTTGCCATTAAAAAGTGCACCATTGCCGTTCCGTAGGTTGCACCTCGTAACCCGTTAATCTTCCGTTGATTAACCCTTAATCCCTTGGTTAATCATTCCCGCCAAACCAACCACTAGTCTCGTCGTTTCCTTTGGTTCCTTCTTCACTACTTTTCCTCATTCTCTCTCACATACGCTCCCACCTCCATCACTCTCCTATCCTCTTCAATCCTGCTCCTTTGTAAGCCTCCATCTCCATCACCTCTCTTTCGGTCGGGATGAACTCGAGCTCACAAGTTTCATGTCCAAACAATCTCAAAGTGTCGTAGTACAAGAGAAGGTTCTTTGCAAGTTCTTGCTTGATGTCGTACCTTACCACATGTTTTACACTTGTGTTTGCCCTTTGTGTTGAACTTAACGTCAGGACCTTTGAATATATACTTTCTGGGTCTTCCTGGTGGTCTCATAACATCAGTGACATTCACACCAAACCCAAGCATGCCTTTACCCACATCCTGCTGTCTAGAATAAGACTATACCAATACAGTGTCAAGCAGGTGGTGGACGTTTTTCTCCGTTCAGGGAAGAAGGGGCCTAAGCACGACATCCGCCGTTAATAACTCCCAAGTATGTTTTCTTGTAATTCTCAACTAGATAATATGCGTGAACATAATTCTCTAGTTTTGCTCTTCTATGGAGTACTATGATAGGATTAGCATGCCTACAAGGTAGACCTAACACTTGTCATTCCCTAAATATGCAAGCACCCACATCAAACTCAACTATACACCTCTCATTAGGCCCCTAAAGCTCCTCCAAACTTCTAAGGACTTGATTAATTTCTTAATCACTATGTTTGCCACTCACTGCAAGGTAGCCTTTCATTAACACTTCAATAAATGTGTTCACCACTCATTGTTCTAACCTCAAAAGTTTTTCCATCCCTAAGTTTACAAGCATAAATTCTCCACTTGCATCCAATGTTCTCACATCTTGCTATAACTCTAGTGAAGTCACTCTTATAAAAAGGTAACCAAACACTCATTCTTAATGCAATATTGCCTAAGGGCTAAATTAAAAGCGTACGCATTAGGGAACATCTTACCTACTGACAAGTCAAGATTCTCTAGATCTAAAGAGAGTGTGGTTGGTCCATCCAGCTTGACATGACCATCAATCTCATCCTCATCCTCCAATCAAGAAGATATAGCTTCCTCCTCACTACCAAGACTAAAACTTCACTCACCGTTCTGAAGTCACCGAGCTCATTCCGGGTAACCCATCTCCCCCACGAAATCAAACACCACCACCACCAAATTGTCCCAAAACAACCAATAAGACAAACCAAACACAATCTTAAATAACAAACATCAATCACTCACACGTTGGATGTCGTCAGGATTTTGCCAGTCGGGGAGGTCACATTTCCCCCCACCAATCCTGGACATGGAGATCAAAAGGGAGGAAGTGGACATTGAACGGAGAAGAGGATAGGGTGGAAGTTCGGCTCCAATAATACTGGAAATCGGGTGGGATTGGTGCGATTTAAGGTGAGACATCGACGGGATGAGAGGGAAGATGAAACCCTAACTAATTTGTGGGTTAGGGTGACAAAAGAGATTGATAAGAATAAGGTTTATTCGATGGTGGTTGCTAGGCTTAATTAAGGATTAATCACTAATTAAATACATTTATCTTAACTAATTACATTACATACAAAATCCCTAACTAATCTGGCGATCACCAATAAGGTGGCATCACGTATCTTACAGTAACAAGATGTGACCTACGGAATGACATTGACACATTTCTTCGTGGCAACAAAGTAATTTACAAAGTTTTTCTATGACATTAGGTTAAATGGTTTCTTTCAGATGGTTTAAAGCCAATTTCGTAGGTTTTTAGTTGCACCCAAGCAACTCACCATGAAAATAAAAGGTATAATGTTTCTTTCCCTCTAAATTGTTTTTCCTTGTTGGTTATTATATGTCTCAATGACAATGTGTTTGGTAGAACTTGGAGGTGTTAAATTCCTAAGAGAAGTCTAATGGTATTATGGCTAATTTGAAGGTATAAGAGCAACTTTGGGTTGAAGATTTTGCTACTGTTGTTTTCCTTCCTAACAAAGTTCGGCCCGAGATGGTCTTATTCCTAACGAGTGTTTGTATTCTCAAAACCCGATTACTCTTGCTTTAGGACTTTAGGAGTAGGTGTTTTCCTTTTTTAAAGGAACTTGATGAAAACAAATTCAGTACCTTAGCCAACGTAAATATATGATACTATATATTCTCTGTTATGTCGTGCTTATTATAGTCTGGAATTTCAACTTGGGTACTCTCGAGAAAACCCGGTATTGATGCTTTGCATCTAATTAGTAGTTTGTATTTGATCAGATACAGTTCCCAATACTTTACCTTAGTACACTTAAGATTTTGTTGGTTTCTTTCTGATCGACATGTTTTGTTGTGAGTTTGTTTAGAATTTTCTTCTACACCGGTAACAAGTGCAAATCTCCAATATCATTCTTTCCCTACCATGTTTATCCTTGTTGGTTGTTATATGTCTCGATAGTGTGCTTTGTAGAATTTGGAGGTGTCAAATTTCTACTGGCTACTTCCAAGGTAAAGCACAACTCTGGACTCTAGTCGATAAATATATATACAATGCCAGTGGTTGCCATTGGGAAACATATGGCTCAACTAATTTGGATCCACACTGATTTGCAGTTCCATCATTTCACATATAAGAAAAGAGAGTCGATCAGTGCAACTTATTTATATTCAAATAAGAGTTTGTTTCACATATACACCTCAGATGAGTTTGTTCTTTCCTATAAATAGGCCCTTCCATGTTCATGCCTTCGTAAAACTATAATCATATTTCTTTACTCTCTTAAGCTTCCTTTCCATTATCAAAATAATCATGTCAAGGAATAGTGCATTGGTTATTGTGATCTTGGCATTGGCACAAATGACTATTGTAACATTCTCAAATAACGGAAGAATTTAAAATTTTATAACACACAACAATCAGAAGACATTACACGAAATACAAAGAAACAGATACACCAACATATATATATAATATATATATATATATATATATATATATATATATATATATATATCCGAGTATTTTAAAAGTGTGATTACATCAACAGACTGTACAACAAAATACAAGTAATCACTCCGACCTTAAAATGAGAGAAAATAGGATCTGGTAACGACAATCACGGTCTGAAAAGAAAACATGCAACAATGCCTGAGTTTTCAGAAGGAAACCCCGTATGCCAAACTCTACAATGCATGAAACTGAAACATTCTAGCATGCAATTCTATCAACAAAGAAAAACATAACACAATGTTGGGCTCCAGGGTTTTTTCACCCAACCACAACTCACACAAACAGTTACGGGACTCCAGGGCTTTTTCACCCAACCATCGCAACACTCAACGTCGTCAACCTTGGCTCTTTCACCCAACCATAGCTATCATGACATGACCAAGGCTCCAGGGCTCTTTCACCCAACCCGAATGCTGTAAGGGCTTCAGGGCTTTTTCACCCAACCCTTATCACGCGGTCCTTACTCAGGCTCCAGGGCTCTTTCACCCAACCCCGCACAGACTAGCTGGGCTCTAGGGCTTTTTACCCAACCGCAGCTCTCACAATAGTTACGGGGCTCCATGGCTCTTTCACCAAACTACCACAAAACCCGTGCTCACTAGCACACTTGTCGAAAGAACATCGGCACCACAACTCATCTCACAAGGACGACCACAAAAAATGCACCTCACATGTGCAAAATTGGACAAAATTGGTCGACCAAACCAAGAGTCCCTGTAAACCGAGTCTCACTAAACTAGGGCTATCGCCTCGACCGACACTCCATCGGTCGAACAATTCCCACCAACCACACACGTTCGGTCGAACCAAAGTCAGGGACCGGTTGACCGTTTAGAAGGTCACCTCCCAGGTTCAACGAACATAACGACCAATCGGTCGAACGGCAAAGGGGACCCGTTCAACCAATAACCACCTGTAAAATCCTCCACCGCTCTACATAATCAACCGGTCGAACCCACGAGCACTCTCGGTCGACCGAATTCCACCAGTAAAATCCTCTAAAGCATCCAAAACAACGCCGGTTGACCGAACTACCGTCGATCGAACCAAACCACAAATTAACTTAAGTCGTCGGTCGAACGAGTCAAACAGGAGGTCGACCGTTTAGATGGTCAACGCCTCAACCGACCTACAACTGTGCACACGGTCGAACGACAAAGGGGCCCGTTCCACCGAAAACATCCAGGGCTCGCCTCTAACGCACCACCGGTCGACCGCCCAACGACATCGTTCGATCGACGCAAGGCAGAATCCCAAAATCTCTCTAAAAATGGTCGATCGTTGCACTAACCGGTCGACCGATCCAGCAGTAAAACTGCTGCACATATGCTTACGACGAGCCTTTCGGCCTACCGTCGACTTCCAATTACTTACACAACATAAGTGAGCTACAACTACATGTTTAACATACCTTAAAGGTCTGAAGAAACCTTCGAAGAACCTTGACGGCGCTTCCCCGAGTACTTCTCCCTAAAATCACAATCCACCGACGAACTCTCGCTCGATCAACGATCGCACCTCCTTGCCAATTCACAGCCACACCTCAACCTTCGTGAATCTCCACACACGGGAGGAAGGCGGCGTCAAGGTGGGGTTTGAGTGCTGGGGAGGTTCGGGGAAGACGAGACGCGAAGGAGAGGGTTTTAGTTTGGGTCTTGAAGTGGACCGGTGGGGGACGACATTGGGTGGGCACCGAGAGAGATGCACGAGGTGGGGAGGGTTCAGGTTCGGGGAAGACGAGAGAGATGCTTACAGTGAGAGGGATCAACGAAATGGGGAACAACGACGAGGGTTTGATGGCGCGGAGAAGCGGCGACGAGGGGCGACGGACGACATGTTACGGTTTTGTTTTGAGAAAAGGGGAAGTAAAGTGAAAAGCTCAATTTCGCTCCTGATAAAAACATACACCGACGGACAATATCCATCGGTGCTTCTTATATTATCTGTCGCCGTATATAAACGTATTTAGTCCAAACGGTAATTTTTCAAATTTTACACTGAAGGACCCAATCCGTCGGTGATTGTTGCATTATCTGTCGCCGTATATAAATGTATTTAGTCCAAATGGTAATTGATTGATCGTTTTATATTTAACCGCAAGTGCACGGCCGCGTTGAAGCGGTGGCAAATACGGGTCGTCCACTGGGAGGTGTGTCAACACTTGGTTTGTGCGAAGGCGAAAGGTAAAGAAAGGGAAGAAATGTTGGTTACACTAAACTACACTACAATGCAAATGGAAATGAAAGATAAGCAATAAAAACTAAACCCCAAATGGGGTAGAGAAATAATGTGAACATAAAGAAGTGTGTGTGTGTGTTCATTAAGCTCCTCACAACATGTAGTGCATGAAATCATAAAACTACATCCAACTTTGCCTCAACATGAATTAAGATAAGACTACATCATTAAAACATACAAGACAATAATTGGAATGAAACTAAATGAACTCATGTATAAAGACTAGACCCTACTATGCCTCCACATGAATTAAGATGACTACATCATTAAAACATACAAGACATTAGCTAAGGAAAAGGCAACAAGAGTACATACACTACAAATTGTGTTTCCAACATTAACTTCATCCATATCCTAACCTTATCATTCCCCATAAAATAGGTCCACTAATCAAAGCATAAGCTAAGCTTCATTGAAGAGCATTAGCATATCAAAGATAAGAGTGGAGACCCATTAGATGGTTATGGAAATCATATAAAGCTCAAGGGATAAAAATAACACACACTTAATACACTACATGATTATATCACATATTTCTCCACCCCACAAATGGGGATGAAACTACTCACTACTCATTACACTACTGATTAGACTAAGCAAAGAAAACATTTAACTAAGATACTGAAATTACTAAACAAGAAATTAAACAAGGTAAAGCAACCCACACAAAACAAGCAATATAACAAAACAAGATTAAAAGAAACAAATAAACTTTTATTAACAATGACTCACATTGAAGGTAGCACTCTTCTCCACCTTGAGTTATTGCTTCAAGGCTCACTCCTTAGTAGAGAGAATGCCACCAAACAATGGGTAATTACAATGGAAGGTGAAGAGTTCTATTTATAAGCATGGAAAAAGCTAATCGGGGACAATCCCCCGATGTGGGACTAAACCAATACCAAAAATAGCCTAAACGAACATTAATACAAGTCCAGGAGAAATTTCGACGGATCCTGAGCAATATGGACCGCCAATTAGCGGTCCAAGACCGCCAATTGGCGGTCCAAAATCTTCGGATCGTGTTGGAATTTGTTGTGAGCTTTTCTTTCTGGTATTGTTGGTCTTTGATGCGGTTACTTGACTTGTTGGAGCTCCGACCCGACTCGAATTGGTAAAATACTCCCCATGATGGTGTAGAGTATTCTGTTTTGCTCTTAGGTCATTCGGTCTTACGATCAGGTCCTTCTCCCTTACATCTTAGTCCCCAGGTCTCACAATTAAGTCATTTTTCCTGCTTTTGGATCCTTTCATGGCTCTTCTCTTCAAACCTTTTTTTTCCTGAAAACTAAACATAAAACTCGTCACGTAGCATTGCTTAGGTATAATATAATGGATATAAGATACAAATATGAGCATGAGATGATGTCAATCAGTAATTTTTTGAATTTTAGACCGACGTAAAATATTCGTCGGTGTAGTTAATACACGCTGACGACCCTAGCCGTTAGTACTTGTATTTCCGCGGAATAAACTCATTTGACCGGGATTCTAACTCTTCATTGATGGATCATATCCGTCAGAGAATTTGAGTGAGACACCGTGATTGACATCATTTCATGCTTATATTTGTACCTTATATCCATTATCTTACACCTAAGCAATGCTACGTGACGAGTTTTATGTTTAGTTTTCAGGAATAAAGAGGTTTGAAGAGAAGAGCCATGAAAGGACCCAAAAGCAGGAAAAAAGGACTTAATTGTGAGACCTGGGACCAAGATGCAAGACAGAAGGACCTGATCGTAAGACAGAAGGACCTAAGAGCAAAACAGGAAACTCCACACCATCATGGGGAGTATTTTGTCAATTCGATTCGGGTCGGAGCTCCACTAAACAAGTTAGATGCATCCAAGACCAAGAAACACTCCAAGCAAAGCCCAAAACAAAAACCAAGCAGATCTGAAGTTTATAGACCGCCAATTGGCGGTCCATATGGCCCCAGATCCGCCAGGATTTCTCCTGGACTTGTATTATCATGTGTTTAGGCTATTTTTGGTATTGGTTTAGTCCCACATCGGGGGATTGTCCCGGATTAGCTTTTTCCATGCTTATAAATAGAACTCTTCACCTCCCATTGTATCCATCTCTCTCTTGGTGGCCTTCTTCCCTACTAAGAGTGAAGCCTTGAAGCAAAACTCTGGTGGAGGAAGGGCTGCTTGTAATTTGGAGTGAGTAATAATAGAAGTTTTGTAGTTAATTGTTGTTTGCTTTAGTTTTTACATTGCTTAGTTAATTTCAATGTCTTGCATGTTTCTTTAGTCTCATGTTCTTTTAGTTTCTTTAATATTTCTTGCTTGCTTAGATTAATTTCATTTCAGTATTAATTCTTTCTGTTGTTAGAGTAGTTAGTTTAAATATGTGTGAGTAGTTTCATCCCCATTTGGGGGGTGGAGAAATATGTGATATAATCATGTAGTGTATTAAGTGTGTGTTATCTTTATCCCTTGAGCTTTATATGATTTCCATAACTATCTAATGGGTTTTCACTCTTATCTTTGATATGCTAATGCTCTTGAATGAAGCTTTGCTTATGCTTTGATTAGTGGACCTATTTTATGGGGAATGATAAGGTTAGGATATGGATGAAGTTAATATTGGAAACACAATTTGTAGTGTGTGAACTCTTGTTGCCTTTACCTTAGCTAATGTCTTGTATGTTTTAATGATGTAGTCTTATCTTAATTCATGTGGAGGCATAGTAGGGTCTAGTCTTTATACTTGAGTTCATTTAGCTTCATTCCAATTATTGTTTTGTATGTTTTAATGATGTAGTAAACTCTTAATTCATGTAGAGGCAAAGTTGGATGTAGTTTTATGATTTAATGCACTACATGTTGTGAGGAGTTTAATTACACACACACATCACACACACATCTTTATGTTCACATCATCTCTCTACCCCATTTGGGGCTTAGTTTATTGCTTATCTCCATTTCCATTTGCATCTTAGTGTAGTTTAGTGTAACCAACCTTTCTTCCCTTTCTTTACATCTCGCCTTCGCACAAACCAAGGGTCGACACACCTCTCAGTGGACGACCCGTATTTGCCACCGCTTCAACGCGGCCGTGCACTTGCGGTTAAATATAAAACGATCAATCACACCGACACCTATGTATATGTCGGTGAAGATAATTATGACCACCATCGGAGTAGATTAATACATACTGACGACCTTATCCGACGGTCTAGATTTTCCTAGCCGTCGGTCCTTGTATTTTCACAAAATAAATTCATTTGACCGGGATTCAAACTCTTAACCGACGGATTATATCCGTCAGAGAATTTTAGTGAGACACCGACGCCTATGTATCCGTCTGTGAAGATTACGACCGCAGTCGGTGTAGGTTTTCTATGAAAAAAATTCATTTTACCATTTATTCGAAATCTTCAGGGACGGAGAATTCCGTCGGTGAATGTTTATGCTATGAAGAATACTCTGAAAAGGTTTACCAAAGGGGCTTTTCCGTCGGAGGTGTCGACATGTTCCGTCGATGGACATTTACACCGACGGCTTTTGATATCTGTCGGTGTATGTAAGTGTACACCGACAGATAGTACTCCGACTAATGTATTTCCGCCGGTGAAACTTATATTTCTAGTAGTGATTCATAACCTACACATATTGACACACACACACACACATATATATATATATATATATATATATGTATATATATATATATATATATATATATATATATATACAAAAATATATATATACACACACTAATAAGTAATAAACCAAGGTAAACCAAAATATAATAATTAATTTGAGTCGAACTCAAAAGGTAAAAGTTTATAATTAGTTTGTATAAAGTCAATGCTCCCTAAACAGTAGATGTCGCTCGACATTGTCGGTTGCGATATTTTTGGTGCATGTGCAGCCTGTAAACTAAAGGGGTTTTTGCTACAGTACACCCCGCAAGTGTCCAAATTGGCCATATGCATCTGCTTTTTCGGTATTGCCGCATATACATCTAGAAAGCATCATATTTGTGCAATGCACCTGGGCCGTTTGTAGGCCCCACTCCAGAGAGACGACGTGAATGGGTCGTTAACGGACGTCCAAATAAGTTCGTGATCTGTTTGGTAGGACGTGTGATTTGGGATTGACTGTAACAAAACAAATTTTACTAAGACTATTCTAAGACCATGACTAAACCATTACCGTGTTGGAATCACTCTGCATCGAATCACTCTGGATCGACTGTGGAATCACTCTGGAATCATTCTGGATCGTCTCTGGAATCAATCTGGATCGACTCTGGAATCATTGTGGATCGTCTCTGGAATCAATCTGGATCGACTCTGGAATAATTCTGGATCGTCTCTGGAATCAATCTTGATCGACTCTGGGATCACTCTGCATCCAATGACTGTAGCGAAACCCCTTTTACTAATCTAAGACGATGACTAAACCTAACTCTCCTCGTTCCCAAATCCCCGAGTTTTCCAACTTTACGGAAATCTTAACTCGACTCCTTCCCAAATCCCTGGGTTTTCCCACTGTCCAGAAACCATAACTCGCATCCTTTCCAAATCCCCGTGTAATCGTCCCCATTTTCCTACTTTGTACAAATTGGAGGGCGACCACACTTACCAGTGGATCGGGCAGAGGTAGCGACGACCTCAACAACGACGTGGAAGATGGTACACACAAGAAGCGGACTGATTGGGAAGCAACCCTGGATTGATTCTGGATACATTCTGGATTTCTTCTGGATTGACCCTGGATTGATTTTGGATTCCTTCTGGAATGACCCTGGACTCATTTCGTAACTTACGTTAAAGCTAGGGCCTTTCTGGAATTCATCTGGATACATTCTGGATCTCTTTTGGATTGACCCTGGATTGATTATGGATTCTTTCTGGAATGACCCTGGACTCATTTTGTAACTTTCGTTAAAGCTAGGGCTTTTCTGTAATTCATCTGGATACATTCAGAATCTCTTCTGGATTGACCCTAGATTGATTCTGGATTCCTTCTGGAATGACCCTGGACTCATTTTGTAACTTTCGTTAAAGCTAGGGCCTTTCTGTAATTCATCTGGATACATTCTGGATCTTTTCTGGATTGACCCTGGATTGATTCTGGATTCCTTCTGGAATGACCCTGGACTCATTTTGTAACTTACGTTAAAGCTATGGTCTTTCTGGAATTCATCTGGATACATTCTGGATCTCTTCTGGATTGACCCTGGATTGATTCTAACTTCCTTCTGGAATGACCTTGGACTCATTTTGTAACTTACGTTAAAGCTAGGGCCTTTTTGGAATTCATCTGGATCTCTTCTGGATTGATTCTGGATTCCTTCTGGAATGATCCTGGACGCATTTCGTAACTTACGTTAAAGCTAAGGCCTTTTTGGAATTAATCTGGATACAATCTGGATCTCTTCTAGAATGACCCTGGATTGATTCTGGATCTCTACTGGAATGACCATTTTGTTTCCCCATTCATTCCATCGTATCTCCAGAATGGTTCCAGTCCTTTTCCAGACACTGTCGAGGCCGATTGGTGGTGTTTTCCAGACCCAATCCAGCCATTCGAAGCGGGAAAATGGTGTCACTCTAAAACTCCTGTCCCCAGTCGTCAATCATCCTTCCAAAGAAAGAACCAACATGTCTTTTGGCATGGAAGTTTACAGCATCAGCGCATCTAAGAAGGCATTTGATTATTTCCATCCGACCATGTGCTCTTCGAAAGTTGTGGACAAGGAGCTGAAAGAGTTATCCGGCAACCAGAAGGCTTTGTTCAGGACTACTCCGTTTGGTAACTTTCTCGACTTTTTGGTTGACAACTTTGATGTTGAAGCATCTAGTTTCAAGCTCGGAGATGTGATCGTCCCATTCACACCAACTCATGTCTCCTCCATACTTGGGCTAAAGAAGGGATGCATTCCGGTATATATGACCGCAAATACAGTAGGTATTCGCAGGGTAAACTATTACAAAGGGATCATAAGAAACGTCAACTTGCCGACGCGAAGAACAGCACGGACGACACTGCATGCATCTGGTTATCACTCTGTCTTCTTTTCTCCCATTTTCTTTTTTACGACGCTAGTTGTCGGACGAAGGCTTGGTTCCTACTAGTCGTGGAACACCTACAAGCCCTTGACACTTACGATTGGACGGATGTTGTTTTCCGATTTCTTGTCGCTGGGTTGGCCGAAGCATCCGTTCTTCTGAAGAAAAGAAAATCGGCAGGAAACATGCGCCCGAAGACTGGTCAGGTAACTGGTTGCGTTGCCGTTTTGTAGGTGTGGCTTGGGGAACATTTGGAGATTAATATTGGGATTCCTCGTTCGATTCCCCCCTACAAATAGATGGGTTTCATGGATTGGTGGCGTCCGGTTTTCTAACAAACTGCGAAGCGTTGGCGTCACCCTTAGCAAAATAGAATTTGGTCACTGGATCCAGAGTGATTCCAGAGTCGATCCAGATTGATTCCAGAGACAATCCAGAATGATTCCAGAGTCGATCCAGATTGATTTCAGAGACGATTCAGAATGATTCAAGAGTGATTCCACAGTCGATTCAGAGTGATTCGATGCAAAGTGATTCCAACACGGTAATGGTTTAGTCATGGTCTTAGATTAGTCTTAGTAAATTTGTTTTGCTACAGTTAATCTCAAATCACACGTCCTACCAAACGGATCACAAACTGATTTGGACGGTCGTTAACGGTCCATTCACGTCGTCTCTCTGGAGTGGGGCCGACAAACGGTCCAGGTGCATTTGCGCAAATATGATGCTTTCTAGATGTATATGCGGCAATACCGAAAAAGCAGATGCATATGACCAATTTGGACATTTGCGGGATGTACTGTAGCAAAAACCCCTAAACTAGGTTTCGTACGCCTAAACTAGTTTTGGGTTGAGCCTTCCACGATCCCTGTTGAATGTCGGTTTAGAATAAAAAAATACAATCGGAGACCTTCGAAACACCGACGGATAAGTGGACATCCACGAACAGAGAAGTGGATCATCCATTGCGATAATTTTTTGAGTTAGATATAATAGTATTAATTGTTACTTCTGGAACATCTATAAAGTGTACATTCGTGATTCTTCAGATATTTTACATGCCAAAAGAGATGGTGTGGAGAATCTTTGAACTTAGAACAATGTTTTTCCTTAAAATTATCTTTCATGTACATGGTAATTAAGATTTATTTTCCTCCCAGCCCTAGTTCGAATTCATCAGTATTCCGCTATGTATACCAAGGACAATTAAATTTAATTATAGCCGAAAAGCTCACATAAATGCCTACTCCATCAAGATTGCATGTTTGTAGGAGTAGATAATTTTAGGGATTGCTTAATTTGATTTTCTACAGAGACAAGTTTCAAAATTGCTTCGCCTCCACTCCATCAGGAAGGAAAACACAATTTTAACATGTAACATTACGAAATGATTAATGGGACGTCTGAATAAGTGTACTTGCTTTTGGTATTCAGTTAGACACTTTGATTATGAGGACAACTTCCAAAATTACAACATCTTAAATTACCTATGTAATTAATTCTTTGGGTTAATTGTAGTTGTCATCAAGAAAGGTTTTTACTCGATTATTCTCTAATAAATAGTGAAATATAAAATCCCTATTTGTTTATTGAAATTAGAAGTAGAATCACTCCATATAAAAGGGTCCTCCGTAATAATAATGTGCACCCGAACCAATTGGGGCATGCTAGTTCAGTCGTACACCACTTGATTTAAAATTGGAAGATAACGCCATGTCCAGCTATTTATATGATAAACTAATATACATATACATATCTATATGTTAATCTTAAATAAAATATAAGGGAATGGACAAAATGTGTAACATGATGTTTGTCGAAAAACATCCCGAAGTTTGGTCTTCTGGAGACGTGAGTTGATTTTTCCACTCGTGATCATCTCGTGATCATACCACGAACCTTTCCATTACAAATTTACAAGACCGATTCTCATTGACTAATTCCTACAAGAGCTTTCTTAAATGATAACCCCTCTACCTAATCAACTCCAATTTTTCCTATAAATTGCCACCTTCACATTGCATGGATTCACCAAACCAAAAACACCACTATTTTCCTCAGTCTTCCAAGCTTATAATACGTTGTTCCGATATTGTCAACTAATTAATCATGGCAGGAAATGGTGCACTAGTTGTTGCAATCTTGGCACTGGCTAGTGCTTATGCACTTGCATACGATCCAAGTCCATTGCAGGACTTCTGCGTTGCAGACATGACCAAAGATCGTAAGTTACTATCTTCTATATATTCCTATCAATCTTTTAAGTCTATTTCTCATAATTAATTAGGTCACTTAATATTATTTTATTAATTTTGTCCAGTTTTCGTTAACGGATTCCCCTGCAAGGATCCGAGAAAAGTGACACCAGACGATTTTGTGTTCTCCGGTGTCGGAATGCCGGCCGACACAGACAACATGGTCGGCTCCAACGTGACCAATGTTAATGTCCTCAACTTCCCTGGCATGAACACGCTCGGCATCTCACTCGCTCGCATAGACTATGCGCCCAATGGGCTCAACCCGCCCCACACCCACCCGCGAGCCACCGAGGTCTTAACCCTCCTAGAGGGGGAGCTCTTCGCTGGGTTCGTGACCGCACCGCCTCCGGCCGGACGCCTTTTTGCAAAAATGCTTAAAAAGGGCGATGTCATAATCTTCCCGTTTGGTCAGATTCACTTCCAAATGAACGTTGGTAAGACACCCGCCGTGGCACTCTCTAGCTTGAGCAGTCAATTCCCCGGTGTGATCCAAATCGCACCCACCCTTTTCGGGTCCGACCCGGCGGTCCCCAAAGAGGTGCTTGCCAGGGCCTTCCAGATTGATGCCAATCTTGTTGGACATCTCCAGAAGATCTTTAGCTCTGGCAGTGGTCGTAACTACTGAGTTCATGCAGGAGATCTTAATATATATGGTATAGTGTTGTATAAATAAGTCACGTTATGGCGGGAGTTTTGATTCCTTAGATTGTGTGTTTGTTCGTTATGGGACGATATGACCAAATTAAAAGCTACACTTGTTTAGTATTTCTTTCATCGTATTTTCTATCTTCATGGGTACCAATTATGTCATGTTTCTCAAAATATGAATCCATACTTCTTTATTTTTACATAATGGAGAGTTGTATGAACTTTTATGAAACTTATTGACGTGACAAAGGAACCGCAAAGCCAAAACTAACGGGAACGAGCAGGCCGGAATGGGCCGGCCCGCCAAACCCATTTGTTCACTGGGTATTAAGTCGGGCCGAGCTGGGCTCCAGCTTGACCCGGTACCCAGCTTTACTTTAAATCTCCTTACCCTCTGTTAGAATTAAGTTAATATCTTTCTCGATGACTCCCGACTATTTAAAATACCTTAATCTCCACCTTCCTTTGATCTTTTCTCTCTCTCTTCCAATAAACAGGTAACCTACTACCACCACTCTCTCTCCTCTCCTCTATGTTCTTTTCTTTCTCACTACACACTAATACTTTCTCTAATCCACAATTAGAAAAATAAAAATTATTATCAGACAACCATACATAATGAATGTAAATAACTTAAGATACAACCACACACATGTACATATAGTCGTGCAAGTAATAAAAGTAGAGAGTTAAAGGGACGTGAGAGAAAGAGAAGAGAAAGAAGTTGGAGAACACGAAATCATCCACCGTTTAAGTGCTTCAGGGAGAGGTGAAAGAAAAGAAGAGAGAGGAGAGGAGAGGAGAGAGAGTTTTGTGGTGGTGATGTTGGGTTAAATGTTGGTGGAAGGGAGAGAGGAAAGAAGAAAGGGAGGGGAGGTGAGGTTAAGTTGACTTGTTTGATTAACAATAATTAGAATATTAGTCATTAATTATTCTACATAAACCTGAAAAATTATTAAATTAATCGTCAAGCAATAGATGAGTACCACGTGGCTGACGGTAATGGTGGTATTTAACGGAGTGGCAAAAGGTTAAGGTTTTGAAAAACATAATGACACAAATATAAAGACAATGGTAAAAAGTGCAATCACCTGTTTCTCAGTTCATGCAAGCAAAAAAAAAACAATTTTATTCTTTCAACTAAACTACGAAATGGAACTGTCTATGTTCGCACTACTACAGAAAAGGGAATATACGTCGGATGTACACGGGTATATACGTCGGCTATAAGCACTCTCAGATCCGACGTCTATACTTGCGTCGTCTATACATAGACGTCAGACGTCCAATATCCGACGTCTATTCGTTAAGAATAGACGTTGACTTTATGTATAACCTGACGTCTATTCTTTAAGAATAGACGTCGGCCTTTATATCGAACCGACGTCTATTATTTAGGTATAGATGTCGGTGAACAAACAGACGACGTCTATTCTTAAAGAATAGACGTCAGGTCATACATAAAGCCGACATGTATTCCTTTCTTTAGAGGAATAGACGTCGGCGGTTACAAACATCCGACGTCTATTCCTAAACCTCGACAAATAAAAATAAATAGCGTCCTGCAAACTTGTTTTTAGTCATCGTATTTGTGTACATACAACCTGACCAAATTCGTTCACAGATTCTCACACTTTCATCCATATGTACATACAAGCACAAACACATAAGCATACATGCACAAACACACAAGCATACATGCCAAAAAACAAATTAAAGTTCACGTATTCTTCTAATTTTCCTTTTTCTCTCTTTACAATGGTCCTAATTTCTCTTCTTAGTTGTTATAAACATGTCTTTTTTCATTCATTAGCAAAAGTAAGAGACTTCATTTCGTTCATTCATTAGCAAAAGTAAGAGACTTCATTTCTATCATTCATTAGCAAAAGTAAGAGACTTATTGGTCCTAATTTCTCTCCTTAGTTGTCCTAATTTACAATATCTAGTAAATTACGAGTCCAAAAGATTTCGATCAAAGCTTAACTAGTTCAAGCTAGCAAGAGAATTCATTTCTTTCAAGAACATACAAAATATCAACTAACTTAAGCGTAAATCACGAAAATACGAATATATTCAAGATTAAAACCAAAAAATCGAAATGTTGCATTCACCAACAATAAAGGACACGAGAAGTATACTAACATAGAAAAGAATCATTACTACAAGAAAAATCCAAAAATAAACCAACAAAAACGAACTTAACACTTACATTGGTAAGGATGTCGAGGAAGATGGAGGAAGAAGGAGAAGAGAGCCGGAGAAGGGGAGGAGAGGTTGGGACGTAGCTGCGGTGCCGGAGACGATGCAGATTAGTCGGAGATCGGTTGCGGAGGAGGATTCGGTCGCGGGACGATTAGGGTTTGGGTGAGTTTTCGTCGGAAATGAATGACAGAAAACACGTATGTTCGTTTTCTTTAAGACCTATAGACGTCGGATGTTATAAATGTCCTACGTCTATACCCCGACGTCTATATGCAGTGATTATAGACGTCGGATATTTATAATATCGACATCTATAGGTCGACATCTATACCCTATAGACGTCGCATGCACAGGGTATTCTAATACCCGACATCTATTTGTCGACGTCTATACCCCCATAGATGTCGGATAAACGCGGTAATACAATAGTCGACGTCTATATTGCCACATAGACGTCGGTCGTAGTAACAACCGACGTCTATGCTATGCTCTCTCTCCTAGACGCCGGCTGTTATAATGGCCGACGTCTATTTGACAACGAGTAAAACCTATTCTGTACTAGTGTCGGTTCACGTAATTTTTTCCAATCCAACTCTATGGATTTAACGACTAGGCTAATTACCTTAACAAGATTACTAGGTGTTTAGCTCCTAAAAATACCAGAAAGGGTCGACGCAACCATGCTTAGGTTTCCTGGAAGTTTACGTTTAATAGTTTTTTATTTACTCAGAGAAGCTCCGAGATGTAAGGATTTGGATTTAGTAGGAACATATCTGCTTGATGGAACACAACCGTTGAATACGTCAACGTGGGAGGCCTCCTGCACGCATACACGTGCAAATACTTAATCTATATAATAAAGATTTTTTTTATTGATGTTAACACGTATAACCTCGCAATTCTCTATCTGTCAAACGTAAAAGCGTGACGGGGCATAATGAAGATTTATATTAAATAATTGATTACTCTCTTTATAAGTATCACTTGGAAATGAGTATAATAGTAAGGAAAAGGTCAACTGAGTAAAAAGTTTGTATTAAAAAGTTACATAAGATTGTAATGAATAAGGAGAAAATAAGTTTTTAATGATGGTTTGAAAAGACTCAAACTTTCGCGTCCTGATTTTGCAATTTTGTTTTAGAATTTTGATTACTCAATTCCTCAGTAATCAAAGAAGCAACATCCCACCAGAACTGGGTTGACTTCTTACAGCTATAGGGCCCTCTTACGGGCAATACGTAACCGAAGTGGTTATGCAACCACAAATAATTAATCAAGTACTCTAACTAATTCAACTGAGGTTTGAAATCGTCGGTTCTCTACTTGGTGATATTGTAATCATGTCAATTATGACGACTAACTAAACATCAAACCAAACTCTACTCTAATTTAATTTCGAGCTTGGTCAGACTCAATTGAATGAAGCTTAAACATATATGGATTTGGGTTTCGATTGAACCTGTTTTCGAACCGCAAAATCTGAGACTGATACGACGTATGGTTTCAACACGAAAATTTAAAATAATGACAACTTCTCTACTTAACGTTACAACTGCGTATTCATAATAGAGTAGAACAAGAATTTATTAAAATAAATAATTTATTTGTTGATTTCATTGTCTCTCTTTTGTTTGATCAACAAACAATGTTCTTAATGCAAATATAAATTTAAATTGATTCAAACAAAAATCAATTCAATTTTTCTTTGTATGAGTTTTTTTTAATATACCGAAATTAGGTCGGCAAAGGTTCTGAAACCATAAAATCTGTAAGAAATCGACCCGTTCCACCCATGATTTTGACTACTAGTCAAAATCACAACAATAATTAAAGCAAAACCAACGATTTTACTAGCTCATCTTCAAGGTTTGGGTTATTCATATGGTTTATTGGTTGAATAACCTCAGAGGTGTATGACTCTTAACACGCTGTTTATTAGAAGTTTCCGTTTTTTGCATATTCGTTTGGACTTAGTTGGTGGCTAAACATAAAATAAGCGCCACGCATGTCGTGGATTGATGTGAGGCTTATCTTTAGCGAATCACTATTTATTGATGGTAGAAGCTAAGAGTTTAGTTAGACTATGACGTTAGTTAATTGTATAGAAAAATTTGAGTTTCTAAGCCTAAGTGGAACATATGCAAAACGGTGTCCATTTTGACATCCAATAAAAAATATACTTATCTTTCCATCTCTTCTTAAAATATACCTGCCTAAATCGATCATTCCCTTTTCTCTCCCTTTCTTTTTAAAGAAGCAAATTATTCTCAGTGTCTCTTTCTTCTGACCATTTGCAAACCACTTTCGTGCCTCCGTTTTGTCCTCCCTTTCTCTCTCTCGAGTGCACATCCATTCTCACCCCCACTCGACCTGTCATTCTTTGAAGCCGACGTACCCTTCCGAACAACTCCTTCTTTGAATCCGACGAGAAAGGTCGGTTTTAGGGCTAGATTTGTATATGTTTTTTTACTCGTTCATTTAGTTTTACAAGGTTATGTTATTGTTTCTATTGAAAATGTAAATGACTTCATCCATTTTTTTGTATTTATCCTTTTTTTGCTTGGGTTGGAAGTGGAACCGTTTTCCTGTGTCACCAAAGAGGATCGCTAGGTTCAACTGTAATTCGATTGGAACTCGACAACATTGGTCGTTGGAAAATCGGCTTGCTTTTCTTTCCCCTAGATCGATTTGATAGTTTCGTTGGTTGGAAGTCGAAACATTTTCCCTTTGACTTCGATAGGTTCGATTGTCGCTCGATTGGTACTCAATCACGATGCTTATTTTTGCTCGTTGGAAGTCGAACCGTTTCCCCCTTGATTTTGATAGGTTCGATTTTTGCCCGATTAGTACTCGATCGCGGTGCTTATTTGTGCTCGTTGGAAGTCAAACGGTTTCCCCTTTGTTTTCAATAGGTTCGACTTTCATTCGATTGGTACTCGATAGCGATGATCGATGGAAAACTGGCCCACTTTCCTCTCACCTAGTTAGGTTCGAACAATTTTTCCTTTGATTTCGACAGTACGATTCGTTTTACACGTGAGCTTGATTGGATCTGTTTTAGATTGTTCAACTTTTGACCCGACGAGCTCGACATGAGCTAGCTATGAGCTCGATTCCATTTTCCCCATGTTTTTAACTGGTCGTTTTGTCTTGGTTGGTTTTTTCAGATGCCGAAGTTAATAGTTCCAACCGATGATCATATTCCCGACCGTGTGACATACAGAGGAAGTACGCCCATGAAAGACATAAATAAGAAGTTCTGGGAGTACGAGTTGCTGGAAAGGGCAAAGGAATCCCTGTTCAGACAATTTTTCCAGGGTTCTTGCCCATCAGTTACAAGTTGCACAAGATCCCCAACAAGACAGATGACCATGTTCATTTCTTCTTAGGCCATAAGTCCCGCAGATTCAGTAAATATGAGTTTGCCCAGATCACCATTTGAACTTCAATATTGTACCGTCAGAGGCTGAGCTACAACAGTACTAAACTAGTGACTGACTGGTTAGGGATTATTACAATGGGCAGCCTAAAATTCTGATATTCATGTTGGAGGCGGCATTCAAAAACTGTACAGATGCCGACTGTTGAACGTTTTAATTAAACCGCAAGTGCACGACCGCGTTGAAGCAGTGGAAAATACAGGTCGTCCTCAGGGAAGTGAGCAGCCACTCGTTTGCACGAAATCAAGTGGCGGAAAAAAGGAGAAGAGAGTTGAATATGCTACTCTACGCTACACTACACTACGAAATACGAAATGCGAAAGAAAACAACAAACGATTAACTAAAACTTAACTAAGAACGAAAGAAGAGTGCTGGAATTCAGAAATGGAAAACCCCTAAGGGGTGGAGTGAGTGCACACATGCAAAGAGGTTGGTGTTGAACACATTCTTTAAGCACAAATGAAGGTGGCGTTATCATGCATAGGAAGTGTCTAAATGTTATGACAAAACCTATCAATCTATTCACCAACCTAGTTGATTAACATTTATATATACAAGTTGTTTATTTCAGAACCTAAACAAGCATGAGAGGTGTCTAATCATTTTGGCAAAACTCATCAAGTTATAAATTCTATCATAAACAAGGAAGCATACATTCATGTTTTATCGACACATTGGAAATAAAACATTCATTCCATTCTCATTTGCATGTATGTACATCTACTCCACCCCCAAAGGGGATGGAACTACTCACTACACATTAGACTAATTATTAAACTAAGCAAGGAAAGCATATTAACTAAGCTAGTAAAACTAATGAAATGAAATTAAACAAAGTAAAGCAAGAAATATGAAACAAACAACATCATAAAGAAACTTTTATTAAAGTGACTCACATTTCAAGTAACATCCTCCTACTTTAGTGTGTGCTTCAAGGCCTCACTTCTAGTAGGAAGAATATCCACTCAAAATATGAAGTGATTACAATAGAAGGTGAAGAGTTCTATTTATAGCCAAAGAAAAAGGCAATCCGGGACAATCCCCCGATGTGGGACTACACAAATACCAAAACTAGCCTAAACATCCTCTAATACATGTGCTGGAGAAATTTGAGCGGATTCAGAAGAAACCAGACCGCTAATTAGCGGTCCATAAGATCTGGATCCGGCTAAATTTCATTCTGGGCTTTTCTGGATTCCTTTGTTGGTCTTTGATGCATCTACTTTGTTTATTGGAGCTCTGACCCGAATCTAATTGACAAAATACTCCCCAAGATGGTGTGGAGTTTTCTATTTTGCTCTTTGGTCATTTGGTCTTACGTTCAGGTCCTTCTCCCTTGCATCTTAGTCCCCAGGTCTCACACTTCAATCTTTTTTCCCAGCTTTTGGGTCCTTTTATGCTTCATCTCTTCAAACCTATTTATTTCTGAAATTCAAACAAAAAACTCATAACATAGCATTGTTTAGGTGAAAGATAATGGATATAAGATACAAATATAAGCATGAAATGATGTCAATCACCGACGACGTCTTGAAGTTGGGATTATTCCTCATGATTGAAGGTGTTCTATATGCCCGAGAGGGCAAGCTATCCATATGGACGGATATGGCAAGATGGTCGAGGACCTGGACTTCTTCTTCGAGTCTTTGTTTTGATGGATTCGATAGGCATTGGTTAGGTTGCCCGATGAGTTTGATATATCCTCGATAGTATGGTGTCATTACATTTTATGGCATGGTTAGGTTGCTCGATGGGCTCGACAAGGAACTCGATAGGAACTCCACCGGAACTTGATTTTCGTTGTTCCCTTTTTATTTACCCGACTTCATTGCTTGCTCCATCGGCTCGATAGGAGCACGATAAACCTTGATTGCTTATATTTGTTGGTGGTTACTGAACTTGACCTCATGTTTTATTTTCCTCGCAGTTGACCGTTTACACTTTTTTGCCGCCCTATACGTCGGAGGCTGAATTCTACAAGACTCTTACAGAGAGCGTGATGACCCCCTACTACCCCGGCTCGAAGAGGATGTCGATGAGGTTACCGAGAGGTTGGCTACGACTGCTAAGGAGGCAAATATTTTTGCAGAAGATGCCTTAGAGGAAGACACAGCTATTCCCACCTCTACCGCAATCGCAGCTTCATCAAAGCCAGCAGCCCCATCCCTGGCTAAGGTCGCCTCCCATTCTTACCAGCTTCTTGTAGAAAGGTTGGAGAGGATGGAAGCAACAAAGTCATTGATGGTAGCGATGCAATCGTTGATGGAACTGACCCAACAATCGGTGGAAGCAAAGCAGTCGTCGATGGAATTAACACAACTAACGATGGAAGCAAAGCAGTTATCGATGGAAGCTCAACTGAAGATCGTCATGGACAATTAGTGTCCCATGATGGACCAGATGGCTAAGATGGTGTCCATGTTAGAATCCCCTCCGAGACCACCTACTGACGACAAGCAGTTGGCCATAGTGGACCATTTAGCTAAGATCGTGGCTTCAATCGAGGCACGTTCGAGAGTACCATCTGATGAGAATCCCTCGTCGGACGATCAAGACGAACTACCCGAATGTTACCTACCTGAATTAGATCTGCCTACCCCGTCTAGGAAGAGGCGCCGCCAAAAACATATTCAGAATATCTACACCGACCTGACCAAAAAACCACACCATGTGGACTAAGTGGAGGAGCCTTTATTGCTCGACCCTTTGAAGAAGTCGGACAAAAAAAAGGACATTCGGACGGTGGATGTTGGGAGACATCCCCTATGATAAGCATGTTTCGATGAGGATGGGGCATTTCGGGCCAGCGTGCTTCTTCAGCATTAAGTGTCCTAGATTTTGGCTCGGCGATGAAGTAAGTACTTAAAATAGTTTAAATTCTGATTTTTGGAACCTACCATTTCTGACTTTCTACCTGCTCATGTTGTCATAGCATGCGGATGCGGCACAACAATTGTTGAGGAGGCAAATTACTAGGTACCCAGACGTATACCGATAAAAGGCTACGGTTATGAACATTTTTTTCACTGATTGGGTTCCATCCCATGACGATGAATCTCCAAGTAAGTTCACTTGGGATTCCACCTCTCTTGACTTTCTAAACGACATTGAGGACCAGCACATGCCTTCTTGGAAGGGAATGGAATATGTGTATTGGTGTTAGAGCTACAAACAACAACATTGGTTTGCAATCGAGCTGTCAATCGTCGACTGGAAGATGACGGTCATCGATGGCGATCATTCAGTCATTCAACAGAAGACCTGGGGACTGTAATGAGGCCTTAGTGTCGTAGCCTTCCCGCATTGACGAGGGCTTCGTCAATCTTCAAGGATCACCCTAAGCTAAAGTCCTTCAAAGGACGCAAAGAGCCAGAGTTCACTTGGCACCGTCTGAGTAAGGATGAGGTCCCCCAAACTAGGATCAGCGAGGATTGTGGCATGTACACCATCAAGTACGTAGAGCATCGACTGGTGAATCTTCCCTTCATCGCGATAATAGACGAGCACATGCAGACGTTCAGGGATAAATGGATTGTTGACCTGTTCTACTGAACGTCAAACCTTTACGTCGAACATTTATGTGTTTTAGATTTTATTTTGTAAACATTTATAGAAATTTAACAATTATGAGTGGACTATAAAAACTATAATCTCCAATCATCGAACCTCGTTGAGCTCCTATCGAACCCGTTGAGTGCATAAACTGGAAAAAGGAAACGTTTAAATTGTAGAAGAAACCGTAGACCAACGCACGACAACCACACATGTAAACAATCATCGAACCTCGTCAAAGTCCTACCGAGCCCGTCGAGTGCATAAACTGGAAAAGGGAAACTGTAGACCAACATACGACAACCTCAGGGGCAAACAATCATCGAACCTCGTCGAGCTCCTATCGAGGTTGTTGATGCCATAAACTGGAAAAGGGAAACATTTCAATTGTTGATGAAACTGTAGACCAATGCACGACAACCTCACAGGTAAACAACTGTCGAACCTCGTTGAACACCTATCAAGCTCGTCGATGGTATAAACATACATTTTACAGTCTAACTTTACATCCCCGCTTATTGTGTCCATTCCACCGTATCTGCTGCACTTGCGTGATTTCACCACGACTTCATCTAGAAAAGGTAGACGTTTCCTCTTTATCCTTCCTATATTTTTCTTCTTCGGACAACCAACTGGATTTCTTTCAAATGACACTTTCACTTGCATATTCTTTATGTCATCCGGAGCAGTCCATTCATCCCCATTACCGCAAGGGTAAATTGTTTTTTATATGTCTCCCTCCACAACTCATTGGCGTAAAATGGGGAACATAGTGAGTACATGTTCACACCACAATCAAGAGCTGCAGCAACCCCATGAACACAAGGTATTCCAAGAATTTGGAACATACCCTAGGAACACTCATTCGTCATCAAATTAACCTCACCGTCACTATCACCCCTCCCGCCCTAACACATAAGGACGTAAACTGTCAAGAACCTCACTTTTCCAGTCAGGCCACGCTCCACGAAAGGTGACAATTTGATTGTGCTCGCCTTGGCAACAACTCGTTGTTCACAAAACCATGTCTACAGTGTGAACCAAATGTACTCCACAAAAGTCGTGACTGACCATGTTCTTGCGTCCATGGTTTTGTTGTTCAAGCTTTGAGAGTAATTGCTAGTCATTAAATAGTACTGATTCCTAGGACAACCCAACATGCCCAGGTGCCCCAACTCCTTCGTGTGAAGCAGTAAAGGAGTGGTGGAGTACATCAACCACACCAACAAAAATAAATTCTCCGATGTGGAACTAAACTGTTACGCCCTATAAACGTCAGATATATAGGGTGACCGACGTCTATACATACAACACGACCTATAGACGTCGGCCACGCTATACATCCGACGTCTATATATTGAAATAATAAGTGCCCCAAGTGCCAATCTTTTGACCATTGAATATATATATATATATATATATATATATATATATATATATATATATATATCTTGCATTTTGTAGTGTGGTAGCCAACTCCCATTTAGAAGTAAAGGAGTGGTGGAGTACATGAACTCCACCAACAAAAAGAATCTCCAATGTGGGACTAAACTTCAACACATATGGCCATAAACACACATATGGTCATAATTCACATTACTTTCTACGAAGTACAAAATTGAATAAATTCTTCTACAAAAGAAATTCACATAAATTCTTATAGGAAATAAATCGCAAAAAATAAACAAAAAATATTTTTCTTATTTCAGGACGTATAGACGTCGGATATACTACAAAAATCGACGTTTATACAAACCTATAGACGTTGGATGTTTGAATATCCGACATCGATCTGTATAGACGTCGGATGTTTTGATATCTGACGTCTATTAGGTGACATTTATTGTGCATTTTGCACTAGTGTGGTGTGCCCCTCACATACGTAAGTGTCTTTTCCCTGCATCCCCATTCCTTTTCCTAACTCATATTTATGCCGTATTGTTCCTTCATATCCTCCCGTACATCTTTTGCCAAGTTGCCAATACCATCACTGGCATATTTGTTCTTGATCAGGTGGCCGACTATACCCAATGTGCTTCTTGTCGGTGGTCTTTCTATCAGAGTTCCAATGTGCAATTATGCATATTGTGCATGGTAGTAACTATAGGATTTCGTGTCCCTATATATGTATATATTTTTCGAATTTTATACATGCATGCAGGATCGATTATCATATTTTCGATGATTTTATGTACATTATTTTATATACTATTTTAATGCATAGTAATTTACATATATATTAAAATAAATAGAAGATGATCATACCCAAAGGTTCTATAAAACCTTTATGAAGATCCGGAGTTGCGTTGCTCGTCGAACAGCCCGTCGATTCACCTTCAAGTGTTCACCAAACTCTAAACAAGATTAGAGAGAAAGGAGGTAGCCAATCAATCTCTAAATCAATGTTAGAATCTAGCTAATAACCTCTTTAAAGCTCTTGAGAATTTAATCTCCAAAAAGTTGAATAATTAAGAGAATTTTCGGATGGATTAATGGGGTGGTTAAGGGGAGAGAATTTTTTTGAATTCCATAAAACAAGTATGGAGAGGAGACTTATTTATAGGCTCTCCCAACACCCACATCATGGGTTATCCACTAACCCATGATCTCTTGCTTTTCTCTCCCTTAAACCTATCACAATTTGACACATAATCATCCTTAAAAACGTTTGACCATAATTGGAATAAATCCAACTCATAATCAACATTAATCCCTTACTTAATTCTGGCAAAATGTGCTCACTGGTCGACCGAAACTTTCCTTCCAGTCGACCGATATCGCCTATGTTAAATAGTCCTCTTTTATATACTCGTATCGTTACATATTTGTAGAGCTACAATACTCTTTATCCAACACGACAATCTTATCTCGATAATTAATCTTCCATGTTAATTACCATGATTGTGAATTACTTTTGATTTATGTAAACCATTATCTTTTAGAGCTCTACAGTTAAGGACACGGAGTCTCTTCCTTAACACTTCTAGAGACGAATACATTAATCAAGGAACAAATTGTTTGCACATTCAATTCATAATAATTGACATATAAAAGTAAACTTTTAGAACACATTCCCTTCAGTAACCTCAAACATGGATGAGCGTAATTGTTTTTTGCCCCTCAATCTCCAGCCACAATTGGGATCCTTGCAAGTGATGTACCACACATGTTTTCCAGACTTCTTCCCTATAAACTCAAAATATTCTTCATTGCAAAGAGAGCAACTTTGCTTTTCAATTCAACCTTACTTTCAAAAGTCTTACCAGGTGGAATTCTCCAGATGATTTGCAGTTAGAGGACATAGGAGTGTTCCTGGAATCCAATATATCTTCTCTTGTTAACATTGGAGTACCCCAACTTTTGTGATCTTCTGGACGGCTGCTGCTTGTCGTCAGTGTCTTTCTGTTGGGGGTTGTGAGTGTGTGAGTGTCTAGTCTTCACCTTCCCAGTTCCTGTCTTCATCGCCTATGTTCACAGCAGGCCCAACATTCACACAGGGCTCATACTCATTCAGTTGGTGGGGGACATCAACTTTAGCATTGTCTTCAGGGACAACTATCTCACCCCCGGTAGCCATTGGATCTGTTTAGGGTACAAAAGTCCCACCCTCACTTCTAACTTCTCCGATAAGGTTGGGAGTGGCCGATGCTTCTACAAGTGCGTTCTTTTTAACCAGGGTGACACATAAAGGGATCTTGTCCTGTAATATTTCAGAGATGAAGAAACGGACATCATAATCGTCTATAACTTTAACCGGTCTCAATGGGCCTAGTGTTCTGCAAGGGGCCTCCACTATCAGCTCATACATCAACTTATCCACACCAAACGTGTTATGCAAAATTTCAAGCAGTTGAAGGTACGTTACATACTTTTCTATCGTGATCCCTTTACTTTTGCCATCCTTAAAAAATCATTCTCTACCATCCATTTCCCAAACAACATTGTATGCGGCCAAAACATTAACAATCGAATTTGATACGTCAAAAACCATTAAAAATGTCAAAACAAGGGAGGTCAGAATAACAATCGTTTCCATCGAGCACTATCATTTTGGTATCGAACATATATCGAGAAACAGACTCGAGCACAAACTATTTCAATCGAACTCCGACCAGTGATAACTATCGAGCATACACATCGACGAACACTACCGCAAAACCGTCGAGTAGAGTCAAACACGGTCGAGTTTCAAAACAATTTCAACTATCGAGCAAACAAATCAAGCTTATCTATCGCGTATTGCCGAATACGACAGAGTACCGTCTACCATCGCCTTCAACCATCACAAATGTTCATTCCTCGAGCGCTACCGAGTGCAATTGAGCATAACACCCAAAGGTAGATTCAAACAAAACTTGAACAAACCAACAGAACACATCAACACATTGAGAGATCTATTCAAAAATGGAAAGAAAATGCAATAAAGTAACACCATGTTGAACGTTTTAATTAAACCGCAAGTGCTTGGCCACGTTGAAGCAGTGGAAAATACGAGTCGTCCTCAGGGAGGTGAGCAGCCTCTCGTTTGCACGAAATCAAGTGGCGAAAAAATGGAGGAGAGAGTTGATTATGCTACGCTACGCTACATTACACTACGAAGTATAAAATGCGAAAGAGAGCAACAAACGATTAACTAAAACTTAACTAAGAAGAAAGAAGAGTGCTGGAATTCAGAAGTGGAAAACCCCCTAAGGGGTGGAGTGAGTGCACACATGCAAAGAGGTGGGTGTTGAACATATTCTTTAAGCACAAATGAAGGTGGTGTTATCATGCATAGGAAGTGTCTAAATGTTATGACAAAACCTATCAATCTATTCACCAACCTAGTTGATTAATATTTACATATACAAGTTGTTTATTTCAGAACCTAAACAAGCATGAGAGGTGTCTAATTATTTTGGCAAAACTCATCAAGTTATAAATTCTATCCTAAACAAGCAAGCATACATTCATGTTTTATCAACACATTATGAATAAAACATTCATTCCACTCTCATTTGCATGTATGAACATCTACTCCACCCCCAAAGGGGATGGAACTACTCACTACGCATTAGACTAATTATTAAACTAAGCAAGGAAAACATATTAACTAAGCTAGTAAAACTAATGAAATGAAATTAAACAAAGTAAAGCAAGAAATATGAAACAAACAACATAATAAAGAAACTTTTATTAAAGTGACTCACATTTCAAGTAGCATCCTCCTACTTTAGTGTGTGCTCCAAGGCCTCACTTCTAGTAGGAAGAATAACCACTTAAAATATGGAGTGATTACAATAGAAGGTGAAGAGTTCTATTTATAGCAAAAAAGGCAATCCGGGACAATTCCCCGATGTGGGACTAAACATATACCAAAAATAGCCTAAACATCCTCTAATACATGTACTAGAGAAATCTGAGCGGATCCAGAGTGATCTGGACCGCCAATTAGCGGTCCCAGACCGCTAATTGGCGGTCCATAAACTTTGGATCGGGTTGGAATTTTTTGTGGGCTTTTCTTGCTGGTATTGTTTGTCTTTGATGCAGTTTCTTGACTTGTTGGAGCTCTGACCCGAATAGAATTTCCAAAATACTCCCCATGATGGTGTGGAGTTTTCTGTTTTGCACTTTGGTCCTTTGGTCTTATGTTGAGGTCATTCTCCCTTGCATCTTAGTCCCCAGATCTCACAATTCAGTCCTTTTTCCCAGCTTTTAGGTCCTTTTATGCTTCATCTCTTCAAACCTATTTATTCCTGAAAACTAAACATAAAACTCGTTACATAGCATTGTTTAGGTGAAAGATAATGGATATAAGATACAAATATAAGCATGAAATGATGTGAATCACACCCACATCAATTTTAACAATTTCACTTACTCATTCTATTTGCTGATCAGTTTCTCCACCAAGAACACTAAAACAACTTGTGCATTCCGGTGGGGGTCCGTCGGGATGCTAAAGGGGACGATCTCACCTAGATAATGACTATTGTGGTCTCGATCTGGTCTTCACCACCAACTTAAAAATCTGAGGTTGATACGACTGAAAGAGATAATTAAAGAAAGGGTTCCAAGGAGAAAGGGAGAGAGAGGGGAATGGTCGATTCAGGCAGGGGTATTTTTCAGAGTGGAAAGATAAACATATTTTTTAGAGAATGTCAAAGTGAGGATTCTTTTTCAGAGGTTGACACTTTAGGCATAAAAACACAAAATTTCCATGGTATACATGACATGAGAAACTTAGTGCCTTAGTCCTCTGTCATTGTTGGATTTCATGTCTGCTAGAAAGTAATACTATCCACACGATTTATATTTGCCTCAGTTTAGTATTTTATTACATAGATGATGGATTAGAAAACTGTTTATAGTTCGTAGTTTGGAAGTTGTTTCATTATCATCGTAATATATCATATTATATATAATGTACTAGCCAGTTGCTACTACGTAAAGAAAAAGATCTACCTTATATGCATTTTTTTGTATTTATCTGCATGACTTGTATGATACCTTGCGTGCTCAATTATGGTCAGCTGTTAAAAGGAACAATTGCATTAATCTATACCGCCGATTTCACAAGAATTTTGAAATGTAAAGAGTTGATTTAGATATATTTAAGTTGATTTAAGTGAATGCACTAAACTTTGTTAAATTTGGAAACTAGAGTTTAGATAGGTTTTGGTCTTTAGAATTTGATCTATATAGTTACGTAAAATTTGTAAGGAAACTAAACATATTACGTCAAATAAAAATACCGTAACAATTCTGTACCAGAAAGAAATAAATAAAATATGCAAGCAAAATTTGGCCAGGAAACATTATATCACATCATACGAAGATCGACCTCATCCCAAATCTCACATTTCAATCAGAAAACTTAAAACGAAGAAGAATTTTTTTTACTTACTTTATTTCTTTTGGAAATCGATTCATGCAAATTATTATTACACCAGGCACAAGCACAAACAAACTTGGACCATCTTATTCATCGACATGCACATTCACATGCACGTCCACACCACCCGAATCACTAGTTACCACCCCTGAACTGAGCCTGAAGGCGAGCAACGACCTCCTTTTCGAGCCGGAACGCTTTTGAAAGAACACCCATGTCCACAGGCGGGTTCGACCCAAACAAGGTGGGTGCGATCTGAATCACACCGGGGAATTGACTACTCAAACTGGAGAGAGCCACGGCCGGGGTGTGACCAACGTTCATTTGAAAGTGAATTTGTCCGAATGGGAAGATTATAACATCGCCCTTGTTAAGAATTTTAGCGAAAAGCCGACCGGCCGGTGGTGGCGCGGTCACAAACCCAGCGTAGATGCAACCCTCGAGCACGGTTAGGACTTCGGTGGCTCGGGGGTGGGTGTGGGGCGGGTTGAGCCCACCGTGGGGAGCGTAGTCGATCCGCGCCAGGGAGATTCCGAGCGTGTTCATGCCCGGGAAGTTGAGAACGTTGACGTTTGTCACGTTGGAGCCGAGTCGGTTTGTAGTGTTGGCCGGCATTCCGATGTTGGAGAACACGAAATCATCTACCGTCACGTTGCCCGACTTCTTGCAGACAAATCCGTTCACGGTAACTGCTTACATGGATGTAAACACGTTAAGTAAAAAAATAATAAATCTTGCAGCGAACTCTTGTGCAGCCATCGTATAAGCATTATTATTATATTAACGTACTAAATGTAACATACATGAACCTCTAATAAGAAGGGTCTAAGTATCTAGACATATCGGTAAGTTATAGTTGTAAAACTGGTGTTATGATTTGAACATGCTATCTTAGTCTAAACAGTAAACACACCTGGTGAGGTCATGTCCGCAACACAGAAGTCCTGCAATGGACTTGGATCGTAGGCAAGTGCGTGGGCACAAGCCCACGCCAATAAAACAAAAACTAGGGCACCACTTCTTGACATGACTACTTTGAAAGAGTAAGAAACTTTGATAGAGTAAGAAACTAATGGAAAGGAAACTTTGAAAGAGTAAGAAAAATAATTTGATGAAGAATGCAACGCGGAAGGGCCTATTTATAGGAAAGGATTAGGTTCACAAGTGGATGATGATCAATGGACAGTTGTAATTTGAAATATAATTGTGTCAACAGTGATCTCTCTCTCTCTCTCTCGTCCCATGGGGGTTCGAAACTTCACTAGTCCGTTGGATTGGAATTGGTTGAGATGTCACTATATTCCGGGAAACTTAACCAATAATTGTAAGATAGTGTTTATTGTCGCTGAGCTTAATTGCACTTCTAGACTATTGCATGTATTGTTTTGATTAAGATAACAACATGTACTTGTGAACATGTCTTAAGCTAATGTCTTGACGTGTTCACAATATTCATGTTGGGTGTGGTATGTACTTTGTAATTGCAATCAGTTTTGATACATTCATTAAAAGCAAATCAGCTTGACAAGTATATATAAGATATCAGTTAAGTAAATACATTTCAAATAACTACTAATTAAGACCGACGAATGAGAATATCATGGATACGAACAACTCTTCCAACAAGAAGAACATTACCGACATCAAAATTCAAGGGTGCCTCTTGCCAGTTTTGTGCTAGCATCTTGTAAGTCTAGCACATCATGTAAGTCGAATCTATTACAAAGACTCAATTATGGTTGTCAAATTTTGCTCGAGCTCTCGAACTTGGGTTGTTTATCAAACGAGTCAATCTCAAACACCAAAATTCGCTCGTTTAATAAACGAGTCAGATCCTACCTTGACTCGGTTAGCTCGATAAGCGCTCGTTTGACTCATTTATATATGTTTATAGACATATGTTACAAATAAACATATTATTTTCTATATCCCAATTATCTAAAAAATAGACCATATAATTTATAAAATTTCTCAGTTATATACTAATGATGTTTATAAAATTTAATAGTACGTTTCACAAGAAGTTAATCAAGCCTTAAACGAGCTCAAACGAGCAGAAAAACTTGTTGAACATATTCTTAAATGAACAAAAAAACCAAGTCCAAGCTCGGATTCGTTTATTAAACAAGCCGAGTTCAATCAATGTGGGTTTAGCTCGTTTAGACTTATTTACATTCTTCGACTCAATCGAGCTCTTAGCGAGACATATATATACTTATAAGTAATAAACTAAGCCAAACCAAAATATTATAATTAATTTGAATCCAACTCAAACAGTCAACAGGTAAAAGTTTATAAACCGTACCAATTAAGTTGAGTATGCACCGTATCCGAGGAGGGGTTGTATCAAGTCAATGCTCTCTACAAAGTAGATGTCGGTCGACATTGGTGGCTGCGATATATATTTTGGTGTATGTGCAGCTCATGATAAACTAAAATTAGGTTTCCTGCACTTAAACTAATTTTGGGTTGAGTCTTCCACGATCGCTATTGAGTGTCGGTTTAGTATAAAGAATTACAATTGGAGCCCTTCAAAACACTCTGTCATTTAATGATGATACTTTACACGTTACAAGTCAATATTCCCTTCGAAGAAGAAAACAAGTGCCCCAATTAGTGGGATTCGGTAAGAATGAATAAGAAATTAGCCACGAACGTACCAAAAGATATGTTTTCTTCCAACATGTCGTGGCTGCTACTGATTAAAGTATAGCAGCTCGATCCGACTTCTACGTAACGAAAAATCCAAGAATCTATCAAACATACGTAAGGTGAAGGTGCATACAAAGTAAATATAATTGAAATGTTTAGGTGTACGTAAGAAAATAGTTGAAATATGAGTGTTAAGAATCAATTATTCTCCGTTTAAGGTGTTCCCAAGCAATTAACGTAATTACAAATTTCACATAGGAAATAACCCAGTAGCCCTTAACCTTGCATGAATCTCAAGTTTTTATCATTTATGAAGTTTGTTTGTAACATTTGCTGAATTACACTCCATCTATAGTTAGAACCAATGTAGTGTAGGTAAAGTATTTCATGGTTTTTGCTGGGATATATGCACTTCCAAAAGTTCTTTATTGGACCTTTACTCTCACGTATTTTTTTATTGGGACGTCAACACTGGCGAGACTGAAGGATGGGGAGGGAAATGAGGAGTTTAAAGAGATTTGTTTTGAAAAGGATTTGGGGATTTGGATTTGGGATGAGAGGGTAGGTGGGATTTGAATATAGATGGGTATATTGATTTTTTGGGATTTTGTACAATTGTTTTTCTTATTTTAATATAAAATTAATATATCAATAGGTCTCACACGTTGTTATGTGTACAAGACTAATCAGTTAGATTAGCAAGTGTATTAGAGAAATAAAAATCTACGCAAAAATAAATATCCAAAAGTTTTTGGAGGTGCACCAAAGAAAAACCTCAAAAGTATCTCTTAGAAGATATTGTGCAATTGTTCTCTGATCAATATAAGAAGAGGAAAGTTGGAACATTTCTACATGGAAGATACCACGCACCCATTCTTGGTGTGTGTCAATCAATTTTCTTAAAAAATAGAGTGAATTACTTGTGTGTCACTAACAACCTACGGAATTAGTTTTATGTCATGTGAAAAAAGCTATTTGGCCTAATGCCATAGAACAACTTTGGAAATTACTTTGTTGCCTTTAACAAGTGCGCCAAAGTCATTCGGTAAGTCGCACCTCGTTACCCGTTAGTCTTCCATTGATTAACCCTTAATACCCCATTTAACCATTCTTGTCGAACCAACCACCATTCCCGTCATTTCCTTTGCGTCCTTCTTCAGTACATTTCCTCATTCTTTGTCTCACAAACATCCACCTACATCACTCTCTTTTCCTCTTCAATCGTCCTCCTCTGTAAGCCTCCATCTCCATCACCTCTCTTGCCAGGATGACCTCGCGGTCACAAGTTTCATGTCTCAACAGTCTCAAAGTGTCAGAGTGTCAATGCAAGGTGTCGTCTGTTTTGTGAACTTCTCACAATAGTCATAATTATGGGAAGAAGTTATATGGTTGTCGATTCTTTTTAGTATGTTACCTTCTAACCCCAAAAAATGATGCACATCAGGCGTTCAATGAAATACACATTGATTTTTTTTCCAGGTAAAAAGGATTGTGGGTTTTTAAGTGGGTTGGAGACACGATCCAACCAATTTAATGTTAGATAATCACATTGATGTCCTTAAAAACATACTTAAATGACTTCACCAATTGGTTATTGATTGACATCATTTCATGCTTATATTTGTATCTTATATCCATTATCTTTCACCTAAACAAGGCTATGTCACGAGTTTTATGTTTAGTTTTCAGGAATAAATAGGTTTGAAGAGATGAAGGATAAAAGGACCCAAAAGCTGGGAAAAAGGACTGAATTGTGAGAAAGAAGAAGGACCTGATTGAAAGAGGTGGTGCACGCCAACCTGAGGCGTGCAAGGTCTATGGCAGAGTTCACCAAGGACGAGATTGCTTCTTCCGTGTTGGAGCCTGTTTGGGATGCGGTCAGCTGGGACATTACATCCGGGAGTGCCTTCACAGGGAAGGCACAACAGCTGATGCACCAAGGAGACAGGGCGTTCTTGACTACTATGGTAGTCCAAAAATGTGAGACGAGGAGATTTGAGGACATTGAAGTCGTGTAGGACTTTATGGAGGTGTTTCTAGACGATAACACTGGTCTCCCGCCACATCGAGATATCGAGTTTGGCATTGAGTTGGTAGCTAGTATCACTCTACAGTCAAAGGCTCTGTATCGGATGGCACCTGTAGAGTTGGCTGAGCTGAAGAAGCAGTTGCAGGAATTGTTGAATTTTGGATTCATCTGATCGAGAGTCTCACTTTGGGGGGCGTCAATGCTTTTAGTGAAGATGAAGGGCGGGTTATTGCGGATGTGCATCAGCTACAATATGCTGAATAAGGTTACCGTATGGAACTGATACCCTTTACCCATGATAGATGACCTCTTCGACCAGTTACAGACCGTGAAGGTTTTCTCAAAGATTGATCTACGATCTGGCTATCACCAGTTGAGGATCGAGGAGGAAGACGTCTAGAAGACAACTTTCAGGACCTGGTATAGACGCTATGAGTTCCTAGTGATCCCGTTTGGATTGACAGATGCACCTGCAGATTCCCATACCTCGACAGTTTCGTCATCGTCCTCATGGACAACATCTTGGTCTACTCTCTGGATATAAAGCAACACAGGGAGCATCTGAGGACAATGATTGGAATCTTGAGGGACCACAAACTTTTTGCTAAGTACTCAAAATGCGAGTTTTGGCTGGACCATGTAGCATTTCTAGGGCACATTGTGTCCACGGACGGGATCTCAGTGGACCCCATGAAGGTTGAGGCTGTGACACAGTGGAAGGCTCCGACGAGCATGACTGAGATTGATTAATCATTTATATTACCGCAAGTGCACGACGTCGGTGAAGGCGTAGCAAATATGGGTCGTGTCCACGAGGAGGTATGTCAACTTTGGTTCTTCAGAAATCGAGTGGGAAAATAGCAGAGAAGGAATTGATTACACTAAACTATGCTACGCTACACTAGTACGAAACAAACAAAGAAGATGAAAGCATGAGACTAAATAAAACTTAACTAAGTGACTAATAGAGGCAAGCTGTAAATAAGGAATGGAAAACCCCTAAGGGGTGGAGTATGTGTTGTTTAATCGTTTTAAATACCACAAGTGCACGACCGCGTTGAAGCGCTGGCAAATACGGGTCGATCCACAAGGAGGTGTGTAGACTCTGGTTTGTTCGAAGGCAAGTGGGAAAAGAGGGGAAGAAGTTGTGATTACACTAAACTAGACTAACTATACTAAACGAGTAAGCATCAAACAAGGAAAACGAAAGCGAGGGAAATTGAAAGATGGAAATCAGAAATGGAAAACCCCTAAGGGGTGGAGTGTGTGCACACATGTAAAAAGATGGTGAAAAATGCATTCTATAGGCACAAATGTAGGTAGTGCTTTCATGCAAAGGAAGTGTCTAAAGGTTATGGCAAAACCTATCAATCCATTCACTAACCTAGTTGATTAACATTTATATACACAAGCTGGTTATTTTAGAACCTAAACAAGCATGGGAGGTGTCTAAGATGTGTGGCAAAACCCATCAAGTGTAGTATTCTACTCTAACAAGCAAGCATACATTCACATTTATCAACAAAATCAAAATATAAAGCATTCATATTGCTTACAAAAGTCGTAAGCATCTTTGAAAGGAGAAGACCAGAAGAATCCAGATTGGAGCACCTTGGCGGCAGTTTTCTTTGCTCCAAAGTGTCCTCCACATGCCTTAGAGTGGCAGAAATGGAGCACACTTTGAAACTCGATATCTGGGATGCATCTCCTGTAATTTTGGTTAGAGCAGTGTTTGAATAGGTATGGGTCGTCCTAGTGAAAGAATCTGACATAAGATCTAAATTTGGTTTGGTCAGATTTTGACCAACCCACAGGAAGTTGCTCGGTCACGAGGTAGTTCACGATGTCCGCAAACCAAGGGTTATCTTCGATTGTGAACAACTGCTCGTCAGGAAATTTATCATCAATAATTTGGTCCTGTGGGTTGGTCGTCTCTAGACGAGACAGGTGGTCTGCTACAACATTTTCACACCATTTTTTGTTCCGAATCTCGAGATCAAATTCTTGTAACAACAAGATCCATCTCAAGAGTCGGGATTTTGCATCTTTCTTTGCCATGAGGTGCTTGATGGTTGTGTGATCAGAATAGATAATCACGTGGGAGCCTATCAAGTACGACTGGAATTTCTCCAAAGCAAATATGATCGTTAAGAATTCCTTCTCGGTCACAGTGTAGTTTAATTGGGCATCATTGAGTGTTCTAATGGCATAGTAGATCACATGAGGCAATTTGTCCAATCGTTTCCCAAGCACTGCTCCCACAGTGAAGTCAGATACATCACACATTAACTCAAAAGGTTCAGTCCACACCGGTGCCTTAATTATGGGAGCTGAAGTCAACTCTTTCTTCAAGGTCAAAAAGGCATGGTGACAATCCGGTGTGAACTCAAAAATGGCATCCTTAGCCAACAAGACGGTGAGAGTTCGAGCAATTTTGCTAAAATCCCGAATGAACCGCCGATAGAATCCAGCATGCCCCAAAAAGGCACGGATATCCTTCACACTACGTGGTGGTGGGAGATTAGCAATAATACCCACTTGGGCGGGATCGACCTCAATTCCCCTACTTGAGACCACATGTCCAAGTACAATCCCTCGCTTCACCATGAAGTGACATTTCTCCCAATTGAGAGTGATGTTCTTCTCACGGCATCGCTTGAGGACAAGGCTCAAGTGACGAAGGCACTCATCAAAGGAAGCGCCAAATATGGAAAAGTCGTCCATGAAAATCTCAAGGAAACGCTCTACCATATCGGAGAAGATGCTGATCATACACTTTTGAAACGTTGCCGGTGCATTACATAACCCAAAGGGCATGCGACGGTAAGCAAATGTGTCAAAGGGACAAGTAAATGTGGTTTTCTCTTGATCCTCGGGGGCGATGGAAATTTGGTTGTAACTGGAGTATCCATCAAGAAAACAATAGTACTCAAGTCCGACCAACCTTTCCAACATCTGATCAATGAATGGCAACGGGAAATGATCTTTCCGCGTTGCCGCATTGAGCTTGCGATAATCAACGCAAACTCGCCAGCCAGTTTGCAGGCGTGTCGGGATAAGGTCATTATGCTCATTCTCCACAACCGTCACGCCTGACTTCTTGGGAACCACATGGACATGACTCACCCACGAAGTATCAGAGATAGGATAGATTATGTCATGATCCAAGTACTTAAGAACCTCCTTTTGGATGGCTTCTTTCAGTACAGAATTCAATCTTCGTTGTGGGTCCCTGCGGGGCCTAGAATCCTCTTCCATGTTGATCTGATGCTGAACAATACCAGGGCTAATTCCCTTGATATCCTTCAAGGACCACCCAATAGCCTCTTTGTTTTCAAAGAGCACTTTTTTGAGGGCAACTTCTTGATCTTTTGCAAGATCAGAAGCAATAATGAGTGTCAAGGTCTCATTATCCCCTAAAAAGATGTACTTAAGGTTATCGGGGAGCAGTTTAAGCTCGACCATAGGTGGGTCCTTGTCGGATTCAGAGTTACTTTCAAGTGGTTCAAGGGCCACGGGGTAAGAGGAGCAAGCACCTAGATGTGCCTCTTCATCCAGAGATTCACTGGCAGATTCCTCAAGATCCTCTTCACTCGTAACCTGGTCATTAGGCACCTCAATAATATGTTGATGTGAGTCGAACAAGCCTAATGACTCGGGCTCATCCATGTCCTGGATGAAATTGGCTCCGACAGCATCGTCGAAGAGCCCGGGTTGCTTACCAAGAGTAAAGATGTTGAAATCCGCTGTGAGGTTTCAAAAAGACAACCTCATCAAGCCATTGCGACAATTGATCAAAGCATTAGATGTCGCAAGAAATGGCCACCCAAGGATCACACGAATTTGTCCTTGTGGGTTGGACACGGGCTCGGTATCCAAGATGATGAAATCAACTGGAAATACGAACTCACCTACTTTAATAAGGACATCCTCCACACTCCCTCATGGAATCTTGACGGACATGTCAGCCAACTGGAGGGTTGTCCTCGTTGGTTTAAGATCGCCTATTCCAAGGTTGACATAGACAGAGTAGGGCAGGAGGTTCACAGACGCTCCCAAATCCAATAAAGCTTGAGAGATTGTCACATTCCCGATCATGCAAGAGACAGTTGGACAACCTGGGTCCTTGTATTTGACTTGCATGGGTTATGTCAATATTGAGCTCACATTGGCGGCCAAAAATGCCGTTTTGGGAACATTCGTTCTTCGCTTAATGGTGCAAAGGTCCTTGAGGAACTTGGTATACGGTGGCATTTGTTGAACAACGTCCAACAACGGGATGTTCACCTTTACTTGCCTAAGTACCTCAACGATTTTGTCCCAATGCTCATGACATTTTTTAGTCAACCTAGGAGGGAATGGTGTCTTGGGGACATATTAATCATGAGGAGTATCAGAATTAGGTTCCTTGATAGACTCAAGACCCTCCTCGGAAGTCTCGCCAACAGGGTTGGCTTCAGGCATTTCCACATTGTTGTCAACAACCCTTCCCGATCTCAAGGTATGGACAACATTGACATGTTGGGAAGGGTCACTTTCAACATTGTGTACATTCTGCCTAGCATGAGCAGGTTGACCCCTGGGATTTACCACATGTTGACTCGGGAACTGGCCCTTCTCGCGTTCATGGAACTGATGAGCCAACTTGCTAACTTGCATTTCCAAAGCTTTAACTGTACTTTGCATGCTCTGCATGAACGCTTGAAGGGTCGGATCACTAGAAGGGTCCTTGGGGTCAACCCGCTGGGGTGGTGGAGTCTGGCTGGAATAACCGGACGATGAGGCCTGAGCAGGTTGGTAATTATTGTGCTGAGACCTTTGATGTGGGGGTTGGTAGGTCGCCGATGGGCGTGGAGGTTGAGCGTGCGAGCTCTGACCGTGACCCCCACTAGGCCCCCAAGAGATGTAAGGATGGTTACGTTATCCCGGGTTGTAGGAGTGACTGTACGGGTCGTTACGGGACATCTGTTCATACATTGCATTTGCATGCTCAGTATCCCTTGGAGCGTAAGCTCATTCCAAGTCATCATGGCCCGTAAGTCCACACCTACTACACCCAGGAATAGCGACCTGAGCTACAGGAGCTCGGTCCAACTCTAAACTCTCAATCCTACGCATGAGAGCAGCCAATTTTGCCTCATACGCGATAGTTGACTCAACATGATATGATCCAGCCCGACCAGAAGACCTGGCGGCTGGTGGCTCTCTCATGGTGTCCCACTCGAAGGTACGTTGACACATCGACTCCAACATTGTGCGGGTGTTGTAGTTGAGGCCCTCATAAACAATCTGGCACAACTTCCATAGCTCAAGCCCATGATGAGGGCACTGCTGGAGAAGGTCCTTGAACCTCTCAAAGAAAGCATGAAAAGATTCGGTCTCAGTCTGATACATTTGATGTATCTTGTGTCGTATCTGTTGAGTTTTCCTTTGAGGGAAAAATCTCTTCAGAGAGACGGTCACAAAGTCATCCCAAGACCGAATAGAGCTCGCCGGGCGGCTGTACATCCATTTCTTCACGTTATCCTTCAACGCGAAAGAAATCATCCTCAACCAGACTGAATCCTCGTCATGTTGTTGAAGCTTGAACATGGAGCATACTTCCTCGAATTCGCGTATAAAAATATACAGATCCTCCTTATTGGCAGTAAAGGTTCTAAGCATGCTCACATATTGAGGTTTTAGCTCATAGTTGTTCCCGTGAGCAGGGGGAAGAACTATGCAAGAAGGCTGCGCGGCCTGAACAGGAAGTGTCCGCTCCCACAAAATCATCGGTCTATCATATCGAGCGAAAGGTGGTGGTGCACCAAGAACTCTATCCTGACCGAATCCCTCTTCCTCTCGAGTCAGAGGAGGAGGAGAAGGACGTTTACGTGCAGGTGGGAGCGGACCAAGGTAATCCATGTATGGAACCTGGTCTCCCCCGTCCCCACGAGACGACTCGGCCTCATGCTCTAAGGGAGCACGAGGCGGAGATGATCGATCACCAAGACCATCCATCTCAGAAAAATGCACTCTCTCAAGTCGAGCGCTCTCACCAGAACGAGCCCAACCTCGCATAAATGCTCGACTCGACTCTAAAAAACACACAACAGAAGGTGTACTCAGAGGAGGAGACTACTCGTAGAGAATAGACGAGGATATGTCTCAGATGAGGAGGGAAGAATCCTTAGATCTAGCGTGGGTAATGGGATCAGGTAGAAGCCTAACTAGCAAGCACAACTCACACAACTTAAGGCTATGGGTCCTTAGGCTAGACGACGCCTAACTTCGAGATCCCTAGTCTCGACACGCCTCACCTCCCTACAAAAAAGACCACAATGCCCAGCAAGTGATACCAGATCCGGAGATCCAGTACCTCCTACTATCGACAAGGTAGGCGACGCCGATCAGGTCATGACGGTCTCAACTAAATCACTTTCCTAGTGCGTCTGAAATCCTAGGGTCAATGTCTACTTGCTTTTAGATTAAGGCTTGATTAAGAGTGATTTTTGGGGCAAAGGAAAGAGTGATGAAATCCCCTACCTTATCTTGTATGGGACAACCCCTCCTTAGTAGTGTTTTGATCCTAAATCTAGCAATCAACGCTCCAATCAAACGCTCAACTGACTCTTGTCCTGATATAAATCCTACTAACTAATGCATGGTCATACAAGATGCATGAATGAGTGTAGGAAATGCGTACCTCATGCCAGCTCTCAACAACTGAAAATAAAGCTAAAATAAAAGACAACTACGTGCCTAAGTCAAGTATATGATGCATGACCTAAACAAGTAGGAATGCCTAATCTTTTGCTATGGATTTTAAGGCCAAGTTGATTAAAGGGGATTGATTTAATGATCTGGGAGCCAACTACAAGTTAAAACATGCAAAATTGTGCTCCCAGACAACTACACTGAAGCAAAGAACAACCAGAACAAATTTGAGAGCAGAAGCAGCTCACCAGGTCGCCAATTGGCGGTTCCAGGCCGCTATTTGGCCGTCAGTTTGGTGCTTCTGTGCCTCCAATTTCTCCAGTGGCCTCCCCTTGAGCTCTAGGATCCCTGAAACAAACAAAATTTAAAACCACTCGAATCGTCCAAACCAAAGTCTGGACAGAACACCTCCCCGGCAACGGCGCCAAAAACTTGATTGATACGTTTTAATTAACCGCAAGTGCACGGCCGCGTTGAAGCGGTGGCAAATACGGGTCGATCCGCAGGGAGGTGTGTTGACTTTAGTTTGTTCGAAGGCGAGTGGGAAAGAAAGGAGAGAAAGATTGATTACACTAACCGACACTACACTAAACTAGTAAACAACAAGGAAGGAAATGGAAGTATAAAATGAACTAAACTATGCTAAGCTAGGCAACTACTAGAATGATAAGCTAGAAAGAGAAGCTAGAAATCAGGAATCTAAAACCCCTAAGGGGTGGAGTGTGTGTACACAAGATATGAGTGGTGGTGAATGCATTCATTAAGAACAAGTGTATGTAGTGTTTGCTATGCATAAGAAGTACCTAATGGCAAGACCTATCATTCAAAACACTAACCTAGGTGATTAATATGAGCATGACAAGTTTGTTATTAAGACACTTAGACAAGCATGGAATGTACCTAAGACTATGGCAGAAACCATCAAGTAAGTATTCTTTTTAATCAAACAAGTATACTAACATTTTTCACATACACAAAAGTTTAACATTCATTCCATCTACATAACATGTATAAACATTGATCCACCCCCCAAAGGGGATGGAACTACTCACTACTCATTAAACTAATGATTACACTAAGTAAGGAAAATATATTAACTAAGCTACTAAGATTACTAAACATGAAATTAAACAAAGTAAAACAACCAACACAAAACAAGCAACATAACAAAGAAACTTTTATTATTAAAATGACTCACAATACAGGTAGCATTCTCCCACTTCAGTGTTTGCTTCAAGGCCTCACTTCAAGTAGTAGGAATAGCCACCAAAATGTGAAGTGATTACAATGGAAGGTGAAGTGTTCTATTTATAGCCATAGAAAAAGGTAATCCGGGACAATCCCCCGGTATGGGACTAAACATATACCAGAAATAGAATAAACACACTCTAATACACATGCCCGCCAAAGCTTAGCGGATTCGGAGCCAAACAGACCACCAATTGACGGTCTATCGGTTATGGATCCATCTCGAATTTGTTGTGGGCTTTTCTGGATGTCTTTGTTGGTCTTTGATGCATATACTTTGTTTATTGGAGCTCCGACCCGAGTAAAATTGCCAAAATACTCCCCATGATGGTGTGGAGTTTTCTGTTTTGCTCTTTGGTACTTCGATCTTACGTTCAGGCCCTTCTCCCTTGCATATTAGTCCCCAGGTCTCACAATTAAGTCCTTCTCCCCTGCTTTTGGGTCCTTTTATGCTTCATCTCTTCAGACCTATTTATTTCTGAAATTCAAACATAAAACTCATCACGTAGCATTGCTTAGGTGTAAGATAATGGATATAAGATACAAATATAAGCATGAAATGATGTCAATCAGTGGGTCCTTGTTGGAGTCAATCTGAAGCTCAAAAGGCTCAATAGCCCTAGGACACGGAGTGACAACACCTTCTGGAATGGGCATATGATGATGTGTGTCCCCCTCACTAATGGTCTCAACTAAATCATGTAACGAACACTCCCGTTGGACATTCATGTTTGATGCCAGCTCACTCTGTTGCATTGCAAAGACAGGCAATGAGCTTTTGCTGGGCCCACAAACATTCTCAATGGGTTGCATTGGTGTTAGGGGTGTTCGTTGATTTTGCGGTGCTTTCTCTAATTGGCGGATGAGATTGAGATTTAAAGGTTGGTCCATGGGCTCATGTTGCCTACCAGAGTTGAACACATGAAACTCAACACTCATGTTACCGAATGAGAGCTTCATGAGACCATTTCTACAATTAATTAAGGCATTGGAGGTTGCTAGAAATGGTCTACCCAAAATCAAAGGTATTTGAGAGTGGGTGTGCGCAACAGGATTGGTATCGAGGACAACAAAATCGACTGGAAATATAAAATCTCCAACTTTGATAAGCACATCCTCGATAATCCCCTTTGGAATACGAATGGATCTATCCGCCAATTGGAGGGTGATCTTAGTTGGTTTCAATTCTCCCAAGTTCAACTGTTGATAAACAGAAAATGGGAGGAGGTTGACCGTCGATCCTAAATCAAGCAATACATTACTCATGCTAGTGTCCCCGATCGTACACTGAATAGTTGGACACCCAGGGTCCATGTATTTTGTGGAGGTGGGATTGGGCAAAAGTGAGCTTACATTCGCAGCCAGGAATGCTTTCTTAGGAACATTGATCTTCCTCTTGGTTATGCAGAGATCCGGTTAGAAACCTAACTAAGCAATCAAGGTCAAAGCAAGCCTAATGTCCACTATAGGTCCTTAGCACTAGACGACGCCTAACTTTAAGGTCCCACCGAGGACCACTAGTCTGTAGGGAATCAAGAACTCGGAGGTTCCTAAAATCTCAGGGAGACTAGATAGTCAGCGACGTTCAGTCCGAAATGGTCTTAAACAATGAGGACCACTAGTCTGTAGGAAATCAAGAACCCAGAGGTTCCTAAAATCTCAGGAAGACTAGATGGGCAACGTCGTTCAGGCCATAACGGTCCTAAACAGTTTCCTCTCCTTAATGCGTCCAGATATCCTAAGGGCCAACGTCTAAATTGATTTATTAAGGCTTATATTAAGTGGTTTTGGGCTAAGTAAATGGTGATGAAATCCCCCACCTCATATCCTATAGGTGACTGCCCCCTAAATGTTTTTCATGCCTTAATTTAACAAACAACACACCAAACAAACACTCACGTCACTATTGTTCCAATGCAAGTCCTACTAACTAATGTGTAATTTCTAATGAATGATGAGTGGAAGAGATTATGTACCATACGCCAGCAATTTACGACAGAAATAGTAAAATAAAAAATAATTACGATGAATGGAAAGGCCTATATGATGAATGACTTAGCAAATATTGTCTAATCTTTTGCTTTAGGTTATTAAAGGCTAAGTTGCTTAAGGGGGTCGATAAGTTATTATCATAATACCAGCATATTTATAGACAATATATGTAAATAATATTGAAAATTCAAAGAAGCAAGGCAATAAACTATTTTAATATAAAAACGAAGTATTAAAAACAATTACTTGGATTGACGGGAAACATTTTAAACACAAAATATCATGTTATTAATAACAATTGGGAATAAACATTTATTAAATTTTTGGCAGAACCTCCCCTTAAAATTTGATATGTAAAATTCTTCAAATCCAGAAATTAAGAAGAACAATGTATAATATTCTCCACTACATCACGTTCACATTACAAATCTACTCATGTTGAAATACACATGTATGACATCCATGAAGAACGTTACTTTATTTACATTCAAATTTACACAATAATGCATCCAAAACAACGAGCATATGATAAACAACGAGCATGATTTTAAGTCCATTTCTTGTGCTCGTGACAATTCACAACCACCGTTTCGAAATAAGTTGGATCTTCCTATTATTATAATCATAATCACTCACGGGTGGTTCAGTTCCACTTCTTAATTTATAAGGTACAATATATTATTGCAACATTTACTTCAACAACATTTTCTAATCCATTAATGGTTGTTAGTTTGAGTGATTTAAAAAGGTATCTGTTTTGTTGAACTCTTCTTATTAGGCAGGAAGTCGGCCTTCAATTCAACCCACATAACATCATTACTTAACGAAACATCTCAAACAGCAAACATTCCAAAACCTTTCTATTTGAACTAATGTTTACTGTTAATTACAATGAGAAAATCATTTCATTTTTCTAATCAAAGTAAACAAAAACAAGTTACCAAGATATTACTTTACATGTAAACAAAATTTAAGTCTAAAAAATTAGATCACACAAGATGAGTAGTAGGTAGGTGAAGCATGTAAATCTAACAAGGCATATACCAAACAAGGTGGAGTATCGAACAGAGGATGAGGTGGCTGCGATGACGGTGGCTGTCGTGGAGGGTGCGGTGACGGTGGCTGTCGTGGAGGTTGCAGTGACAGGAAGCGGAGGTTGAGGAGGTCGCAGAGGCTACAGTGGAGATCGAGGAGGTCACGGAGGCTACAGTGGAGGTCGCGGAGGCTGCGGTCGAGGAACTTGGGGGTTTGTCATGGTGGAGGGGGCTAGGGTTTGGTCGAAAATTGTTCGCGGTGGAGGGGGCTAGGGTTTGGTCGGAAATTGTTCGCGGTGGAGGGGGCTAGGGTTCGGTCGGGGTCAAGGCGGAGGTTGTCGAGGTTGACGTGGTGGATTTGGTCAGAGAACAGTCGCTGCGGTGGATTTGGACGCGGTGGAGGGTGCTAGGATTCGTTCACCGCGACTGTGTAGGGTTTTTGTTGGGGTGAATAGTTTTGTTGGAACAAAGAAAAAACTAACTAATGGCTCAAAGACGTCGGATATATGGTCCACCCGACGTCTATACCTCGACGTCTATTGGGATGAGATAATATAAGTCAGTTGTACCATATAGCTGACGTCTATGGGTGGTAATCGTAAGGGTATAGACGTCGGTCGCCATGCATTTTCCCTCAACTCACGTCTATATCTCTCAATAGACGTCGGTCGTATACTTAGCCGACGTCTATAGGTATAGACGCTGATCGTATACATAGCAAACGTCTATTGGTATAGACGTCGGCTATGTATACGACCGACGTCTATTGTGGAGACAAGTATAGGTGTTTCTACACTAGTGAGAGTCGAACTTGATGACATTAATTTGGTTAATTTTGTTAGAATGGATTTGGAACCAGTCGTGGAGTAGTGCATCCTTAGGGAAACAAATGTATTGACAAAACTTAATATTGTGCATGAATATATTTGTAGTTTATAAATTTCATTTTGTAATTGATGAATAGATTTGTAGGACTAGATGTGAGGTTTCACCATGTCACCCTAAGGGAGACGGTGTTAGGCATAGACGTCAATGACGTGAGGTGCAGGATACCCCACAGATAGCTGATGAGGCAGTTGATAGTGGGAATGTTCCTAGCACTTTGGCATCTGCAGCCGATACTGGGGATGTTCCTAGTACAAGTAGGTCTCGTGGATCCACACAGATGTTGGATGACTGGAGTTTTACTATTCAGCATGAGATAGAGTTCACACCGGAAGGTGTACCTATAGGAAAACACATCGACTGCTTCCATAATTTTATTCGAACGAAAGCCAGGAGGACACATGTACTGCATCCTCGTTATTCATACTAGAGATTGGTGCCGAAGAAAGACAAGGATGTGGCATGGTAGTAATTTACGGTAATGTTGTATACGTACATCAGTTATATTTGTATGATTTTGGTTGAAAACTTTTTTCCACAGTCACATTGGACAATTCTAGAGGGTGTCAGAGCAAAATTTATGAAGTCTCTGAACACCAAATGGAAAGAAAATAAGTATAAGTTATATCCTAATGTGGCGCCTCGAGAGTCTAGAGAGGCACATCTGGCTACTAGACCACAACATATTTCCCCGGAGGATTGGTCTACTCTCCTGGACTACTAGTCCAGTGAAACGTTTAAGGTAAATTTATAGTAATTTTAGTTCAACTATTATAAATGATTGAAAAAACTAACAATTTGGTTATATTGCTAATACAGAAAAAGAGCGAGACTAATAAGAAAAACATAGCGCATTTAGTCATAAGACACCAGTGTGGTACCAAATCGGTGGTGCGACACAGGGAGAAGATTGTGAGATATTATTTATATTTCTTTAATTTCTTACATATTCATTATTTTTTCAAAAGAAATCGAGTCAATATTGCTATTGCAGATTACAGAAAATCCATATGCTCTTGAGCCAAATCGGGCAGATTTGTACATCCAGCTACATGACAAGACACACTCTGAAGTTGCGGCAGTTATTGTAGTTTAATATTAATGTTTGTTTTAAATTAGTTAATGTTATTTGATATCTTTATTTGTGAATTTATGATAATTTTTTTTCTTTTAGGAACAAGTAGAGACTCGTCAAGGACCAGGTGAGACGAGCTCTCAGGGCTCTACCAATTCGGTGGCTGCCACCGAGGATCCAGTCGGGACCCTTCTTGGTGACGGGCACGGATGTGTGAGGATGTATTCCAGTCTCGTCACCTCGAATGACATGTACAGACCACGCGGGATGCCATATCAATCTGAGTGTGACGCGAGAGTCCAGGTTGAGAAACATCAGAAGATGAATAGGATATAAAACGAGCTAACTGAGACGAAAAAAGGCTCGCAAACACGAAGTTCTTGATGGAGCAATTGACAACGAATGAGGGTTATAGTCGTGACGTATTATATTTCTAATTTAATAAGTTTTACATTTATTAAGTTAGTTTATATGCATTATAATCTTAATGTATAATGTTTAAATCGTGCAGGATATTAATGTTACATCTATTTGCACAACACCTCCCCGCCAAGTCGAGATAACGATGATGGTCCATTCCACGGAGTAGGCACTAGAGGTTTGTCAACGTGGTCTTTCTATTTGTGAATGTTGTTTGATTATGTTTATTTTAAGTATTTTTGCTTTGGAATTGTTAAATCTTATTTTCAATGAAAATTCAACTTTTACTTTAGAGTTTATAAGTTTGGTGGTGTATGAATGCTTGAATTATGATTTAAAAATCTTTGAAGTAAATAACTATTAAATTAGGAATGTATGGTTGTTTGAGTTATGAATATTTGTGTTGTGATGAATGAATTGTGAATTGAATTGCAATAATATATTTGTTTGAACATGGAAAATTGGAACCTGGAACGAGCAAACAAACTCTTTCGAGTTCTGGATAGGGCCTACACCGACAGATAAGATTCATCGGTGTTGGTCGTTTCCTTTTTATGGTCAGAAGACACCGACGACAGATATCCGTCGGTGTTAGTCATGACGGGCGTACACCGACGGGACATATCCGTCAATGTAGGTCATAGATATTACTCACCAACGGGATTGTTCCGTCAATGGAATCGACGAAACAAAACGAAATATTTTGGCAGGAAAGTTCACGTGAAAATGAACAACAACGACTAATACTCGTTAGGGTTTCACAACACTAACGTAAGAATCGTCAATGGATGAGTATCCATAGGTGTATTGTTACATCGATGGATGATGGCTGACATAGATAGATAAGTCCCATCGGTGTAGCCATATACTGTAGTAGTGTGAACTTCAGCTTCGTCCTCAACACCCTCTGCAGTGACCCCCGGAATCCTAATGTGAACTGTGTGTCTTGGTCTGAGATGATAGTTATTGGCACTCCATGCAATCTGACTATCTCATCCACATATAACTTTGTCAAGCTATTCGGCAATAGCATCATCTGTATCACTAGAAAGTGCACCAACTTGGTCAATCGGTCCACAATCACCCATATTGCATCGTGAAAACGTCTCGTCTTGATTTGTCCCATAACAAAATCCATGGTCACATGTTCCCACTTCCACTGTGGAAGCTTAATCTTCTGCAATATGCACGCAGGCCTCTGGTGCTCGATCTTCACCTGTTGACAGACCAAACACTGAGATACGAACTCTGTGATTTCTTTCTTCATGCCCCGCCAACATTAATGTCTTTGAAGATCCTTATACTTCTTCGTGCTACATGGATGAATCGTATATCGAGCACGATGATCCTCCTCCATGACCTCTCTCCGCAAGTCCGTTGTCACCGGCACCCACAATCTACTCCTGAACCTAAGGCCCCATCCGGAGAAATCCTGAAATCTGACCCCTCGGTCTCCACCAACTGCATCAAAGTGGCCCACTCTGGGTCCTCTGCCTGTGGACGAACAATACCCTCCATTATATCCGACTGAACCTGCAAACTGGCAAGCATGGTCCGCTATCTGTTACTGCAAATGACATCCACTAAACCAAGTCCTCCAACAGTCTCCACTCTCAAACTAGTCACTGAACTCTCCCATTTTTGACTTAGAGCGTCAGCTACCATATTCTCATTTCTCGAGTGGTAGGCTATCGTGAAATCATAATCCTCAATGAACTCTAACTAGCACCACTGCCTCATGCTCAGTTCTTTCTGCAAAAATAGGTATTTCAGACATTGGTAACTTGTGAACACCTCGAACTGCTCGTCATACAGGCAGTGCCTCCAAATTTTTAGTGCTTACACAACTACCGCCAACTCCAGATCATCAGTAGTATAATTCTTCTCATAGACCTTTAACTGTCTCGACGCATAGCCTACTACCTTCCTATGTTCCATCAGCATGCACCCCAAACCCGCACCTAACATGTCACTATAGATCACTTAACTGCCACTACCACAGGGATTGGTCTGAATGGCATGGTCGTTAGTCGCCTCTTCAAATCTTGGAAACTATCCTCACACTTCTCCGACCAAACAAACCTCACACCCTTCTTTGTCAACGTTGTCAACGGAGAAGCAATCTTCAAAAAATCCTGGATAAAGCGCCAGTAATAACCTGTCAAACCCACAAAGCTTCTAACTTATGACATTAAGTTGGGTGCCCGCACTGTGTCACTGCCTCAACCTTCGTTGGATCCACCAAAATTCCATCATTTGACATGATGTGCCCAAATAATGCCACTCTATTTAACCAAAACTCACACTTCGAGTACTTGGCGAGTACATCGACTCCAACAATGTGCGAGTGTTGTACTTAAGGCACTCATAAACAATCTGGCACAACTGGTATAACTCAATTCCATGATGAGGGCACTGCTGGAGAAGGTCTTTGAACCTCTCAAAGAAAGCATGAAAAGATTCAATCTTAGTCTGATACATTTGATGTATTTCGTGTCGTTCTATTGTGTTTTCCTTTCAAGGGGAAATCTCTTTAGAAAGACGGTCACAAAGTCATCCGAATACCAAATAGAGCTCACCGGGAGGCTGTACATCCATTTCTTCACGTTATCCTTCAATGCGACAGAAATCATCCTCAATCGGACTGAATCCTTGTCAAGCTGTTGAAGCTTGAATATGGAGCATACCTCCTCGAATTCACATATAAAGATATATGGATCCTCCTTATTAGCAGTGAAGGTACGAAGCATTCTCACATATTAAGGTTTCAGTTCATAGTTGTTCCCGCGAGCTGGTGGAAGAATTATGCAAGAAGGTTGCGCGGCCCGAACAGGATGGGTCTGCTCCCACAAAGTCATCGATATATCCGATTAAGCGAAAGGTGGTGGTGCACCAAGAACTCGATCCTGACCAAATTTCTCTACCTCCCGAGTCGGGGGAGGAAGAGAAAGAGGTCTACGTGGGGGTGGGGGTGGACCGAGGTAGTCCATGTATGGAATCCAATCTCCCCCATCTCCATGAGACAACTCGAGCTCACACTCCAAAGGAGCTCAAGGCGGACAATGGTGATCACCTAGACCATCCATCTCAGAAAAATGCACTCTCTCAGGTCGAGCGCTCTCACCAGAACGAGCCCAACCTCGTCTAAAACCTCGCATAAAATGCTCGACTCGACTCTAAAACAACACACAACAGAATGTGTAATCAGATGAGGAGACTACTCGTAGAATATAGAAGAGGAGAAGACTCAAATTATATGGGAAGAATCTCGAGAACTAGCGTGGGTAGTGGGTGAAGGTAGAAGCCTAATCTACGAAACATGGCTCAAACAGCCTAAGGTCATTGTAGGTTCTTACAGCTAGACGACGCCTAACTGCAAGGTCACACGGCCTCAACACGCCTCATCTCCCTACGACAAAGACCACAAAGCCCAGCAAGTGAACCAAGATCCGGAGATCTCGTCTCTCCAATTATCGACAAAGTGGGCAACGCTGATCAGGCCATGACGGTCGTGACCAGATCACTCTACTAATGTGCCCAAGTCCTATTTGATTTTAGATTTAGGGCTTCACTTGAGTGTGGTTTTTGGTGCTAAGGAAGTGGTGATGAAATCCCCCACCTTATCTTAAAGACTATCGGTGGTGCCCCTTAAAGATGTTTTGAACGCTTAAGCTAGCAAGCAACTCACCAAACAAGCACTCACATTAGTCTTGTTGCAATGCACCTTACTTACTCATTCGTGATATAAACATGCATGAATGAGAGACCGGGTGCACTGTTTAATCGATTAAGTTTAGACCGCAAGTGCACGACATCGGTGAAGACGCGGCAAGTACGGGTCGATCCACGGGGTGGTGAGTAGCTTCTGGTTTGTCCGGAATCAAATGACAAATAAAGGGAGAAGAGATTTGATTATGCTACGCTAAATTACACTAAACTAGTAAGTAACAAATGCGAAGAAGGCAACTAGCGATGGATTAAAACTAAACTAAGAGAGCTTAATAACTTGGCTAGAAATCAGGAAGAGAAACCCTTGAGGGGTGGAGTGAGTGTACACATGCAATGAGATGGTGAAGAATGCATTCAATGAGTACAAATGTAGGTTGTGTTTTCATGCATAGGAAGTGTCTAATGGATATGGCAAAACCTATAAATCCAATCATTAACCTAGTTGATTAACATTCACATACACAAGTAGGTTATTTCAGAACCTAAACAAGCATGGGAGGTGTCTAATAGCTGTGGCAAAACCCATCAAGTGAAGTGTTCTACTCTAAACAAGCAAGCGTACATTCACATTTATCAACACATTTCAAAATAAAACTTTCATTTTCATTCTTTATTGCATGTATAAACATCATATCCACCCCCAAAGGGGGATAAAACTACTCACTACTCATTAAACTATAAAATACATTTAGAAAATGAGACATTCTAATTATACTACGATAAAGAAAACAAACAAGCTAAACATGCAAGCATTAAAACAAAGACAACATTAAAACAAACTATGAAGAATTATTTTATTTACATGACTCACATTACTAGTAGCATTCTTCTCCACCTTGAGTTTTGCTCCAAGGCTTACTCCAAGTAAAGAGAATGCCACCAAGCATGTAGTAGATTACAAGGGAGGAGGAAGAGTTCTATTTATAGCCATAGAAAAAGGTAACCGGGGACAATCCCCCGATGTGAGACTAATGAAAAATTCTCATAAGATAAAAACATATAACCCATATTCTGGCGAAATCGGGTAGAATTTCTGAGAAAAACGGACCGCAAGTTGGCGGTCACTTTTTTCCCGGATCTGACCCATTTTCGGATATCTTCTTTAGTTCTTCAATTCTTCACATCGGGTGCACTCGGATTGGTTATTGGAGTGTGGAGTTTCTTGATTTGTTTATTGGGCATTTTGGTTTACATCCGGGTCTTTCCCTCTTGCATATCTGTCCACGAGTCTCACAATTCATTCTTTTTTCTTCCTTTTAGGTTCTTTTTGTGCATCTTCTTCTCAAATATGTTTATTCCTGAAACTTAAACATAAAACTCGTCACGTAGCATTGTTTAAGTGAAATATAAAGGATATAAGACACAAATGTATGCATGATATGATGTCAATCAAATCGTCCCACACCTAACTTTTGGTAGTCCCGAGCAAAACAAAGAAAATGAAAAATGAAATAAATGAAAAATCATTCGTAACACAGGGAAATCCTAACTCACTTTCGTAGGAATCACGGTTGCACTTAGCATGTGCAACAAGCCGTTAAACCCATTTGGCGCCAAGGAGGAGGTGTGTTGTCTCCTAAGGGTTTTCAGCGAATACACCCAAAAAATCCGAACATAGATGTATTATTCAACCTAGCAACACGACACGATAGACTCATTTTTGTCGATCATTGGATACGGTAATTCTACAAGCCAACTCTATATATGTATTCAGTTCACACACCTAGCCTAATGAATCACTTGTGCAAGTTAATTAAGGATTTAAGTGAAAAACATGAGCAACCTTAACAACCTCAGGTGATACAAAGTGTGAAGTTCATTGAGGTTCTTATTTGTATTATCATATTCTCCTTTTCTTTCTTTTTTCCTTTTTGCTTCTTTTTTGTGTGTGTTTAGTTGGTGTTTGATTCTCCCAGGGTCAGGTTTCGTGTATCATTGCCTATGAGGACTTACACTATCACGTACACCTTCCACCAAATCTCCACATAGGGCGATCTCTACCACCCATGTAACGGGAGTTTGGTCGGTGCATCCCAAGTTAGATGACTTGAAAGCACTAGGCAATAAGTCCCCTCAGACCTACTTTTCTGAGTGATAGGAGTCGTGCGAAAAGAGAGAACACCACTTATTTATTTATTATGTACATGGGAACCAAAACCCTACACTTAAAGTTTCACAATAAGATTTACGGGTCACTGACTACGACAAACTTCCTTATAGTAATAGACACGAATTATTTGACTCACTAGGTTCAGGGTGGACTTCTTTATTTGTTTGAGTACTGAAATCCTATGATTACATGCCCACCGAGGGAAGACCGGAGTGCATCCTTATGATTAGATAAGACCTAAAGCCGGTATACTAGATATCCTAATGCATCATGTTCAAGTCAATTTTTGGGAGCTTCTCTTTTGATTGTCTCTCAATGGTTTTGCACATGCTAAACACACGCAAAACCCACAAAACATTTTCTTTCGCAAACGCATGAAGATTTTGAAAGAAATGTGAAAATTTAAAGCACTAGGCAAGCAAGAGAAGACAAGTCACCCAAGGATCATGACAATGAGATATATCGATATTAAATGCAGCACACTAACATTACCCTAACAATACAAACAAAAGGCGAAAGACTCAACTATGTACACACATAAAACACCCCCCACACATCATGCAATGTCCTCAATGAATGTGAGTATGATATTATATGGATTTTTTTGCATGAAAAAGAAAAGATCTCACCAACGTGAAGCACAACGAAAGTTTCATGGTCATGTTGATGGACATAAACCGGAATTCTGAAAAACCTATGAGATACTTAAGAAGGGAGACAAATACGTCAAACAAATGAGCTCAAATACTCAAGGGTTGGGCCCACAACAACCACTGCTCACTTGTGGACTCTTTTGTGTTATTTTTTCTTCTTTTTGTTTTTTTCTAAACAAGATATATATAACAAAGATAATGTCATAATCATTTGGTCAAGGAACGTCAATTGAGAACATCGAGCCATGCGGAAGACCGATTTGCTAAGATGGGCCCGCTTCATTGGCACTTTTAGGTATCATGAGGGGTGAATGGTCAAAACTGAAAGGCTCGAACCCCTCATGATATTGGTTGGGCATAGGCAACATGAATGAGTGGAGTTGTGTTGCCTCACCATGGTTTAGTTGCTCATCTAAGAAAACCTTCCAACCAAAAGGTGGGTGCATTAGAATGAGTTCGTCAGGCTCATTAAGGCATGCAGCACACGAGTCGCACTAAGAATGGGGCTTCTCCCCAACATCCAACAAGGCCATGGGATATGGGGTAAAGACACATTCTGGTAATGCCATATGATGAGGTGTGTCCCCCTTACTAATAGTCTCAACTGAATCATCCAACAAACACTCCCTTTGTATATTCATGTTTGATGTCAGCTCACTCTGTTGCATTGCAAAGACAGACAATGAGTTTTCGCTGGACACACAAACATTCTTAGCAGGTTGCATTGGTGTTGGGGGTGTTTTTTGATTTTGTGGTGCTTTCTCTAATTAGCAGATGAGGTTGAGATTTAAAGGTTGGTCCAAGGGCTCATGTTGCCTACCAGACTTGAACACATGAAACTCGGCTATCATGTTACCAAATGAGAGCTTCATGAGACTATTTCTACAATTAATTAAGGCATTGGAGGTTGCTAGAAATGGTCTACCCAAAATCAAAAGTATTTGAGAGTGGTTGTTTGCAACAGGGTTGGTATCGAGGACGACGAAATCTACTGGAAATATAAAATATCCAACTTTGATGAGCACATCCTCAATAACCTCATTTGGGACACGAATTGATCTATCCGCTAATTGGAGGGTGTTCATAGTTGGTTTCAATTGTCCCAAGTTCAACTGTTGATAAACATAAAATGGGAGGAGGTTGATCATTGATCCTAAATCAAGCAATACATTACTCATGCTAGTGTCCCCTATCATACACTGAATAGTAGGAAAATCAGGGTCCTTGTACTTTGTGTATGTGGGATTGGACAAAAGTGAGCTCACACTCGCAGCTAAGAATACTTTCTTAGGAACATTGGTCTTCCTCTTTATTGTGCAGAGATCCTTAAACACTTTGGCATATTGACGTATTTGTTGGATGACATCCAACAAGGGGATGTTAACCTCCACTTGTTTGAAGACCTCTAATATCTTATCCATTGTGTCACTCTACTTTTTGGTTAACCTACTAGGATATGGAGGTTTTGGCAGGTAGGTTTTCTGTGGTGCCTGAGAAGGAGGCGTTGGTGTATTACCCTCAGCCTATTTCTCATCATCATTCCCAACGAGGGGGTGCACAGATGGCGGTGGCGGCAAGGAAATGTGATTGTCAACCTTTTTTCCATTCCATAAGGTTACAATGGCATTAACATGGTGAAAAGGTTCCTCTACATGATTCACTTACCGCCCCCCGAGGTACCAAACTCTCATTTTGTAAGTGTGGTTGTCGGTAATTGCGGGGATTAGCCTCATGATTCATATGTTCAATATTAACCGCAAGTGCACGGCCGCGTTGAATCGGTGGTAAATACGGGTCGATCCACAGGAAGGTGTGTCGACTTTTGGTTTGTTCGAAGGCGAGTGGGAAAGAAAGGAGAGAAAGATTGATTACACTAAACTACACTAGAATGCAAAAGGAAATGAAAGATAAGCAATAAAACAAAACCCCAAAGGGGGTAGAGAAATAATGTGAATATAAAAGATGTGTGTGTGTGCGTGTTCGATTATGCTTCTCACAACATGTAGTGCATGAAATCATAAAACTAAATCCAACTTTGCCTCCACATGAAATAAGATAAGACTATATCGTTAAAACATACAAGACAATAATTGGAATGAAGCTAAATGAACTCATGTATAAAGACTAGACCCTACTATGCCTCCACATGAAATAAGATAACCCAATATCATTATAACATACAAGGCATTAACCAAGGTAAAGGAAACAAGAGTACATAAACTACAAATTCTGTTTCCAATATTAATTCCATTCATATCCTCACCTTATCATTCCCAATAAAAGATGGCCAATAATCTAAGCATAAGCTAAGTTTCATTCAAGAGCATTAGCATATCAAAGATAAGAGTGAAATCCCATTAGATGGTTATGGAAATTATATAACGCTCAAGGGATTAGGATAACACACACCTAATACACTACATGATCATATCACATATTTCTCCACCCCCGAAATGGGGATGGAACTACTCACTAATCATTACACTACAACCTACATTAAAATGAAACATTCTACTGAAATGAAATTGGAGTAAGCAAGAAAGGAATATTAAAGAAGCTAATTGAAAGGAACATAAACTAAAGAAACGTGCAAGAATTAAAAGACAAGATTAAAAGAAACTAAGAACAATTATTTTATTAACAATGACTCGCATTGAAGGTAGCATTCTTCTCCACCTTGAGTTTTACTTCAAGGCTTACTCCTTAGTAGAGAGAATGTCACCAAGCAATGGGTAGTCTACAATGGAGGAGGATTTCTATTTATAGCCATAGAAAAAGGTAATCCGGGACAATCCCCCGGTATGGGACTAAACAAATACCAGAAATAGACTAAATACACACTAATACATGCCCCACATAAATCTTAGCGGATCCAGACCAAAAGTGACCGCCAATTAGCGGTCTACAGTGTTCGGATCACTCTGGATTTTCTTCTGGGCTTTTCTGGATGTATTTGTTAATCTATGATGCATCTACTTCACTTGTTGGAGCTCCGACCTGAATAGAATTGCCAAAATACTCCCCATGATGGTGTGGAGTATTCTTGTTTGCTCATTGGTCTTTCTATCTTGCATTCAGGTCCTTCAATCTTGCATCTTAGTCCTCGAGTCTCTCAACTCAGTCATTTTTCCTCCTTTTAGGTCCTTTTAGAGTCTCTCCTTCTCAAACCTACTTATTCATGAAAGCTAAATATTAAACTCGTTACATAGCATTGTTTGGGTGAAAGATAATGGATATAAGACACAAAGATATGGATGAAATGATGTCAATCACTTCATGCTGGCTAGGCAGAGTCCCTCACTCTCTCCCATGTATAGACTGAGCCAATTGACCCATCTGAAGCTCAAGTGATTGGATGGTTTGCTGGTTGAAGTGAGAACTTGACTTGTGGATGACATAAAGATTTTCATTGAGTTCTCAAGTCCATGAGTCAAGTTCTCAAGCGAATTGAACTGGGTTACCATGTTGTTAGAATTTGGGAAACCCGGTAGGTTGGTGATCTGGGCTTGGGGTGTCTGAAAAGATTGTGAATGCATGGAAGGTTGGGGTGGTCTATTAGGTGGTCGAGAGAAGTTTGAAGGAACACCGGGGTATTGTTTTGGTTCCATGAAAAGTTAGGGTGGTTCCTCCATCCAGGGTTATATGATGATGAATATGGGTCATTCCTTGGTCTATCATAGATGGCATTGACCTGTTCCATCTCAGGATGAATGGATGCACACTCACCTCCTACATGACCTATCCTACCACACAAATAACAAGGAACCAGACCAGATGCAGACTCATGAGACACACCATGCTGGCTTTGGAGTCAATCGAATCCATGCGGCGTATTAAGGCCGCCATGCGTGCCTCGGTGGCCGTAGTGGTATCGACAACAAATGTGGCACCCGATATAGTCGAGTTTGTGTTTGCGATCCTCGCTCTTATGCTAGATGATGGTGATGGTTCCCTCACACTCTCCCACTGCATTATTTTCTCAACGAGATATTCTAGGAAAGCACATGCCTCCCTTTCATCCTTTCCTAAGAACTCTCATTGACACATGGACTCAAGGAGCGTTCGGGACGGGATGTGAAGACCCTCGTAGACAATCTAACAAAGGTACCACAACTCGATGTCATGGTGATAGCATGAGGATAGTAACTCCTTGAACCACTCTAAGTATGCATGAAATGATTCGGTCTCATGTTTATAAAACGAATTGATTTCGTTCCTCAGTTTTTGAGTGTGATGATTTGGAAAGTACTTCTTGAGGAATGCAGATTGAAATTCATCCCAAGTCCTAAAGACATTCGCCTGGTTGTTGTACAACCACTTCTTGGCATCATCCTTTAGTGCAAAGGGGACAAGCCTAAGATGGATGGAATTTCTGCTAAGTTGTTGCAGCTTAAACATAGCACAGACCTCCTCAAATTCCATGAGAAAGATATAGGGGTCACCCTTCCCAGTGAAGTGAGGGATCGTGGAGATAAACTGAGGCTTAACCTCAAAGTGGTTGCCATTCACCTCTGGTAATACAATGCAAGAAGGTAGAGCAGTACAACTTGGGTAGCATCGATCGCGGAGGGGAATAGGAACCTGGGGAACCAATTGATGAGGTTGTGAACCTCCACCTTCTGGATTAGAGGGTGGTGGAGGTCCAAAAGTCATCCTCGTGTGGTCCACGACTCGTCATGGTCCTGGGACTGTGTAGGACTCAAGACAGGGATGTGTTCGAAAAGTCCACAATGAAAGACAAATCGATGTCGTATCTCGTCAAATGACCCACAACGTCTTCTGACCACACTGGCATGCACAAATCTCCACACTCACATGAGTCAGACGAAAAATAAAGAAAACTTTTTTTAAACAATTAAAACAGAAGGTGCAAAGCGAAGAAGATGGGAAGATTCAGATGAGAGGGATTGACTCAAGAGAAAAAGGAAGAAGTCCTTATCCTACGACGGGTAGCTACTGCTAGAAGCACACAAGCAAGCAAGGCTCAAACAACCTTACCTCGCTATAGGTTCTTACAACAAGACGACGCTTAACTGCAAGGTCACGCGGCCTCAACACGCCTCACTCCCTACGACGAAGACCACAAAGCTCAGCAAGTGAGCCAAGATCCGGAGATCTCGTCTCTCCTACTATCGACAACAGAGTGGGCGATGTCAATCACGCCATGACGGTCGCGACTGTATCACTCTTCTAATGCGCGCGAGATCCTTAGGCGCCAATTTCTACTTGATTTTAAAATTAGGCTTTTTTAGATGTGTTTTGTGGGGCTGAAGGAAGGGGTAATGAAATCCCCCACCTTATCTTGAAAACTATAGGTGGTGCCCCTCAAAGATGTTTTGATTCCTTAATCTATCAAGCAACTCACCAATCAAACACTCATATCGCTCTTGTTGCAATGCAATTCCTACTAACTAATGAATGGTCATACGAAATGCATGAATGAGAGTATGAAATGTGTACCTCACGCCAGCGCTCAAAAACTGAAAGTAAAGCTAAAATAAAAGACAAACTACATGCCTAAGTTAGGTTTATGAAGGATGACCTAAACAAGGAAGATTGTCTAGTTTTTTACTTTGGGTTTTAGTGGCCAAGTTGATTAAAAGGAGATTGATTATTGATCTGGGGGCAAACTACAGGTCAAAACATACCAAATTGAGCCCCAGACAACTATATGAAATGCAAAAGTAAACCAAAAAAATAGAAGGAAAATGGAGCTCACCGAACCACCAGTTGGCGGTCTCAGGCCGCTAATTGGTGGTCGAAGTGGCTTTGTTCTCCTCCTAACTTCTTCGGGTGGCTTCCCTTGATCCTCAAAGTCTCCTGAAACAAACAAAACTACACACAAAAAATTAAATCCACTTGAATCGTCCAAACCAGAGTATGGACTGAGCACCTCCCCGACAACGACGCCAAAAACACTATTTAACAAGTTATAATACCGCAAGTGCATGGCGTCGGTGAAGACGCGACAAGTACGAGTTGATCCACGGGGAGGTGAGTAAACTCTAATTTGTCTGAAATTAAGTGGAAAAAAAGGAAAGAGATTTGATTATGCTAAGCTAAACTATACTAAACTAGAAAGTAAGAAATGCGAAAGAAAGCAACTAAAGATTGGAAATCAGGAACAGAAATCCTTAAAGGGTGGAGTGTGTGCACATATGAAGTGAAATAAGTGATGAATGATGCTTGCAAGCATGTATGTGTGTGTATCGTGTGTGTGTTTTGATGCATAGGAAGTGTCTAAAGATGTGGCCAAACCTATCAATCCATTCACACAACATATCAGCAATTACTACTTGATTATCATAAGACTAGGCTTAGCATGAGAAATATCTAAAGATATGGCAAGACTCATCAAAAACCATAAACTCATGTGAAGAACAAAGTTAAGCATGAGAGGTGTCTAAATCTTATGGCAAAACTCATCAAAACAAAGCTTCTTCAATTAATCAAGCAAGCAACCACAAATACAAACACTTAAACTACAAATTACATCAAGAAAAGGAGACATTCTAATTATACTACGATAAAAAAAACAAGCTAAACATGCAAGCATTAAAACAAAGACCATTAAAACAAACTATGAAGAATTATTTTATTTACATGACTCACAATACAAGTAGTATTCTTCTCCACCTTGAGTTTTGCTCCAAGGCTTACTCCAAGTAGAGAAATGTCACCAAGCATGTAGTAGATTACAAGGGAGGAGGAAGAGTTCTATTTATAGTCATAGAAAAAGGAAATCGGAGACAATCCCCCAATGTGGGACTAATGAAACATACTGAGAATAGACATAAACATATAACCCATATTCCGGCGAAATCGGGTCGGATTCTGAGAAAAAACGGACGGCAAATTGGCGGCCACTTTTTCCCAGATCCGACCCATTTTTGGACATCTTCTTTAGTTCTTCAATTCTTCACATAGCGTGCACTCGGATCGTTTATTGGAGTTTAGGCCCGGATCTAATTGCCAAAATACTACTCATGATGGTGTGGAGTTTCTTGATTTGCTTATTGGTCATTTTGATTTACATTCGGGTCATTCCCTCTTGCATATCAGTCCATGAGTCTCACAATTTATTCCATTTTCTTGCTTTTAGCTCCTTTTTGTGTCTCTTCTTCTCAAACCTATTTATTCCTGAAACTTAAACATAAAACTCGTTATATATGTAGCATTGTTTAGGTGAAAGATAACATATATATGACACAAATGTCTGCATGATATGATGTCAATCATGCACGTACCACACGCCAACAATCGAAAACAAGAATGTAAAGAAAAGAAAAGACAAATGCGTGCAAGGTCTACAAATGATGCCTGACCTAGATGGCAATAAGTCTAATCTTTTGCTTTGAGTTTTATGGTCCAAGTTGTCTTAACAATGGGTCATGCAAGCCAAATTAATTTTTGATACTAAAACAGAGCATGTATGGCATCAACAGTGGAAGGAAACAACTAGAGATAGTCAAAGGAAGCTATTATAAAAACATATTTGAAATATCACGCACCAGAGCTGCCAGTGGCGGATTAAAATCCGCTACTGGCGGGTTGTCAGGGGATTCTGGTCCCCAGACTTCAACATATTCCTTCTCTTCTCAGTTAGGTCCTCCTGTGAACTTGTAGCCCCTTCCAGTAACGAAAAGAGAAAATAAAACGGAAAAACAAAGGAAACCCCCACTGAAATGGTTAACTCGACTACGAAAACGACGCTCCCTGGCAACGACACCAAAAACTTGATTGATTCAGTTTAATTACCGCAAGTGCACGACTACGTTGAAGTGGTGGCAAGCACGGGTCTATCCACAAGGAGCATGAGCAAGTCAAATTCGTGATACTTGAGTGGGGAAAGAAAAAGAGATTAAGGTCGAAACTACACTACAATGAGAAAGAAATCAGAAAATAAGCAATAAAACTAGACCCCTTAGGGATAGAGAAAGAACATGGAAATGAAAATGTGTAGTGTAGTGTGTGGTCAAATGTGCTCATCAAAACATGTCATACATGGAATACATAAAACTCAACTCCAACTTTGCCTCTACATGAAATAAGATAAAACCCTATCATTAAAAAATACAAGACAATAATTGAAATGAAGGTAATATGTTCACATGCATCATGACTCAGATCCAACTATGTCTCCACATGAAATAAGATTTATCACAATCATTAAAGCATACAATACATTAATTAAGATAAAGCCAACATGAGCACGTGCATGCACATGTCTTGTTCCCTTCTTCCACTCCATCCTTATCCTCACCTCGTCATGCCCCATAAGATAGAGTCGGTAATCTAAGCATGTGCTAAGCTTCACTCAAGAGCATTAGCCCATCAAAGATAAGGGTGACATCCCCTACGATGGTTATGGAAATCATGTAAAGCTCAAAGGATTAATATTAACACACACTAATCCATCACATGATCAAATCACCTTCTTCTCCATCCCCTAATGGGGATGGTCTACTCTCTACTCATCTCTACACTAAAGAAAACATAAAAATAATAAGAACCCATAGTGGAAATGACTAAAAACAAGATTAAACAAACAACAACATCAAAGAAATTGCATCAAAGTAAAAGACATGTATTTAAAGAACAAAACTCACACTTGATTGAATTGAAAGGATTACAAAGTATGTTTCTTCTCCTCCAACTACACTATTCAGCAGCAAAACAAAACCTAAAACTAATGGAGAAGCAAGAAGAAGTGGGAGAGGAGGGATTACAATGATATATATATATAGACTAATACATGGTTAGGATTAATCTGGGAATAATCGGACAACTCTAAATCACATCTGATAGTACAGGAATGCTCTGGCCCGACAACCCGAACCACAACCAAAATTTGAGACCATTTGGACCATTTTGATCTGCCAGTGGCAGATCCAAATCCTCCAATGGTAGATCAAATGGATCCAATCGGGCTGAAATTTTGTGTCCCACTTTATTGCTTCATTTGGCACGTGGGGTGAAGTCCTGGTCTGCTGGCTCGAATCACTTTAAGTTTAATTGACAAAATACTGATCTGATTTAAGTCATGTGTCACCATATTTTGCACTTCACAATGAGGTCCCTCCGGGTTTGCACTGGGTCCTTCCTGATTTGCGATCATGTCCTTGTGCATTACAAATAGGTCCAGAACTTTCAAATCAGTCCATACTTGTTACATTTTGGTCATTTTTGATCCCTTCCTCTTCTTTATTACCTAACTCCTGAAACACTACAAATAACAACTCGAGTAACACAATATTGGGGTAAAATAAAGGATATATAGCATGAATATGATGCATGATATGCTACTAATCACTGATAACCAATCACCTTCTAACGAGGAAACTAAAGAGTAAGAGACTCCCGCTGACTCGCGTTGGATGTCCAGCCAAGCTCCGAGGGACACGAGTGGTTCTTGGGGAGAGGGAGATGAAAATGCATGGACTTATGGTGGTAATTGGTCAGCTTCTAGCTCATATGATGCCTATTCGTTTCAACGGGTTTCTGATTGTGTTGATGCATTCGAAGCCTCCACTTCTACTCGTTTTAATCAACTTGAAGCCCACATTTATGATCGTTTTGACTCGGTGATGGGTGGGATTGATTCCCTTTCATCATATCTTCGTAATCAGTGTCATAACTTATATTTTGGTGGTGTTGTCGTGTTTGGAACTTGGTTTGTTGTTTTGATTGTTGTATTTGATTTGAACTTTCAATGTTTGATGTATTTGTTTTGTTGTGTCTTTCACTTTGGCTAGTTGTTTGACATTTTGTGTGTGGAATCTATTTGAATGTCTCTTAACATTATTGTTGTCTTTTTTGGCATTATATTTGTGCTTCCGTTATATTCTCTATTCACTTGTATTCAAATTCCATTTTATGTTCATGTCTATAATCTTTTTGATCATGTCAAATGGGGAGAAGTACATACATATCTTGTGCAAATAAGCTAGGGGAGCTATTAGATGGGGGATCTATGAGATAGGGGGAGTTATATATTGATAAAAAAAATTAAAGATTAACATGTATTTAGATTGATAGGTTGTCATCATCAAAAAAAGGGAGATTGTTGACTTTTTTTGCTAATAATCGTTAATATGTTTTGATGATTAATTAACATATCAATAAACACATGTATATCTACTTTAACATCACATGAGTATGTATACATATATGTGGTTTTACTAACATTTTAGGAGACAAGTGTTCACAAGACAAGAAATCAAGTTGAAGATTAGATAGGACTTTTGTTTCTTGTTCGTAGGACTAAAATGTAACTTGGCACTTGAAATATTGTTGAATTGCATTGCATGACACTTAGAAAACCTATAGAACTCTCATACTTATTCCATATCAAACCGACTTTGTTAGGTAACCGATCACAATATGAAATTCCACTTAGAATAGGAATTCTACTTCACCCGGTCGACCAGTAGACCATCTGGTTCGACCGGATTTAACAGACTCTTGTTTCTTTACCAGAACGGTCGATCATTTCTCTTTTGGTCTGAGCAATTCTTACAAGAACATATTTAGTCCCAAACAGTCAATCGTTTATTCATTCTCGTTCGACCGTTTTCAAGTGTCAACCGGGAATTCGTAGTTCGACCATTTCAATCTTTGTTCACCAGATATATCATGACACGTGTCCCCTATCCGGTCGACCAAAACATAACTTTTGTTCGACCATTTGACACTTCGTATTTCATTTGAATATGATTGTTATACTTATCATATTATACAACGATCGTACACACATTCTTCTAACAACTGAACTCATATATTTGGCCACCAGTCGAACAGTACAAGGATGGCGGTCGACCAGATCAGACACAATTAGAAATCCCAAACATCCCGTTATTTTCGGTCGAACTGGATTCTTATTTGGTTCAACTGTTACATCAATTGTTTAATATTATTCTGGTCAATTCTCCCTTAACGGTCGACCGATCCTATATATGGTTCGACTGTTCACTTAAGTTACTACCTAGGTGTATCGACCGGTATACACTTTATATCATCCTTTTTCTTATTTATAAGAAACCGGTCCACCGTTTGCCCGATTATGATTATTTACAAGAAATCATGATTTGAGTTCTGAACTTCCTTGTTTTATGCATCTCTCTCAAATCACAGTCACTTCAATCCCAATGGCTAGATTATGTTTGGAGCTTATAAATAGAGCTTACCACACTTCGCTCAACTCACCAATCCTTGCTCTAAGCTCATACACTCATACTGCTCACAAATTACCCTAAGTTAATCTTTGTGCTCAATCTTTTCACTTGAATCACTCCTTGCATTCATCAATCATTCAAGTGCTCAAGATTAGAAGTTGTTACTCAATCTCCACCAAAGTGTGGTATTAACTTCCAGAGTGAAACTCTTCTCGGTTGTGAGAAGGTGGTCCAAGCTTGGCGAGGGTGTTCGCACGCTTGAAGTGTAAAGGCTTGATCTCGACCCAAAACGGAGCTCAAAAATAGTGGAGGACGCAAAGTTGATCGAGGAAGAGCAATTCGTAAGAGATGACTAGGATCCGGTTGTTGGATCCAAACGATCATGAACATGTGATGGAAAATACTTCTTCCTGAACTCCTCCAGGAAGTCCTCCCAACTAATATGAGTTGCACCCCCAAAGACAACGGCAGCGGTAGTCCTCCAACTAATTGCTAACCCATTGATATGTTTTAATTAACCACAAGTGAACGGCCGCGTTGAAGCGGTGGCAAATACACGTGATCCCTAGGGAGGTGTGTCGACTTTAGTTTGTGCGAAGGCGAGTGGGAAAGAAAGGAGAGAAAGGAGTTATGGTCAAACTACACTACAATAAAAAAAGGAAATGGAAGATAAGCAATAAAACTAAACCCCAAAGGGGATAGAGAAAAGAGTGTGAATACAAAGATATGTGTATATGTGTGTGTTCACTTATGCTCATCACAACATGTAGCGCATGAAAATCATAAAACTACATCCAATTTTGCCTCCACATGAAATAAGATAACACAATATCATTAAAACATACAAGAAAATAATTGGAATGAAGCTAAATGAACTCATGTATAAAGACTAGACCCTATTATGCCTCCACATGAAATAAGATAACCCAATATCATTAAAACATACAACGCATTAACCAAGGTAAAGGCAACAAGAGCACATACACTACAAGTCATGTTTCCTTTATCAATTCCATCCATTAGCATATCAAAGACGAGAGTGAAATCCCATTAGATGATTATGGAAATCATATAAGGTTTAAAAGATTAAGATAACACACACCTAATACATCACATAATCACATCACATATTTCTCCACCCCCCAAATGGGGATGAAACTACTCACTAATAATTACACTAAACTACATTAACAAAATGAAATATTATACTGAAATGAAATTAAACTAAGCAAGCAAGAAATATTAAAGAAGCTAAAAGGAAAGGAAAGTAAAACTAAAGAAGCATGCAAGAATTAAAATACAAGATTAAAACAAACTAAGAACAATTATTTTATTAAAATGACTCACATTGAAGGTAGCACTCTTCTCTACCTTGAGTTTTGCTTGAAAGATTAGTCCAAGTAGAGAGAATGACACCAAGCAATGGGTAGAATACAATGGAGGAGGAGGAGTTCTATTTATAGTCATAGAAAAAGGTAATCCGGGACAATCCCCCAGTATGGGACTAAACGCATACCATAAATGGAATAAACATGTACTAATACAACACCTGGCCACGTCTTATCGAGTTTGGATCCAAATGGACCTCTAATTGGCAGTCTATAAGTGTGGGATCGAGTCTGGACTTTGGTGGCTCGGTTCTGGATTGATTTCTTGGTGTTTCATGAACCCGATTCGGTTGTTGATGGTTATTGCCAAAATACTCCTCATGATGGTGTAGAGTTTCCTGATTTGCTCATTGGTCCTTTAGGCTTTCATCCGGGTCTTTCCCTCTTGCATCTCAGTCCCTAAGTCTTGCAACTCAGTCCTTTTCCTTGCTTTTGAGTCCTTTTTGTGCATTTTCTCCTCAACTTGCTTATTCCTGAAACTTAAACATAAAACTCGTTACGTAACATTGTTTAGGTGAAAGATAATGGATATAAGACACAAATGTATGCATTAAATGATGTCAATCAAATACCCCCACACCTAACTTTTGCTAGTCCCGAGCAAAACAAAGAAAGAGAAATTTGGAAGAAATGAAAGCATACGAAAAACAAGAAATCCTACTCACTTTCGTAGGAATCGCGGTTGCACTTAGCACGTGCAACAAGCCGTTAAACCTCCTTGTCGCCACGGAGGAGGAGTGGTGTCTCCTGAGGGTTTTCAGCGGATATACCCACCAAATCCGAACATTGATGCATTATTCAATCTAGACACTCGACTCGATGGACTCATTTTTATCGATCATTGGACGCGGTAATCCAACGGGCCGACTCTATATAGGTATTCAGTCCACACACCTAGCCTAATGAACCATTCGTGCAAGTTAAATAAGTACTTAAGTGAAAGACATGGACAACCTCAACATCCTCAAGTGATACAAAGTGTAAAGTCCATTAAGGTTCTTATTTGCATTACCATTTTTTTCTTTTTTTTTCTTATTGTTTTTTTCTTTTCTTTTTATTAGTTGGAGCTTCATTCTCCTAGGGTCAGGTTTCGTGCATCATTGCCCATGAGGACATACACTATCACGTACACCTTTCCCCAAATCTCCACATAGGGCAATCCCTACCACCCATGTAACGGGAGTTCGGTCGGTGCATCCCAAGTTAGATGACTCGAAAGCACCAGGCACAAAGTGAAAGGAATGTGTTCTAAAAGTTTTACTTTTATATGTCAATTATTATGAATTGGATGTGCAAACATTTTGTTCCTTGATTATGGTATTCGTCTTTAGGAAGTGTTAAGGAAGAGGCGTTTGGTCCTTAACCGTAGAGCTCTAAAAGATAATGGTTTACATAAATCAAAAGTTATTCACAATCATGGTAATTAACATGGAACATTAATTACCGAGATAAGATTGTCGTGTTGGTCATCGATTGTTGTAGCTCTACAAATAAGTGACAACACGAGTATATAAAAGAAGAAAATATTACTTTTATATATTGAATAGACCTAACAAGTAAAACATTATGGAATTGTGTTTCGTGTCATTAATGTTTTACTGTGTCTTGGATCCTAAGATATGAGACTTATATCTTTTTACTCAAGAAGTGCTTAATTTGATTATTGTCAAAAGCTATCAATGAGTATAGTGATAAAGGCAATAGTTGGTTGAGCATGACTTGTTGATGAAAAGATAGCTAGTCAAACGATTATCATTGCCCCTCTTAATTGAGTGATGATATTAGTGGGCCCCTTGATAAAGCAAAATTATAATGTGCACAATGTGACTTGAGTTAAGTTACATAGTTATAATTAGCTTAGAGAAATCAAGAAATGAATATAATACAAAGGTGACACATTTCTACTTTGTATATATTCTTAATATCATGAGGCAAGGGATGGACACAAGTGGTGCACTTACATCACTAAATGGATCATGTTTTGGTTCGGGTTGAACAAAGACATCTATGCTAATTGGGTGACTATAATGTGTAGCTAGATACCGCTTATAGTCTGAGATATTAAGTGTTTAATATCACTGCCAATTTGGCTTAGATCCTCCTATAGGTCACACCACAAAACTGGGAAACAATAGGGTTGATTTTAAGTTCATATGATGTGTCGGGTTTCATGAGAAAATATGACACATGTGGTGAATTAATTAAAATCAATATGTTATGAGAATTAACATAATTAGAATCATAATAAATTCATATGAGATGTATATATATTATGGGTTGTAATAATTTAATATTACATAGGATAATATATTACATAAGATGTGAATTTGCTAAAAACACCAAAAGATCAAATTTTGTTGGAAATAAATCCAAAATTTGACAAAGGAAAAATCAGGGTCAAACACGGTGAATTGTTCATGGCTCGGTCGACCGGGGCATCTTCGGATCGGTTAACTGAATGGGGAACGGGTAAGCGCAATTGGTTGACCGAGATTGCCCAGAGTGCCTGGACAATCGGGTTCGGTTAACCGATTGGAAACGGTCAACCGAGAAGTAGTATTTTCAGTAGACCGAAGGTAACTCGGTCATCCGATGACTATGTCCCAGGAGCGATTTTGGTGGGTCATCGGTAGACCAAGTAAAAGACGTGGTTCGACCGAATTCTTCCAGGGAATTTTTCTCATGCGAACTCGGTCGACCGTCTAGCTCACGGTGCACCGAACACGTGTTATAACCGAATGGTTCGGTTGACCGAATAATTCTCGGTCTACCGAAAAAGAACGATTCTGCCTGAATTATTAAGAGATTAATTAAATCATGGGTGGAATAATTCCAGATTTAATTAAAACAATTTTTGTGGGTGATTATGTTGAAATTGGAGATTAATTTAGGAGAGAATAAACAAGGGATCATGGCCATAGAATAGCTCTTAATGAGGATGTTTTGGGAGACTATAAAAGGACCCCTACTCCTACTTGTTTAATACTAATGCAAAATCTTTCTCTCATTAATCTCTCCCTAATCACCACGAAAATTCTCTTAGTAAAATTAAGCTTGGAGATCAGAATCTCAGGAGACTTAAAGAGGGGTTATTAGCTAGATTCTAAACTTTATTAGAGATTGATTGGCTAGCTCCTTTCTCTATAATCTTGTTTAGAGTTTGGTGAACACTCGGAGGCAATTCCGTGGGCGACACAACGTGCAACGCGACTCCGGATCATTAAAAGGTTTTAGAGAACCTTTAGGTATGATTCTCCTTTGTGATTTTATTTTAATAAATGTAGGATTGCATGTTATTAGAATAAAACACAAATAGATGTACATAAATTGCTGAAAATATGAAAATTATCTTGTATGATGTATTAAAATTTTAAAATATATACATACATGGGGACACGAAATCCTACACAAAGTCCCCTCAGACCTACTTTCCCGAGTGGTTGGAGTCGTGCGAGAAGAGAGAACACCTACTCATTTATTTCTTATCTACACATGAACCAAAACCCCTACACTTAATGTCTCACAACAAGATTTAAAGGGTCCTTGACTACAACAAACTTCCTTAAATTAACAAACACGAATTATTGACTCACCTGGTTCGGGATGAACTTCTTTAATTATCTGAGCACTGAAACCCAATGATTACTCACCCCCGAGGGAAAACTGGGGTGCATCCTAACGACTCGATAAGTCCTAAAGCCACTGTACTAGATATCCTAATGCATCAAGTTCAAGATAATGTTGGGAGCTTTCTTTTTACTGTCTCTCAACGGTTTTGCACATGCTAAACACATGCAAAACCCACAAAACATTTTATTTTCCGCAAACACATGAAGATTTTGAAAGAAATGTTAAAATTTTAAAGCACTAGGCAAGCAATAGAAGACAAGTCACCCAATTATCATGGCAAGTAGATATATCAATATTAAATGCAGCACACTAGCATGACCCGATCAATGCACACAAAAGAAAACAAAAAATCAAAGGAAAAGACTCGACTATGTACACACGTAAAACACCCCCCACACCTACTTCATGCATTGTCCTCAATAAATGTGAGCAAAATACTACATGAATTTATGCATGAAAAAGGAAAGATCTCACCAACATGAAGCGCAAAAGGAAGTTCAAGGTTATGTGATGGACACAAACCCGAATTCCCTCAAAAGTTGTGATACGCTAAAGAATGGATACAAATACGTGAAAGAAAAGGGGCCCAAATACTCAAGGGTTGGAGCCCACAACAATCAATGCTCGCTCATGGAGTCTTTTATTACTCGCTTTTTTTCTTTTTCTTTTTTTATACAAGATATAGCTATGTACAAAAATAAATTCTCATCTTCATTTGTCAAAGGACATCAAATGGGAACCTCAAAAATAGGTCAATGCACTTGGAAAGGGAGCATGACACCACGCGAGGCCAGAATACTCATGTTTGGGCCCCCCTCACAAAGAGCGCAAGATGAAAGGAGAGGTTCATGAATTGGACGCAAAGGCGTCTCATTCAAAAGATCAAACTCAAAGAGCTTGAACCTCTCAAGAGTTTCTCCTGTTGCGGTGTTGAAGTTATGATCGTCAGTCCAAACTCTCCAACCAACAGGCTGGTGGGTCGAAACGAGGTCAAGAACTTCGTTAGGCATGTCCGACTCACCAGGCGAACAAAAAGTGGGTCTCTTACCCAAGGTATCCTCCAAGGAAGTCCTAATACCCTCATTAGCAATGTAGTTGTTTGATGTTCCATCATTTCCAAGATAATCAGGAACAATAGTGAGAGACAAACTCTCATCAGGTTGTTTGAAATTGAGGGTACTAGGGAGCTCTTGCTCCACCAGAGGTGAGTCCTTAAAAGGTATAACATGAAGATCATGTGGCTCAAGGGCCACAGGACAAAAAGATAAGGCACAATCCTGTGCCGACTCATAATGAAATTGGTCCATATTTTTCTCAATTGGAATCGAATCCTCCACCAAGTGATTGTGAATTGAAACCCCAAGTCCCTAAGGCTGACTAGGAGTTTGACTTTGAAAGTTTGTGCTTTGAATTTGTGGATGTGGTGGTGGTTCGATATCAGAAGATAAATCCCCATGTTGACAAGAAAGGTTACCCTCCTCACGTTCACGGAATTGTTGTGTCATTTGAATCACTTGCATTTCCATAGTTTGCAAGGAATTCAAGTTGGACTTCAATAAATTTTGAGTGGTTTCCATGAACGTTTGGAGGGTTTGTTCTAAAGAATCAAGTCTGGGGTCAACTGTGAGGTCCAAGTCAGAGTTTGGGAAATTTTGGGGTTGGTGATTGATTGGCTGAGAATGTGGCCAATGATTTGGAGTAGGGTGTGGGTAGAATTCTGGGTATTTGGAAGGAGGATACTGGGGTGAGAATGATGTATAAGAATTTGAAGAAGAATTGTCTCCCCATGAATCCCTCCCTATTGGGTTGTATGTGGATGCGTAATGGTCATATTGAGCATTTTAGGAAAAGGTATGCTCATACTCAGGCTCTAGGGGAACATAAGGACATTCCCCAATAACATGATCACTCAACCCACAACAGTCGCACGGTACGGCTACTGGAGTCACCGATGCACTCATGTCGTCTACCGCACGCATGAAAGAGGCCAAAGTTTGTTGTAATGTCTCAGTTTGTTGACCAGCATTTGATCCGACAAAACTAGATGGTGGTCTAGCAGTCAGTGTCTCTCTCATATTATCCCAATCTGAAGATTTCTCAGCCACACAATTAAGATTGTCCCAACCATACGGGGTGTTAATCTGAGCCACCCTAGGTTGCATGGGTCCGGAATACCAAGAAGAATTGTCGTGGTCCCAACAATGATATGGATGGTCGCCCATGTAACCATCCATCTCAAAAAAAACTCTCGACTCGACCACTCTCACCACCACGAGGCTAAGCTTGCAAAAAGTGCTCCACTCGACCCTAAAACGCTACCATAGAGTGTGAAGGGGAGGAAACTAGAACGTAGAAGTGGGTGCGAACAAGATGACTCTGAGGAGAATGGAAGAATCCCTAGAAACTATTGTGGGTAGTGGGAGAGGCTAGAAGCCTAATCTAGCAAGCATGGCTCAAACAACTTATGGCTATGGGTCCTTAGGCTAGACGACGCCTAACTTCGAGATTTCTAGTCTCGACACGCCTCACCTCCCTACGAAGAAGACCACAATGCCCAGCAAGTGATACCAAATCCGGAGATCCAGTACCTCCTACTATCGACAAGGTAGGCGATGCCGATCAGGCCATGACAGTCTCTCAACTAGATCACTCTCTTAGTGTGTCCGAACTCCTTAGGGTCAATGTCTACTTGGATTTAGAATTAAGGCTTTCTTAAGAGTGATTTTTGGGGCCAAGGAAAGGGTGATGAAATCCCCCACCTTATCTTTTATGGGACAGCCCCTGCTTAGTAGCGTTTTGATCTTAAATCTAGCAATCAACACTCCAATCAAACGCTCAACTCACTCTTGTCCCGATGCACCTTACTAACTAATGCATGATCGAAACATGCACGAATGAGAGAATTGGGTGCACGTACCTCACGCCAGCAATCAACAACAAAAATGTAAAGCAAAGAAAAGACAAATGCGTGCAAGGTCTACAAATGATGCATGACCTAGATGGTAAGAAGTCTAATCTTTTGCTTTGAGTTTTATGATCCAAGTTGATTAAAGGGGATCGATTTTTAATCTGGGAGCAAACTAAAAGTCACAACATGCAAGATGGTGCTCCCAGATAACTATAATGAAATAATCAACCACCAGAATAAAATTGGGAGAAATTGAAGCTCACCAGACCGCTGATTGGCGGACCTTTTTGTGCAATTGTTACCCTAGTTTCTCCACTAGCCTCCCATTTCTTCTTGCAACACCTGAAACAAACCGAAACTAAAAAAGAAAAATTAAAACCACTCGAATCGTCCAAACCAAAGTCTGGACAGAGCACCTCCCCAGCAACGACGCCAAAAACTTGATTGATATGTTTTAATTAACCGCAAGTGCATGGCCGTGTTGAAGCGGTGGAAAATACGGGTCGATCCACAGGGCGGTGTGTCGACTTTAGTTTGTGCGAAGGCGAGTGGGAAAGAAAGGAGAGAAAGAAGTTATGGTCAAACTACACTACAATGCAAAAAGGAAATGGAAGATAAGCAATAAAACTAAACCCCATAGGGGTAGAGAAAAGAGTGTGAATACAAAGATATGTGTATGTGTGTGTGTGCTCAATTAAGCTCATCAAACATGTAGTGCATGAAAATCATAAAACTACATCCAACTTTGCATCCACATGAAATAAGATAAGATCATATCATTAAAACATACAAGACAATAATTGGAATGAAGCTAGATGAACTCAAGTATAAAGACCAAACCCCACTATGTCTCTACATGAAATAAGATTTACCCAATCATTAAAACATACAAGACATTAATAAAGGTAAGGGCAACAAGAGCACATACACTACAAGTCATGTTTCCTTCATCAATTCCATCAATATCCTCACCTTATCATTCCCCATAAAATAGGTCCACTAATCTAAGCATAAGCTAAGCTTCATTCAAGAGCATTAGCATATTAAAGACAAGAGTGAAATCTCATTAGATGGTTATGGAAATCATATAAGGCTCAAGGAATTAAGATAACACACGCCTAATACACCACATGATCATATCATATATTTCTCTACCCCCAAATAGGGATTGAACTACTCACTAATCAATACACTAACTACATTAACAAAATGAAATATTGTACCGAAATGAAATTAAACTAAGCAAGCAAGAAATATTAAAGAAGCTAAAAGGAAAGGAAAGTAAAACTAAAGAAGCATGCAAGAATTAAAATACAAGATTAAAAGAAACTAAGAACAATTATTTTATTAAAATGACTCACATTGAAGGTAGCACTCTTCTCCACCTTGAGTTTTGCTTCAAGGCTTACTCCAAGTAGAGAGAATGCCACCAAGCAATGGGTAGAATACAATGGAGGAGGAGGAGTTCTATTTATAGTCATAGAAAAAGGTAATCCGGGACAATCCCCCGGTATGGAACTAAACGCATAACATAAATGGACTAAATACATACTAATACAACACCTGGCCAAGTCTTATCGGGTTTGGATCCAAATGGACCGCTAATTGGCGGTCTATAAGTGTTGGATCGAGTCTGGACTTTGGTGGCTTGGTTCTGGATTGATATCTTGGTGTTTGATGAACCCAATTCGGTTGTTGATGGTTGGGCCCGGATTTAATTGCCAAAATACTCCTCATGATGGTGTGGAGTTTCCTGATTTGCTCATTGGTCTTTTTCCTTGCTTTTGAGTCCTTTTTGTGCCTCTTCTCCTCAACTTGCTTATTCCTGAAACTTAAACATAAAACTCGTTACATAGCATTGTTTAGGTGAAAGATAACGGATATAAGATAGAAATGTATGCATGAAATGATGTCAATCACCTTGCCACAAAGGTCGGTGAGTGTTGGCTCATAAAATAATCGAGAACCTCACATTGGTCCACATATTGTGGCCTCCTAGCATGCTCCTCTATAAACACACCCATACGCTGCAACTGATCTCGTATCGCTCGTTGGTCCTCATCCTAAGGACTATGCGTGAAGGAGCTCAAACACCTCGATCTGGCACCACGACGGGATGGCATATGCCCATCAAAACAAGAATCTCAAAACACACACCAAACTAACGAAAACGCGTTAAAGAATCCTAACTTGTTCTACGCGAATGAACCGACCTGAGCTCTGATACCAAGCTGTAACGCCCCTAAACCGCAGTCAGGACACAGCAATCAATAACAACAATAATAAGCGAAAAAAGGATATTAACGAACAATAATCAAGCCGAGACCTCAAACAAAAATATATCATAAAGTAAAGATCAGAGTACAATGCGGAAGGAAAATACAAGAACTCTGAAATTCCTACTACATGACTACTAAGCTGAGTAGCCACTGAGCTCAATAGATCTAGCCCACGTGTCCCAAACCCAAGTCGCCTCAAGCCACCTATCGCGTCTCACCTCCACACACACAAATCACGCTGGAGCCTTGAATCTAGCCGTCCCTGACGGCTCACGCCATCTAGGCGACATCGTCTAAACGGCTCACGTCGATCTCGTGTTTCGAGGTAATCACGTGCCCGGCAAAGCCGAGCGTGCCCCTCGACCACACCACTCATCCAATCCACAAGGCAACACTCAACCTGCTCTCACGACAGAATTGTAACATGTCCCAAGGAGATCACGCGCTCAGCCAGGCAGAGCATGCACCCTCGACAAGACCTCGCATTCGATCCATAAGGCAACGCCCTACTCCAACCACAAGCTCGAGACCGCGAGCCCAGCTCCAACGGTCACTCTTAACAACGCAAGTGAGCTAAACAGTTCCACACCCGACTCCGGGAATCCAACCACACACCCGAGGTCGCGAGCCCAACTCTAGCGGTCACCCATAACAATGCTGGTAAACCATCCCAGACCGCCACAACATAGCGGGAAAACCCTAACATCTAATCATACATGTCTCACACATCATCTCACTGCCACCCCCACACCCAAATTCATCAGCAATGCTCTCCAATGGCCACTCGTCACAACATGGGTGGACAACTAGTTCCACGAACCTCTTACAATCTCACAAGGCAATGGGGTAAAAACAATTTACCCCCAATGGCACGAGTCAAACAACCACAACAATATATAGAGTAATAAACATAAACAAGACTATAAAATCATATAAGCAGCATAAATAAACTATATCTCTAAACCCACAGTCAAGGTATAGGGGTATAAGTGTGATTCTACCAAAATTTCCGTACAAATCATAATTCTCATTTGCTGAGGGGAAAAATAGTTAACTTCTCAATTAAAAGAATTTTCTACAAATATATATCAATTCCAGGGAAAAAGATCAATTTTCCCTAAATTAAGTTATTTCTCACAATTATGAAAAGTCACCAAGGTTTATTCAGCAACTAACCCAATTATTCATTATTTATTCAAATACAAATAAATCCATGATTTTTCCAGCAATTATTTTAATTATTAATCAATTAAAGAAATACAATTAACTCCAGGGTTTTCAAAACAATTAATCCAATTATTACTTATTTAACCATCGCACGGTCAGACGTGGCACTAGCCCGCGTGCGGCCGGCAAACGCCGGTGTTGCTCTGGCCAGCCCGCGTGCAGTGTGCCGGAGCAACCGCCATCTCCTTCCCTCTCCCCGAACTCGTGGACTCGAAACCGAGAGGGTGGGTGACCTACCTTCGCCGCGTGACATCGCCGTAGTTCTCATCGTCGTCGTCAGAGCTCCACACGCGCCGCCGGAGTTCGGAGGAGATTGGTTTGGGTGGAAATTGGATGGGTTTAGGGTTGGTGAAGAAGATGAAGAGGAGATAGTGGAGTTTGATGGGTTATAGGTTAGGGGGAGAGAGAGAGAATGAGGGTGGTGCAACAACTATATCTCAAAGGTAGGGGTATCACAACCTCGAGATACCAATTGGAATTCTCATATTTATTTATATAGTGCAAATGGTGTAACAAGTGAGAATCTCCAATATCATTCTTTCCCTATAAACTGTTTTTCCTTGTTGGTTATTATATGTCTCAATGACAATGTGTTTGGTACAACTTGGAGGTGTCAAATTCCTAAGAGAAGTCTAATGGTATTATGGCTAATTTGAAGGTATAAGAGCAACTTTGGGTTGAAGATTTTGCTACTGTTGTTTTCCTTCGTAACAAAGTTCGGCCCGAGATGGTCTTATTCCTAACGAGTGTTTGTATTCTCAAAACCTGATTACTCTTGCTTTAGGACTTTAGGAGTAGGTGTTTTCCTTTTTTAAAGGAACTTGATGAAAACAAATTCAGTACCATAGCCAACGTAAATATATGATACTATATATTCTCTTTTATGTCGTGCTTATTATAGTCTGGAATTTCAACTTGGGTACTCTCGAGAAAACCTGGTATTGATGCTTTGCATCTAATTACTAGTTTGTATTTGATCAGATATAGTTCCCAATACTTTAACTTAGTACGCTTAGGATTTTGTTGGTCTCTTTCCGATCAACATGTTTGTTGTGAGTTTCTTTAGAATTTTCTTCTACACTAGTAACAAGTGCAAATCTCCAATATCATTCTTTCCCTACCATGTTTTCCCTTGTTGGTTGTTATATGTCTCGATAAAGTGTGCTTGGTAGAATTTGGAGGTGTCAAATTTCTACTTGCTACTTCCAAGGTAAAGCGCAACTCTGGACTCGATCTAGTCGATAAATATATATACAATGCCAATGGTTGCCATTGGAAAACATATGGCTCAACTAACTTGGATCCACAATGATTTGCAGTTCCATCATTTCACATATAAGAAAAGACAGTCGATCAGTGCAACTTATTTATATTCAAATAAGAGTTTGTTTCACATATACACCTCAGATGAGTTTGTTCTTTCCTATAAATAGGCCCTGGTACATTCATGCCTTCATCAAACTATAATCATATTTCTTTACTCTCTTAAGCTTCCTTTCCATTATAAAACAATCATGTCAAGGAATAGTGCATTGGTTATTGTGATCTTGGCATTGGCTTGTGCCAGTGCAAATGCCTATGATCCAAGTCCACTGCAGGACTTTTGTGTTGCAGACATGAACTCACCAGGTTTGTGTACATACTCACCAATTATTTTATGAATCATTTAATTAATTATTGCTTCAATTATAAGAAGCATTGCATTTACTGCTTTGACTATAGTATACACATAAGAGACTAATGCAGCCATATTTGTGTTGCACCACAATTTAACACACTAAAGGAGTCTTTTTTGAAGAAGTTTGCGAAACTTTTTGTATATGAAACGTGTAATAATTTTTTATTGAATCAAAACATGTAACTCACAAATGTTGGGTTCAATCTCTAGTTTACCCTAATTTTAAATTAGTGATTTACGAATTAAGCTAATCTTGGTTGGTTACTCATCCTACATTGAGGAACAGTACTGGTTACATCTGCTAATATATGCTTCTATTTTTCTCAGTTACCGTTAACGGATTTGTCTGCAAGAACGCAAACAATGTAATTGCTGACGATTTCGTGTTTTTGAGCATCTGAACACCAGCAAACACAGTTAACCGACTCGGCTTCAAGGTGACCAATGTCAATGTGCTCAACTTCCCAGGCATGAACACGCTAGGCATCTCCCTGGCTCGCATCGATTACACACTAAATGGGCTCAACCCGCCCCACATCCACCCACGAGCCACCAAGGTCCTAACCCTGCTCGAGGGAGAGCTGTATGCTGGGTTTGTGACCGTGCCACCTCCTGCTGGACGTCTTTTCGCTAAAATGCTTAAAAAGGGTGATATCATAATATTTCCATTTGGTTAGATTCACTTCCAAATGAACATCGGTAAAACCCCAGCCTTGGCTCTCTCTAGTTTGAGCAGTCAATTCCCTGGTGTGATCCAGGTCGCGCCCACCTTGTTCGGGTCGAACCCACCTGTGGACCCGAATGTTCTGGCAAAGGCCTTCAGACATGACCAGGATGTGGTGGCTCGCCTTCAGGCTCAGTTCAGGGCTGGTAATTAATGACTCAAGTCACCAGTAAATGTTGATCAATAAGAAGGTCTAAGTTTGTGTGTAATGAGCTTGTGACCGGTGTTGTTAAGGTTTGATCAAAATTATAGCATTGTAAAAATAAAATTGGATGGCTCGAGCTGAACCCCATGCATAACTTATATGCAATGATCTGGCTCTTTCTATTTCAGTGTTTTGATTGAAATGTCTAAATCCATTATTACGACTGAAAGCATTGACAACTTCAAGTGCATACAGATTAGGCCTGACAATTTGACACGAAAACTCGATACATCACAATCCGTATATGGATTTAAGGATTTCTTGTCGTGTTTCGGATACACGAATATACACGATTGTATTATATATGTATACATTTTCCGATTGTTACCACTGGTGAGTGAAGAAAGAAATGTGTCAAAAACAATTTATGTTCGTTTTTTTAAAAGGTGGTGCAAAATAGGTAGGTGTGATTTCTAAATCAGGATCTTTTGTCTTGAAGTGACAACACAATGCCAATGAGTCAATGCTGATTAATGTTCAGGTTGACGTACTGGCTGTACTTAGTTTCGTTTTAGGCTTTGGAAATTCTACACCAAACTTAGTCCTTCATAGGAAACCTTCTTTTCCCCCTCCCTGTTAGCAAACAACGATTCTACAGGTTCAGGAGTACCTTTCTTGGAGAGAACCTGTGGCAGCGGAAAGAAGATCGGATGTCACCTTACGGAATCATTTTCACCGGTCGATCTCCTACTCTCTTGGAAATGGAGCGCGAGTCCACAACCCAAGAGTCCACGGAATGAGCTTGGTGGAGGTGGAGGGACGAAATGGGAGAGAGAGAAGGTGGCGGCTAGGGTGGGTGGAGGCTACGGTTTGCACACTTGTTATTCCATCCAATGGGAGGCTCCCCTCCTTATATAGATGGCTCCACCCTAAACCCTTAAATGTGTAGTCCAATAGGGACGCGCCATGTGTCAGTGCTTTGGACAAATATCTTATTAATCCTAGATTAATCCAATATCTCCTACTTGCACAACAGCACGATAAGAACATGTCATCTGCTTTTGTGTCCCCGACACATATGCATATATCCCTGATACAAACAATCACACAATGGCAATATGTCACCTCTTTATGTGTCCCCGACACATATGTATATATCCCTGATACATACAACTACTCCTCTCTCCAAGTACACATCCACAATACGCAAGTCTCTGATCATGTATCCTCGACACACGACCATCTGTGTCCCCGACATATGTACTCTTCCGATCATACGGACAAATGGGTCGTGCGACCGGTGATGCACCTGCAATTTAGGAGTCTCAAACTAGAAACCTTACTAGAAGGCCAGAATGACAACATCCTCATAAAACAACAAATAAGCAGTCAAAATCCACATCACAGTTCCCCAGGTTTACTCAGAAACTCACTTAACATGAACGGTATCTCGATCCCTCGGAGAGAATACCTTCTTGTCTTCAAGGTACTTGCTACTGTATCCAATACAGTTGGGCCCAGTAAATACTTATAGTGCAGTCGAGTCAAACCTTTCCCTTCGCCCCAGACCACCATTACACTCAGAGTTGACTCCTTTCCCGAAGATGCCTCTTTAGACCGAATCTCTCATGGTCATAGATAACATCCCAAAGTAGCCATATCAACTCTTTGCTTCATGGTGTTGTCGAAGGTCACTGAGGGCAACTAATGACAATCAAGTCTTGGACTCACACAGTGAAGGAGCAGGGATCCATCCTTTCACTTCCAAATGGTCGCTCAACACATGTTGTATGACAAACATGTTATGGTGGATCATACTGTACACAACAGTATGTCTGTCTCTCAACACCATACAAGTCTTAGTCCAGTCGCACCCCCTCTGCGCCTGACCCGAGCTTCATCATTGTTGCCTTACACCATACAGGTGCCACCTGGCGCCACATGTGATGCTCGCATTTGACTTTTATAGGTCACATGAATCGTGGGAACATTCATGTCAATCCTCACTAACATAGAGGATCTCATCTTGATTCCTAATCAAGGCGACTGTCCTATCATGAATTGCTCTGGATCTATCATACAAGATCTCCTCATGATCAGTCTCATCTCTGCTCGCTATTAAAAGCGCCAGAGGCGAATGCTCGTGTGAGTGAGCATTCTTCAGCCTATTGACAGAATAATATTTTATGCTAGAACAACTACATCAACCAAACAGATATAGTCGAAAGGAAAACACAATCACTCATAAAAGGAAGTTAGACATGTCAATGCATCAAAGTCTGTGTAAGCCTAAGGACTTCACATGGGACACAAACGAGTCCTTACCTATAGCCTTGGTAAGAGGGTCAGCTACCATAAGACTAGTAGACACATGTCTTAACACAACTTCCTTTCTCGCTATGATGTCCTTCACAAAATGATACCTAACCTGTATATGTTTGGTCTTTCCATGATATTTGGGGTCTTTCACATAACAAATGGCAGCCATGCTGTCACAATAGACAACAACAGGCTCATCCGATGTCTCTACTAACCTAGTATGTTGTAAGAACCTCCTCAACCAAACTGCCTCTTGTACTGCTACAGAGCATGCAACATACTCTGCTTCCATAGTCGACAGGGCTATACAGGTTTGCTTCTTGCTGGACCATGAGATGGCCCCATTAGCCAGCAAGAAAGCATAACCAGAGGTAGACTTCCTTTCATCATTGTCTCCAGCCCAATCGGCATCACTATAGCCAATCAGGCGGAGATCTGATGCTTGGTAACATAGCATGTAGTTACTCGTTCCTCTGAGGTATCTCATGATTCTCTTGATTGCCTTCCAGTGCTCCATGCTTGGACTAGACTGGCATCGACTCACCATGCCCACAACATAACAAATGTCTGGCCTAGTACACATCATAGCGTACATAAGGCTTCCCACAACATTGGAGTATGGAACCTTGCTCATTTTGGCCTTCTCTTCAGGAGTCTCAGGATGCTTATCAAGGCTCAAGTGCAAACCCTTCTCAACAGGAGTATCGATTGGTTTGCATTTGTCCATATGGTATTTCTTCAAGATGTTGTTAATATAAGTCTCTTGAGACAATCCCAGAAGTCTCTTGGACCTATTTCTAACTATCTTGACACCAAGGACGTAGCTAGATTCACCCATGTCATTCATATCAAACGTGGAGGACAACCACTCTTTAGTGGATTTCAGCAACTCTTTGCTATTGCCAGCCATGAGTATGTCATCAACATACAAGGTCAGAATGACAAATTTACCATTGGATCTCTTAACGTACACACAGTGATCTTCCTCAAGCATAGAGAATGCATTCTCTGATATAGCTTGATGGAAGCGAATGTTCCACTGTCTAGACGCTTGTTTTAAGCCATACAAGGACTTATTGAGCTTGCACACTTTGCGCTCTTGTCCTTTGACTTCAAAACCTTGAGGTTGATCTATATAGATCTCCTCCTCAAGTTCTCCATTGAGAAAAGCAGTCTTTACATCCATTTGGTAAAACTCTAAGTCCATCTGAGCTACAATAGCTAGTAGAAGGCGGATGGAGGCAAACCTAACCACGGGTGAAAAGGTTTCCTCAAAATCCATGCCTTCTCTTTGGGTGTAGCCTTTAGCTACCAGTTTAGCCTTGAATCTATCAATAGATCCATCCGCCTTCCTCTTAATCTTGAGGATCCACTTGGCCCCAATGGCCTTTCGGTTCGGCGGTAAGTCGACCAAGTCCCAGACTCGATTAACTTTCATCGACTCTAACTCTTCCTTTATAACTTCTAACCACTCTTTCACATTTGGACCTTCCAAAGCCTCTTTCAAGATCTTCGATTCTTGCTCATCGATTACTGTCATCCCAGATGATTCATAATCAATTTCTTCTTGAGCTATCATTAGGGCCTCTTCCTCTAAGTGAAACCGCCTACGAGGAATGAGCCCGCGTTTACTTCGACGCAGATGGGTATCTGATGGCTCATCCTCCATGAGAGCTATCGGATCCTCAGCATTTCTGCTCCCACTAGGATTGACTGGTGGAACCTCATGTTCAACTTCTAGATCCTGATCCCGTGGAGTGGCAATGTCCTCATCTTGTTGTTCAAAGAAGTCCACTGACTCTTTGATAGCTCCAGCAAGAGTTGGAAAAACATTTTCCAAGAATGTGGCATCCCCAGATTCCAGTTCCGTCCTTCTTTCATTCTCGTCTAACCCGATAAAAACATAACCTTTGGAGAGATTACTGTATTTTACAAAGATACACTTTTTCCCTCTTGGTCCTAGTTTTCCATATCGGTGACTAGTAGAATGAATGTATGCCGCGCATCCCCAAGGATGTAGCAGACTAAAATCAGGCTTCCGTCCTGTCCATAACTCATATGGAGTTGAGGGAACCGATTTTGTTGGAACTCTATTGAGGATATTGGCAGCAGTCATTAGAGCATCTCCCCAAAACGAAATTGGCAAGCTCGCATGTGCCATCATGGATCTAACCATGTCTAGCAACGTTCTATTCCTTCTCTCGGCAACACCATTTTGCTGAGGAGTATAAGGCATAGTGAGTTGTCTAGATATCCCATTTTCATCACATAACTACTTGAATATTATGGAGAGATACTCCCCACCTCTGTCCGTTCTGAGAGTTTTTATCTTATTATACAATTGATTCTCTACCAAGCTCATGAATTTCTTAAAACATTCTAGAACTTCTGATTTGTGAGAAATAAGATAAATATGACCATATTTAGTGTAGCCATCCATAAATGTGATGAAGTAACTTTGTCCATGTCTAGTACGCACATTCAAAGGTCCACAAATATCCGAGTGAATTAAGTCTAAAGGAGAAGTAGCCCTAATGGCTTTTCCGAATGGTTTTCTAGTTGTCTTTCCAGCTAGACAAGATTCACAGGTCGGCAATTCAAATTTGGAGCATTCTCCTAATACCCCCTCCTTTGCCAACATGTTCATCCGGTCAACACCAATGCGACCTAGTCTAGCTTGCCACATAATTGAATCATTATTCATGGAACATTGTCTCATAAAGGCACTAGTGTTATGATTGAAATCATAAATTGCGTCTAACACAATAAAATTGTATGAAAGAAAGGCACGTCCATAATAAATGTTAGCAAGGTATAAACCCATATCATTATTCTCAAAAACAACTTTAAAACCATGTCTCATCAAAACAACAACAGAAATAATATTTCGTCGTATAGCTGGTGCATACAACACGTCGTGAAGTAATAGGATTCGGCCACTTCGCAAAGCCACTTTGCATGTGCCAACTCCAAGAACTTCAATGTTAGTGTTGTTCGCCATGTTTATTCGCCTCCCACTTGGAACACATCAATATTCCACGAAGGCAGAATGATCCTTTGTTACGTGGTCCGTGGCACCTAAATCCACAATCCATACAGGAGAGTGATCAGTGAGCATCACAGAACTAGTCACGTTACAATTCAAGGGATTAAACACAGTAATTACCTTTTGCTCAGTGCACTCACGAGCAAAATGTTCAATCTTTCGGCAGTTAAAACAAGTCACATTAGACTTATCTTTCCCACCTCTGGATCCTCGAGGTCGTTTCTTTCCAGCTTTGTTTTCTGTTTTGTTTTTATTTGCACCCTTCTTGCCTTTAAAACCCTGAGCTCTATCTCTTTTGCGCTTAAAACCTGCACTTCTCCGAGGAGCGCCAGCTTCAGCAGCAAACACTTCAGTTAGAGGGGCTTCCATAAGCATGCGGTCCTCCTCCAGCTCTAGGTGTTTTGCGGCCTGGTCAAATGTCCTGATATCATCAGCATGAGTCAGATGGACCTTCATATGCTCCCAACTCTTCGAAGGCAATGATCTGATGAGAGCAGACACTTGCTCCTCATCGGTCTTAGCACGACCGGCAGCGCTCAACTCGCTTATCATGTGCGGTAATATGTTGCCTCATCGTGTGACCTTGGCGCATTTTATACCCATCAAACATGAGCCCAAGCTGGCAGACCCTTGTGACGAAGGTCACTCCGTACTGAAACTTCACAGTTTCCCACAAGACCTTTGCAGTTCGCAATATTTCGAACCGCAGTAACAGATCATCTCGCATCGAACTCAGAATTGTAATGCGAGCAATACGGTCTTTCTTTTTCTATGCATTATAGACATCCATATTTCTGCGATGCTGCGCAGTGTTCCCCTCCTCGGGGGGAGACATAGTTTGGGTTATATTTTCTAACATGTTGATGCATTGCATACATTGCATCATATGTCTTTCATTTAGATTACTTTTACATCAATAAATGCTACTAAGGTATATGTTTAGTCTTATTTACAAAATACAGGGACCGGAATGCAATTTACCCACATCCCGAGCATAAACGCGTGCAAAAGACTCATTTCTATCAGAAAGACCAAGTTCAAGATTATCGGGTTACGAATGGAAATGTATCCAAGCATAAAAACATTCAAGTCCTAATTGCAAAAAGAACAAGGACTTAAGCACAAAAGTAGCCGGGGACTTAATTGCAAAAAGTCAAGGACCTAATTGCAATTCACGAGTTATTATGGAGAAAACCTAAAGAAAAATCAATGTAAATCTCCAAATACATAAAGGAATTAATCCGGAGCTCAAAAGAATGGAAAGAATCAATCTTGATGCGCAAAGAATGATCAAATCATACCATAAACATTCAACCAAAATCCGGACAAAATCAGATCAGATTGTGCGGCGTTTCCGCCGCACCACACACACAATGTGCGGCGTTTCCGCCGCCCAAGCGTCGATCCGCGTCTCCCAATTTCGTCGAGTCGTGTCTGGACACGTGTACTTTCCAATATTATACCTAGATCCCTTGTAGCAACTATAAATAGAACCGAGAACGATGTTAGAAGGGTCATTAGTCTTTGGTTGTAGTTTTTATTCTTAATCTTAGTTTTGTATTCTTCTTTTCATTAATAAAATTCTGTCTTTTATTTCTTACTTTTAGTTTTCTTTTGTAATGTCTCAAGGACCCCTTCTTCCTCCCTCCATGAGTTTCTAACTCTTTCCAAAGGGTGGAGGTGACGGATTTAGGGTGAAGAGAAGACGAATAAATGTTATTATTTTAAATTCGTATTAGTCTATTTTGATTACTTGAGTTTATGTTAAATCATTTATCATGTAATGCTTCATAACTAATATGATTTATTATAAGTTTCTGAATTCTCTAATCTAAACCTTAAATCTAAACCTCCACCCGACGGAATTCACCTCTTTGTTCTTGTTTTAGTTTTAATTGTTCTTGTTCTTGCTTTAGATAATTAAAACCCAAAAATCTCAAAACCCAATTTATTTCTTCTCTCCTTCTTTCCCCCAATCGAAAATCACACTAATAACAGAATCTCTCCCTCCTTGTGTTCGACCCGTATTTGCCACGTCTTCATTGACGCCTTGCACTTGCGGTATAAATTAAAATTCACATCACATGTCTTGATCCTCTAAGAGATACTCAATTTTACGATACCACAGATCGTAATTTCTTTCATTGAGTTTATCTCCTCGAGTCAGATCAGCGACAATGCTTTTGGAAGCAACCATAAAAATCTAGGACAAAAAACCACATAGCGATACATGAGTTCTAGCATAAAATACAACGAGCCACAATAGTCATAAAAAAACTAACTTAATAACTATAGCATTCAGACCAAAGGAAAACATAAAGCGTTCGAGCAAATCCTCATGCAATAGTTAATAAAGCTATTTTACCAATTCATATATTGCGCTCCATCATGATTTAATAACCCTAAAAACGTATAAATCATGGCAAATCAGCAGCAAATAAATAATTATCCGCCGGTTGCAAGGCTGTTTACACAAAACACTTCTACCTTGCAACTCCCACTAGGCATGCAAGTTCCAAAAAAACGTTCTTTTCAGAACATTCCAATCAAGATCACACAGAAATTAATTGCTACATTACTTCTATATCGAGCTAAGGCTCCCCCATAGGGATTTAGCACTGTAGATGGGAACCTGCATAAGCCTTATAGCAATAATATCGCAATAATAAAAATAAAGAAGCCCCTCGTCTCCCTAGGGCAACAAACAGTCCACAGTCCATAAATATTACAACTCATTGTGATATCTATTGCAAATGGAAATGAATGAATGAAATTATGCTCAACTCTCAATAAGGCAGCAAAAATAAATCAGCATCCATTCACACCATTCATACCATACAAGCGCAATCTTTCCATACGTTAGCACAATCACACGCATGAATAAAGTGTACACCACTTTCAAATAAGAAGGAAGTAATATATAAGGAAACAACGCATATATGGAGCATAAAAAACGTATATGGAAATACCAATCAATCTCCATATTAGTATCTCAAAACAGAAATTTTCTTTTCTTTCCCCAATCAACATAATCATGAGAGCGTAAAAAATTATCCTACTCGCATTACGAAAGAAATATCCGGAAAAAATCCTCATCAGATCAACACATGTATGTGGATTTAATCATAAAGGAAATATTTCAAATGAAATGCATGCTATCATTCCACAAAATCCGAAATTCCTTAAATGAGATCAACACATATGTGCATCAAAGGAAAGCATTCAAAAAATATTTTTAAGGCAACAAAACTCCAACCCATAATATGCTCTAAAAAAATCAGAATTTGCCAATCTTTCCTTAATCAATATAAGCATGCAATCAACAATAATTATGTTACTTGTATTGGAAAGAAAAAATTCGAAATTTTCAAGAGAACAACAAGCATATATGCGTATTTTTCAGTAAGGAAACCAATCAATCACATGCATGTTAATGCTCCAAAAACAGCCATATCCGAAATTCTTTGGAGCAACAAGGAAACACAATTATCATGCATATGCATATGACAATAAACATCTACTCTACATGCATGCTCATATTGAAAATTGCTAAATAAACAAGCATATACACGAAATTTCAGCAAACATGAGATCTAGTCATGCATGTACACGAATCAGAAATAACAACATTTGATCCATCCATGCAATCCGACATGCATGATGATATACAAATGACATACAAACATTATCATCTAATGCAAGCATGAAAAAATATCAGAGAATTAAACTACTGATTATCATATAAAACATGCGCAAAAACAGAAGATCATCATGATAGGGTTAAGACAGATTTCATGTATACATGCTCAAAGATTAGAATAAATAATACCTAACCCTAATTCGGAAAAATCAGGAAAAATAGACATCTTATTTCATGTATACATGTACATGATTTAGAAGAATCAACATGGAAAATAACTCCTGATTTTATCTAATACATGCGCAAAGAATAAAGGTAACAACACAGAAAAAACCAGAATTCTGGTCACATCTATATATGTGCAATGATAGGAGAACAACATATCATATTGGCTCGAAATAAAATCAGGAAAAATCCATCTTAAACCATGCATACATGCGCAAGAATGGAGGAGCAAAATCTAACCCTAGATGCATGCTCTAATGAACCAAAACACGCGCAACAAGTAGAGTCTAGTCTAAACCCTAATCGCAAGTTAGAAAGAACTCAGCAAACATGCACCACTTATATCTCTAATTGAACGATCATATTATTTCATTTAAAGATAAAAAACCCTCTGAGTTTTCATTTCCAGAATATCAAAAACGAATTTGAAAGAAAAAACATGAACAATCAACATATATAACATGTGCATCATGTAAATAAGCAATGCTGATTTTTCTGTTATCTTTCTTTCTCCAAAAAACATAACCACCGAATTTTTATCTCAAATCAGATTATCATGAAACAAAAATTCTCCAAGCATGGTGAGGATTCGAAGGTAACCGAGATGGCTCTGGTACCAATGTTAGCAAATAATGATTCTACAGGTTCAAGAGTACCTTTCTTGGAGTGAACCTGTGGTAGCGGAAGGAAGATCGGAGGTCACCTTACGGAATCCTTTTCACCGGTCGGTCTCCTACTCCCTTGGAGAAGGAGCGCGAGTCCATAACCCAAGAGTCCACGGAATGAGCTTGGTGGAGGTGGAGGAACGAAATGGGAGAGAGAGAAGATGGCGGCTAGGGTGGGTGGAGGCTAGGGTTTGCACACTTGTTATTCCATCCAATGGAAGGCTCCCCTCCTAATATAGATGGTTTCACCCTAAACCCTTAAATGTGTAGTCCAATAGGGACGCGCCATGTGTCAGTGCTTTGGGCAAATATCTTATTAATCCTAGATTAATCCAATACACCCCCTCTACCCTATATAACATACCTCATTCTCTTTCCATCTAAACATTGGGGCTTTCCCTTTTCTTTGTGTTTTCTTCCAATGAAAGAAGAGTACATATTTAATATCAAAAAATTCATGTATATTTGTTTGGTGTTTATTAGTTTCGTGTATATTTGCGGGTTACTTAGTTTCGTTTATATTTGCGGGTTACTTAGTTTCGTGTATATTTACGGGTCGTGTTTGTGTATTTTAGTTGCGTACATGAAATTATTTGGTGTCGTGTTCGTGTATGGTCAATTTGATTTGTACATGTAAAATATATGACACAAAAATACACAAAAAGAGGACATAAAAATACAAGTAAGCATTTTCCTATTGCAGCTAATTGAGGCATGGACATTTTTAGAGTCCAAGTTGTTTTTGTTAGCTAATAAATTGTTGTGGCATATAGGCTAATCTTTACGTACGTGGACAATATAGAACTTTTCCTAGTTCAGAATATGTGGAAACTTTAGTTATTATGATCTAAATGTGGGAAGTTTATATTTATAAGTCTAATGTTCACACTTTTCAAAGATTTGATTATGAAGTCTTAATTGTCATAGAATTGTTAGATATCTAAGATCTTATAGGACAATAAATTAATTTCAAAAGCACTGACTAATTAAAATCATAATTTGCTAGAAAGCGACCTAATCTTCATGTGGATGCTGGCTTTTATAATGCCAATAGCACATCCATATATAACAACAGCCTAACGAAATAGCAATTTATGAAGATTGTGTATTCCAGTTTTTACTATTATCCAACAAGCAATGCCACATGTAAGTCTCAAATCTTATGCCAAAATTTAACATAACAATCTCCAAATATCCGTGATGAGTACTTCTAGGGGTGCACATGGGTCGGGTTGAACCCGAAAACCGACCCGAACCCGACTGGTCGGGTCGGGTTGGAAAGAGATTCGGGTTGGGTTGGGTTGGAAAAATCTGAAAACTGAATTTTCGGGTCGGATTCGGGTTGAGGGGTCGGGTTGACCCAACCCGACCCGAACCCGAAGATTTTTTATTATATTTTCCCCCAATAAATCTTGACCGTCCATCTGAGAATATCTACACCAAACCCTAACAAAAAACACACATTTCCACCTCTCCTCTCCTCTCCTCTCCCTCACGCGGCGCCTCCTCCCCCTCAGCCTCTCCTCGCCCTCCGCCCCCTCACTCAATGATCTCCTCTCCTCATGCTCAAACCCCTTCTCCATTCCTCCACCAGATACCGTTCCAAACCCTAAACCCCATCCACGCCATCTCCCGAGATTCCCCTAATCGACTCCCTCCCCCAGCACCGCTCACGGCGACCAGAAAAGGAACCTCCAACTCGACCCCGTGCGTTGGGTACCTCCTCTAGGGTTTCGTCGGTAAATTCAAGTTTTCCCTCTTCGATTTTGGTTTTCAAACTCAAGATTCGAGTTTTGGTGTGGTCGAATGGGGATGGATTAGGATTAGTCAGGTCAAAATGTGTATTTTGATCCACATTTCGTATCATGTGGTTTGTTCTTTTGTTCTGCACTTACGTGTTTTTTGTCTTCTTAGGTTCGTGTTCTCGAGGGGGAGGTCAGGTCAAAGCTAAGTGAATTTTTTGTGGAGCTCTTTGCTGAGGTTTTCTGCTGTCTACCGTTGGCTCATGTCATCAATGAAAAGATTTTCGTAGTTCATGGTGGTCTTTTCAGCGTTGATGGCGTTAAGCTATATTAGGGCAATTGATCGGTTTTGTGAGCCTCCTGAAGACGTTTTGTAGTATTAGAGATTCAGGAATATTGTGCAGTTGAGTGGGGAAATCCCAGTCGGCATACCTAGATATTTAAGTTCTTGTTCTTTAGGTTTTGAAAAACTGATTAGGAAACTGGAGTTATGATTTGAATATGATTTCAGGGAGAGGATGTAGGCCCCGAGCAATTGTTTATTTCCCCCAATGTGGACACACTGAAGTTTTACTGTCCTCTATGAAATTTGGGTAAAATGCAAATCAAAGTAGTTTTATATATTTGACATAAAATATAGGATTTTTACTGCCAAGGAATGTTAGTGATCTACCTGGATGGTTGGAATTGAACTGAGATGTCCCAGTTGGGTTTAATGGCAGGAAAGAAATGTACCCATGCAGTGTAAATATTTCATGCCAAAATTTCGGGTCCAACCCGACCCGACCCGACCCGAAAATTTCGGGTCAGGTTGGGTCCAACCCGAATCGGTTCGGGTTCGGATTCGGGTTGGGTATTTCCCTAACCCTAAAATTTTGGGTTGGGTCGGGTTTCAACCCGACCCAACCCAACCCAACCCGACCCGTGTGCACCCCTTAGTACTTCTACCAACTCATAAATATTTATTCTCAATGCGCTTTACACCGCCCACCACGTCAGATGGGGGTGGTTTTTAATACCAACTACCTAATTAAAATTCGTCATCTTATATTACATTGTACAACAAGAAACTTATATTATTTTTTAGGTTATCACAAGATACCATGTCCACTTCAAAAACGACGTTCGGTGTCTTCTATGACACCGATATTTGATTACTCCAGTTGGCCGGAGTTCACATTTCTTACTTGCAAAAATAATACTAGTTATTTTATAATTGAATTGTCAATGTTTTAATATCAATCAGTATTTCTTATTCAAATTGAGTTTACTATTTTGACCCAAAACGTATTCTGTGTCTAACCAACTTTGCCTCTTAAGAGGGCGATTAGGGTTTTGGGTTGTTGCCTCCAACCTACCCGAAACGGCGTAAACCTTCCATCCTTTCACTCCCTTCATATTCCCCAAATCTACTCTCCCACATCTCACTATTGTCTACAGAAGCTCGACCATATTGCTCAACATACTATTTTCGCTCATTCACCACCCCCACCTTCTAGGGACTCTGACATCCAATTCTGCGTCATTTTGGCCGCCTATCGGTGGCTAGCCACCACTTCGTTCCCTATCCTATGCAAATCTTCCCTTGGCCCATCTTTATTTATTATGTTTAGTAGTTCTTGTTATTTAGTTGTTTTCATGTTGTTATTGTTGCATGTTTGGTTGTTTGTAGGTTGTCAGTTTTACATTTTAGGTTGTTATCTCACATGTTCTATCTTGTTATTGGTTTGAGTCGTCATCTCATCGTTCCTGATTCGCCAACTTCTACATCTATGGCCTTGGCATTCACTACAGAATGAATGGCGACAGCTAGCAACACCATGCCTAGCTACTCCCTAATTACTCATTGCATGCATTATCCCATGCAAGGATCCCCACACGACAATTTCTCCTATTTTTTAACCGATTGAGACAATTTGTGATTATAATAAAGGGTAATTTGCTAAGCTGCACCTCACAGGTGGCCTAATTGGCGATATACATCCGGATTTTTGCTATTGTCGGATGTGCACTTGTAAACTGAAAATATGCACATCTACCGTTAGTGTGGCACACTCCGTCACCATCTAACGTCGTTAGACAATTTGCAAATTCAAGCCTCATAAAATACAAATTTCCTTATATTAAAAACATAAAAATAAAAGTTGAACACATAAAAAAACCACAAACCCTTTCCTTCTCCCCCAAACTCTCTCTCTCTCTTCCTCCAATGCTACTTTCTTTCTCTACTCTCTCTCATCCATCTCATTATATGATTCGAAACTTGACATTATATGATTCGATTATTGTAAGTGAAGTGACTATTGGTCATGTTCTTAATTAAACTTAAATGGATGACTCTTTGTAATTAAAATTGTTTAGGTCTTGCAAGTTCATAGTTTATGAAACTGACTTGATGCTTACGAACATGATATTTGTTTGTGAAAGTAATATATGCATGTTCTTCTGTGCTTTATGATGTGCTAAGTTCATTTGCTAGAATTACACAATCTTGGTAGAACTATTAAAATGATTGTATTCATAGTAATATGAAATTCATGTGTTCATATTCTATAGTGGATGGTAGACAGAGATAGAGGAGAGATTGAGTGGGATCCTGACCCAGATGACCTGCTTGGTGAATGATTATATCATTTGTAATGTTTATGGGGCATTGAAAATTCACTTGTACTTGCCTATTTTGATGGAGTCCATTCACTTCAGACATACATATATGCTATCTATGTTGTGTGAAAATTATGCATGTTTAGTATTTGTAAGATGATAAAGTATTTCACATGTTTACTTATATTTATTTACTATGCATATGATGGTTGTGAACTAATTCTGAGATATTTTTGATGTTGGGACAGGAGTTTAAATTGTTTCTAAAATTCTCTAGATATATTTATTTGATCTCAGAACAGATCACTACAGTGATTATGCACCTATGAATATTACGATATATGGTGAATATAGGAGGAGGTTGTTGGATATATTGTTCATACATTATGTTCTCACAAACAAGCTATTATGTGACAACACGGGTGTTGGGCTCAAGTGGGTTGGAGCTAGGGGTGCACACGGGTCGGGTTGAACCTGAAAACCGACCCGAACCGGACTTGTCAGGTCGAGTTGGGTCGGGTTGGGTAAGGGTTCTGGTTGGGTTGAGTTGGTAAAGCTGAAACACGATTTTCTTGGGTGGAGTTCGGGTTGAAGGTGTCAACCCGACCCAAACCCGATGTTTTTTTAATAAATTAATCCCTGAATGTTGTCCTAGCTACCCGATGGGATCATATTACCACAAGGCACCTTGATGTCGTCCTTCCACACCATGTGCTCCCACTCCGCAGGTTCTTCCTTCCCAGACCCTTCACTCCCACTTTTCCATCTTCCACTTCTTTGTTGTTCTGCACACCTACCCACCCACCCAAACAAACAAACAAACAAACAAACTTATATCATCATCCATCAAATACTTCTTTTACCTATATTATGATTTACCCTAACCCTAACTCATCTCCGGTGACTGTCTCAACTCCTCAACATTCTCGTCGAGGGAAGCCACAGCTAATACTAAATACCCTTCAGCTCTATCAACATCAGTGAGTCCATACCTTGTTGCCTCCGTTGCCGCATCCGAACACACAATTGCCTTCCCAAACTGCAGGCAAAGGGTTTGTTTATCGCGATTCATTTATCAAAAAATAAAAATAAGAAACCTCTTTTACAGCCTACCATGTATCCAGGAATAAGAAGCTGAGAGCATATTGCTGGCTGGAAACCATTGATAATGCATACAATTTGATTGTGCAAAAAATTACTGAAGCGTCGTACAAGCATTTCGGGTCCAACCAGATCCGACCCAACCCAACCCAACCCGAGGTCGGGTTGGGTTGAACCCGAATTGGTTCAGGGTCGGGTTGGGTTTTTCCGAAACCCAGATTTTTTGAGTTGGGTCGGGTTCTGGCCGAAACCCGACCCATGTGCACCCCTAGTTGCTACACAATATCGTGTATATATAAACTATAAGGTTTGCCCTTTGGTGAAGATGACATTTGTGGCAATTTAGTCTAATCTCCCACGGTGTAATATTTTAAGCAAGATTTTTCACACAAACCCAAAATCCTATCACCTGTAGCACTACATTGGCTTTTGTTACCAACACACCCAGAAAAAAAAAGCAACATAAACGACCAAATAGCAATAAGAGACTAACAACAGTACACAAGGACACAGAACGTCCATCAAACCTAATTCCATTTTCCTCCTTCAACTGTCCCAATCCTCGTCTGCCTGAAATTTTCTTCTTATGTATAGACCTTAAAACACCCTCCATTTTGTCATCGAGTCCAATTGAAAGAAGGGAAGTGCGTACTTTGAAATATAAACACAATACATTAGTTTGGGCTCATTTAAAAGTTTGAATTAACGTTATAAACTTATCATCTCAGCCTTGTTTTGAATCACAATGTGTACATATGGACAGATTAACGTGGTATTCATGATTGGACTTGTAAAATATTTCAGCATGTTTTCGGCTAGTAAATATTAATGTCTACACCATTAAAAGGCTAAAGCCCACCTTGAACAAATGACTTAAGTGGATTTAAGGGCGTCAGTAAAACAAAAGGCTTAAATGGATTTAGGCTGTAGCCCAATGTCTACACCATTAAAAGGCTAGAGCCTAACTTGAACAAATGACACTAATATTCAAAGTTTAGCCCAGCAAACCACAAAAGTTGGATTTTATGTGGTTTTAATAATTGACACATTGGACCTACAGAATGTATCTCAGATCTCATGAAAAAATATTTGACGTTATGCGACGCTGATGCAACTATATCTCAAAGGTAGGGATATCGAAACCTCAAGATACGAAATGGAATTCTCATATTTATGCTTTTGTGCAAATGGTGTGCATCAGTAATTGTAGTTTTACCTATCTTAACGTAAGAGTATGTATTTGAGATTTTTTAGGTTAAAGAAAAAATTAAGGTCCCGTTTCAGGAGCTTTGATTTAAAAATAAAAAATCAAAATTCAAGATGAGATCCCATTCAAAGACATGTTTGAAAATACATTATCATGCATACTAATGAGTTTGCCTAAAAACATTTTTTTCGTAAAATCAAAGGTTTCATAAGAAACAAATAACGGAGAAAAGACGATGTATTTGAGAGAGGAAAAAAACAGAGGTACTACCTCTTTCTTGGGGGGGGGGGGACGTTTTCAACAAAAAAACATAGATTTATAATGCATCATCCAGGGTGATAAGAAAACGTTCTTATTTTCGGGGGATAACAACTTTCTTACATGGTCTGATAATTTAAAGAGTAGTTATATACGGACGCGAGCGTCCGTGACGCGTCCTACGTGGAATAACACGTCAGCTGCCAGGTGTGCGTCCAGTCAACCAAAACCTCTGCGCGGGGAAATGTATACGAATTGTTGGGTGCGACGGTTCATTTCCCTAAATCACGATTTGTTGGGTGCGACGGTTCATTTCCGTGCGACGGTTCATTTCCCTAAATCACGATTAGACGGTTCGACTTCACGTACATCAGTAGCGGCGGTACAGCATTCGAGTAACTTTCCCCATTTCACCCGGAGTTCCTTTCCATACGCTCATCCAAAACCTTCATTGCTCCAAAACCTTTCCATTCCAGTAACGAAAACCAAGACAAGGCGAAAATGGATCCTTCTCTACCTGAAACCTCCATTGCTCCTGAAATTGTAGCCGCGCAGGTGTTTTGTCAACCATGTTCTTTCTGGTTCATTTTAAGGTTCATTATTGGCCTCTAACAATTTTTTTGTGTGGTTTAAGGGAAGCACGTACTACTTCCGCGAAACCAAGTGCGGTTTCGCGGCCCTTCACAAGCTGTTCGACCGGATGAAGGAGGAGGAGAAAAATGTCTTCCAACGGACGCCTTTCGGTCACTTCCTCAGCTTTCCTCACGTCACAACTGACAACGAGATACTGGGTTGGTTCGTCGAACACTTCGACGCCAATGAAGTCGGTCTGAGAATAGCCACTGGGGTGGTCCCATTTACGGTAGAAGACGTCGCCCTTCTACTTGGACTAAGAGTACATGGGCAGAGAGTGGATATGGATGCCATGTACGTAGCGAAACGTGACGGGGTTAACCTCGACAACACCCAGCTACTGGGTCATCTTACCGCCACGAGCAAGATGGGCGAGGAGGAGGAGCACGTCCGACTCCTTATTTCTATGATTTTCAATCATTTTTTGTTCTTCGATGGATCACTGCGAACTAAAGCGTGGTACACGAAACACCTTAAGAACCTCAAGCGCCTCAAGAGATATGCGTGGGCAAATGCGGTTCACACTTTCTTGGTTGAAGGCCTGGAGGAAGCCCAACGGGACCTCTCGAGGAGGAGATCGTCAGCGAACTTCTCTATGAAGCAGGGCTACGTGTCTGGTTGCGTTGCCGTATTACAAGTAAGCATCTTGGTCCGGAATGAGTGTTGTGTCAGTCCGGAATAGTGTCGGTTTATGTCCGGAATAAGTGTGTTGCCTGTCCGGAATAGTCCTGTATGTGTCCGGAATGACTGTCTTGCTTGTCCGGAATACGTCTTGTGTCTGTCCGGAATACGTCTTCTGTCTGTCCTGAATAGTGTTGTCTCTGTCCGGAATAAGTGTCTTGAGGTTTTCCGGAATAAGTGTCTTGTGGTTGTCCGGAATGAGTGTTGTGTCAGTCCGGAGTAGTGTTGGTTTATGTCCGGAATAAGTGTGTTGCCTGTCCGGAATAGTCCTGTATGTGTCTGGAATGATTGTCTTGTCTGTCCGGAATACGTCTTGTGTGTGTCCGGGATAAGTCTTGTGTCTGTCCTGAATAGTGTTGTCTCTGTCCGGAATAAGTCTTGTGTCTGTCCGGGATAAGTTTTGTGTCTGTCCTCAATAGTGTTGTCTCTGTCCGGAATAAGTGTGTTGCCTGTCCGGAATAAGTGTGTTGCCAGTCCGGAATAGTCCTGTATGTGTCCGGAATACGTCTTGTGTCTGTCCGGAATAAGTAATTTGTATGTCCGGAATACGTCTTTGTCTGTCCGGAATAAGAGTTGTGTCTGTCCGGAATAAGAGTTGTGTCTGTCCGGAATAAGAGTTGTGTCTGTCCGGAATTAGTGTTTGGTCTTTCTGATTAACGTTATGAGACTGTCCTGGGGATGTTATGTTTCTGTTTTTTAACTTATTCCTGTTTTCAGGTGTGGCTTTGCGAGAAGTTCAAATTGGGGGATCCCCGGTCAGCATTTCCACGGTTCAAGTGTTGGACCGAAATGTTTAGCAGACGCCAAATCCTTAGAAAATGGGAAGATCGAGGCATCAACTTGTCCCGGATATACTCAGGCCAATTTGAGTTGAAGGGCACCCCAAAACTCAGTGCACGGGAGCATTCACTGTTGTCAGAGGATCAATTTCCTCCTGCAGCAGCAACTCCCGCAGCGAAGGAAACACCTTCAACTCCTGCAGAAGCAACGGTCGCCTCGAAGGAAACACCTTCAACATCCACTCTACCAAGGATACAACTCAGTGAATGCAGCATTCCATGTGACCCACTGCTACAAGAGTTGGAACTTAGTGAGGTGAAGACGAAATGGCTGCGAGCCGAAGCAGCACTTAGGGAGGCGACCGTTAAAATTAACAACCTGGAGGAAGAACTGCGGATCTCTCAAGAAGAGTGTCGTGAGCTGAGAGTCCGTGGGGAGGAGGAAGATAGGGAAAAGAGGGAGGAGGAAGAGAGAAATAAGAGGGAGGCGGAGGAGAGGGAAGAGAGGGAGGAGGAAGAGAGAAATAAGAGGGAGGCGGAGGAGGAAGAGAGGGAAAAGAGGGAGGAGGAAGAGAGAAATAAGAGGGAGGCGGAGGAGAGGGAAGAGAGGGAAAAGAGGGAGGAGGAAGAGAGAAATAAGAGGGAGGCGGAGGAGAGGGAAGAGAGGGAAAAGAGGGAGGAGGAAGAGAGAAATAAGAGGGAGGCGGAGGAGAGGGAAGAGAGGGAAAAGAGGGAGGAGGAAGAGAGAAATAAGAGGGAGGAGGAGGAGAGGGAAGAGAGGGAAAAGAGGGAGGAGGAAGAGAGAAATAAGAGGGAGGAGGAAGAAAAGGAGGAAGTTATGAGGAGACAGGAGGAAAGAAAGAGGAAGGCTGGGGTTGCGCTTCCGCTTTTGCACCCCAAAAAAATGCGGAGCTTTAAACCACGCTTGCGCACAGAACACATACACGAAGCGCAAAGCAAATCTGGCCAAGATGAGGCACAGAAGATTGCCGCAGAAAAACAAGAACAAATAAAGGAGGCCGAAGAAGCCACCACAAAAACAAAAGGGCCCGAAGAAGTCAGTGAAGAAAAAGCGAAAGATGAACTGGCCGCCCATGTTTCGTCCACGAGGCCAGATGTGGATGATACCGCCTTGAGAACGCTGACCAATGATGAGGTACATCGTTTATTGAATGCAACGGCCCCCGAGCGAGAAGCAAAAGATATTATCTAGAGGGGGGTTCTCAGCATTATCAGCAGGGGTGATCTCAAGGAAATAATTTCGCGAGGCACAGAAATCACCAACGAAACTCTTGACGGCCTAATTGAGGTACTCGTCAGAAGAGGAGGGCAACAAAAGGTGGTCTGCTTATCATCCTTCGAATCGGAAATGATTGTGGAGGGACAGGGAGTAGATATAAAGAGAGATTATTTACTCCCAAAAATGGAAGGACTTAATGTGGAGGAAGTCGTCATCGCACAGCCATGCTGTTTGTCCGGCCACTGGACTCTATTCGTTGCCCACGGACCTCGATCGGAGTTCATTCAGTACAACAACATCTCCCGCACGCTTAAAAAAGGTGAAAATCCTAACCGTTTCGTCGGAACTCATGAATGCACCGCGTCTAAGATAGCGGGATTCTGGCGAGCGTTTTTGGGGGTCGAATGGCCACTGAGAGTTGACAGGAAGGGTAGCCAACGACAGCTAGCGGGGAGTAACGACTGCGGGCCATACGTTTTGTACTGGATCAAGCGTTTGATGGAGAATGCTGATCCGACGAAGCCGAAGCAGAGCAAGGTTCTTCACCGTTTTAGAGGCGATTTGGCCAATTTCTTACTCGAAGACTCTGGGATGTGCGATCAACAATAAACGCCCGGAAAATGTTTCAATTTTTTTTCCCCAAAGTTATACATGTATACATGTTAAAATTACATAGAATATTTGAATGATTGATCAATACAAGGACATTTGGTGTTGGTTTTTTATATATAAATGATTTTCTTTTTTCCGGACATACATGATACGTAATCCGGACAGACAAACAATGTAATCCGGACTGCCTAATTACGTATTCCGGACATACTGGTCACTTAATCAGGACATAAATAAACCGTAATCCGGACATTGATGTAACGTAATCCGGACATACTGGTAACTTAATCCGGACATAAATACAACTTATTCCGGACAGAAATTAACGTAATCCGGACAGACAAACAATGTAATTCGTACAGCCTAAGTACGTATTCCGGACATACTGGTTACTTAATCCGGACATAAATAAAACATAAACCGGACATACTGTAAACTTAATCCGGACTTAAATAAAACTTATTCCGGACGGACATATAACGTAATCCGGACAGACAAAAATGTAATCAGGACGGCCTAATTACGTATTCCGGACATACTGTTAACTTAATCCGGACTTAAATAAAACTTATTCCGGACGGACATATAACGTAATCCGGACAGAAAAAAATGTAATCCGGACGGCCTAATTACGTATTCCGGACATACTGTTAACTTAATCCGGACATAAATAAAACTTATTCCGGACGGACATATAACGTAATCCGGACAGACAACCAATGTAATCCGGACTGCCTAATTACGTATTCCGGACGTACTGGTCACTTAATCCGGACTGCCTAATTACGTATTCCGGACATACTGGTCACTTAATCCGGACTTTGATGTTACGTAATCCGGACAGACATATAACGTAATCCGGACATACTGGTAACTTAATCCGGACATAAATACAACTTATTCCGGACAGATATTAACGTAATCCGGAAAGACAAACAATGTAATTCGTACAGCCTAAGTACGTCTTCCGGACATACGGGTCACTTAATCCGGACATAAATAAAACATAAACCGGACATACTGTTAACTTAATCCGGACTTAAATAAAACTTATTCCGGACGGACATATAACGTAATCCGGACAGACGATCAAGCAAAGAAAGGGTTGAATCTTATGCAATAATGCAATGACTTTCAACAAAATTACATACAATGACTTTCAACAAAATTACATACAATGAGTTTCAACAAAATTACATACAATGACTTTCAACAAGATTACATAGGAATAATTCCAACCAAGGACAAATACAATAATCAAGGAGGAACTCCCTCGTAATGCAAATTCATGTCCCAGTCATCGAAATCGTGATCCCCCGGTTTGGGTGCTGCAGGGTGTAACGGGGGTAGAACCTTCTTCCTGTTGATTTTCTTAACGTTACTTTTAATTATTTTCTCAGACAAAGAAATCCGTCGTTTGCTCGGCGGTCTGCCTTTCCGTATTGTCTTATCCGGATTGAGAACGGATGTACCAGCGAACACAGGATCAGGTCGTTGCATACGTTCCTTAAGCAACTCAAGTGCCTCTACCGCCTGAAGATATCTGTCGTTTGAGTCGAAAGCGGCCTCGGCGATCCAAAGCGCACGACCCATTATGTCGTCGTGGCGACGAAGCGCATCGTTCCCCGTTATGCCGCTTTGAAGAGGAAACTTGACTCCATAGCTCCTTCGGATATCCTTCCTCCATCGGTGGACGATGTAAGACTCGGGGAGCAACGCGTTTGGACGTATTCGGGCAATAACAACATAAACGTGACAACATAGGATGCCGACGTGATCAAACATCCTGCAATCGCATACCCACTTCTCATCGATAATTTGCACTGTGAAACGTTTCGACAATGGGAGGATATGTGTCAATACATGTTCGGTCACGTTGTAGTGCAATGTGTCGTCCTCGTTGAACTCATCCTTGATGTCGCAGTACATCATCTTCCCAATTTCTAACTGCACCTTCTTGAAGACACCCACCGTATACAACTCGCTCAATTGCCTCTCGAATGGATATTTCGAAATCAATTGCGGAGCCTTATGCTGACAATCGAAATCAGACTGAGCTTCCTTCTCATACTTGTGGCGTAGTGCGAGTTCGTATTGTTGAACGAACTGCTTAAGTGTCGTCCTTGATGTGAGGTACTTATCGAAGAAGGCGTTCATACCCTCACTTCTCTGGGTTGATGCCATTCCGGCGGAAAAACAATCCCGCGAAAATGCAGGTACCCAGTGCTCTCGAATTGCATAAATGGATCGGAGCCAATTATTGTCGTGCAACTCGAAATCATCTAGAAATCCCTGCCAATTCCGCTCGAATTCTGCCGGAGTCTTGGAATCGAATACACAGTTGTTGAGGTCAAACAACGTATGCTCCCGGTACTTCTTGGGCAGCTTCACAGGGGCCTTATTCATTATGTGCCATATACAAAATCTGTGCCGCGCTTCAGGGAACACAGTCCTCACAGCCGAAGCTATGGCGCCACATTGGTCTGTTATGATCGCCGGGGGGCTTGTATCTGCACACAAAGCGATCAAGATAAAAACATATGTTAATCCGGACAGAAATAACGTAAACCGGACAGACGTCAAGGGTAAACCGGACGAGCAAAAGACGTAAACCGGACAGACGTAAGGGATAAACCGGACGAGCAAAAGACGTAAACCGGACAGGCGTCAAGGGTAAACCGGACAGACGTAAGGGATAAACCGGACGCGCAAAAAACGTAAACCGGACTTACGTAAGGGATAAACCGGACGAGCAAAATACGTAAACCGGACAGACGTAAGGGATAAAACGGACGAGCAAAATACGTAAACCGGACAGACGTAAGGGGTAAACAGGACGAGCAAAAGACGTAAACAGGACAGACGTAAGGGATAAACCGGACGAGCAAAATACGTAAACCGGATAGACGTAAAGGATAAACCGGACGAGCAAAAGACGTAAAACGGACAGACGTAAGGGAGTAACCGGACAGGCACACAACGTAAAATGGACAAAGCCGGACAAAATAAAACACGTACCGTTCATGCACGTCAACCATGTTTGGAACAACCAAATGTAATTTTGTGTCGTCTCGGAAGAGAGGAGTGCGCAACCGAGTAGGACGGACTGGTAGTGGTGATTTACCCCCACAAATGGGGCAAAAGGCATGTCATACTTGTTTGTTATGTATGTTGTGTCGAAACATATTGCATCTCCAAAGTAAGAGTAAGCAGCTCGAGACCGACTGTCGGCCCAGAACACATTTCGTAGTCTGCCTTCGTCGTCCATATCCATTACGTAAAAGAAGCGGGAATCATTCTTCTGCATCCTGATGAAATAATCTTGGATAGCTTGCGCATCTCCTGGTCCCATTTTGAGGTTTCTAACCTCGTTCACAACATTCCTGCGAAACATAATTTTTATGACAAAGCTAAATGCGTAACTTCAACCAGGTTAAGTGGAGAATAAATAACCTTAGGTCCCGCTCGTTGAAAGACAATTTATCGTGACCTCCAGCTTCGACCACAAAAGATTGCATGGTCTTGGCGGCAGATATACCGGCAGCATCATTGCACGAAATGCGTGCTCTGGCGGACTCCGGGACGGATCGTTTTTGACGGAGGAAGCGCATCTGGTCTTCCGACAGCATGGCGTGATTATGTTCGAGATCTACGTAGTTAATTACGTAGCCTCTGGATGGATTACCGGAGACCCTAATCCGCGCAGTGCATTCGACCCTACCGGATAACCTATGTTTTGGTCTACCTTCACCTTGGTTTCCGGGAGCATTACCTTCCTTTGAGCAAGTAAGAGTGGCCCGTATAACAACACCACGATCGTAATGAGATTGCCTTATCTTCACACCAAAACCACAGGAATCGGCGTATGAAACGTAAAATGCTTTGGCTTCTTCGAAGGAAGGAAAATTCATCATCACTTGAGGGACGTTGGAGGCAGGAGCCGGCTGTGAGGACACATTTACGAGTGCCATTACAGTACAACAAAAATGGAGGAAGGAGAGAAGAAGGAATGGTTCGTAGGATCGGAATAACCTAGACACTCATATTTGTATCTCCGTGACGCGCCAAACAATAAGAAAGAAGACGGAGGACGTGCTGATTTGAAAAGCATTAAATGCGATGGTGGACGCATCGGGAAAATAAAACAACATCAACAAAAAATCAGGAGTAAGTAGTTCGTCTGTCCGGAATAAGTGTTCCGTCTGTCCGGAATAAGTAGTTCGTCTGTCCGGAATAAGTGTTCCGTCTGTCCGGAATAAGTATTCCAACTATCCGGAATAAATAGTAACTAAAGAAAATGAATGATGTGTGTGTCCGGAAAAAAATGAATTTAATAAAGAGAAGGGAAGAAATAGGACGAAAGAATGGAGTGATTTGAGACGCATTAATGAGGGATGGCGAGGGATGGCGAAATTTGTACGAAACGAGGAATAAACTAAACAAAGAAATTGTTTCTGGGGAGAGAGCGAACTCAGCCGCGTCTGCTGACTGGGTTGCCCACATCAGCCATTCTGCTGACTGGGTTTGCAGCGTCCGTGACGCGAAGCGTTCAACAAACATTTCCCTAATTTAAATAAGTGTATAATACACTCAACACGAACACTTCATTTTCTGATTAAAGTTAGACACAACTCAAATATTGATGGTGTACATCATAGTATGTTTATAACCTAACAACAAAAAAACTCAGAAAATAATATTTAAATATAATTAAACACTAGCCTCTACCATCACCGTCCTAACCGCATAGACTGTAAATTGAACAATCTAAAGATTCGTCTGGTTTGCTGTTCACATCTAATATTTTACATTTAAATAATGAAAACGTGATCAGTTTTTAGTAAATTTATGTGAGGACATCATATGTTACAATCTTACTACTGTGCTTGTGAAAGCTTAGAAACAAAGAATAGTATTAATCCACATGTGGCCTTAATAAAGAATTCTCACTATACAGAGATGAGGAAGAGAGTGTCAAGGGATTAAGCAACTAAAACGTGTAGTCATATGCGTTGAAAAAATTTACGGCCTAATATGTTGGTAAAGGAGACATCAATAAAGATAAAAGATATCTGTGTTGGGTGATAAATGTGTCATCTTAAATCTCGTACAAGTTAAATGCCACTAATAATGCAACATATGCCATACATTCTAAACATCTTGTGTCATGATTGTTAATGTTTACCTTCAAAACAGCAATCAGGAACAGAGGATCATTTGGCAGTCGGTCATCGGATGTCCATTCAATAGAGTCCATTTTGTCACGATGAAATGGTGACAAGTACGGGTCAAATAATTGATCTACAGAGAGTTAGAGCTGGTCGTTTCTATTATACTCGAGTGAGCAAAGAAAATGAAGAGTGAATGTATCTACACTAAATTATACTAATTACAATTTGTAAAATAAATACGACTAATCTCATAGGAAGTGGAGAATACGTGCAACATTGTAGATGTGTGACACGTGTGTGAACAATTGCATTCTCATGATATAAATTATTATGAAAATCTAACAAGGTCATAATCCTAATTGTGTTCCCACGTGGATTAAGATTTATCACTATCATTAAAATATACAAAACACTACTCAAGATAAGGTCAGAGATAATCACATGCTTACATGTCAATCTTATCTCTTTAATGACATGAAAAACATAGAAATTCATAATGACCACAACCTTTGTTATGCCTCCACTTGAATTAAGATTTAACATCATAATTAAAACATGCAAGATATTAATCAAGATAAGGTCGACAATGTCAGATGCTTCAACATGTCATCCTTATTTCTTTATTCACTTCAATTTTATCATCAACTCATCATTCCTCGTTAAGTAGACTCACTAGCCAAAACATGTGTTAAACATCCATTAGAAAAATTAACACATCAAAGGCTAAAGCAGTTAGACACCCATCAAAATGACTATGGAAATAATATGAAGCTTCAATATTAAGATTAAACACACACAAATCAACTATATCCACACTTCACATCATTCTTCACCCCTCAATGGAGATGGATTACTTACTAATCATATCCCTAACAAAGAAAATAATAATGTAAAAATAACACGTGAACAAGTAAAGAAATATAAATTTAATCAAAACAAGAATGTAAATAACAACCAAAAATTAATTAATGAAAGAAGATTACAAAAGTTTTTCCTCTTCACCCTTTAACAATAAAAAAACAAATAAACCTACTCAAATGGGAAAGAACAGGAAAAAGAGAATAAATGGAAGAGTTACAACTTTATTTATAAAATATTAGAATGTCTAGATTAATTTGGGCACAATCAGATGACTACAAACCATATCTGGATCCGTCGGAATTCTTCTACCCAAATATCCGAGACACCATAAATTCAGGCATCCATCTCCCAACTAGATTCGTCATTGGAGGATTTAGATACGCTGGTGGCAAATCATTTGGGTCGGATCCACTCTAAATTTCAATGGTAGCTTAAGTTCACAAATTGAACTCGTCAGCTACACCCTGGTCTGTTGGTTCAAGCCATGGTCTTAGTTGTAGAATTACTCCTCAAATTCTTCAGATTATGGACCTTTTCAATCAAATTATCTTCTTCACGATCCGGTTCCTCTGAGTTTTTAATTAGGTCATTCATAACTTGTAATCGGTCCTTGTGCATCACAGATAGGTCCAGAATATTTTCATGTTGATCATTTCTTCTTGCATTTGAGACTTTTTTACTTCATTTCCCTTCTTGCCTGAAGCCTAAAATAAATGTAACAACCTGAGTAGCACAAAGATGAAGTAAAATAAAGAATATAGTATGAATTTATTGTATGATATATTATTAATCAAGTTTATCATATTTTTCCGATTGATCATTTATTTGGCCTTCAGACGATTGGTCTCTCAAGATCGAATGTCCAACATGTCATCAACGACCGTTTCCCTTTCAAAAGTAGTTGTTTGAACCTTCTCTGGATCCTTTGGATCAGTTAGCTAATTCCCAATTGGATGACCGTTGCTATTACACGAGCTGACTTACTTAGGGTTAGTTTAGAGGGAACCAAATTTGGGTCTCAAAAGCCCCTGTTATTTTCAAAAATGGACTCTTCAACGTCTGATAAGTTAAAGGCCAACGTTGTAGGGTGTTTTTTTATATTTTATTATTTTGGTTGCTGTAATTCAAACTTTTGATCATTGTAATGCAACCTTGCAACATTCATATACAATTAAATAAATGCATTTTACTCATATGCATTCACTATACTCATATGCATCCGTACAAATTTTGAATCATCCACTTTTTACATACAAGATTTGAATAATAATTAATTACACTTTGTTTCTTAGCATACGACTAATAAAGTAAGAAGACCACCTCCTACGTGTGCCATCTATCTCCTCTTGCGAAAAAGGGTGAGGATTTACTTCAAAAATCTACAAAAAATAGTATATTTTTAAATAATTAAAATAATAAAATCATTATAACCTAACATCTAACTAGGGCTGTAAGCTTCTGCTCGCGCTCGTTAACTCGCCCGCGACTCGCTCGATTTGCTTGCTCAATAGCTCGGCTCGATTGTTAACGAGTTGAGCACGAGTTAAAAAATCCGCTCGAGAAAATAAATGAGTCGAGCTGAGCGAAACCTTGCTCGCTCGTTAGCTTGCTTACACGCTCGACTCGATTGCTGGTACAACCCAGAGTCATCATTCTTTTTGGTTTGCACAACCCAAAAAAATAACTGCGGGTCTACAGGAAGATGAAAAAATACGAGATTGTATCAAGAATGATGTACAAGAAAATATGAGAATAACCTCTGGTTTTGAAGGAATTGCACGTATAGAAATTCAGAAAAGGATTGATTTAATCCAAGTTATAATCCATAGATCCATACAAAGTTCAAACTTATTTTTATCTTTACCAACTGGATGTTGTTGCGCCCGGTAACAAACATGCATGAACCATTTCTCGAAGTATATGTCCGGATAGCTCAAAGTCTCCATAGTTAGCTCTAGGCGTTTCGGTCGAAAAACAACGTCGATGGAGACGTATATACTTCTCCCTCTATTTATATTACAGTGTAAATGTGTAATGTCTATTTATATAACCTATTAACTATTTATATTACAATGTAAATGTGTAATGTCTATTTATATGACCTATTAACTATTTATATTACAATGTAAATGTGTGATGTCTAAGAAATAAGAGTATGATCATTTCTCACTTCCTATTCTTCATGCAGGTGCAATGGTGCATGTACCAAATATGCAAGATTAACAATGAGGTGCAAAGGTTGAAAGAAATAGAGAAGCTCCGTAGGAATATGTTATTATTGTCTGAAACTTGAGTTGATGAGATATTAGTTGCTTGCCCAAGTCTTTTATCACCAAGACATCCATGTTTGGAAACTCAGAACAGGTTAGCATGTTCAATGCTTATAGCTCTTCACATTTGGTAGATGTGTGCAAAAATTCTTCCATAACACTAAAATCTTGTTATTTTCCATAACACCAAAATATGCCCAATTTTCAGAGCCAGTTTGGATCTACAAATGTTTGATGGTAGGCTAACAACATACAATATAGTCATATAGAGGGGTTTTTTTTGCTTGTAGTGTGTCATTATTTTTGGTTATGATAACTTTATCATGTTGACCACATATTCCTCTAAGCAAGTCACATCCATGTGGAAATATTCTCACTAAAAGCTGGTTCTAAAATGAAAGGCAAATTTTGTAGAACAGCTTGGTTAATAAGTCGAGCCTTTGTAACTGCTATAGGTGTTCTTAAGTGTTATAAAGATTGGAAAAACAATCATGTCATTTTGAAGAAATACAAGCTTATAGGAAGATCAAACAAAGCATTTTTTATATGTAGATATTGTAAATTGTAATATGTCTTTTGTTATTATTTTTCTAATGAAACGAGCCAACGAGCCGAGCAGGTTCACGAGCAAACGAGTCGAGTCGAGCGCCTCGTGAGCCAGAAAAGAGTCGAACACGAGCGCAAATTTTCACGCTCGAATCGAGCCACAAGCGAGCAACGAGCTGATCCAAAATTAAACGAGCCGAGTTTTAGCCAGCTTCGCTCACTCGAAACTTGCTCGTTTACAACCCTACATGTAAGTTACATATCAAAGATATCTGTCGTAGATCTCCATCTTCCAATCCCAAACTGACAATTTATTCCATATAAGTCATTATGTAATAACTGCATTCAGTATTTTCAACTTGTCTACGGTACTACAACAATTACAAATAAAAATATATTCAAATAATAAAATGAATACATATTAATGGCTTCGTAGGTTTACGTTAATAATAAATAATATTACCTTCATGGCATGCCAAGTTGTTTGCATCTTCTGAGTCCTCCCTCCGCCTATCATTTTATATATATTCATGACTCTGTCGAAATTACACAAATGGTCGAAAGTTTCAAATATGCAATAGTGAGAAACTAGTGAACAAATTTAAATTAACTATAGTAAAAGTAACTTACAACTGAACAACATTCTTCAATAAGTTCCTTGGTTTAATTGATGCTAGAGGACCAAACCAATATGCAATATTCGTATTGAGAACTAAACGATGAACATCCAATGATCATTGTAAATCAATAATGTTAATAACTTTACTAATTATTTAATAATAATATAACAAGTAATATAAAATATAATGAAATACTTATGTCTCCCAATATAGTGCTAGATAAATCTTCTTCTCGCAATCACGCATAGCCCTAGCAATCTTTTGTGGTCTCGCGTCATCACTTGAATTGACTAGATTCTAGAATATTGTATGACACAAATAACCAATTTTCCCCCCAAAAGGCAATACGTAAAGAAGTCTGTCCAAAAATCAATATATCATAATTAATATTACAACAATTTGTAATCAAATATATAAAAGACCAAATGACTTACTTTAATTAAACTTGGATGATTGATATACACAATTTTTCCACGTCAAAATTGCTTGACATTTTTTAAGACATACAACTCAGGTTTGATGTCATTGTCGGTCATGTTTCCTACAATTATTTTATTCATAATACTTTCAACTGTAGAATCTTTATCTTTATGTCGAATAAAATTGTATAACATTTGACAATTCGGAGGAAATTGTCTCTCGTCAAATACAATTTCATTTTCAGATTGCTTGGATGTTGGACTTTCGACCTTATGAAAATTTAAAATTATATTATTAGAACATATTTACATGATTAAGATATATCAACCATTTATGCAATTATTAAAATTAAAGTTGATACTTTTGCATTCTCATTTATTTTAATCAATGAACGAGACCATTGCAACACCCATCCTTCAGCATCATCCACAATCTGACCTTCAGATTCAAGAATTGGTAGGACAACAACACCACAGACATATGTATCCAAAGTCACCTTCAAATTCTTGGATCCAATTTGTTTACCGTGATGCAACTTCAGTGTATACACCTTCCCATATGCTACATGTCTCATATCCAGATCATTCACAAAGAGTTCACATTCAGCTACATCCTGTAAATATCATAACAAAATTATCACATGTACTACAACACAAAGCAAAAAATAAATACTTATAAATTGTAATTTTACCTTAAAATCGATAAGTGTGTCCTGCTCAAATCCTTCTTGTGGGAACACCTCCGTAGGTTGTACACTTGAAGCAGTACGGGGGTTGGTAAATCTGTGGCAATATCGGTGGAAACTCCAAGGTGATTATACAAACTTTTCACCAGGATTTCCAGGTAAAGGATCTTCTCGTCGAATTTCACGTGATCATCTTTGGAATGGCGGTGTGAGGATGATGACCGAAAAGACTGACATCGCATTTCACGAAATACACTTCTTCTTCAACGCTTTAGTGGATTGAAAAATGAATTTGTCCTGCAACCAAAAAAATATAAATTAGAATCAATAAGAAGAATCAAATTTGTTCTTTTAATTATAACTAAAAGACAAAGACATACTGTTACATCCTCCCAAATTTGTTCTTTTAAAGAAGAATCAACTTGTGACCACTCTTCAATACTAATATCAACCTTGGTTTCAGCGAGAGTACCCAAATAACTACGCCAAAAAAATTATTCTCTCTGATCGGCTCTAAGACACTATCAAAATCCAAAGGCAATGGACTTTCGTGTTTTTTTGTTTGAACTCTAACATAAGAGTTGCTTTACGTGGAGGAACCGACGTTGGTCCTTCATCACCAGTTTGGGGGCAGTTCTTCTTGCTGGGAGCCATTAACTGAAAGAAGACCAAAAAACAATCACGACAAAACAATCAAAAATCAACTACAACAACAAGTGGAAGTCATTTCCACTATTGCACATTAAAAAAGCAAAATCACTCAACAATCATAACATTTCCAGGTATTTTACATTTACTTATATTAAAAGGAACTCACCATTTTTAGATAGCTAATTGATTGTTTTATGTCACATATATTCGACCCACCATTGGGAGGATATTTGTTTCGATACTTGCCCAAGTGTTTGGTTTTATGTTAGTGATTCGTTGATTAATTGTATCACTTATTAGAAGGTATGTGACTCATGTCTAAGTAATGGTTCTCAAAACTACCATGTATAAGCAAATTTTAAAAAATTTATTATATGGAAATTGGATTGCTCCTCACTTCTACAAAGCCTAAGCACTTAGGTCAAGTGTAATGGATCAAACTCTATTATCGAGTGTTGAACACAACTTATGTTTACACTGCTAAAAAAGACTATAATATCAAATATTAAGGGGGTACAATGTCGGGTTGATCGACTTGGTAGGTAGGGGACGTTATACGGAGGTACTCTTTCACGTCGGTTTAAAATCCAACGTGATAGTGGGGTCTACCATGTCGGTTCTCAAGAACCGACGTGGTAGACCCCATAATCATTTTTTGATTTTTCAGTTTTATAGCCTACTACGTCGGTTTTCTAAGAAAACCGACGTAGTAAGGTATTTTAATTTTTTTGATTTTTTCTATTTTTGTACCCTACGACGTCGGTTTCCGTAGAAACCGACGTTGTAGACCCCCTACAACGTCAGTTTATAGAAAACAACGTAGTGGGTTTTTTTATATTTTTTAATTTGATGTCTGTAATTCACTCTCAATCCCTGCAAGATTCGTATTCAAATTCACATAAATTTCTTCCAGTATTCATTCAACACATCAACATTGTACCCTTATGTTTACAGTGCTAGAAAAAAAATCACGACAATATCAATTCTCAACTTATGGACAATTCATTTCAATAACAAGTCGATAATTCAATATTATCATCAATTCTTAACAATCGACAATTCAATAACTCATCAACAATTCAATTCAACAAATCGACCATCCAATTCAATATTATAAAAAATTAAAAACACTACCAATACAATTCAATATTATCGTCAATTCAAGCAAAACAACACCAAATCTATAGACATCGGCCTTCTAGGAGAACTCACCATCAATATTAATCACTTATGGAGCAATATAGTATATATTTTGTTCAAATCTTGTCTTTAGTCGAATGAGCTGAGCAATTCATTGCTCGAAAACATGAGCTCCTTCAACAATGCAAAAAAGCTTCACACCATCTCCAAGGTTGATAAGATCAAGTACTTGCTCAGCAGTATTCATAATCTCTACCCTTAGGCCAACAACAAAAAATTCACGCTGAAATTCCACAACAAAAACAATTATTAGTCAAAAAAAATTCGAAGATGATCAACATAAACTAACTATGCACCTCCAAGCTCTCGTGGAGTGGAAGCTTCTCACTCCCAACGATAAAAGGCCATTGATCTCTTCATTATAAATCTCCAAATAAGAAACCAATCTATACCACCAAAGACCATATCTCTTCTTTGAATTCCATACCACCAAAGACCTATTTGTACTCCCAATACCACACATACATATTAAACCTTCCTCATTTCATTATTACTCGAAGAAGAAGAAAAATTGAAACTTTCCACATAAAACAAAATACAAGAATGATACATAAAGTTTCCCAAACTTTGAAGCTTCTCACTTCCCAATGACAAAAGGTCATTGAAGATTTTTCGTCCCATTTTACATATTAAATACAATAATGATAAATATGACAGAGTGAAATCATTAAAAAGCTAGTCTTACATTTCATATACCTCGAGGCATCTCCATTTTGATGCATGTCACCTGCTACAGTTGACATCTCCAACACCAACAATTGTACCAGTGAACCTAAAAGTATAGTATCAAATAAATCATAACTATCTTATAGAGGCACGGCGGATCAGTAAGTCAAGATAACATCTAGAACAACACACCTTTGTTCTGGGGCCTCTTCAAATCTCTTATTAAACCTCATCCCTATGTTATGGTTGTTTTTGATAGATTCCATGTATAGGTCGTAAGAATAAACTCGCCTGGATTGTCGTGACAATAAAAATAATAGCAAGGATTTATTATACAGCTTTTGGAAATCATGTAGGTATAAAGACTTGAAAAATAGTTACTTTTACTATATATATATATATGTGTGTCGAGAGAGAGAGAGAGCATACCATACAAAAGAGAAGAGAAAGAAGAACAAGAATCCAATGTTATTTATCCACAAGTACATAAGGTCCTAAAGAGGATTAGTTACCAATGCAATTGGGTAAAACCTAACTCTAAAGGTAGAAGTAGTAGTAGTAGTAGTACTAGTAGTAGAAGAAGAAGAAGAATACGAGGAGGAGGAGGAGGAGAACTGTTTCTTTTATAAGGTCAGACATTCTTTAACGACCTGGAAAACAATTCATTAGGTGAAATCATTGAAAATTGGTCTAACAACGCTTTCCGTCAAGCCGCATAACTGGCACAATTATGGGTCGAATAAGTCTCAAAACGGGGTGTTTGGTTAGGTACTTTATGTTGCATGTAGGATGCACTTGTGGTTCAAGTATAGGTTGCGGAGAGGGATTGAATTTCATGAAACTCCTAATTATCTTGGTTTGCAGGTAGCTTACCGGTTAAACCTTAAGCCGTTTTGACTGGGACCTTCCAATTTGAAGCTAGGTCCTTGCCATTTGAGTTTTAGGACAAACTCTTTTTTTTGTCATTTTCACCTCTTCTCGCATCCTTTGTCTATTATTCCTAAAATATTGCCAACAATAAAGCTTCGAGCTTAATCATTATAAATTCTTTAAATAATATTTAGCTGTTATATTGAAAGTAATTGTAGTGATTACATTTCAAAGTAGAACTAGATTGGGGGGGGGGGGGGGGGTACTTGAAAAAAGGCAAGAAACTTTCAAAAAAAATCATTTTGAAGAGAAATTTAACAATAGTTTTTTTGTAGACTCCAGAATAGTGTAGTTTAACACAACATGCATGGTTTCTATTTAAGCGAGGCTGGATACAAACATTTATATGTGAAATTATACCTACAACTCAACATCATAATTAATCATATTTTGTAAGTTCATTCTTCCTACATTACTGTTAGTGAATTCAACTTGAAGGGGGCAAGCAATCAAACGGCTCAACAAAAACAAGCACACAACCACAAGATAATGATTTTACATGTAAACATTTCCAAGAGGAAACCAGGGACACTACAAATTCCAATCCATTATTAAAAATGGTCAAGTGTTTTTATACATAATCCTTATCCGAGATTAATCCAGACCATCTGTTTCTAAAAGGGTTAATTAAAATTCTGGCTTGTTGTAAATGTTTACATTATATGAGGAAGTTTGAAGGAGTTTTTATATGGTTACAATACACATTATGTAAAAGAGGTTTTGAGGAGTTTCTTTAGCTACATAAACTATTCTTAAATCTATTGTAACATTTGAGAGTTTCATACATTCCCTATATAAAGGGAGAATGTGCTTTGGATTGGACACACACAATATGATATAAGAAAAACTCTTCCATTTCTCCCTACATATATATTTTTTCTGAACTTGTTCTTGAGTTGATTCCATTGATCACCGTAGTTTATTTTACAACACGTTATCAACACGATCCGGTTTGAGTATTGGAATTCGCTCGAGCAAATTATGTTGACCATTTCTAAGCGAGAATTTGCTACATTAGATATTACCAAGAGGAATTATCAAAGATGGGCATTTGACGTCAAGATACATTTAACCTCACTGGATCTAAGTAAGACTGTTGTTGAAAAATATGAATGAACTTCTGCCCAGAAAGCTAAAGCCTTAATCTTCATTCGACACCATTTACATGAAGATTTAAAGGCAGAGTACTTAACTAAGGAGGACCCTGCAACTTTATGGCAATCCTTGAAGGTTCACTATGACCATCAGCAAGATGTGGTCCTTCCATAGGCTAGGTTTGAATGGATCAACCTACGATTTCAAGATTTTAAATCAGTATCAGAATATAATTCTGCCATCCACCGCATTGTGTCTCATGAGACTTTGTGGCTAGAAGATCACAGAGAATGAGATGTTAGAAAAGACTTTATCAACCTTCCATTCTAGTAACCTTGTACTCCAGCAGCACTACAGGGCAAAAAATTATGCTAAGCACTCTAAGCTAATTTCTAAATTACTTGTTATTGAAAAACACAACCAGTTGTTGATGTATGAGCATCTAAGCTAATTTCTAAATTACTTGTTATTGAAAAACACAACCAGTTGCTGATGTATGAGCACAATACTAGCCCTAATGGTTCTGCACCTCTGTCCGAAGCAAATGTTGCAAAACATTTTGGACGAAAAAACAAAAAACATTGGAAGGGAAAGAGACACACAAAAGAAAATAGATGTTCAAATGGCCTCCGAGGTGGTCAACTCAAGAAAGCAGACCCAGAAATAACGTCTCATCAAGGTCCTCTAATACTTGCTATAGATGTAGTGGTACTGGTCACTAGTCTCGTATTTGTTGTACCCCAAAGCACTTGGTGCAACTATACCAAAAGAACAAATCTGACAAGAAAAAAGAAACCAGCTTTGTTGGTCAATTTACACTAGAAAATGAGGGTCCATCAATGGACAATGCATCTCTTGAAATTGATCATATCGGGGGTCTTGATTAATAAACCTGAAAGCCCTTGGCAATCCTGTTTCCGTTGTTTTACGTTCTAAAAGTAATAAAATATAGCATGCTTTGAGTTTATTATATTACTATTCTTACCAGTATTAGTTTTTTTAGTGCATACTTGTGATGTTGCACAATCAACACCAAGAGAACGATGATAATTTATGTCTAATCGACAGTGGTTCTACATACACAGTCCTCCAGCAGAGGAAATATTTCAGACGTTAAATAAATGTGAAGGGAAAGTAACAACAATTTCAGGAGATAGTAATTTGGTTATAAGTTCGGGAAGAGCATGTGATGAAACGTGCTTTATTTTGCCCACCTGCAAAACGAAACCTCCTTAGTTTTAGGGATATTTGGTCTAATAGTTTTATATTGAAACTAAGACCAAAGGTGGTAAAGAATATTTATACCTAACCCTGATGGTTGGTTGTAGAAAACAAGTCGTTGAGAAATTATCATCATTCTCCTTTGGGCTATATTAGACTTATATATACATCCTACCAATGACATTGTTGCTATGAACCTGAAGTTCACTAATCTACATTCCTTCAAATTATGGCATGATATTTTAGGTCATCCTGGAATCAATATGATTCGTCGAATACTGGGAAATTTGGTTGGACATACATTATCAAATCATGGGCTCCCTTCTACCATTGAATATATATGTGATGCATGTGCTGATGGAAAATTTATAATACAACCCTCTCGTACTAAAATTGGGATTGAATCCCCTGCATTTTTGCATAAGATTCTAGGGGACATCTGTGGACCAATTCATCCTGCATGTGGACCGTTAAGGCACTTTATGGTCCTGATTGATGTTTCAACATGATGGACATACGTTAGCTTGTTGTCTACACGTAACTTAGTCTTCGCAAAATTACTTGCTCAATTGATCAAATTAAGAAAACAATTCCCAGACTATTCAATCCAGAAGATTAGGTTAGATAATGCTGGTGAATTTACGTCCAAAACCTTTGATGATTACTACATGGCCATCGGGGTAGACGTGGAGCATCTGGTGCCACATACTCATACACAAAATGGTCTAGCTAAATTATTAATTAAACGTCTGCAAATGATTGCTCGACCTTTATTGTTGAATGCTTACCCTTTAGTTTGTGGCGACACGCAATTTTGCATGCTGCATGTCTAGTCCGAATTCGACCAACTGCATATCATGAATACTCCCCAATTCAACTTGTACAAGGTTTTGAACCTGATCTTTCCCATCTACGTATTTTTGGTTGTGCTATATATGTTCCTATACCACCTCCACAACGTTCAAAAATGGACCTCAAAGAAGGTTGGGCATTTACGTGGGATTTGAATCTCTGTCTATAATCAAGTACCTAAAACCCCTGACGGATGACTTGTTTACTACCCGGTTCACTGATTGTCTATTTTTGAGACACATTTCTCGACATTAGGGGGAGAGAGCGAAAAGCTCAAAGAATGCCAAGAAAATTCCTGGAAAGAAAACCAAATGAATTATTTGGATATTCATACAACTATGGTTGAACTAGAAGTTCAGAAGATAATTAACTTGCAAACTTTAGCTAGTAAACTGCCGAATGCATTTACAAATCATAAAGGAGTGGAAAAGTCTCATATTCCTGCAGAAAATGCACCACCTAGAGTGGAGATCCCTACATGACAAAATATGTCAGAGCCTAGTCAACGCCGGAAGTGTGGACGACCCACAAGGGCTAAAGACATTAATAATCCGCGGAAAAGAAGAACCTAGTCATCATTGCTCCTCTTGAAGAGATTAATCCTGAAGAAAGAAAACTCAGTGATACGAATGTAGTTGCTCAACACCAAAATCTCGGGAATACGGAATGACCAAATCCTCTTGTCTTGGGAAATGATGAGGATTTGGTTGATGTTGACGTAGAAGTCGCAATCAACTATGTTAATTCGGGAGAGAAATATAATAGAATAACAATTGTCGTCGACGACTCATTTGCCTTCTCAGTAGCTCTTGTTGTCTCAAGAGATAATCTGGATCTAGAACCTAAGACCATTCATGAAAGCCAGAAGCGTTCAGATTGGAATAAATGGAAAGAGGCAATAAAGGTTGAACTAAACTCATTTAATAAACATAGTGTTTTTGGACCTGTAGTCCAAACACCTAAAGATGTAATCCCTGTAGGATACAAATGGGTGTTTGTAAGAAAACACAATGAGCTGAAGTAGGTGGTACGTTATAAAGCGAGATTAGTTGCCCATGGGTTTTTGCAGAGACTCGGCATCGATTATGATGCTACCTATTCTCCCGTAGTGGATTGTATTACGTTCCATTACTTAATCACTATGGCACTGAATATGAATCTAGCTATGCATTTGATAGATGTCGTGACTGCATATTTGTACGGGTCACTTGACACAGACATCTATATGAAAGTCCCTAAAGAATTTTTGATTCCCCAAGTGGAGGAAAATGAAAATCGCAACATGTTCAGTATTAAGCTACAAAGATCGTTGTATGGTCTTAAGCAATTTGGCCGTATGTGGTATAATCGATTGCAAGATGTCATGAAGCATGTGTATGTGTACAATAAAGTTTTTCCTTGTGTGTTCATTAAGAAGTCGTTGAACGGCTTCGTGATTATATCAATTTACGTGGATGATCTGAATATAATCAAAACTAAGAAAAAGTTATAAGAAGTGAGTAAAGACCCATTTAGACATAAAGAGATTGATGAGGAAGGATTAAGACCTGAAGTTCCATACCTTAGCGCCATAGGAGCATTATTATACCTTGCAAACTGCACCAGACCTGATATTGCATTTGCAGTAAATGTTCTAGCTACACATAATGCTTCTCCAACCCGAAGACATTGGAATGGTGTTAAGCATATTCTTCGTTATCTCCAAAGATCTATTGATCTTGCTCTATTTTACCATTGAAGTAAAGATTTCACATTAATGAGATACTCTGATGCTGGCAATATGTCTGACCCACATAATGTTATGTCACAGACTGGTAACATGGTCCTTTGTGGAGGCACAGTAATATCTTGGAGGTCTGTAAAGCAAACATTAGTTGGTAACTCCTCAAACCACTCTGACATTATTACATTATTGCATTGCATTGTAGGGAAAAATGTGTGTGGTTAAGGTCTTCGAAACAACACATTTGTGTTTCGTGTGGTTTAACCTCAATTAGTGATAACCCCCACTACACTATATGAGGACAATGCAACTTGCATTGCCCAAATGACTGATGGATATATTAAAAGTGATAGAACTAAACATATTTATCCTAAGTTCTTTTATCCACATGAACGTCAGGAGAAATGTGAAATAAATATCCATCAAGTTTGCTCTAGTGAAAATCTTGCAAATTTGTTTACTAAATCCCTACCGACTTCCACATTTGAGAAACTTGTATATGAAATTGGTATGCATAGACTAAGTTGTCTACGTTTATCAGGGTTAGCGAAGTAGTTATCATCGCAGAATGATGATTATCATAAAAGTATAAAACTAAGAGTTAATGACTGTAATTTTTTTCCATTTGTCATGTTTTTATCGCATTGAGTTTTTCTTGACCAAAGGTTTTTAACAAGACAATATGTGCAATCGTTACAACATGCACCATGTACTCTTTTCCTTAGGTTGTTTTTCCTACTGGGTTTTCTAACAAGGTTTTTAATGAGACATGTACAGAGCAAATAATGTCCAAGGGGGAGTGTTCTAAATGTGGACATTATATGAGAGTTTTAAGGAGTTTTTGTAAGGTTACAATACACATTATGTGAAGGAGGTTTTGAGGAGTTTCTTTATCTACATACTATTCTTAAATATATTGTAACATATGAGAGTTTTGTTTCATACATCCCTTTTATAAAGGGAGATTGTGTATTGTATTGGACACCCAATATGAAATAAGAAAAAGTCTTTCATTTCTCCCTACATATTTTTGCTTAACTTGTTCTTGTGTTGATTCTATTGATCGCCGTAGTTTATTTTACAACAAGGCTAAACTAATTAAGGATACGAATACAAATTCACGACACTTCTCTACATCTCAATTATACTTTAATTGGGCTCACGTACATAACAATTAGAAAACCATAATTATATGTCAATTGCAAAGTCATTTTGCTAGGACTCGATTAGTCATCTTCCTTACTCAAAGATGAAATGATGACAATTTTGGTAAAACCCATGTCTAATTGATTAGCTTATGATATTATCTTTTTTTACAATGTGTTTTATTACGAGAATAATGATCAAACCCACATCCCCCCACCGCACCACCCCCAGTCAGACCTTTAAACCCCAGTTAGGAGTCCTGAGTAGTTTTACGATATTATTAAATGGAGAGTTGGTGACCAGTACAGGGACATCTTCTTTAACCGTCCCTTTCTGTTTGACAGTTGAGATGACTGTATCACCTCCCGAATTTGCAAAAAGAAGAGGTTTCAATCTTCTGACCTACGAATCTATGATCATGATGACTCTGATTTTCTGACCGTATGGTTTATGTCTCACTCACAAGTCACAACCCTAACATGATCCCTTCGGCTTCCGTTCCCATGGGAGTAGGTTTAGAAAACTATTAACCAGAAACTAGAACCTTACGATCTCAGACTAAATGTCAAAGACTAATTGTTTCTTTATCCGAGCAGGTAGGATAATTTTCAACCTTTTCGTACTCTCACTTGCAGGTGGTTAGGAGATGCATGACTCATCAGATTGTCTTTTCTAATTTAGTGTTCTCATCATGATTCATATTATTATTTAACCTTATATTCGCTTTCTAAGTTTTTCTATACTTGTACAAACCTAGATTAATGAGTCACATGTTAGGTTTCAATTTAAGTTGACGCTGGAGTCTTGTAATTTCTACAATATCTTTTAACCACGCATATCCATAATTTAGCTTAGCTTCATTCTGGAATATGGAACTCAGATGAACTAACTAAAAAAAATAAAAAATAAATGAACTCAAATTGTAGTTAGCCTGAAAAGTGAACCATTTTCGCTTGATTAGCACCCTTGCATGCACCATTATCCTATATAGAGGTCTCTTTTTGACATTTAAGGCCAGTAAATAAAGTGGATGTTGATGGATCATCCACTACGATAATCTTTTAATTTGGATATAATAGTGTAAATTGTTACTTCTGGGGCATCTATAAGATGTGGATGGATCATCCACTACGATAATCTTTTGATTTGGATATAATAGTTTAAATTGTTACTTCTGGGGCATCTATAAAGTGCGAATTCGTGATTCTTCAGAGATTTACACGCCATAAGAGATGGTGTGGAGAATCTGTGAGCATAGAACAACGTAGCTAGAACAAAAGAGTTGGTAAGATTTATTTCCCCCCCAGCCCTAGCTCGAATCCAGCATTCGGCTACGTATACTTAGGACAATTAAATTTAATTATAGCCGCAAAGCTCACATAAAGGCCTACTCCATCAAGATTGCATGTTTGTAGGAGTAGATAATTTTAGCTAGATTGCTTAATTTGATTTTCTACAGAGACAAGTTTCAAACATTGCTTCGCCTCCACTCCATCAAGGAAGAAAACACAATTTTAACATGTAACATTACGAAATGATTAATGGGACGTCTGAATAAGTCTACGTGCATTTGGTATTCAGTTAGACAATTTGATTATGAGGACAACTTCCACAATTACAACATCTTAAATTACCTATGTAATTAATTCTTTCGGTTAATTGTAGTTGTCATCAAGAAAGGTTTTTACTGGATTATTCTCTAATAAATAGTGAAATATAAAATCCCTATTTGTTTATTGAAATTAGAAGTAAACTCACTCCATATAAAAGGGTCCTCCGTAATAATAATGTGCACCCGAACCAATTAAGGCATGCTAGTTCCGTCGTACACCACTTGATTTAAAATTGGAAGGTAACCCCATGTCCAGCTATTTACGTGATAATCTAATATACATATACATATCTATATGTTAATCTTAAATTAAATATAAGGGAGTGGACAAAATGTGTAACATCCCGAAGTTTGGTCTTCTGGAGACGTGAGTTGATTTTTCCACTCGTGATCATACCACGAACCTTTCCATTACAAATTTACAAGACCGATTCTCATTGACTAATTCCTACAAGAACTTTCTTAAATGCTAACCCCTATACCTAATCAACTCCAATTTTTCCTATAAATTGCCACCTTCACATTGCATGGATTCACCAAACCAAAAACACCACTATTTTCCTCAGTCTTCCAAGCTTATAATACGTTGTTCCGATATTGTCAACTAATTAATCATGGCAGGAAATGGTGCACTAGTTGTTGCAATCTTGGCACTGGCTAGTGCTTATGCACTTGCATACGATCCAAGTCCATTGCAGGACTTCTGCGTTGCAGACATGACCAAAGATCGTAAGTTACTATCTTCTATATATTCCTATCAATCTTTTAAGTCTATTTCTCATAATTAATTAGGTCACTTAATATTATTTTATTAATTTTGTCCAGTTTTCGTGAACGGATTCCCCTGCAAGGACCCGAGAAAAGTGACACCAGACGATTTTGTGTTCTCCGGTATCGGAATGCCGGCCGACACAGACAACATGGTCGGCTCCAACGTGACCAATGTCAATGTCCTCAACTTCCCTGGCATGAACACGCTCGGCATCTCACTCGCTCGCATAGACTATGCGCCCAATGGGCTCAACCCGCCCCACACCCACCCGCGAGCCACCGAGGTCTTAACCCTCCTAGAGGGCGAGCTCTTCGCTGGGTTCGTGACCGCACCGCCTCCGGCCGGACGACTTTTTGCAAAAATGCTTAAAAAGGGCGATGTCATAATCTTCCCGTTTGGTCAGATTCACTTCCAAATGAACGTTGGTAAGACACCCGCCGTGGCACTCTCTAGCTTGAGCAGTCAATTCCCCGGTGTGATCCAAATCGCACCCACCCTTTTCGGGTCCGACCCGGCGGTCCCCAAAGAGGTGCTTGCCAGGGCCTTCCAGATTGATGCCAATCTTGTTGGACATCTCCAGAAGATCTTTAGCTCTGGCAGTGGTCGTAACTACTGAGTTCATGCAGGAGATCTTAATATATATGGTATAGTGTTGTATGAATAAGTCGCGTTATGGCGGGAGTTTTGAATCCTTAGATTGTGTGTTTGTTCGTTATGGGACGATATGACCAAATTAAAAGCTACACTTATCTAGTATTTCTTTCATCGTATTTTGCATCTTCATGGGTACCAATTATGTCATGTTTCACAAAATATGAGTCGATACTTATTTTATTTTTTTTACATAATGGTGAGGTGTATGAACTTTTATGAAACTTATTGACGTGACAAAGGAACCACAAAAGTCAGCTGAGGTGGTCAACTTGTCAAATAGTATATTCCCTAAAAATTGACCTAAGAATACTGAATATTAATGAATGAAATTGATTATAAACAACTGATTGTGCTTTCCCTTTCTGTAATCTTTTTTCACTATTCAACATTCACGTTGGTAGTACTTGGTACCATTAAGTTTTTAAAACCTTAACATTTTCCCATTATTTCTGTGGGTCCGCTAACTCCGATAAAACGACTTTAAATCTCCCTACTCTCTGTTAGAATCAAGTTAATATCTTTCTCGATGACTCCCAACAATTTAAAACGCCATAATCTCTGCCTATCTTAGTTCCTTTGTTATTTCCTCTTTCTCTCTCTTCCAATAAACATGTAACCTACTACCACCACTCTCTCTCCTCTCTATCTTCTTTTCTTGTGTGAATTGGGTTTGTGCACCTACTTCGGAGTTAAATTGGCCGCATACACTCCAATTTTTATAATTAGTTTGGTGCACCTCTGCGACATAAACTTTATCTTCGTGCACCCGGATCGTTAGTGGGGCCCACATCGTTGGGTGTCCATTACGTCATCCCGTTAAGCCTGTCTGTCGTACCCATTCCGTTTCATTAGCAGAATGTTAGTGAGCCCAGTTACTAGTATTTGGACCTAATGACTAGTTAACTAATTGATAAGTTATAATCAAAGGCTATTCCCTCCCGCCCCGAGCTACATATTTCGCGTCACCTTCTTGCCGGCTATAAGTTCCTTAAAATCTCCTTCCTCCTCCCCCAATTTCTTCTTCCTCCTCCGCCCTAGACCATTCGACCTCCCGAACGCCCTACGGTAATGGCGATCCACCAGGTCGACAAAGGCAAAGAAGAAGTTGCACTCCCAGAGATTATTTCCCTCAGTTCCACCTCTAACTCGAAGACCCCCAACTACTACAACACCTTGTCCCTAAAGTCAGCAGACAAGTCGTTCACCTCCAATGGTCGTCGCCGCTCAGATCTTCTGACTGGTGAGCAGAGTCCCCTTTGTGATTGTGATTCACTCTCACGACTTTACACATCTTGGAAGGAGTGATCGTATAGGCGTCAATTTTAGCGCTGCCCCCACTATTGGAGTGTATGAAATTACTATTTTGTTGACCAATGTTTTAGTGTACTTAGGCAAACTGCAAGTGCTTGATAAAATGTTTATGTGATTTCAGGAACCTGATCGAAAGAAGTGCGACTTCTTTCGCTGGATTAATGGTGATGAAGGGCCTAGCATGGCCGTTAAAAGTCATGCGAAGAGGTTCCATGAAATGGTGTTGGAAAAGTACGTCTTTGGACAGGAAGGTGGAGGAGCTGAAGAATGACTTAGTTGACACAAACTTGATTTGCCGGAGATTAAGGCCTCAGTTCGTGTCATCCAGACTTTTATTGGTGAGCCCAAGTGCTTCATCGAGAAGGTCGGTATGGTTTTGAATTTGTGTGGTTATTGTGATTGGATTGGTGTTGAAGTGGTTGTGGTAGTGGAGTTTGGGTTGGTGTTCAAGTCACGACATGTGGTTTGATGAATGTTGTATTGTATGTTTTTGGATGGAGGACTTGTGGTTGTTACTTGTGGTTTTAGTTGTTGGTGGCTTTATTTAGTTTTTTGGGTGTTGTAGTTGTCTAAGTGTAGTGACTTTATGTTCAATGTATATGTCTTATTTAGCCAGCAACACTTCGTCTTACATATGTCTGAGTGTGGTGACTTTGTTGGATGTATATGTTTGTGTGATGATCAATCTTATTTCGCCAGAAACACTAGCATTATAACATTCTAATTAACTAAGCATAGACATCCATAACATAAACCAAGCATGTAAGTCAACTCTAATATTTCATGGAACCAACATTGACACCTAACATTCATAAATATAAAGCCAAACCAAACCAAGTTAGTCTTTAGAACCATCCACTTATACATTGACACCTTACATTCATAAACATAAAGCCAAATCAAACCAAGTCAGTCCTTAAAACCATGTACATAATACATTCACACCGTACATTCATAAACAAAAAGTCAAACTAAACCAACACTAGTGCAGAATAGCAAATAGTCATCACCCAATAGACGTCGGTCGCCCATATAGCCAATGTCAATAGGTATAGACGTCGGCTATTAATACAATCGACGTCTAAAGAGTCCTCTAGACGTTGGTTATTTGAATAAGCTTTTACCCAACATCTATTAGGCGACGTTTATTGCCCAAAGCGTATAGACGTTGACCCATAGACGTCAGTCATAGCGTACAACCGACGTCTATGCCCTATACATATAGACGTCAGCCATAAGCTATGGCCGACGTCTATAGGGCTTATATGGATGAGCAACTGTTTAATTTTATCCTTTATTCGACAAAATCTCCCCCTGACAAAACCAAGCCCTTGCGACCAATCTCTGACCAAACCGCAACGACCTCCTCCGGCACCGCAGCGTCTCTTTCACCGCGCGCTCGACAACCATGACCTCCTCCGCGACGTCGACAACTGCGACCTCCACGATCTCCTCCGACATCACTTTAGGTGTCCTTCTCCGCATCTTCTTTGCAGGGTCCAGTCACCGGTTGGGGCACTGTTTCGGGGTTGCAGTTTTGTTAGGGTTTTGAACTAGTACTAGTACATTTCAGTTGGTTTACGTTTAAAAATACATTTTAGTTGATTTTTATTTGTATTTTAGAGCAAATTTTGTTTTCAATTGGTTTGAGAATAATAAGGTTCCCATTATTTGAATTCCAAAGCTTTGATCTTAGTTTGTTTATTTTCAGATTTGCTATTATATATAATAAATAAATGTACATTATTCAGCTTCCAAGCTTGTGGGCACTTTTTTTAATAAAGACATTGTCGTTCTTAGTTATTTTATCTATTGATGAACATATTGAGTAAATATAAAACTAGCTTAGTGATGCTAATCGAGAGGAATATATGATGATGGCACATAAATCTGTGGATCTTATTAATCATTTGTGTTTATGTATGATACAAAAACAAGCTAATACTATTGTTTGCATTATAAGGAATTATAAATATCTAGTTTTGTTTTAACCAATTTGCATCTACGCGATAAAACTAAAAAGTTGCAATGTGAATGCGATGTAGTGGAGAATATTAATGTGAATGCAATGTTAATCCCAGGATTTGAAGATTTTTACATAGCAAAATTTTGGGGAGGTTCTGCCAAAAATTTAATAAAATTTTAATCCCAATTGTTATTAATAACATGATATTTTGTGTTTAACATGTTTTTCCGTCAATCTAAGTAATTTTTTTAATACTTGCTTGTAATATTTTAAATGTTAATTCCCTTGCTTCTTTGAGTTTTCAATATTAATTACATATTGTCTGTAGATATGTTGGTATTATGATAACTCATCGACCCCCTTAAACAACTTGACCTGTAATAACTTATAACAAAAGATAAGACAATATTTGTTAAGTCATTCATCATATAGGACTTTCCATTCATCGTTTTTATTTTTTATTTTACGATTTCTGACGTAGATTGTTGGCGTAAGGTACGTACTCTCTTTCACTAATCATTCATTAGAAAGCACACATTAGTTAGTAGGACTTGCATTGGAACAAGAGTGAGGTGAGTGTTTGCTTGGTGTGTTGTTTGTGTATGAAAAACACCTAAGAGGCAGTCACCTATAGGAGATGAGGTGGGAAATTTCATCACCCTTTCCTTGGCCCAAAAACCACATAATAAAATAGCCTTAATAAAATCAATCTTGTCTGAATAACGAGGATGCAGTACTTGTGTCCTCCTGGCTTTCGTTCGAATAAAATTCTAGAAGCACTCGGTTTGTTTTCCTATAGGTACACCTTCTGGTGTGAACTCTATCTCATGTTGAATAGTAAAACTCCAGTCATCCAGAAATTGTGTGGATCTACGAGACCTACTTGTACTAGGAACATCCCTAGTATTGGTTGCATATGCCAAAGTGCTAGGAACATTCCCACTATCAACTGCCTCATCAGCTATCTGTGGGGTATCCTGCGCCTGACGTCGTCGACGTCTACGCTAAACACCGTCTCCCTTAAGGTACGATGATGAAGCCTCACATCTAGTCATTCCTACAAATCTATTCATCAATTACAAAATGAAATTTATAAACTAGAAATATATTCCTGCACAATATTATGTTTGTCATTAGATTTGTTTCCCTAAGGATGTACTACTCCACGACTGGTTCCAAATCCATTCTAACGAAATCAACCAAATTAATGTCATCAAGTTCGACTCTCACTAGTGCAGAAACGCCTATACTTGTCGCCGCAATAGACCTCGGTCGTATACATAGCCGACGTCTATACCAATAGACGTTGGCTATGTATACGACCGGCGTTTATACCTATAGACGTCGGCTAAGTATACGGCCAACGTCTATTGAGAGATATAGACGTCAGTTGAGGGAAAATGCATGGAGGCCGACATCTATACCCTTACGGTTACCACCCCTAGACGTCAGATATATGGTATAACCGACGTCTATTATCCCATCCCAATAGACGTCGAGGTATAGACGTCGGGTGGACCATATATCCGACGTCTTTGAGCCTTTAGTTAGTTTTTTTCTTTTATTCCGACAAAACTATTCACCCCAACAAAAACCCTGCATAGTCGCAGTGAACGAATCCTAGCCCCCTCCACTGCGACCAAATCCACCGCAACGACCGTTCTCCGACCAAATCCACAACATCGACCTCGACAACCACCGCCTTGACCCCGACCAAACCCTAGCCCCTCCACCGCGAACAATTTCTGACCAAACCCTAGCCCCCTCCACCGCGACAAACCCCCGAGTTCCTCGACCGCAGCCTCTGCGACCTCCACTGCAGCCTCCGCGACCTCCTCAATCTCCATTGTAGACTCCGCGACCTCCTCGACCTCTGCATCCTCTGTCACCGCAACCTCAGCAACAGCCACCGTCACCACAGCCTCCATGACAGTCACCGTCATCGTAGCCACTGCATCCTCCGTTCGATACTCCACCTTGTTCGGTATATGCCTTGTTAGATTTACATGCTTCACCTACCTACTACTCATCTTGTGTGATCTAATTTTTTAGCCTTAAATTTTTTTACGTGTAAAGTAATATCTTGGTAACTTTTTTTTGTTTACTTTGATTAGAAAAATGAAATGATTTTCTCATTGTAATTAACAGTAAACATTAGTTCAAATAGAAAGGTTTTGGAATGTTTGCTGATTGAGATGTTTAGTTAAATAATGATGTTATGTGGGTTGAATTGAAGGCAGACTTCCTGCCTAATAAGAAGAGTTCAACAAAACAGATACCTTTTTAAAATCACTCAAACTAAGAACCATTAATGGATTAGAAAATGTTGTTGAAGTAAATGTTGAAATAATATATTGTACGTTATAAATTAAGAGGTGGAACTGAACCACCCGTGAGTGATTATGATTAATAATAGGAAGAGCCAACTTATTTTGAAACGGTGGTAGTGAATTGTCACGAGCACAAGAAATGGAATTAAATTCATGCTCGTTGTCTATCAAATTTTCGTTGTTTGGGATGCATTATTGAGTAAATTTGAATGTAAATAAAGTAATGTTCTTCATGGATCTCATACATGTGTATTTCAACATGAGTATATTTGTAATGTGAATGTGATGTAGTGGAGAATATTATACATTTTTCTTGTTAATTCCTAGATTTGAAGAATTTTACATACCAAATTTTAAGGGGAGGTTCTGCCAAAATTTCAATAAAATTTTATTCCGAATCGTTATTAATTACATGATATTTTGTGTTCAAAATGTTTTTCCGTCAATCCAAGTAATTGTTTTTAATACTTTCTTTTAATATTTAAAAAGTTTATTACCTTGCTTCTTTGAATTTTCAATACTATTCACATATATTGTCTATAAATATGCTGGAATTATGATAATAAATTATCGATCCTCTTAAGCATCTTGGCCTTTAATAACCTAAAGCAAAAGATTAGACAATATTTGCTAAGTCATTCATCATATAGGACTTTCCATTCATCGTATTTATTTTTTATTTTACGATTTTTGTCTTAAATTGCTGGCGTAAGGTACGTAATCTCTTTCACTCATCATTCATTAGAAATTACACATTAGTTAGTAGGACTTGCATTGGAACAAGAGTGAGGTGAGTGTTTGTTTGGTGTGTTGTTTGTTAAATTAAGGTATGAAAAACACTTAGAAGGCAATCACCTATAGGAGATGAGGTGAGGGATTTCATCACCCTTTCCTTGGCCCAAAACCACTTAATAAAAGCCTTAATAAAATCAATTTAGACGTTGACCCCTAGGATTTCTAGACACATTAAGGAGAGGAAACGTTTAGGACCGTTATGGCCTGAACGTCGTTGCCCATCTAGTCTCCCTAAGATTTTAAGAACCTCTGGGTTCTTGATTTCCTACAGACTAGTGGTCCTCATTGTTTAAGACCATTTCGGACTGAACGTCCTTGACTATCTAGTCTCCCTTAGATTTTAGGAACCTCCGAGTTCTTGATTTCCTACAGACTAGTGTAGTAAGTTATAATACTAGTTTCAGGACGCTCCCCGGTAACGACACCAAAAACTTGATTGAATCAGTTATAATACTCACAACACCGCCTTCTTGTACACCCACGCGTGGAGAATGCTGAAACAATAACCGAAGTGGCATTCTATACTCTTTGTACCCACTCAGAACCCTCCAAGTACACAAGCAAATCTCACTTGGTAGGGGAAAGTACTCTGACTGGACCTTCCTCTGGGTCCTCCAAGAAACAGAGTCGTATGGACTCATCTGAAGATGAACGATACGAAAGCTCGCCTCCTACTTTTTCTCCGACAATCCCTGAATTTATGCCACCTCCTCAACCTCGTCCTATGGGTATAACAAAAGCAAAAAGAAAGGAAATGTGGTAGCAGAGGACCCTGAAGAGGAGGCTACGTACCTGGCTACTCGTTTTGCTTACGTTATTTCAATTTAAGGGTTGTGTGTTCCTATTTTCAATTTAAATGTTGCATTCTAGTCTAATTTTGAAAATAAAGTAATTTTCAGTTAAATAACGTAATCAATCTAACTCAAATTTAATTTCAAAAATATTAACTATCGATTGGAACGCAGAATTGTTTTTAAGTTATTCCAGTTATTTTAAATAAATCTTAAAAAATATCTAACTATTTACAAAATAATACCCCTAAATCATTTAAACTTAATTATATACACAACAACAACAAAACAAAAACAAAATTGAAACAAAAAAAACAGGGACGCTCGGCGTGGTACGTCCCTTCCACGACCTAGTCAGCGACCTGGTCGTTTGAATGAAAAGGTCGCTGACCTGGTCAGCGTCGACCAGGTCGTCGTGCCCCGGTGAGGTTATCCACGACCCCGTTAATGTAGCTCTTATTGGCACACGTCTCTGTTTAGTTGAGAAGTGACAACTCTATACTTCGACTTTGATTGGACCTAACATGTCACATCAACTTACCGAAAACTACTTTGCTTCCGATTTTGTTTACTTTCTACCCAAAAAGTAAGAAAGATCGGCCGCTTGATAGATCAATCCATTTGTTTGCTACTCACGTGCTTCAACCGCTCAGGTTGTGGTTGCATAATTTTGAGATACCTGGTTGAATCCTAGAAGAGCACCCTTAATAGGTGCTCAAATGGGGTCAAGTCGGGTCGGGGACCCGACCTGCGCCCCTTAGCCCGGGGCGCACCCAGGTCGGGGCGCGACCCGGGTTGGCCTAATTTTTTTAGTTTTTTAAGAAATTATTAAAAATCAATTAGTTTATATTTGTTAAATAATATTTTATTGATATTTATATTTTAATATAATTAGAATTAATTTCTGGAAATTAAAATAAATGTAAACAATTAATGAAAATTAGTAAAATTGTTGGGAATTCAAGATCCAAACACACAAAATCACGGATTAAATGAAGAACAATCATCAAACAAGAACATATGAATTTACTTAGGTTCACCCAAAAACACATTAGTAACCCAAAAAATCGGTACTGAATTACAAATAAATCTCAAGCCCCAAAAAAATACATTGTGCTTGACTTAGAAGGGTTGTTGCCCCCATTGCCACCTTCGTCACCTCACCGACGAGGTAGAACGCCGCTCTATAGTCCATATGTCGTATTCGTAATAAAATTATAGGCAATTGTAATAAAATTAATCCATTTCTAATTTATACTTTGAATTGCCGACGAACAGTAGCGATAGATGCGAACTGTTGGGAAAACGCTTAAAAAGGGTGATATCATAATATTCCCATGTGGTCGGATTCACTTCCAAATGAACATCGGTAAAACCTCAGCTGTGGCTCTCTCTAGTTTGAGCAACCAATTCCCTGGTGAGATCCAGGTCACGCCCACCTTGTTCGGGTCGAACCCGCCTGTGGACCCGAATGTTCTGGCAAAGGCCTTCAGACTTGACCAGGATGTGGTGGCTCGCCTTCAGGCTCAGTTCAGGGCTGGTAACTAATGACTCAAGTCACCCGTAAATGTTGATAAATAAGAAGGTCCAAGTTTGTGTGTAATGGGCTTGTGAGTGGTGTGGTTAAGATTTGATAAAAATAAAATTGGATGGATCGAGTTCCCATGAATAACTTGTATGCATGAATGATTTGGCTATTTCAGTATTTTTGATTGAAATGTCTAAATCTTTGTAAGTTAATTTCACGATGGGAATTGGATTGAATATCAGGATGCTATGATAGCAATATATCACTATAGCAGTGACTTAATTGTTGACCGAACTCAACTTAAAATTGGAAAAGGCCACCATCATAATCATTAGATTGTCGTCGCCGAATTTAATATGGGTTAATAGCTAACTCATAACTACACATTATTTTTCGTACAAAAATCATAGTTGTACTTGTTGGGGACAAGCAGAAGAGATTGGAAGATAAACTAGATATTGAAGAGAGAATAATTTTAATTACAAAATGGAAAACTCTTAATATTTATGAATTTATCTAAATATTTTTAGATTTCTTTAGATAATTCTAGGAATTACAAATTACAAAATTTTTAACGGTACTCGGGGATAGAAATTAAGTCGTGGTTTGTAACAGGTTATTCTATAAGAGTAGGCACAAATCAGAAAAATCTATCAGTTTAGTTGTAAGAGATGGTTGAAGTTAGTGGCTGATCGATCATGCACAGTAAGAACCATAGGTTTTGTTTAGTTGTGCTTTGACTAAATGTTCAACATTATGTAACTAATTAATGTTGATGTTAGCATATATAATACGAAGATCAAACCAGTTTTCGAACTGAAAATGTTATGTCCCTAACTCTCCTGAGGGTTGATTAGTGCTAATGGGTGGTTAGAGAGGTGGTTTTGCATGGGGAATAGGAGGCGTGAAAAGTGGCGGCGTGGAGAGTGATGGGTTGGGGTGTGAGGGTGTTGTGGATGAAGTGATGGTGAGGGATGGGTGCTTAGGTTTTAAGCAGAAAACTCTCTCTCTCTCTCCCATTCGTTTCTCTCTCTCTCCCATTTGTTTCTCTCTCTCTCCCATTCGTTTCTCTCTCACTTACTCTCTCTCACTCTCATTCTTTCCTTCCTTTCCGGCGAACCAGAGGTTATGGAGGCGACTCCGGTGTGTGGAGGCAAGCTCGGAATCGCGGAGGCGCGAACGTGAGGCGTGGGTGGGAGGTTGTTGTCGAGCGACGACGTTGCGCGAGCGAGGCTCCGGCGGTTCCGTCGCTTTCGAGAGGTATGTCCGCTTCTTAGTGTGTTTACGTGTTGCTCACACTCGTGTGGGTGAAGTGTTGGTCGGTCGGAGATCTCGCTGGTGATTGGTTTTGGCGTAAATCCTTGGCTGACACAAGATTGCAGACGACCAACGGTCGACCGGTTCCTTCGGGCGGTCGACCGATGTAGTGCTTTTTCCCGACTTTAACCAACATCGGTCGCACGATTCCTTGTGGCGGTCGACCGGTAGTGCATTGTGCTGGTGGGTCGAGGTTGTCTGTTGGATTTCGGTCGACCGATTCCATCTCTTTGTTCTACCAAAACTTAAGTGTACTCGATTATTATGCATGATTGTTCGACCGTTGTTTATATGTGTTCGACCGTTATATGACTTAGAATTGCTAGGATGCCCTGGTATTTTTCGGTCGACCGAGACCCCTGAGTCGGTCGACCAGTAGTAGTGATTGATGTTGACCAGACTCCGGATTTTGACAACGTTTCGGTCGACCGGTTTTAGACCCTTGTTCGACCGTTGGGACTTAGGTTTTGCGCAGAGAGTTCGACCGTTGCAGATTTTCGGTCGACCGAACCTTATGGGGACGGTCGACCGGATTGCCTCTTTCGATCTACCGTTTGTGCACATAACTGGATTCCCGATCCTTTTAGGATGCCAACTCTGTCCACGGACACCCGTGTCGTCGCCTTGTGCGTGAGCCGGGAGGTGACGGTGGGCGTGTTACGCGTGCCTACCCAGGGACCGTCGTGTGGAAGAGTGTGGGTGTTCGGGACGTGTTACCTCTGTATATGGATCGTGACTTGATGTGATGGATTGATGGACTCCTTATAGAGTAGCAGACCTGAGGGATCACGGATCCCAATGTATGATGTGCGGCTCGTGAAGCCTGATGACCCGACGGACTTCGGTCCGGACCCGTCCGATGATGTGTCAGACGTATGTTGGACCACAGATGTTGTACCGGTGATTCCGCCGATGTTGTTCCGGCAATGATGGGCCGATATTGTTCCAGCTATGTTTTCCTCAGTTGTGCACCTACTGAGATGATGATTGATGGACCAACCGAGCGACGACTCCATTGGGGTGGTTTCGGCCACGAAGTTACAGATCTGTTTCTTATGGCGCGGACTTGGCGGATGCTCCTTGCCGAACCTCATGATTAGTATAACCGCGTGTGGGGAGTGTCACGTCTTGTTCCGCTAGACTGTATGTGCCTACGGTAGGTCTCCTTGGGAGACCCGACGATGATTGTTGGACTGATGTCCCGTTTTACCCTACGGGGGACCGTTTTCCTTACTGTTGATGACATGACATGCTACTAGTATGATAGGTTCATTTGTACTACTGCATGCATATAAGTGAGCTTGGCATACGGGGTCTCCTTATGGAAACTCATGCGTTGTTGTTGCATGTTTTATTTCAGGACCGCAGTAGGTCTAGTTGGGTGGTGATCAGCGGGCACACGCATTTTAGGATCGGATCCTCTCGTTCGGACTACTGAGATCGACATGATTACTTGTATCTCCTTTTGTTATATCTGATGTAATCATATAGCTTTTTGACAAACTCTGATGTAATATGGTGCACTGCTTGAATGTTTTTATGAGAAGTAACAGTCTCGTATTTTGATTATTGATCTCTGATTTCTTGATGATAAATTTTAAATTTTTCGTTGTTTCGGGATGTTACATAAAATATCAAACCTTTCATTTAATAAACTAAACGAGGTTAGGCCAGAATGACCCGGTCAAACAATGATTGCACTAATTTTTTAGGTCAATAAAATATTATAATTGTACACACGTAGCATTAAAGAGAGAGACGCACACATTCAACTTCAAATTGACTATCTAACTACAAATTTCGTAAACATGTGACTTATAATTATTGGATCATATTGGATTAGTTGACAACAATCGTAAATACACTCACACTTGTAACAAAGCATACTTGTATCCATTCTTCTATTTTGTATTTTTATTTTGTAATACTTTAATCGGATGCTATGGCTGCCTATGATCGATGATTAATTTTAATCAGCTCATTACCTAACACCATGTTAATAATTCGTCGGCACATAAAAAACCTATCTAGGATAGTGCCATGCTATTGGCATCTTAAGTAGGAGATTCGAATATTTTATCCGCTTGCTTGAAGGGAAAAATGGTTATACTGGTAAGGCAAACATGTCTTCGTTAATTAGCAAGGGCACCTTAACATGGGGGAAAAATTGTACGTATGATATGATAGTGGATGGAAGTGCGGATGGAGTGAGACCGATATTTTTCCTTTGAAAATACGAGTTGAATACTTTAATTTACTAGTTAAAGTTCAAAGTTGCATGGTATATGTTAACGAGCATGACAAAATTATCTTAAATTAAACGATAATTTACCAATTAATTTCACTTTTACTCTTCTGACATATTCGGACAATTATGTTTACATTTACTAAATTAATATGATTTTAAACTTAAAGTACTTGTCAAGTGGACATCATATGTTTTTCCGTATGTTTACGAGAAACTCCTCTTCTTTAAGTGTAAAGGGCGCTCGAAACTCAAATGTCTGCTTTCTCACAAGTATCTCCTCTCTAGTCGATCCAGAACTACACAAGCACAAAAACATATTAGAGGCCTGGACCAATGCCTCATCTTTTCTATATATATATATTACTCACATAAAATTACAATGCTCATGAGTAGGATTTCTCCTAGGTTTTAGTATCTCAATATTTTACCTCAAAGCCCCTTTACATAGACCATCTACCCTATAACTTATCGGTGCTAGCTCATTCAACCACCTTGAATACCTGGATAATATCCTCAGATCCTTGCTGGTGCCTCTTGCTCCAGCCTGCTTGTTGCCTCATTTGCTCGAGGGACAACCACAAGTGGCCATATGAAGTGTGTGTTGCACATGCACCAAACTGAGCTTCTTTATTTACTTGCCCACGTTCCCAATATTTGAATATTTGAGATGCCTTGCATTTGCTCAACAAATCCAGAACTTGGAAGTGGTCCTAACCTTTCCTAATTACAAATGTGCGTTGACAGTTGTTGGTAAAGTTCGAATGCTTGCCTCCTTTGCTCAACCTTCCTTTGGTGCCTGAGGGTACGTACATGTATCGTAAGAGTCCACCCTTGCAAGATAGCGTTTACACAATTTTGACACATAACGTTGGTTGTCCCTAACTCAACATGGAAGTGTTTCGGGGTTAACAACAAGTGATCTTGGCATATATTGGTATGCCTCAGATTCGTGCACTATATGACTTGTCACCAATCGCGACTAGTTAGTGCCTCGCCTAGCCATCTTTGCACTGGTTTCGCGTTGTGCTTTGCTTGGACCTTGCTAGCGCCAATTGGGGCTCACGTCCCCAACCCATGGTTAAGTTCATGAGCCCAAATAGGGGTGTAACTTGGGCGGGTATTATCCGTTTACCCGCCCCAATTTAATAAGCGGGTACGGGTATGGATAACTGGGGTGGGTAAAAAATTATACATATTTACCCATACCCACTTTATTCGTTTAATAAATAGGGGGGTACGGGTATACCTCTACCCACACCCGTTTACCCATATACTCGTTTATTTAATTAGTATATTGTATACGAATTAAACTCATTTACTACTCATATGGATTTACTAATAGTCTAATATGGAACCTCCACATACCATGTACTCCATTTTTTATTTACTTGGCCAACTTGAGACTCCAACAGTCCAACCATACGTGGCCCAACTTGAGACTCCAACTTTACAGCAAGGCGCAAGTGCAAGTCTCTCCCTGACCCTAACTCCCAAACGTGAAAGTGAAACAACCGCAAATCCCTCTCTCCCAACCAGCCGGAAGCCATCCTCTCTCCGCCACTCCCAAGTCTCATCTTCCACAAAACATTCTCCGTGCCATCCTCTCTCCGCTGCTCACCTCCTCCATCTCTGTTAGGCGTCGTTGCTTTCTCTCTCCGCTCTAGGTAATGTCTCAATCCACCCAATGTAATGATAATGTCACACAAAACATTGAAGAACCACAACTAAACAAAAGGACCAGACGTCGCACATATGATATTTGGGAATATTTTTCTAACTATAACTTGAATGGTCAACCAAGGGCTAAAAATAATCACTGTAAAAGCACGTTTACTGCAAGAAATTCAGATGGAACAAAGAGTTTGTGGACTCATATTAGAAAATAACACCCTAGCAAAGTTCGTCTAAGCATTGGGCAAATGGTTTTGAATGTTGGTGAAAAGAAGATAGATGGCAGTGTTGATGTTAAAAATCATGTTTTCGATTAGCAGATTAGTAGGCGTGATCTTGCTCAGATGATCTTCTTGCAGTAATACCCATTCTCCATTGTTGAGCACCTTGCATTTTGGAAATTTGTTAGGGGTCTTTGTCCGAAATTTAAGATGGTTTCTCGCACCACAATAGAGAAAGATTGTGTGCAAATTTATCTAGAAGAGAAAGAAAAGTTGTATGAGCATTTAAAGAAGTTTTACTCTCGTATCAGTCTTACTAGTGATATGTGGACATCTGGGCAAAACAAAGGTTATATGTGCTTTACTGGGCATTTTATTGATGATGGTTGGACCTTGCAAAAAAGAGTTCTGAATTTTGTTCATGTTAAAGGTGAACATACAGCAGTTGCTCTTTCTAAGGTTATTCTGGATAGGTTGTATAAGTGGAACATTGATGGCAAACTCATGTGCATGATCCTAGATAATTGGAACACTAATGATACCATGGTGAGAGAAGTTCTTCCAAAGTTGACTTCCAAGGGTGACTTGTTACGAAATGGGATTTTGTTCCATGTCAGGTGTTCAGCTCATATTATAAATTTGGTAGTCCAAGATGGCATTGAAACCATAAAACATGTGATAGTGAAAGTTCGTGATAGTGTTAAGTACGTGAAATCTTCCACATTAAGAGGAGAAACCTTTGTTGAACCTACAAGTCAAGTTAATTGTCCGAATAAGTCACTTGTGATGGATGTACCAACAAGATGGAACTCTACTTTTCTTATGCTTCATATTACTTTGGAGTTTAGAAAGGCTTTTGGTCCTTTGGCTTGTTTGGACAGATCTTACACTCGTGAGTCTACTGAGGAGGAGTGGGAAAATGCCAAAATTGTATGTGAGAGTTTGCGTATCTTTTATAATGTCACAAAGGATTTTTCTGTTACTGCATTTCCTTCTGCAAACCTTTTTTTCTCCAAAGTTTGTGCTATGAAGATTAGATTGGTAAAAATGTGTATCAGTAGTCTTCCTTTGGTTTCTGAAATGGGGAAAATAATGTCAGAAAAATTTGACAAATATTGGGATAACGCAAGCTTGATTTTTTCTATTGCCCCTATTTTGGATCCTCGCAACAAGCTAGAGACAGATGAGTTCTTCATGAAACAGATTTATGATGTAGACAAGTGTACAGAGAAAATACGACTATATCAAAAGCAATGTGATGGACATCTATTCTAAGTATTGTTTCAAGTATGGGGATAGTAGTGTGTATGTTGGTGGTGGTGAAAATGGAACGAGCACTTTAGATGATGAAATTAGACATGGTGGAAGGAGTAGTGTAGATGATGACATGGAAGATGAGTTGAAACAACATCTTGCTTGTAAATATGTTGCTACACCGCTGAAATCAGATTTGGAATTGTATTTGGAGGAAAGTGTGCATCCCGGAGTTGGCAAATTTGACATCCTAGTATGGTGGAGCATGAATGCTGCTAAGTATCCTTTAGTTGGTCGTATGGGTCGTGATTTTTTGGCTATTCCAGTATGTACAGTTGCATTAGAATCAACTTTTAGCACCAGCGGTCGTGTACTTGATCCATCAAGATGCTCAATGCATCCGCGTACTGTTGAAGCTCTTATATGCTCGCAAGATTGGATAAGAAGGGAGTTTAATGGTAATATAAATTTAGAACTTACTTTTTCTTTAGTCAACTATGTACATGTCAACTAACATATATTTTAATTTTCTTTTATTATTTGTAGGCACACAACTTAGTGGTGCAAGTTTGGGCACCATTGGTGATAAAGATGATGGAGAACTTGAAGAATTAGATGATGACGAAATTCATCTGGAAATCCCTTGATTTATTAGTCAAAGAATTACAAACTTGTATTTTTAGTTGACAATATGTTTAGTAGTAGACTTTTAACTATTTTTTTGTATCTTGCAACTCCATGTGATTTATGAATTATGATCATAGTTATATCTTTTATTTGTAGCATATTTGAAATGATAAATTGTGTCAGTTTTTTTAAAGAAAATTAGAACGTGTGGCAGTTTATTAAACGAGTATGGAACGGGGTACAAGTACAATAATAGTTAAATGGATATATACACGTACCCGTTTACTTAGATGGGTATGAGTACGGATATGACCATACCCACCCCGTTTACACCCCTAAGCCCAATTGAGGTCATCGGGAATTTAAGGCTTTGGAGGCGTAACAATAACAATGGCTGAAGAAGTCAGTTTTTCAAAACTACCATCGTTTTGAATTGTTCATTTCTAGACAGTTTAGACTATTAAGACCGTCCAGTGAGATGATGGAGGTGAATTTACCGATTTTATGTCTGTCATCACCTATAATCTCAAGGGGTTCATATTCAATATTATCATCCTCATACTCTAGCACACATGGTTTACCTCGGAATAGGCACAGGATAATTGCGCAGAGATTCGCCTCATATTGGTTAATTTGGAGTAATCCTTCTAATAATTTTCGGGTTCAAACTTTTGCTACTGTTGTTTTCCTTTCTAACAAAGTTTCGGCCGAAGAGGGTCTTATTCCTAATGAGTGCTTGTATATATTATCAAAAAATTGATTACTCTCTTGCTTAATGACTTTTAGGTGCATGAATACATTTTCAGTACCTTAGCCAATGTAAATATGTGATATTGTTCTCTATTATGTGGTGCTTGTTTTAGCTTGGAGTTTCAACTTTCGTACTCTTGAATAACATATGTTAATATTTGCTTGGGTACATTTCCTAAATGAGTTCCTTAGTACACCCAAGGTTTTGTTGGTCCCTTTCTGGTCAGCTTATTCTGAGTTTCTTTTGTGCTTTCTTAGACATGTAACAAGTGCAAATCTCCAACATCATTCTTTCCCTATAAAGTTTATCTTGTTGGTTATTATATGTCTCAATGACATGTGTTTGGTAGAACTTGGAGGTGTCACATTCCTAAGAGAAGTCTAATGGTATTATTGCTAATTTGAAGGTATAAGAGCAATTTTGGGTTGAAGATTTTGCTACTGTTGTTTTCCTTCCCAACAAAGTTCAGCCCGAGATGGTCTTATTCCTACTAGTGTCTGTACTCTCAAAACCTGATTACTCTTGCTTTAGGACTTTTGGAGTAGGCATTTTCATTTTGTAAAGGATCTTGATGTACACAAATTCAGTAGCCCTACTATATATTCTCTCTTATGTCGTGCTTGTTATAGTCTGGTATTTCAACTTGTGTACTCTCAAGAAAATCTGGTATTAAAGCTTTGCATCTAAGTAGTTTGTATTTGATCAGATAAACTTCCCAATACTTTACCTTAGTACACTTACGATTTTGTTGGTCTTTTTCCGATCGACATGTTTGTTGTGAGTTTCTTTTGGGTTTCCTTCTATAATGGTAACAAGTGCAAATCTCCAATATCATTCTTTTCCTACCAAGTTTTACCTTGTTAGTTGATATTAGCAGGGGTGGACCTAGGCGTGGGCACGCGTAGGCAAGTGCCCACGCCAGAAATTTGAAGTTAATGTAAGATCTTAATCAAAATTAATGTGTGCCCACGCTTCCAATTAGGCCCATTATGCATTGTGAGTGTGTGATCAACTCACAATAGAGTGGAGATCTACAAACTTATAAAGACCATCCAACCATTAATGATTTCCGATGTGGGACTATTCTAAAATTGTTGTAGACTTAAACAAATTAAAATTAAATTACATGTATGATGTATCTTTAATCCCTAAAATTATTTTTTTCTCCAAAATCCCTCACAAACCCTTCCCCAAAATCCCTCCACCTTCCCAACCAAGACTCCACGTCTCCACCACCAAAATCCCTCCCCTTCTCAATCCAGTGATTCCTTCCCTCCAGGCTCCACTACTCCGCACTTCTCCACCTTCTCCGCATTTCTCCGTCTCCTCGACTCCACGACTCCACGACGCCGCCTCTCCACGCGGACTACGCCCCCATCTCTCAACGCCCCTGTCCGCGCCTCCACCTCTCCACGCCTCCGCCTCCGCCTCTCCGAGTTCTTCGATCAGGTACTGCCGTACTTCGATCAGGTACTTCCAAGATGGGATTTTGGTGCTACTTTTTGTCCTAACTCCTAATGACTGGCGGGTAGGGTTCGTTAGGGTTTGAAATGGGTAGGAGTTGGATTCAGGGATTGGTGGGAGAATTCCGGGAAAGATGGGATCTTTTGGGGTTTTGGTGGTGGTGGTGGAGGAGTGGGGATGGCTTGGAGATTACGAATTTTGAAATATTACATCTTTTGCTTTTCACATCTGTGGGTCAATCGGAGTCTGGAGATAACCTCAATGGCTCAATGCTGATATGATGTCTTCTGCTTAACTATTTTTTTAGAATTTGATTGTTTTTGGTTTGGATAGTATAATGATTTGGCTTGTGTTTTAATTTTTGATTGTTTGTAATGAAGCAGCAGAACAAGAATCCAATTCATATTATCAAAGTTCTGCCGATAAGAAAATCCCTTAAGTTCTATTTCATTGAACTATTCTTTTATAGATAATACTGAAATATGATGATCATTCATTTACATCGTAATGCCAAATCCTTTGTTATTCAACAAAAAAGACATGTATCAAACCCTTACTAAAGAATGTGGGCCCAGTTTAGTTTTATCTCCCCCTTCCAGATAAAAAAGCAATTGATTTGGTTGCAGAAAGTATCATTCCCTTGTGTAGGAAAATGTGATTCTTTCAATTTATGAACTGTCTTTTTTTATTGGATGAGCAATCGTATCTAAACCAAAGGTAAAAAGTTGAACACTTGAACCTGTTGTAACTGATTAATTTTCGATTACGAATTTTGATTGAAGAATAAAATAGCTCCTCTTATTTAGTGTTTGCTTGTGAAAAATTTGATCATTGTGTTGTTTTAGAGTATGGAGTCTGATCACAACTCTATTCAATTTTTGTTTTTCAGTCAGGAATGGATAAGTTTTTGATTAAAAACCCCAAAGAAACACAACCACCGGAAAAACGAAGTCGAGTTGAAATAAATTTAGCTGAATTAGTATCAGATCCAGGAGAAAGAAAACAAATTTCTGAATTTCATCCTACTATGCATAATGAAATTCGTAGAGAATATTACTTAAGAGGACCTTACCGCCCTTCTGATCCTAAGTATGAGTTCCCACAAACCAAGATTGGTGCCAAAATGCGACGGTTCAACACCGAATGGTTCAGTGAATTCAATGATTGGTTAGAATATAGTGTCACAAAAGATGCTGCTTTCTGTCTTTATTGTTATTTGTTCAGCTCTTCTGGGACAGAGAAAACATTTGTTTCGATAGGATTTAGAAATTGGAAAGATAAGAAACGTCTAAATTCCCATGTTAGAGCAAACTACCCAGTTCTGCACAAAACATGATATTATGGTTCCTATAATGTCTGAATTTTATCGTTCTCGAGGGCGTTCTCGTAGAAGAGTAGAGAAATTTTCTAATGTGCATCATTATCGTGTTGAAATATTCCACACAGTAATTGATATGCAACTTCAGGAGTTGAACAACCGTTTCAAAGAGGGGAGCACAGAGTTATTGATGTGTGTATCGTGTTTAAGTCCTACAAATACTTTCTCTCAGTTTGATAAGACAAGATTGCTTCAAATGGCCAAATTTTATCCCAAAGAATTTTCTGATTTTGATCTCATTGTTCTTGAGAGTCAATTGGAGACTTATGTTCGTGATGTCAGATCCAATCCAGAATTTGGAGATTTGAAAAGTTTAACAGAACTCGCAGAGAAGATGGTTCAAAAGAAGAAAAATTTAACTTTTCCGTTGGTTTTCTTGTTGATTACCTTGACATTGGTCTTGCCAGTTGCAACTGCAACAGTTGAGAGAGTATTTTCGGCCATGAATGTCGTGAAAAACAGATTGCGGAACCAGATGGGAGACGAATGGGTTAATGATGCTCTCGTTACGTACATCGAACGAGAGATTTTCGATACGATTAGTGATGAAGTTATAATGAAAAAATTTAAAGCATGAAACCTCGTAGGATTACCTTGTAACAAACATGTTTGAATTTAATATAAAAACTTTGTTAATTATTATTATTTGGTTGATATATTTTTAAAGTGTGCCCACCCCTAAATATCGTCCTGGGTCCGCCCCTGGATATTAGATATATATCTCGATAAAGTGTGTTTGAAGAAATTGGAGGTGCATGTAAAATTTTCACTGACTACTTCGAAGGTATAATTAAGCACAACTCTGGACTCCGGTCGATATATATATATATATATATATATATATATATATATATATATATATATATATAATACAGTGCCAGTGGTTGCCATTGGGAAACAGGTGCCTCAACTAACTTCGAGCCACATCTAATTCGCAGTTCCATCATCATTTCTCATACAAGAAAAGAGAGTCGGTGCAACTTATTTATATTCAAACTAGAGTTTGTTTCACATATGCACCTCAGATGAGTTTGTTCTTTCCAATAAATAGACCCTTCCACATTCATGCCTTCATCAAACTATAATCATATTTCTTTCCTCTATTAAACTTCCTTTGCATCATCAAAATAATCATGTCAAGGAATAGTGCACTAGTAATTGTGATCTTGGCTTTGGCTTGTGCCAATGCAAATTCCTATGATCCAAGGCCACTGCAGGACTTTTTTATGCAGACATGAACTCACCATGTTTGTGTACATACTCACCAATTATTTTGGGAATCATTTAATTAATTATTGCTTCAATTATAAGAAGCATCGCATTTACTGCTTTGACTATATTATACACATAAGAGACTAATTCAGCCATATTTGTGTTACACCACAATTTAACACACTAAATGAGTCTTTTTTGAAGAAGTTTGCGAAACTTTTTATTTATGGAACGTGTAATATTTTTTTATTGAATCACAACATGTAACTCACAATATTGGGTTCAATCTCTAGTTTACCATAATTTGAAATTAGTGATTTACGAATTAAGCTAGGGTTTTTGCTACAGTACATAATGCAGGTGTCCAAATTAGCAATATGCACCCATTTTTTCGGTATTACCGCATATACTCCTAGAAGTCAATCATATTTGCGCAAATGCACTCAGGCCATTTGTGGGCCTCACACCAGAGAGACGACGTGAATGAGCCGTTAACGGCCATCCAAATCAGTTCGTGATCCGTCTATTGGGGCGTGTGATTTGGGAGTCGATCCAGAGTGATTCCAGCACGGCAATAATTTAGTCATGGTCTTAGATTAGTAAAATTTGTTTTGCTACAGTCAATCCCAAATCACACGTCCCAATAGACGGATCACGAACTGATTTGGACGGCCGTTAACGGCTCATTCACGTTGTCTCTCTGGTGTGGGGCTCACAAACGACCCGGGTGCATTTGCGCAAATAGGACTGACTTCTAGGTGTATATGTGGCAATACTGAAAAAGCATGTGCATATTGCCAATTTGGACACATGCGGGGTGTATTGTAGCAAAAAACTCATTAAACTAATCTTGGTTGGTTGCTTCTATTTTTCTCAGTTACCGTTAACAAATTTGTCTGCAAGAACGCAAACAAGGTAACTGCTGACGAATTCATGTTTTCGAGCATCGAAACACCATCAAACACAATTAACCGACTCGGTTTCAACGTGACCAACGTTAATGTGCTCAACTTCCCAAGCATGAACACACAAGGCATCTCCCTGACTCACATCGTTTACGCACTAAATGGGCTCAACTCGCCCCACATCCACCCACGAGCCACTGAGGTCCTAACCCTGCTCGAGGGCGAGTTGTATGCTGGGTTTGTGACCGCGCCACCTCCTGCTGGAAGTATTTTCGCTAAAATGCTTAAAAATGGTGATATCATAATTTTCCCATTTGGTCAGATTCACTTCCAAATGAACATCGGTAAAACCCTAGCCTTGGTTCTCTCTAGTTTGAGCAGCTAATTCCTTGGTGTGATCCAGGTCGCGCCGACCTTGTTCGGGTCGAACCCACCTGTGGACCCTAATGTTCTGGCAAAGGCCTTCAGACTTGACCAGGATGTGGTGGCCCGCCTTCAGGCTCAGTTCAGGGCTGGTAACTAATGACTCAAGTCACCAGTAAATGTTGATCAATAAGAAGGTCCAAGTTGGGTGTAATGAGCTTGTGACCGGTGATTGATCGTTTTATATCTAACCGCAAGTGCACGGCCGCGTTGAAGCGGTGGCAAATATGGGTCGTCCACTGGGAGGTGTGTCGACACTTGGTTTGTGCGAAGGCGAGAGGTAAAGAAAGGGAAGAAAGGTTGGTTTGATTACACTAAACCACACTAAGATGCAAATGGAAATGGAAAAGAAGCAAGAAAAACTAAACCCCAAAGGGGGTAGAGAAATAATGTGAGCATAAAGAAGTGTGTGTGTGTTCATTAAGCTCCTCACAACATGTAGTGCATGAAATCATAAAACTACATCCAACTTTGCCTCTACATGAATTAAGATAAGACTACATCATTAAAACATACAAGACAATAATTGGAATGAAGCTACATGAACTCAAGTATAAAGACTATACCCTACTATGCCTCCACATGAATTAAGATTTCACTACATCATTAAAACATACAAGACTTTAGCTAAGGTAAAGACAACAAGAGCACATACACTACAAATTGTGTTTCCAATATTAACTTCATCCATATCCTAACCTTATCATTCCCCATAAAATAGGTCCACTGATCAAAGCATAAGCTAAGCTTCATTCAAGAGCATTAGCATATCAAAGATAAGAGTGAAAACCCATTAGATGGTTATGGAAATCATATAAAGCTCAAGGGATAAAGATAACACACACTTAATACACTACATGATTATATCACATATTTCTCCACCCCCCAAATGGGGATGGAACTACTCACTACTCATTACACTAACTATATTAGCAAAAGAAAGCATAATACTGAAATGAAAGTTAACTAAGAAGGCAAGAAGCATTAAAGAAACATAAAAAGAAAGGAAAGACTAAACAAACATGCACAAATTAAAAGACAAGATTAAAAGAAACTAGAAGAATTATTTTATTAACAAATGACTCACATTGAAGGTAGCATTCTTCTCCACCTTGAGTTTTTGCTTCAAGGCTCACTCCTTAGTAGAGAGAATGCCACCAAGCAATGGGTAATTTCAATGGAAGGTGAAGAGTTCTATTTATAAGCATGGAAAAAGTTAATCCGGGACAATCCCCCGATGTGGGACTAAACCAATACCAAAAATAGCCTAAACGAACATTAATACAAGTCCAGGAGAAGTTGGGGCGGATCTGGCATGATCCAGACCGCCAATTGGCGGCCTATAAAGCCCAGATCCGTCTGGGTCTTCTGGTGGGCTTTCCTTGAAGTGTGTCTTGGACTTGGATGCATCTACTCGGTTGTTGGAGCTCCGACCCGAATCGAATTGCCAAAATACTCCCCATGATGGTGTGGAGTTTCATGTTTTGCTCTTAGGTCCTTCGGTCTTACGATCAAGTCCTTCTCCATTGCATCTCAGTCCCTAGGTCTCACAATTAAGTCATTTTTTCCTGCTTTTGGGTCCTTTCATGGCTCTTCTCTTCAAACCTCTTTATTTCTGAAAACTAAACATAAAACTCGTCACGTAGCATTGCTTAGGTGTAATATAATGGATATAAGATACAAATATGAGCATGAAATGATGTCAATCAACCGGCGTTGTTAAGGTTTGATAAAAATAAAATTGGATGGTTTGAGTTCCCATGAATAACTTATATGCATGAATGATTTGGCTCTTTCTATTTCAGTGTTTTGATTGAAATGTCTACATCTTTGTAAGCTAATTTGAATCTGCATCTACAATTAAGTACTTAGAACCCCTGACGGGTGACTTGTTTACTACCCGGTTCGCTGATTGTATATGTGATGAGACACATTTCTCGACATTAGGGGGAGAGAGCGAAAAGCTCAAAGAAGGCCGAGAAAATTCCTGGAAGGAAAACCAAATGAATTATTTGGATATTCGTACAAGTATGGCTGAACTAGAAGTTCAGAAGATAATTAACTTGCAAAATTTAGCTAGTAAACTGCCGAATACATTTACTGATCATAAAGGAGTGAAAAAGTCTCATATTCCTGCAGAAAATGCACCACCTAGAGTGGAGATCCCCATAGAATAAAATATGTTAGAGCCTAGTCAATGCTGGAAGTGTGGACGACCCACAGGGGCTAAAGACATTAATCCGCGGAAAAGAATAACTCAATCACTCATTGCTCCTCTTGAAGAGATTAATCCTGAAGAAAGCAATCTCGGTGATACGAATACAGTTGCTCAACACCAAAATCCTGGGAATACGGAATGACCAAATCCTCTTGTCTTGGGAAATGACGAGGATTTGGTTGATGTTGACGTAGAAGTCGCAATCAACTATGTTAATTCGGGAGAGAAATATAATAGAATAGCAATTGTCGTCGACGACTCATTTGCCTTCTCAGTAGCTCTTGTTGTCTCAAGAGATAATCTGGATCTAGAACCTAAGACCATTCATGAAAGCCAGAAGCGTTTAGATTGGAATAAATGGAAAGAGGCAACAAAGGCTGAACTAAACTCATTTAATAAAGATGGTGTTTTTGGACCTGTAGTCCAAACACCTAAAGATGTAATCCTTGTAGGATACAAATGGGTGTTTGTAAGAAAACACAATGAGCTTAAGTAGGTGGTATGTTATAAAGCGAGATTAGTTGCCCAAGGGTTTTTGCAGAGACCCGGCATCGATTATGATGCTACATTTTCTCCTGTAGTGGATAGTATTATGTTACATTACTTAATCACTATGACAATGAATATGAATCTAGATATACATTTGATGGATGTCGTGACTGCATATTGATTGACATCATTTCATGCATATCTTTGTGTCTTATATCCATTATCTTTCACCCAAACAATGCTATCTAACGAGTTTAATGTTTAGTTTTCAGGAATAAGTAGGTTTGAGAAGGAGAGACTATAAATGGACCTAATCGCAGGCAAAACGACTGAGTTGAGAGACTCGAGGACTAAGATGCAAGATCGAAGGACCGGAATGTAAGATCGAGGGACCAATGAGCAAACAAGAATACTTCACACCATCATGGGGAGTATTTTGGCAATTCGATTCGGGTCGGAGCTCCAACAAGCAAAGTAGATGCATCAAAGACAAACAAAGCCTTCCAGAAAATCCCACAAGAAAATCCAGAGCGATACGAACACTGTAGACCGCCAATTGGCGGTCCAAGACTACTAATTGGTGGTCACTTTTGGTCCGGATCCGCTAAGATTCATGTGGGGCGTGTATTAGTGTGTATTTAGTTTATTTCTAGTATTTGTTTAGTCCCATACCGGGAGATTGTCCCGGATTACCTTTTTCTATGGCTATAAATAGAACTCCTCCTTTTGTAATTACCCATTTCTCGGTGGCATTCTCTCTACTTTGAGTAAGCCTTGAAGCAAAACTCAAGGTGGAGAAGAGTGCTACATTCAATGTGAGTCATTTTTAATAAAATAATTGTTCTTAGTTTCTTTTAATATTGTCTTTTAATTTTTGCATGCTTCTTTAGTTTTACCTTCCTTTCCTTTTAGCTTCTTTAATATTTTTTTGCTTGCTTAGGTTAATTTCATTTCAGTACAATGTTTCATTTTGTTAATGTGTGGACTGATTACCTATATAGAGTCGGCCCTGATGCACGAAACCTGAGCCTGGGAGAATGAAAGTCGAACTAATAAAAAGAAAAAGAAGAAAAAATGAGAAAAAAAACAAAAAGAAAAAAATGGTAATGCAAATAAGAACCTTAATGAACATTACACTTTGTATCACTTGAGGATGTTGAGGTTGTCCATGTCTTTCACTTAATTCCTTATTTAACTTGCACGAATGGTTCATTAGGCTAGGTGTGGACTGATTACCTATATAGAGTCGGCCCGTAGGATTATCACGTCCAATGATCGACAAAATTTATCCAACGAGTCGAGTGTCTAGATTGAATAATGCATCTTGTTCGGATTTTGTGGGTATATCCGCTGAAAACCCTCAGGAGACAACAGTTCTCCTCCTTGGCAACAATGAGGTTTAACGGCTTGTTGCACGTGCTAAGTGCAACCGTGATTCCTACGAAAGTGAGTTAGGATTTCTTGTTTCTCGTTTGTTTTTCTCTTTCTTTGTTTTGCTCGGGACTAGCAAAACTTAGGTGTGGGAGTATTTGATTGATATCATTTTATGCTTATATTTGTATCTTATATCCATTATCTTACACCTAAGCAATGCTACGTGACGAGTTTTATGTTTGAATTTCAGAAATAAAGAGGTTTGAAGAGAAGAGCCATGAACGGACCCAAAAGCAGGAAAAAGAACTTAATTGTGAGACCTGGGGACTGAGATGCAAGCGAGAAGGACCTGAACGTAAGACCGAAGGACCAATGAGCAAACAAGAATACTTGACACCATCATGGGGAGTATTTTAGCAATTCGATTCGGATCGGAGCTCCAACAAGCGAAGTAGATGCATCAAAGACAAACAAAGTCTTCCAGAAAATCCCACAAGAAAATACAGAGCGATACGAACACTGTAGACCGCCAATTGGCGGTCCAAGACTGCTAATTGGTGGTCACTTTTGGTCCGGATCCACTAAGATTCATGTGGGACGTGTATTAGTGTGTATTTAGTCTATTTCTGGTATTTGTTTAGTCCCATACCGAGGGATTGTCCCGGATTACATTTTTCTATGGCTATAAATAGAACTCCTCCTCCTTTTGTAATCACCCATTACTCGGTGGCATTCTCTCTACTTGGAGTAAACCTTGAAGCAAAACTCAAGGTGGAGAAGAATGCTACCTTCAATTGTTTTTTTGCTTGCTTAGGTTAATTTCATTTTAGTACAATGTTTCATTTTGTTAATGTAGTTAGTGTAATGATTAGTGAGTAGTTCTATCCCCATTTGGGGGGTGGGGAAATATGTGATGTGGTTATGTGATGTATTAGGTGTCTGTTATCTTAATCCTTTGAACCTTATATGATTTCCATAACCATCAAATGGGATTTCACTCTTGTCTTTGATATGCTAATGCTCTTGAATGAAGCTTAGCATATGCTTAGACTAGTGAACCTATTTTATGGGGAATGATGAAGTAAGGATAAGGATGGAATTAATATAGGAAACATGACTTGTAGTGTATGTGCTCTTGTTGCATTTACCTTGGTTAATGCCTTGTATGTTTTAATGATATTGGGTTATCTTATTTCATGTGGAGGCATAGTAGGGTCTAGTCTTTATACATGAGTTCATTTAGCTTCATTCCAATTATTGTCTTGTATGTTTTAATGATATGATCTTATCTTATTTCATGTGGAGGTAAAGTTGGATTTAGTTTTATGATTTTCATACACTACATGTTGTGATGAGCTTAATTGAACACACACACATACACAAATCTTTGTATTCACACTCTTTTCTCTACCCTCTTTGGGGTTTAGTTTTATTGCTTATCTTCTATTTCCTTTTGCATTTTAGTGTAGTTCAGTGTAATCAACATTTCTCTCCTTTCTTTCCCACTCGCCTTCGAACAAACCAAAAGTCGACACACCTCCCTGTGGATCGACCTGTATTTGCCACCGCTTCAACGTGATTGTGCACTTGCGGTTAATATAAAACATATCAATCACATATTTGTATGGGTCACTTGACATAGACATCTATATGAAAGTCCCTAAAGAATTTTTGATTCCCCAAGTGGAAGAGAATGAAAATCGCAACATGTTCAGTATTAAGCTACAAAGATCGTTGTATGGTCTTAAGCAATCTGGTCGTATGTGGTATAATTGATTGCAAGATGTCATGAAGCATGGGTATGTGAACAATAAAGTTTTTCCTTATGTGTTCATTAAGAAGTCGTTGAACGGCTTCGTGATTATATCAATTTACGTGGATGATCTGAATATAATCAAATCTAAGAAAAAGTTATAAGAAGTGAGTAAAGACCCATTTAGACCTAAAGAGATTGATGAGGAAGGATTGAGACCTGAAGTTCCATACCTTAGCGTCATTGGAGCATTATTATACCTTACAAACTACACCAGACCTAATATTGCATTTGCAGTAAATGTTCTAGCTACACATAATGCTTCTCCAACCCGAAGACATTGGAATGGTGTTAAGCATATCCTTCGTTATCTCCAAAGATCTATTGATCTTGCTCTATTTTACCATTGAAGTAAAGATTTCACATTAATGGGATACTCTGATGCTGGCTATATGTCTGACCCACATAATGTTATGTCACGGACTGGTTACATGTTCCTTTGTGGAGGCACAGTTATATCTTGGAGGTCTGTAAAGCAAACATTAGTTGCTACCTCCTCAAACCACTCTGACATTATTACATTATTGCATTGCATTGTAGGGAAAAATGTGTGTGGTTAAGGTCTTCGAAACAACACATTTTTGTTTCGTGTGGTTTAACCTCAATTAGTGATAACCCCCACTACACTATATGAGGACAATGCAACTTGCATTGCCCAAATGAGTGATGGATATATTAAAAGTGATAGAACAAAACATATTTCTCCTAAGTTCTTTTATCCACATGAACATCAAGAGAAAGGTGAAATAAATATCCATCAAGTTCGCTCTAGTGAAAATCTTGCAAATTTGTTTACTAAATCCCTACCGACTTCCACATTTGAGAAACTTGTATATGAAATTGGTATGCATAGACGAAGTTGTCTATGTTTATCAGGGGGAGCGAAGTAGTTATCATCGCAGAATGATGATTATCATAAAAGTATAAAACTAAGAGTTAATGACTGTATTTTTTTCCATTTGTCATGTTTTTATCCCATTGAGTTTTTCTTGACCAAAGGTTTTTAACAAGACAGTATGTGAAATGGCTACAACATGCACCATGTACTCTTTTCCTTAGGTTGTTTTTCCTACTGGGTTTTCTAACAAGGTTTTTAATGAGACATGTACAGAGCAAATAATGTCCAAGGGGGAGTGTTGTAAATGTGGACATTATATGAGAGTTTTAAGGAGTTTTTGTAAGGTTACAATACACATTGTGTGAAGGAGGTTTTGAGGAGTTTCTTTATCTACATACTATTCTTAAATCTATTGTAACATATGAGAGTTTTGTTCCATACATCCCTTTTATAAAGGGAGATTGTGTATTGTATTGGACACCCAATATGAAATAAGAAAAACTCTTTCCTTTCTCCCTACTTATTTTTGCTTAACTTGTTCTTGTGTTGATTCCATTGATTGCCGGAGTTTATTTTACAACAAGGCTAAACTAATTAAGGATACGAATACAAATTCATGACACTTCTCTACATCTCAATTATACTTTAATTGGGCTCACGTACATAACAATTAGAAAACCATAATTATATGTCAATTGCAAAGTCATTTTTCTAGGACTCGATTAGTCATCTTCCTTACTCAAAGATGAAATGATGACAATTTTGGTAAAACCCATGTCTAATTGATTAGCTTATGATATTATCTTTTTTTACAATGTGTTTTATTAAGAGAATAATGATCAAACCCACATCCCCCCACCGCACCACCCCGAGTCAGTCCTTTAAACCCCAGTTAGGAGTCCTGAGTAGTTTTACGATATTATTAAATGGAGAGTTGGTGACCAGTACAGGGACATCTTCTTTAACCGTCCCTTTCTGTTTGACAGTTGAGATGACTGTATCACCTCCCGAATTTGCAAAAAGAAGAGGTTTCAATCTTCTGACCTACGAATCTATGATCATGATGACTCTGATTTTCTGACCGTATGGTTTATGTCTCACTCACAAGTCACAACCCTAACATGATCCCTTCGGCTTCCGTTCCCATGGGAGTAGGTTTAGAAAACTATTAACCAGAAACTAGAACCTTACGATCTCAGACAAAATGTCAAAGACTAATTGTTTCTTTATCCGAGCAGGTAGGATAATTTTCAACCTTTTCGTACTCTCACTTGCAGGTGGTTAGGAGATGCATGACTCATCAGATTGTCTTTTCTAATTTAGAGCACCGTTGACAGTGCCCAGGTAGTTTCCGGTGCCTTGGTTTTTCTCTCAGCCACGTCAGCTTCTCTCTCCGCCACGTCAGCACAAATCAACTCCCTACAAAATCCTTAATCGTTACTCAATCCACCCAGTCACGCTACAGTATTTGTTGTCACGTCATTATTTTTATTCTTCTCTCTAAAACTCTTTCAACAATCAACAAAATATATTAACAATCATTATCGTAATTATTTAATATCAACAATTCATTCGTTTTTAATTAACAGTTAATTAATAAATACAAAATTATTATTAAAATTTAAGAAACCACATTACATAATACATTAACTTGAAATTTAAAAACTAAAACTAAAAATACATCATTAAATACTAAACTTAAATAACGATGAATCATTGAAAGGACGATGGCGGCGTACATCGCCGTCTGTGAACCAATAGGTCGGTTGCTTTGACCAGGCGGTGCGGAGGAAGAGAAGTGGTTACAACGAGGACGATGTCATCCATGATGCACACACCATCTACGAACGAACACACAATGCCAAATTTCAGTACATACATGTGTGGCTTATGTTACGCAGGTACCCTAAATGGGAGTCAGTTGCGCTTAGACTTCTTACCGGAGACGTCGCTGAAGAAAGTCTAGGGAGTTTGAGTAGTGGGAAAAGAAAAAACATTGATGACGATGGGAGTCATGCAACACCGTCAACAGATGAAATGGTGTTCGAACCATGTCCTCGTCCTGACGGTGTTAAAAAAGCTAAAAAAAGAAGGGTAAACAACCATTTCAGGCGCAACTTGATCCCGATATGTTAGAACTGGGAAAACAAATTGAATATAACGCAAAAGTGAGAGAGGAAAAATACTTGCGTTACGAAGAACTGATAGAAAGGAAACACATCGATGCTGAGAAGAAGTTCCAAAGGGAACTCAACAGCAAGAAACTTGATGTCTTATTTTCTCTGATAAAGAAGGAAAACAATGACGAATTCGATAAAGAAATACTTGCTGAACTTAAGGAGTTTGTTAAATCACAAGGATATCTGTAGGTGCTCATGTTTTCATTTGTAATATCAATATGTGTTGTAGTTTATCCGTATTGTGGTAGTTTAAATTTCGTATTCGTAGGAGGACTGCATTTCCTTTCCTTATTTCTGTTGTATTTCGTATTCTGTATTTGTATTGTATTTTGTTTCCGAAGTGTATGAATATTATACTAGAATTCCTATTTTGTTTAAGATTTTTTTAATTTTTAATTTTAGTTTTATCTAAATAAATCCAAAATAATTAAATTAATCATAAAATATTTTTTCAAAACCTATTTAATTTAATTTCAATTTATCTAATTAATACATTAACCTAATTATATATAAACAATCTTTTTTCTTTAAAACAAAAACACACAAAAAAACATTTTTTTTAAACCAATCCGGGGGGCCACGTGCCCCCGGATCAGGTGCCTGGGGCACTTTTCCGGGCAGATGGGCGCCCGAAAAAGCACCCTGGCCCCCTGCCCAGGAACTGCCCTCCCGTTAAGGGTGGGCAGCTCGAGCGCCCGAGCAGGGCGCCCAAAAAAGAACACACGTGAAGGGTGCTCTTAGTCTTCTCATCATGATTCATATTATTATTAAACCTTATATTTGCTTTCGAAGTTTTTCTATACTTGTGCAAACCTAGATTAATGAGTCACATGTTAGGTTTCAATTTAAGTTGACGCTGGAGTCTTGTAATTTCTACAATATCTTTTAACCACGCATATCCATAATTTAGCTTAGCTTCATTCTGGAATATGGAACTCAGATGAACTAACTAAAAAAAATAAAAAATAAATGAACTCAAATTGTAGTTAGCCTGAAAAGTGAACCATTTTCGCTTGATTAGCACCCTTGCATGCACCATTATCCTATATAGAGGTCTCTTTTTGACATTTAAGGCCAGTAAATAAAGTGGATGTTGATGGATCATCCACTACGATAATCTTTTAATTTGGATATAATAGTGTAAATTGTTACTTCTGGGGCATCTATAAGATGTGGATGGATCATCCACTACGATAATCTTTTGATTTGGATATAATAGTTTAAATTGTTACTTCTGGGGCATCTATAAAGTGCGAATTCGTGATTCTTCAGAGATTTTACACGCCAAGAGAGATGGTGTGGAGAATCTGTGAGCATAGAACAACGTTTTTCGTTAAAATTATCTTTCATGTACATGGTAAGATTTATTTCCCCCCCAGCCCTAGCTCGAATCCAGTATTCGGCTACGTATACTTAGGACAATTAAATTTAATTATAGCCGCAAAGCTCACATAAAGGCCTACTCCATCAAGATTGCATGTTTGTAGGAGTAGATAATTTTAGCTAGATTGCTTAATTTGATTTTCTACAGAGACAAGTTTCAAACATTGCTTCGCCTCCACTCCATCAAGGAAGAAAACACAATTTTAACATGTAACATTACGAAATGATTAATGGGACGTCTGAATAAGTCTACGTGCATTTGGTATTCAGTTAGACAATTTGATTATGAGGACAACTTCCACAATTACAACATCTTAAATTACCTATGTAATTAATTCTTTCGGTTAATTGTAGTTGTCATCAAGAAAGGTTTTTACTGGATTATTCTCTAATAAATAGTGAAATATAAAATCCCTATTTGTTTATTGAAATTAGAAGTAAACTCACTCCATATAAAAGGGTCCTCCGTAATAATAATGTGCACCCGAACCAATTAAGGCATGCTAGTTCCGTCGTACACCACTTGATTTAAAATTGGAAGGTAACCCCATGTCCAGCTATTTACGTGATAATCTAATATACATATACATATCTATATGTTAATCTTAAATTAAATATAAGGGAGTGGACAAAATGTGTAACATCCCGAAGTTTGGTCTTCTGGAGACGTGAGTTGATTTTTCCACTCGTGATCATACCACGAACCTTTCCATTACAAATTTACAAGACCGATTCTCATTGACTAATTCCTACAAGAACTTTCTTAAATGCTAACCCCTATACCTAATCAACTCCAATTTTTCCTATAAATTGCCACCTTCACATTGCATGGATTCACCAAACCAAAAACACCACTATTTTCCTCAGTCTTCCAAGCTTATAATACGTTGTTCCGATATTGTCAACTAATTAATCATGGCAGGAAATGGTGCACTAGTTGTTGCAATCTTGGCACTGGCTAGTGCTTATGCACTTGCATACGATCCAAGTCCATTGCAGGACTTCTGCGTTGCAGACATGACCAAAGATCGTAAGTTACTATCTTCTATATATTCCTATCAATCTTTTAAGTCTATTTCTCATAATTAATTAGGTCACTTAATATTATTTTATTAATTTTGTCCAGTTTTCGTGAACGGATTCCCCTGCAAGGACCCGAGAAAAGTGACACCAGACGATTTTGTGTTCTCCGGTATCGGAATGCCGGCCGACACAGACAACATGGTCGGCTCCAACGTGACCAATGTCAATGTCCTCAACTTCCCTGGCATGAACACGCTCGGCATCTCACTCGCTCGCATAGACTATGCGCCCAATGGGCTCAACCCGCCCCACACCCACCCGCGAGCCACCGAGGTCTTAACCCTCCTAGAGGGCGAGCTCTTCGCTGGGTTCGTGACCGCACCGCCTCCGGCCGGACGACTTTTTGCAAAAATGCTTAAAAAGGGCGATGTCATAATCTTCCCGTTTGGTCAGATTCACTTCCAAATGAACGTTGGTAAGACACCCGCCGTGGCACTCTCTAGCTTGAGCAGTCAATTCCCCGGTGTGATCCAAATCGCACCCACCCTTTTCGGGTCCGACCCGGCGGTCCCCAAAGAGGTGCTTGCCAGGGCCTTCCAGATTGATGCCAATCTTGTTGGACATCTCCAGAAGATCTTTAGCTCTGGCAGTGGTCGTAACTACTGAGTTCATGCAGGAGATCTTAATATATATGGTATAGTGTTGTATGAATAAGTCGCGTTATGGCGGGAGTTTTGAATCCTTAGATTGTGTGTTTGTTCGTTATGGGACGATATGACCAAATTAAAAGCTACACTTATCTAGTATTTCTTTCATCGTATTTTGCATCTTCATGGGTACCAATTATGTCATGTTTCACAAAATATGAGTCGATACTTATTTTATTTTTTTTACATAATGGTGAGGTGTATGAACTTTTATGAAACTTATTGACGTGACAAAGGAACCACAAAAGTCAGCTGAGGTGGTCAACTTGTCAAATAGTATATTCCCTAAAAATTGACCTAAGAATACTGAATATTAATGAATGAAATTGATTATAAACAACTGATTGTGCTTTCCCTTTCTGTAATCTTTTTTCACTATTCAACATTCACGTTGGTAGTACTTGGTACCATTAAGTTTTTAAAACCTTAACATTTTCCCATTATTTCTGTGGGTCCGCTAACTCCGATAAAACGACTTTAAATCTCCCTACTCTCTGTTAGAATCAAGTTAATATCTTTCTCGATGACTCCCAACAATTTAAAACGCCATAATCTCTGCCTATCTTAGTTCCTTTGTTATTTCCTCTTTCTCTCTCTTCCAATAAACATGTAACCTACTACCACCACTCTCTCTCCTCTCTATCTTCTTTTCTTGTGTGAATTGGGTTTGTGCACCTACTTCGGAGTTAAATTGGCCGCATACACTCCAATTTTTATAATTAGTTTGGTGCACCTCTGCGACATAAACTTTATCTTCGTGCACCCGGATCGTTAGTGGGGCCCACATCGTTGGGTGTCCATTACGTCATCCCGTTAAGCCTGTCTGTCGTACCCATTCCGTTTCATTAGCAGAATGTTAGTGAGCCCAGTTACTAGTATTTGGACCTAATGACTAGTTAACTAATTGATAAGTTATAATCAAAGGCTATTCCCTCCCGCCCCGAGCTACATATTTCGCGTCACCTTCTTGCCGGCTATAAGTTCCTTAAAATCTCCTTCCTCCTCCCCCAATTTCTTCTTCCTCCTCCGCCCTAGACCATTCGACCTCCCGAACGCCCTACGGTAATGGCGATCCACCAGGTCGACAAAGGCAAAGAAGAAGTTGCACTCCCAGAGATTATTTCCCTCAGTTCCACCTCTAACTCGAAGACCCCCAACTACTACAACACCTTGTCCCTAAAGTCAGCAGACAAGTCGTTCACCTCCAATGGTCGTCGCCGCTCAGATCTTCTGACTGGTGAGCAGAGTCCCCTTTGTGATTGTGATTCACTCTCACGACTTTACACATCTTGGAAGGAGTGATCGTATAGGCGTCAATTTTAGCGCTGCCCCCACTATTGGAGTGTATGAAATTACTATTTTGTTGACCAATGTTTTAGTGTACTTAGGCAAACTGCAAGTGCTTGATAAAATGTTTATGTGATTTCAGGAACCTGATCGAAAGAAGTGCGACTTCTTTCGCTGGATTAATGGTGATGAAGGGCCTAGCATGGACGTTAAAAGTCATGCGAAGAGGTTCCATGAAATGGTGTTGGAAAAGTACGTCTTTGGACAGGAAGGTGGAGGAGCTGAAGAATGACTTAGTTGACACAAACTTGATTTGCCGGAGATTAAGGCCTCAGTTCGTGTCATCCAGACTTTTATTGGTGAGCCCAAGTGCTTCATCGAGAAGGTCGGTATGGTTTTGAATTTGTGTGGTTATTGTGATTGGATTGGTGTTGAAGTGGTTGTGGTAGTGGAGTTTGGGTTGGTGTTCAAGTCACGACATGTGGTTTGATGAATGTTGTATTGTATGTTTTTGGATGGAGGACTTGTGGTTGTTACTTGTGGTTTTAGTTGTTGGTGGCTTTATTTAGTTTTTTGGGTGTTGTAGTTGTCTAAGTGTAGTGACTTTATGTTCAATGTATATGTCTTATTTAGCCAGCAACACTTCGTCTTACATATGTCTGAGTGTGGTGACTTTGTTGGATGTATATGTTTGTGTGATGATCAATCTTATTTCGCCAGAAACACTAGCATTATAACATTCTAATTAACTAAGCATAGACATCCATAACATAAACCAAGCATGTAAGTCAACTCTAATATTTCATGGAACCAACATTGACACCTAACATTCATAAATATAAAGCCAAACCAAACCAAGTTAGTCTTTAGAACCATCCACTTATACATTGACACCTTACATTCATAAACATAAAGCCAAATCAAACCAAGTCAGTCCTTAAAACCATGTACATAATACATTCACACCGTACATTCATAAACAAAAAGTCAAACTAAACCAACACTAGTGCAGAATAGCAAATAGTCATCACCCAATAGACGTCGGTCGCCCATATAGCCAATGTCAATAGGTATAGACGTCGGCTATTAATACAATCGACGTCTAAAGAGTCCTCTAGACGTTGGTTATTTGAATAAGCTTTTACCCAACATCTATTAGGCGACGTTTATTGCCCAAAGCGTATAGACGTTGACCCATAGACGTCAGTCATAGCGTACAACCGACGTCTATGCCCTATACATATAGACGTCAGCCATAAGCTATGGCCGACGTCTATAGGGCTTATATGGATGAGCAACTGTTTAATTTTATCCTTTATTCGACAAAATCTCCCCCTGACAAAACCAAGCCCTTGCGACCAATCTCTGACCAAACCGCAACGACCTCCTCCGGCACCGCAGCGTCTCTTTCACCGCGCGCTCGACAACCATGACCTCCTCCGCGACGTCGACAACTGCGACCTCCACGATCTCCTCCGACATCACTTTAGGTGTCCTTCTCCGCATCTTCTTTGCAGGGTCCAGTCACCGGTTGGGGCACTGTTTCGGGGTTGCAGTTTTGTTAGGGTTTTGAACTAGTACTAGTACATTTCAGTTGGTTTACGTTTAAAAATACATTTTAGTTGATTTTTATTTGTATTTTAGAGCAAATTTTGTTTTCAATTGGTTTGAGAATAATAAGGTTCCCATTATTTGAATTCCAAAGCTTTGATCTTAGTTTGTTTATTTTCAGATTTGCTATTATATATAATAAATAAATGTACATTATTCAGCTTCCAAGCTTGTGGGCACTTTTTTTAATAAAGACATTGTCGTTCTTAGTTATTTTATCTATTGATGAACATATTGAGTAAATATAAAACTAGCTTAGTGATGCTAATCGAGAGGAATATATGATGATGGCACATAAATCTGTGGATCTTATTAATCATTTGTGTTTATGTATGATACAAAAACAAGCTAATACTATTGTTTGCATTATAAGGAATTATAAATATCTAGTTTTGTTTTAACCAATTTGCATCTACGCGATAAAACTAAAAAGTTGCAATGTGAATGCGATGTAGTGGAGAATATTAATGTGAATGCAATGTTAATCCCAGGATTTGAAGATTTTTACATAGCAAAATTTTGGGGAGGTTCTGCCAAAAATTTAATAAAATTTTAATCCCAATTGTTATTAATAACATGATATTTTGTGTTTAACATGTTTTTCCGTCAATCTAAGTAATTTTTTTAATACTTGCTTGTAATATTTTAAATGTTAATTCCCTTGCTTCTTTGAGTTTTCAATATTAATTACATATTGTCTGTAGATATGTTGGTATTATGATAACTCATCGACCCCCTTAAACAACTTGACCTGTAATAACTTATAACAAAAGATAAGACAATATTTGTTAAGTCATTCATCATATAGGACTTTCCATTCATCGTTTTTATTTTTTATTTTACGATTTCTGACGTAGATTGTTGGCGTAAGGTACGTACTCTCTTTCACTAATCATTCATTAGAAAGCACACATTAGTTAGTAGGACTTGCATTGGAACAAGAGTGAGGTGAGTGTTTGCTTGGTGTGTTGTTTGTGTATGAAAAACACCTAAGAGGCAGTCACCTATAGGAGATGAGGTGGGAAATTTCATCACCCTTTCCTTGGCCCAAAAACCACATAATAAAATAGCCTTAATAAAATCAATCTTGTCTGAATAACGAGGATGCAGTACTTGTGTCCTCCTGGCTTTCGTTCGAATAAAATTCTAGAAGCACTCGGTTTGTTTTCCTATAGGTACACCTTCTGGTGTGAACTCTATCTCATGTTGAATAGTAAAACTCCAGTCATCCAGAAATTGTGTGGATCTACGAGACCTACTTGTACTAGGAACATCCCTAGTATTGGTTGCATATGCCAAAGTGCTAGGAACATTCCCACTATCAACTGCCTCATCAGCTATCTGTGGGGTATCCTGCGCCTGACGTCGTCGACGTCTACGCTAAACACCGTCTCCCTTAAGGTACGATGATGAAGCCTCACATCTAGTCATTCCTACAAATCTATTCATCAATTACAAAATGAAATTTATAAACTAGAAATATATTCCTGCACAATATTATGTTTGTCATTAGATTTGTTTCCCTAAGGATGTACTACTCCACGACTGGTTCCAAATCCATTCTAACGAAATCAACCAAATTAATGTCATCAAGTTCGACTCTCACTAGTGCAGAAACGCCTATACTTGTCGCCGCAATAGACCTCGGTCGTATACATAGCCGACGTCTATACCAATAGACGTTGGCTATGTATACGACCGGCGTTTATACCTATAGACGTCGGCTAAGTATACGGCCAACGTCTATTGAGAGATATAGACGTCAGTTGAGGGAAAATGCATGGAGGCCGACATCTATACCCTTACGGTTACCACCCCTAGACGTCAGATATATGGTATAACCGACGTCTATTATCCCATCCCAATAGACGTCGAGGTATAGACGTCGGGTGGACCATATATCCGACGTCTTTGAGCCTTTAGTTAGTTTTTTTCTTTTATTCCGACAAAACTATTCACCCCAACAAAAACCCTGCATAGTCGCAGTGAACGAATCCTAGCCCCCTCCACTGCGACCAAATCCACCGCAACGACCGTTCTCCGACCAAATCCACAACATCGACCTCGACAACCACCGCCTTGACCCCGACCAAACCCTAGCCCCTCCACCGCGAACAATTTCTGACCAAACCCTAGCCCCCTCCACCGCGACAAACCCCCGAGTTCCTCGACCGCAGCCTCTGCGACCTCCACTGCAGCCTCCGCGACCTCCTCAATCTCCATTGTAGACTCCGCGACCTCCTCGACCTCTGCATCCTCTGTCACCGCAACCTCAGCAACAGCCACCGTCACCACAGCCTCCATGACAGTCACCGTCATCGTAGCCACTGCATCCTCCGTTCGATACTCCACCTTGTTCGGTATATGCCTTGTTAGATTTACATGCTTCACCTACCTACTACTCATCTTGTGTGATCTAATTTTTTAGCCTTAAATTTTTTTACGTGTAAAGTAATATCTTGGTAACTTTTTTTTGTTTACTTTGATTAGAAAAATGAAATGATTTTCTCATTGTAATTAACAGTAAACATTAGTTCAAATAGAAAGGTTTTGGAATGTTTGCTGATTGAGATGTTTAGTTAAATAATGATGTTATGTGGGTTGAATTGAAGGCAGACTTCCTGCCTAATAAGAAGAGTTCAACAAAACAGATACCTTTTTAAAATCACTCAAACTAAGAACCATTAATGGATTAGAAAATGTTGTTGAAGTAAATGTTGAAATAATATATTGTACGTTATAAATTAAGAGGTGGAACTGAACCACCCGTGAGTGATTATGATTAATAATAGGAAGAGCCAACTTATTTTGAAACGGTGGTAGTGAATTGTCACGAGCACAAGAAATGGAATTAAATTCATGCTCGTTGTCTATCAAATTTTCGTTGTTTGGGATGCATTATTGAGTAAATTTGAATGTAAATAAAGTAATGTTCTTCATGGATCTCATACATGTGTATTTCAACATGAGTATATTTGTAATGTGAATGTGATGTAGTGGAGAATATTATACATTTTTCTTGTTAATTCCTAGATTTGAAGAATTTTACATACCAAATTTTAAGGGGAGGTTCTGCCAAAATTTCAATAAAATTTTATTCCGAATCGTTATTAATTACATGATATTTTGTGTTCAAAATGTTTTTCCGTCAATCCAAGTAATTGTTTTTAATACTTTCTTTTAATATTTAAAAAGTTTATTACCTTGCTTCTTTGAATTTTCAATACTATTCACATATATTGTCTATAAATATGCTGGAATTATGATAATAAATTATCGATCCTCTTAAGCATCTTGGCCTTTAATAACCTAAAGCAAAAGATTAGACAATATTTGCTAAGTCATTCATCATATAGGACTTTCCATTCATCGTATTTATTTTTTATTTTACGATTTTTGTCTTAAATTGCTGGCGTAAGGTACGTAATCTCTTTCACTCATCATTCATTAGAAATTACACATTAGTTAGTAGGACTTGCATTGGAACAAGAGTGAGGTGAGTGTTTGTTTGGTGTGTTGTTTGTTAAATTAAGGTATGAAAAACACTTAGAAGGCAATCACCTATAGGAGATGAGGTGAGGGATTTCATCACCCTTTCCTTGGCCCAAAACCACTTAATAAAAGCCTTAATAAAATCAATTTAGACGTTGACCCCTAGGATTTCTAGACACATTAAGGAGAGGAAACGTTTAGGACCGTTATGGCCTGAACGTCGTTGCCCATCTAGTCTCCCTAAGATTTTAAGAACCTCTGGGTTCTTGATTTCCTACAGACTAGTGGTCCTCATTGTTTAAGACCATTTCGGACTGAACGTCCTTGACTATCTAGTCTCCCTTAGATTTTAGGAACCTCCGAGTTCTTGATTTCCTACAGACTAGTGTAGTAAGTTATAATACTAGTTTCAGGACGCTCCCCGGTAACGACACCAAAAACTTGATTGAATCAGTTATAATACTCACAACACCGCCTTCTTGTACACCCACGCGTGGAGAATGCTGAAACAATAACCGAAGTGGCATTCTATACTCTTTGTACCCACTCAGAACCCTCCAAGTACACAAGCAAATCTCACTTGGTAGGGGAAAGTACTCTGACTGGACCTTCCTCTGGGTCCTCCAAGAAACAGAGTCGTATGGACTCATCTGAAGATGAACGATACGAAAGCTCGCCTCCTACTTTTTCTCCGACAATCCCTGAATTTATGCCACCTCCTCAACCTCGTCCTATGGGTATAACAAAAGCAAAAAGAAAGGAAATGTGGTAGCAGAGGACCCTGAAGAGGAGGCTACGTACCTGGCTACTCGTTTTGCTTACGTTATTTCAATTTAAGGGTTGTGTGTTCCTATTTTCAATTTAAATGTTGCATTCTAGTCTAATTTTGAAAATAAAGTAATTTTCAGTTAAATAACGTAATCAATCTAACTCAAATTTAATTTCAAAAATATTAACTATCGATTGGAACGCAGAATTGTTTTTAAGTTATTCCAGTTATTTTAAATAAATCTTAAAAAATATCTAACTATTTACAAAATAATACCCCTAAATCATTTAAACTTAATTATATACACAACAACAACAAAACAAAAACAAAATTGAAACAAAAAAAACAGGGACGCTCGGCGTGGTACGTCCCTTCCACGACCTAGTCAGCGACCTGGTCGTTTGAATGAAAAGGTCGCTGACCTGGTCAGCGTCGACCAGGTCGTCGTGCCCCGGTGAGGTTATCCACGACCCCGTTAATGTAGCTCTTATTGGCACACGTCTCTGTTTAGTTGAGAAGTGACAACTCTATACTTCGACTTTGATTGGACCTAACATGTCACATCAACTTACCGAAAACTACTTTGCTTCCGATTTTGTTTACTTTCTACCCAAAAAGTAAGAAAGATCGGCCGCTTGATAGATCAATCCATTTGTTTGCTACTCACGTGCTTCAACCGCTCAGGTTGTGGTTGCATAATTTTGAGATACCTGGTTGAATCCTAGAAGAGCACCCTTAATAGGTGCTCAAATGGGGTCAAGTCGGGTCGGGGACCCGACCTGCGCCCCTTAGCCCAGGGCGCACCCAGGTCGGGGCGCGACCCGGGTTGGCCTAATTTTTTTAGTTTTTTAAGAAATTATTAAAAATCAATTAGTTTATATTTGTTAAATAATATTTTATTGATATTTATATTTTAATATAATTAGAATTAATTTCTGGAAATTAAAATAAATGTAAACAATTAATGAAAATTAGTAAAATTGTTGGGAATTCAAGATCCAAACACACAAAATCACGGATTAAATGAAGAACAATCATCAAACAAGAACATATGAATTTACTTAGGTTCACCCAAAAACACATTAGTAACCCAAAAAATCGGTACTGAATTACAAATAAATCTCAAGCCCCAAAAAAATACATTGTGCTTGACTTAGAAGGGTTGTTGCCCCCATTGCCACCTTCGTCACCTCACCGACGAGGTAGAACGCCGCTCTATAGTCCATATGTCGTATTCGTAATAAAATTATAGGCAATTGTAATAAAATTAATCCATTTCTAATTTATACTTTGAATTGCCGACGAACAGTAGCGATAGATGCGAACTGTTGGGAAAACGCTTAAAAAGGGTGATATCATAATATTCCCATGTGGTCGGATTCACTTCCAAATGAACATCGGTAAAACCTCAGCTGTGGCTCTCTCTAGTTTGAGCAACCAATTCCCTGGTGAGATCCAGGTCACGCCCACCTTGTTCGGGTCGAACCCGCCTGTGGACCCGAATGTTCTGGCAAAGGCCTTCAGACTTGACCAGGATGTGGTGGCTCGCCTTCAGGCTCAGTTCAGGGCTGGTAACTAATGACTCAAGTCACCCGTAAATGTTGATAAATAAGAAGGTCCAAGTTTGTGTGTAATGGGCTTGTGAGTGGTGTGGTTAAGATTTGATAAAAATAAAATTGGATGGATCGAGTTCCCATGAATAACTTATATGCATGAATGATTTGGCTATTTCAGTATTTTTGATTGAAATGTCTAAATCTTTGTAAGTTAATTTCACGATGGGAATTGGATTGAATATCAGGATGCTATGATAGCAATATATCACTATAGCAGTGACTTAATTGTTGACCGAACTCAACTTAAAATTGGAAAAGGCCACCATCATAATCATTAGATTGTCGTCGCCGAATTTAATATGGGTTAATAGCTAACTCATAACTACACATTATTTTTCGTACAAAAATCATAGTTGTACTTGTTGGGGACAAGCAGAAGAGATTGGAAGATAAACTAGATATTGAAGAGAGAATAATTTTAATTACAAAATGGAAAACTCTTAATATTTATGAATTTATCTAAATATTTTTAGATTTCTTTAGATAATTCTAGGAATTACAAATTACAAAATTTTTAACGGTACTCGGGGATAGAAATTAAGTCGTGGTTTGTAACAGGTTATTCTATAAGAGTAGGCACAAATCAGAAAAATCTATCAGTTTAGTTGTAAGAGATGGTTGAAGTTAGTGGCTGATCGATCATGCACAGTAAGAACCATAGGTTTTGTTTAGTTGTGCTTTGACTAAATGTTCAACATTATGTAACTAATTAATGTTGATGTTAGCATATATAATACGAAGATCAAACCAGTTTTCGAACTGAAAATGTTATGTCCCTAACTCTCCTGAGGGTTGATTAGTGCTAATGGGTGGTTAGAGAGGTGGTTTTGCATGGGGAATAGGAGGCGTGAAAAGTGGCGGCGTGGAGAGTGATGGGTTGGGGTGTGAGGGTGTTGTGGATGAAGTGATGGTGAGGGATGGGTGCTTAGGTTTTAAGCAGAAAACTCTCTCTCTCTCTCCCATTCGTTTCTCTCTCTCTCCCATTTGTTTCTCTCTCTCTCCCATTCGTTTCTCTCTCACTTACTCTCTCTCACTCTCATTCTTTCCTTCCTTTCCGGCGAACCAGAGGTTATGGAGGCGACTCCGGTGTGTGGAGGCAAGCTCGGAATCGCGGAGGCGCGAACGTGAGGCGTGGGTGGGAGGTTGTTGTCGAGCGACGACGTTGCGCGAGCGAGGCTCCGGCGGTTCCGTCGCTTTCGAGAGGTATGTCCGCTTCTTAGTGTGTTTACGTGTTGCTCACACTCGTGTGGGTGAAGTGTTGGTCGGTCGGAGATCTCGCTGGTGATTGGTTTTGGCGTAAATCCTTGGCTGACACAAGATTGCAGACGACCAACGGTCGACCGGTTCCTTCGGGCGGTCGACCGATGTAGTGCTTTTTCCCGACTTTAACCAACATCGGTCGCACGATTCCTTGTGGCGGTCGACCGGTAGTGCATTGTGCTGGTGGGTCGAGGTTGTCTGTTGGATTTCGGTCGACCGATTCCATCTCTTTGTTCTACCAAAACTTAAGTGTACTCGATTATTATGCATGATTGTTCGACCGTTGTTTATATGTGTTCGACCGTTATATGACTTAGAATTGCTAGGATGCCCTGGTATTTTTCGGTCGACCGAGACCCCTGAGTCGGTCGACCAGTAGTAGTGATTGATGTTGACCAGACTCCGGATTTTGACAACGTTTCGGTCGACCGGTTTTAGACCCTTGTTCGACCGTTGGGACTTAGGTTTTGCGCAGAGAGTTCGACCGTTGCAGATTTTCGGTCGACCGAACCTTATGGGGACGGTCGACCGGATTGCCTCTTTCGATCTACCGTTTGTGCACATAACTGGATTCCCGATCCTTTTAGGATGCCAACTCTGTCCACGGAGACCCGTGTCGTCGCCTTGTGCGTGAGCCGGGAGGTGACGGTGGGCGTGTTACGCGTGCCTACCCAGGGACCGTCGTGTGGAAGAGTGTGGGTGTTCGGGACGTGTTACCTCTGTATATGGATCGTGACTTGATGTGATGGATTGATGGACTCCTTATAGAGTAGCAGACCTGAGGGATCACGGATCCCAATGTATGATGTGCGGCTCGTGAAGCCTGATGACCCGACGGACTTCGGTCCGGACCCGTCCGATGATGTGTCAGACGTATGTTGGACCACAGATGTTGTACCGGTGATTCCGCCGATGTTGTTCCGGCAATGATGGGCCGATATTGTTCCAGCTATGTTTTCCTCAGTTGTGCACCTACTGAGATGATGATTGATGGACCAACCGAGCGACGACTCCATTGGGGTGGTTTCGGCCACGAAGTTACAGATCTGTTTCTTATGGCGCGGACTTGGCGGATGCTCCTTGCCGAACCTCATGATTAGTATAACCGCGTGTGGGGAGTGTCACGTCTTGTTCCGCTAGACTGTATGTGCCTACGGTAGGTCTCCTTGGGAGACCCGACGATGATTGTTGGACTGATGTCCCGTTTTACCCTACGGGGGACCGTTTTCCTTACTGTTGATGACATGACATGCTACTAGTATGATAGGTTCATTTGTACTACTGCATGCATATAAGTGAGCTTGGCATACGGGGTCTCCTTATGGAAACTCATGCGTTGTTGTTGCATGTTTTATTTCAGGACCGCAGTAGGTCTAGTTGGGTGGTGATCAGCGGGCACACGCATTTTAGGATCGGATCCTCTCGTTCGGACTACTGAGATCGACATGATTACTTGTATCTCCTTTTGTTATATCTGATGTAATCATATAGCTTTTTGACAAACTCTGATGTAATATGGTGCACTGCTTGAATGTTTTTATGAGAAGTAACAGTCTCGTATTTTGATTATTGATCTCTGATTTCTTGATGATAAATTTTAAATTTTTCGTTGTTTCGGGATGTTACATAAAATATCAAACCTTTCAATTAATAAACTAAACGAGGTTAGGCCAGAATGACCCGGTCAAACAATGATTGCACTAATTTTTTAGGTCAATAAAATATTATAATTGTACACACGTAGCATTAAAGAGAGAGACGCACACATTCAACTTCAAATTGACTATCTAACTACAAATTTCGTAAACATGTGACTTATAATTATTGGATCATATTGGATTAGTTGACAACAATCGTAAATACACTCACACTTGTAACAAAGCATACTTGTATCCATTCTTCTATTTTGTATTTTTATTTTGTAATACTTTAATCGGATGCTATGGCTGCCTATGATCGATGATTAATTTTAATCAGCTCATTACCTAACACCATGTTAATAATTCGTCGGCACATAAAAAACCTATCTAGGATAGTGCCATGCTATTGGCATCTTAAGTAGGAGATTCGAATATTTTATCCGCTTGCTTGAAGGGAAAAATGGTTATACTGGTAAGGCAAACATGTCTTCGTTAATTAGCAAGGGCACCTTAACATGGGGGAAAAATTGTACGTATGATATGATAGTGGATGGAAGTGCGGATGGAGTGAGACCGATATTTTTCCTTTGAAAATACGAGTTGAATACTTTAATTTACTAGTTAAAGTTCAAAGTTGCATGGTATATGTTAACGAGCATGACAAAATTATCTTAAATTAAACGATAATTTACCAATTAATTTCACTTTTACTCTTCTGACATATTCGGACAATTATGTTTACATTTACTAAATTAATATGATTTTAAACTTAAAGTACTTGTCAAGTGGACATCATATGTTTTTCCGTATGTTTACGAGAAACTCCTCTTCTTTAAGTGTAAAGGGCGCTCGAAACTCAAATGTCTGCTTTCTCACAAGTATCTCCTCTCTAGTCGATCCAGAACTACACAAGCACAAAAACATATTAGAGGCCTGGACCAATGCCTCATCTTTTCTATATATATATATTACTCACATAAAATTACAATGCTCATGAGTAGGATTTCTCCTAGGTTTTAGTATCTCAATATTTTACCTCAAAGCCCCTTTACATAGACCATCTACCCTATAACTTATCGGTGCTAGCTCATTCAACCACCTTGAATACCTGGATAATATCCTCAGATCCTTGCTGGTGCCTCTTGCTCCAGCCTGCTTGTTGCCTCATTTGCTCGAGGGACAACCACAAGTGGCCATATGAAGTGTGTGTTGCACATGCACCAAACTGAGCTTCTTTATTTACTTGCCCACGTTCCCAATATTTGAATATTTGAGATGCCTTGCATTTGCTCAACAAATCCAGAACTTGGAAGTGGTCCTAACCTTTCCTAATTACAAATGTGCGTTGACAGTTGTTGGTAAAGTTCGAATGCTTGCCTCCTTTGCTCAACCTTCCTTTGGTGCCTGAGGGTACGTACATGTATCGTAAGAGTCCACCCTTGCAAGATAGCGTTTACACAATTTTGACACATAACGTTGGTTGTCCCTAACTCAACATGGAAGTGTTTCGGGGTTAACAACAAGTGATCTTGGCATATATTGGTATGCCTCAGATTCGTGCACTATATGACTTGTCACCAATCGCGACTAGTTAGTGCCTCGCCTAGCCATCTTTGCACTGGTTTCGCGTTGTGCTTTGCTTGGACCTTGCTAGCGCCAATTGGGGCTCACGTCCCCAACCCATGGTTAAGTTCATGAGCCCAAATAGGGGTGTAACTTGGGCGGGTATTATCCGTTTACCCGCCCCAATTTAATAAGCGGGTACGGGTATGGATAACTGGGGTGGGTAAAAAATTATACATATTTACCCATACCCACTTTATTCGTTTAATAAATAGGGGGGTACGGGTATACCTCTACCCACACCCGTTTACCCATATACTCGTTTATTTAATTAGTATATTGTATACGAATTAAACTCATTTACTACTCATATGGATTTACTAATAGTCTAATATGGAACCTCCACATACCATGTACTCCATTTTTTATTTACTTGGCCAACTTGAGACTCCAACAGTCCAACCATACGTGGCCCAACTTGAGACTCCAACTTTACAGCAAGGCGCAAGTGCAAGTCTCTCCCTGACCCTAACTCCCAAACGTGAAAGTGAAACAACCGCAAATCCCTCTCTCCCAACCAGCCGGAAGCCATCCTCTCTCCGCCACTCCCAAGTCTCATCTTCCACAAAACATTCTCCGTGCCATCCTCTCTCCGCTGCTCACCTCCTCCATCTCTGTTAGGCGTCGTTGCTTTCTCTCTCCGCTCTAGGTAATGTCTCAATCCACCCAATGTAATGATAATGTCACACAAAACATTGAAGAACCACAACTAAACAAAAGGACCAGACGTCGCACATATGATATTTGGGAATATTTTTCTAACTATAACTTGAATGGTCAACCAAGGGCTAAAAATAATCACTGTAAAAGCACGTTTACTGCAAGAAATTCAGATGGAACAAAGAGTTTGTGGACTCATATTAGAAAATAACACCCTAGCAAAGTTCGTCTAAGCATTGGGCAAATGGTTTTGAATGTTGGTGAAAAGAAGATAGATGGCAGTGTTGATGTTAAAAATCATGTTTTCGATTAGCAGATTAGTAGGCGTGATCTTGCTCAGATGATCTTCTTGCAGTAATACCCATTCTCCATTGTTGAGCACCTTGCATTTTGGAAATTTGTTAGGGGTCTTTGTCCGAAATTTAAGATGGTTTCTCGCACCACAATAGAGAAAGATTGTGTGCAAATTTATCTAGAAGAGAAAGAAAAGTTGTATGAGCATTTAAAGAAGTTTTACTCTCGTATCAGTCTTACTAGTGATATGTGGACATCTGGGCAAAACAAAGGTTATATGTGCTTTACTGGGCATTTTATTGATGATGGTTGGACCTTGCAAAAAAGAGTTCTGAATTTTGTTCATGTTAAAGGTGAACATACAGCAGTTGCTCTTTCTAAGGTTATTCTGGATAGGTTGTATAAGTGGAACATTGATGGCAAACTCATGTGCATGATCCTAGATAATTGGAACACTAATGATACCATGGTGAGAGAAGTTCTTCCAAAGTTGACTTCCAAGGGTGACTTGTTACGAAATGGGATTTTGTTCCATGTCAGGTGTTCAGCTCATATTATAAATTTGGTAGTCCAAGATGGCATTGAAACCATAAAACATGTGATAGTGAAAGTTCGTGATAGTGTTAAGTACGTGAAATCTTCCACATTAAGAGGAGAAACCTTTGTTGAACCTACAAGTCAAGTTAATTGTCCGAATAAGTCACTTGTGATGGATGTACCAACAAGATGGAACTCTACTTTTCTTATGCTTCATATTACTTTGGAGTTTAGAAAGGCTTTTGGTCCTTTGGCTTGTTTGGACAGATCTTACACTCGTGAGTCTACTGAGGAGGAGTGGGAAAATGCCAAAATTGTATGTGAGAGTTTGCGTATCTTTTATAATGTCACAAAGGATTTTTCTGTTACTGCATTTCCTTCTGCAAACCTTTTTTTCTCCAAAGTTTGTGCTATGAAGATTAGATTGGTAAAAATGTGTATCAGTAGTCTTCCTTTGGTTTCTGAAATGGGGAAAATAATGTCAGAAAAATTTGACAAATATTGGGATAACGCAAGCTTGATTTTTTCTATTGCCCCTATTTTGGATCCTCGCAACAAGCTAGAGACAGATGAGTTCTTCATGAAACAGATTTATGATGTAGACAAGTGTACAGAGAAAATACGACTATATCAAAAGCAATGTGATGGACATCTATTCTAAGTATTGTTTCAAGTATGGGGATAGTAGTGTGTATGTTGGTGGTGGTGAGAATGGAACGAGCACTTTAGATGATGAAATTAGACATGGTGGAAGGAGTAGTGTAGATGATGACATGGAAGATGAGTTGAAACAACATCTTGCTTGTAAATATGTTGCTACACCGCTGAAATCAGATTTGGAATTGTATTTGGAGGAAAGTGTGCATCCCGGAGTTGGCAAATTTGACATCCTAGTATGGTGGAGCATGAATGCTGCTAAGTATCCTTTAGTTGGTCGTATGGGTCGTGATTTTTTGGCTATTCCAGTATGTACAGTTGCATTAGAATCAACTTTTAGCACCAGCGGTCGTGTACTTGATCCATCAAGATGCTCAATGCATCCGCGTACTGTTGAAGCTCTTATATGCTCGCAAGATTGGATAAGAAGGGAGTTTAATGGTAATATAAATTTAGAACTTACTTTTTCTTTAGTCAACTATGTACATGTCAACTAACATATATTTTAATTTTCTTTTATTATTTGTAGGCACACAACTTAGTGGTGCAAGTTTGGGCACCATTGGTGATAAAGATGATGGAGAACTTGAAGAATTAGATGATGACGAAATTCATCTGGAAATCCCTTGATTTATTAGTCAAAGAATTACAAACTTGTATTTTTAGTTGACAATATGTTTAGTAGTAGACTTTTAACTATTTTTTTGTATCTTGCAACTCCATGTGATTTATGAATTATGATCATAGTTATATCTTTTATTTGTAGCATATTTGAAATGATAAATTGTGTCAGTTTTTTTAAAGAAAATTAGAACGTGTGGCAGTTTATTAAACGAGTATGGAACGGGGTACAAGTACAATAATAGTTAAATGGATATATACACGTACCCGTTTACTTAGATGGGTATGAGTACGGATATGACCATACCCACCCCGTTTACACCCCTAAGCCCAATTGAGGTCATCGGGAATTTAAGGCTTTGGAGGCGTAACAATAACAATGGCTGAAGAAGTCAGTTTTTCAAAACTACCATCGTTTTGAATTGTTCATTTCTAGACAGTTTAGACTATTAAGACCGTCCAGTGAGATGATGGAGGTGAATTTACCGATTTTATGTCTGTCATCACCTATAATCTCAAGGGGTTCATATTCAATATTATCATCCTCATACTCTAGCACACATGGTTTACCTCGGAATAGGCACAGGATAATTGCGCAGAGATTCGCCTCATATTGGTTAATTTGGAGTAATCCTTCTAATAATTTTCGGGTTCAAACTTTTGCTACTGTTGTTTTCCTTTCTAACAAAGTTTCGGCCGAAGAGGGTCTTATTCCTAATGAGTGCTTGTATATATTATCAAAAAATTGATTACTCTCTTGCTTAATGACTTTTAGGTGCATGAATACATTTTCAGTACCTTAGCCAATGTAAATATGTGATATTGTTCTCTATTATGTGGTGCTTGTTTTAGCTTGGAGTTTCAACTTTCGTACTCTTGAATAACATATGTTAATATTTGCTTGGGTACATTTCCTAAATGAGTTCCTTAGTACACCCAAGGTTTTGTTGGTCCCTTTCTGGTCAGCTTATTCTGAGTTTCTTTTGTGCTTTCTTAGACATGTAACAAGTGCAAATCTCCAACATCATTCTTTCCCTATAAAGTTTATCTTGTTGGTTATTATATGTCTCAATGACATGTGTTTGGTAGAACTTGGAGGTGTCACATTCCTAAGAGAAGTCTAATGGTATTATTGCTAATTTGAAGGTATAAGAGCAATTTTGGGTTGAAGATTTTGCTACTGTTGTTTTCCTTCCCAACAAAGTTCAGCCCGAGATGGTCTTATTCCTACTAGTGTCTGTACTCTCAAAACCTGATTACTCTTGCTTTAGGACTTTTGGAGTAGGCGTTTTCATTTTGTAAAGGATCTTGATGTACACAAATTCAGTAGCCCTACTATATATTCTCTCTTATGTCGTGCTTGTTATAGTCTGGTATTTCAACTTGTGTACTCTCAAGAAAATCTGGTATTAAAGCTTTGCATCTAAGTAGTTTGTATTTGATCAGATAAACTTCCCAATACTTTACCTTAGTACACTTACGATTTTGTTGGTCTTTTTCCGATCGACATGTTTGTTGTGAGTTTCTTTTGGGTTTCCTTCTATAATGGTAACAAGTGCAAATCTCCAATATCATTCTTTTCCTACCAAGTTTTACCTTGTTAGTTGATATTAGCAGGGGTGGACCTAGGCGTGGGCACGCGTAGGCAAGTGCCCACGCCAGAAATTTGAAGTTAATGTAAGATCTTAATCAAAATTAATGTGTGCCCACGCTTCCAATTAGGCCCATTATGCATTGTGAGTGTGTGATCAACTCACAATAGAGTGGAGATCTACAAACTTATAAAGACCATCCAACCATTAATGATTTCCGATGTGGGACTATTCTAAAATTGTTGTAGACTTAAACAAATTAAAATTAAATTACATGTATGATGTATCTTTAATCCCTAAAATTATTTTTTTCTCCAAAATCCCTCACAAACCCTTCCCCAAAATCCCTCCACCTTCCCAACCAAGACTCCACGTCTCCACCACCAAAATCCCTCCCCTTCTCAATCCAGTGATTCCTTCCCTCCCCTTCTCCACTACTCCGCACTTCTCCACCTTCTCCGCATTTCTCCGTCTCCTCGACTCCACGACTCCACGACGCCGCCTCTCCACGCGGACTACGCCCCCATCTCTCAACGCCCCTGTCCGCGCCTCCACCTCTCCACGCCTCCGCCTCCGCCTCTCCGAGTTCTTCGATCAGGTACTGCCGTACTTCGATCAGGTACTTCCAAGATGGGATTTTGGTGCTACTTTTTGTCCTAACTCCTAATGACTGGCGGGTAGGGTTCGTTAGGGTTTGAAATGGGTAGGAGTTGGATTCAGGGATTGGTGGGAGAATTCCGGGAAAGATGGGATCTTTTGGGGTTTTGGTGGTGGTGGTGGAGGAGTGGGGATGGCTTGGAGATTACGAATTTTGAAATATTACATCTTTTGCTTTTCACATCTGTGGGTCAATCGGAGTCTGGAGATAACCTCAATGGCTCAATGCTGATATGATGTCTTCTGCTTAACTATTTTTTTAGAATTTGATTGTTTTTGGTTTGGATAGTATAATGATTTGGCTTGTGTTTTAATTTTTGATTGTTTGTAATGAAGCAGCAGAACAAGAATCCAATTCATATTATCAAAGTTCTGCCGATAAGAAAATCCCTTAAGTTCTATTTCATTGAACTATTCTTTTATAGATAATACTGAAATATGATGATCATTCATTTACATCGTAATGCCAAATCCTTTGTTATTCAACAAAAAAGACATGTATCAAACCCTTACTAAAGAATGTGGGCCCAGTTTAGTTTTATCTCCCCCTTCCAGATAAAAAAGCAATTGATTTGGTTGCAGAAAGTATCATTCCCTTGTGTAGGAAAATGTGATTCTTTCAATTTATGAACTGTCTTTTTTTATTGGATGAGCAATCGTATCTAAACCAAAGGTAAAAAGTTGAACACTTGAACCTGTTGTAACTGATTAATTTTCGATTACGAATTTTGATTGAAGAATAAAATAGCTCCTCTTATTTAGTGTTTGCTTGTGAAAAATTTGATCATTGTGTTGTTTTAGAGTATGGAGTCTGATCACAACTCTATTCAATTTTTGTTTTTCAGTCAGGAATGGATAAGTTTTTGATTAAAAACCCCAAAGAAACACAACCACCGGAAAAACGAAGTCGAGTTGAAATAAATTTAGCTGAATTAGTATCAGATCCAGGAGAAAGAAAACAAATTTCTGAATTTCATCCTACTATGCATAATGAAATTCGTAGAGAATATTACTTAAGAGGACCTTACCGCCCTTCTGATCCTAAGTATGAGTTCCCACAAACCAAGATTGGTGCCAAAATGCGACGGTTCAACACCGAATGGTTCAGTGAATTCAATGATTGGTTAGAATATAGTGTCACAAAAGATGCTGCTTTCTGTCTTTATTGTTATTTGTTCAGCTCTTCTGGGACAGAGAAAACATTTGTTTCGATAGGATTTAGAAATTGGAAAGATAAGAAACGTCTAAATTCCCATGTTAGAGCAAACTACCCAGTTCTGCACAAAACATGATATTATGGTTCCTATAATGTCTGAATTTTATCGTTCTCGAGGGCGTTCTCGTAGAAGAGTAGAGAAATTTTCTAATGTGCATCATTATCGTGTTGAAATATTCCACACAGTAATTGATATGCAACTTCAGGAGTTGAACAACCGTTTCAAAGAGGGGAGCACAGAGTTATTGATGTGTGTATCGTGTTTAAGTCCTACAAATACTTTCTCTCAGTTTGATAAGACAAGATTGCTTCAAATGGCCAAATTTTATCCCAAAGAATTTTCTGATTTTGATCTCATTGTTCTTGAGAGTCAATTGGAGACTTATGTTCGTGATGTCAGATCCAATCCAGAATTTGGAGATTTGAAAAGTTTAACAGAACTCGCAGAGAAGATGGTTCAAAAGAAGAAAAATTTAACTTTTCCGTTGGTTTTCTTGTTGATTACCTTGACATTGGTCTTGCCAGTTGCAACTGCAACAGTTGAGAGAGTATTTTCGGCCATGAATGTCGTGAAAAACAGATTGCGGAACCAGATGGGAGACGAATGGGTTAATGATGCTCTCGTTACGTACATCGAACGAGAGATTTTCGATACGATTAGTGATGAAGTTATAATGAAAAAATTTAAAGCATGAAACCTCGTAGGATTACCTTGTAACAAACATGTTTGAATTTAATATAAAAACTTTGTTAATTATTATTATTTGGTTGATATATTTTTAAAGTGTGCCCACCCCTAAATATCGTCCTGGGTCCGCCCCTGGATATTAGATATATATCTCGATAAAGTGTGTTTGAAGAAATTGGAGGTGCATGTAAAATTTTCACTGACTACTTCGAAGGTATAATTAAGCACAACTCTGGACTCCGGTCGATATATATATATATATATATATATATATATATATATATATATATAATACAGTGCCAGTGGTTGCCATTGGGAAACAGGTGCCTCAACTAACTTCGAGCCACATCTAATTCGCAGTTCCATCATCATTTCTCATACAAGAAAAGAGAGTCGGTGCAACTTATTTATATTCAAACTAGAGTTTGTTTCACATATGCACCTCAGATGAGTTTGTTCTTTCCAATAAATAGACCCTTCCACATTCATGCCTTCATCAAACTATAATCATATTTCTTTCCTCTATTAAACTTCCTTTGCATCATCAAAATAATCATGTCAAGGAATAGTGCACTAGTAATTGTGATCTTGGCTTTGGCTTGTGCCAATGCAAATTCCTATGATCCAAGGCCACTGCAGGACTTTTTTATGCAGACATGAACTCACCATGTTTGTGTACATACTCACCAATTATTTTGGGAATCATTTAATTAATTATTGCTTCAATTATAAGAAGCATCGCATTTACTGCTTTGACTATATTATACACATAAGAGACTAATTCAGCCATATTTGTGTTACACCACAATTTAACACACTAAATGAGTCTTTTTTGAAGAAGTTTGCGAAACTTTTTATTTATGGAACGTGTAATATTTTTTTATTGAATCACAACATGTAACTCACAATATTGGGTTCAATCTCTAGTTTACCATAATTTGAAATTAGTGATTTACGAATTAAGCTAGGGTTTTTGCTACAGTACATAATGCAGGTGTCCAAATTAGCAATATGCACCCATTTTTTCGGTATTACCGCATATACTCCTAGAAGTCAATCATATTTGCGCAAATGCACTCAGGCCATTTGTGGGCCTCACACCAGAGAGACGACGTGAATGAGCCGTTAACGGCCATCCAAATCAGTTCGTGATCCGTCTATTGGGGCGTGTGATTTGGGAGCCGATCCAGAGTGATTCCAGCACGGCAATAATTTAGTCATGGTCTTAGATTAGTAAAATTTGTTTTGCTACAGTCAATCCCAAATCACACGTCCCAATAGACGGATCACGAACTGATTTGGACGGCCGTTAACGGCTCATTCACGTTGTCTCTCTGGTGTGGGGCTCACAAACGACCCGGGTGCATTTGCGCAAATAGGACTGACTTCTAGGTGTATATGTGGCAATACTGAAAAAGCATGTGCATATTGCCAATTTGGACACATGCGGGGTGTATTGTAGCAAAAAACTCATTAAACTAATCTTGGTTGGTTGCTTCTATTTTTCTCAGTTACCGTTAACAAATTTGTCTGCAAGAACGCAAACAAGGTAACTGCTGACGAATTCATGTTTTCGAGCATCGAAACACCATCAAACACAATTAACCGACTCGGTTTCAACGTGACCAACGTTAATGTGCTCAACTTCCCAAGCATGAACACACAAGGCATCTCCCTGACTCACATCGTTTACGCACTAAATGGGCTCAACTCGCCCCACATCCACCCACGAGCCACTGAGGTCCTAACCCTGCTCGAGGGCGAGTTGTATGCTGGGTTTGTGACCGCGCCACCTCCTGCTGGAAGTATTTTCGCTAAAATGCTTAAAAATGGTGATATCATAATTTTCCCATTTGGTCAGATTCACTTCCAAATGAACATCGGTAAAACCCTAGCCTTGGTTCTCTCTAGTTTGAGCAGCTAATTCCTTGGTGTGATCCAGGTCGCGCCGACCTTGTTCGGGTCGAACCCACCTGTGGACCCTAATGTTCTGGCAAAGGCCTTCAGACTTGACCAGGATGTGGTGGCCCGCCTTCAGGCTCAGTTCAGGGCTGGTAACTAATGACTCAAGTCACCAGTAAATGTTGATCAATAAGAAGGTCCAAGTTGGGTGTAATGAGCTTGTGACCGGTGATTGATCGTTTTATATCTAACCGCAAGTGCACGGCCGCGTTGAAGCGGTGGCAAATATGGGTCGTCCACTGGGAGGTGTGTCGACACTTGGTTTGTGCGAAGGCGAGAGGTAAAGAAAGGGAAGAAAGGTTGGTTTGATTACACTAAACCACACTAAGATGCAAATGGAAATGGAAAAGAAGCAAGAAAAACTAAACCCCAAAGGGGGTAGAGAAATAATGTGAGCATAAAGAAGTGTGTGTGTGTTCATTAAGCTCCTCACAACATGTAGTGCATGAAATCATAAAACTACATCCAACTTTGCCTCTACATGAATTAAGATAAGACTACATCATTAAAACATACAAGACAATAATTGGAATGAAGCTACATGAACTCAAGTATAAAGACTATACCCTACTATGCCTCCACATGAATTAAGATTTCACTACATCATTAAAACATACAAGACTTTAGCTAAGGTAAAGACAACAAGAGCACATACACTACAAATTGTGTTTCCAATATTAACTTCATCCATATCCTAACCTTATCATTCCCCATAAAATAGGTCCACTGATCAAAGCATAAGCTAAGCTTCATTCAAGAGCATTAGCATATCAAAGATAAGAGTGAAAACCCATTAGATGGTTATGGAAATCATATAAAGCTCAAGGGATAAAGATAACACACACTTAATACACTACATGATTATATCACATATTTCTCCACCCCCCAAATGGGGATGGAACTACTCACTACTCATTACACTAACTATATTAGCAAAAGAAAGCATAATACTGAAATGAAAGTTAACTAAGAAGGCAAGAAGCATTAAAGAAACATAAAAAGAAAGGAAAGACTAAACAAACATGCACAAATTAAAAGACAAGATTAAAAGAAACTAGAAGAATTATTTTATTAACAAATGACTCACATTGAAGGTAGCATTCTTCTCCACCTTGAGTTTTTGCTTCAAGGCTCACTCCTTAGTAGAGAGAATGCCACCAAGCAATGGGTAATTTCAATGGAAGGTGGCCTATAAAGCATGGAAAAAGTTAATCCGGGACAATCCCCCGATGTGGGACTAAACCAATACCAAAAATAGCCTAAACGAACATTAATACAAGTCCAGGAGAAGTTGGGGCGGATCTGGCATGATCCAGACCGCCAATTGGCGGCCTATAAAGCCCAGATCCGTCTGGGTCTTCTGGTGGGCTTTCCTTGAAGTGTGTCTTGGACTTGGATGCATCTACTCGGTTGTTGGAGCTCCGACCCGAATCGAATTGCCAAAATACTCCCCATGATGGTGTGGAGTTTCATGTTTTGCTCTTAGGTCCTTCGGTCTTACGATCAAGTCCTTCTCCATTGCATCTCAGTCCCTAGGTCTCACAATTAAGTCATTTTTTCCTGCTTTTGGGTCCTTTCATGGCTCTTCTCTTCAAACCTCTTTATTTCTGAAAACTAAACATAAAACTCGTCACGTAGCATTGCTTAGGTGTAATATAATGGATATAAGATACAAATATGAGCATGAAATGATGTCAATCAACCGGCGTTGTTAAGGTTTGATAAAAATAAAATTGGATGGTTTGAGTTCCCATGAATAACTTATATGCATGAATGATTTGGCTCTTTCTATTTCAGTGTTTTGATTGAAATGTCTACATCTTTGTAAGCTAATTTGAATCTGCATCTACAATTAAGTACTTAGAACCCCTGACGGGTGACTTGTTTACTACCCGGTTCGCTGATTGTATATGTGATGAGACACATTTCTCGACATTAGGGGGAGAGAGCGAAAAGCTCAAAGAAGGCCGAGAAAATTCCTGGAAGGAAAACCAAATGAATTATTTGGATATTCGTACAAGTATGGCTGAACTAGAAGTTCAGAAGATAATTAACTTGCAAAATTTAGCTAGTAAACTGCCGAATACATTTACTGATCATAAAGGAGTGAAAAAGTCTCATATTCCTGCAGAAAATGCACCACCTAGAGTGGAGATCCCCATAGAATAAAATATGTTAGAGCCTAGTCAATGCTGGAAGTGTGGACGACCCACAGGGGCTAAAGACATTAATCCGCGGAAAAGAATAACTCAATCACTCATTGCTCCTCTTGAAGAGATTAATCCTGAAGAAAGCAATCTCGGTGATACGAATACAGTTGCTCAACACCAAAATCCTGGGAATACGGAATGACCAAATCCTCTTGTCTTGGGAAATGACGAGGATTTGGTTGATGTTGACGTAGAAGTCGCAATCAACTATGTTAATTCGGGAGAGAAATATAATAGAATAGCAATTGTCGTCGACGACTCATTTGCCTTCTCAGTAGCTCTTGTTGTCTCAAGAGATAATCTGGATCTAGAACCTAAGACCATTCATGAAAGCCAGAAGCGTTTATATTGGAATAAATGGAAAGAGGCAACAAAGGCTGAACTAAACTCATTTAATAAAGATGGTGTTTTTGGACCTGTAGTCCAAACACCTAAAGATGTAATCCTTGTAGGATACAAATGGGTGTTTGTAAGAAAACACAATGAGCTTAAGTAGGTGGTATGTTATAAAGCGAGATTAGTTGCCCAAGGGTTTTTGCAGAGACCCGGCATCGATTATGATGCTACATTTTCTCCTGTAGTGGATAGTATTATGTTACATTACTTAATCACTATGACAATGAATATGAATCTAGATATACATTTGATGGATGTCGTGACTGCATATTGATTGACATCATTTCATGCATATCTTTGTGTCTTATATCCATTATCTTTCACCCAAACAATGCTATCTAACGAGTTTAATGTTTAGTTTTCAGGAATAAGTAGGTTTGAGAAGGAGAGACTATAAATGGACCTAATCGCAGGCAAAACGACTGAGTTGAGAGACTCGAGGACTAAGATGCAAGATCGAAGGACCGGAATGTAAGATCGAGGGACCAATGAGCAAACAAGAATACTTCACACCATCATGGGGAGTATTTTGGCAATTCGATTCGGGTCGGAGCTCCAACAAGCAAAGTAGATGCATCAAAGACAAACAAAGCCTTCCAGAAAATCCCACAAGAAAATCCAGAGCGATACGAACACTGTAGACCGCCAATTGGCGGTCCAAGACTACTAATTGGTGGTCACTTTTGGTCCGGATCCGCTAAGATTCATGTGGGGCGTGTATTAGTGTGTATTTAGTTTATTTCTAGTATTTGTTTAGTCCCATACCGGGAGATTGTCCCGGATTACCTTTTTCTATGGCTATAAATAGAACTCCTCCTTTTGTAATTACCCATTTCTCGGTGGCATTCTCTCTACTTTGAGTAAGCCTTGAAGCAAAACTCAAGGTGGAGAAGAGTGCTACATTCAATGTGAGTCATTTTTAATAAAATAATTGTTCTTAGTTTCTTTTAATATTGTCTTTTAATTTTTGCATGCTTCTTTAGTTTTACCTTCCTTTCCTTTTAGCTTCTTTAATATTTTTTTGCTTGCTTAGGTTAATTTCATTTCAGTACAATGTTTCATTTTGTTAATGTGTGGACTGATTACCTATATAGAGTCGGCCCTGATGCACGAAACCTGAGCCTGGGAGAATGAAAGTCGAACTAATAAAAAGAAAAAGAAGAAAAAATGAGAAAAAAAACAAAAAGAAAAAAATGGTAATGCAAATAAGAACCTTAATGAACATTACACTTTGTATCACTTGAGGATGTTGAGGTTGTCCATGTCTTTCACTTAATTCCTTATTTAACTTGCACGAATGGTTCATTAGGCTAGGTGTGGACTGATTACCTATATAGAGTCGGCTCGTAGGATTATCACGTCCAATGATCGACAAAATTTATCCAACGAGTCGAGTGTCTAGATTGAATAATGCATCTTGTTCGGATTTTGTGGGTATATCCGCTGAAAACCCTCAGGAGACAACAGTTCTCCTCCTTGGCAACAATGAGGTTTAACGGCTTGTTGCACGTGCTAAGTGCAACCGTGATTCCTACGAAAGTGAGTTAGGATTTCTTGTTTCTCGTTTGTTTTTCTCTTTCTTTGTTTTGCTCGGGACTAGCAAAACTTAGGTGTGGGAGTATTTGATTGATATCATTTTATGCTTATATTTGTATCTTATATCCATTATCTTACACCTAAGCAATGCTACGTGACGAGTTTTATGTTTGAATTTCAGAAATAAAGAGGTTTGAAGAGAAGAGCCATGAACGGACCCAAAAGCAGGAAAAAGAACTTAATTGTGAGACCTGGGGACTGAGATGCAAGCGAGAAGGACCTGAACGTAAGACCGAAGGACCAATGAGCAAACAAGAATACTTGACACCATCATGGGGAGTATTTTAGCAATTCGATTCGGATCGGAGCTCCAACAAGCGAAGTAGATGCATCAAAGACAAACAAAGTCTTCCAGAAAATCCCACAAGAAAATACAGAGCGATACGAACACTGTAGACCGCCAATTGGCGGTCCAAGACTGCTAATTGGTGGTCACTTTTGGTCCGGATCCACTAAGATTCATGTGGGACGTGTATTAGTGTGTATTTAGTCTATTTCTGGTATTTGTTTAGTCCCATACCGAGGGATTGTCCCGGATTACATTTTTCTATGGCTATAAATAGAACTCCTCCTCCTTTTGTAATCACCCATTACTCGGTGGCATTCTCTCTACTTGGAGTAAACCTTGAAGCAAAACTCAAGGTGGAGAAGAATGCTACCTTCAATTGTTTTTTTGCTTGCTTAGGTTAATTTCATTTTAGTACAATGTTTCATTTTGTTAATGTAGTTAGTGTAATGATTAGTGAGTAGTTCTATCCCCATTTGGGGGGTGGGGAAATATGTGATGTGGTTATGTGATGTATTAGGTGTCTGTTATCTTAATCCTTTGAACCTTATATGATTTCCATAACCATCAAATGGGATTTCACTCTTGTCTTTGATATGCTAATGCTCTTGAATGAAGCTTAGCATATGCTTAGACTAGTGAACCTATTTTATGGGGAATGATGAGGTAAGGATAAGGATGGAATTAATATAGGAAACATGACTTGTAGTGTATGTGCTCTTGTTGCATTTACCTTGGTTAATGCCTTGTATGTTTTAATGATATTGGGTTATCTTATTTCATGTGGAGGCATAGTAGGGTCTAGTCTTTATACATGAGTTCATTTAGCTTCATTCCAATTATTGTCTTGTATGTTTTAATGATATGATCTTATCTTATTTCATGTGGAGGTAAAGTTGGATTTAGTTTTATGATTTTCATACACTACATGTTGTGATGAGCTTAATTGAACACACACACATACACAAATCTTTGTATTCACACTCTTTTCTCTACCCTCTTTGGGGTTTAGTTTTATTGCTTATCTTCTATTTCCTTTTGCATTTTAGTGTAGTTCAGTGTAATCAACATTTCTCTCCTTTCTTTCCCACTCGCCTTCGAACAAACCAAAAGTCGACACACCTCCCTGTGGATCGACCTGTATTTGCCACCGCTTCAACGTGATTGTGCACTTGCGGTTAATATAAAACATATCAATCACATATTTGTATGGGTCACTTGACATAGACATCTATATGAAAGTCCCTAAAGAATTTTTGATTCCCCAAGTGGAAGAGAATGAAAATCGCAACATGTTCAGTATTAAGCTACAAAGATCGTTGTATGGTCTTAAGCAATCTGGTCGTATGTGGTATAATTGATTGCAAGATGTCATGAAGCATGGGTATGTGAACAATAAAGTTTTTCCTTATGTGTTCATTAAGAAGTCGTTGAACGGCTTCGTGATTATATCAATTTACGTGGATGATCTGAATATAATCAAATCTAAGAAAAAGTTATAAGAAGTGAGTAAAGACCCATTTAGACCTAAAGAGATTGATGAGGAAGGATTGAGACCTGAAGTTCCATACCTTAGCGTCATTGGAGCATTATTATACCTTACAAACTACACCAGACCTAATATTGCATTTGCAGTAAATGTTCTAGCTACACATAATGCTTCTCCAACCCGAAGACATTGGAATGGTGTTAAGCATATCCTTCGTTATCTCCAAAGATCTATTGATCTTGCTCTATTTTACCATTGAAGTAAAGATTTCACATTAATGGGATACTCTGATGCTGGCTATATGTCTGACCCACATAATGTTATGTCACGGACTGGTTACATGTTCCTTTGTGGAGGCACAGTTATATCTTGGAGGTCTGTAAAGCAAACATTAGTTGCTACCTCCTCAAACCACTCTGACATTATTACATTATTGCATTGCATTGTAGGGAAAAATGTGTGTGGTTAAGGTCTTCGAAACAACACATTTTTGTTTCGTGTGGTTTAACCTCAATTAGTGATAACCCCCACTACACTATATGAGGACAATGCAACTTGCATTGCCCAAATGAGTGATGGATATATTAAAAGTGATAGAACAAAACATATTTCTCCTAAGTTCTTTTATCCACATGAACATCAAGAGAAAGGTGAAATAAATATCCATCAAGTTCGCTCTAGTGAAAATCTTGCAAATTTGTTTACTAAATCCCTACCGACTTCCACATTTGAGAAACTTGTATATGAAATTGGTATGCATAGACGAAGTTGTCTATGTTTATCAGGGGGAGCGAAGTAGTTATCATCGCAGAATGATGATTATCATAAAAGTATAAAACTAAGAGTTAATGACTGTATTTTTTTCCATTTGTCATGTTTTTATCCCATTGAGTTTTTCTTGACCAAAGGTTTTTAACAAGACAGTATGTGAAATGGCTACAACATGCACCATGTACTCTTTTCCTTAGGTTGTTTTTCCTACTGGGTTTTCTAACAAGGTTTTTAATGAGACATGTACAGAGCAAATAATGTCCAAGGGGGAGTGTTGTAAATGTGGACATTATATGAGAGTTTTAAGGAGTTTTTGTAAGGTTACAATACACATTGTGTGAAGGAGGTTTTGAGGAGTTTCTTTATCTACATACTATTCTTAAATCTATTGTAACATATGAGAGTTTTGTTCCATACATCCCTTTTATAAAGGGAGATTGTGTATTGTATTGGACACCCAATATGAAATAAGAAAAACTCTTTCCTTTCTCCCTACTTATTTTTGCTTAACTTGTTCTTGTGTTGATTCCATTGATCGCCGGAGTTTATTTTACAACAAGGCTAAACTAATTAAGGATACGAATACAAATTCATGACACTTCTCTACATCTCAATTATACTTTAATTGGGCTCACGTACATAACAATTAGAAAACCATAATTATATGTCAATTGCAAAGTCATTTTTCTAGGACTCGATTAGTCATCTTCCTTACTCAAAGATGAAATGATGACAATTTTGGTAAAACCCATGTCTAATTGATTAGCTTATGATATTATCTTTTTTTACAATGTGTTTTATTAAGAGAATAATGATCAAACCCACATCCCCCCACCGCACCACCCCGAGTCAGTCCTTTAAACCCCAGTTAGGAGTCCTGAGTAGTTTTACGATATTATTAAATGGAGAGTTGGTGACCAGTACAGGGACATCTTCTTTAACCGTCCCTTTCTGTTTGACAGTTGAGATGACTGTATCACCTCCCGAATTTGCAAAAAGAAGAGGTTTCAATCTTCTGACCTACGAATCTATGATCATGATGACTCTGATTTTCTGACCGTATGGTTTATGTCTCACTCACAAGTCACAACCCTAACATGATCCCTTCGGCTTCCGTTCCCATGGGAGTAGGTTTAGAAAACTATTAACCAGAAACTAGAACCTTACGATCTCAGACAAAATGTCAAAGACTAATTGTTTCTTTATCCGAGCAGGTAGGATAATTTTCAACCTTTTCGTACTCTCACTTGCAGGTGGTTAGGAGATGCATGACTCATCAGATTGTCTTTTCTAATTTAGAGCACCGTTGACAGTGCCCAGGTAGTTTCCGGTGCCTTGGTTTTTCTCTCAGCCACGTCAGCTTCTCTCTCCGCCACGTCAGCACAAATCAACTCCCTACAAAATCCTTAATCGTTACTCAATTCACCCAGTCACGCTACAGTATTTGTTGTCACGTCATTATTTTTATTCTTCTCTCTAAAACTCTTTCAACAATCAACAAAATATATTAACAATCATTATCGTAATTATTTAATATCAACAATTCATTCGTTTTTAATTAACAGTTAATTAATAAATACAAAATTATTATTAAAATTTAAGAAACCACATTACATAATACATTAACTTGAAATTTAAAAACTAAAACTAAAAATACATCATTAAATACTAAACTTAAATAACGATGAATCATTGAAAGGACGATGGCGGCGTACATCGCCGTCTGTGAACCAATAGGTCGGTTGCTTTGACCAGGCGGTGCGGAGGAAGAGAAGTGGTTACAACGAGGACGATGTCATCCATGATGCACACACCATCTACGAACGAACACACAATGCCAAATTTCAGTACATACATGTGTGGCTTATGTTACGCAGGTACCCTAAATGGGAGTCAGTTGCGCTTAGACTTCTTACCGGAGACGTCGCTGAAGAAAGTCTAGGGAGTTTGAGTAGTGGGAAAAGAAAAAACACTGATGACGATGGGAGTCATGCAACACCGTCAACAGATGAAATGGTGTTCGAACCATGTCCTCGTCCTGACGGTGTTAAAAAAGCTAAAAAAAGAAGGGTAAACAACCATTTCAGGCGCAACTTGATCCCGATATGTTAGAACTGGGAAAACAAATTGAATATAACGCAAAAGTGAGAGAGGAAAAATACTTGCGTTACGAAGAACTGATAGAAAGGAAACACATCGATGCTGAGAAGAAGTTCCAAAGGGAACTCAACAGCAAGAAACTTGATGTCTTATTTTCTCTGATAAAGAAGGAAAACAATGACGAATTCGATAAAGAAATACTTGCTGAACTTAAGGAGTTTGTTAAATCACAAGGATATCTGTAGGTGCTCATGTTTTCATTTGTAATATCAATATGTGTTGTAGTTTATCCGTATTGTGGTAGTTTAAATTTCGTATTCGTAGGAGGACTGCATTTCCTTTCCTTATTTCTGTTGTATTTCGTATTCTGTATTTGTATTGTATTTTGTTTCCGAAGTGTATGAATATTATACTAGAATTCTTATTTTGTTTAAGATTTTTTTAATTTTTAATTTTAGTTTTATCTAAATAAATCCAAAATAATTAAATTAATCATAAAATATTTTTTCAAAACCTATTTAATTTAATTTCAATTTATCTAATTAATACATTAACCTAATTATATATAAACAATCTTTTTTCTTTAAAACAAAAACACACAAAAAAACATTTTTTTTAAACCAATCCGGGGGGCCACGTGCCCCCGGATCAGGTGCCTGGGGCACTTTTCCGGGCAGATGGGCGCCCGAAAAAGCACCCTGGCCCCCTGCCCAGGAACTGCCCTCCCGTTAAGGGTGGGCAGCTCGAGCGCCCGAGCAGGGCGCCCAAAAAAGAACACACGTGAAGGGTGCTCTTAGTCTTCTCATCATGATTCATATTATTATTAAACCTTATATTTGCTTTCGAAGTTTTTCTATACTTGTGCAAACCTAGATTAATGAGTCACATGTTAGGTTTCAATTTAAGTTGACGCTGGAGTCTTGTAATTTCTACAATATCTTTTAACCACGCATATCCATAATTTAGCTTAGCTTCATTCTGGAATATGGAACTCAGATGAACTAACTAAAAAAAATAAAAAATAAATGAACTCAAATTGTAGTTAGCCTGAAAAGTGAACCATTTTCGCTTGATTAGCACCCTTGCATGCACCATTATCCTATATAGAGGTCTCTTTTTGACATTTAAGGCCAGTAAATAAAGTGGATGTTGATGGATCATCCACTACGATAATCTTTTAATTTGGATATAATAGTGTAAATTGTTACTTCTGGGGCATCTATAAGATGTGGATGGATCATCCACTACGATAATCTTTTGATTTGGATATAATAGTTTAAATTGTTACTTCTGGGGCATCTATAAAGTGCGAATTCGTGATTCTTCAGAGATTTTACACGCCAAGAGAGATGGTGTGGAGAATCTGTGAGCATAGAACAACGTTTTTCGTTAAAATTATCTTTCATGTACATGGTAAGATTTATTTCCCCCCCAGCCCTAGCTCGAATCCAGTATTCGGCTACGTATACTTAGGACAATTAAATTTAATTATAGCCGCAAAGCTCACATAAAGGCCTACTCCATCAAGATTGCATGTTTGTAGGAGTAGATAATTTTAGCTAGATTGCTTAATTTGATTTTCTACAGAGACAAGTTTCAAACATTGCTTCGCCTCCACTCCATCAAGGAAGAAAACACAATTTTAACATGTAACATTACGAAATGATTAATGGGACGTCTGAATAAGTCTACGTGCATTTGGTATTCAGTTAGACAATTTGATTATGAGGACAACTTCCACAATTACAACATCTTAAATTACCTATGTAATTAATTCTTTCGGTTAATTGTAGTTGTCATCAAGAAAGGTTTTTACTGGATTATTCTCTAATAAATAGTGAAATATAAAATCCCTATTTGTTTATTGAAATTAGAAGTAAACTCACTCCATATAAAAGGGTCCTCCGTAATAATAATGTGCACCCGAACCAATTAAGGCATGCTAGTTCCGTCGTACACCACTTGATTTAAAATTGGAAGGTAACCCCATGTCCAGCTATTTACGTGATAATCTAATATACATATACATATCTATATGTTAATCTTAAATTAAATATAAGGGAGTGGACAAAATGTGTAACATCCCGAAGTTTGGTCTTCTGGAGACGTGAGTTGATTTTTCCACTCGTGATCATACCACGAACCTTTCCATTACAAATTTACAAGACCGATTCTCATTGACTAATTCCTACAAGAACTTTCTTAAATGCTAACCCCTATACCTAATCAACTCCAATTTTTCCTATAAATTGCCACCTTCACATTGCATGGATTCACCAAACCAAAAACACCACTATTTTCCTCAGTCTTCCAAGCTTATAATACGTTGTTCCGATATTGTCAACTAATTAATCATGGCAGGAAATGGTGCACTAGTTGTTGCAATCTTGGCACTGGCTAGTGCTTATGCACTTGCATACGATCCAAGTCCATTGCAGGACTTCTGCGTTGCAGACATGACCAAAGATCGTAAGTTACTATCTTCTATATATTCCTATCAATCTTTTAAGTCTATTTCTCATAATTAATTAGGTCACTTAATATTATTTTATTAATTTTGTCCAGTTTTCGTGAACGGATTCCCCTGCAAGGACCCGAGAAAAGTGACACCAGACGATTTTGTGTTCTCCGGTATCGGAATGCCGGCCGACACAGACAACATGGTCGGCTCCAACGTGACCAATGTCAATGTCCTCAACTTCCCTGGCATGAACACGCTCGGCATCTCACTCGCTCGCATAGACTATGCGCCCAATGGGCTCAACCCGCCCCACACCCACCCGCGAGCCACCGAGGTCTTAACCCTCCTAGAGGGCGAGCTCTTCGCTGGGTTCGTGACCGCACCGCCTCCGGCCGGACGACTTTTTGCAAAAATGCTTAAAAAGGGCGATGTCATAATCTTCCCGTTTGGTCAGATTCACTTCCAAATGAACGTTGGTAAGACACCCGCCGTGGCACTCTCTAGCTTGAGCAGTCAATTCCCCGGTGTGATCCAAATCGCACCCACCCTTTTCGGGTCCGACCCGGCGGTCCCCAAAGAGGTGCTTGCCAGGGCCTTCCAGATTGATGTCAATCTTGTTGGACATCTCCAGAAGATCTTTAGCTCTGGCAGTGGTCGTAACTACTGAGTTCATGCAGGAGATCTTAATATATATGGTATAGTGTTGTATGAATAAGTCGCGTTATGGCGGGAGTTTTGAATCCTTAGATTGTGTGTTTGTTCGTTATGGGACGGTATGACCAAATTAAAAGCTACACTTATCTAGTATTTCTTTCATCGTATTTTGCATCTTCATGGGTACCAATTATGTCATGTTTCACAAAATATGAGTCGATACTTATTTTATTTTTTTTACATAATGGTGAGGTGTATGAACTTTTATGAAACTTATTGACGTGACAAAGGAACCACAAAAGTCAGCTGAGGTGGTCAACTTGTCAAATAGTATATTCCCTAAAAATTGACCTAAGAATACTGAATATTAATGAATGAAATTGATTATAAACAACTGATTGTGCTTTCCCTTTCTGTAATCTTTTTTCACTATTCAACATTCACGTTGGTAGTACTTGGTACCATTAAGTTTTTAAAACCTTAACATTTTCCCATTATTTCTGTGGGTCCGCTAACTCCGATAAAACGACTTTAAATCTCCCTACTCTCTGTTAGAATCAAGTTAATATCTTTCTCGATGACTCCCAACAATTTAAAACGCCATAATCTCTGCCTACCTTAGTTCCTTTGTCATTTCCTCTTTCTCTCTCTTCCAATAAACATGTAACCTACTACCACCACTCTCTCTCCTCTCTATCTTCTTTTCTTGTGTGAATTGGGTTTGTGCACCTACTTCGGAGTTAAATTGGCCGCATACACTCCAATTTTTATAATTAGTTTGGTGCACCTCTGCGACATAAACTTTATCTTCGTGCACCCGGATCGTTAGTGGGGCCCACATCGTTGGGTGTCCATTACGTCATCCCGTTAAGCCTGTCTGTCGTACCCATTCCGTTTCATTAGCAGAATGTTAGTGAGCCCAGTTACTAGTAGTTGGACCTAATGACTAGTTAACTAATTGATAAGTAATAATCAAAGACTATTCCCTCCCACCTCGAGCTACATATTTCGCGTCACCTTCTTGCCGGCTATAAGTTCCTAAAAATCTCCTTCCTCCTCCTCCAATTTCTTCTTCCTCCTCAGCCCTAGACCATTCGACCTCCCGAACGCCCTACGGTAATGGCGATCCACCGGGTTGACAAAGGCAAAGAAGAAGTTGCACTCCCAGAGACTATTTCCCTCAGTTCCACCTCTAACTCGAAGACCCCCAACTACTACAGCACCTCGTCCCTAAAGTCAGTAGACACATCGTTCACCTCCAATGCTCGTCGCCGCTCAGATCGTCTGATTGGTGAGCAAAGTCCCCTTTGTGATTGTGATTCACTCTCACGACTTTACACATCTTGGAAGGCGTGATCATATAGGCATCGATTTTAGCGCTGCCCCCACTATTGGAGTGTATGAAATTACTATTTTGTTGACCAATGTTTTAGTGTACTTAGGCAAACTGCAAGTGTTTGATAAAATGTTTATGTGATTTCAGGAACCTGATCGAAAGAAGTGCGACTTCTTTCGCTGGATTAATGGTGATGAAGGGGCTAGGATGGCCGTTAGAAGTCATGCGGAGAGGTTCCATGAAATGGTGTTGGAAAAGTACGTCTTTGGACAGGAAGGTGGAGGAGCTGAAGAATGACTTAGTGAACACAAACTTGATTTGCCTGGAGATTAAGGCCTCAGTTTGTGTCATCCAGACTTTTATTGGTGAGTCCAAGTGCTTCATCCAGAAGGTCGGTATGTTTTTGAATTTATGTGTGGTTATTGTGATTGGGTTGGTGTTGAAGTGGTTGCGGTAGTGGAGTTTGGGTTGGTGTTCAAGTCACGACATGTGGTTTGATGAATGTTGTGTTGTATGTTTTTGGATGGAGGACTTGTAGTTGTTACTTGTGGTCGGGACTTGTGGTTGTTACTTGTGGTTCTAGTTGTTGATGGCTTTATTTAGTTTTTTGGGTGTTGTAGTTGTCTAAGTGTGGTGACTTTATGTTCAATTTATATGTCTTATTTAGCCCGCAACACTTCATCTTACATATGTCTGGGTGTGGTGACTTTGTTGGATGTATATGTTTGTGTGATGAACAATCTTATTTCGCCAACAACACTAGCATTATAACATTCTAATTAACTAAGCATAGACATCCATAACATAAACCAAGCATGTAAGTCAACTCTAATATTTCATGGAACCAACATTGACACCTAACATTCATAAATATAAAGCCCAACCAAACCAAGTTAGTCTTTAAAACCATCCACATTATACATTGACACCTTACATTCATAAACATAAAGCCAAATCAAACCAAGTCAGCCCTTAAAACCATGTACATAATACATTCACACCTTACATTCATAAACATAAAGTCAAACCAAACCAACACTAGTGCAGAATAGCAAATAATCATCACCCAATAGACGTCGGTCGCCCATATAGCCAATGTCTATAGGTATAGACGTCGGCTATTAATACAGTCGACGTCTATAGAGTCCTCTAGACGTTGGTTATTTGAATAAGCTTTTACCTGACCTCTATTAGGCGACGTTTATTGCCCAAAGCGTATAGACGTCGACCCATAGACGTCGGTCATAGCGTATAGCCGACGTCTATGCCCTATGCATATAGACGTCAGCCATAAGCTATGGCCGACGTCTATAGGACTTATATGAAAGAGCAACTATTTCATTTTATCCTTTATTCAGCAAAATCTCCCCCTGACAAAACCCTAGCCCTTGCGACCAATCTCCGACCAAACCGCAATGACTTCCTCTGGCACCGCAGCCTCTCTTTCACCGCGCGCTCGACAACCATGACCTCCTTCGCGACGTCGACAACTGCGAACTCCACGATCTCCTCCGCCATCACTTCAGGTGACCTTCTCCGCATCTTCTTTGTAGGGTTCGATCACCGGTTGGGCCACTATTTTGGGGTTGGGGTTTCGTTAGGGTTTTGAACTAGTACCAGTACATTTCAGTTGGTTTACGTTTAAAAATACATTTTAGGTTATTTTAATTTGTATTTTAGAGCAAATTTAGTGTTCAATTGGTTTGAGAATAATAAGGTTCCCATTATTTGAATTCCAAGGCTTTGATCTTAGTTTGTTTATTTTCAGATTTGCTGTTATATATAATAAATAAATTTACATTATTCAGCTTCCAAGCTTGTGAGCACTTTTTTTTATAAAGACATTGTTGTTCTTAGTTATTTTATTTATCGATGAACATATTGAGTAAATATAAAACTAGCTTAGTGATGCTAATCCAGAGGAATATATGATGATGACACATAAATCTGTTGATCTTATTAATCATTTGTATTTATGTATGATACAAAAACAAACTAAGACTATTGTCTGCATTATAAGGAATTATAAATATCTAGTTTTCTTTTAACCAATTTGCATCTACGCGATAAAACTAAAAATTTGCAATGTGAATGTGATGTAGTGGAGAATATTATACATTTTTCTTGTTAATCCCAGGATTTGAAGATTTTTACATAGCAAAATTTTGGGGAGGTTCTGCCAAAAATTTAATAAAATTTTAATCCCAATTGTTATTAATAACATGATATTTTGTGTTTAACATGTTTTTCCGTCAATATAAGTAATTTTTTTAATACTTGCCTGTAATATTTTAAATGTTAATTCCCTTGTTTCTTTGAGTTTTCAATATTAATTACATATTGTTTGTAGATATGTTGGTATTATGATAACTCATTGACCCCTTTAAACAACTTGACCTTTAATAACCTATAACAAAAGATAAGACAATATTTTCTAAGTCATTCATCATATAGGACTTTCCATTCATCGTTTTTATTTTTTATTTTACGATTTCTGACGTAGATTGTTGGCGTAAGGTACGTACTCTCTTTAACTAATCATTCATTAGAAAGCACGCATTAGTTAGTAGGACTTGCATTGGAACAAGAGTGAGGTGAGTGTTTGCTTGGTGTGTTGTTTGTGTATGAAAAACACCTAAGAGGCAGCCACCTATAGGAGATGAGGTGGGGGATTTCATCACCATTTCCTTGGCCCAAAAACCACATAATAAAAGAGCCTTAATAAAATCAATCTTGTCTGAATAACAAGGATACAATACTTGTGTCCTCCGAGCTTTCGTTCGAATAAAATTCTAGAAGCACTCGGTGTGTTTTCCTATAGGTACACCTTCCGGTGTGAACTCCATCTCATGTTGAATAGTAAAACTCCAGTCATCCAGCGATTGTGTGGATCTACGAGAGCTACTTGTACTAGGAACATCCCCAATATCGGTTGCAGATGCCAAAGTGCTAGGAACATTCCCACTATCAACTGCCTCATCAGCTATCTGTGGGGTATCCTGCGCCTGACGTCGTCGACGTCTACGCTAAACACCGTCTCCCTTAAGGTACGGTGGTGAAGCCTCACATCTAGTCATTCCTACAAATCTATTCATCAATTACAAAATGAAATTTATAAACTAGAAATATATTCCTGCACAATATTATGTTTTGTCATTAGATTTGTTTCCCTAAGGATGTACTACTCCACGACTGGTTCCAAATCCATTCTAACGAAATCAACCAAATTAATGTAATCAAGTTCGACTCTCAATAGTGCAGAAACACCTATACTTGTCGCCGCAATAGACGTCAGTCGTATACATAGCTGACGTCTATACCAATAGATGTTGGCTATGTTTACGGTCGGCGTCTATACCTATAGACGTCGGCTAAGTATACGGTCGACGTCTATTGAGAGATATAGACGTCAATTGAGGGAAATGCATGGCGACCGGCATCTACACCCTTACGGTTACCACCCATAGACGTCAGATATATGGTACAACCGACGTCTATTATCCCATCCCAATAGACGTCGAGGTATAAACGTCGGGTGGACCATATATCCGACGTCTTAGAGCCTTTAGTTAGTTTTTTATTTTATTCCAACAAAACTATTTATCCCAACAAAAACCCTACACAGTCGCAGTGAACGAATCCTAGCCCCCTCCACCGCGACCAAATCCATCACAGCGACCGTTCTCCGACCAAATCCACCACAACGACCTCGACAACCACCGCCTTGACCCCGACCAAACCCTAGCCCCCTCCACCGCGACAAACCCCCGAGTTCCTCGACCGCAGCCTCTGCGACCTCCACTGCAGCCTCCGCGACCTCCTTGATCTCCACTGTAGCCTCCACGACCTCCTTGTCCTCCGCTTCCTCTGTCACCGCAACCTCAGCGACAGCCACCGTCACCGCAACCTCCACGACAGCCACTGTCATCGTAGCCACCGCATCCTTCGTTCAATACTCCACCTTGTTCGGTATATGCCTTGTTAGATTTACATGCTTCACCTACCTACTACTCATCTTGTGTGATCTAATTTTTAGCCTTAAATTTTTTTACATGTAAAGTAATATCTTGGTAACTTTTTTTTGTTTACTTTGATTAGAAAAATGAAATGTTTTCTCATTGTAATTAATAATAAACATTAGTTCAAATAGAAAGGTTTTGGAATGTTTGTTGATTGAGATGTTTCGTTAAGTAATGATGTTATGTGGGTTAATTGAAGGCAGACTTCCGGCCTAGTAAGAAGAGTTCAACAAAACAGATACCTTTTTAAATCACTCAAACTAAGAACCATTAATGGATTAGAAAATGTTGTTGAAGTAAATGTTGCAATAATATATTGTACGTTATAAATTAAGAAGTGGAATTGAACCACCCGTGAGTGATAATGATTATAATAATAGGAAGAGCCAACTTATTTCGAAACGGTGGTGGTGAATTGTCACGAGCACAAGAAATGGAATTAAAATCATGCTCGTTGTTTATCATATGCTCGTTGTTTGGGATGCATTATTTAGTCGTTGCCCATCTAGTCTCCCTGAGATTTTAGGAACCTCTGGGTTCTTGATTTCCTACAGACTAGTGATCCTCATTGTTTAAGACCATTTCGGACCGAACGTCGTTGACTATCTAGTCTCCCTGAGATTTTAGGAACCTCCGAGTTGTTGATTTCCTACAGACTAGTGGTCCTCGGTGGGACCTCGAAGTTAGGCGTCGTCTAGTGCTAAGGACCTATAATGAACTTTAGGCTTGCTTTGGCCTTGATTGCTTAGTTAGGTTTCTAACCTTCCTTATTCTCACGCTAGATTAAGGACTTCATCTCCTCTCTCCTATGTCATTCTTTTCTCGTCTTCATGTCTCTGGATCTTCTCATCTACGAACACCTTCTTTTAAATTGAAATTTTATTTATTTTCTTCAATAATAACTATCATTTTTTAATGTTTAGATTGAAATGGATCGAGAGTGGATTCTTTCAAACTGATTGAGTGATGAGTATGAGAACATGGTGAATATGTTCTTAGAAGTTCCAAAAATCATTCAAAGAATATGAATGACAGAGACATGGCGTATTGTCCATGCAGTCAGTGTCACAATATGTCGGTGCAGACTTTTCGGAAAATAAAAGTTCATTTGTTTGAGAAAGATTTCGACCCAAGTGACAAATTAAAGGATGAAGTCTCATGATTGACACACTCTAATGCAGCAATTGTTACATGTAGCACTGAGATCCATATTACCGAAACATGTTAGACATGTCATAGTAAATTTTTCTTCCTTTTTAACAAGATTCGCTGTAAAGTGATCGATCTTGTGTAGTTATATCAGTTGCAGAATAAAATTGTGGTCACATTATGTCAGTTTGAGATGTATTTTCCACCTGGTTTTTTTGACATTATAATTCATCCAGTTATTTATTTGGTTAGATAAGTTAAATTGTGTGGACCTATTTTTTTTAAGGTGGATGTATCCTTTCGAGCGCTATATGAAAGTGTTATTATAAATATCGTCAAAGGCCAGATGCTAGGATTGTTGAAGGATACATAATTGAGGAGATTATTAAGTTTTGCACTGGATACCTAGCAAACATCAAAAGTATTGGAGCTCCGAACAATCGTTATGATGAACGTTCTGATGGTAAAGGGACGTGTGAGATGAAAATGTTAAATCCAAATGACAATAACTTAATGACAACATATTTCTATGTGTTGTACAATTCTAATGAAGTTCAACCCTATCTAAATGAACACATGGAGCTTTTAAAAGAAAGAAATCGTTTATGGAGTGATAAACAAGTAATTAATAATCACAAAAAAAATTCATCTCTAGGTTCAAAAAGGTGGCTTACAATCGGCTATGATATCGATGGATATTCATTCTACACAGTCTGTGAAAATGTCAAAAGTGGTGTTCAGAACAGTGAGTCACTTTAATAGTAGAGTCTTTGCATGTATCTAGTTCTAAAGACAAGAATCTTGTATACGCCGACATGTCCTATTACGGTGTAATTGAAGACATATGGGAGCTAGAGCTAGACTTTTTTAAATTCAAAGTGTTTGTGTTTAGATGCAAGTGGGTTAATAATAAAATTGGAGTTCGAGTGGATGGCTTGGGGTTCACTTTAATTGATTTTTCGAAAGAATGATGTAAAGGAAAACCTTTTATTTTGGTTGATCCATATGATCCATCTAATAAGAAATGGTCAGTAAGTTTTGGAAGGGAAGAAAAAAGTATATCAGATGATAGCCTGATCGAGTATGGAGGACACCACATTTCTCTAACCAAACACCCAAGTTGAACTCACTAGATGACAAAATACATGTTGAGACTTATATGTTTAGATATGACCATTGTGATGGTACATGGATTGAAAATCCGTTAACAAAAATAAATAGTAAAGGTGCAAAATGTCTTCTAGAACATTATAATAACCATTTAATGTTTTGATTTTACTTTTTAATATCTTCATTTTACCTTTTATAGTATCATGGCTCCGAAAAAGAAACTCACTCCATCAAATTCTGAGGTCTCGAAGACTTACAGTTCACGAGGGCTTACACTCATGAACGAATTCATGGGGAAAACGAATAGAAACGGTAGACGTCCAATCGAGTTTGATGACCGTCTTGAGCTGATAGGCATGATGTTTGATAACTTGTATAATTATCTTGGGATCCTAGCGTGGTCCAAAATTGACATCTGTTTGTTGAGTTGGGCCTAAGTTGATGAGAAACTGAAAGGCTCAATCTAGGATGACATACAGGTAATGAGTCCATTGTAATATTCTTTAGTTGTTGTCAAACTTTTAATATATAGAAATTTAAAATGTTAACGTGTTATAGGCAAGTTTTAATTTCCCATCCACTGACAAGTTGAAGAAAAAGTAGATAACATACATGTTGTTCTATTGGAGGGACTTTAAAACAAAGTTAACCAACAAGTACATATTCAGAGAGTACCATGACAGAAATCCATGCAATTACTATAACTTTATAACTCCGAATATGTGGGAGCAGTTTAGAAAATCAAGACAAACCCTGGAGTTTCAAGTAACTGGTTTAATTATAAAGTGAACTTATTAAGTTATTGCTTTAAATGATAATCTAATAAAATGTGTTTTAGGCCCTCCGAGCAAAAAACCAAGAGCGTAGTTCTTTTGATTAGTAGCATATCATGCATCATATTTATGTTATATATCTTTTATTGTACCTCAATATTATGCTACTCGAGTTGTTGTTTGTAGTGTTTCAGGAGTTAGGTAAAAAAGAAGAGAAATGGAGCAAAAATGAGCTAAATGTAACAAGTATGGACTAATTTGGAAGGTTCTTGACCTATTTGTAATGCACGATGACTGGATCGCAAATCAGGAGGACTCAAGTGCAAACCTGGAGGGACCTGATTATGAAGTGCAAAACATGGTGACACATGACTTGAATCATATCAGTATTTTGCCAATTAAACTCAAAGTGATTCGATCCAGCAGACCAGGACTTCACCCTACGTGCCACATGAAGAAATAAAGGGGCCACAAAATTTCAGACCGATCGAATCCATTTGATCCGCCACTGGCAGATCAAAATGGCCCAAATGTTCTCCAATTTTGATTGCGGTTCAGATTGTCGGGTCAGAGCATTCTTGGACTATCAGATGTGATTTAGAGTCGTCTGATTATTTACAGATTAATCCTGACCATGTATTAGTCTATGAATACCATTGTAATCGCTCATCTCTACCTTCTTCCTCCTTCCCCCATTAGAGTAGGTTTTAGTTTCATTTTAAGTAGTGTAATAAAGGGGTTGGAGTGGAGCAAACTTTATATTTTTTGTTTCTTAATCTAGTTTTGTTTTTCCTCTTTACTTTAGTGTATTTACTTTGATGCAATTCCTTTGATGTTGTTGTTTGTTTAATCTTGTTTTTAGTTATTTACACTATGGGTTCTTCTTGTGTTTATGCTTTCTTTAGTATAAAGATGAGTACAGAGTAGTCCATCCCCACTGGGGGTGGAGAAGAAGGTGATTTGATTATGTGATGGATTAGTGTGTGTTAATCTTAATCATTTGAGCCTTACATGGTTTCCATAACCATCTTATGGGGTTTCACTCTTTTCTTTGATGTGCTAATGCTCTTGAGTGAAGCTTAGCACATACTTAGATTAGTAGGCTTATTTTATGGGAACGATGAGGTTAGGATAAGGATGGAGTGGAAGAAATGAACAAGACATGTGCATGCATATGCTCATGTTGGCTTTATCCAAATTAATGTCTTGTATGTTTTAATGATTGTGATAAATCTTATTTCATGTGCAGACATAGTTGGATTTGAGTCATTATGCATTTGAACATATTTGCTTCATTTCAATTATTGTCTTGTATGTTTTAATGCTAATGTTTTATCTTATTTTATGTGGAGGTAAAGTTGAATGTGAGTTTTATGGATTTCATGTCTGACATGTTTTGATGAGCTCATTTGAACACACACTACACATTTTCAATTCCACGTTCTTTCTCTACCCCATAGGGGTCTATTTATATTGCTTATTTTTCGATTTCTTTCGCATTATACACTACAAGAATTTTAGGTTTTAGCCACGGAAAAAACCGTCACTAAATTCAAGATTCTGTCACTACACGTTTTTAGCCACGGATAATTACCGTCACTGATTCCGACGTCACTAAAAGGCTTTAGCGATGGATTATGTGACGGATGTCAACCATCACTGATACGTTTTTGGCGGGAAGAATTGGCGGAGATGACATACTTTTAGTGACGGATGTAGATACTTTTAGCCATGGAAAACGCCCGTGGCTAAAAGTTTTTTTCACCAAAAAAATATAAATTCTCTACATTCAATAAACCACTCACTTAATTTGTGCTTCTCTTTTTTTTCCCAAATGAAAGTAATTAAAATTTCCATACTTCAAAGATAACGGTTAATCTCACTTATGAAGTTTAGCATCACATAAAAATCATTTACAACATGGCAAGTAACATGATAATATTTGGGGAACATCAAATTCTTGTAAACAATTATATAACACAATTTGAATATAATTTTGTCAAATAACACAAACATGTCATCAAATAACAATTTACACCAATGTACAACTCAAAATATCATCAAGTATACAAACCTCCCTCATAAGATCACAATATCAACTATTTACAGACAAGTTATATAAACAATCAATATCGAATGAGCATGAAAGTTTTTATTCTTTTAGTAAAACAACTACACTAACAACCCAATCAACACGGTGGTGACAGTCAGCTAATTCTGATTTCATTTATACCTTGTACCCATTCTCATAGCCGTCACCTTTCGATCGAACGTAAGCATAATATCATTTCACACCGAATTCCTCTGGTGCAATACCTACAGAATTATAGTAAAAAGGAAAAAAAAACAAAGAACCCAAAATCAAAGTCCTCGCAACAGACAAATCCAACTACAAAATTTTGTAACCAAATTTCTCCCTGAAAAATTCACAAACAACTCAATAACCAAGCAAGCAAACAACTCCAAATAGAACTCTAGACTTCAAAGACAGGAGACACCATCAAACTAATTAGAACCTAAATTTCAGAAATCGGCATAACTTCAGCAAATATTTTGAAAATTATGGTCTAGATAAAAATAGATGATTGGACGTTCGAATATATAAGTGTAGGACTTTTCATGAGACAATACTGAAGTTTGCCAAAGTGTAGGACTTCTTTTCTTATATAATAGCAAAACAAAATTATATCATCACATTATACGTACGTTTTCTTTGTTGGACACTTTTTAAGACAAGATCTAGCACTATTGACTTTACAATAACAAAAAATTTAATATCAAACTAGTTGAGTAGGTTAAAAATGAACTCAAAAGAATCATAATTTAAGAAAATAGTTCTTCTTCCAGACCCTCTTGTCCAATAACAAATTCTTGAGAATGTTCTAATCTTTTAGCACTGTTGATTATCTTCCCTCTAATTAAATTGCATTATCATACTAACCAAAGCTACTCATGACAGGTTTCTAACTCCTATAACATGTTCCACTCGCTACTTGTTGCCGCAACATTTAAATATATTTGTTTAAAACTTGTTTAAGATATTCATTCAAATTGCAAATGTAGTCGTACACTTATACATCATATTTGCCAAAACAACCCATATTAAAATATTTTGCGGTGATATACATATATAAAGTATATTTCATGAAGTGCATTTGTGAAGCAGAGCTTTAGAGAAATGAACTAGGTTGGAGATTCTAATATCTAGATCTACATCACCATTTCTTGTAGAACAAAGCTTCAAATCTCATAATTAGTAGAATACTGGACTACGCGTCTCTCATTGACCATTTGTATATTTTTAATCCAATTGCTGCCAACAAAAGGAACTCCTCTTTATCATGTAAAATATGAATACTTACACTCGTTTGGACTGATTTAGACATGAGAAATGGAAATATAGACATAACAAGGGTTACACATTTCATAATGCAGCTTAAGCACAGAAATGTAAGCACGATAAGATAGCTGAGATGAAAAAAGTTAACAATAATATTTAGCAAATTTCATAAATGGTAACCTCCTTTTCTTCTAGTTGTTTATCCAATATCTGGAGCTTCTTGCCCAACTTAGCTTGCAAGGAAGAGTGCTCAATCTCCTTTTCATCTTCTTCAATGTCAGCTGCAACATATAAAAATGGAATCAAAATTTGTTCCACGGTTATCACTCATAAAAACAAACCAAATATTATCAATCGACATAGGATTCTAATCACTCATAAAAATAAACCAACTATTATTAGTAGTTTGCCTGAAGCGTTATGGTTCAATATTTACAAATATGTGTCGTTTGGTTGTGTGCCATCGACATGAAGACCAAGGTGACTGACCAAATGAGTTGGTCCATGAGTATGAAACTTTTGAAGTCGCAACAACTGTGCTTCCAAGTCCGGAATCTTGGAAATATACCCCTTCAGAATATCCGAATCTTGCAATAATTAAAAATCAAACCTTCCTTTTCAACATATGCCGATCCAAAGTCTTAAAAAAGGCAAAACACAAAACAAATCGAACCTTAACGACACTTCCATCCTCTCCCAACTTCTCCAGTCTCCAAATAGACTCCAATGTGGCAATAAGCTGATTCCTTTCCATCTGATGAATCATAATTCTAAGTATGGCCATAAGCAAACATAGAACATAAATTGCAAGAGCTCGATTAATTCAGCATTTTGTGTTGACCATACAGACAACTGAGTTACAATTCGAAGGATTTTATCACTGTTACAATTATATAGGTCAAAACAAATGTGTTAGATGACTTTCTCTACTTTTACCGAATGGAAACAAGTTCATTCAGTGATTGATTGACATCATTTCATGCTTACATTTGTATCTTATATTCATTATCTTTCACCTAAATAATGCTACGTAACGAGTTTTATGTTCGAATTTCAGAAATAAATAGGTTTGGGGAGAAGAGGCATAAAAAGACCAAAAAACAGGAAAAAAGACTGAGTTGAGAGACTCGAGGACTACGATGCAAGATCGAATGACCTGAATGTAAGATCGAATGACCAATGAGCAAACAAGAATACTCCACACCATCATAGAGAGTATTTTGGCAATTCTATTCGGGTCGGAGCTCCAACAAGCGAAGTAGATGCATCAAAATCAAACAAAGTCATCCAGAAAAGCCCACACGAAAGCCCAATGCGATCCAAACCCTGTAGACCGCCAATGAGCGGTCTGGGACCGCTGATTGGCGGTCCGGGTTGCTCCGGATCCGCTAAGATTTCGTTGGGTCGTGTGTTAGTGTGTATTTAGTCTATTTCTGGTATATATTTAGTCTCATACTGGGGGATTGTCCCGGATAACTTTTTTCTATGGCTATAAATAGAACTCTTCACCTTCTATTGTAATCACATTGCTTGGTGGCATTCTCTCTACTTGGAGTAAGTCTTGGAGCAAAAACTCAAGGTGGAGAAGAATGCTACTAGTAATGTGAGTCATTTAATAAAATAATTTTTCATTATTTTGTTCTCATATTGTTTCTTTTTTATGCATGTTTAGTTTAGTCTTATTTCTTTGATCTTAGGCTAAATTAGTTAGAATGTCTCCTTTCTTCTTTAGTTTAATTCCTAGAATAATGTGTTGTGAGTAGATCCATCCCCTTTGGGGGGTGGAGATGGTGTTCATATATATTGTGAAGTTTGGATGTTTGATGAATTTTTTATTGTGTAGACTTGCATGTTTTGTATGTTCATTGGGGGTATTTTAATCATCTACATGTTGGGGAATTTTGATGGGTTTTGCCATAAGATTTAGACACTTTCCATGCTTAGTTTTCTCATGTGTATTGACTGAAATTTCCTGTTGAATATGCTACATGTTAGTTATGTGTTTGTATTTGTGTTTGCTTGCTTGATTGATTGAAGAAACTTTGTTTTGATGGTTTTTGCCATAACATTTAGACACGTCCCATGCTTACCTTTGTTCTTAACATGATTTTATGGTTTTGAAGAGTCTTGCCATATCTTTAGACACTTCTCATGTTGAGCCTAATCTTATGTTAATCATCAAGTAGTAATTGTCGATATGTTGTGTGAATGGATTGATAGGTTTTGCCTCATCTTTAGACACTTCCTATGCATGAAGAGACACACACAACACACACACATACATGCTTACATGCATCTTTCATCACTTATTTCACTTCATATATGCACACACCACACCCCTTAGGGGTTTCTCTTTCTGATTTCCAATCTTTCATGCTTTCTTTCGCATTTCGTACTTATTAGTTTAGTGTAGTTTAGCTTTAGCGTAATCACATCTTTTCTCCCTTTATTCGTCACTTGATTTCTGACAAACCAGAAGCTACTCACCTCCCTGCGGATCGACCCGTACTTGCCACCACTTCATCGTGGCCGCGCACTTGCGGTCTAAATTTAAAATGATTAAACAAGTTTTTGGCGTCGTTGCCGGGGACATGTTTTTGGCGCCGTTGCCGGGGAGGTGCCAGTTCAGACTCTGGTTTGGACGATTCGGGTGGATTTAATTTTTGTGTTGTAGTTTCGTTTCTTGCAGGAGACTCACACGGGGAAGGGAAAGCATCTGGTGAAGTTTGGAGGCGATCTGACACTCCAAGACCGCCAATCAGCGGCCTAAGACCGCCAACTAGCACCTACGGTCTAAATTTAAAACGATTAAACAGTGATCCGGAATCAAATGTCTCATTTCTACAAGCAAACATAAAAATACCTCAATATGAACAACCCACTCCTGGTAGGCTGACACACTCCCATCGAAGCAAACTACAAAATAAACACCAAGTAAAAGATCAAATATTTTTCTACAAATCATATATTTCCCCAAAAATCAAAACGTTTTCCAGAAAACCAAATCCTTTCCAAACAAATCCAGCTCATTCCAGAAAAATGAAAACCAAACAAGCTTCAAATCAAACCTTGAGCATTGTCCGAGGTGGAGGACACCGACTAAGAGTCTTGTAGAAGGTGTCAACGAGGTGGGAGGTGGGTTAGAGGCGAGGTTGGACGAGAAGGTCGTAGCTAGAGGTTGGAGCAGGAGGTGGGAGGTGGAGGGCAGAGGAAGAGGTAGAAGTGGGAGGTGGGAGGCGGAGGTCCGAGGAAAAGGAACTGTGACCGCGAGGAGCGGCGGTGGCAGAGGGAGGCGGCGATTTGGGGGTTTCAGGTGGGATACGTGATTTGAGGGTTTGCGGATTTGGATTTGGTGGGAGACGTGATTTGTGTAAAATTTGGGGTTAAGCTTGCAGTCATGACACAAATCCGTAGCAGATTCTCCTCCGTTCGTTGTTGATGTGTCGCTCAAGTTGGGAAGGAGGTCCTGCTCAAACTTTGTTGTATCATAAATAGTGGAATACGAGCCTCATTCGATCTCCACTATCATGTTGTGCATTATGATGCACGTAGCGATAATCTTGTTAAGGAGGTCAACGTTCCACGCAAGAGATGAAGCTTCTATGATTGCCCACCGTGACTGCAGCACTCCAAATGCACGTTCTACGTCTTTACGCGCTCCTTCCTGGAATTGTGCAAATAACATGGCCTTAGGAGATTTGGGAAGCGGGTTATATTTCACGAAGGTTGCCCACTGCAGATAAATACCATCTTTAAGGTAATATCTCATATTATAAGGGACCGTAGGAGCGCGTCCTTCTAACACGTCACTAAAAATAGGAGACCGTTGAAGGACGTTCATGTCGTTACAAGACCCTGGAATACCGAAGAAGGAATGCCATATCCAAAGGTCGTAGGATGCTACTGCCTCTAGGATAACAGTGGGTTTTCCACTTCGTCCTTGGTATTGTCTTTTCCAAGTAGCCGGACAATTCTTCCATTGCCAGTGCATACAGTTGATGCTCCTCATCATTCCCGTAAAGCCTCGTTCATCACCAAAGTGTAGTAACCTTGCCAAGTCCTTTGAAGTGGGCCTTCTCAGATATTCAACACCAACATTGACTATGACCCATTAAACAAACTTTTGGAGAGACTTTTTTGTCGTTCCCTCACTCATCTGTAGATTCTCGTCCACGTTTTCAGCTACTACGCCATAAGCTAACATCCGTAGAGGTGCAGTTATTTTTTGCAGTCCTGACATTCCAAATCGACCCGTGGCGTCCGACCTTCGTTAGAAGAACACATCGGAGGCCTCAACAACGTTCGATATGCGAAGGAATACATTCTAAACCTTCTCCTGAAAGTACGAGGACCAAACACAGGATCGTCAGCAAAATAATCAGGAAAAAGTTGAGCGTAACCTGCTTCTTGAGGACCTCGTTTCTGCCTACATGTCCATCAGTTGTGATGCGGTGGTGGGGACAAACCAGCGAGCTCTCTTTTTTGGAGAAAAGTTAAAAAAATTACGACGAAACGTGCCTGACTAATGACTACCTCACCACTAGAAACCAAGACTCCGTCAAAGGTCATTGGAGGAGGATAAGTTTGGCAACGGTCAAGTGGGTTGGCCGCTTTGATGAAGCAACATGACGGATGAGAAGTGGGCAGATTGAGGATGATGTCATTAGACGAGCTCATTTGATTTACGAGCGTACTCACAACATCGCCTTCTTGTACACCCACGCGTGGAGAATGTTGAAACAATAACCGAAGTGGTATTCTATACTCTTTGTACCCACTCAGAACCCTCCAAGTCAGTACACAAGCAAATCTCACTTGGTAGGGGAAAGTACTCTGACTGGACCTTCCTCTGGGTCCTCCAATAAATGGAGTCGTATGGAGTCATCTGAAGATGAACGATACGAAAGCTCGCCTCCTACTTTTTCTCCGACAATCCCTGAATTTATGTCACCTCCTCAACCCCGTCCTATGGGTATAACAAAAGCAAAAAAGAAAGGAAATGTGGTAGCAGAGGACCCTGAAGAGGAGGCTACGTACCTGGCTGCTCGTTTTGCTTACAGCACTACGGTAAAAGATAAAGATGTTGCGTATAAAGAACGGAAGTTGGAGTACCAAAGGTAAAGAGACGAGGAGGACCTGGGTGCATTTGCGCAAATAGGACTGACTTCTAGGTGTATATGCGGCAATACTGAAAAAGCATGTGCATATTGCCAATTTGGACACATGCAGGGTGTATTGTAGCAAAAAACTCATTAAACTAATCTTGGTTGGTTGCTTCTATTTTTCTCAGTTACCGTTAACGAATTTGTCTGCAAGAACGCAAACAAGGTAACTGCTGACGAATTCATGTTTTCGAGCATCGAAACACCATCAAACACAATTAACCGACTCGGTTTCAACGTGACCAACGTTAATGTGCTCAACTTCCCAAGCATGAACACACAAGGCATCTCCCTGGCTCACATCGTTTACGCACTAAATGGGCTCAACTCGCCCCACATCCACCCACGAGCCACTGAGGTCCTAACCCTGCTCGAGGGCGAGTTGTATGCTGGGTTTGTGACCGCGCCACCTCCTGCTGGAAGTATTTTCGCTAAAATGCTTAAAAATGGTGATATCATAATTTTCCCATTTGGTCAGATTCACTTCCAAATGAACATCGGTAAAACCCTAGCCTTGGTTCTCTCTAGTTTGAGCAGCTAATTCCCTGGTGTGATCCAGGTCGCACCGACCTTGTTCGGGTCGAACCCACCTGTGGACCCTAATGTTCTGGCAAAGGCCTTCAGACTTGACCAGGATGTGGTGGCCCGCCTTCGGGCTCAGTTCAGGGCTGGTAACTAATGACTCAAGTCACCAGTAAATGTTGATCAATAAGAAGGTCCAAGTTGGGTGTAATGAGCTTGTGACCGGTGATTGATCGTTTTATATCTAACCGCAAGTGCACGGCCGCGTTGAAGCGGTGGCAAATATGGGTCGTCCACTGGGAGGTGTGTCGACACTTGGTTTGTGCGAAGGCGAGAGGTAAAGAAAGGGAAGAAAGGTTGGTTTGATTACACTAAACCACACTAAGATGCAAATGGAAATGGAAAAGAAGCAAGAAAAACTAAACCCCAGAGGGGGTAGAGAAATAATGTGAGCATAAAGAAGTGTGTGTGTGTTCATTAAGCTCCTCACAACATGTAGTGCATGAAATCATAAAACTACATCCAACTTTGCCTCTACATGAATTAAGATAAGACTACATCATTAAAACATACAAGACAATAATTGAAATGAAGCTACATGAACTCAAGTATAAAGACTATACCCTACTATGCCTCCACATGAATTAAGATTTCACTACATCATTAAAACATACAAGACTTTAGCTAAGGTAAAGACAACAAGAGCACATACACTACAAATTGTGTTTCCAATATTAACTTCATCCATATCCTAACCTTATCATTCCCCATAAAATAGGTCCACTAATCAAAGCATAAGCTAAGTTTCATTCAAGAGCATTAGCATATCAAAGATAAGAGTGAAAACCCATTAGATGGTTATGGAAATCATATAAAGCTCAAGGGATAAAGATAACACACACTTAATACACTGCATGATTATATCACATATTTCTCCACCCCCCAAATGGGGATGGAACTACTCACTACTCATTACACTAACTATATTAGCAAAAGAAAGCATAATACTGAAATGAAAGTTAACTAAGAAGGCAAGAAGCATTAAAGAAACATAAAAAGAAAGGAAAGACTAAACAAACATGCACAAATTAAAAGACAAGATTAAAAGAAACTAGAAGAATTATTTTATTAACAAATGACTCACATTGAAGGTAGCATTCTTCTCCACCTTGAGTTTTTGCTTCAAGGCTCACTCCTTAGTAGAGAGAATGCCACCAAGCAATGGGTAATTTCAATGGAAGGTGAAGAGTTCTATTTATAAGCATGGAAAAAGTTAATCCGGGACAATGCCCCGATGTGGGACTAAACCAATACCAAAAATAACCTAAACGAACATTAATACAAGTCCAGGAGAAGTTGGGGCGGATCTGGCATGATCCAGACCGCCAATTGGCGGCCTATAAAGCCCAGATCCGTCTGGGTCTTCTGGTGGGCTTTCCTTGAAGTGTGTCTTGGACTTGGATGCATCTACTCGGTTGTTGGAGCTCCGACCCGAATCGAATTGCCAAAATACTCCCCATGATGGTGTGGAGTTTCCTGTTTTGCTCTTAGGTCCTTCGGTCTTACGATCAAGTCCTTCTCCATTGCATCTCAGTCCCTAGGTCTCACAATTAAGTCATTTTTTTCCTGCTTTTGGGTCCTTTCATGGCTCTTCTCTTCAAACCTCTTTATTTCTGAAAACTAAACATAAAACTCGTCACGTAGCATTGCTTAGGTGTAATATAATGGATATAAGATACAAATATGAGCATGAAATGATGTCAATCAACCGGCGTTGTTAAGGTTTGATAAAAATAAAATTGGATGGTTTGAGTTCCCATGAATAACTTATATGCATGAATGATTTGGCTCTTTCTATTTCAGTGTTTTGATTGAAATGTCTACATCTTTGTAAGCTAATTTGAATCTGCATCTACAATTAAGTACTTAGAACCCCTGACGGGTGACTTGTTTACTACCCGGTTCGCTGATTGTATATGTGATGAGACACATTTCTCGACATTAGGGGGAGAGAGCGAAAAGCTCAAAGAAGGCCGAGAAAATTCCTGGAAGGAAAACCAAATGAATTATTTGGATATTCGTACAAGTATGGCTGAACTAGAAGTTCAGAAGATAATTAACTTGCAAAATTTAGCTAGTAAACTGCCGAATACATTTACTGATCATAAAGGAGTGAAAAAGTCTCATATTCCTGCAGAAAATGCACCACCTAGAGTGGAGATCCCCATAGAACAAAATATGTTAGAGCCTAGTCAATGCTGGAAGTGTGGACGACCCACAGGGGCTAAAGACATTAATCCGCGGAAAAGAATAACTCAATCACTCATTGCTCCTCTTGAAGAGATTAATCCTGAAGAAAGCAATCTCGGTGATACGAATACAGTTGCTCAACACCAAAATCCTGGGAATACGGAATGACCAAATCCTCTTGTCTTGGGAAATGACGAGGATTTGGTTGATGTTGACGTAGAAGTCGCAATCAACTATGTTAATTCGGGAGAGAAATATAATAGAATAGCAATTGTCGTCGACGACTCATTTGCCTTCTCAGTAGCTCTTGTTGTCTCAAGAGATAATCTGGATCTAGAACCTAAGACCATTCATGAAAGCCAGAAGCGTTTAGATTGGAATAAATGGAAAGAGGCAACAAAGGCTGAACTAAACTCATTTAATAAAGATGGTGTTTTTGGACCTGTAGTCCAAACACCTAAAGATGTAATCCTTGTAGGATACAAATGGGTGTTTGTAAGAAAACACAATGAGCTTAAGTAGGTGGTATGTTATAAAGCGAGATTAGTTGCCCAAGGGTTTTTGCAGAGACCCGGCATCGATTATGATGCTACATTTTCTCCTGTAGTGGATAGTATTATGTTACATTACTTAATCACTATGACAATGAATATGAATCTAGATATACATTTGATGGATGTCGTGACTGCATATTGATTGACATCATTTCATGCATATCTTTGTGTCTTATATCCATTATCTTTCACCCAAACAATGCTATCTAACGAGTTTAATGTTTAGTTTTCAGGAATAAGTAGGTTTGAGAAGGAGAGACTATAAATGGACCTAATCGCAGGGAAAACGACTGAGTTGAGAGACTCGAGGACTAAGATGCAAGATCGAAGGACCGGAATGTAAGATCGAGGGACCAATGAGCAAACAAGAATACTTCACACCATCATGGGGAGTATTTTGGCAATTCGATTCGGGTCGGAGCTCCAACAAGCAAAGTAGATGCATCAAAGACAAACAAAGCCTTCCAGAAAATCCCACAAGAAAATCCAGAGCGATACGAACACTGTAGACCGCCAATTGGCGGTCCAAGACTACTAATTGGTGGTCACTTTTGGTCCGGATCCGCTAAGATTCATGTGGGGCGTGTATTAGTGTGTATTTATTTTATTTCTAGTATTTGTTTAGTCCCATACCGGGAGATTGTCCCGGATTACCTTTTTCTATGGCTATAAATAGAACTCCTCCTTTTGTAATTACCCATTTCTCGGTGGCATTCTCTCTACTTTGAGTAAGCCTTGAAGCAAAACTCAAGGTGGAGAAGAGTGCTACATTCAATGTGAGTCATTTTTAATAAAATAATTGTTCTTAGTTTCTTTTAATATTGTCTTTTAATTTTTGCATGCTTCTTTAGTTTTACCTTCCTTTCCTTTTAGCTTCTTTAATATTTTTTTGCTTGCTTAGGTTAATTTCATTTCAGTACAATGTTTCATTTTGTTAATGTGTGGACTGATTACCTATATAGAGTCGGCCCTGATGCACGAAACCTGAGCCTGGGAGAATGAAAGTCGAACTAATAAAAAGAAAAAGAAGAAAAAATGAGAAAAAAAACAAAAAGAAAAAAATGGTAATGCAAATAAGAACCTTAATGAACATTACACTTTGTATCACTTGAGGATGTTGAGGTTGTCCATGTCTTTCACTTAATTCCTTATTTAACTTGCACGAATGGTTCATTAGGCTAGGTGTGGACTGATTACCTATATAGAGTCGGCCCGTAGGATTATCACGTCCAATGATCGACAAAATTTATCCAACGAGTCGAGTGTCTAGATTGAATAATGCATCTTGTTCGGATTTTGTGGGTATATCCGCTGAAAACCCTAAGGAGACAACAATTCTCCTCCTTGGCAACAATGAGGTTTAACGGCTTGTTGCACGTGCTAAGTGCAACCGTGATTCCTACGAAAGTGAGTTAGGATTTCTTGTTTCTCGTTTGTTTTTCTCTTTCTTTGTTTTGCTCGGGACTAGCAAAACTTAGGTGTGGGAGTATTTGATTGATATCATTTTATGCTTATATTTGTATCTTATATCCATTATCTTACACCTAAGCAATGCTACGTGACGAGTTTTATGTTTGAATTTCAGAAATAAAGATGTTTGAAGAGAAGAGCCATGAACGGACCCAAAAGTAGGAAAAAGAACTTAATTGTGAGACCTGGGGACTGAGATGCAAGCGAGAAGGACCTGAACGTAAGACCGAAGGGTGGGGAAATATGTGATGTGGTTATGTGATGTATTAGGTGTCTGTTATCTTAATCCTTTGAACCTTATATGATTTCCATAACCATCAAATGGGATTTCACTCTTGTCTTTGATATGCTAATGCTCTTGAATGAAGCTTAGCATATGCTTAGACTAGTGAACCTATTTTATGGGGAATGATGAGGTAAGGATAAGGATGGAATTAATATAGGAAACATGACTTGTAGTGTATGTGCTCTTGTTGCATTTACCTTGGTTAATGCCTTGTATGTTTTAATGATATTGGGTTATCTTATTTCATGTGGAGGCATAGTAGGGTCTAGTCTTTATACATGAGTTCATTTAGCTTCATTCCAATTATTGTCTTGTATGTTTTAATGATATGATCTTATCTTATTTCATGTGGAGGTAAAGTTGGATTTAGTTTTATGATTTTCATACACTACATGTTGTGATGAGCTTAATTGAACACACACACATACACAAATCTTTGTATTCACACTCTTTTCTCTACCCTCTTTGGGGTTTAGTTTTATTGCTTATCTTCTATTTCCTTTTGCATTTTAGTGTAGTTCAGTGTAATCAACATTTCTCTCCTTTCTTTCCCACTCGCCTTCGAACAAACCAAAAGTCGACACACCTCCCTGTGGATCGACCTGTATTTGCCACCGCTTCAACGTGATTGTGCACTTGCGGTTAATATAAAACATATCAATCACATATTTGTATGGGTCACTTGACATAGACATCTATATGAAAGTCCCTAAAGAATTTTTGATTCCCCAAGTGGAAGAGAATGAAAATCGCAACATGTTCAGTATTAAGCTACAAAGATCGTTGTATGGTCTTAAGCAATCTGGTCGTATGTGGTATAATTGATTGCAAGATGTCATGAAGCATGGGTATGTGAACAATAAAGTTTTTCCTTATGTGTTCATTAAGAAGTCGTTGAACGGCTTCGTGATTATATCAATTTACGTGGATGATCTGAATATAATCAAATCTAAGAAAAAGTTATAAGAAGTGAGTAAAGACCCATTTAGACCTAAAGAGATTGATGAGGAAGGATTGAGACCTGAAGTTCCATACCTTAGCGTCATTGGAGCATTATTATACCTTACAAACTACACCAGACCTAATATTGCATTTGCAGTAAATGTTCTAGCTACACATAATGCTTCTCCAACCCGAAGACATTGGAATGGTGTTAAGCATATCCTTCGTTATCTCCAAAGATCTATTGATCTTGCTCTATTTTACCATTGAAGTAAAGATTTCACATTAATGGGATACTCTGATGCTGGCTATATGTCTGACCCACATAATGTTATGTCACGGACTGGTTACATGTTCCTTTGTGGAGGCACAGTTATATCTTGGAGGTCTGTAAAGCAAACATTAGTTGCTACCTCCTCAAACCACTCTGACATTATTACATTATTGCATTGCATTGTAGGGAAAAATGTGTGTGGTTAAGGTCTTCGAAACAACACATTTTTGTTTCGTGTGGTTTAACCTCAATTAGTGATAACCCCCACTACACTATATGAGGACAATGCAACTTGCATTGCCCAAATGAGTGATGGATATATTAAAAGTGATAGAACAAAACATATTTCTCCTAAGTTCTTTTATCCACATGAACATCAAGAGAAAGGTGAAATAAATATCCATCAAGTTCGCTCTAGTGAAAATCTTGCAAATTTGTTTACTAAATCCCTACCGACTTCCACATTTGAGAAACTTGTATATGAAATTGGTATGCATAGACGAAGTTGTCTATGTTTATCAGGGGGAGCGAAGTAGTTATCATCGCAGAATGATGATTATCATAAAAGTATAAAACTAAGAGTTAATGACTGTATTTTTTTCCATTTGTCATGTTTTTATCCCATTGAGTTTTTCTTGACCAAAGGTTTTTAACAAGACAGTATGTGAAATGGCTACAACATGCACCATGTACTCTTTTCCTTAGGTTGTTTTTCCTACTGGGTTTTCTAACAAGGTTTTTAATGAGACATGTACAGAGCAAATAATGTCCAAGGGGGAGTGTTGTAAATGTGGACATTATATGAGAGTTTTAAGGAGTTTTTGTAAGGTTACAATACACATTGTGTGAAGGAGGTTTTGAGGAGTTTCTTTATCTACATACTATTCTTAAATCTATTGTAACATATGAGAGTTTTGTTCCATACATCCCTTTTATAAAGGGAGATTGTGTATTGTATTGGACACCCAATATGAAATAAGAAAAACTCTTTCCTTTCTCCCTACTTATTTTTGCTTAACTTGTTCTTGTGTTGATTCCATTGATCGCCGGAGTTTATTTTACAACAAGGCTAAACTAATTAAGGATACGAATACAAATTCATGACACTTCTCTACATCTCAATTATACTTTAATTGGGCTCACGTACATAACAATTAGAAAACCATAATTATATGTCAATTGCAAAGTCATTTTTCTAGGACTCGATTAGTCATCTTCCTTACTCAAAGATGAAATGATGACAATTTTGGTAAAACCCATGTCTAATTGATTAGCTTATGATATTATCTTTTTTTACAATGTGTTTTATTAAGAGAATAATGATCAAACCCACATCCCCCCACCGCACCACCCCGAGTCAGTCCTTTAAACCCCAGTTAGGAGTCCTGAGTAGTTTTACGATATTATTAAATGGAGAGTTGGTGACCAGTACAGGGACATCTTCTTTAACCGTCCCTTTCTGTTTGACAGTTGAGATGACTGTATCACCTCCCGAATTTGCAAAAAGAAGAGGTTTCAATCTTCTGACCTACGAATCTATGATCATGATGACTCTGATTTTCTGACCGTATGGTTTATGTCTCACTCACAAGTCACAACCCTAACATGATCCCTTCGGCTTCCGTTCCCATGGGAGTAGGTTTAGAAAACTATTAACCAGAAACTAGAACCTTACGATCTCAGACAAAATGTCAAAGACTAATTGTTTCTTTATCCGAGCAGGTAGGATAATTTTCAACCTTTTCGTACTCTCACTTGCAGGTGGTTAGGAGATGCATGACTCATCAGATTGTCTTTTCTAATTTAGAGCACCGTTGACAGTGCCCAGGTAGTTTCCGGTGCCTTGGTTTTTCTCTCAGCCACGTCAGCTTCTCTCTCCGCCACGTCAGCACAAATCAACTCCCTACAAAATCCTTAATCGTTACTCAATTCACCCAGTCACGCTACAGTATTTGTTGTCACGTCATTATTTTTATTCTTCTCTCTAAAACTCTTTCAACAATCAACAAAATATATTAACAATCATTATCGTAATTATTTAATATCAACAATTCATTCGTTTTTAATTAACAGTTAATTAATAAATACAAAATTATTATTAAAATTTAAGAAACCACATTACATAATACATTAACTTGAAATTTAAAAACTAAAACTAAAAATACATCATTAAATACTAAACTTAAATAACGATGAATCATTGAAAGGACGATGGCGGCGTACATCGCCGTCTGTGAACCAATAGGTCGGTTGCTTTGACCAGGCGGTGCGGAGGAAGAGAAGTGGTTACAACGAGGACGATGTCATCCATGATGCACACACCATCTACGAACGAACACACAATGCCAAATTTCAGTACATACATGTGTGGCTTATGTTACGCAGGTACCCTAAATGGGAGTCAGTTGCGCTTAGACTTCTTACCGGAGACGTCGCTGAAGAAAGTCTAGGGAGTTTGAGTAGTGGGAAAAGAAAAAACACTGATGACGATGGGAGTCATGCAACACCGTCAACAGATGAAATGGTGTTCGAACCATGTCCTCGTCCTGACGGTGTTAAAAAAGCTAAAAAAAGAAGGGTAAACAACCATTTCAGGCGCAACTTGATCCCGATATGTTAGAACTGGGAAAACAAATTGAATATAACGCAAAAGTGAGAGAGGAAAAATACTTGCGTTACGAAGAACTGATAGAAAGGAAACACATCGATGCTGAGAAGAAGTTCCAAAGGGAACTCAACAGCAAGAAACTTGATGTCTTATTTTCTCTGATAAAGAAGGAAAACAATGACGAATTCGATAAAGAAATACTTGCTGAACTTAAGGAGTTTGTTAAATCACAAGGATATCTGTAGGTGCTCATGTTTTCATTTGTAATATCAATATGTGTTGTAGTTTATCCGTATTGTGGTAGTTTAAATTTCGTATTCGTAGGAGGACTGCATTTCCTTTCCTTATTTCTGTTGTATTTCGTATTCTGTATTTGTATTGTATTTTGTTTCCGAAGTGTATGAATATTATACTAGAATTCTTATTTTGTTTAAGATTTTTTTAATTTTTAATTTTAGTTTTATCTAAATAAATCCAAAATAATTAAATTAATCATAAAATATTTTTTCAAAACCTATTTAATTTAATTTCAATTTATCTAATTAATACATTAACCTAATTATATATAAACAATCTTTTTTCTTTAAAACAAAAACACACAAAAAAACATTTTTTTTAAACCAATCCGGGGGGCCACGTGCCCCCGGATCAGGTGCCTGGGGCACTTTTCCGGGCAGATGGGCGCCCGAAAAAGCACCCTGGCCCCCTGCCCAGGAACTGCCCTCCCGTTAAGGGTGGGCAGCTCGAGCGCCCGAGCAGGGCGCCCAAAAAAGAACACACGTGAAGGGTGCTCTTAGTCTTCTCATCATGATTCATATTATTATTAAACCTTATATTTGCTTTCGAAGTTTTTCTATACTTGTGCAAACCTAGATTAATGAGTCACATGTTAGGTTTCAATTTAAGTTGACGCTGGAGTCTTGTAATTTCTACAATATCTTTTAACCACGCATATCCATAATTTAGCTTAGCTTCATTCTGGAATATGGAACTCAGATGAACTAACTAAAAAAAATAAAAAATAAATGAACTCAAATTGTAGTTAGCCTGAAAAGTGAACCATTTTCGCTTGATTAGCACCCTTGCATGCACCATTATCCTATATAGAGGTCTCTTTTTGACATTTAAGGCCAGTAAATAAAGTGGATGTTGATGGATCATCCACTACGATAATCTTTTAATTTGGATATAATAGTGTAAATTGTTACTTCTGGGGCATCTATAAGATGTGGATGGATCATCCACTACGATAATCTTTTGATTTGGATATAATAGTTTAAATTGTTACTTCTGGGGCATCTATAAAGTGCGAATTCGTGATTCTTCAGAGATTTTACACGCCAAGAGAGATGGTGTGGAGAATCTGTGAGCATAGAACAACGTTTTTCGTTAAAATTATCTTTCATGTACATGGTAAGATTTATTTCCCCCCCAGCCCTAGCTCGAATCCAGTATTCGGCTACGTATACTTAGGACAATTAAATTTAATTATAGCCGCAAAGCTCACATAAAGGCCTACTCCATCAAGATTGCATGTTTGTAGGAGTAGATAATTTTAGCTAGATTGCTTAATTTGATTTTCTACAGAGACAAGTTTCAAACATTGCTTCGCCTCCACTCCATCAAGGAAGAAAACACAATTTTAACATGTAACATTACGAAATGATTAATGGGACGTCTGAATAAGTCTACGTGCATTTGGTATTCAGTTAGACAATTTGATTATGAGGACAACTTCCACAATTACAACATCTTAAATTACCTATGTAATTAATTCTTTCGGTTAATTGTAGTTGTCATCAAGAAAGGTTTTTACTGGATTATTCTCTAATAAATAGTGAAATATAAAATCCCTATTTGTTTATTGAAATTAGAAGTAAACTCACTCCATATAAAAGGGTCCTCCGTAATAATAATGTGCACCCGAACCAATTAAGGCATGCTAGTTCCGTCGTACACCACTTGATTTAAAATTGGAAGGTAACCCCATGTCCAGCTATTTACGTGATAATCTAATATACATATACATATCTATATGTTAATCTTAAATTAAATATAAGGGAGTGGACAAAATGTGTAACATCCCGAAGTTTGGTCTTCTGGAGACGTGAGTTGATTTTTCCACTCGTGATCATACCACGAACCTTTCCATTACAAATTTACAAGACCGATTCTCATTGACTAATTCCTACAAGAACTTTCTTAAATGCTAACCCCTATACCTAATCAACTCCAATTTTTCCTATAAATTGCCACCTTCACATTGCATGGATTCACCAAACCAAAAACACCACTATTTTCCTCAGTCTTCCAAGCTTATAATACGTTGTTCCGATATTGTCAACTAATTAATCATGGCAGGAAATGGTGCACTAGTTGTTGCAATCTTGGCACTGGCTAGTGCTTATGCACTTGCATACGATCCAAGTCCATTGCAGGACTTCTGCGTTGCAGACATGACCAAAGATCGTAAGTTACTATCTTCTATATATTCCTATCAATCTTTTAAGTCTATTTCTCATAATTAATTAGGTCACTTAATATTATTTTATTAATTTTGTCCAGTTTTCGTGAACGGATTCCCCTGCAAGGACCCGAGAAAAGTGACACCAGACGATTTTGTGTTCTCCGGTATCGGAATGCCGGCCGACACAGACAACATGGTCGGCTCCAACGTGACCAATGTCAATGTCCTCAACTTCCCTGGCATGAACACGCTCGGCATCTCACTCGCTCGCATAGACTATGCGCCCAATGGGCTCAACCCGCCCCACACCCACCCGCGAGCCACCGAGGTCTTAACCCTCCTAGAGGGCGAGCTCTTCGCTGGGTTCGTGACCGCACCGCCTCCGGCCGGACGACTTTTTGCAAAAATGCTTAAAAAGGGCGATGTCATAATCTTCCCGTTTGGTCAGATTCACTTCCAAATGAACGTTGGTAAGACACCCGCCGTGGCACTCTCTAGCTTGAGCAGTCAATTCCCCGGTGTGATCCAAATCGCACCCACCCTTTTCGGGTCCGACCCGGCGGTCCCCAAAGAGGTGCTTGCCAGGGCCTTCCAGATTGATGTCAATCTTGTTGGACATCTCCAGAAGATCTTTAGCTCTGGCAGTGGTCGTAACTACTGAGTTCATGCAGGAGATCTTAATATATATGGTATAGTGTTGTATGAATAAGTCGCGTTATGGCGGGAGTTTTGAATCCTTAGATTGTGTGTTTGTTCGTTATGGGACGGTATGACCAAATTAAAAGCTACACTTATCTAGTATTTCTTTCATCGTATTTTGCATCTTCATGGGTACCAATTATGTCATGTTTCACAAAATATGAGTCGATACTTATTTTATTTTTTTTACATAATGGTGAGGTGTATGAACTTTTATGAAACTTATTGACGTGACAAAGGAACCACAAAAGTCAGCTGAGGTGGTCAACTTGTCAAATAGTATATTCCCTAAAAATTGACCTAAGAATACTGAATATTAATGAATGAAATTGATTATAAACAACTGATTGTGCTTTCCCTTTCTGTAATCTTTTTTCACTATTCAACATTCACGTTGGTAGTACTTGGTACCATTAAGTTTTTAAAACCTTAACATTTTCCCATTATTTCTGTGGGTCCGCTAACTCCGATAAAACGACTTTAAATCTCCCTACTCTCTGTTAGAATCAAGTTAATATCTTTCTCGATGACTCCCAACAATTTAAAACGCCATAATCTCTGCCTACCTTAGTTCCTTTGTCATTTCCTCTTTCTCTCTCTTCCAATAAACATGTAACCTACTACCACCACTCTCTCTCCTCTCTATCTTCTTTTCTTGTGTGAATTGGGTTTGTGCACCTACTTCGGAGTTAAATTGGCCGCATACACTCCAATTTTTATAATTAGTTTGGTGCACCTCTGCGACATAAACTTTATCTTCGTGCACCCGGATCGTTAGTGGGGCCCACATCGTTGGGTGTCCATTACGTCATCCCGTTAAGCCTGTCTGTCGTACCCATTCCGTTTCATTAGCAGAATGTTAGTGAGCCCAGTTACTAGTAGTTGGACCTAATGACTAGTTAACTAATTGATAAGTAATAATCAAAGACTATTCCCTCCCACCTCGAGCTACATATTTCGCGTCACCTTCTTGCCGGCTATAAGTTCCTAAAAATCTCCTTCCTCCTCCTCCAATTTCTTCTTCCTCCTCAGCCCTAGACCATTCGACCTCCCGAACGCCCTACGGTAATGGCGATCCACCGGGTTGACAAAGGCAAAGAAGAAGTTGCACTCCCAGAGACTATTTCCCTCAGTTCCACCTCTAACTCGAAGACCCCCAACTACTACAGCACCTCGTCCCTAAAGTCAGTAGACACATCGTTCACCTCCAATGCTCGTCGCCGCTCAGATCGTCTGATTGGTGAGCAAAGTCCCCTTTGTGATTGTGATTCACTCTCACGACTTTACACATCTTGGAAGGCGTGATCATATAGGCATCGATTTTAGCGCTGCCCCCACTATTGGAGTGTATGAAATTACTATTTTGTTGACCAATGTTTTAGTGTACTTAGGCAAACTGCAAGTGTTTGATAAAATGTTTATGTGATTTCAGGAACCTGATCGAAAGAAGTGCGACTTCTTTCGCTGGATTAATGGTGATGAAGGGGCTAGGATGGCCGTTAGAAGTCATGCGGAGAGGTTCCATGAAATGGTGTTGGAAAAGTACGTCTTTGGACAGGAAGGTGGAGGAGCTGAAGAATGACTTAGTGAACACAAACTTGATTTGCCTGGAGATTAAGGCCTCAGTTTGTGTCATCCAGACTTTTATTGGTGAGTCCAAGTGCTTCATCCAGAAGGTCGGTATGTTTTTGAATTTATGTGTGGTTATTGTGATTGGGTTGGTGTTGAAGTGGTTGCGGTAGTGGAGTTTGGGTTGGTGTTCAAGTCACGACATGTGGTTTGATGAATGTTGTGTTGTATGTTTTTGGATGGAGGACTTGTAGTTGTTACTTGTGGTCGGGACTTGTGGTTGTTACTTGTGGTTCTAGTTGTTGATGGCTTTATTTAGTTTTTTGGGTGTTGTAGTTGTCTAAGTGTGGTGACTTTATGTTCAATTTATATGTCTTATTTAGCCCGCAACACTTCATCTTACATATGTCTGGGTGTGGTGACTTTGTTGGATGTATATGTTTGTGTGATGAACAATCTTATTTCGCCAACAACACTAGCATTATAACATTCTAATTAACTAAGCATAGACATCCATAACATAAACCAAGCATGTAAGTCAACTCTAATATTTCATGGAACCAACATTGACACCTAACATTCATAAATATAAAGCCCAACCAAACCAAGTTAGTCTTTAAAACCATCCACATTATACATTGACACCTTACATTCATAAACATAAAGCCAAATCAAACCAAGTCAGCCCTTAAAACCATGTACATAATACATTCACACCTTACATTCATAAACATAAAGTCAAACCAAACCAACACTAGTGCAGAATAGCAAATAATCATCACCCAATAGACGTCGGTCGCCCATATAGCCAATGTCTATAGGTATAGACGTCGGCTATTAATACAGTCGACGTCTATAGAGTCCTCTAGACGTTGGTTATTTGAATAAGCTTTTACCTGACCTCTATTAGGCGACGTTTATTGCCCAAAGCGTATAGACGTCGACCCATAGACGTCGGTCATAGCGTATAGCCGACGTCTATGCCCTATGCATATAGACGTCAGCCATAAGCTATGGCCGACGTCTATAGGACTTATATGAAAGAGCAACTATTTCATTTTATCCTTTATTCAGCAAAATCTCCCCCTGACAAAACCCTAGCCCTTGCGACCAATCTCCGACCAAACCGCAATGACTTCCTCTGGCACCGCAGCCTCTCTTTCACCGCGCGCTCGACAACCATGACCTCCTTCGCGACGTCGACAACTGCGAACTCCACGATCTCCTCCGCCATCACTTCAGGTGACCTTCTCCGCATCTTCTTTGTAGGGTTCGATCACCGGTTGGGCCACTATTTTGGGGTTGGGGTTTCGTTAGGGTTTTGAACTAGTACCAGTACATTTCAGTTGGTTTACGTTTAAAAATACATTTTAGGTTATTTTAATTTGTATTTTAGAGCAAATTTAGTGTTCAATTGGTTTGAGAATAATAAGGTTCCCATTATTTGAATTCCAAGGCTTTGATCTTAGTTTGTTTATTTTCAGATTTGCTGTTATATATAATAAATAAATTTACATTATTCAGCTTCCAAGCTTGTGAGCACTTTTTTTTATAAAGACATTGTTGTTCTTAGTTATTTTATTTATCGATGAACATATTGAGTAAATATAAAACTAGCTTAGTGATGCTAATCCAGAGGAATATATGATGATGACACATAAATCTGTTGATCTTATTAATCATTTGTATTTATGTATGATACAAAAACAAACTAAGACTATTGTCTGCATTATAAGGAATTATAAATATCTAGTTTTCTTTTAACCAATTTGCATCTACGCGATAAAACTAAAAATTTGCAATGTGAATGTGATGTAGTGGAGAATATTATACATTTTTCTTGTTAATCCCAGGATTTGAAGATTTTTACATAGCAAAATTTTGGGGAGGTTCTGCCAAAAATTTAATAAAATTTTAATCCCAATTGTTATTAATAACATGATATTTTGTGTTTAACATGTTTTTCCGTCAATATAAGTAATTTTTTTAATACTTGCCTGTAATATTTTAAATGTTAATTCCCTTGTTTCTTTGAGTTTTCAATATTAATTACATATTGTTTGTAGATATGTTGGTATTATGATAACTCATTGACCCCTTTAAACAACTTGACCTTTAATAACCTATAACAAAAGATAAGACAATATTTTCTAAGTCATTCATCATATAGGACTTTCCATTCATCGTTTTTATTTTTTATTTTACGATTTCTGACGTAGATTGTTGGCGTAAGGTACGTACTCTCTTTAACTAATCATTCATTAGAAAGCACGCATTAGTTAGTAGGACTTGCATTGGAACAAGAGTGAGGTGAGTGTTTGCTTGGTGTGTTGTTTGTGTATGAAAAACACCTAAGAGGCAGCCACCTATAGGAGATGAGGTGGGGGATTTCATCACCATTTCCTTGGCCCAAAAACCACATAATAAAAGAGCCTTAATAAAATCAATCTTGTCTGAATAACAAGGATACAATACTTGTGTCCTCCGAGCTTTCGTTCGAATAAAATTCTAGAAGCACTCGGTGTGTTTTCCTATAGGTACACCTTCCGGTGTGAACTCCATCTCATGTTGAATAGTAAAACTCCAGTCATCCAGCGATTGTGTGGATCTACGAGAGCTACTTGTACTAGGAACATCCCCAATATCGGTTGCAGATGCCAAAGTGCTAGGAACATTCCCACTATCAACTGCCTCATCAGCTATCTGTGGGGTATCCTGCGCCTGACGTCGTCGACGTCTACGCTAAACACCGTCTCCCTTAAGGTACGGTGGTGAAGCCTCACATCTAGTCATTCCTACAAATCTATTCATCAATTACAAAATGAAATTTATAAACTAGAAATATATTCCTGCACAATATTATGTTTTGTCATTAGATTTGTTTCCCTAAGGATGTACTACTCCACGACTGGTTCCAAATCCATTCTAACGAAATCAACCAAATTAATGTAATCAAGTTCGACTCTCAATAGTGCAGAAACACCTATACTTGTCGCCGCAATAGACGTCAGTCGTATACATAGCTGACGTCTATACCAATAGATGTTGGCTATGTTTACGGTCGGCGTCTATACCTATAGACGTCGGCTAAGTATACGGTCGACGTCTATTGAGAGATATAGACGTCAATTGAGGGAAATGCATGGCGACCGGCATCTACACCCTTACGGTTACCACCCATAGACGTCAGATATATGGTACAACCGACGTCTATTATCCCATCCCAATAGACGTCGAGGTATAAACGTCGGGTGGACCATATATCCGACGTCTTAGAGCCTTTAGTTAGTTTTTTATTTTATTCCAACAAAACTATTTATCCCAACAAAAACCCTACACAGTCGCAGTGAACGAATCCTAGCCCCCTCCACCGCGACCAAATCCATCACAGCGACCGTTCTCCGACCAAATCCACCACAACGACCTCGACAACCACCGCCTTGACCCCGACCAAACCCTAGCCCCCTCCACCGCGACAAACCCCCGAGTTCCTCGACCGCAGCCTCTGCGACCTCCACTGCAGCCTCCGCGACCTCCTTGATCTCCACTGTAGCCTCCACGACCTCCTTGTCCTCCGCTTCCTCTGTCACCGCAACCTCAGCGACAGCCACCGTCACCGCAACCTCCACGACAGCCACTGTCATCGTAGCCACCGCATCCTTCGTTCAATACTCCACCTTGTTCGGTATATGCCTTGTTAGATTTACATGCTTCACCTACCTACTACTCATCTTGTGTGATCTAATTTTTAGCCTTAAATTTTTTTACATGTAAAGTAATATCTTGGTAACTTTTTTTTGTTTACTTTGATTAGAAAAATGAAATGTTTTCTCATTGTAATTAATAATAAACATTAGTTCAAATAGAAAGGTTTTGGAATGTTTGTTGATTGAGATGTTTCGTTAAGTAATGATGTTATGTGGGTTAATTGAAGGCAGACTTCCGGCCTAGTAAGAAGAGTTCAACAAAACAGATACCTTTTTAAATCACTCAAACTAAGAACCATTAATGGATTAGAAAATGTTGTTGAAGTAAATGTTGCAATAATATATTGTACGTTATAAATTAAGAAGTGGAATTGAACCACCCGTGAGTGATAATGATTATAATAATAGGAAGAGCCAACTTATTTCGAAACGGTGGTGGTGAATTGTCACGAGCACAAGAAATGGAATTAAAATCATGCTCGTTGTTTATCATATGCTCGTTGTTTGGGATGCATTATTTAGTCGTTGCCCATCTAGTCTCCCTGAGATTTTAGGAACCTCTGGGTTCTTGATTTCCTACAGACTAGTGATCCTCATTGTTTAAGACCATTTCGGACCGAACGTCGTTGACTATCTAGTCTCCCTGAGATTTTAGGAACCTCCGAGTTGTTGATTTCCTACAGACTAGTGGTCCTCGGTGGGACCTCGAAGTTAGGCGTCGTCTAGTGCTAAGGACCTATAATGAACTTTAGGCTTGCTTTGGCCTTGATTGCTTAGTTAGGTTTCTAACCTTCCTTATTCTCACGCTAGATTAAGGACTTCATCTCCTCTCTCCTATGTCATTCTTTTCTCGTCTTCATGTCTCTGGATCTTCTCATCTACGAACACCTTCTTTTAAATTGAAATTTTATTTATTTTCTTCAATAATAACTATCATTTTTTAATGTTTAGATTGAAATGGATCGAGAGTGGATTCTTTCAAACTGATTGAGTGATGAGTATGAGAACATGGTGAATATGTTCTTAGAAGTTCCAAAAATCATTCAAAGAATATGAATGACAGAGACATGGCGTATTGTCCATGCAGTCAGTGTCACAATATGTCGGTGCAGACTTTTCGGAAAATAAAAGTTCATTTGTTTGAGAAAGATTTCGACCCAAGTGACAAATTAAAGGATGAAGTCTCATGATTGACACACTCTAATGCAGCAATTGTTACATGTAGCACTGAGATCCATATTACCGAAACATGTTAGACATGTCATAGTAAATTTTTCTTCCTTTTTAACAAGATTCGCTGTAAAGTGATCGATCTTGTGTAGTTATATCAGTTGCAGAATAAAATTGTGGTCACATTATGTCAGTTTGAGATGTATTTTCCACCTGGTTTTTTTGACATTATAATTCATCCAGTTATTTATTTGGTTAGATAAGTTAAATTGTGTGGACCTATTTTTTTTAAGGTGGATGTATCCTTTCGAGCGCTATATGAAAGTGTTATTATAAATATCGTCAAAGGCCAGATGCTAGGATTGTTGAAGGATACATAATTGAGGAGATTATTAAGTTTTGCACTGGATACCTAGCAAACATCAAAAGTATTGGAGCTCCGAACAATCGTTATGATGAACGTTCTGATGGTAAAGGGACGTGTGAGATGAAAATGTTAAATCCAAATGACAATAACTTAATGACAACATATTTCTATGTGTTGTACAATTCTAATGAAGTTCAACCCTATCTAAATGAACACATGGAGCTTTTAAAAGAAAGAAATCGTTTATGGAGTGATAAACAAGTAATTAATAATCACAAAAAAAATTCATCTCTAGGTTCAAAAAGGTGGCTTACAATCGGCTATGATATCGATGGATATTCATTCTACACAGTCTGTGAAAATGTCAAAAGTGGTGTTCAGAACAGTGAGTCACTTTAATAGTAGAGTCTTTGCATGTATCTAGTTCTAAAGACAAGAATCTTGTATACGCCGACATGTCCTATTACGGTGTAATTGAAGACATATGGGAGCTAGAGCTAGACTTTTTTAAATTCAAAGTGTTTGTGTTTAGATGCAAGTGGGTTAATAATAAAATTGGAGTTCGAGTGGATGGCTTGGGGTTCACTTTAATTGATTTTTCGAAAGAATGATGTAAAGGAAAACCTTTTATTTTGGTTGATCCATATGATCCATCTAATAAGAAATGGTCAGTAAGTTTTGGAAGGGAAGAAAAAAGTATATCAGATGATAGCCTGATCGAGTATGGAGGACACCACATTTCTCTAACCAAACACCCAAGTTGAACTCACTAGATGACAAAATACATGTTGAGACTTATATGTTTAGATATGACCATTGTGATGGTACATGGATTGAAAATCCGTTAACAAAAATAAATAGTAAAGGTGCAAAATGTCTTCTAGAACATTATAATAACCATTTAATGTTTTGATTTTACTTTTTAATATCTTCATTTTACCTTTTATAGTATCATGGCTCCGAAAAAGAAACTCACTCCATCAAATTCTGAGGTCTCGAAGACTTACAGTTCACGAGGGCTTACACTCATGAACGAATTCATGGGGAAAACGAATAGAAACGGTAGACGTCCAATCGAGTTTGATGACCGTCTTGAGCTGATAGGCATGATGTTTGATAACTTGTATAATTATCTTGGGATCCTAGCGTGGTCCAAAATTGACATCTGTTTGTTGAGTTGGGCCTAAGTTGATGAGAAACTGAAAGGCTCAATCTAGGATGACATACAGGTAATGAGTCCATTGTAATATTCTTTAGTTGTTGTCAAACTTTTAATATATAGAAATTTAAAATGTTAACGTGTTATAGGCAAGTTTTAATTTCCCATCCACTGACAAGTTGAAGAAAAAGTAGATAACATACATGTTGTTCTATTGGAGGGACTTTAAAACAAAGTTAACCAACAAGTACATATTCAGAGAGTACCATGACAGAAATCCATGCAATTACTATAACTTTATAACTCCGAATATGTGGGAGCAGTTTAGAAAATCAAGACAAACCCTGGAGTTTCAAGTAACTGGTTTAATTATAAAGTGAACTTATTAAGTTATTGCTTTAAATGATAATCTAATAAAATGTGTTTTAGGCCCTCCGAGCAAAAAACCAAGAGCGTAGTTCTTTTGATTAGTAGCATATCATGCATCATATTTATGTTATATATCTTTTATTGTACCTCAATATTATGCTACTCGAGTTGTTGTTTGTAGTGTTTCAGGAGTTAGGTAAAAAAGAAGAGAAATGGAGCAAAAATGAGCTAAATGTAACAAGTATGGACTAATTTGGAAGGTTCTTGACCTATTTGTAATGCACGATGACTGGATCGCAAATCAGGAGGACTCAAGTGCAAACCTGGAGGGACCTGATTATGAAGTGCAAAACATGGTGACACATGACTTGAATCATATCAGTATTTTGCCAATTAAACTCAAAGTGATTCGATCCAGCAGACCAGGACTTCACCCTACGTGCCACATGAAGAAATAAAGGGGCCACAAAATTTCAGACCGATCGAATCCATTTGATCCGCCACTGGCAGATCAAAATGGCCCAAATGTTCTCCAATTTTGATTGCGGTTCAGATTGTCGGGTCAGAGCATTCTTGGACTATCAGATGTGATTTAGAGTCGTCTGATTATTTACAGATTAATCCTGACCATGTATTAGTCTATGAATACCATTGTAATCGCTCATCTCTACCTTCTTCCTCCTTCCCCCATTAGAGTAGGTTTTAGTTTCATTTTAAGTAGTGTAATAAAGGGGTTGGAGTGGAGCAAACTTTATATTTTTTGTTTCTTAATCTAGTTTTGTTTTTCCTCTTTACTTTAGTGTATTTACTTTGATGCAATTCCTTTGATGTTGTTGTTTGTTTAATCTTGTTTTTAGTTATTTACACTATGGGTTCTTCTTGTGTTTATGCTTTCTTTAGTATAAAGATGAGTACAGAGTAGTCCATCCCCACTGGGGGTGGAGAAGAAGGTGATTTGATTATGTGATGGATTAGTGTGTGTTAATCTTAATCATTTGAGCCTTACATGGTTTCCATAACCATCTTATGGGGTTTCACTCTTTTCTTTGATGTGCTAATGCTCTTGAGTGAAGCTTAGCACATACTTAGATTAGTAGGCTTATTTTATGGGAACGATGAGGTTAGGATAAGGATGGAGTGGAAGAAATGAACAAGACATGTGCATGCATATGCTCATGTTGGCTTTATCCAAATTAATGTCTTGTATGTTTTAATGATTGTGATAAATCTTATTTCATGTGCAGACATAGTTGGATTTGAGTCATTATGCATTTGAACATATTTGCTTCATTTCAATTATTGTCTTGTATGTTTTAATGCTAATGTTTTATCTTATTTTATGTGGAGGTAAAGTTGAATGTGAGTTTTATGGATTTCATGTCTGACATGTTTTGATGAGCTCATTTGAACACACACTACACATTTTCAATTCCACGTTCTTTCTCTACCCCATAGGGGTCTATTTATATTGCTTATTTTTCGATTTCTTTCGCATTATACACTACAAGAATTTTAGGTTTTAGCCACGGAAAAAACCGTCACTAAATTCAAGATTCTGTCACTACACGTTTTTAGCCACGGATAATTACCGTCACTGATTCCGACGTCACTAAAAGGCTTTAGCGATGGATTATGTGACGGATGTCAACCATCACTGATACGTTTTTGGCGGGAAGAATTGGCGGAGATGACATACTTTTAGTGACGGATGTAGATACTTTTAGCCATGGAAAACGCCCGTGGCTAAAAGTTTTTTTCACCAAAAAAATATAAATTCTCTACATTCAATAAACCACTCACTTAATTTGTGCTTCTCTTTTTTTTCCCAAATGAAAGTAATTAAAATTTCCATACTTCAAAGATAACGGTTAATCTCACTTATGAAGTTTAGCATCACATAAAAATCATTTACAACATGGCAAGTAACATGATAATATTTGGGGAACATCAAATTCTTGTAAACAATTATATAACACAATTTGAATATAATTTTGTCAAATAACACAAACATGTCATCAAATAACAATTTACACCAATGTACAACTCAAAATATCATCAAGTATACAAACCTCCCTCATAAGATCACAATATCAACTATTTACAGACAAGTTATATAAACAATCAATATCGAATGAGCATGAAAGTTTTTATTCTTTTAGTAAAACAACTACACTAACAACCCAATCAACACGGTGGTGACAGTCAGCTAATTCTGATTTCATTTATACCTTGTACCCATTCTCATAGCCGTCACCTTTCGATCGAACGTAAGCATAATATCATTTCACACCGAATTCCTCTGGTGCAATACCTACAGAATTATAGTAAAAAGGAAAAAAAAACAAAGAACCCAAAATCAAAGTCCTCGCAACAGACAAATCCAACTACAAAATTTTGTAACCAAATTTCTCCCTGAAAAATTCACAAACAACTCAATAACCAAGCAAGCAAACAACTCCAAATAGAACTCTAGACTTCAAAGACAGGAGACACCATCAAACTAATTAGAACCTAAATTTCAGAAATCGGCATAACTTCAGCAAATATTTTGAAAATTATGGTCTAGATAAAAATAGATGATTGGACGTTCGAATATATAAGTGTAGGACTTTTCATGAGACAATACTGAAGTTTGCCAAAGTGTAGGACTTCTTTTCTTATATAATAGCAAAACAAAATTATATCATCACATTATACGTACGTTTTCTTTGTTGGACACTTTTTAAGACAAGATCTAGCACTATTGACTTTACAATAACAAAAAATTTAATATCAAACTAGTTGAGTAGGTTAAAAATGAACTCAAAAGAATCATAATTTAAGAAAATAGTTCTTCTTCCAGACCCTCTTGTCCAATAACAAATTCTTGAGAATGTTCTAATCTTTTAGCACTGTTGATTATCTTCCCTCTAATTAAATTGCATTATCATACTAACCAAAGCTACTCATGACAGGTTTCTAACTCCTATAACATGTTCCACTCGCTACTTGTTGCCGCAACATTTAAATATATTTGTTTAAAACTTGTTTAAGATATTCATTCAAATTGCAAATGTAGTCGTACACTTATACATCATATTTGCCAAAACAACCCATATTAAAATATTTTGCGGTGATATACATATATAAAGTATATTTCATGAAGTGCATTTGTGAAGCAGAGCTTTAGAGAAATGAACTAGGTTGGAGATTCTAATATCTAGATCTACATCACCATTTCTTGTAGAACAAAGCTTCAAATCTCATAATTAGTAGAATACTGGACTACGCGTCTCTCATTGACCATTTGTATATTTTTAATCCACTTGCTGCCAACAAAAGGAACTCCTCTTTATCATGTAAAATATGAATACTTACACTCGTTTGGACTGATTTAGACATGAGAAATGGAAATATAGACATAACAAGGGTTACACATTTCATAATGCAGCTTAAGCACAGAAATGTAAGCACGATAAGATAGCTGAGATGAAAAAAGTTAACAATAATATTTAGCAAATTTCATAAATGGTAACCTCCTTTTCTTCTAGTTGTTTATCCAATATCTGGAGCTTCTTGCCCAACTTAGCTTGCAAGGAAGAGTGCTCAATCTCCTTTTCATCTTCTTCAATGTCAGCTGCAACATATAAAAATGGAATCAAAATTTGTTCCACGGTTATCACTCATAAAAACAAACCAAATATTATCAATCGACATAGGATTCTAATCACTCATAAAAATAAACCAACTATTATTAGTAGTTTGCCTGAAGCGTTATGGTTCAATATTTACAAATATGTGTCGTTTGGTTGTGTGCCATCGACATGAAGACCAAGGTGACTGACCAAATGAGTTGGTCCATGAGTATGAAACTTTTGAAGTCGCAACAACTGTGCTTCCAAGTCCGGAATCTTGGAAATATACCCCTTCAGAATATCCGAATCTTGCAATAATTAAAAATCAAACCTTCCTTTTCAACATATGCCGATCCAAAGTCTTAAAAAAGGCAAAACACAAAACAAATCGAACCTTAACGACACTTCCATCCTCTCCCAACTTCTCCAGTCTCCAAATAGACTCCAATGTGGCAATAAGCTGATTCCTTTCCATCTGATGAATCATAATTCTAAGTATGGCCATAAGCAAACATAGAACATAAATTGCAAGAGCTCGATTAATTCAGCATTTTGTGTTGACCATACAGACAACTGAGTTACAATTCGAAGGATTTTATCACTGTTACAATTATATAGGTCAAAACAAATGTGTTAGATGACTTTCTCTACTTTTACCGAATGGAAACAAGTTCATTCAGTGATTGATTGACATCATTTCATGCTTACATTTGTATCTTATATTCATTATCTTTCACCTAAATAATGCTACGTAACGAGTTTTATGTTCGAATTTCAGAAATAAATAGGTTTGGGGAGAAGAGGCATAAAAAGACCAAAAAACAGGAAAAAAGACTGAGTTGAGAGACTCGAGGACTACGATGCAAGATCGAATGACCTGAATGTAAGATCGAATGACCAATGAGCAAACAAGAATACTCCACACCATCATAGAGAGTATTTTGGCAATTCTATTCGGGTCGGAGCTCCAACAAGCGAAGTAGATGCATCAAAATCAAACAAAGTCATCCAGAAAAGCCCACACGAAAGCCCAATGCGATCCAAACCCTGTAGACCGCCAATGAGCGGTCTGGGACCGCTGATTGGCGGTCCGGGTTGCTCCGGATCCGCTAAGATTTCGTTGGGTCGTGTGTTAGTGTGTATTTAGTCTATTTCTGGTATATATTTAGTCTCATACTGGGGGATTGTCCCGGATAACTTTTTTCTATGGCTATAAATAGAACTCTTCACCTTCTATTGTAATCACATTGCTTGGTGGCATTCTCTCTACTTGGAGTAAGTCTTGGAGCAAAAACTCAAGGTGGAGAAGAATGCTACTAGTAATGTGAGTCATTTAATAAAATAATTTTTCATTATTTTGTTCTCATATTGTTTCTTTTTTATGCATGTTTAGTTTAGTCTTATTTCTTTGATCTTAGGCTAAATTAGTTAGAATGTCTCCTTTCTTCTTTAGTTTAATTCCTAGAATAATGTGTTGTGAGTAGATCCATCCCCTTTGGGGGGTGGAGATGGTGTTCATATATATTGTGAAGTTTGGATGTTTGATGAATTTTTTATTGTGTAGACTTGCATGTTTTGTATGTTCATTGGGGGTATTTTAATCATCTACATGTTGGGGAATTTTGATGGGTTTTGCCATAAGATTTAGACACTTTCCATGCTTAGTTTTCTCATGTGTATTGACTGAAATTTCCTGTTGAATATGCTACATGTTAGTTATGTGTTTGTATTTGTGTTTGCTTGCTTGATTGATTGAAGAAACTTTGTTTTGATGGTTTTTGCCATAACATTTAGACACGTCCCATGCTTACCTTTGTTCTTAACATGATTTTATGGTTTTGAAGAGTCTTGCCATATCTTTAGACACTTCTCATGTTGAGCCTAATCTTATGTTAATCATCAAGTAGTAATTGTCGATATGTTGTGTGAATGGATTGATAGGTTTTGCCTCATCTTTAGACACTTCCTATGCATGAAGAGACACACACAACACACACACATACATGCTTACATGCATCTTTCATCACTTATTTCACTTCATATATGCACACACCACACCCCTTAGGGGTTTCTCTTTCTGATTTCCAATCTTTCATGCTTTCTTTCGCATTTCGTACTTATTAGTTTAGTGTAGTTTAGCTTTAGCGTAATCACATCTTTTCTCCCTTTATTCGTCACTTGATTTCTGACAAACCAGAAGCTACTCACCTCCCTGCGGATCGACCCGTACTTGCCACCACTTCATCGTGGCCGCGCACTTGCGGTCTAAATTTAAAATGATTAAACAAGTTTTTGGCGTCGTTGCCGGGGACATGTTTTTGGCGCCGTTGCCGGGGAGGTGCCAGTTCAGACTCTGGTTTGGACGATTCGGGTGGATTTAATTTTTGTGTTGTAGTTTCGTTTCTTGCAGGAGACTCACACGGGGAAGGGAAAGCATCTGGTGAAGTTTGGAGGCGATCTGACACTCCAAGACCGCCAATCAGCGGCCTAAGACCGCCAACTAGCACCTACGGTCTAAATTTAAAACGATTAAACAGTGATCCGGAATCAAATGTCTCATTTCTACAAGCAAACATAAAAATACCTCAATATGAACAACCCACTCCTGGTAGGCTGACACACTCCCATCGAAGCAAACTACAAAATAAACACCAAGTAAAAGATCAAATATTTTTCTACAAATCATATATTTCCCCAAAAATCAAAACGTTTTCCAGAAAACCAAATCCTTTCCAAACAAATCCAGCTCATTCCAGAAAAATGAAAACCAAACAAGCTTCAAATCAAACCTTGAGCATTGTCCGAGGTGGAGGACACCGACTAAGAGTCTTGTAGAAGGTGTCAACGAGGTGGGAGGTGGGTTAGAGGCGAGGTTGGACGAGAAGGTCGTAGCTAGAGGTTGGAGCAGGAGGTGGGAGGTGGAGGGCAGAGGAAGAGGTAGAAGTGGGAGGTGGGAGGCGGAGGTCCGAGGAAAAGGAACTGTGACCGCGAGGAGCGGCGGTGGCAGAGGGAGGCGGCGATTTGGGGGTTTCAGGTGGGATACGTGATTTGAGGGTTTGCGGATTTGGATTTGGTGGGAGACGTGATTTGTGTAAAATTTGGGGTTAAGCTTGCAGTCATGACACAAATCCGTAGCAGATTCTCCTCCGTTCGTTGTTGATGTGTCGCTCAAGTTGGGAAGGAGGTCCTGCTCAAACTTTGTTGTATCATAAATAGTGGAATACGAGCCTCATTCGATCTCCACTATCATGTTGTGCATTATGATGCACGTAGCGATAATCTTGTTAAGGAGGTCAACGTTCCACGCAAGAGATGAAGCTTCTATGATTGCCCACCGTGACTGCAGCACTCCAAATGCACGTTCTACGTCTTTACGCGCTCCTTCCTGGAATTGTGCAAATAACATGGCCTTAGGAGATTTGGGAAGCGGGTTATATTTCACGAAGGTTGCCCACTGCAGATAAATACCATCTTTAAGGTAATATCTCATATTATAAGGGACCGTAGGAGCGCGTCCTTCTAACACGTCACTAAAAATAGGAGACCGTTGAAGGACGTTCATGTCGTTACAAGACCCTGGAATACCGAAGAAGGAATGCCATATCCAAAGGTCGTAGGATGCTACTGCCTCTAGGATAACAGTGGGTTTTCCACTTCGTCCTTGGTATTGTCTTTTCCAAGTAGCCGGACAATTCTTCCATTGCCAGTGCATACAGTTGATGCTCCTCATCATTCCCGTAAAGCCTCGTTCATCACCAAAGTGTAGTAACCTTGCCAAGTCCTTTGAAGTGGGCCTTCTCAGATATTCAACACCAACATTGACTATGACCCATTAAACAAACTTTTGGAGAGACTTTTTTGTCGTTCCCTCACTCATCTGTAGATTCTCGTCCACGTTTTCAGCTACTACGCCATAAGCTAACATCCGTAGAGGTGCAGTTATTTTTTGCAGTCCTGACATTCCAAATCGACCCGTGGCGTCCGACCTTCGTTAGAAGAACACATCGGAGGCCTCAACAACGTTCGATATGCGAAGGAATACATTCTAAACCTTCTCCTGAAAGTACGAGGACCAAACACAGGATCGTCAGCAAAATAATCAGGAAAAAGTTGAGCGTAACCTGCTTCTTGAGGACCTCGTTTCTGCCTACATGTCCATCAGTTGTGATGCGGTGGTGGGGACAAACCAGCGAGCTCTCTTTTTTGGAGAAAAGTTAAAAAAATTACGACGAAACGTGCCTGACTAATGACTACCTCACCACTAGAAACCAAGACTCCGTCAAAGGTCATTGGAGGAGGATAAGTTTGGCAACGGTCAAGTGGGTTGGCCGCTTTGATGAAGCAACATGACGGATGAGAAGTGGGCAGATTGAGGATGATGTCATTAGACGAGCTCATTTGATTTACGAGCGTACTCACAACATCGCCTTCTTGTACACCCACGCGTGGAGAATGTTGAAACAATAACCGAAGTGGTATTCTATACTCTTTGTACCCACTCAGAACCCTCCAAGTCAGTACACAAGCAAATCTCACTTGGTAGGGGAAAGTACTCTGACTGGACCTTCCTCTGGGTCCTCCAATAAATGGAGTCGTATGGAGTCATCTGAAGATGAACGATACGAAAGCTCGCCTCCTACTTTTTCTCCGACAATCCCTGAATTTATGTCACCTCCTCAACCCCGTCCTATGGGTATAACAAAAGCAAAAAAGAAAGGAAATGTGGTAGCAGAGGACCCTGAAGAGGAGGCTACGTACCTGGCTGCTCGTTTTGCTTACAGCACTACGGTAAAAGATAAAGATGTTGCGTATAAAGAACGGAAGTTGGAGTACCAAAGGTAAAGAGACGAGGAGGACCTGGGTGCATTTGCGCAAATAGGACTGACTTCTAGGTGTATATGCGGCAATACTGAAAAAGCATGTGCATATTGCCAATTTGGACACATGCAGGGTGTATTGTAGCAAAAAACTCATTAAACTAATCTTGGTTGGTTGCTTCTATTTTTCTCAGTTACCGTTAACGAATTTGTCTGCAAGAACGCAAACAAGGTAACTGCTGACGAATTCATGTTTTCGAGCATCGAAACACCATCAAACACAATTAACCGACTCGGTTTCAACGTGACCAACGTTAATGTGCTCAACTTCCCAAGCATGAACACACAAGGCATCTCCCTGGCTCACATCGTTTACGCACTAAATGGGCTCAACTCGCCCCACATCCACCCACGAGCCACTGAGGTCCTAACCCTGCTCGAGGGCGAGTTGTATGCTGGGTTTGTGACCGCGCCACCTCCTGCTGGAAGTATTTTCGCTAAAATGCTTAAAAATGGTGATATCATAATTTTCCCATTTGGTCAGATTCACTTCCAAATGAACATCGGTAAAACCCTAGCCTTGGTTCTCTCTAGTTTGAGCAGCTAATTCCCTGGTGTGATCCAGGTCGCACCGACCTTGTTCGGGTCGAACCCACCTGTGGACCCTAATGTTCTGGCAAAGGCCTTCAGACTTGACCAGGATGTGGTGGCCCGCCTTCGGGCTCAGTTCAGGGCTGGTAACTAATGACTCAAGTCACCAGTAAATGTTGATCAATAAGAAGGTCCAAGTTGGGTGTAATGAGCTTGTGACCGGTGATTGATCGTTTTATATCTAACCGCAAGTGCACGGCCGCGTTGAAGCGGTGGCAAATATGGGTCGTCCACTGGGAGGTGTGTCGACACTTGGTTTGTGCGAAGGCGAGAGGTAAAGAAAGGGAAGAAAGGTTGGTTTGATTACACTAAACCACACTAAGATGCAAATGGAAATGGAAAAGAAGCAAGAAAAACTAAACCCCAGAGGGGGTAGAGAAATAATGTGAGCATAAAGAAGTGTGTGTGTGTTCATTAAGCTCCTCACAACATGTAGTGCATGAAATCATAAAACTACATCCAACTTTGCCTCTACATGAATTAAGATAAGACTACATCATTAAAACATACAAGACAATAATTGAAATGAAGCTACATGAACTCAAGTATAAAGACTATACCCTACTATGCCTCCACATGAATTAAGATTTCACTACATCATTAAAACATACAAGACTTTAGCTAAGGTAAAGACAACAAGAGCACATACACTACAAATTGTGTTTCCAATATTAACTTCATCCATATCCTAACCTTATCATTCCCCATAAAATAGGTCCACTAATCAAAGCATAAGCTAAGTTTCATTCAAGAGCATTAGCATATCAAAGATAAGAGTGAAAACCCATTAGATGGTTATGGAAATCATATAAAGCTCAAGGGATAAAGATAACACACACTTAATACACTGCATGATTATATCACATATTTCTCCACCCCCCAAATGGGGATGGAACTACTCACTACTCATTACACTAACTATATTAGCAAAAGAAAGCATAATACTGAAATGAAAGTTAACTAAGAAGGCAAGAAGCATTAAAGAAACATAAAAAGAAAGGAAAGACTAAACAAACATGCACAAATTAAAAGACAAGATTAAAAGAAACTAGAAGAATTATTTTATTAACAAATGACTCACATTGAAGGTAGCATTCTTCTCCACCTTGAGTTTTTGCTTCAAGGCTCACTCCTTAGTAGAGAGAATGCCACCAAGCAATGGGTAATTTCAATGGAAGGTGAAGAGTTCTATTTATAAGCATGGAAAAAGTTAATCCGGGACAATGCCCCGATGTGGGACTAAACCAATACCAAAAATAACCTAAACGAACATTAATACAAGTCCAGGAGAAGTTGGGGCGGATCTGGCATGATCCAGACCGCCAATTGGCGGCCTATAAAGCCCAGATCCGTCTGGGTCTTCTGGTGGGCTTTCCTTGAAGTGTGTCTTGGACTTGGATGCATCTACTCGGTTGTTGGAGCTCCGACCCGAATCGAATTGCCAAAATACTCCCCATGATGGTGTGGAGTTTCCTGTTTTGCTCTTAGGTCCTTCGGTCTTACGATCAAGTCCTTCTCCATTGCATCTCAGTCCCTAGGTCTCACAATTAAGTCATTTTTTTCCTGCTTTTGGGTCCTTTCATGGCTCTTCTCTTCAAACCTCTTTATTTCTGAAAACTAAACATAAAACTCGTCACGTAGCATTGCTTAGGTGTAATATAATGGATATAAGATACAAATATGAGCATGAAATGATGTCAATCAACCGGCGTTGTTAAGGTTTGATAAAAATAAAATTGGATGGTTTGAGTTCCCATGAATAACTTATATGCATGAATGATTTGGCTCTTTCTATTTCAGTGTTTTGATTGAAATGTCTACATCTTTGTAAGCTAATTTGAATCTGCATCTACAATTAAGTACTTAGAACCCCTGACGGGTGACTTGTTTACTACCCGGTTCGCTGATTGTATATGTGATGAGACACATTTCTCGACATTAGGGGGAGAGAGCGAAAAGCTCAAAGAAGGCCGAGAAAATTCCTGGAAGGAAAACCAAATGAATTATTTGGATATTCGTACAAGTATGGCTGAACTAGAAGTTCAGAAGATAATTAACTTGCAAAATTTAGCTAGTAAACTGCCGAATACATTTACTGATCATAAAGGAGTGAAAAAGTCTCATATTCCTGCAGAAAATGCACCACCTAGAGTGGAGATCCCCATAGAACAAAATATGTTAGAGCCTAGTCAATGCTGGAAGTGTGGACGACCCACAGGGGCTAAAGACATTAATCCGCGGAAAAGAATAACTCAATCACTCATTGCTCCTCTTGAAGAGATTAATCCTGAAGAAAGCAATCTCGGTGATACGAATACAGTTGCTCAACACCAAAATCCTGGGAATACGGAATGACCAAATCCTCTTGTCTTGGGAAATGACGAGGATTTGGTTGATGTTGACGTAGAAGTCGCAATCAACTATGTTAATTCGGGAGAGAAATATAATAGAATAGCAATTGTCGTCGACGACTCATTTGCCTTCTCAGTAGCTCTTGTTGTCTCAAGAGATAATCTGGATCTAGAACCTAAGACCATTCATGAAAGCCAGAAGCGTTTAGATTGGAATAAATGGAAAGAGGCAACAAAGGCTGAACTAAACTCATTTAATAAAGATGGTGTTTTTGGACCTGTAGTCCAAACACCTAAAGATGTAATCCTTGTAGGATACAAATGGGTGTTTGTAAGAAAACACAATGAGCTTAAGTAGGTGGTATGTTATAAAGCGAGATTAGTTGCCCAAGGGTTTTTGCAGAGACCCGGCATCGATTATGATGCTACATTTTCTCCTGTAGTGGATAGTATTATGTTACATTACTTAATCACTATGACAATGAATATGAATCTAGATATACATTTGATGGATGTCGTGACTGCATATTGATTGACATCATTTCATGCATATCTTTGTGTCTTATATCCATTATCTTTCACCCAAACAATGCTATCTAACGAGTTTAATGTTTAGTTTTCAGGAATAAGTAGGTTTGAGAAGGAGAGACTATAAATGGACCTAATCGCAGGGAAAACGACTGAGTTGAGAGACTCGAGGACTAAGATGCAAGATCGAAGGACCGGAATGTAAGATCGAGGGACCAATGAGCAAACAAGAATACTTCACACCATCATGGGGAGTATTTTGGCAATTCGATTCGGGTCGGAGCTCCAACAAGCAAAGTAGATGCATCAAAGACAAACAAAGCCTTCCAGAAAATCCCACAAGAAAATCCAGAGCGATACGAACACTGTAGACCGCCAATTGGCGGTCCAAGACTACTAATTGGTGGTCACTTTTGGTCCGGATCCGCTAAGATTCATGTGGGGCGTGTATTAGTGTGTATTTATTTTATTTCTAGTATTTGTTTAGTCCCATACCGGGAGATTGTCCCGGATTACCTTTTTCTATGGCTATAAATAGAACTCCTCCTTTTGTAATTACCCATTTCTCGGTGGCATTCTCTCTACTTTGAGTAAGCCTTGAAGCAAAACTCAAGGTGGAGAAGAGTGCTACATTCAATGTGAGTCATTTTTAATAAAATAATTGTTCTTAGTTTCTTTTAATATTGTCTTTTAATTTTTGCATGCTTCTTTAGTTTTACCTTCCTTTCCTTTTAGCTTCTTTAATATTTTTTTGCTTGCTTAGGTTAATTTCATTTCAGTACAATGTTTCATTTTGTTAATGTGTGGACTGATTACCTATATAGAGTCGGCCCTGATGCACGAAACCTGAGCCTGGGAGAATGAAAGTCGAACTAATAAAAAGAAAAAGAAGAAAAAATGAGAAAAAAAACAAAAAGAAAAAAATGGTAATGCAAATAAGAACCTTAATGAACATTACACTTTGTATCACTTGAGGATGTTGAGGTTGTCCATGTCTTTCACTTAATTCCTTATTTAACTTGCACGAATGGTTCATTAGGCTAGGTGTGGACTGATTACCTATATAGAGTCGGCCCGTAGGATTATCACGTCCAATGATCGACAAAATTTATCCAACGAGTCGAGTGTCTAGATTGAATAATGCATCTTGTTCGGATTTTGTGGGTATATCCGCTGAAAACCCTAAGGAGACAACAATTCTCCTCCTTGGCAACAATGAGGTTTAACGGCTTGTTGCACGTGCTAAGTGCAACCGTGATTCCTACGAAAGTGAGTTAGGATTTCTTGTTTCTCGTTTGTTTTTCTCTTTCTTTGTTTTGCTCGGGACTAGCAAAACTTAGGTGTGGGAGTATTTGATTGATATCATTTTATGCTTATATTTGTATCTTATATCCATTATCTTACACCTAAGCAATGCTACGTGACGAGTTTTATGTTTGAATTTCAGAAATAAAGATGTTTGAAGAGAAGAGCCATGAACGGACCCAAAAGTAGGAAAAAGAACTTAATTGTGAGACCTGGGGACTGAGATGCAAGCGAGAAGGACCTGAACGTAAGACCGAAGGACCAATGAGCAAACAAGAATACTTGACACCATCATGGGGAGTATTTTAGCAATTCGATTCGGATCGGAGCTCCAACAAGCGAAGTAGATGCATCAAAGACAAACAAAGTCTTCCAGAAAATCCCACAAGAAAATACAGAGCGATACGAACACTGTAGACCGCCAATTGGCGGTCCAAGACTGCTAATTGGTGGTCACTTTTGGTCCGGATCCACTAAGATTCATGTGGGACGTGTATTAGTGTGTATTTAGTCTATTTCTGGTATTTGTTTAGTCCCATACCGAGGGATTGTCCCGGATTACATTTTTCTATGGCTATAAATAGAACTCCTCCTCCTTTTGTAATCACCCATTACTCGGTGGCATTCTCTCTACTAGGAGTAAACCTTGAAGCAAAACTCAAGGTGGAGAAGAATGCTACCTTCAATTGTTTTTTTGCTTGCTTAGGTTAATTTCATTTTAGTACAATGTTTCATTTTGTTAATGTAGTTAGTGTAATGATTAGTGAGTAGTTCTATCCCCATTTGGGGGGTGGAGAAATATGTGATGTGGTTATGTGATGTATTAGGTGTCTGTTATCTTAATCCTTTGAACCTTATATGATTTCCATAACCATCAAATGGAATTTCACTCTTGTCTTTGATATGCTAATGCTCTTGAATGAAGCTTAGCATATTATGCTTAGACTAGTGAACCTATTTTATGGGGAATGATGAGGTAAGGATAAGGATGGAATTAATATAGGAAACATGACTTGTAGTGTATGTGCTCTTGTTGCATTTACCTTGGTTAATGCCTTGTATGTTTTAATGATATTGGGTTATCTTATTTCATGTGGAGGCATAGTAGGGTCTAGTCTTTATACATGAGTTCATTTAGCTTCATTCCAATTATTGTCTTGTATGTTTTAATGATATGATCTTATCTTATTTCATGTGGAGGTAAAGTTAGATTTAGTTTTATGATTTTCATACACTACATGTTGTGATGAGCTTAATTGAACACACACACATACACAAATCTTTGTATTCACACTCTTTTCTCTACCCTCTTTGGGGTTTAGTTTTATTGCTTATCTTCTATTTCCTTTTGCATTTTAGTGTAGTTCAGTGTAATCAACATTTCTCTCCTTTCTTTCCCACTCGCCTTCGAACAAACCAAAAGTCGACACACCTCCCTGTGGATCGACCCGTATTTGCCACCGCTTCAACGTGATTGTGCACTTGCGGTTAATATAAAACATATCAATCACATATTTGTATGGTTCACTTGACATAGACATCTATATGAAAGTCCCTAAAGAATTTTTGATTCCCCAAGTGGAAGAGAATGAAAATCGCAACATGTTCAGTATTAAGCTACAAAGATCGTTGTATGGTCTTAAGCAATCTGGTCGTATGTGGTATAATTGATTGCAAGATGTCATGAAGCATGGGTATGTGAACAATAAAGTTTTTCCTTATGTGTTCATTAAGAAGTCGTTGAACGGCTTCGTGATTATATCAATTTACGTGGATGATCTGAATATAATCAAATCTAAGAAAAAGTTATAAGAAGTGAGTAAAGACCCATTTAGACCTAAAGAGATTGATGAGGAAGGATTGAGACCTGAAGTTCCATACCTTAGCGTCATTGGAGCATTATTATACCTTGCAAACTACACCAGACCTAATATTGCATTTGCAGTAAATGTTCTAGCTACACATAATGCTTCTCCAACCCGAAGACATTGGAATGGTGTTAAGCATATCCTTCGTTATCTCCAAAGATCTATTGATCTTGCTCTATTTTACCATTGAAGTAAAGATTTCACATTAATGGGATACTCTGATGCTGGCTATATGTCTGACCCACATAATGTTATGTCACGGACTGGTTACATGTTCCTTTGTGGAGGCACAGTTATATCTTGGAGGTCTGTAAAGCAAACATTAGTTGCTACCTCCTCAAACCACTCTGACATTATTACATTATTGCATTGCATTGTAGGGAAAAATGTGTGTGGTTAAGGTCTTCGAAACAACACATTTTTGTTTCGTGTGGTTTAACCTCAATTAGTGATAACCCCCACTACACTATATGAGGACAATGCAACTTGCATTGCCCAAATGAGTGATGGATATATTAAAAGTGATAGAACAAAACATATTTCTCCTAAGTTCTTTTATCCACATGAACATCAAGAGAAAGGTGAAATAAATATCCATCAAGTTCGCTCTAGTGAAAATCTTGCAAATTTGTTTACTAAATCCCTACCGACTTCCACATTTGAGAAACTTGTATATGAAATTGGTATGCATAGACGAAGTTGTCTATGTTTATCAGGGGGAGCGAAGTAGTTATCATCGCAGAATGATGATTATCATAAAAGTATAAAACTAAGAGTTAATGACTGTATTTTTTTCCATTTGTCATGTTTTTATCCCATTGAGTTTTTCTTGACCAAAGGTTTTTAACAAGACAGTATGTGAAATGGTTACAACATGCACCATGTACTCTTTTCCTTAGGTTGTTTTTCCTACTGGGTTTTCTAACAAGGTTTTTAATGAGACATGTACAGAGCAAATAATGTCCAAGGGGGAGTGTTGTAAATGTGGACATTATATGAGAGTTTTAAGGAGTTTTTGTATGGTTACAATACACATTATGTGAAGGAGGTTTTGAGGAGTTTCTTTATCTACATACTATTCTTAAATCTATTGTAACATATGAGAGTTTTGTTTCATACATCCCTTTTATAAAGGGAGATTGTGTATTGTATTGGACACCCAATATGAAATAAGAAAAAGTCTTTCATTTCTCCCTACATATTTTTGCTTAACTTGTTCTTGTGTTGATTCTATTGATCGCCGTAGTTTATTTTACAACAAGGCTAAACTAATTAAGGATACGAATACAAATTCACGACACTTCTCTACATCTCAATTATACTTTAATTGGGCTCACGTACATAACAATTAGAAAACCATAATTATATGTCAATTGCAAAGCCATTTTGCTAGGACTCGATTAGTCATCTTCCTTACTCAAAGATGAAATGATGACAATTTTGGTAAAACCCATGTCTAATTGATTAGCTTATGATATTATCTTTTTTTACAATGTGTTTTATTAAGAGAATAATGATCAAACCCACATCCCCCCACCGCACCACCCCGAGTCAGTCCTTTAAACCCCAGTTAGGAGTCCTGAGTAGTTTTACGATATTATTAAATGGAGAGTTGGTGACCAGTACAGGGACATCTTCTTTAACCGTCCCTTTCTGTTTGACAGTTGAGATGACTGTATCACCTCCCGAATTTGCAAAAAGAAGAGGTTTCAATCTTCTGACCTACGAATCTATGATCATGATGACTGATTTTCTGACCGTATGGTTTATGTCTCACTCACAAGTCACAACCCTAACATGATCCCTTCGGCTTCCGTTCCCATGGGAGTAGGTTTAGAAAACTATTAACCAGAAACTAGAACCTTACGATCTCAGACAAAATGTCAAAGACTAATTGTTTCTTTATCCGAGCAGGTAGGATAATTTTCAACCTTTTCGTACTCTCACTTGCAGGTGGTTAGGAGATGCATGACTCATCAGATTGTCTTTTCTAATTTAGAGCACCGTTGACAGTGCCCAGGTAGTTTCCGGTGCCTTGGTTTTTCTCTCAGCCACGTCAGCTTCTCTCTCCGCCACGTCAGCACAAATCAACTCCCTACAAAATCCTTAATTGTTACTCAATCCACCCAGTCACGCTACAGTATTTGTTGTCACGTCATTATTTTTATTCTTCTCTCTAAAACTCTTTCAACAATCAACAAAATATATTAACAATCATTATCGTAATTATTTAATATCAACAATTCATTCGTTTTTAATTAACAGTTAATTAATAAATACAAAATTATTATTAAAATTTAAGAAACCACATTACATAATACATTAACTTGAAATTTAAAAACTAAAACTAAAAATACATCATTAAATACTAAACTTAAATAACGATGAATCATTGAAAGGACGATGGCGGCGTACATCGCCGTCTGTGAACCAATAGGTCGGTTGCTTTGACCAGGCGGTGCGGAGGAAGAGAAGTGGTTACAACGAGGACGATGTCATCCATGATGCACACACCATCTACGAACGAACACACAATGCCAAATTTCAGTACATACATGTGTGGCTTATGTTACGCAGGTACCCTAAATGGGAGTCAGTTGCGCTTAGACTTCTTACCGGAGACGTCGCTGAAGAAAGTCTAGGGAGTTTGAGTAGTGGGAAAAGAAAAAACACTGATGACGATGGGAGTCATGCAACACCGTCAACAGATGAAATGGTGTTCGAACCATGTCCTCGTCCTGACGGTGTTAAAAAAGCTAAAAAAAGAAGGGGAAACAACCATTTCAGGCGCAACTTGATCCCGATATGTTAGAACTGGGAAAACAAATTGAATATAACGCAAAAGTGAGAGAGGAAAAATACTTGCGTTACGAAGAACTGATAGAAAGGAAACACATCGATGCTGAGAAGAAGTTCCAAAGGGAACTCAACAGCAAGAAACTTGATGTCCTATTTTCTCTGATAAAGAAGGAAAACAATGACGAATTCGATAAAGAAATACTTGCTGAACTTAAGGAGTTTGTTAAATCACAAGGATATCTGTAGGTGCTCATGTTTTCATTTGTAATATCAATATGTGTTGTAGTTTATCCGTATTGTGGTAGTTTAAATTTCGTATTCGTAGGAGGACTGCATTTCCTTTCCTTATTTCTGTTGTATTTCGTATTCTGTATTTGTATTGTATTTTGTTTCCGAAGTGTATGAATATTATACTAGAATTCTTATTTTGTTTAAGATTTTTTTAATTTTTAATTTTAGTTTTATTTAAATAAATCCAAAATAATTAAATTAATCATAAAATATTTTTTCAAAACCAATTTAATTTAATTTCAATTTATCTAATTAATACATTAACCTAATTATATATAAACAATCTTTTTTCTTTAAAACAAAAACACACAAAAAAACAATTTTTTTTAAACCAATCCGGGGGGCCACGTGCCCCCGGATCAGGTGCCTGGGGCACTTTTCCGGGCAGATGGGCGCCCGAAAAAGCACCCTGGCCCCCTGCCCAGGAACTGCCCTCCCGTTAAGGGTGGGCAGCTCGAGCGCCCGAGCAGGGCGCCCGAAAAAGAACACACGTGAAGGGTGCTCTTAGTCTTCTCATCATGATTCATATTATTATTAAACCTTATATTTGCTTTCGAAGTTTTCTATACTTGTGCAAACCTAGATTAATGAGTCACATGTTAGGTTTCAATTTAAGTTGACGCTGGAGTCTTGTAATTTCTACAATATCTTTTAACCACGCATATCCATAATTTAGCTTAGCTTCATTCTGGAATATGGAACTCAGATGAACTAACTAAAAAAAATAAAAAATAAATGAACTCAAATTGTAGTTAGCCTGAAAAGTGAACCATTTTCGCTTGATTAGCACCCTTGCATGCACCATTATCCTATATAGAGGTCTCTTTTTGACATTTAAGGCCAGTAAATAAAGTGGATGTTGATGGATCATCCACTACGATAATCTTTTAATTTGGATATAATAGTGTAAATTGTTACTTCTGGGGCATCTATAAGATGTGGATGGATCATCCACTACGATAATCTTTTGATTTGGATATAATAGTTTAAATTGTTACTTCTGGGGCATCTATAAAGTGCGAATTCGTGATTCTTCAGAGATTTTACACGCCAAGAGAGATGGTGTGGAGAATCTGTGAGCATAGAACAACGTTTTTTGTAACGTACCCGAAAATAGCGGAAAATTTAAACAATAATAAAGACCGTCAACGGTCAACACTGGGCACGTCACGGGAAACAAACCAACATATATAATATAAATATGATCCACGTGGAAGTCAAATATACAAACTGACTGTGATTACGACAAAAGCTATACAATATGTAATCACCTCAAAAGGAAAAGACTGACAACTACAGGATCTGATCTCGGGGGCACCGTCCTCGGTCACCACCTCAAACTCTAACCCTGCTCGCTACCTGAAATGCAAACAACAAACATGCCTGAGTTCCCTGCAGGAACCCCGTATACCAAACCTCCTAAAAATATAAAAAGGAATTAAAGACAATGCAATGCTATGCACATGATCATCCGCCTCGGGCCCACAATAATGCCCTCACCGCCTCCGCGGCACTGAACCACTCCTGCCACTAGGGTCAAGTCAGTCCACCGCTGCCTCACAAGGGTCAGTCGACACCACTGCTCCCCAAAAAGTGCAGGAAGGAACCCCCGGTACACGCCGCACCCAAAGAGCGAGTCAGCCCGCCGAATACACAACTCGGGTCAGACGATAGCCACTGCTCCCCCAAGAGTCGCCTAGCGCGCACCCTGCCGGAAAATCCTCGGCCTACCGCTAAACCCTCGCAAACTGCCCAAGGTTTACGGTACACATCCCTCACACCCCGCTCGGTAAGAGAGGAAAAAGGTAGTACAATAATACGCCTTCGTCGAAGGTGAAATCCGTAGCTCTCAAAGCCGGTAATCAACCGTCGCCTCGGAGCCGGTAGTCGACCTGACATCGACGGATCGCGTGTGGATAAATCCACCAACCTGCGGCAGATCGGTCGACCGCTACAAGCACACCGGTTGACCGGTCCCCCACACAGTACACAGTACTGTACAAACAATTCTACCGGTCGAACCACGCCAACCGAATTACCGACCAATCGGTCGAACAAAAGTCATCTAGAGGTCGACCGTTTGGAAGGTCTACGCTATACAATTTTATATAATATATATATCCGACCGGTCGAACCAAGGGGCCGTTCGACCGATAACAGGGATTTCAATATTTTGCCCAAGTCTCGTTCGGTCGACCGGAACTGAAATACAGTTCGACCGAAACAACACAAGCACTCTACCGCTTAATTAAATGCTCAGTCGGTCGACCGAGAGTTAAAGAGCGGTCGACCGTTTTGATGGTCAAAGCTCCCAACCGACTTAGCATCGAATGGATCGGTCGAACAAGGTAAAGGACGTTCGACCGTTTAATAAGTCAAAATCCCCAACCGACCCATTCTCATCGTTATTCGGTCGACCGGCTAAGTGGTCCCGTTCGACCGATAACAGCATATCCCCTTTTTCCCGCACAAATCTGGCATAACGGTCGACCGTCTAACGACATCGTTCGACCGTTCGCGGGTAAACATCAATATAATAATAGGATCGGTCGACTGCCCACAGGCACCGGTCGACCGATCGTCGTCTTCAACCTCTGAATTGGTTGAATTCCGACGGGGAATTCAACACCAACGTCGATCCCCAACACTCACAAGGCACAAGTGAGTTATATTGAAGATTTGGCATACCTTTTTGACGGTTGAAGAAGCCTCCCTAGCTTTGGCAACCTCAACCCAACACTTGACCTTCTTCTCCTCTTCTTCTTCTCTCCTTCTTCTTCTTCACCAATTTCGCCTCTCACACACTCTCTGAATTGAACACAAGTGAAGAAACGTTTTAATTAACCCTACACCTCTATTTATAGTAACATCCAAGTTTATCTTCAATCCACCTCTTAAACTTCAAATCAAAACAAGCCACCTCATCCTTCACTAATCAAGGTTTAATTAGGTTAATTGGTTTAGTTTAGTTTAATCAGGGTGCTTAGATTAAGTTATTACAATCTACCCTCCTTAAAAGAATTTCGTCCGCGAAATTCGAAACAACTGACTTACCGAAATAACTCTGGATATTGCTTCCTGACATCCTCCTCAATCTCCCAGGTACCCTCTCTGTCAGTGTGATGCTGCCACCTGACCTTCACCATCGGAATCGCTCTCCTCCTGAGCTGATGTACCATCTGATCCACAATCTCAACTGGTCTCTCATCTAATGACAAATCCTGCTGGATCTCCGGTACTGATATCTCTATCACATGAGCTGGATCGGCCACGTACTTCCTCAACATAGAAACATGGAAGACGTTGTGAAGTCCTGCAAACTGTGGTGGTAGTGCAATCCTATATGCCACCTCACCGACCCGATCCAATATCTCAAAAGGTCCGACATACCTCGGACTCAGCTTCCCCTTCTTCCCGAATCTCATCACCCCTCTGGAAGGCGAGATCTTCAGGAAGACATGATCTCCTACATCAAAAGTCAGCTCACGTCTCCGCGTATCAGCATAACTCTTCTGCCTGCTCTGCGCCGTAGCTAGTCGTCTCCGAATCACGTCGACCTTTTCTGAATACAACTGAATAATGTCAGGTCCAACTAGATGTCTCTCGCCCACATCACTCCAACATACCGGCGATCTACACGGTCTCCCGTATAATGCCTCATAGGGTGTCATCCCAATACTCGAGTGGTAGCTGTTGTTGTAGGCGAACTCGATCAACGGCAAATGCTCATCCCAATGCCCTGCCCAGTCAAGTGTGCACGCTCTCAGCATGTCCTCCAATGTCTGTATCGTCCGCTCTGACTGGCCATCTGTCTGTGGGTGGAAAGCTGTGCTAAACTTCAGACATGTCCCCAGTGCTCTGTGTAGACTCTCCCAAAATCTCGAAGTGAATCTGGGATCTCTATCTGAAATGATACTGACCGGCACGCCATGAAGTCTGACAATCTCCTCAATATATAACTTAGCTAGACCCTCCAGAGCAAGAGTGGTCTTAATAGCTAAAAAATGCGCCGACTTGGTCAGTCGATCGACTATAACCCAAATCGCATCGTGGAATCTCCGTGTCTTCGGTAGCCCCGTAACAAAATCCATCGTCACGTGCTCCCACTTCCACTCGGGCAACTCAATCCTCTGCATCTGCCCTGCTGGTCTCTGGTGCTCGATCTTCACCTGCTGACAGACCAAACACCTCGATACGAAGTCTGCAACGTCTTTCTTCATACCTCGCCACCAGAAGTTCCGCTGCAGATCTTTGTACATCTTGGTGCTCCCTGGATGAATGGAATATCTCGATCTGTGTGCATCCTCCATGATATCATGTCTCAGGTCCTCTGTCTTCGGCACCCAGATACGGTCTCTGAATCTCAGACCTCCATCCACTCCAACTCTGAAGTCTGACCCATCTCTGGCAGCTAACTGTAACAAACTGCTCAACTCCTCATCTGTAGTCTGAGCATGAATCACTACTGATACTGTCTGAGGCTCTACTCTCAATCCTGCAATCACTGCGCCCTCAGAGCTATCAGCAAATTGCCTCCACTCTGCCAAGGACTCTAGCAGTCTCCACTCCTGAATACATAGGCCTGCTACTGATACCTCCACCTTCCGGCTCAAAGCGTCTGCAACCGTGTTCGCCTTCCCCGGATGGTAAGAGATAGTGAAGTCATAGTCCTTAATGAACTCAAGCCATCTGCGCTGCCTCATATTCAGCTCCTTCTGCGAGAACAGGTACTTCAGACTCTGATGATCTGTAAACACCTCGAACTGCTCGCCATAAAGATAGTGTCTCCAGGTCTTCAGTGCGTGAACCACTGCTGCTAACTCCAAATCATGTGTCGGGTAATTCCTCTCATGGACCTTCAGCTGTCTGGATGTGTACGCGGTCACCCTCCCGTGCTGCATAAGTACACATCCTAAGCCAACACCTGAAGCGTCGCTATAAATCACGAATCCACCCGTGCCACTCGGCAATGATAAAACTGGTGCTGTGGTCAACAGTCTCTTCAGCTCCTGAAAGCTGTCCTCGCACTTCTGCGACCAAACAAAAGTGACTCCCTTCTGCGTCAGAGCCGTCAGTGGTGCTGCCAATCTCGAGAAGTCTTTGATGAAGCGACGGTAATAACCCGCCAGTCCAACAAAGCTCCTAATCTCCGTCACGCTCGTAGGGGTCCTCCACTGTGTCACTGCCTCCACCTTCGCCGGATCCACTGATATCCCCTCTGCCGATACAATGTGTCCGAGGAATGCCACTCTGTCCAGCCAAAACTCGCACTTTGAGAACTTAGCATATAACTGCTGAGCTCTCAAGATGCTGAGTACAATCCTCAAATGCTCTCTGTGCTGCTCCACATCTGATGAATAGATCAGAATGTCATCCACGAAGACAATCACGAATATATCAATATACTGCCTGAACGTCCGGTGCATCAGATCCATGAATGCTGCCGGAGCATTCGTCAATCCAAATGGCATCACCAAGAACTCATAGTGTCCATATCTCGTCCTGAAGGCTGTCTTCTGGATGTCCTCATCTCGGATCCTCAACTGGTGATATCCTGAACGCAGGTCAATCTTCGAGAAAACCTTCGCTGACTGCAGCTGGTCAAAGAGATCCTCAATCCTAGGTAAGGGATACCTATTCTTCACCGTCACCTGGTTCAGCATCCTGTAGTCTATGCACATCCTCAAGGATCCGTCCTTCTTCTTCACAAACAAAACTGGTGCACCCCAAGGCGAGACGCTCGGTCTGATAAATCCAGAGTCCATCAACTCCTGCAACTGCTTCTTCAACTCTGTCAACTCAGCAGGTGCCATCCGGTATGGAGCCTTCGACTGTGGTGTAGTGCCAGCTACCAACTCAATGCCGAACTCCAACTCTCGGTGTGGTGGTAAACCTGGAATCTCCGCTGGAAAAACATCCGCGAACTCCTGCACCACCTCAATGTCCTCTAGCCTCTGGGACTCTGCCTCCGCAACCACAAGCGTCGCCAGAAATGCTGCACATCCCTGCTGTAACAGTCTCTGAGCTCTCACAGCAGATACAATAATGCGACCCCCTCTGCTTCTGATCCCTCTAATCAGAATATCAGGCAAACCCTTCCTCGGGATCAAAATCTTCTTCTCACGGCACAAGACTCGAACATCATATTGGGACAGCCAATCCATCCCAAGTATGACATCAAAGTCCTCCATCGGTAGCAAGACCAGGTCTGCCGGAAACTCCTGATCTCCCGAAACAACCGTGGCGCCGGGGACAAATCTCCCCACAGTGCCCACCAGACCCAGGGGTGTGCTGACCTCCAACGTGGCAGTCAACATCGCAAGGGTACAGCCCAACACTCCCGCAAATCGCTCTGAGATGAACGAGTGTGTCGCGCCACAATCAAATAACACCCTAGCTACTGAACCTGCGACAAGAAGGGTACCTTCCACGACAGCGCCTCCATCCCGAGCCTCCTCTGCCTGGATGGTGAAAACTCTGCCAGTGCGCTGCCCCTGCTGTGGTCTGAAAGGTGGTCTACCTCCGCCTCCTCCTCTGCCTGGTGCGGGTAAACCCGGTGGTCTGCTCGGTCCAGCTCCTCGGCTCGGACAGCTCCTGATAAAGTGACCCATCTGGCCACAACCATGACATGCTCCGGGGGCGAAGCACGGCCCGGAGTGAAACCTCCCACAAGTACCACAAGGCTCAGGTCGTGGTACTGCAACTCCTGCTCCCTCGTATCGGGGCCTCTTGCCCGGATTCCCTCCAGTCTGACCTCCTGGCCTCCCAGAGAACCTACCTGATGGCCTCCTCTCATCCTGGTAGTTCTCCCTGTAGTCACGATCAAGAACAGAGGCACTCTTCACTGCATCGGCCAACGTGCTCGGCATGTGTGTCAGCACCTTCGTCCTCAACTGCTTCCGGAGCCCCCGGACGAACTTCCCAGCCCTCTGCTCCTGTGTGACATACATCTCGGGACAGTAACGCTCAAGGGCGTTGAACTTCCCGATGTAGCCTGCCAAGGTCATGTCTCCCTGCTGAAGACTCAGAAACTCCTCCCTCTTCGCATCCTGGACATGCTGCGGAAAATACTGCTCGTTGAACTCGCCAACGAACTCCTCCCAGGCTATATCATCTCTGTCCGCAAACACTACTGCAGATGTGGACCTCCACCAGTTGGACGCAGCACCGCCCAAAACATATGTAGCCAGGCCCACTCTCGCCTCTGGAGGACAACCAATAGCACTGAAGATCTTCTGCATCGTGAAGATCCACTCCTCCGCAGCCTCTGCGTCGTACTGCCCCAGAAAGGTAGGCGGATGTTGGCGCATAAACCGGTCATGCATAGCACCAGTCCCCGTCTGCCCAGTCTATGCCGTCTGCTGCTGTAGCATCTCTGTCAGGCGTCCGACCGTATCGAACAACGTCCGACGCTCATCCTCCCAAGCCTCATCCCTCGCAGTCTCACTCTCACCGCGAGTATGGGCAACCACCTTCCCCCGTCTAGGAGGCATCTGCCAAAGGAAACAAGACAATATCAATATAATCTGTGCATGCATGATCCTCTAGACCTAACTCCTAACTCAAAGGTGGTTTCTTTGGACAAGTACGCCGAGATCAACGCTCTGATACCAAATTGTAACGTACCCGAAAATAGCGGAAAATTTAAACAATAATAAAGACCGTCAACGGTCAACACTGGGCACGTCACGGGAAACAAACCAACATATATAATATAAATATGATCCACGTGGAAGTCAAATATACAAACTGACTGTGATTACGACAAAAGCTATACAATATGTAATCACCTCAAAAGGAAAAGACTGACAACTACAGGATCTGATCTCGGGGGCACCGTCCTCGGTCACCACCTCAAACTCTAACCCTGCTCGCTACCTGAAATGCAAACAACAAACATGCCTGAGTTCCCTGCAGGAACCCCGTATACCAAACCTCCTAAAAATATAAAAAGGAATTAAAGACAATGCAATGCTATGCACATGATCATCCGCCTCGGGCCCACAATAATGCCCTCACCGCCTCCGCGGCACTGAACCACTCCTGCCACTAGGGTCAAGTCAGTCCACCGCTGCCTCACAAGGGTCAGTCGACACCACTGCTCCCCAAAAAGTGCAGGAAGGAACCCCCGGTACACGCCGCACCCAAAGAGCGAGTCAGCCCGCCGAATACACAACTCGGGTCAGACGACAGCCACTGCTCCCCCAAGAGTCGCCTAGCGCGCACCCTGCCGGAAAATCCTCGGCCTACCGCTAAACCCTCGCAAACTGCCCAAGGTTTACGGTACACATCCCTCACACCCCGCTCGGTAAGAGAGGAAAAAGGTAGTACAATAATACGCCTTCGTCGAAGGTGAAATCCGTAGCTCTCAAAGCCGGTAATCAACCGTCGCCTCGGAGCCGGTAGTCGACCTGACATCGACGGATCGCGTGTGGATAAATCCACCAACCTGCGGCAGATCGGTCGACCGCTACAAGCACACCGGTCGACCGGTCCCCCACACAGTACACAGTACTGTACAAACAATTCTACCGGTCGAACCACGCCAACCGAATTACCGACCAATCGGTCGAACAAAAGTCATCTAGCGGTCGACCGTTTGGAAGGTCTACGCTATACAATTTTATATAATATATATATCCGACCGGTCGAACCAAGGGGCCGTTCGACCGATAACAGGGATTTCAATATTTTGCCCAAGTCTCGTTCGGTCGACCGGAACTGAAATACAGTTCGACCGAAACAACACAAGCACTCTACCGCTTAATTAAATGCTCAGTCGGTCGACCGAGAGTTAAAGAGCGGTCGACCGTTTTGATGGTCAAAGCTCCCAACCGACTTAGCATCGAATGGATCGGTCGAACAAGGTAAAGGACGTTCGACCGTTTAATAAGTCAAAATCCCCAACCGACCCATTCTCATCGTTATTCGGTCGACCAGCTAAGTGGTCCCGTTCGACCGATAACAGCATATCCCCTTTTTCCCGCACAAATCTGGCATAACGGTCGACCGTCTAACGACATCGTTCGACCGTTCGCGGGTAAACATCAATATAATAATAGGATCGGTCGACTGCCCACAGGCACCGGTCGACCGATCGTCGTCTTCAACCTCTGAATTGGTTGAATTCCGACGGGGAATTCGACACCAACGTCGATCCCCAACACTCACAAGGCACAAGTGAGTTATATTGAAGATTTGGCATACCTTTTTGACGGTTGAAGAAGCCTCCCTAGCTTTGGCAACCTCAACCCAACACTTGACCTTCTTCTCCTCTTCTTCTTCTCTCCTTCTTCTTCTTCACCAATTTCGCCTCTCACACACTCTCTGAACTGAACACAAGTGAAGAAACGTTTTAATTAACCCTACACCTCTATTTATAGTAACATCCAAGTTTATCTTCAATCCACCTCTTAAACTTCAAATCAAAACAAGCCACCTCATCCTTCACTAATCAAGGTTTAATTAGGTTAATTGGTTTAGTTTAGTTTAATCAGGGTGCTTAGATTAAGTTATTACATTTTTCGTTAAAATTATCTTTCATGTACATGGTAAGATTTATTTCCCCCCCAGCCCTAGCTCGAATCCAGCATTCGGCTACGTATACTTAGGACAATTAAATTTAATTATAGCCGCAAAGCTCACATAAAGGCCTACTCCATCAAGATTGCATGTTTGTAGGAGTAGATAATTTTAGCTAGATTGCTTAATTTGATTTTCTACAGAGACAAGTTTCAAACATTGCTTCGCCTCCATTAGGCGACGTTTATTGCCCAAAGCGTATAGACGTCGACCCATAGACGTCGGTCATAGCGTATAGCCGACGTCTATGCCCTATGCATATAGACGTCAGCCATAAGCTATGGCCGACGTCTATAGGACTTATATGAAAGAGCAACTATTTCATTTTTTCCTTTATTCAGCAAAATCTCCCCCTGACAAAACCCTAGCCCTTGCGACCAATCTCCGACCAAACCGCAATGACTTCCTCTGGCACCGCAGTCTCTCTTTCACCGCGCGCTCGACAACCATGACCTCCTTCGCGACGTCGACAACTGCGACCTCTACGATCTCCTCTGCCATCACTTCAGGTGACCTTCTCCGCATCTTCTTTGTAGGGTTCGGTCACCGGTTGGGCCACTATTTTGGGGTTGGGGTTTCGTTAGGGTTTTGAACTAGTACCAGTACATTTCAGTTGGTTTACGTTTAAAAATACATTTTAGGTTATTTTAATTTGTATTTTAGAGCAAATTTAGTGTTCAATTGGTTTGAGAATAATAAGGTTCCCATTATTTGAATTCCAAGGCTTTGATCTTAGTTTGTTTATTTTCAGATTTGCTGTTATATATAATAAATAAATTTACATTATTCAGCTTCCAAGCTTGTGGGCACTTTTTTTTATAAAGACATTGTTGTTCTTAGTTATTTTATTTATCGATGAACATATTGAGTAAATATAAAACTAGCTTAGTGATGCTAATCCAGAGGAATATATGATGATGACACATAAATCTGTTGATCTTATTAATCATTTGTATTTATGTATGATACAAAAACAAGCTAAGACTATTGTCTGCATTATAAGGAATTATAAATATCTAGTTTTCTTTTAACCAATTTGCATATACGCGATAAAACTAAAAATTTGCAATGTGAATGTGATGTAGTGGAGAATATTATACATTTTTCTTGTTAATCCCAGGATTTGAAGATTTTTACATAGCAAAATTTTGGGGAGGTTCTGCCAAAAATTTAATAAAATTTTAATCCCAATTGTTATTAATAACATGATATTTTGTGTTTAACATGTTTTTCCGTCAATATAAGTAATTTTTTTAATACTTGCCTGTAATATTTTAAATGTTAATTCCCTTGTTTCTTTGATTTTTCAATATTAATTACATATTGTTTGTAGATATGTTGGTATTATGATAACTCATTGACCCCCTTAAACAACTTGACCTTTAATAACCTATAACAAAAGATAAGACAATATTTTCTAAGTCATTCATCATATAGGACTTTCCATTCATCGTTTTTATTTTTTATTTTACGATTTCTGACGTAGATTGTTGGCGTAAGGTACGTACTCTCTTTAACTAATCATTCATTAGAAAGCACGCATTAGTTAGTAGGACTTGCATTGGAACAAGAGTGAGGTGAGTGTTTGCTTGGTGTGTTGTTTGTGTATGAAAAACACCTAAGAGGCAGTCACCTATAGGAGATGAGGTGGGGGATTTCATCACCATTTCCTTGGCCCAAAAACCACATAATAAAAGAGCCTTAATAAAATCAATCTTGTCTGAATAACAAGGATACAATACTTGTGTCCTCCGAGCTTTCGTTCGAATAAAATTCTAGAAGCACTCGGTGTGTTTTCCTATAGGTACACCTTCCGGTGTGAACTCCATCTCATGTTGAATAGTAAAACTCCAGTCATCCAGCGATTGTGTGGATCTACGAGAGCTACTTGTACTAGGAACATCCCCAATATCGGTTGCAGATGCCAAAGTGCTAGGAACATTCCCACTATCAACTGCCTCATCAGCTATCTGTGGGGTATCCTGCGCCTGACGTCGTCGACGTCTACGCTAAACACCGTCTCCCTTAAGGTACGGTGGTGAAGCCTCACATCTAGTCATTCCTACAAATCTATTCATCAATTACAAAATGAAATTTATAAACTAGAAATATATTCCTGCACAATATTATGTTTTGTCATTAGATTTGTTTCCCTAAGGATGTACTACTCCACGACCGGTTCCAAATCCATTCTAACGAAATCAACCAAATTAATGTAATCAAGTTCGACTCTCAATAGTGCAGAAACACCTATACTTGTCGCCGCAATAGACGTCAGTCGTATACATAGCTGACGTCTATACCAATAGACGTTGGCTATGTTTACGGTCGGCGTCTATACCTATAGACGTCGGCTAAGTATACGGTCGACGTCTATTGAGAGATATAGACGTCAATTGAGGGAAATGCATGGCGACCGGCATCTACACCCTTACGGTTACCACCCATAGACGTCAGATATATGGTACAACCGACGTCTATTATCCCATCCCAATAGACGTCGAGGTATAAACGTCGGGTGGACCATATATCCGACGTCTTAGAGCCTTTAGTTAGTTTTTTATTTTATTCCAACAAAACTATTTATCCCAACAAAAACCCTACACAGTCGCAGTGAACGAATCCTAGCCCCCTCCACCGTGACCAAATCCATCACAGCGACCGTTCTCCGACCAAATCCACCACAACGACCTCGACAACCACCGCCTTGACCCCGACCAAACCCTAGCCCCCTCCACCGCGACAAACCCCCGAGTTCCTCGACCGCAGCCTCTGCGACCTCCACTGCAGCCTCCGCGACCTCCTTGATCTCCACTGTAGCCTCCACGACCTCCTCGTCCTCCGCTTCCTCTGTCACCGCAACCTCAGCGACAGCCACCGTCATTGTAGCCTCCACGACAGCCACTGTCATCGTAGCCACCGCATCCTTCGTTCAATACTCCACCTTGTTCGGTATATGCCTTGTTAGATTTACATGCTTCACCTACCTACTACTCATCTTGTGTGATCTAATTTTTAGCCTTAAATTTTTTTACATGTAAAGTAATATCTTGGTAACTTTTTTTTGTTTACTTTGATTAGAAAAATGAAATGTTTTCTCATTGTAATTAATAATAAACATTAGTTCAAATAGAAAGGTTTTGGAATGTTTGTTGATTGAGATGTTTCGTTAAGTAATGATGTTATGTGGGTTAATTGAAGGCAGACTTCCGGCCTAATAAGAAGAGTTCAACAAAACAGATACCTTTTTAAATCACTCAAACTAAGAACCATTAATGGATTAGAAAATGTTGTTGAAGTAAATGTTGCAATAATATATTGTACGTTATAAATTAAGAAGTGGAATTGAACCACCCGTGAGTGATAATGATTATAATAATAGGAAGAGCCAACTTATTTCGAAACGGTGGTGGTGAATTGTCACGAGCACAAGAAATGGAATTAAAATCATGCTCGTTGTTTATCATATGCTCGTTGTTTGGGATGCATTATTTAGTCGTTGCCCATCTAGTCTCCCTGAGATTTTAGGAACCTCTGGGTTCTTGATTTCCTACAGACTAGTGATCCTCATTGTTTAAGACCATTTCGGACCGAACGTCGTTGACTATCTAGTCTCCCTGAGATTTTAGGAACCTCCGAGTTGTTGATTTCCTACAGACTAGTGGTCCTCGGTGGGACCTCGAAGTTAGGCGTCGTCTAGTGCTAAGGACGTATAATGGACTTTAGGCTTGCTTTGGCCATGATTGCTTAGTTAGGTTTCTAACCTTCCTTATTCTCACGCTAGATTAAGGACTTCATCTCCTCTCTCCTATGTCATTCTTTTCTCGTCTTCATGTCTCTGGATCTTCTCATCTACGAACACCTTCTTTTAAATTGAAATTTTATTTATTTTCTTCAATAATAACTATCATTTTTTTAATGTTTAGATTGAAATGGATCGAGAGTGGATTCTTTCAAACTGATTGAGTGATGAGTATGAGAACATGGTGAATATGTTCTTAGAAGTTCCAAAAATCATTCAAAGAATATGAATGACAGAGACATGGCGTATTGTCCATGCAGTCAGTGTCACAATATGTCGGTGCAGACTTTTCGAAAAATAAAAGTTCATTTGTTTGAGAAAGATTTCGACCCAAGTGACAAATTAAAGGATAAAGTCTCATGATTGACACACTCTAATGCAGCAATTGCTACATGTAGCACTGAGATCCATATTACCGAAACATGTTAGACATGTCATAGTAAATTTTTCTTCCTTTTTAACAAGATCCGCTGTAAAGTGATCGATCTTGTGTAGTTATATCAGTTGCAGAATAAAATTGTGGTCACATTATGTCAGTTTGAGATGTATTTTCCACCTGGTTTTTTTGACATTATAATTCATCTAGTTATTTATTTGGTTAGATAAGTTAAATTGTGTGGACCTATTTTTTTTAAGGTGGATGTATCCTTTCGAGCGCTATATGAAAGTGTTATTCTAAATATCGTCAAAGGCCAGATGCTAGGATTGTTGAAGGATACATAATTGAGGAGGTTATTAAGTTTTGCACTGGATACCTAGCAAACATCAAAAGTATTGGAGCTCCGAACAATCATTATGATGAACGTTCTGATGGTAAAGGGACGTGTGAGATGAAAATGTTAAATCCAAATGACAATAACTTAATGACAACATATTTCTATGTGTTGTACAATTCTAATGAAGTTCAACCCTATCTAAATGAACACATGGAGCTTTTAAAAGAAAGAAATCGTTTATGGAGTGATAAACAAGTAATTAATAATCACAAAAAAAAATCATCTCTAGGTTCAAAAAGGTGGCTTACAATCGGCTATGATATCGATGGATATTCATTCTACACAGTCTGTGAAAATGTCAAAAGTGGTGTTCAGAACAGTGAGTCACTTTCATAGTAGAGTCTTTGCATGTATCTAGTTCTAAAGACAAGAATCTTGTATACGCCGACATGTCCTATTACGGTGTAATTGAAGACATATGGGAGCTAGAGCTAGACTTTTTTAAATTCAAAGTGTTTGTGTTTAGATGCAAGTGGGTTAATAATAAAACTGGAGTTCGAGTGGATGGCTTGGGGTTCACTTTAATTGATTTTTCGAAAGAATGATGTAAAGGAGAACCTTTTATTTTGGTTGATCCATCTGATCCATCTAATAAGAAATGGTCAGTAAGTTTTGGAAGGGAAGAAAAAAGTATATCAGATGATAGCCTGATCGAGTATGGAGGACACCACATTTCTCTAACCAAACACCCAAGTTGAACTCACTAGATGACAAAATACATGTTGAGACTTATATGTTTAGATATGACCATTGTGATGGTACATGGATTGAAAATCCGTTAACAAAAATAAATCGTAAAGGTGCAAAATGTCTTCTAGAACATTATAATAACCATTTAATGTTTTGATTTTACTTTTTAATATCTTCATTTTACCTTTTATAGTATCATGGCTCCGAAAAAGAAACTCACTCCATCAAAGTCTGAGGTCTCGAAGACTTACAGTTCACGAGGGCTTACACTCATGAACGAATTCATGGGGAAAACGAATAGAAACGGTAGACGTCCAATCGAGTTTGATGACCGTCTTGAGCTGATAGGCATGATGCTTGATAACTTGTATAGTTATCTTGGGATCCTAGCGTGGTCCAAAATTGACATCTGTTTGTTGAGTTGGGCCTAAGTTGATGAGAAACTGAAAGGCACAATCTAGGATGACATACAGGTAATGAGTCCATTGTAATATTCTTTAGTTGTTGTCAAACTTTTAATATATAGAAATTTAAAATGTTAACGTGTTATAGGCAAGTTTTAATTTCCCATCCACTGACAAGTTGAAGAAAAAGTAGATAACATACATGTTGTTCTATTGGAGGGACTTTAAAACAAAGTTAACCAACAAGTACATATTCAGAGAGTACCATGACAGAAATCCATGCAATTACTATAACTTTATAACTCCGAATATGTGGGAGCAGTTTAGAAAATCAAGACAAACCCTGGAGTTTCAAGTAACTGGTTTAATTATAAAGTGAACTTATTAAGTTATTGCTTTAAATGATAATCTAATAAAATGTGTTTTAGGCCCTCCGAGCAAAAAACCAAGAGCGTAGTTCTTTTGATTAGTAGCATATCATGCATCATATTTATGTTATATATCTTTTATTGTACCTCAATATTATGCTACTCGAGTTGTTGTTTGTAGTGTTTCAGGAGTTAGGTAAAAAAGAAGAGAAATGGAGCAAAAATGAGCTAAATGTAACAAGTATGGACTAATTTGGAAGGTTCTTGACCTATTTGTAATGCACGATGACTGGATCGCAAATCAGGAGGACTCAAGTGCAAACCTGGAGGGACCTGATTATGAAGTGCAAAACATGGTGACACATGACTTGAATCATATCAGTATTTTGCCAATTAAACTCAAAGTGATTCGATCCAGCAGACCAGGACTTCACCCTACGTGCCACATGAAGAAATAAAGGGGCCACAAAATTTCAGACCGATCGAATCCATTTGATCCGCCACTGGCAGATCAAAATGGTCCAAATGTTCTCCAATTTTGATTGCGGTTCAGATTGTCGGGTCAGAGCATTCTTGGACTATCAGATGTGATTTAGAGTCGTCTGATTATTTACAGATTAATCCTAACCATGTATTAGTCTATGAATACCATTGTAATCGCTCCTCTCTACCTTCTTCCTCCTTCCCCCATTAGAGTAGGTTTTAGTTTCATTTTAAGTAGTGTAATAAAGGGGTTGGAGTGGAGCAAACTTTATATTTTTTGTTTCTTAATCTAGTTTTGTTTTTCCTCTTTACTTTAGTGTATTTACTTTGATGCAATTCCTTTGATGTTGTTGTTTGTTTAATCTTGTTTTTAGTCATTTACACTATGGGTTCTTCTTGTGTTTATGCTTTCTTTAGTATAAAGATGAGTACAGAGTAGTCCATCCCCACTGGGGGTGGAGAAGAAGGTGATTTGATTATGTGATGGATTAGTGTGTGTTAATCTTAATCATTTGAGCCTTACATGGTTTCCATAACTATCTTATGGGGTTTCACTCTTTTCTTTGATGTGCTAATGCTCTTGAGTGAAGCTTAGCACATACTTAGATTAGTAGGCTTATTTTATGGGAACGATGAGGTTAGGATAAGGATGGAGTGGAAGAAATGAACAAGACATGTGCATGCATATGCTCATGTTGGCTTTATCCAAATTAATGTCTTGTATGTTTTAATGATTGTGATAAATCTTATTTCATGTGCAGACATAGTTGGATTTGAGTCATTATGCATTTGAACATATGTGCTTCATTTCAATTATTGTCTTGTATGTTTTAATGCTAATGTTTTATCTTATTTTATGTGGAGGTAAAGTTGAATGTGAGTTTTATGGATTTCATGTCTGACATGTTTTGATGAGCTCATTTGAACACACACTACACATTTTCAATTCCACGTTCTTTCTCTACCCCATAGGGGTCTATTTATATTGCTTATTTTTCGATTTCTTTCGCATTATACACTACAAGAATTTTAGGTTTTAGCCACGGAAAAAACCGTCACTAAATTCAAGATTCTGTCACTACACGTTTTTAGCCACGGATAATTACCGTCACTGATTCCGACGTCACTAAAAGGCTTTAGCGATGGATTATGTGACGGATGTCAACCATCACTGATACGTTTTTGGCGGGAAGAATTGGCGGAGATGACATACTTTTAGTGACGGATGTAGATACTTTTAGCCATGGAAAACGCCCGTGGCTAAAAGTTTTTTTCACCAAAAAAATATAAATTCTCTACATTCAATAAACCACTCACTTAATTTGTGCTTCTCTTTTTTTTCCCAAATGAAAGTAATTAAAATTTCCATACTTCAAAGATAACGGTTAATCTCACTTATGAAGTTTAGCATCACATAAAAATCATTTACAACATGGCAAGTAACATGATAATATTTGGGGAACATCAAATTCTTGTAAACAATTATATAACACAATTTGAATATAATTTTGTCAAATAACACAAACATGTCATCAAATAACAATTTACACCAATGTACAACTCAAAATATCATCAAGTATACAAACCTCCCTCATAAGATCACAATATCAACTATTTACAGACAAGTTATATAAACAATCAATATCGAATGAGCATGAAAGTTTTTATTCTTTTAGTAAAACAACTACACTAACAACCCAATCAACACGGTGGTGACAGTCAGCTAATTCTGATTTCATTTATACCTTGTACCCATTCTCATAGCCGTCACCTTTCGATCGAACGTAAGCATAATATCATTTCACACCGAATTCCTCTGGTGCAATACCTACAGAATTATAGTAAAAAGGAAAAAAAACAAAGAACCCAAAATCAAAGTCCTCGCAACAGACAAATCCAACTACAAAATTTTGTAACCAAATTTCTCCCTGAAAAATTCACAAACAACTCAATAACCAAGCAAGCAAACAACTCCAAATAGAACTCTAGACTTCAAAGACAGGAGACACCATCAAACTAATTAGAACCTAAATTTCAGAAATCGGCATAACTTCAGCAAATATTTTGAAAATTATGGTCTAGATAAAAATAGATGATTGGACGTTCGAATATATAAGTGTAGGACTTTTCATGAGACAATACTGAAGTTTGCCAAAGTGTAGGACTTCTTTTCTTATATAATAGCAAAACAAAATTATATCATCACATTATACGTACGTTTTCTTTGTTGGACACTTTTTAAGACAAGATCTAGCACTATTGACTTTACAATAACAAAAAATTTAATATCAAACTAGTTGAGTAGGTTAAAAATGAACTCAAAAGAATCATGATTTAAGAAAATAGTTCTTCTTCCAGACCCTCTTGTCCAATAACAAATTCTTGAGAATGTTCTAATCTTTTAGCACTGTTGATTATCTTCCCTCTAATTAAATTGCATTATCATACTAACCAAAGCTACTCATGACAGGTTTCTAACTCCTATAACATGTTCCACTCGCTACTTGTTGCCGCAACATTTAAATATATTTGTTTAAAACTTGTTTAAGATATTCATTCAAATTGCAAATGTAGTCGTACACTTATACATCATATTTGCCAAAACAACCCATATTAAAATATTTTGCGGTGATATACATATATAAAGTATATTTCATGAAGTGCATTTGTGAAGCAGAGCTTTAGAGAAATGAACTAGGTTGGAGATTCTAATATCTAGATCTACATCACCATTTCTTGTAGAACAAAGCTTCAAATCTCATAATTAGTAGAATACTGGACTACGCGTCTCTCATTGACCATTTGTATATTTTTAATCCACTTGCTGCCAACAAAAGGAACTCCTCTTTATCATGTAAAATATGAATACTTACACTCGTTTGGACTGATTTAGACATGAGAAATGGAAATATAGACATAACAAGGGTTACACATTTCATAATGCAGCTTAAGCACAGAAATGTAAGCACGATAAGATAGCTGAGATGAAAAAAGTTAACAATAATATTTAGCAAATTTCATAAATGGTAACCTCCTTTTCTTCTAGTTGTTTATCCAATATCTGGAGCTTCTTGCCCAACTTAGCTTGCAAGGAAGAGTGCTCAATCTCCTTTTCATCTTCTTCAATGTCAGCAGCAACATATAAAAATGGAATCAAAATTTGTTCCACGGTTATCACTCATAAAAACAAACCAAATATTATCAATCGACATAGGATTTTAATCACTCATAAAAATAAACCAACTATTATTAGTAGTTTGCCTGAAGCGTTATGGTTCAATATTTACAAATATGTGTCGTTTGGTTGTGTGCCATCGACATGAAGACCAAGGTGACTGACCAAATGAGTTGGTCCATGAGTATGAAACTTTTGAAGTCGCAACAACTGTGCTTCCAAGTCCGGAATCTTGGAAATATACCCCTTCAGAATATCCGAATCTTGCAATAATTAAAAATCAAACCTTCCTTTTCAACATATGCCGATCCAAAGTCTTAAAAAAGGCAAAACACAAAACAAATCGAACCTTAACGACACTTCCATCCTCTCCCAACTTCTCCAGTCTCCAAATAGACTCCAATGTGGCAATAAGCTGATTCCTTTCCATCTGATGAATCATAATTCTAAGTATGGCCATAAGCAAACATAGAACATAAATTGCAAGAGCTCGATTAATTCAGCATTTTGTGTTGACCATACAGACAGCTGAGTTACAATTCGAAGGATTTTATCACTGTTACAATTATATAGGTCAAAACAAATGTGTTAGATGACTTTCTCTACTTTTACCGAATGGAAACAAGTTCATTCAGTGATTGATTGACATCATTTCATGCTTACATTTGTATCTTATATTCATTATCTTTCACCTAAATAATGCTACGTAACGAGTTTTATGTTCGAATTTCAGAAATAAATAGGTTTGGGGAGAAGAGGCATAAAAAGACCAAAAAACAGGAAAAAAAACTGAGTTGAGAGACTCGAGGACTACGATGCAAGATCGAATGACCTGAATGTAAGATCGAATGACCAATGAGCAAACAAGAATACTCCACACCATCATAGAGAGTATTTTGGCAATTCTATTCGGGTCGGAGCTCCAACAAGCGAAGTAGATGCATCAAAATCAAACAAAGTCATCCAGAAAAGCCCACACGAAAGCCCAATGCGATCCAAACCCTGTAGACCGCCAATGAGCGGTCTGGGACCGCTGATTGGCGGTCCGGGTTGCTCCGGATCCGCTAAGATTTCGTTGGGTCGTGTGTTAGTGTGTATTTAGTCTATTTCTGGTATATATTTAGTCTCATACTGGGGGATTGTCCCGGATAACTTTTTTCTATGGCTATAAATAGAACTCTTCACCTTCTATTGTAATCACATTGCTTGGTGGCATTATCTCTACTTGGAGTAAGCCTTGGAGCAAAAACTCAAGGTGGAGAAGAATGCTACTAGTAATGTGAGTCATTTAATAAAATAATTTTTCATTATTTTGTTCTCATATTGTTTCTTTTTTATGCATGTTTAGTTTAGTCTTATTTCTTTGATCTTAGGCTAAATTAGTTAGAATGTCTCCTTTCTTCTTTAGTTTAATTCCTAGAATAATGTGTTATGAGTAGATCCATCCCCTTTGGGGGGTGGAGATGGTGTTCATATATATTGTGAAGTTTGGATGTTTGATGAATTTTTTATTGTGTAGACTTGCATGTTTTGTATGTTCATTGGGGGTATTTTAATCATCTACATGTTGGGGAATTTTGATGGGTTTTGCCATAAGATTTAGACACTTTCCATGCTTAGTTTTCTCATGTGTATTGACTGAAATTTCCTGTTGAATATGCTACATGTTAGTTATGTGTTTGTATTTGTGTTTGCTTGCTTGATTGATTGAAGAAACTTTGTTTTGATGGTTTTTGCCATAACATTTAGACACGTCCCATGCTTACCTTTGTTCTTAACATGAGTTTATGGTTTTGAAGAGTCTTGCCATATCTTTAGACACTTCTCATGTTGAGCCTAATCTTATGTTAATCATCAAGTAGTAATTGTCGATATGTTGTGTGAATGGATTGATAGGTTTTGCCTCATCTTTAGACACTTCCTATGCATGAAGAGACACACACAACACACACACATACATGCTTACATGCATCTTTCATCACTTATTTCACTTCATATATGCACACACCACACCCCTTAGGGGTTTCTCTTTCTGATTTCCAATCTTTCATGCTTTCTTTCGCATTTCGTACTTATTAGTTTAGTGTAGTTTAGCTTTAGCGTAATCACATCTTTTCTCCCTTTATTCGTCACTTGATTTCTGACAAACCAGAAGCTACTCACCTCCCTGCGGATCAACCCGTACTTGCCACTTCATCGTGGCCACGCACTTGCGGTCTAAATTTAAAACGATTAAACAAGTTTTTGGCGTCGTTGCCGGGGACAGGTTTTTGGCGCCGTTGCCGGGGAGGTGCCAGTTCAGACTCTGGTTTGGACGATTCGGGTGGATTTAATTTTTGTGTTGTAGTTTCGTTTCTTGCAGGAGACTCACACGGGGAAGGGAAAGCATCTGGTGAAGTTTGGAGGCGATCTGACACTCCAAGACCGCCAATCAGCGGCCTAAGACCGCCAACTAGCACCTACGGTCTAAATTTAAAACGATTAAACAGTGATCCGGAATCAAATGTCTCATTTCTACAAGCAAACATAAAAATACCTCAATATGAACAACCCACTCCTGGTAGGCTGACACACTCCCATCGAAGCAAACTACAAAATAAACACCAAGTAAAAGATCAAATATTTTTCTACAAATCATATATTTCCCCAAAAATCAAAACGTTTTCCAGAAAACCAAATCCTTTCCAAACAAATCCAGCTCATTCCAGAAAAATGAAAACCAAACAAGCTTCAAATCAAACCTTGAGCATTGTCCGAGGTGGAGGACACCGACTAAGAGTCTTGTAGGTGTCAACGAGGTGGGAGGTGGGTTAGAGGCGAGGTTGGACGAGAAGGTCGTAGCTAGAGGTTGGAGCAGGAGGTGGGAGGTGGAGGGCAGAGGAAGAGGTAGAAGTGGGAGGTGGGAGGCGGAGGTCCGAGGAAGAAGAACTGTGACCGCGAGGAGCGGCGGTGGCAGAGGGGGGCGGCGATTTGGGGGTTTCAGGTGGGATACGTGATTTGAGGGTTTGCGGATTTGGATTTGGTGGGAGACGTGATTTGTGTAAAATTTGGGGTTAAGCTTGCAGTCATGACACAAATCCGTAGCAGATTCTCCTCCGTTCGTTGTTGATGTGCCGCTCAAGTTGGGCAGGAGGTCCTGCTCAAACTTTGTTGTATCATAAATAGTGGAATACGAGCCTCATTCGATCTCCACTATCATGTTGTGCATTATGATGAACGTAGCGATAATCTTGTTAAGGAGGTCAACGTTCCACGCAAGAGATGGAGCTTCTATGATTGCCCACCGTGACTGCAGCACTCCAAATGCACGTTCTACGTCTTTACGCGCTCCTTCCTGGAATTGTGCAAATAACATGGCCTTAGGAGATTTGGGAAGCGGGTTACATTTCACGAAGGTTGCCCACTGCAGATAAATACCATCTGTAAGGTAATATCTCATATTATAAGGGACCGTAGGAGCGCGTCCTTCTAACACGTCACTAAAAATAGGAGACCGTTGAAGGACGTTCATGTCGTTACAAGACCCTGGAATACCGAAGAAGGAATGCCATATCCAAAGGTCGTAGGATGCTACTGCCTCTAGAATAACAGTGGGTTTTCCACTTCGTCCTTGGTATTGTCTTTTCCAAGTAGCCGGACAATTCTTCCATTGCCAGTGCATACAGTTGATGCTCCTCATCATTCCCATAAAGCCTCGTTCATCACCAAAGTGTAGTAACCTTGCCAAGTCCTTTGATGTGGGCCTTCTCAGATATTCAACACCAACATTGACTATGACCCATTAAACAAACTTTTGGAGAGACTTTTTTGTCGTTCCCTCACTCATCTGTAGATTCTCGTCCACGTTTTCAGCTACTACGCCATAAGCTAACATCCGTAGAGGTGCAGTTATTTTTTGCAGTCCTGACATTCCAAATCGACCCGTGGCGTCCGACCTTCGTTAGAAGAACACATCGGAGGCCTCAACAACGTTCGATATGCGAAGGAATACATTCTAAACCTTCTCCTGAAAGTACGAGGACCAAACACAGGATCGTCAGCAAAATAATCAGGAAAAAGTTGAGCGTAACCTGCTTCTTGAGGACCTCGTTTCTGCCTACATGTCCATCAGTTGTGATGCGGTGGTGGGGACAAACCAGCGAGCTCTCTTTTTTGGAGAAAAGTTAAAAAAATTACGACGAAACGTGCCTGACTAATGACTACCTCACCACTAGAAACCAAGACTCCGTCAAAGGTCATTGGAGGAGGATAAGTTTGGCAACGGTCAAGTGGGTTGGCCGCTTTGATGAAGCAACATGACGGATGAGAAGTGGGCAGATTGAGGATGATGTCATTAGACGAGCTCATTTGATTTACGAGCGTACTCACAACATCGCCTTCTTGTACACCCACGCGTGGAGAATGCTGAAACAATAACCGAAGTGGTATTCTATACTCTTTGTACCCACTCAGAACCCTCCAAGTCAGTACACAAGCAAATCTCACTTGGTAGGGGAAAGTACTCTGACTGGACCTTCCTCTGGGTCCTCCAATAAACGGAGTCGTATGGAGTCATCTGAAGATGAACGATACGAAAGCTCGCCTCCTACTTTTTCTCCGACAATCCCTGAATTTATGTCACCTCCTCAACCCCGTCCTATGGATATAACAAAAGCAAAAAAGAAAGGAAATGTGGTAGCAGAGGACCCTGAAGAGGAGGCTACGTACCTGGCTGCTCGTTTTGCTCACAGCACTACGGTAAAAGATAAAGATGTTGCGTATAAAGAACGGAAGTTGGAGTACCAAAGGTAAAGAGACGAGGAGGACGAAGTACAACTAGCCAATATCCGTAAGGAGATGAATTAATAAGTGTATTAATGTAATTTAATTTCGGTTTAAGCTTTGTAATGTAGTTTAATATCAATTTAAGCATTGTAAGGTAGTTTACTTTCAATTTAAGTGTGCTTATATAGTTTAATTGCAATGTAAGCATTTTAATGTACTTTTATTTCAATTTAAAGGTTGTGTCTTCCTATTTGCAATTTAAATGTTGCATTCTAGTCTAATTTCGAAAATAAAGTAATTTTCAGTTAAATAACGTAATCAATCTAACTCAAATTTAATTTCAAAAATATTAACTATCGATCGGAACCCCAGAATTGTTTTTACGTTATTCCAGTTATTTTAAATAAATCTTAATAAATACCTAACTATTTACAAAATTATACCCCTAAATCATTTAAACTCAATTATATACACAACAACAACAACAAAACAAAAACAAAATTGAAACAAAAAAACAAACATGGATACTCCGCGTGGTGCGTCCCTTCCATAAACCGGTCAGCGACCAGGTCGTTTGAATGACAAGGTCACTGACCTAGTCGGCGTCGACCCGATCGTCGTGCCCCGGTGAGGTCATCCACGACCCCGTTAGTGTAGCTCTTATTGGCACACGTCTCTGTTTAGTTGAGAAGTGACTTAACTTTGTACTTCGACTTTGATTGGAGTCCTAACATGTCACATCAACTTACCAAAAACTACTTTGCTTCCGATTTTGTTTACTTTCTACCCAAAAAGTAAGAAAGATTGGTCGCTTGATAGATCAATCCATTTGTTTGCTACTTACGTGCTTCAGCCGCTCAGGTTGTGGTTGCATAATTTTGAGATACCTGGTCGAATCCTAGAAGAGCACCCTTAATAGGTGCTCAAATGGGGTCGAGTCGAGTCGGGGACCCAACTTGCGCCCCTTAGCCCGGGGCACACCCAAGTCGGGGTGCGACCCGGGTTGGCCTACTTTTTTTTAATTTTTTAAGAAATTATTAGAAATCAGTTATTTATATTTGTTAAATAATATTTTATTGATATTTATATTTTAATATAATTAGAATTAATTTCTGGAAATTAAAATAAATGTAAACAATTAATGAAAATTAGTAAAATTGTTGGGAATTCAAGATCCAAACACACAAAATGACCGATTAAATGAAGAACAATCACCAAACAAGAACATATGAATTTACTCAGGTTCACCCAAAAACACATTAGTAACCCAAAAAATCGGTACTGAATTACTAATAAATTTCAAGCTCCAAAAAAATACATTATGCTTGACTTACAGGGGTCGTTGCCCCATTGCCACCTCCGCCACCTCACCGACGAGGTGGAACGCCGCTCGCTCACCGTTGAGCAAGAGCCCCGACCGACCCGTCATGACAAGCATTGTAAATCTAACTTTTGCTTGTTATTTGTAATTATCATAATTTAATTAAATTAAGTCATTATAAAAATAATTTATTTAGTAGTTTGTGTATTATTGTGAGAGAATAAAAAATGAGATAATAATAAATGATGTGAAGAGAAAGAGTGATGAAAGTGTGGTTGGTGCTAAGGAGTGAAAAATAGACTGGTTGAGTTGTGGGTTGCATAATAATTTTACTGACGTAGCAGAAAAAAAATTGATATTGGGGAAATTTGGGGTTGGGGTTAAAAATGGTCTCTATGTCGTAAAATAATGTTGGATCCTTTTTAGGTTAATCTATAGTCCATATGTCATATTCGTAATAAAATTATAGGCAATTGTAATAAAATTAATCCATTCCTAATTTATACTTTGAATTTCCGACGAACAGTAGCGATAGACGCGAACTGTTGGGAAAACGCTTAAAAAGGGTGATATCATAATATTCCCATGTGGTCAGATTCACTTCCAAATGAACATTGGTAAAACTCCAACTGTGGCTCTCTCTAGTTTGAGTAGCCAATTCCCTGATGAGATGCAGGTCGCGCCCACCTTGTTCGGGTTGAACCCGCCTGTGGACCCGAATGTTCTGGCAAAGGCCTTCAGACTTGACCAGGATGTGGTGGCTCGCCTTCAGGCTCAATTCAGGGCTGGTAACTAATGACCCAAGTCACCAGTAAATGTTGATCAATAAGAATGTCCAAGTTTGTGTGTAATGGACTTGTGAGTTGTGTGGTTAAGGTTTGATAAAAATAAAATTGGATGGATCGAGTTCCCATGAATAACTTATATGCATGAATGATTTGGCTCTTTCTATTTCAGTGTTTTTGATTGAAATGTCTAAATCTTTGTAAGTTAATTTCATGATGGGAATTGGATTGAATATCAGGATGCTATGATAGCAATATATCACTATAGCAGTGACTTAATTGTTGACCGAACTCAACATAAAATTGGAAAAGGCCACCATCATAATCATTAGATTGTCACCGAATTTAATATGGGTTAATAGCTAACTCATAACTACACATCATTTTTCGTATAAAAAAAAATCATAGTTGGGGGCAAGCAGAAGAGATTGGAAGATAAACTAGATATTGAAGAGAAAATAATTTTAATTACAAAATGGAAAATTCTAAATATTTATAAATTTATCTAAATATTTTTAGATTTCTTTAGATAATTCTAGGAATTACAAATTACATAATTTTTAACGGTACTCGGGGATAGAAATTAAGTCGTGGTTTGTAACATGTTATTCTATAAGAGTAGGCACAAATCAGAAAAATCTAACAGTTTAGTTGTAAGAGATGGTTGAAGTTACTGGCTGATCATGCACAGTAAGAACCATAGGTTTTGCTTAATTGTGCTTTCACTAAAAGTTCAACATTATGTAACTAATTAATGTTGATGTTAGCATAATACGAAGATCAAACCAGTTTTCGAACTGAAAATATCAAACCTTTCATTTAATAAACTAAACGAGGTTAGGGCAGAATGACCCGGTCAAACAATGATTGCACTAATTTTTTAGGTCAATAAAAGATTATAATTGTACACACATAGCATTAAAGAGAGAGACGCACACATTCAACTTCAAATTGACTATCTAACTACAAATTTCGTAAACATGTGACTTATAATTATTGGATCATATTGGATTAGTTCACAACAATCATAAATACACTCACACTTGTAACAAAGCACACTTGTATTCATTCTTCTCTTTTGTATTTTTATTTTGTAATACTTTAATCGGATGCTATGGCTGCCTATGATCGATGATTAATTTTAATCAGCTCATTACCTAACACCATGTTAATAATTCGTCGGCCCGTAAAAAACCTACCTAGGATAGTGCCATGCTATTGGCATCTTAAGTAGGAGATTCGAATATTTTATCCGGTTCCTTGAAGGGAAAAAATGGTTATACTGGTAAGGCAAACATGTCTTCGTTAATTAGCAAGGGCACCTTAACATGGGGGAAAAATTATACGTACGATATGATAGTGGATGGAAGTGCGGATGGAGTGAGACCGATATTTTTCCTTTGAAAATACGAGTTGAATACTTTAATTTACTAGTTAAAGTTCAAAGTTGCATGGTATATGTTAACGAGCATGACAAAATTATCTTAAATTAAACGACAATTTACCAATCGCGACTAGTTAGTGCCTCACTTAGCCATCTTTGCACAGGTTTCGCGTTGTGCTTTGCTTGGACCTTGCTAGCGCCCAATTGGGGCTCACGTCCCCAACGTATGGCTAAGTTCATGAGCCCAAATAGGAGTGTAACTGGGGTAGGTATTATCCGTTTACCCGCCCCATTTAATAAGCAGGTACGGGTAGGGGTGGGTAAAAAATTATACATGTTTACCCATATCCACTTTATCCGTTTAATAAATGGGGCGGGTACAGGTATACCTCTACCCACATACCACATACTCGTTTATTTAATTAGTATACTATATACGAATTAAACCCATTTACTACTCATATGGATTTACTAATAGTCTAATATGGAACCTCCACATACCACGTACTCCATTTTATTTTTTATTTACTTGACCAACTTGAGACTCCAACAGTCCATTTTATTTTTTATTTACTTGACCAACTTGAGACTCCAACAGTCCAACCATACGTGGCCCAACTTGAGACCCCAACAGTCCAACCATACGTGGCCCAACTTTACAGCAAGGCCCGAGTGCAATTCCCTCCCTAACCCTAAACAACCACAAATCCCTCTCTCCCAACCAACCGGAAGCCATCCTTTCTCCGCCACTCCCAAGTCTTATCTTCCACAGAACATTCTCCGTGCCATACTCTCTCCGCTGCTCACCTCCTCTATCTCTGTTAGGCGTCGTTGCTTTCTCTCTCCACTCTAGGTAATGTCTCATTCCACCCAATGTAATGATAATGTCACACAAAACATTGAAGAACCACAACCAAACAAAAGGACCAGACGTCGGACATCTGATATTTGGAAATATTTTTCTAAGTATAACTTGAATGGTCAGCCAAGTGCTAAATGTAATCACTGTAAAAGCACGTTTACTACAAGAAATTCAGATGGAACAAAGAGTTTGTGGACTCATATCAGAAAACAGCACCCTAGCACAGTTCGTTTAAGTACTGGGCAAATGGTTTTGAATGTTGGTGAAAAGAAAATAGATGGCGGTGTTGAAGTTAAAAATCATGTTTTCGATCAGCAGATTAGTAGGCACGATCTTGCTCAGATGATCTTTTTGCAGTAATACCCATTCTCCATTGTTGAGCACCTTGCATTTCGGAAATTTGTTAGGGGTCTTTGTCCTAAATTTAAGATGGTTTCTCGCACCACAATAAAGAAAAATTGTGTGCAAATTTATCTAGAAGAGAAAGAAAAGTTGTATGAGCGTTTAGAGAAGTTTTACTCTCGTATCGGTCTTACTAGTGATATGTGGACATCTGGGCAAAACAAAGGTTATATGTGCATTACTTGGCATTTTATTGATGATGGTTGGACCTTGCAAAAAGAGTTCTGAATTTTGTTCATGTTAAAGGTCAATATACAGCATGTTGGCTTTTTAGCCTTAATCTTTATTTAGTTTTGATGATTAAGTAATCTAATCTTAATCTATATTTAATCAATCAACCTAGACAATCAAAGTAAGGAAACATGAATACATGCATTGCATATATATTCGTGTACTTGCGATATTCTTAATAGATTGATGAAGAATCAAGCTAAGGAGCTTTGGTACAAGAAGATAAAGACTCAAGACATGTAATCAAGCTTTGGACCAATATGTAATTTAGTATAATTTGAGTCCTAAGGATTAATGTAAACTTGAGCACATTAGGATTCTGTCACGTATCCCCACGATTAACCGAACCCCTCTCGGTAAACCGAATCATGTAGAGTTTGGTCCACCGAACACCTTGCGGTCAACCGTGTAGAATCCTTTAGGTGTTCCCTGGAATAACCACCTCGGTATACTGAACCACCTTCGGTAGACCGAATTAGCCTGGACCGGTTTTGGACTTTGCTCCTACGGTCGTATTTAAATCTTGACCTAAAGCTCAATTGACTTATCCATATTCGGTACACCGAACTTCATTCGGTCAACCGAATCATATTGCTTTAGGAGCCCAACGGCTATTTAACTTGAACGTTATTGGTAAAACAATTTCCCACGCATTGTATAGACGGTCAACCGAACCTAGCATTAACAGAACCCTACCAATCTTACTGTCCAGTTTGGAACGGTTAAACCGAATAGGTTTCGGTAAACCAAATTGTATTAGGGTTGCTAGTTAGAGAGCTACTGGAGTTGAGTGAGCGGTTAACCGAATAGGATTCGGTAAACCGAAATGACCATCTTTGGTAATCCGTTCGGTTAACGGTCTACCGAGGAGCGTGCAAATTCTGCCCAAACTTCTGTCACTTCATCACTTTTCATGGGTCAACTTTCTCACCTACTCCCCAACGGCTCTAAGAGCTTTGAAGCCTATATAAGGACCTCATTAGAAGCACAACACAAGAACCACACTCTCCAAACATCAAGTATCCTTGTGCTATCTTTCTCAAACCTTCAAAGCTCAAATCATATACACTCAAGCCAAAACTTCACCACTTGTATTCCTAGATCCATATCATAATCCAAGTGTGCTCAAAGTTAGAGTGTCATTAACAAGAAGTGTGATTCATTCTTTCATCCAAATCACAAGAGTTGTAATAGCTTCGGGGAAGCTCCCTCTCGGGTTGTGAGAGGAGACACGGGCGAGGCGAGGGTGTTCGCGAGGCTCGTTGTTTGTAAAGGCGTTGATCTTGGCCCGGTTCCGCAGATCGGATTGTGGAAACCACAAGCGAGGCTCGTGCGACGAGCGGGACTTGTGAGTGAGGACTAGGACCTGGGGAGGGTGCCGAACCTCGTTACATCGGGCGTCGACTACAACGTGGTTTGCAATTTCTCTAACTCTCATCTAACCCTTGCATGATTAGTTGTTAGTTTCCTAATTAAGTTTTAATTCCGCACTTTAGTTAATTACGATCACTAGAGGGCCACATACGATCCCCACATTTGGTATCAGAGCCTTGTTAGCTAAATTTATTTTCTTAATCGAAATATTAGCATGGCTCAATCTAATCATAGTGAGGGTTTGGCCTAAATTATGATTATTGGAAAAAGAGGATGAAAAATTATTTGCAATCACATGATTTAAAAATTTTGATCTTTTATTTTAAAATCAACACCCCACCAAATGATGATGAGATTATTTCATTAACCAAACCCAAAATTAAGGAGGCAGAAATTAATGCCTGCATTATGAATATGTTATATTGTGGTCTTAATGAAAATGAATATAATCGAGTGAGAGGGTGTGAGAGTGCTTATGAAATATGGCATACTTTAGAAATGCATCATGAGGGATCCACTAGATTAAAAGAAACTAGGATTAATCTACTCATGCATAAGTATGAATTGTTTCATATGCTACCCAGTGAAAACATAAGCGAGATGCACACTCGCTTCACCGAGATCATTAACTCCCTTAGTGCTCTTGGAAAGATTTTTAGCAAGGGAGAAATGACAAGGAAGATTCTTCGGTCTCTCAATGACAATTGGGAGGAGAAGACAACCGCCATCGAAGAAGCACGAGATCTCACCAAATTATCGGTCGATGAGCTAATGGGTAGTCTCATGACATATGAGATACAAATGAAAGACCGCAATGAGAAGAGAGTCAAGAAATCCTTGGGGCTACACGTCGTCGCCAATTCGATCAAAGAAGATAGTGATATCGAGGAACAATTGGTGACACATCAATTTAAGGAATTTCGCAAAGAAGAGAAAGAAAGGAGAAAAGAGAAGAAGAAGAAGAAGAAGAGCAAGAGAAAAGAGAAGAAGAAGAAGAAGAAGAAGAGCAAGAGAAAAGAGAAGAAGAAGAAGAAGAAGAAGAAGAAGAAGAAGAAGAAAGCTCTTAATGCTACTTGGGACACTTCATCATCTTCATCAATTGAAGGCGAATTCGCCTCAATGTGCTTCATGGCAATAGAAGACGGTGATAGTGAGGTATCTTCTTGCTCTAGTCGCGATTCAATTGATTCAAATGCATATAATGAACTTCAATGTGAATTCAATGAATTGCTTGAAAATTTTGAGAAAATTTGTCAAAAGAATAAACTAGCAAGAAAGAAAATCAATGAGCTACAATCTCAAATTGAATCTATCATGAATGATAAGAATGAATTACTTGCTAGTCATGATAAAATTGCATTAAAGAACACTCAATTGATTGATGAAATTGCAACTCTAAATGCAAAACCTTCATGTAGTGTTGATATTCAAGATCTAATTGCTAAGAATGTTCAATTACAAAAGGATCTTGAAAGATTCACAAGTGGAAAGAAAATGTTTGATATGCTTATCGGTAGTCAAAGACAATCACTAGATAAACATGGTATAGGTTTTTATGCTAATAACTTTAAGAACCATGTTATTCACACTACTTTGAATGGAAAGCATTTTGTAGTGAATAAAAGTTCCTCAAGTATTTAGGCACCTAAAACCAAAATGGTTTGGGTTCCAAAAACTAGCATGATTGGACCCAAGCAAAAATGGGTACCAAAATCTTTAACTGTAGGTACTTGAAGGAGGAAATCGGTGGTGACCGGGTGAGCTTCAAAGAAAAATTTAAAGCCGGTTGCATCACCGAATACGGGTTGAGTCAATTCAAAGCGCCACGACGGTATAAATTTCGATTGATTCTAATCTAAATTTTAGAGCTTAATAGACATATCTTGTGATATAATTCATTGCATATCTTATACACTATTCATTGCATATCATATACCACATCCATGATCATAAATGTCAAATTGCAAAATGGATGTTAAAAAGGCTAAGAGGGGGAATAGAAATGCACTTAATTGTTAATATTCATTGTTGCTATTTAGCCTAATTGATAGGGGGATCCTAAAATTGCAAAATCATATAATTAAGGGGGAGAATTAGATATCTCTTACCTTTACATCAAATGCTTAATGTTTGCTTTTTGATTGATGTCAAAGGGGGAGAAGAATTAGGATGAGCTTCAATTTTAAATAAACTATGCATGTTGTTAAGGGGAGAAATCTTATAAATGCATAGATTACATATATTAAGAAACAAACGTATAGAAAGGGGAGAAATAAAATTGAACTCAAATATTAAGATATAGATTTGTCATCATCAAAAAGGGGGAGATTGTTGGCTTTTTAGCCTTAATCTTTATTTAGTTTTGATGATTAAGTAATCTAATCTTAATCTATATTTAATCAATCAACCTAGACAATCAAAGTAAGGAAACATGAATACATGCATTGCATATATATTCGTGTACTTGCGCTATTCTTAATAGGTTGATGAAGAATCAAGCTAAGGAGCTTTGGGACAAGAAGATAAAGACTCAAGACATGTAATCAAGCTTTGGACCAATATGTAATTTAGTATAATTTGAGTCCTATGGATTAATGTAAACTTGAGCACATTAGGATTCTGTCCCGTATCCCCACGATTAACCGAACCCCTCTCGGTAAACCGAATCATGTAGAGTTTGGTCCACCGAACACCTTGCGGTCAACCGTGTAGAATCCTTTAGGTGTTCCCTGGAATAACCACCTCGGTATACCGAATTAGCCTGGACCAGTTTTGGACTTTGCTCCTACGGTCGTATTTAAATCTTGGCCTAAAGCCCAATTGACTTATCCATATTCGGTACACCGAACTTCATTCGGTCAACCGAATCATATTGCTTTAGGAGCCCAACGGCTATTTAACTTGACCGTTATTGGTAAAACAATTTCCCACGCATTGTCAGCGCAAAACCCGCGCTAACTTTGGTATACCGAAGTATAGACGGTCAACCGAACCTAGCATTAACAGAACCCTACCAATCTTACTGTCCAGTTTGGAACGGTTAAACCGAATAGGTTTCGGTAAACCAAATTGTATTAGGGTTGCTAGTTAGAGAGCTACTGGAGTTGAGTGAGCGGTTAACCGAATAGGATTCGGTAAACCGAAATGACCATCTTTGGTAATCCGTTCGGTTAACGGTCTACCGAGGAGCGTGCAAATTCTGCCCAAACTTCTGTCACTTCATCACTTTTCATGGGTCAACTTTCTCACCTACTCCCCAACGGCTCTAAGAGCTTTGAAGCCTATATAAGGACCTCATTAGAAGCACAACACAAGAACCACACTCTCCAAACATCAAGTATCCTTGTGCTATCTTTCTCAAACCTTCAAAGCTCAAATCATATACACTCAAGCCAAAACTTCACCACTTGTATTCCTAGATCCATATCATAATCCAAGTGTGCTCAAAGTTAGAGTGTCATTAGCAAGAAGTGTAATTCATTCTTTCATCCAAATCACAAGAGTTGTAATAGCTTCGGGGAAGCTCCCTCTCGGGTTGTGAGAGGAGACACGGGCAAGGCGAGGGTGTTCGCGAGGCTCGTTGTTTGTAAAGGCATTGATCTTGGCCCAGCTCCGCAGATCGGATTGTGGAAACCACAAGCGAGGCTCGTGGGACGAGCGGGGCTTGTGAGTGAGGACTAGGACCCGGGGAGGGTGCCGAACCTCGTTACATCGGGCGTCGACTACAACGTGGTTTGCAATTTCTCTAACTCTCATCTAACCCTTGCATGATTAGTTGTTAGTTTCCTAATTAAGTTTTAATTCCGCACTTTAGTTAATTACGATCACTAGAGGGCCCCATACGATCCCCCACACAGCAGTTGTTCTTTCTAAGGTTATTCTGGATAGGTTGTATAAGTGGAACATTGATGGCAAACTCATGTGCATGATCCTAGATAATTGTAACACTAATGATACCATGGTGAGAGAAGTTCTTCCAAAGTTGACTTCCAAGGGTGACTTGTTAGGAAATGGGATTTTGTTCCATGTCAGGTGTTTAGCTCATATTATAAATTTGGTAGTCCAAGATGGCATTGAAACCATAAAACATGTGATAGTGAAAGTTCGTGATAATGTTAAGTATGTGAAATCTTCCACATTAAGAGGAGAAACCTTTGTGGAACCTACAAGTCAAGTTAAAGGTCCAAATAAGTCACTTGTGATGGATATACCAACAAGATGGAACTCTACTTTTCTTATGCTTCAGATTGCTTTGGACTTTTGAAAGGCTTTTGGTCGTTTGGCTTGTTTGGACAGATCTTACACTCGTGAGCCTACTATTGAGGAGGAGTGGGAAAATGCCAAAATTGTATGTGAGAGTTTGCGTATCTTTTATAATGTCACAAAGGATTTTTCTGTTACTGCATTTCCTTCTGCAAACCTCGTTTTTTCCAAAGTTTGTGCTATGAAGACTAGATTGGTAAAAATGTGTATCAGTAGTGTTCCTTTTGTTTCTGAAATGGGGAAAATAATGTCAGAAAAATTTGAGAAATATTGGGATAACGCAAGCTTGATTTCTTTTCTATCACCTCTATTTTGGATCCTCGCAACAAGCTAGAGACAGATGAGTTCTTCATGAAAAAGATTTATGATGTAGACAAGTGTAAAGAGAAGATACGACTATATCAAAAGCAATCTGATGGACATCTATTCTAAGTACGGTTTCAAGTATGGGGATAGTAGTGTGTATGTTGGAGGTGGTGAAAGTGGAACGAGCACCTTAGATGATGAAATTGGACATGGTGGAAGGAGTAGTGTAGATGATGGCATGGAAGATGAGTTGAAACAACATCTTGCTTGTAAATCTGTTGCTACACTGCTGAAATCAGATTTGGAATTGTATTTGGAGGAAAGTGTGCATCCCAGAGTTGGCAAATTTGACATCCTAGTATGGTGGAGCATGAATGCTGCTAAGTATCCTTTAGTTTGTCGTATGGGTCGTGATTTTTTGGCTATTCCAATATATACAGTTGCATTAGAATCATCCTTTAGCACCAGCGGCCGTGTACTTGATCCATCAACATGCTCAATGCATCCACGTACTGTTGAAGCTCTTATATATATGCTCGCAAGATTGGATTAGAAAGGAGTTTAATGGTAATATAAATTTAGAACTTACTTTTTCTTTAGTCAACTATGTACATGTCAACTAACATATATTTTAATTTTCTTTTATTATTTGTAGGCACACAACTTAGTGGTGCAAGTTTGGGCACCATTGGTGATAAAGATGATAGAGAACTTGAAGAATTAGATGATGACGGAATTCATCTGGAAATCCCTTGATTTATGAGTCAAAGAATTACAAACTTGTACTTTTAGTTGACAATATGTTTAGTAGTAGACTTTTAACTATTTTTTTGTATCTTGCAACTCCATGTGATTTTAGTAGTAGAACCATAGGTTTTGCTTAGTTGTGCTTTGACTAAAAGTTCAACATTATGTAACTGATTAATGTCTATTTTAGCATAATATTAAGATCAAACCAGTGTTCGTACTGACAATGTCAGACCTTTCATTTAATAAACTAAACGAGGTTATGACATAATGAACCGGTCAAACAATGATTGCATTAATTTTTAGGTCAAATTAAAAGATTATAATTGTATCATAAAAGGATATACACACATATCATTAAATAGATACACGCACACATTCAACTGCAAATTGACTATCTAACTACAAATTTCGTAAACAAAATGCGATTTATAATTATTGGATTAGTTCACAACAATCATAAACACACTCACTTGTAACAAAGCATACTTGTATTCATTCTTCTATTTTGTATTTTTATTTATTGTTTGTAATGTACCGAAGCCCAATAGTTTGTAAACGGCTTTTACCTGATATCCAAACTACTAAGTGTAACGTCTCGAAAAACAACAGAAAATTTAAACTTTAAATGATATTCAAAAGACATCAACATCAATCAAATGAGGATGCTACTCAATATATATATATATATATATATATATATATATATATATATATATATATCAAGGGTGCACTGTATACAAGAGTTGTCAAATTAAAGTATAATTACGTCATAGAAACTGCATCATTACATGTAATCATAACAACCTCAAAACAACTAGAGGATTCGGTCCCTAGATGTACTCGTCCTCAGTCACCACCCGTTCAGCGCCTAAAAAGGTCCCGAAAAGAAACATAAATAATTGTGTCTAAGTTTCCATAAGGAAACCCAATATACCAAGCTCACCTACATGCAAATGCATATACCAAACATGACCTATCATACTAGTATCATGACAACATATAAAAACATAACAACCATCTCCCCACAATGCGTTCATAAGGTCATAAGTCACATCATAATCGGGCATCCGAAGATACCCAACGCAGGCACGCGTGATCATACGGAGAGTACGCGACACACACCCACTTGCGGCTACACTAGCGTGAGGGATCGGTGAAGGTTGCATGCACTTCCGAGTAATCATCAGATCTGATCCCGTTGTCATAATGTGACACCCTCCAGAGTCGTCACTCTGGTCGGCCATACTTCCCGGCCATGCCACAACCAGATGATCATACCCGTCGGAACATCATCAGTCGGTCATCTCCATCGCCACACAGGCTAAGGTCATCTATGTTGTAACTCACGTTAACGGTCATCTTCGTTGCCACATAGGCTAACGGTCAACTTGCTCCTTAGAGCCACATATATATCATGCAAATGGGAACTATGGTCCCTCAGGTCTACTACATAAGGGCTCAATGCATATGTCATGAAATCATAATAGTCATAAAAGAAACTCATGCGCCAACGTGCACATAAACAAAAACAACAATGTTGTGCACCAATGGTCGACCGAAATGGGGCAAGCAGTCTACCGGTTGGCCGTTAATAGCGGTAAGGGGTTCAACCAGCAACCCACCGGTCTAACCAAAATACACCAAAATGGTCAAACAAAAGTCCTCAAGTGGTCGACCAAATACACCAAAATGGCACCAACGGTCTTAATATAAAACAATCCATCCCAACATTCGAACGGCAAGGGGTTTTCGGTCGACCAAAAATAACACAGACTTCCCACGTTCTCTCAAAGCAATCACCGGTGAAACCAACATTAAGTTCACTTAAGTTATCGATCGAACCAAATCTTAGGGCGGTCGACCATTTAGATGGTCTATGCCCCCAACCAACTTACTTAGATCCAATCTGTCGAACGACAAGGGATCCCGTCCGATCGAAACTAACAAAGTCTTCTTCTTCCCGCAAAATCAAGCATAACCAGTCGCCCGCCTGTGGGCATCGTTGGACCGTTACGGGTGAAAATTGCACATTTACACTAAGATCGGTCGACCAATACCAACATCAGTCGACCGTCCCAGTGCAGCAATCTAGTTGCACCTTGACATCAATGAGATCTCCGACCACCGACGACGCCATCAACCACTAACGCACCTTGTGTGAACATTTAATTGAACTTGGCATACCTTTTTGACGATCGGCGAAACTCCCAATCTTTCGCATGTCTATCTCTACTCATCTCTCTCTCCCTCAAGTTGATTCGGAGGCTTAGGAAGAAGGAGGAGGATTTGGGTTGAGTATTGAAGTTGAGTTTGGTTGAAGAAGATAAGTGTTGTTGGTGAAAACGTGGGAGTGGAGAAGTGTGAGAAGAAAGAGTTTGAGGAAAGAAGGTGAAGGTGAGAGTTTGGGTTTTGTTAAGAAGAAGAAGAAAAGAGTTTTCAGAGTTGAGTGAAGATTGGAGAACAGAAATAGAAGAGGAAGAGAATGTGGAAGAAGATTCTTGAGTTCGTCGTTTCGCCGGAATTCGAAAAAAGGAGGTGGTGATCGTCGCGTCGTTTGGAGCGTCGTTGATTTTCAGAAGCTTTTTCAAGCTTCCAAGGTATGCAAATTTCATTATTGGTGCTCTCCCGAGGAGTGTGAGGTGTTGGATGGTGTATCGGTCGACCGGCGTGTGCTGCGGTTGACCGTGCGCAGTGTAATCGCAGGAGTTTTGTTCATCGTCGGTCGACCGATTGTGTGTTTTGGGCAAGATTTGTTGCTTTTCAGTTGAACGGGTCCCCTTGTCGTTCGACCGATTACACTATTGGTAGATCGGTTGGGGGCATAGAACATTTAAACAGTCGACCACCTTTTGATCTGTTCGACCGATTGTACCTGTAGCTAAGTTGGTCGGGGCCTAGACCTTCTAAACGGTCGACCACCTATATGATTTGTTCAACCAATAGCTTAAGTTAACTTAATTTTTGTGTGATCGTTGTGTGTTGGATCGACTGTTTGTCTCTCGATCCAAATGGTCGACCGGTTGGCGACTTTAAGTTGACCGGTGGAAGTTGAAATTGAGACTTGAAGTCTCTGTTGTTGTTCGGTCGACCAGGTCCCCTTTGTTGTTCGACCGATGGGACAATTGTATTTAATTTATGTGTGGTGTAGACCTTCTAAACGATCGACTGGCTATGACATTTTGTTTAACCGATAGGTCGTTATGTTAGTTGGAACTAGGCATATACCTTCTAAATGGTTGACCACCTGTGATCTTGTTTCGACCGTTCGTGTGGTGTTTGGTTCGACCGATGGAGTACGATTGAACCAATTACCGGTATTAGCGACCAACCAGTTGACTGTATGACTTTCTTCGGACGACAGTTGGAGCCCTGGATTGCATTGTTTGTTTATGAGCGCGTGGACTTCTTTTACGGCTTATGTTCCCATGATATGACATGTGCATTGAAACCTAGGTAGTAGACCTGTGGGACCATATTCCCTTTTGCATGATCTATATGATATGTCTCTAGAGCATGATGATTGTTGGCCTGTGTGGAGACAGAGATGATTGTTAGCCCTTGTGCAGCAGAGTTTTGTGCCTTAGCCTGTGTGGCGACGGAGATGGCCGACTGATGTTGTTCCGGGGGATTGATCGTCCAGTTGTGGCACGGCTGGCGAGTATGGCCGGCCAGAGTGACGACTCTGGCGAATTGTGGCCTTTCGACCACTGATCATATCTGATGATGACTTGAAAGTGCGTGCGACCTTCACCGAACCCATATGACTAGTGTAGCTGCGAGTGGGTGTGTGTTACGTACTTTTCGTAGGACCGCATGTCTGCGGTGGGTATCTACTGATGTCCAAAACTAGAATTATGACTAATGAACCCCGATTGGGGAAATGATTGTTATGATTTATGACCTGATGACCCGTTTGGGGAATAACCTGTTATGTTTATAATTTGCATGATGCTAGTATGATAGGTCATGTTTCGCATCTGCATCTAAGTGGGCTTGGCATACTGGGTTTCCTTATGGAAACTCACGGTATTGTTGTTATGTTTTTATTTCAGGGTCCTTTCGAGAGCTGGTAGGGTGGTGACGGAGGACGAGTACAAATTAGGAGTCGGGTTCTCGTGTCTATTTTGAGGTTATTATGACTACTTGTATATTTGTGTCGGTTGTATTTTGATGTAGTCATACTTTTGACAACTCTTGTATACGGTGCACCTTATATTATATGTATATATTTCCAGTAGCGTTCCCATGTGATCTGATTATTTATGATTATTGAGTATCTTTTAAAATTTCTGCTGTTTCGGAGACGTTACACATACAAATGTGGTCATTTTTTCAGTCATCTTTTTGCTATGTCTAACTTTTCAAGGCAAGGACTGAAGGACATCGATTACTTTGAGTAAGGGCATGATTTTTCCTATTGTAGCTAATTGAGGCATGAACATTAATTTAAAAGTCCAGTTGTTGTTTTTTTATCTAATAAATTGTTGTGGCATATAGGCTAATCTTTACGTACGTGGACAATATAGAACTTTTCCTAGTTCAGAATGTGGAAACTTAAGTAATTATGTTCTAAATGAGGGAAGTTTTTTATTTATAGTCTAATGTTCAAAATTTTCAAGGATTTGATTATGGTCTTAATTGTCATAGAATTGTTAGATATCAAAGATCTTATAGGACAATAAACTCAAAAGCACTGACTAATTAAAATCATATTTGGCTGGAAAGAGTCCTAATCTTCATGTGGATGCTGGCTTTAATAATGGCAATAGCACATCCATATATAATGACTGCCTAACGAAATAGCAATTTATGAAGATTGTGTATTCCAGTTTTTACTATTATCCAACAAGCAATGCCACATGTAAGTCTCAAATCTTATGCCAAAATTTAACATAACAATCTCCAAATATTCGTGATGAGTACTTAATCTACCAACTCAAAAATATTTATTCCGAATGCGCTTTACACCGCCCACCACGTCAGATGGGGGTTGTTTTTAATACCAACTACCTAATTAAAATTTTGTCATCTTATACTATATCGTACAGCAAGAAACTTATATTATTTTTTGGGTCACAAGATACCATGTCTACTTCAAAAACGACGTCTTCTATGACACCGATATTTGATTACTCCAATTGGAGTTCACATTTCTTTGCAAAAAATACTAGTTATTTTTATAATTGAATTGCCAATGTTTTAATATCAATCAGTATTTGTGTTTCAAAGTTTACTATTTTGACCCGAAACTTATTATGTGTCTAACCAATTTGGCCTCTTAAGAGGGTGATTAGGGTTTTGGGTTGTTGCCTCCAACTTGCCCCAAACAGCCCAACCTTCCCTCCTTTCACTCCCTTCGTATTCCCCACATCTGACTACTGTCTACAGAAGCTCCAGCCTATTTCTCAACATACTCTTTTCGCTCATTCACCACACCCATCTTCTAAGGACTCTGACCTCCAGTTCCGTGTCATTTTGGCCGCCTATCAGGTGGCTAGCCGCCACTTCGTTCCCCATCCTGAGCAAATCTTCAAACCTTAGCCCATCTTTATTTATTATGTTTAGTAGTTCTTGTTATTTAGTTGTTTTCATGTTGTTGTTGTTGATGGTTTGGTTGTTTGTGGGTTCTCAGTTTTACATCTTAGGTTGTTATCTCAGCATGTTCTATCTTGTTCTTGGTTTGAGTCGTCATCTTGTCGTTCCCGATTCGCCAACCTCTACATCTATGGCCATGGCATTCACTACAGAAAGTATGGCAGTTGCAGGCAACACCATACCTACCCCCAATTACTCATTACATGCATTATCCCATGCCAAGGATCCCTACACGACGATTTCTCCTAATTTTGAACCGATTGAGACACCTTGTGATTATAATAAAGGGTTATTAGGAGCACCTCGTAGGTTGCCCAATTGGTGATATGCACCTGGATTTTTGCTATTGTCGGATATGTACCTGTAAATAGAACAAATTTGCTCATATGCACATCTACCGTTAGTGGGGCTCACTCCGTTACCGTTTTCGTCTGACGTTATTAGACAATTTGTAAATCAAACCTCATAAAATACAAATGTCCTTATATTCACTACCACAAAAATAGCCTTTGCCGATGGAATAATCCCGACGGAATTTCCGTCGGATCCCAAATCTATCTCTTGGAGACTAAACTCTTGATGTGAGCACCATTCCAATGCAAAATCACTAAACTCTCTCCCGACCTCAAACCCAATACCACCCAACTCATGTCGACCATCTGACGCCTCCTGACCGCACCACCCCCACGTCACCGACAACACCATCACCGCCCCTCTGCCCCCATTAAAAACAAAAAAATAAAAGTTGAAAACATTAAAAACCACAAACCATTTCCTTCTCCCCCAAACTCTCTCTCTCTTCCTCCAACACCACTTTCTCTCTCTACTCTCTCTCATCCATCTCATGCCCCTCTCTCCTCCCTTCCAAAAAATGGAACCATTCTTCTTCAAAAAAGAATGGTTTTTTTCTACAACACAAGTTACACATCTACTATCGCACCATTCACACACAATCATAGTCAGGTTCCATTGTAATTTGTTCGACAACCAAACTAAACATAAACATAGCCTTCTTCGCCATTTTCGCGTCAGTCCACTTCGTCTCGGACGCATAAATGTTCGACAAACCAATGTATCTCCCATCCGCGTCCGGCTCCAACTCGATCAACTTCTTCCATCGAACAATTGTCGTGTGGAAGATAGATCCCCGAACTTAGAGTAGGCGTCGAGGAGGGAGTTGAAGGAGACAATGTTGGGGTCGGGAATGGACCTAAAGACGACGACGGCGGAAGGAAGGAGGAAGGGAGGAGGAAGAGTAAGCATGGATGCGGGAGTTTGCGACAAAGCGGTCAAGGGCGATGCTGAGGCGGAGGACAAGGGCGTGGAGGGAGATGACGTGGAATGGAGGAGAGAGGGGCATGACATGGATGAGAGAGTGTAGAGAGAGAAGTGGAGTTGGAGGAAGAGAGAGAGAGTTCGGGGGAGAAGGAGACAGTTTGGGGAAGAATGAGAGGGTTTGTGGCTTTTTATATTTTCTGGCATTTCCTTCTGGTTTGTGGTTTGGGGAACAAGGAAAGGGTTTAGTGTAATGCCTTCTGGTATTCAAAAATTGGGAATAGTAAATCTACCAATGGATTTATATTCACTTTGTGTGGAGCTACTATTATTTGAAGATCTAAAAGATAGACTTGTAAAACATTGTCACCTATGGAATCAAAAATATCTTTAGCTTCAGCCGGGGAAGAAGCAGAGTGGGTCAGGAATGTGATTATGGATATTCCTTCGAGTAGACTGAAGTTTAATTCTTTAAGTTTGTTTTGTGATAATCAATGAGTAGTCCAAGTCGTCAATTTATATGTTTCATCGATGTTCATGGTTATTGACATGTTGGAAAAGGGGAGTTATCTCATTCCAAATCTAATGTAGATTGTGGGATCGTAATGGCCCCTAATTATCTAATCAAATTACACTTAATCCCTACTTAAACAAAAACATGTGTAGCGGAAACAATTTAAACAAAGTAGGGAAGAAACAAACAAACCACAAATGAACATGGGAGATTTTACAGAGGTTCGGACACCCGCCTACGTCCTCTCTTGCAAGCTTCGCTCGACACTTCGAGCTTCGCTCACGACTTAACTATCTGCACTCCGCTCCGGACCAGGAGACAACACCTTTACAATCTTTAAGTTAGCGAACAACTCTCGCCTAGCTTGGAATCCTCTTTTCACAATCCGAGAAGGATCACTTCGGACTCTCACCAAAGTCTCTATTCTTTGTCTTGGGCTTTCACAAAGACCCTTGCTTCTTGAAAACAAAGTTTGAGTGGAACAACACTCTCTAACTTGAGCACACTTTGAGTATGATTAGGAATTGATCAAATGTGTGGAAGTTTAGGCTTGGAGTGTATGTTTTGGAGCTTTGAGGATTGGGAGGCTTCTCTCTAGTGTATAAGACAATTGGAAGTGGGAGAGATGTTTAAACAAAGTGTTTGGTCCTCTATTTATAAGCTCCTAATGTTTTCTAGCGGTTGGGGAAGAATTGATTGATTGGTGTGAAGAACACACAAACAGAAATCAAGGTTAAACAATTTTGTCACTCAACGGTCAATCGAAACGGGGAAGTCGGTCGATCGGTTCCTTAAGTATAAGGAAACAATTGAACAAGTCTAAGCTTCGGTCGAACTCAATCGGTCTGTGACTAAAGTGAACGATTGACCGACTAGGGAGATTTGTATAGGGTAAAAATATGATCGGTCGAACAAATGGTGTATCGAAAACAGGAACTTTGGGTGTTTCGAAAGGTTCATATTCAGTCGACCGGAGATCAAAAGTATTTAGGGGGTTAGATAAAAATACGAATATGATCGTTGGTATAATACGACAAGGCTAACGGTCATCTTAAAAATACGGGATCGGTCGACCGAAAAGGTCCAAGCGGTCGACCGGAGGAGTTAGGTAAAATAATTGTAAGATAACTGGTTGAAATGGTCGAACTGAGAACTGGGTTTGGTCGACCGTTTCTCACCGGCATATTTGGTTTAGGTTATGTGATTTTCCGGTCTAAATTAGGGTGATATATTGAAGTCCAATTGATGTGAAATTTTGTGTGTGACTTCTACAAGAAACCTAATGTGTATGTGAGTGTGTTTTAACTCTTGTATGCTCAAGATTACACAAGTTCCTACGACTCAAAATAAAGGCAAAATACATGTCCTCAAAATCATGATTACATGTCTTGACTTCAATTTCATTCTTCCTTGAGTCTTGATCATCTGTATATGTTAGCACAATACAATATATCTTCCATGCATTATGTGTGTTACACTTACATTTGATTGTGATTAAGATTATGTCGATTAAATCATCAAAACATGGATTAAGGCCAAAAGGCCAACATAGATGACTTTCACCTATCCAATGATTCAACCTATAAAAGCTTACGTCATTGAAAATCCCGATGATACAATTCAACCATCTTATACAACCGTTGGTTAATGTTCACATTCCAAATTTAATGTTTGACTATTTGACAGTAAGGAATTGGTGATTGTGGCATTCCAAGTTGAAACATGAAATTGTTGTTTTGCATAAGAAAATTGTCCGTCTTGTTCTTAATTGAAACTTGACATTATATAATTCGATTATTGTAAGTGAAGTGACTATTGGTCATGTTCTTAATTTAAACTAGATGATGGCTATTACATTACTAGTAAACTTAAATGGATGAATCTTTGTAATTAAAATTGTTTAGGTCTTGTTCATAGTTTATGAAACTGACTTGATGCTTATGAACATGATATTTGTTTGTGAGATGCATGTTCTTTTGTTCTTGATGATGTGCTAAGTTCATTTTCTAGAATTAGACAATCTTGGTAGAAGTATTAAAATGACTATATTCATAGTAATATTAAATTCATGTGTTCATATTCTAAAGTGGATGACAGAGATGGAGGAGAGGTTGAGTGGGATCCTGACCAGGATGACTTGCCTTGTGAATGATTGTATCATTTGTAATGCTCCGGGGACTTGAAAATTCACTTGTACTTGCCCATTTTGATGGAGTCGATTCACTTGTGACTTACATATATGTTATCTATGTTGTGTGAAAATTATGCATGTTTAGTATTGGTAAGACGATAAAGTATTTGACATGTTTACTTATATTTATTTACTGCATATGGTTGTGAACTGATTTGAGATATTTCCGATGTTGGAACCGGAGGTTGTTGGATTTATTGTCTTCAAATATTTAGCTCATATATCCATTCATTATGTTCACATACAAACTATTACGTGACAACACGGGTGTGGGGCTCAAGTGTGTTGGAGCCCAATATCGTGTATATATAAACCATAAGGTTTGCCCTTTGCCAAAGATAACACTTGTTTGAATTCCTAATCTGATATCCTTTGGTATAATATTCTAAGCAAGATTTTTCACACAATCCCAAAATCCTATCACCTCCACCACCACATTGGCTTTTGTTACCGACACACCCAGAAAAATAAGCAACATACACTACTAAATAGCAACAAGACACTAACAACAAAAGAACACAGGACACAACCTCCATCAAACCTAATTCCATTTTCCTCCAACTGAGCCAATCCTCATCTGCCTGAAATGTTCTTCATGTGTATGGAACACCCTCCATTTTGTCATCCAGTCCAATTGGAAGAAGGGGAGTGCGTGCTTTGAAATATAAACACAATACATTAGTTTGGGCTCACTTTAAAAGTTTGAATTAACGTTATAAACTTATCATCTCAGCCTTCTTTTGAATCACAATAAGTGCATATGGACAGATTAACGTGGTCTTCATTATTGGACTTGTAAAATATTTCAGCATGTTTTCGGTTTAGTAGATATTAATGGACTAATTCAAGAGCGTCAGTAAAACAAAAGGCTTAAGTGGATTTAGGCTGTAGCCCAATCTTTACACCGTTAAAAAGCTAAAGCCCAACTTGAACAAATGATTAATATTCCAAGTTTAGCCCAAGCAAACCACAAAAGTTGGATTTTATGTTGTTTTAAGAATTGGAATATGGACGTACAGAATGTGTATCTCAGATCTCGTGAAAAAATATTTGACATGCGAGGCTGATGCAACTATATCTCATCGCAACTTCAAGATACCATACCGAAACCATCTCAATCACCCACAATGTAAGAAATACATGCACGAACACACATTCACCATGGAATTCTCATATTGATCACCACCAACACACTGCAGATTTATCGACAAGAGAAAGTTAAACAGCGAAACACACCCCTCTCTCCATCACTCACTCTCCTAACTTTCCACTGCCTTTTGTAACTCGTAAGGTCATCTTTAACAGTGATCTTGTTTTAAAGATCACAATCCACGTTCTCTCCTACACATCAGCTTCTCTCTCCTCCACATCAACACTATCTTTACTCCCACAAAATCTTTACATTATTCACTCATCAACGGTGATTTTATCTCACTATTTTCTCTTTCCTCTACCTCACTTTTTTCCCCATTATATTATAATTTCCCCAACATTCAATATATAACTTAATTCATTTACAAAACTTAATATAATTAATTAATAATTACGAAAATCATCAATAACATAATTAATTAACAATTCAGAAAAATCAAAACAAATATTATTAAATATTAATAACGTATTACAACAATTTAAGCTACAAATAATTAAAACATGATTAAATAAATTACATTAGCATTCATCATTTTATTCAAAATGATCTCATATGTTTTCGACTTGTTGAGGATGATGCTGAATAAGGGAAATTTCATGCCCGATGACATATTGAGAGCAAACATATGCAAACAACTATATAAGTAGAAAAATTAGTTGAATAATAAATTAACTTAGATTATACAATATTTAAATTAATTGAGAAAATTATTGAAAAATTTAACTAAATAAAATAATAATAATAACTAATAATATGTAATTAACAAAAAGCTAAACAAAAAACCAAAAAAAACTAATAAACTAATGCGGTGGGACCCACTCACGTGGGTCAACTGAAAGTGCCTGCGCCCCCATGCCAGGGGCGCGCAGGCATGGATCCCCCGTTGAGGGGATCCGACTGGGGTGCCCCAATACACACTCTTGCAGTGTTTCCATCAACTATTCATGTCACACCTCCTGTCACGCACTCGATGTGTTACATGTGTGATAAACGTCTGGCCAGGATGTATAATAAAATCCAAGAAAAATACTTAAATACCCCTATAAATACTCAATATAAATAATAATAAAAATATTCCTTAATCGATCCCCTAAATAATAGGACTATTATTCCTTAACCAAGTTTTCCTCTGAACAAAAAATTCAAAGAAAAGAAAAGAAAATCGAAAACCCTAGTCAAACTGATCAACCACTTTTTCAAAGTGGTCGTCCGGTCATGCAAATCTACACTGGATCCGTCGACCTGTCAGTGCAATTTTCCACTGTCTGATCACCCCTATGTCCCGATTCAGATGTCATTTTTTTCTATGCATTATGTGATTCTTTGTGTTTTTTTGTGAGAATTTTCCGGCCTTCATTTACACCCCCCGTGGACAACCATGAACCCACCCCCCGTGTATACATCCCCTACACTACATCTACAGCTTGAGCATTTCGCCAGACATTAATCCGCAGCTTACAAGCGAAATAACCTCATTCTATTATTCAAGCCACCCCAATTGTTCCTTAGAAATGTTCATGTTGTATGCATATACGGTAGAAAACTCAATGTTGTCTCTGAACAACTTTCTTACCCGGTCTGATAATTTAAATAAATGTATAATACGCTCAACACGAACACTTCATTTTCTGATTAAAGTTAGACACAACTCAAATATTGATGGTGTACATCATAGCATGCTTAGCACCTAACAACAACAACAAACTCGGAAAGGGATATTTAAATATAATTAAACACTAAACTCTACCATCACCGTCCTAACCGCATAGACTGTTAATTGAACAATCTAAAGATTTATCTGGTTTGCTGTTCACATCTAATATTTTACTTGTGAATAATGAAAACGTGATCAGTTTTTAATCAATTTATGTGGACATCATATGTTACAATCTTACTACTGTGCTTGTGAAATCTTAGAAACAAAGAATAGTATTAATCCACATGTGGACTTAATTAATAAAGAATTCTCACTATGCAGAGATGGGGAAGAGAGTGTCAAGAGAATAAGCAATTAAAACGTGTAGCCATATGTGTTGCAAAAAATTTACGGCACAATATGTTGGTAAAAGGAGACATCAATAAAGATAAAGATATCTGTGTTGTGTGATAAATGTGTCATCTTAAATCTCGTACAAGTTAAATGTCACTAATAATACAACATATGTCACGCTTTCTAAACATCTTATGTCATGGTTGTTAATATGTACCTTCGAAACAGCAATCAGGAACAGAGGATCATTTGGTAGTCGGTCATCGCATGTCCATTCAATAGAGTACTAATCAGTACCGTATCATTTCTAATATCGATAATGTATTTGTTTAATTTGTCTCTTTATTGGTGTTATTCGAGTATGTTTACATGTATTTTAGGAATAAAGATAATTGGACAAGAATAAAATATTATATATCAAATAGAAAGTCAATTGGACTCTAATCCCGTTGGAAATGATGCATGAACTTAAAAAGTCTTTGCACGAGTCTAAAGAAATTCAAATTATGTCGAATTGGTACTCAAATCGACCAGTTCGATGAGAGAAATCTAAATCTACATCAAGATTTCCAATATATGCCCCACGTTAGGACAGATTCACAAAATAACGATGAAGAACGTGTCAAATCATCTTGACTGTTGAATTGAGTTCATCAAAAAGATCTAGTACATTAATCCTATATAAAGAGATGGTAACATCTCTTAACTTTCCCTTCTCTTCTTTTTTTTCTTTTTTTCCACCATTAGAGTATGTTAGAATAGGTTGGGAGTAGATTTAATGTCCAAGCTTTGGATTTCTCTTTTGTATTGTTGCAACTTTTATTTGATAAGTATCTTCGCTCACTTCCTTCTCTACTACTTCTCATGTTAATGTGTGGCTAGACCACCTCTTAGGAGATGGGGATGATGGTATGATAGGTTAATGGTGGTTGTGTATTGTTGTTTTTACATTGAATGCGATGGTTAAGACTCTAATGTTTATATTTACTTCTTTAAAGTACATGCTCATTAGGTGTTTGACAAAATGTCGTTTCTTAAATGATTTCACATTTCGTGCTCATATCTAAGTGCATTGCCTTAATTGTTGTTTAGAATACATGTTTGACCTTAATAATGGGTTATGTGAATGTTTGATGGATGTTTGTCATAATCTTTAGACATCTTCCATGCTCTCATCACTAACTTGAAATTAGATGTTAATGTTTGATGAATATTTGTCATAATCTTTAGATACCTTCCATGCTTTCATGACACTAATGACACCATTTATGTTTCATGTCAACTACACACATCATCTTAATTTATGCCTAATCCATAGTCCTCATCTTCTAAGTGTTAGCTAGGTTGCATTTAGTTAATTGTAGTGTAGTGTAGATTAAGATAAATCAAATCTCTTCTCCATCATTTTTGTCGATTCGATTACGGAATTAGTTGTGAACCGAACAATCACGATCCATGTGGACCGACCCGTACTTGTCGCGTCTTCACAGATGACATGCACTTGCGATTATTAAAATGGTCAAATACGTCGTTGTTTAAAATCGTAAGTACATGGTCACGTTGAAATGATGATAAGTACGGGTCAAATGGTTGATCCACAGGGTGTTAGAGTGGGTCGTTGTCTACCATACTCGAGTGAAGAAAGAAAATGAAGAATGAGTGTATCTACACTAAATTACACAAATTACAATTTGTAAAATAAATGCGACTTATCTCATAGGATGTGGAGAATTGGTGCAACATTAATGTCATGTATAACGCGTGTGTGTACAATTGCATTTTCATGACATGAATTATTATGGAAATCTATTGATTAGTAGCATATCATACATCGTACTCAAGTTATATATCATTTGTTTTACCTCAATTTTATGTTACTCGAATGTTTGTTATTATATTTCAAGTATTAGGTAATAAAGAAGAGAATGAAAGAGAAAAAATGACTGAAACGTAAAGAAATGACTTAAATGAAGCAAAATGAACATTTATGTCATACACAAAGACCCATCATCAAAAGGGAATGACCTAAATGTAAGCCAGGATGGACCAAATAGCAAACTGAGAAACTTTATACCATCATGAGGAGTATTTTGACAATTAGATTCGAGCCCAGACTCAAACACCGACCACGGTGCACCCTACGTGAATATTTAAAGCATTTAAGAAGACATCCAAAATCGAGTCGAATCATACCAAAAATGACCGCTAATTAGCAGCCCCATACCTCCAATTGGCGGTCCATTTGGTCAAGATCCGACCCAGCTTCTCTTGGTTGTTTATTATGTTGTTTTTGTCCATTTTAGGCATGTTTCAATAGTCTCACACCGGGATTTTGTCCCAAGTTGCCTTTTTCATATCTATAAATAGAACTCATATTCTTCCTTTGTAAACTACACAATTTCTTGGTGGTCATTCTCTCTATTTGGAATAAGTCTTTGAAGCAAAACTCAAGGTGGAAAGTATGTCACTTTGTAATGTGAGTCACGTAAATAAAATATTTTCTTCTTAGTTAGATATTGTTTCATTTAGTCTTTCATGTTTTGTTTCCTTAATCTTAGCTTGATTAGTTAACTTAATGAGTTGAGAGTAGATCCACCTCATTTGGGGTGGAGGTGATGTAGATAATGTGATGTATTAGTGATGGGTTCTTTTATTTGTGTCATTGCATATGCTTAACGTAAATATATACTCGTAGCATGCTTAAATTTGTATTAGATGAGATAATGTCCACACTAGGTACTTATCTCATGGTAGCTTTAAAGTTTATCTTGTTGCTTGTAATGGTTTTATGGAAATGACTTGTTATGTATGGATCCTTGATTAGTAGAGAATCCATGAATGGATTAAGTTGTATGAAGGGGTTAATTGATGTTCTAATGTCCACACTAGGTACTTAGTTCATGCTTGAGAACTCATAGTTCATCTTACCTTCATGTCTAACTATATTAGTCATATATTCATGTAAATGTAGTTGATGTTAATTAGACTACACACTAGTTTCTAATTGATTTCACATACTTTACACACATGTGCCTCATGTAATGAAGACCCACTATCACACACACATACCTACACACCTCTACTTCATGGGGGTTTAGTTTAATTGTTAATTCACTCATAGTTTAGTGTAGTTAGTTAGCATAATTCACTCATTCTTCTCTCCATCCCACTCGAGTATGGTTGGAACAACAACACTCACAACTCATTGAGGTTCGACTCGTACTTGTCTCGTCTTCACCGACGTCGTGCACTTGCGGTTATTAAAACAATCAATCATCTATCAATGTCATAATCCTAAGTGTGTTTCCACATATATTAAGATTTATCACTATCATTAAAACATACAAAACACTACTAAAGATAAGGTCAAAGATAACCATAGGCTTACATGTCAATATTATCTCTTTAATGACATGAAGAACATAGAAATTCATAATGACCACAACCTCAACTATGCCTTCACATGAATTAAGATTTAACATCATCATTAAAACATACAAGACATTAATCAAGATAAGATCGACAATGTCACATGCTTCAACATGTCATCATTATTTCTTTATCCACTTCAATCTTATCATCATATCATCGTTCCTCTTTAGGTAGACTTACTAACCAAAGTACGTGCTAAACATCTATTAGAATAATTAACACATCAAAGGCAAGAGTAGTTAGACACCTATCAAAATGACCATGAAAATCATATTAAGCTTCAAGATTAAGATTAAACACACACAAATCAATAACATTCAAAGTTCACATCATTATCCACTCCTCAATAGAGATGGATTACCCACTAATCATCTTACTAACAAAGAAAGCAATTAATAAAGTAAAAATAACATATGAACAAGTAAAGAAATCCAAATCTAATCCAGACAAGAATGTAAATAACAACCAAAACTTGATTAATGAAAGACAATTACAAAAGTTCTTCCTCTCCACCCCTTAACAATAAAAAAACAAATAAACCTACTCTAATGGGGAGAGAATAGGAAAAAGAGAATAATGGAAGAGTTACAAGTTTATTTATAGAAGATTAGAAGACCTAGATTAATCTGTGCACAATCAGATGACTACAAATTATATATGGATCCGTTGGAAATCTTCTACCCAAATATTTGAGCCACGTCAGAAACTTAGGAGTCCAACTCCCCTAGATTTGTCATTGGAGGATTTAGATCAACTGGTGGAGGATCATTTGGGTCTTACGCTCCAAATTTCAATGGTAGCTTAAGTTCACAAATTAACCACGTCAAGTGCACCCTGGTCCGTTGGTTCAAGCCCTTTGGTCTAAATTATAGAATTACTCATCAGGTTTTTGAGATTATGAATTTTTGCAACCAAACTATCTTCTTTACTATCTGGTCCCTCTGAGTATTTAATTAGGTCATTCTTTACTTGCAATCAGGTCCTTGTGTATCACAGATTGGTCCAGAATACTTTCATGTCAGTCATTCTTTTTGTATTTAAGTCTTTTTTACTTCCTTTCTCTTCTTTATTACCAAAAACTTGAAATAACTGTAATAACAACCCGAGTAGCACAAATATGGGGTAAAATAAAGGACATATAACATAAATGTGTTCTATGACAGGTTATTAATCAAGTTTACCAAATTTTTCAGATCAATATTTATTTAGCCTTCAGACGACTGCTCTCTCAGGATCGAATGTCCGACAGACCATGAATTAACGATTGTTTCCCTTAAGACAGTAGTTGTTTGAACCTTCTCTGGATCCTTTGGATCGGTTAGCTGATTCCCAATTGGACGACCGATATTGTTACACGAACTGACTTACTTAGGGTTAGTTTAGGCATTTCTTACATGTCTTAAACTCCTCTATATAAACCCTTATTTGTTTAGGGCTTTAGAGCCTCTTGTGTTTGAGAGCCACCTTGTTGGAGAGATAGGTTTAGCCACCTTCAAACTTAGGGTTTTTGGATCCGAGAATCCTTGTTCTTCGAGGTTCAACCATCTAAGCCACAATCTGCTTACGAGCATTTCTTATGTGTTCTCCATGCTCCTTGAACTTAACCTTCTGCATGGTGAAGCTTCGCCTCGTCTCCACCTCGTGGTTTTCCCTTTTCAGATTTCCATGTAAAATCTGGTGTTCTGATTTGCTTTATTGTTGGTTGGTTGTTTGCTTACTTTCTTTCTTGATGCATGTTAGGTATTTGTTGAACTATCCAGTGTATGTATCATTAAGATTTCTTTCATTGCTTCTTTTATTTTGGTCCACCATTTCTAACAATGATCATGTAAGACAATGTGATCCAAACATTATCCCTCAAACCCAATGTGAATTGGGTTTGTCATAGGTTTATATTTATTAGGATTGGGCTATTAGGGTGGGTCGGAATATAAGACACTATAAAGATGACCGTTCAAAATTGGCTCCAATGAGTGGACACGCTAATGCGAGCTAAACATAGCAACCCTTAAAGCTTCATTGGGAGTACCTAGAGTGTCAATTAAACAATTAATTGAAAATGCTCTCTGAAAATCAAAACATACTTTGCATGGTTGTTATTCAATAACAAAATTCTAATTTTTGATAAACTTATGGAAATGGATACTTATGGTCCAAACCGATGTGTGCTTTGCAAAGATTATTGTACAATGGTAGACCGCATTTTAACCTCTTATTCATTGTCTACGAATACTATGGCTATACTTTTGGGGAAGGGAGGGAGAGAGAAGGAAGACGCAAGGAGGGAGGAGGGGGGAGAAAGATTGGACAAAAAGGTAAAAAAGGACATATTAGTAAAAGGGAACTCAATACCTGATCAGAAGAACCTTGATGAGAACTCCAAGCTTTGACTCTGTAGAGGTTTTCTCAACAACTTAGAGTGATTTGATCTAATGGAGATCAAGTCGAGCACAATAGGACGATATATAAACACATGTAACCCTTTGTTGGGTTTCTTGTTCCTCTCTCTGTTTGTAAACCCTAATCAAAGTTTCAAGTTTAAATCAAAGATCCAAGCTTGAGAGGCTTGTAGTTTATAGTTGCTAGTGGAAATAACATGTTATAGGACTCTTCTTGGGTATCCAACACTTGTGTGTGTCATCACATTACCCCAATCTTTTCCAACCTCTCGATCTCCTCTTAATATTATGGCAACAGCTTTGTTTGAGCAAGGAACAGTCAAGGTGTAACATCCCCGAACAGTGGAAAAATTAAACTTTTAAAATCAAAGGAACCACAAGGAAAAAGATCATCAAGAGTGAGAACATTACTCAAAGAAATACCCAAATATATCTGGTGCACCATATTACATTTGGATATATTTGGGTATTTGTTTGAGTAATGTCCCCACTCTTGATGGTTTTTTCCTTGTGGTTCCTTTGATTTTAAAAGTGTAAATTTTTCGTTGTTCGAGGATGTTACACAAGGCTTGTACATATCTCCCATGGGTTCTTCTATTTTAACTATCATTTTTACCCCTAGGTTATAGGTAAACGTTTTTCAAAGAACTGTGTACTTAATCAATATGATGTCCATCACAACATCCACCATCATTTCTTCTTATGAAAATATCTTTTTTGTAAATCCCCTAATTACAATCATCTTAGAGTGTTTGGTTTCTTGTGCTACCTTGGTTAAAGCCTTCCGCTCCTCATAAGCTTTCCTTTAGGTCTTCCTCTTGTGTATTCATTGGTTATACTCCTATACACAAAAGGTATCAACATCTTGATCCTAAATTTGGTCGTATCTACATATAAAGGCACGTTCATGAACATAGCATTCCTTATCTCTGTTTGTCTTCTTCTTCCTCTCCTCCCATTGGTTCTTCCACTACTTTTGTTATTGTCATGTTTTATTTTCCTTCATCCTTCTTAAGTTGTCTGGTCGTTTCCCTATTCACACGTATCTTCTACTAATCTTCGTCCACTACAATTCATGTCTTATTCCTATCTTATTCCTCTATCATCTTCCTCATGCCCTTCTAGATACTTAAATCTCCACTCTGCCCTCTAATACTCAAGGTTCTATGGATGCTTTATGGAGAAGTAACATGGATGCTTACTATGATGCATTAGTTCATCAGGATACTTTATCTTTAAGGGGGTGTTAGTGGCGTGGAAAGTGACGGAAAGTGATTTTCCGAGTCAACCGGAAAATAAAGGAAAACATAATCCAGTGAAAAACAGTTTCCCTTTGACTGAATTTTGTTGTTTGTGCATGCGTCGGAAAGTGATTAGGGGAAGGGGGATTTCTGTTGTTTGCTCATACTTCTTATGTCCACTGCGAAGGGTCGGTCGAGGGTCTCGCTCCCCGGTGAGCGAGCGGCATTCTACTTCATCGGTGAGGTGTCGGGGGTTGCAAGAGGGCAACGCCCCCTGAAAACCAAGCACAATGTAAAAATTCCAACAGTTTGGATAAGGAAAACGGACGACCAAACTAGTTTCGGTCGACCGAAATGAGACTTCTCAGAGTGAACGTAAATGGTAGACCGAACTAAGTTCGGTCGTCCCAATGTGTCATTCCAGTTACGAATTCGGTGGACCGAAATATGTTCGGTCGTCCGTTACAATCATTTCGGTGGACCGAATGTTTGACGGTCGACCAAAAACTTCGGTTTCCGTGGCTTTCCGGTCTCAAAGTGACGGAAAACTAAAAGAAAATTTTATACATACCACAGAATCCGACGGAATACGACGGAATTCATGTCTCCGTGCATAAACAACACCCTTTCCGGAGTCAACCAGAATTCAAATTCTGTTTCCGTCAGATTTTAATGTCTACATAAGATAAATTGGGGCCTCTTAGTACATTGTTATATAAATTTAAGGTTATTTTTTAGGTGTACTTAGAGCAATGCGAGATTGGAGCAATACACTAGAGTTTCCCAATTTTATTTTGGTACAAATTATTTTGATGCACTTGGACATGACGTCGTTGGAAACTGTTAGCCCCTTAAATATGTCTCACAACCAAAACATACGTAAGAAAATGGGAAATGGAGAAAAAACGGTTGACATTGCAAAAGCTTTAAATTCAAACCACGACAAAGAAGAAAAAGATAAGAAGGTAGTACCCAACCATATGTGGATCGAGGGGTGCATCTCCACCACCATATAGCGTCCGTCGGAACTGGAATAAAGGAACTTGAAGGTGTGATGATTTCGATTCATAGTCTCATTCCTTAGGATTAAGGTTTAGATTTGGGGGAAAATGAAATTTGGGGTATTAGGGTTGGGTTTGTGCCTTATTTGGTTAAAAAAATCGAGGTCATAAACCTCCTATAACTCATTTTGATCGTTTGAGGTCAAATATAATTAACTCTTTAACCAAAAAATAACATTACGTAACGGTAATATGGGATTGCGTCATCACAACTACCTCACTGACATATGGAACCTAGCTTTGGACAAGTACATCAAGATAATTTGTGAACTTAATTTACAAGTGTACCCAAAAATTTGGAAATTTCAAATGCATTGTCCCAATATCAATACTTCGCCAAGTGCACCCAGACAAATAACCCATAAATTTAGCATAATCATCTCTTCAACAATCAAGTTGAGATTTCTTAAGTTGGACTTAACTCCCGAGCTCCACATAAAGTTTTAATTAGAAAGTTCAACTCGAATAAACTCATGAGCTAGCGTAAGTTAAAGTGAAACCATTAAGTTGTAGATATATGGGTACGTAAATCTGTGATTAACATAAAGTAGGTGGAATGCTTTTGCAATGCTGAGAGATCAAAAGAGATCCAAAACAACGTTGGGAGGTGAAGAACTGATGGTTATGTTGAAATAACTCGTTTGAAATAGATCTATCAACTTTGTTGGTAGATCTATTTTTGAAAGTTGACCGCGTATGATGTCGTGTGTCCATGCATTTATACAACCCCAGTAATATAGTACATATGAAAACAAATCATATCATGTTTGAGTAATATAAAAAAAAAGTTAATTACAGTTTGCCCTCCTGAACTATGTCTTGGTATCACTTTGTGTCCCTGAACTTTCAAAGTTAACAATTACCTCCCCTAAACTTTAATTTTGTAACACTTTGCCTCCGTGAACTTCAAAAATTCATTATTTAACACACATTCGGCGTTTTTTCCTAATTTTCAAAAATTCATTATTTAACACACATTCAAACGGAGGTCGAATATGGTTGAAATTTGGGTCGGTTTGACACTCAATCCGACCCAAATTCCAACCATATCCGACCTCCGTTTCGATCCAAATTTTCACGTAAATATAGGTTTAGGAGTGTATTAGGGATACAACAAAAAATTAGGAAAAAAACGTCGAATGTGTGTTAAATAATGAGTTTTTGAAGTTCAAATGGGCAAAGTATTACAAAATTAAAGTTCAGGGAAGAAAATTGTTAACTTTGAAAGTTTAGGGGGACAAAGTGATATCAATGCATAATTAGGAGGACAAACTGTAATTAACCCTAAAACAATTAATGTTATAACATCGAAAAACATCAAGTAACAAAATTTCATTCACATCGATACATCATGGTAGGTAGTGTGTGGCCCATGTGGGTGAAAATATGTACTCATGTTTGTCTATGTTGGTTGGTGTTGTTCATTGGACAAATGACTCAAGGCTCGATCATATAGATAGCAAGAGATAGTACATACATTCTTGCAATATAATAATGTCGAAGTAGAAACCAACACCTCACCTGTACTATCAAAGATTGTGTGGTTGTTGGGGTGAAAGATCCAAAATAGACCACTACCCAAGCCTTGCACAAAGATTAATCCTTACATGTATTATTATTTTATCATCAAAAAACACAACAACATAATAACTTGCGATTCGTAAACACACGTAGGCAAGAAAAAGACACATTCTATTGTTAAAGAAAAAATAATCCTCTGGGAATTTCGTCACAATGATCAAGATATCGTTATTCTTCGTTTAATTAAGCAAGATTTATTATATGCTTTATGTAGATATAATACAAGAGCAACAAATCTTTATATTTGGGCTTTCTTTCGATTGATAATTACTTGTATGTACAGAGAGTTTTAATCGATTTTGTAATTGTAGTATAATAATCAACTTGATCACCATTATGAGTTTGCAATTTATTAGTCATTTGTTAAACTAACCACTTGTTAATTTATTCAACCATGTATAGTACATGTCGTATTCTTCAGCAATTACTAATCAGATCATATATAAGTCCACCAAATCATGAAACAAGAAAGAGTAGTAGTTAAACTAATCACAAACATAAATTAATTTCCATTTGTGATTTATATTACAAAGACAACATTAACTGTATATATCTAACACGTCACGCATGATGTCGAAGGATTAATCAACATCCACATGTATATAGCACAGACAAACTATGTAGTATTCAAAGTACACCTACAAGTTTTGACTCCTTATGTAACGTTAGAAATGAACCCTAAGACTTGGACTTCAACGCACACTGCAATTGTACACTTGCAATTCAACCTAACACTTAGACCTTCGCACACCAACATTTATGGGTGAGACTTGAACGCTTATATTGACAACAAGCATTTGACGGTCTCGCTCGATTCCAAGACCTTCTGACTCAATTTCCTGGCATCGCTTCGGCTTACGTGACAAATGTCACTTGATTAGAAGTGGATAGATGAGGGTGTTGGGGGAGTGTGGTCAAAATAGCTTGTGATTGGGTCAATGGTGGCATCCATGGCCCCACCATGGTCACACCAATTAGAGATTTGTGGTGGTTGAACCATATGTGGCTCCTCATTGTTGGATGTACTCCATAAGTCAAGCTCTCTCTCTAAGTACTCAATCCATGAGTTGTCACCTTTGGTGGTTGTGCTCAACCCCACATTTGATGAGTCATCCAACATGTCCCACACATCGTCCAAATCCACCCCAATGTTTGTGTTGTTGATGGAGTGGTGGGGTTGGGTTTGGTCTAAGGTGGTGTAGTGAGTTATGCTTGAGTTGGGTGATGAGGAAGAGCAAGAAGTGTCCTTTTGGTCACCAATCATATTTTTGTCTGATGGGACATGTTTGGTGTTAGGGTTTGGAGAGGAAGATGAATCTAGTATGTCCCACATGTCTAGGCTTGGAAAGGTGGCAATCTCATTGATGTCATTGCCATTGGTGGTGTTTGATGGGGTGTCTGGCTTTGAACTAATAGTTTGTTGTTGTGGCTCCTCACTTGGACTAGTTGAGTTCCTATTTTGGGGATTGAATTGTGAAGATGTTGAGGGTGAGGTTGGTGGTTGGATGTGTTCCTCGGATGGTTTATCTTGTGCACCGAGGCGTTTCTTCAGGTGTGTGTTCCAGACGTTCTTGATCTCGTTATCGGTTCTTCCTGGGAGATGAGAAGCGATCTTCGACCACCTAAACATCAAAGCATTAATGTAAGAATGGTGATCAAATTAATGAGAGTGATTCCAAATGATAATTAATAAATGTTAAGATTCATATATACTTGTTTCCTAGTCTTTGATGGAGCTCTATAATGGAATATTCTTCTTCTTTAGTGAAATTTCCTCTTTTTATGTCTGGTTTGAGATAGTTGATCCACCTCAAACGACAACTTTTCCCACATCGAAGTAAGCCTGTGATCAATTATCCAAAAAAACTGGGATTAGTCGCCTAAAATTTGAATGTCTCGTCAATGTTAATTTCGGTGCTCCCATCGATGCTTAATTGATTGTGCTAATTAAAAACAAGATAAGCATATAGACTTCTTGTATAGAGTAATATGCATAGATATGGGATTATATTTCCAACATGAATATCTTAAGGATGGCATGAACTTTCATTGGACTAAGTAAAGAATAAAAAGAGACTAAGCATAAATTACTATATTTATAGTAGAAATATCATGCACTTTTCCAAATGTTCGAAACTCAGAGGGAGAGGGGGAAATACCTGCTTGCTTTGGAAGAGCACGCCAATTTCCATGACCATACTTGCGAATATAAGCCATTAATCTCATGTCTTCTGCTGGTGTCCACGAACCCTTCTTCAACCCCACCTTCTCACAACATGGAGCCCTTCCTTTCCCCATCACCCTCTTCTTCTCTCTATCTATCTATCTATCTATCTCTATCAAGGTGTGAATATACTTGAGAATTGGAGCACAAATAAAACTTCCTTGGAACCTAGCTGAGACCAGAGGGAATTGACATATAAATAGAGAGAGAATAACTTACGAAAGAAAGAAAAGGTGAAGATTGCTAGTGAAGCACAAGTATATATGACTTAAAATCGATTCTTGCAGCAAAGGTCTACATCTAGCTTTCCATGGCTCATTCTCTCTACCAAACTTGTCATCTTTTTCCTTTCTTTTCTTTCCTTTTTTCTATTGGTACACACTAAGGTCGCCTTCATCAAGTCTTTCCGTGAACCACGTGGTTCGAGCTTAGTGAACACACCTACGCCCAAGAGCCGTTTTGAAATTTTCGGAATAGTCTCGTATCGGAGACTTTGTAGACACTGAAGGATGCATTTGGACGAACCGAATAGTATGGTTTCCCTTCATTTTAAAGGTTCCAAATATGTTGTTTTTCATAACAAAAACAACGTGTTTAAGGGTTGCTTGGATTGCCTCTAATTAAATGGAAATTTATATTTTTTGAAAAACAAAAAATTTCAAACTCGTAAATGATTTTTGTTTAATCCTAAATAATGCATCACACATGTGTTTTTCTGTATGAAAATATATTGAAAAAGAAAGATATGAGAACTTTTTTGTATCTCAAATTTGTTTTGTCTTTTCTTCATCTTCCTCATTTATAATGAAACCTATTATTTCACTAAAACTGTGTTTTTACCCAAGCTGTCATGCATATGAAGATGTTCTCGAAATGTAGAATTTAGTTTCAATGTCAACTTAAAAAATGTTTTTTTTCTAAATCAAAAGCTTAAAACATTTAACCACGCCCAAGCTAAACCTTATTGCAGTCTAAACCAAAAGTTTTTGGATAGACTTACAAATAGTAGATTTTTGAAATTAAAATTACAAATGTGTCAAGTTTATGCAAACAGATCTAAATAGATTGTAAGGTTTGAATTCGTCCACTCAATGTCTATTTTTATGGTTCATCAACATGCTCTTCTATTTTCCAATGTTAAACCACTACGGATAAATTATTGTCGTGCAAATGTGGAAGACCACCTTGTGTTGATATATCTCTTAGTTTAAAGGTTTCTTGTTTTTGAGTTGGTGGATTTGGTGGTATAAAATAATGCGGCTTCTGATGATTTAGTTTGGATTTGATGAAACCCTTTTCTTTAAGTTAGACAACATTATCTGTACTTTGTAATACTTGTTATGAGGGTAAGAGAACGTTCTTCATACTTGACATGTGTAGCCTTAGCACTGGCGTTCTATATATGCATCTCCAGAGGATTTGTTGGACATTTGGATACCAAATGCGTCCAAGAAACTGAAATTAGACTTCACATACTTGAATAAAAAATTAGTTAGGAGTTGAGATTGAAATGTATTGTCGGGTAAGATTAATTAGGGTTTTGTTTGTTTTGGATTCTACATTTTTATAACTTCAGGAGTTTTTTTCCTTGAGTTTGCCACGTAAGAAGTTTTTTATGGAAACTTACCTAATACACAAGCTGACAAAATTAACAACTATTACTATTTGTGTACTGTTAATGATTGGTTAAGTTGAGTCTATAAAATTTGATGTTTTGTAAATTTGCGGAAAACATGATTGGTTAGCATGTGAGTTTGTACGTAGGTTCTCAAAAGGAGTTGTTGTTTGTCGTCTAATTTTTACTTAAATCATCTGTCTCGATTATCCTTTTGTCTTTTAGAATTCATTTAATATTCATTTCGTCTCGTCTCTCAAACTAAGGCTTATGTCTTATTTTTCTCACTCTACCATTACCAACACTACGAAAATATCTGGAGAAGCGTCTGGATCCGGTGAAGTAAGAAACGAAGAAGAATAAAATTCACCCCGGGCGTCTGTCTAGGTCGCCGCCCCCATGGTGAGGGCGTCTGGCTAGGACTCCCAAGGAGGGGCGTCCTACCTGGGCACCCAATTTTATTTTATTTTAAATGTTGTATTATTTTAAATTATTTTAGGTTTCGTTGCAAATTTTAGATGGTGATGGAGTAGATTACAGAAAGATTTTAGTAAGTCCACAAATATTTCCAACAATCGATGACGTGAATAGATGGGTGAAACAAGTTGTCATCGGAGTCGGAGTTTTTTGGTAATATCATCCTTAAACCACAAGCAGATAATCGGATGGATTGTTAACTGAGATGCGATCGCAGAAATGAAATGGATTCTTGGGATATGGATATTGCAGTACGGAAGAACACGAAAAGAAAGGGTTGCGGTTGTCGTTTTTTTATAAAGGTGGTCGAGCGACGGGAGCGTGATGGATAGGTCGTAGTTTCTAATAGTACTCATTATCAACACAACCACAGACTTGCAGTTTATCCAAAGGGTCACCGACAGATCAACGGTCTCAGTCCCGGAGCCAAGAAAATTGTTCGTGATATGACTGAGGCACATGCAAAACCACATAACATCTTATTGGCGGTAAATAAGAAATTCCCGGAGGATAATCCGAATCAGATACACATTTATAATTGTAGAGAGTACATGAGGAGGATGAAAACTGAAGACAAGAATCCCGCTCAGCAGTGTCTGCATCAGGCAGTGCAGTATCAGTACTTGCATTGGATTATGGCGGATGAAGAAACTAATGTCGTCACTCACGTATTTTTGTCACGTCCGACGTCAGTTAAGTTGTTGCACACTTACCCTTTCGTAATCTGCATGGATTAGACGTACAAAACGAACAAGTACAAGATACATTTGTTCGAGATGGTTGGGGTGACACCAACAAACATGAACTTCCTTGTCGGCTATGCAATTATGAGGGATGAGACCGAGTCTAGTTACCGATGGGTGTTGAGATCTGTTATTGAGTATTGGCAGCCCGACTACAATAATAACGGACCGGGAATTAGGGTTTATGCGACCAGTGAGAGAGGTTTTTCCTGACTCTGCTCATTTACTTTGCACCTGGCATATCAACAAAGATGTATACAACTACGCATACCACGCATTCGGCAAGAACAAGCAGTTGGTAGAGACTTTGAAGCGTGGAAAAGTGGAGTAAAATCATGATTTCTACTTCAGAACCCGATTATAATAGAGTTGTGTGTACTCTGAAAGATTAATATATGTCTTGGCAGGCTATCACGGGGTATCTGGACGACACGTGGTCAGTGCATAAAGAAAGTTTGTGTTAAATTGGACGAAAAAAAACCTTCATTTCGGCAACACTACAAACTGTAGGGTCAAAAATGCTCATTCAGCTATGAAAGAGTGGATTACTTCGTCGACTGCAGCTCTAGACACTCTTTTCGACCGCGTGAACGCGGCTATTGAAATGCAGCTGATGAATATTCGAAAATTTCTTGAAGAGTCGAGACGTCAAAATTTGACTAACTACAGAAATGTTTTATATCAGCATATAAATGGTCGAATATCGCATCACTACTTGTCGTTATTGAGTGAAGAGTTGAAGAGAATGCAGGGCTTAAGAAATCAAGTTGAATATCATTGTGGGTGCGCTTTTCTGACATCACATAGGATTCCTTGTGTATGTACCATTTGCGGTTGTATTGAGTCATGCAAATGAATTTATTTAGAGCAGATTCATCAATTCTGGAAAATACTTATCATTGGAGAAGGAGTCGACATGCCAGAGTTTGTAGATCAGTCATCACAAGACGTCGAGCATTTTTGGAACCTCGTTGATGAGATTTTGGGAGCGACCCTGCAGTAATTCGTAGTGCCTCTCGTATTTTATACGCGTAGTTACACCCCGATCAGTCGAACTACCTAAAACTCGCAGAAAATACTAAAGTACGAGGTTGACCAAGGGGAAAGTCGACACGTCGGGACCTAAGTGCCTTTGAGTATGCTTAGTGAGGCCGTGGTCGATTTCTACTAGTCAGAGCAGGGGTCGTGGTCGATCTTCTAGTTCGTCTCGATCGTCCGTAAACATGAGTACATGATCTGGTATAACGACACGTTTTTTTTTATTATTATTACTTCGTTATTTGTTTTTTTCAGTAAACATGTTCTTCAAGTTATTATATATAACTTTACTATTTTTCCATTTTGTACTGTCCGGACGGATTGACGTCGATAACTTCCCATATGTTGATAGACTTCCAGAAATCATCTTACTATTTCTGGAGAGATGGAATGTTGTACGTGTTGATGGCAACTGTGGATTTTGATGTGTTGCTGATGTTTTCCATGGTGGTCAAGACAATTGATTTTACGTCCGTCGTGCAAGTTCTAATGAGATAGGGTGCATCCCATTGGTGAGCACGTCTATTATGACGGTGTGGTACAAGTTCTTCAACGAATTGATTGAGGCAGAGGACCTTGTGGCGAGGATCACTATATGGAGGTTTGGTGCGACTTGTTCCCGATTGCTAATTTTACAAGTGTGCAGTTATGTGTTTTTCACTTGGAACGGATGGTTCGTTGTACTCGTGTATTACAGTGCTATCTTGGGAGAGTTTGTATACCATGACCAAGTCATGCAGAGAGTTGATCATTGCTCATTTAGGGAGTTACAGACATTACATTCACTTAGAATTAGCTGAGGGATTCCCAGTATCTCCTATAGCGACCATGTGGTTTCAAATGCGAGATGAGAGTGGTCTTGGATGGGAGGTGGAGTACGAAAATAGGAGAGCATATTGGGACCAGTTAAGTAGTAGATTTTGATTGTAATTTTTAATGTATTGGTTAAATTACCGTGTTTTTAATATGTAATTTGTTCTTGTTGCGTTTTTATCGTGTTTCTTTTTTATCAGATTTCAAATTTAAAATTCATCACATATAGCAAATAGGGAGAAAATATGTTCGTAAGAAATAAATAATAAGAGTACAACAAATAAGCAAATACAAATAATGAGAATTCAACAGATAATAAAGTAAATAATGTACAAGCTGACTATAACTCATCACAACTGAATGTTCCACGCCTGTATGAAGTCATCACAATCTACACATGCAGATATTGTCTCTTCCTTCGGCATGTGGTCCCTATAATCCAAGACCAGGTGCGCAAGCCGTATCGCCCTACTCATCCACTGTATATAACATCAAAATTAGTGTACATTAACAATAAAAATAAAAAATAAATTACAAATAAAAAATAATTTAGACAAACTTACCGCATCGCCACATGTCCTATCTAGTGGTCCCTCGGGTCTCAGAGCGGTACCGCGCACGGGAGATGGATGTAAGTACCTACCGAACCAATCCAAATAATCTGCATGACAAGTGGAGGGGTCACGGCTACGTGTGAGATTGCCAAGGTGAAGTCGACCTTCTCTCGGAAATGTCCTCCAAATCAATTCCACGATCGAAGCGTTGTACCTGACGTCGTACGTCGCCGCGATCGCAGACTGCACTGCTTGCTCTGGCGTCCGGATGTTAACCAGATCACCTGAATGTATCCTGACGCAAGACGCGATCAGGAAAATAAGGCTCCATGATATCCCGATAACGAATAACGTCCATCAATAAAGTCCTCGGCACAGCCGCAGCAGGCTCAAGACCATATGACAATCATTCTAGTTAAACGTTGACATGTTAATAATAATAAAAATAAAAATTAAATAAATGTGAATGGTATAGAGTTTTATACCTACGATGCAATCATCTGATCTAGCCGTCTACGAATGGAATGGAGTCGCCCATCGCTCTTATCCTCGCTCCGAATAGCCCACATACGTGAACGAGGATAGTCCGACTCAATGATTTTCCACTCCCGATGCGGGCGGAAAGGAGGAAAATACTCATATATCCAAGCATACAGCAGCGTAAGACAACCCGGAATACCAGAACAATCATCACAGCAACGTAAGCCAACTGAGGATACAAGTATGCCAACGTCGCCGACCCCCATGAGTACTGACCAATGGTATCTGGGTCCCTAGCCTCCAATATGTCGTGTGGTCTGATCCTGCAACCGCTCTTGTCGATAAACAAGACGCATCCGAGCAGTAAGAATAGGTAGGCAGTCAACTATGTATCCTCGGCCCGCGCAGGTCTTCAAAAGTCGTCAACAACGTCGATGCTAAGACCACCGCCACTCCAAAAGGGGTTATCCATCCCAAGACCATCAACGGTCACCCCGAGTAGCTCGACTATATAACTCTGCAGCTCAGTCGTCGATCCCTGAGCCCCGATCATACAACCCACAACTGGAATGCAAAGGATCTGGAACACGTCATCCAACATGATCGTCATCTCTCCGAAAGGCAGGTGGAAAGAGTTGGTGTCAGGCTCCCACCGCTTCACAAACGCAGATATCAACGGCATGTCAAAGTAAGGGAACATATTGTAAGGCAAGTGACCCAATCCGCTATCAATAATAAACCCCGTGATATCATCACTCAAAACTAAACGCCAAACCTGCAATGTAGTACAGGCTTCAGAACCTTCCGATCCTCACCCTCCCATATGCATTTGGCGATGTGGCCTTCGAAACTAGGAATGGTGTTGCCATCTAAAGGACCACCGGCCTCACAGCAGTCACGATCCAAGAATCGTCCTCACCCCTCCTCTTCTTCTGAGCTCGGGCATCTGCATTGCACAAACTCGAATCACCAGTCAAACACCTACCACCTCTACCCTTCTGAATTACTCACTCAGGAGAAAAAGAACTACCATGTCAACCTTGTCCTCTATTGTACTGCTCTTCTCGCCAACGTCCTCTACCATACTTCCCCTGCCTCTCCTCCTCCTGTTGTTCCAACTCCAAGTCTCCAACTCATACTGACCCTCATCGTCACTCTCCACCTCATCCGAAACCTCCTCGTCGTCGAAGGAATCATCACGTGTCTTACGACGACGTAAACTATCTCTTTCCCTCCTAACCAAAGCAGATATACCCCGTCTACGTGGATGACAAGGTGTTGAATCATCTTCGTAAGCATGTACAACGTGTAAGGGTATGGATTTTCCTCTTCCTACACGGTAACCCGGTGACTATTAATTAAATTTTATAAATAAAATTTTGTTAAATGGATTAAAACATCTAAATTAACAAAAATTTCAATTATTTTTTACTAATTACCAATTAATACTAATTATTACTTATAACAAATAAAAAAATAAAAAATAGGGTGCGGTCGCGGGAGCCACCCCCAAAATATATTTTTTAAAACTTAAAATAAATGACATTTTACCAGATTCGAGTACACCGGGGCGTCTGCTGACTCCTTTACTGGCCTCCGAGACATTGTTTTTGATGATTATGAGATGAAGAGAGAGTGGTGGTAGGAGAGTAAATGAAGATATATATAAGTAAAAATTAGAGAATGACAAAACGGTCATTCGCACATACGATTTAAATACTTTTCAGGCCACGTTTAACAGTTCTTGATACTCACAGTTTTGACGATGAAACAAAGTCTTATGGCTTTTGCAAAATTTACTTACTATACCACCAAAACCAACAATTAATAAATGACTTTGATCGTCATGTGCCTAAACGGTGATTTTATTAAGCTAATTAGTTTTCACTTTCAACAGTATTCCTGTTGTTATGAACTCCACTTTGAAATTTTGGTTTTCAAATATATATATATATAGACACACATATATACACGCACATTTCCACTGAACAATTGAATTCCACAGACCCCTTCACAACGAAATTGAAGATTCAGAAGATTTACTTATTTAATCTTTAAAAATATTTTCGGGTACTAAAGCTTGCTTTCAGCATTCTTCTTCATCACTGTAGACTCAATTTATTACTACTTCAGTGTACCTGAAAACATAACTTAAGTGAATGGTCCCATAAGCAAGGTATTAATATTGTAGCAGCATTGCTTAACTAATGCGACTTTAAATCATGTGACTTGTCAATGCTAATGGTAAAGTAAATTAGTTGTTAATTTACTTTGTCAATGCTAAAGTGATTTATCTCTGACAAATCAGTTGTCATTGATTGCTTGCAATTGCATAGGTTGAAATTAAGAATTTATGGACTTTAATTATCATGGTCTTATTTTCAAACCATATCTCGTCAATTTAATATTACAAATTGAACAAGATTTAAATTTGCGCGCATCAAAGAATTTGCTTTAAAAACTAAAATTCTACTATTCTTATTACTAGACTTATAATGATGGATGGTTTCTTCGTTTCAATCAATTGTTTTCTAATGGGAAATACTTCTGCCTTTGTTAACCATCACTGGTCAAATTTTTGTGACATTGTTTAAGAACATTGTTCACTTTCACTCCGCTAATACATTTTTGACTTAGAAAGCAGTCAATTTTTTTGTCGAATGTTTTTAAACGTGGTAACTTTTGCTTCAATGACTAATTTCCACTGGGGCAGAATAGGAAATATACGTCGGATATATGGCTTCTATACGTCGGTTATTGACGTTCCATAAACCGACGTTTATCTATGGGTCGTCTATACCTAGACGTCAGTCACAAAGAGCCGACGTCTATTCTGAGGGAATATGTGTCAGTCTTCCTCACCACCGACGTCTATTTTAAGGGAATACGCGTCGGTTATAATTACAGTCGACGTCTATTCTATGTAATACGCATCAGTTATCCAAACCGACGATGCCTAACTTCAAAGTCCCACCGAGAACCACTAGTTTGTAGGAAATCAAGAACGTGGAGGTTTCTAAAATCTTATGGAGACTAAATGGACAACGACGTTCAAGCCATAACGATCTTAACCGGTTTGCTCTCCTTATTTCGTCCGGAAATCCTAGGTGTCAACGTCTAAATTGATTTTATTAAGAATTTATTATTATGTGGTTTTTGGGCCAAAGAAATGGTGATGAAATCTCTCACGTCATCTCTTATAGGTGACTACCCCTAGGTGTTTTTCGTACCATAATCTAACAAACAACACACCAAATAATCACTATAGGAGAACTGGTCTTCACCGACAGACATTAGTTGTCAGTGTACATATCCATCCGTCGGTGTTACATTACACTGACGAATGTACATCCGCTGATGTTACTTGCATCGGTGTACAAGTACATCGACGGATGCACCGACAAACAAGTGCCATCGGAATATTTTTTGGCCCCAACTTTCCCACCAATTTTTTTACATGGTTTTCGTCGGAGAGCATTACACCGACGGATATACACTGACGGATCGTCTGTTGATGTACTAGTCTGATGGAACTATCCGTCGGTATACGAACACCGACCCATAAATTCCTAGGTTCTTATCCAACGAATGAGGATATACACCGACGGATACCTACTGTCAGTGTAAGTCTCGTCGATGAACTCTGACGGATATCCATCGGTGTATCAAAAAGTCGACTTCGTTTACACTGACGGATATTTGTCGGTGTAAACTCCTATCATAATTCGAAAAGAACTGAATGACTCTTCCCGAATTCCAATTTTCCCTGTTCAAAGAAAACCAAATGTGTTTCATTCGTTCACAACAACACAAAACATTCATCCACAACATCAACATTCATCCACAACACAAACATTAATAAACATTTAAGAACTCAACGAGTTTGATCATCCACAACCATTCATCCACAACGAGTTTGATTCATAAATTAATGTTATAGCAGTATTCTATACATAATCAAACTAACAAATTAAACAAAATGACTACGTAGTCAAACCTCCCATCCTTGCTCCGCTTGTAGTCTCGTGATCGTCATCTCATCTCGACGGTGGTAGCGGTGTGCAAAGAGAGGTGGGGTCGTGATCCTGCACGTTACAAACATTATGTATTAATAAATTATTTGACATAAACCAATAAATGAGACATACTTAACATATTTAAAATTTCAATCCACATTAACATTCCATTCATACATTACAACAAAATCAATCTACTTAACATAATAAAATTAAACTAATTAAGATCCAATTGAACTACTTGACAAATAAAATTATGAACTTAAATATATTATCATATTAAACAACTAATTCTACAAATAACAACTAACATCACAAACAAATTCAACAAAAACAATAAATTTAAAAAACGAAGGTGTTGAAAGGAAATGGAACTATTGTTGGGTGGTGGTGGGATGGGATGAGGGTCGATCGGGTGGCGGAAAGGTTGGGTCAGGTGGGAAGAGGCAGTGATCAGGTGGGGTAAGGGCTGGATCGGGTGGCGGAAAGGTGGGGTTGAGAGAGGGAGGTGTTACCAGAGAGGAGTGGAGGCACGAAAGAGAGGAGTGGCGTCGGCACAGAGTATCAGAGCGACGAGGAGGCGGTGCGCGGAGGAGACGAGTGACAGAACGGAGGAGGGCTCGCAGCGTGCGTGCGACGGAGGGCTCGGGATTTAGGGTTTTGTTTAGGAGAAGAAAGGAAATGGAAAGGATGCCCGACTCGAACTCCTAATCATAATATTACCAAAATTAATATGTCCAAACATCATAATATTGTCCAACCTAAAATTAATATGTCCAAAATCGAAATATTATTACCAAACACCATTTACATGAATTATTACAAAATATATTTATCTTGATCTTCAATTGTATTTACAACTTATACCAAGAGTTGCAACTTCGTTTTGATCAGAAGTAAGTCCATGTTAACATTCCAATTGACAAACATTTTGATTTCCACTTGTTTTTTGTTGTTGTTTGACATTAGTCTTACAATACTTAAATCTTCAGGAACACAAAAGCTACAAATATGATAAACATCAAGACATCTTACAATATACTCCAACTCTCATTTAAACACCAAACATTTCCCAAGTATCTTTACATGAGTTAATATATTCTTCTCCCCACAAACACATTCATATCTGGTTCAATCTTTACAATATCTTCATCAATAAGAATCGATTACTAACAAAAACCACAAGTAGAAAAGCAAAGAAAAACTCACAAACAGAAACTTGGACGCTTCACGCACAGCTAGAAGCCCTAATCCTGAAGCATCGCTCAATCCTCGTGCACACAACTACACAAAATCAAAAAAAAACTCAATCCCAAAACGAATCTGACACACTAAATTGATCTCAAAACCCGACCTTCCCACATGCACATTTGAATCTCTAATGATGTTTTCTAACGGAACTTACAATGATGGTGGCGGTGGCGGTGATCGGGGGTCGTGGAGTCCTGGAGGTGGGTGATCGAGGTGGTTGCGGTGGCGGAGGAGGTTGAGGGTCGTGGAGGAGGGTGATCGAGGTCACGGAAGTCATTAGGGTTTCTATGAAGAATGTCACGGGGGCTAGGGTTTGGTCGGGTTTGTCGCGGTCGAGTTTTAAAATAATGAAAATGTTTACCTCGACGGTTTTATATTAGACCTATAGACGTCGGTCAGAAAGTCGTGCGACGTCTGTGGCTATAGACCTCATACATATGGCCACGCGATGCCTATGCTATGGGGAATAGGCGTCGATCAATTGAAACAACTGACGATTATTCTGCGATTACTTTTTAATATTTTTTAAAACGAGATATAGATGTCGGTTATTAAAAACCGACGTCTGGATGTACATATATACGTCGGCTACCAGGAAACTCGATGTATAACTATAGACGTCGATATATAGGCGACCGATGTGTTTTGGGCGACGTATATTTCCTATTCTGCACCGGTGTTTCTCTTCGTGTAATTACTTTTCACTTTGAAGTTATCTCTGTTGAGGGAGCCATATGAGTATATGTAGAATATAGTTTCAAATTTGGATGATATTTTCTTGATTCCATCTCTAATTAAGTATAACAACATATCTTAAAAAGTTTAACTTCTCCTACACGAAAAGAAATGGCCAATGGTACCTCACTAGGGTACAACTTAGAAAACTCCAATATATAGCGTAGTACAACACTTTCCTCACCCGACTTACATCCAAAAGCAAAGATTAATGACTGGTGAAATGATTGGTACATTAAAAAAATTATGGATCAGCAATTGGACGACCTATCCGCCAACAAAACGACAAATATTGTTTGTTGGATTTCAGTAGTTTACAAATCCTAAGTTTGATTTTGATTGAGATTGCGGTTTGAATGTCATGAGAAAGAGAGATATTAATTAATCCGGAGATTAAAAGGGATTAAAAGCTTTGTGAATGGGTCCTTATGATTCGACCGACATTTCTATTTTTTATATTTCAACACAAGTTGTCATTTATTGAAAACGTAAGAGCAAAATTTTCTTAGTCATTAATTATTAAGCAATAACTTCCTTATTATTCAGTTGAAATCAAATAAGATGTTTCATCAATTTTAACATTACCATCTTTGCCAAATTCACGCCACAAAAAGTCACTTTTTGTGTTAAATCCTAAACCCTTGCAAGGATACTAATGGTGTTTAGGGAGGAGGTTAGGTGGGAGTCGAGTTAGGGGTACCGATGGTTGGAGGTATGGAATGCATGGAGAAAAGCACATCTCTCACTCTCCCTCGTTCTCTGCTTAACCACATCTCCTCACCTCATGTCTCCCTCTTTCCCTCTCATCTTCATCACCTCTTCCATCCACTCATCTTTTCCTTCCCCTTTTCAACGGTGTGGATCCGGGGATAGCAACCGGAGCTCAAGCAAGGGATGGTGTAGTCGTGAAGTTGGGGCGTGATGCGCGTGGAGTTTGACGCGAGGAGGAGGATGTGCGAGCGGTTGCGGACCGGAGGTGGTTGCAAAGGAGCCCCATCGATCGTCGACAATCACAAGAAGAAGGTATGTCAAGTTCAATGCATTAGTTTTGCTCACACAAGTGTGTGCGAGGTTTTGCTCGTCGCCGGAGGTTGGAGACCTTTCCGTCGACGAGAGGCGAAAAGTTGTATCTGGCAAGGCCAGTTAGTTGTCGGATATCGGTCGACCGATGCCTTTGGGCGGTCGACCGGATATAGTGTATTTCTCCGCTTTTTACCCAGCACTGGCCAAACGATGCCTTCGACGGTCGACCGATTGAGAAGATTTATTTGTTCGGAGAAGTCTTTGATATTCTTGGTCAAACGGGCCCCTGAGCCGTTAGACCGTTGCCTTGTTATTTTGGTCTGGACCAGCTGTTGACCACCCTAGACTCGTCTGATCGGTGACTTAAGTGTACCACTTGATAGTTCGACCGATCAGATTTCGATTCGACCAGTAGTGACTAGGTGAACGTAGGATGAACCATGATAATTTATGTCGAATGGGGCACATGAGTCGTTCAACCGTTGCCTTGTTGACTTAGTCTTAGTCTAGCGTTTACCATGTAAATAGTCAACCGCCATCGACCTTTTGTTCGACCATTGTGGCTTAAGCTTTGAGCCCAGGGTTCGACCGTTCTAGGCGTCTGGTCGAACGTCTCCCTATTCTCTGGGAGCAGTCGACCAGTTTGCCTATTTTGGTCGACCGTTTAGGCCTAGGACTGAGTCTTTGTCCTTGTGGAGTGTCAACTTTGTCCACGGAAGCATGTGTCCTCGCCTAGTGCGTGAGTCGGGAGGTGACGGTGGGTGCGATGATCGTGTCTGTTTAGGAACCGCCAAGTGGAATAGTGTAGATGCTTAAGACGTGTCACCTCTGTATTATAGATTGTGGCATAGCTTAGCTTGACTCATACTAGAGTAGTAAACCTGAGGGATAACGGATCCCAATGCACGATGTTACACGGCTCAACGAAGCAAGATGACCCTGTGGACTTCGGTCCGGATGAGTCGATTGGCTGACCTTATGGGTGACGGATAGCTTCGACTAGCCTTGATGGCGATGTGCACCGCGCAACCGAGTGGCGGCGGTGTGGGTAGCCTGTGCTGTGAGACGGTCAGGTGAGAATACATCTGCGCGACCGAGAGGCGGAGGAGAGGACCGAGTGGCGGCAATGACTGTCCGACGATGTATTCCGACAGATAGCTTGGTTGTGACACATTTAGGTGAGTTGACTGACCTGAGCGACGACTCCGTTGTGGTGGTGTTGACCACAAATTTCAGATCTGATTCTATGTCGTAGAAGTGTGGGCGTCCCTCACCAAACCTCCATGTTTTATTATAGCTGTGTGTGGGGTGCGTTGCGTACTTTCCGTAAGACTGCTTGTGCTTGCGGTAGGTCTCTGTGGGGGACCCGATGATGGTTGTGGGACAGATGTCCATTATTTTACCTTTGGAGGGAAATGTTGTACTTATTGCATTATATCATGACATGTTATACTATAGGTTCATTTCATTGTACTCCAGCATGCATATAGATGAATTTGGTATACATGATTTCCTCATGGAACCTCATGTATTATTGTTACATTTGCATTTCAGGACCACAGTAGGTGATGACGGGTGGTGACCGAAGGCAACTGCATTTTGGGACCGGGTCCTTCATCTGCCTCTTTTAAGGTGGTTATGATTACATGCATCATATCTTCTGTACCCCTGATGTAATCATACTTTTGACAAACTCGTATGTAATGATGCACTTTATATTTGGGTCTTTTATGAGTAATGTTCACACTCTCTTGAGGTTAGATCATTGTGATTCCTGTGTTTAAAATTTTCGTTGTTTCGGAACCATTTTGATTTCCAATAAAATTGCTGACACCAAAAAAAAGTAATCAGATCCGATAACATCCCATGCAATATACAACTTTGAACCATCAACGTTACAATAGTTAATATTTCTTAAATATATGTAATTTTTTTCTTGGTACCCATCATCTACGTGTCTCACACGTCAATAAAAATCACATCCACATTTGGTCACGTCGGTTTAGGAAGAAATTTTGTAAAAACGTTTGTGGTGTGATAACTTGGGTTGAAAATTCCGAGATCCACTAGGTCCGGATGGGTGATAATTTAATTGCATATCGTTTGTTATAGCCGTCAAGTAAGGTAATGAGTCCCATGAAGTGTTGTTTTTTTATCCTCGCAATCCCTTTGGTGGAATGAGAGTATGAGACGTCAAACATTATTTCAAATGTCTTCTTTTCTTAGATTGTGAATATCTACTTTGCATTGGTGTCAGGAATTCAACTTAGAGCGTCAGAATTTATAATGATAATTCAGAATGTCAAAATTTATAAGGATCAAAAATCCAAACCAGTGGGTGATCAAAAATCAAAATTTACAAATTAGTTGAACTCCCAAAGATCCTTACGTGGCTAGGGAAAATTCCAAAATTCATTGGAATCGCGCAAACCACCCATAACACCTAGTACCAACTTTGATCGATATGGGAAGGTGTGGTGAGTGGTGACAAATCTTACGTTTAATTTCGTCATGTACACCTACTCGAGTGGCATTTGATATATTTTTGTTTATTGTAGAAATCATAATCTTAAATGACCAAAACCACACGCATACAAGATATAAAATTCACATGGAAAATTCTTGTAGGGAAAACTAAATGGACAAGTAAACTAAAAAAAAACCTTTTAGCAGTTATAAACGACCTCGATATAAAAGTATCATTGGGGTCTTTATCAACAATAACTATAATTACAATACTACATTTGTTAACTACAATTCTACAATTAACCACTACATCTACAAATCCAAGTGATGGGGATGGTTGCACACATAACCTCTTTTTTGGTTATATTTATATTGATAACCTTAAGATTTTGTATAAGAATGTTATATCAGAAGGCACTGGCAAGAGACCTTACATCAAGAAAGCACAAACAAAAAGAGAGAACCATTTGTAAATTCTCACTCAAATATTGCTCAAATTGGCGCCTATGTTGGCTCAATCAATTCACCTAGCTAAACTAGCATTACATTGTTCGCGTGATTTTGGTTAGAGGTCATCGTAGGCTCCCGGACAATGCATAATGGATTGAGCCTGGATCCAAATAAATTGCTTGCATTACAATTTATAACACTCTCTTTCAAACTAGGCGAGCAAATATATATTACAAGTTTAACTACCCAAGATAAATTTAAACATTACCTTTCAAAAAGCATTTTGTATGCACATTAATCATCTGAGAAGCAGATCAAAGGCACAAATTTAGTAAGCAATAGTCCAATAGCAAAAGTTTCACAAATACAATGATAGTCAAGTTCAACATGCTATAGCATAACATGGAAATTAAACATGATTAATAGGCTTGTGTAAACTCAAACCAAGGGGCTATGGTGTAATTGCCCCATATCTTACATAGACAATTCAAGAGCTACAATAGAAATCAGACACTATAAGACTGAGTATGAGCATCATAATTATAATGTCATCCGCATATACAAAGGAAAAATTTATAAGATATAAATAAAGAACTATTTGCAAGATTATGAAAAGACATCAGGACAAAGGAATGAGCTAAAATGATTAAACCATTTTCACAGAGATTGGCTTGAGTCATATAATGCCTTCTAGGCTTCTACTATCTACATGCATGCCCGGAATGTGCTTGATCTACAGAGTCTGGCTCACTTGGGACATGTACACTTCCTCATCAGTGATGACCGGATTCTATGGTCAAGTTGCATGATCTCCCATATCTTCTCTTTCGGGCAATAAACAAGATGACTCTAATATCGTCAGGTTTATACCATAACGTTTACTCCTTCAATTCACTTTTAACCCTTCATCCGCTCAAGCGCGCATTCCCTTCAACCTATCCAAGTTTCCACTCATCTAGCTGAATTAAGTTTAACATCGAACACTTGTTTGCATCATAGAGTATATATAAGTGTCTGGTTTGAGAGGAATCAAATCTCGTGGTCGAGTTTCAACAATACCATTATAATTGTTACGGACATAAGGGACGTACGTACTCCAATCTGTAGATATGGGAACAGAACTTGCCACTGGTCATAGATAGATACTCTGACGTACGGTATGTAATCGAAGAATCGTGGGCTTGAAGCTCTTCTTCTATAACACAATGTCAAGTGGGTGTGGTGGTATTGATGTTAAACAGCAAGGGTCGTGTATAGCTAATTTTGTATTGGGCTTAATAATAATTCCTAATAAAGGAATTATAAAAAAATTCTAATAAAGAATGATTCACGGAACACATGTCAACTATAGCGTGCCAAGTAGTGGACACCGGGGTAAGCGATTCTGGGGGAAAAAATTCATCTAAGATTTCAATACCGAAATTTCAATATTTTGCCATACGTTTTGAAGAACTTATGTGATTCTGATCCCTTAAATTTTTGATCCCTTTGAGTTTTAACTTTATTGAATGTGTTTCAAATACCAATAATAAGATAGTTTTAACTTTTTTGTAAAATTAATTTAGTGTAGAAGCCTACTTATTGTCAAAAAACCTAATTAGACTCCGGTTAAAACAGAATTAGTAAATTCTCAAATGCTTTTTTGACTCTGACTTAGGTAATCTCATGATACGTATATTGGCGGACGAATACAAAATCTCTTCGATCTTTAGCAAACTTAATTAATACCATCGTACTATTCCCCGGAAATTGTTGACCTTTGCGTTGAAAAACAAAATGCTATGAATCAGACCTACACAAGACAAGACACCATGCATGGCGCGACCAAAACCAGACACTTGTCTCAAACGACGTTAAGATCCTACAAGTCAAACTTGTCCTGACGTGCGAGTGTTTCTTCTTGTGACCTCCGCAGAAGACATTTCGATGTCTACTGTGGATTATGGTGGCGTCGAGGGTGTGTGTGATTTTTGACACTTTGGATGTTTTGATTGTAATGTGTTGTATCTCTCGTTTGTGTACGTTTTCTTGGGTTTATTCTCCCGTGGATGCAACACGATTCTCTTTTGAAATTGATGGTGAAGATTGCGATTACGATGAACTTTGTGAAACAAGTTGATGAGTTGAGTGTGTAATGGATCATGGGGTTTTCATCTAAGAAAAGTGATTAATATGGTCAAACCACCTGAATGTTAGTCTAACTTCATGAAATATCGACAAGTGTCATATTTAATGTTGCTGGCCTTTTTGGTATTTAAAGATATTTAATTATCTGCCTGGGATTTAATATTTAACGTGAAACCTAAATACAGGCTTGTATCAATTTTGTTCTAAAAGTATCAATTTTGGAATATAATTCAACACAAGTGATTGAATTAAGGGAGAGTACAAGGATTTAGAGCACAAGAGAGAAAGTAGTAGAATTTGTGCGTTAATGAAGAGTACTATATTATTTATTATTTAATTGGAGAGTATATGAAAGACAGTAGTTAGAAATTAGAATAGAATATAAAATAAGATTATACATATATGCCCTTTATTAATTTAATTATATAAAAGAGTAGAAATACAAGTAATTAAAATATAGCTTATGTATTCCAAGTTCCAAACCCAATTGGGATAATTTTCAGATCGAGTGTTGTAACATCCTCAAAACAGCGGAAAATTTAAAATTTTAAACACTCAATCAACAGAGGATATTACGCAATAAAAAACACAGGTGCACCTACATATATCATATATATATGTGAACATCAGAGTATACAAAAGTTGTGATTACATCAAAAGCATATACAAGGAAACAGTAATCACACGACCTCAACTGAGAGAAAGCTGGATCCGGTAGCGGTGCTCCTCTCCTCGGTCACCACCCCCTAATGCCGATCACGGCCTGAAAGTAAACATGCAACAATGCCTGAGTTTCCAGAAGGAAACCCCGTATGCCAAACTCTAAATTTACGAAATAAAAGCATCCTAGCATGCAATTCTACTCAATAAGAAAAGCATCACAACACGCCCAGCACCAGGGCTCTCAACTCCATCACAGGACACACCACCGGTACGGGGCTCCAGGTCTAATCTCAACCAACCGCCGCACCCACACAGTCACGGGGCTCCAGGTCTAATCTCAACCAACCGCCGCGACTCACACACGTCGCCAAGCTGGGCTCCAGGTCTAATCTCAACCAACCACAGCTGCCACGACACGACCAAGGGCTCCAGGTCTATTTTCAACCAACCCAAACGTATAAGGCTCCAGGTCTATTTTCAACCAACCCCTACACGCGGTCCCTGCTCAGGCTCCAGGTCTATTTTCAACCAACCCGAACGCACTACGGAGCTCCAGGTCTATTTTCAACCAACTCCGTACAGACTAGCTGGGCTCCAGGTCTATTTTCAACCAACCACCGCAACCCTCGTGCACCTCGCACACTTGCCGGAAGAACCTCGGCACCACCACTCGCCCCACACGGGCAACCACGACCACAACACCTCCATAGTGCAAAACAGGACACAAACGGTCGACCGAACCAAAAGTCCCGGTCGACCGAATCAAGCAAATACAGGGCAATCCACTTCGACCGGCACTCCATCGGTCGACCGATTCCCAACACCACATTCGTTCGGTCGAACCCAAATCAAGGGACGGTCGACCGTTTAGATGGTCAACTCCCGGTCCAACGAACAAAACGACCAATCGGTCGACCGACAAAGGGGTCCCGGTCGACCGAAAGTCACCAGGGAACAAATCCCACAACACCACAACGAATTCGGTCGAACGCCGAGCACATCTCGGTCGACCGAATCTATCCAGGGAATAATCCCTTACTCGCGCCATGAATTCGGTCGAACGCCGAGCACATCTCGGTCGACCGAATTCCACCAGAGTGTTTCCCACGCTCAGCGCACAAGTCCGGTCGACCGAACCCTCATTCGGTCGAACCGACCACAAGGTCCACTTAAGTCACGGTCGGACGAGATCAAAGGGCGGTCGACCGTTTATATAGTCTACGCCCCCAACCGACTTAAGACAGTGCATACGGTCGACCGGCAATGGGGACCCGGTCGACCGAATTCCACCAGACTTGCCTCCTATGCACGATCGGTCGACCGCCCCACAGGCATCGTTCGACCGATTTGAGGCAGAGCCCGAAATCTCTTCACGAACGGTCGACCGTTTGCACCAACCGGTCGACCGATCAGGCAGTGAAATCTACTGCACATTTACTCGCGACGAGCCGAACGGCCTACCGTCGACTTCCAAATACTCACGGTAATTAAGTGAGCGAGCTTGACATACCTAAAGGTCTGAAGAGACCCTGGAAGAACCACGACGACGCCTCCACGAGCACGTCTCCCCAAAACACGATCCGTCGACGAACATCGCGTCCAAACGACGATCAACCGCCTCCTCGACGATCCACAACAACGAATCCACCTCCGGCAACCTCCACCGAACAACCACAACCCCAGCACACGAGTTAGGTAGGGGAAGAGAACCAAACGTGCGGAAGAGGAAGGGAAACAACACTCACCTCAAGCCACCGACAACGACCGCCACCACCGCTTGCCCGAACACCACGCAACGCCGGAGCACCAACTCGCCGGAGCTCACAGCAGGAGGGAGAGAGGGAAATGCGAGAGAGAGATCAACTGAGAGAGAGAGAATTCTTCCCCCAAATACCCCTCCAAACCAAATCCTCACCACACATCTCATCCCATCCAATCCAAGCCACCCATTCCATCTCCTCTCAATCTCAACCACTCAACCCATCCAACACATCAAAGCCCTCCATCCATCCCTCTCAATCTCAGCCATCCATCTCTAATCACCACCTAAACATCAACAAAACACAATTAGGATAGGATTAGGATTTAGGCTAAAATCCTACAATCCACCCTCCTAAAAGAATTTCGTCCTCGAAATTAAAACTGAAGCTCACCAAACAACTCCGGGAACTCCTTCCGGACCTCCTCTTCGATCTCCCAAGTGGCCTCTCGCTCACTGTGATGCTGCCACCTGACCTTCACCATCGGAATGCTCCTCCTCCTCAACTGATGCTCCATCCGATCCAAAATCTCAACCGGTCTCTCCTCAAGAGACAAATCCTGACGGATCTCTGGAACCTCCAACTGAATCACATGAGAAGGATCCGCTACGTACTTCCTCAACATCGACACGTGGAAGACGTTGTGAAGACCCGAAAACTGCGGCGGCAACGCAACCCTGTAGGCGACCTCTCCAACCCGATCGAGAATCTCAAACGGCCCGACATACCTCGGACTGAGCTTCCCCTTCTTCCCGAACCTCATCACTCCTCGAGATGGTGAAATCCTCAGGAAGACATGGTCACTAGCCTCAAATCTCAGCTCACGCCTACGCCTATCTGCGTAGCTCTTCTGCCTGCTCTGCGCAGTCGCTAGTCTCTGTCTGATCACGTCAACCTTTTCGGCATACATCTGCACAATCTCAGGACCAACTAGCTGTCTCTCGCCTACATCACTCCAGCATACTGGTGATCTACACGGTCTCCCGTACAGGGCCTCGTACGGTGTCATCCCAATGCTCGAATGGTAGCTGTTGTTGTAGGCGAACTCGATCGATGGCAGATGCTCATCCCAATGACCTGCCCAATCCAGAGTACACGCTCGCAACATATCCTCTAGCGTCTGGATGGTCCTTTCAGACTGACCGTCTGTCTGTGGATGGAATGTCGTACTGAACTTCAACCGAGTCCCCAAGGCCTGCTGCAAACTCCCCCAGAATCTGGAAGTGAACCTCGGATCTCGATCTGAAATAATACTCACGGGCACTCCATGAAGCCTGACAATCTCCTCAATATACAACTTAGCTAGACCCTCCAGAGGTAAAGTGGTCCGAATAGCTAAGAAGTGCGCCGACTTGGTCAGTCGATCGACTATAACCCAAATCGCGTCATGGAATCCCCTCGTCTTCGGCAGCCCGGTGACAAAATCCATCGTCACGTGCTCCCACTTCCACTCTGGAAGCTCGATCCTCTGCATCGGCCCTGCAGGTCTCTGGTGTTCAATCTTCACCTGCTGACAAATCAGACATCTGCCAACAAACTCTGCGATCTCCGTCTTCATCCTCTTCCACCAGAAATTCCTCTGAAGATCTCTAAACATCTTCGTGCTGCCCGGGTGGATCGAATAACGGGATCTATGTACCTCCTCCAGAATGTCCTGCCTTAGGTCTCCTCCCTTCGGCACCCAGACACGGCCCCTGAACCTCAGTCCCCCATCAACCCCAACACTGAAGTCTGATCCATCTCTGGCAGCTAACTGCAGCAACCCGGCTAACTCATCATCAGTACTCTGAGCCTGAACAATACTCGAGACCAACTGAGGCTCCACTCTCAGCCCGGCAATCACTGCACCTCGCGACTCATCGGTGAATGGTCTCCACTCGGTCAACGCCTCAAGCAGCTTCCACTCCTCGATACAAAGACCTGCTGCGGTAACCTCCACCTTCCTGCTCAAAGCATCAGCAACTGAATTCGCCTTCCCCGGATGGTACGAGATGGTGAAATCATAATCCTTAATCAGCTCGAGCCATCTGCGCTGCCTCATATTCAGCTCCTTCTGCGAAAACAGATACTTCAGGCTCTGATGATCGGTGAATACCTCGAATCGCTCGCCATACAAGTAATGCCTCCAGGTCTTCAAAGCGTGCACCACTGCCGCCAGCTCCAAATCATGAGTGGGGTAGTTCCTCTCGTGCACCTTCAACTACCTCGAAGCATATGCAACCACCTGCCCGTGCTGCATGAGTACGCATCCCAGCCCAACGCCTGATGCGTCACTGTAAATCACAAAGCCACCACTGCCACTGGGAAGTGTCAGAACTGGAGCAGTCGTCAGCCGACTCTTCAGTTCCTGAAAACTGTCCTCGCACTTCTGGGACCACACGAACTCAACGCCCTTCCGCGTCAGAGCCGTCAACGGCAAAGCCAACCTCGAGAAATCCTGGATGAAACGGCGATAATAACCTGCCAGACCCACAAAGCTCCTGATCTCTGCTACACTCGTTGGGGCTCTCCACTGTGTAATGGCCTCGACCTTCGCTAGATCGACGGAAATCCCGTCACCTGACACGATGTGTCCCAAGAAGGCGACACTGCTCAGCCAGAACTCGCACTTGGATAGCTTGGCATACAACTGATGATCCCGTAAAATGCCAAGTACAACTCTCAAGTGCTCTCGATGCTGCTCCACATCTGGCGAGTAAATCAAAATATCATCCACGAAGACGATCACGAACCGGTCGAGGTACTGACTGAACGTCCTGTTCATCAAATCCATAAACGCTGCAGGCACGTTCGTCAACCCAAACGGCATCACCAGAAACTCGTAATGCCCGTACCTCGTCCTGAAAGCTGTCTTCTGCACATCTGCCTCTCTGATCCTCAGCTGATGATAACCGGATCGCAGATCAATCTTCGAGAACACCTGCGCTGACTGCAACTGGTCAAACAGGTCCTCGATCCTGGGCAAGGGATACCGATTCCTCACGGTAACCTTGTTCAACATCCTGTAATCTATACACATCCGCAGTGATCCATCCTTCTTCTTCACGAAGAGTACCGGCGCTCCCCAAGGCGAGACACTGGGCGGATAAACCCCGAATCCATCAGATCCTGCAACTGCCTCTTCAGCTCTGCCAGCTCCGCAGGTGCCATCCGATACGGCGCCTTCGACTGCGGCGTAGTCCCAGCTACCAAATCGATCCCAAACTCAATCTCTCTGTGAGGCGGCAACCCAGTGACATCATCTGCAAATACATCTGGAAACTCCCGAACAATCTCGATGTCCTCCAATCTCTCCGCCTCTGGATCTGGAACTACCAAAGTGGCCACAAAAGCTCTGCAACCCTGCTGCAACAACTTCTGTGCCCTCACTGCTGATACAATCACTCTGCCTCCTCTATCTCTCGCCCCCCTGATCAACACATCAGGTAGGCCCTTCCTCGGGATCAGAATCTTCTTCTCCCGGCACAAAACTCGCACATCGTACTGGGACAGCCAATCCATCCCCAGTATGACGTCGAAGTCCTCCATCGGCAACAAGATCAGGTCAGCCGGAAACTCCTGATCTCCCGAAACAATCGTGGCGCTGGGGAGGAAGCTCCCCACAATGCCCACCAGACCCAAGGGTGTGCTGACTTCCAACGTGGCAGTCAACATCGCAGGGGTACGGCCCAACACGCTCGCAAATCGCTCCGAGATAAACGAGTGTGTGGCCCCACAGTCAAACAGCACTCTCGCACTCAACCCAGCAACAAAAAGAGTACCTTCCACCACCGTGCTGGCGTCTCTCGCCTCATCCGCCTGGATGGTAAAGACCCGTCCAGTCCTCTGACCCTCTTGTCGCTGCGGCGCAAAAGGTCGGCGACCTCCGCCTCTGCCACCTGCCGGCTGTCCCGACTGCCTGCTGGACCCACCTGGCCCACTCGGACAATCTCTCACAAAATGGCATGGCTTGCCACACCCGTGGCACACTGCGCGACCCCAACACTCACCAGAGTGAACTCTGCCACAGCCTCTGCACGCCTCAGGCTGGCGTGATCCACCTCCCCCGATCCGGGGCCTCTTGCCCGGGTTCCCTGCTAGTGGAGCACCCGGACGTCCACTGACCTTCCCCGGTGCTCTCCTGGCCTCAGCATAATTCTGCTGGTAATCCTGATCAATGAGCGTCGTGAATCTCACCGCATCTGCCAGCGTCTGCGGCATACTGTAGGTCACCTGAGTACGGAGGTGCTTCCTCAGCCCCCGTATGAACTTCCTCGCCCTCTGCAGCGGCGTCACACAGATCTCCGGACAGTAACGCTCCAGCGCGTTGAACCTCCGGGTATACTCAGCCAGGGTCGCCTCTCCCTGCTCGAGAGCCATAAACTCCTCTCTCCTCCCGTCTCTGACATGCTCGGGGAAATACTGCTCATTGAACTCCCGTAGGAATTCCTCCCAGCTGACATCAGTCCTGCCCTCAAATACCACTGCAGATGTGGTCCTCCACCAGTTGGACGCGTCTCCGCCCAACACGTAAGCTGCCAAGCCTGTCTTCCTCTCAGGCGGGCACTCAATCGCCTGCAGGATCTCCTGAATCTTCAGGACCCAATCCTCCGCAGCCTCAGACTCTCCTCTACCGTCAAAGGTAGGCGGGTGTTGTCTCATAAAGCGGTCGAGCATCGCTCCTGCCGCTGCTGGCTCTCCTCTGCCTGACTGGCGATCCAACATCGCTCCCAGTCGCCCCACTGTGTCATAGAGCATCCGCCGCTCCTCTGCCCAGTCCGTGCCCCCAGTCTCATCGCTGGTGCTACGGTCCCGTGGGGGAGGTCTCACGCGTCTCGGAGGCATCTACACACAAAGAACAGCACACATCAAAACCATGAATGCATGAACTAATGCAGACTATAAAACTCTAAGGGTGGTTTCTTTGGATAAAAACACTGGAACCGACCGCTCTGATACCAAGTTGTAACATCCTCAAAACAGCGGAAAATTTAAAATTTTAAACACTCAATCAACAGAGGATATTACGCAATAAAGAACACAGGTGCACCTACATATATCATATATATATATATATATATATATATATATATATATATATATATATATATATATGTGTGAACATCAGAGTATACAAAAGTTGTGATTACATCAAAAGCATATACAAGGAAACAGTAATCACACGACCTCAACTGAGAGAAAGCTGGATCCGGTAGCGGTGCTCCTCTCCTCGGTCACCACCCCCTAATGCCGATCACGGCCTGAAAGTAAACATGCAACAATGCCTGAGTTTCCAGAAGGAAACCCCGTATGCCAAACTCTAAATGTACGAAATAAAAGCATCCTAGCATGCAATTCTACTCAATAAGAAAAGCATCACAACACGCCCAGCACCAGGGCTCTCAACTCCATCACAAGACACACCACCGGTACGGGGCTCCAGGTCTAATCTCAACCAACCGCCGCACCCACACAGTCACGGGGCTCCAGGTCTAATCTCAACCAACCGCCGCGACTCACACACGTCGCCAAGCTGGGCTCCAGGTCTAATCTCAACCAACCACAGCTGCCACGACACGACCAAGGGCTCCAGGTCTATTTTCAACCAACCCAAACGTATAAGGGCTCCAGGTCTATTTTCAACCAACCCCTACACGCGGTCCCTGCTCAGGCTCCAGGTCGATTTTCAACCAACCCGAACGCACTACGGAGCTCCAGGTCTATTTTCAACCAACTCCGTACAGACTAGCTGGGCTCCAGGTCTATTTTCAACCAACTGCAGCTCTCACACGGTTACGGGGCTCCAGGTCTATTTTCAACCAACCACCGCAACCCTCGTGCACCTCGCACACTTGCCGGAAGAACCTCGGCACCACGACTCGCCCCACACGGGCAACCACGACCACAACACCTCCATAGTGCAAAACAGGACACAAACGGTCGACCGAACCAAAAGTCCCGGTCGACCGAATCAAGCAAATACAGGGCAATCCACTTCGACCGGCACTCCATCGGTCGACCGATTCCCAACACCACATTCGTTCGGTCGAACCCAAATCAAGGGACGGTCGACCGTTTAGATGGTCAACTCCCGGTCCAACGAACAAAACGACCAATCGGTCGACCGACAAAGGGGTCCCGGTCGACCGAAAGTCACCAGGGAACAAATCCCACAACACCACAACGAATTCGGTCGAACGCCGAGCACATCTCGGTCGACCGAATCTATCCAGGGAATAATCCCTTACTCGCGCCATGAATTCGGTCGAACGCCGAGCACATCTCGGTCGACCGAATTCCACCAGAGTGTTTCCCACGCTCAGCGCACAAGTCCGGTCGACCGAACCCTCATTCGGTCGAACCGACCACAAGGTCCACTTAAGTCACGGTCGGACGAGATCAAAGGGCGGTCGACCGTTTATATAGTCTACGCCCCCCAACCGACTTAAGATAGTGCATACGGTCGACCGGCAAAGGGGACCCGGTCGACCGAATTCCACCAGACTTGCCTCCTATGCACGATCGGTCGACCGCCCCACAGGCATCGTTCGACCGATTTGAGGCAGAGCCCGAAATCTCTTCACGAACGGTCGACCGTTTGCACCAACCGGTCGACCGATCAGGCAGTGAAATCTACTGCACATTTACTCGCGACGAGCAGAACGGCCTACCGTCGACTTCCAAATACTCACGGTAATTAAGTGAGCGAGCTTGACATACCTAAAGGTCTGAAGAGACCCTGGAAGAACCACGACGACGCCTCCACGAGCACGTCTCCCCAAAACACGATCCGTCGACGAACCTCGCGTCCAAATGACGATCAACCGCCTCCTCGACGATCCACAACAACGAATCCACCTCCGGCAACCTCCACCGAACAACCACAACCCCAGCACACGAGTTAGGTAGGGGAAGAGAACCAAACGTGCGGAAGAGGAAGGGAAACAACACTCACCTCAATCCACCGACAACGACCACCACCACCGCTTGCCCAAACACCACGCAACGCCGGAGCACCAACTCGCCGGAGCTCACAGCAGGAGGGAGAGAGGGAAATGCGAGAGAGAGATCAACTGAGAGAGAGAGAATTCTCCCCCCAAATACCCCTCCAAACCAAATCCTCACCACACGTCTCATCCCATCCAAGCCAAGCCATCCATTCCATCTCCTCTCAATCTCAACCACTCAACCCATCCAACACATCAAAACCCTCCATCCATCCCTCTCAATCTCAGCCATCCATCTCTAATCACCACCTAAACATCAACAAAACACAATTAGGATAGGATTAGGATTTAGGCTAAAATCCTACAAGTGTGTTTATTGTAATCTAATTGAAACGTTTAATACTTGATGGAATTGAAGAAATGGTTAACTTAAATATGTCTCTCAAGAGATGGTACTCTAAATACTTTAAAATAATAAAAAAGAAAAAAGAAAATCGTTTGCCCCAACTACATATCATTTTAAAATAGGGTTAATTACGGTTTGACCCCCTGAACTATGTTTTGGTATCACTTTGCCCCCCTGAACTTTCAAAGTTAACAGTTACCTCCCCTGAACTTTAATTTTGTAACACTTTGCCCCCCTGAACTTCAAAAACTCATTATTTAACACACATTCGACGTTTTTTTCCTAATTTTTTTGTTGTATCCCTAATACACTCCTAAACCTATATTTACGTGAAAGTTTGGATCGAAACGGAGGTCGGATATGGTTGGAATTTGGGTTAAATTGAGTGTCAAACCGACCCAAATTCCAACTATATCCGACCTCCGTTTCGATCCAAACTTTCACGTAAATATAGGTTAGGAGTGTATCAGGGATACAACAAAAAAAATAGAAAAAAAAAACGTCGAATGTGTGTTAAATAATGAGTTTTTGAAGTTCAGGGGGCAAAATGTTACAAAATTAAAATTCAGGGGAGGTAACTGTTAACTTTGAAAGTTCAGGAGGGCAAAGTGATACCAATGCATAGTTCAGGAGGTCAAACTGTAATTATCCCTTTAAAATAAGGTGAATTACTTAGTTGTCACTAACAAACATTGAAATTGACTTTATGACATCTAAAAGTAACTATTTGACTTAATGTCATAGAAAACCCAATTTTTTTGTTTTAATGTCATTCAGTTTTTTCCAATGTCATTACGTTATCAAACTGTTAACTTCTCTGTTAACGTATGTTACGTATATTAATATTTAATGATAATTTTGTAGAATTATCCTAAATATAAACCGAAAATTCATAAATTTCATTATATATGTTGTAAATATTGCAAAAAAGTACTCAAAAATTTATCTATGCTCTCTCTCGTCTCTATCTTTCCTCTCTCATCTTTTTTTATCTCATTAAACTTAATGGCACTGTTACAAAACTAATGAAATCCGATAATTTTTATATTTTATAAATACAAAATAATTAATTATTTTTTTATAAAAATACATTTTCTAATAAATATTTATTTTTATACAAAATATTTTTTTCGAAAAAATATTTACTTTTCATAAAGTTATTTTTTCAAAAAAATATTTATGTTTATTTATCTAATTCAAATTCACGATTTGTTTAATATTTTTAGTAAAAGAATCTAATAATTGATAAAAGAAATTTTATACAAAAAAATAAATATTTTTGGAAAAAATATTTTATGTAAAAAAAGAAATATTTATTAGGAAATATATTTTTTATCAAAAATAATTAATTATTTTATATTTTTAAAATATAAAAAATTATCGAATTTCATTAGTTTAGTAATTCAACCATTAAGTTTAGTGAGAGAGAAAAAAGAAATCAGAGAGGAAAGATAGATATACGAGCTGAGTATAGATAATTATTTGAATATGTTTTACAATATTTAAAACACATATAATGAAATTTATGAATTTTAGATTTATTCACGATGATTCTGCAAAAACTCTATTAAATATTAATATACATAATGGACGTAAACTTCTCAGTTAACGGTTTGCTAACGGAATGACACTGGAAAAAAGTTAATGACATTAGGAAAAGTATTTTGATTTTTATATGACATTAAGTCAAATAATTGCTTTCAGATTACATAAAACAAATTTCGATATTTGTTAATGACACCCAAGCAATTTACTCTTTAAAATATTATATAAAACAAACACCTTTCATATGAAGCAAATTTTCCGATCGAGTTATTAAGATATATTTACAATGCAAAAAGGTTTATGTTATTGCTTTGGAAAAAAAATATCAAGCTTAACAAGTTAATTAGTTTGCTTTACACAAAACATGTATAATGAGTTGTTGAATTGCTTGAGGTCAGTGCATTCGTCAGCTCCAATATCGTATACATACAAGAAGCAAATGAAAGTTAGAAACTAACAAACTTACAACAGTAGCTAGTAGTTGATCTGTTTACACCCCCGAAAGCTAAAGCAAATATGATTAAAAATTAAGCTCGAGGGAATCAACTCATCCATCCCAACAACTGCTCTAATCACACAGAAAGGATCTTTTCATCCACATGTGCGCGCCTCCAATGGTGTCACTAGAAACTAATTAAAAGAAATTAATTAAGGCCACCCAATAATTTGGAAACCAAGCATCAGGTAGGCATGATGTGAGACATGGTAGACCAGTTAATTCGCTCAATGAAGATGACTTCGCCCTATCATGGTTTTGTTGGAGCTATGAGCCTACGAAGCATTAAAGTGATGTTGGTGGCTAGCTTTGTAAGGTAGGGACCGTGTGGTAATTAAGAATTTGTGTCTTAATTAATTAGTTTGATTAATTACCTTGATGTGAATGAAAATGGAACTATGCCTGTAGAGTTATTTTCCATAAAGCTCCTCTTAGGATTCACATTTCAATCATGTTGGTTGATGACATGACTTTAGGATTCAGTAAGCACTACGTAAGCACGTGTTTTGTTAATCTTAATGACGAATAGTAGTTAGTAAGTGTTATCAATTGGATTCAGTAGGCATTACGTAAGCACGTGTTTGTTAATCTTAATGACAAATTGTATTCAGTAAGTGTTACGGAGGACGCACAGATGCGTGTAGAACGAAATTCCTCCAACATTACTAACGAAATCAGATCCATACTTTTTAAGTTGTAACAGTTTGTACTTCGTATTAGACCCTAGTGTCAAAAAAAATTAAGTTGGAATGGTTAGAAGCTAAATGATACTTAAAAGCTGAAGTCGAGCACCCAAGAGGGCGTTTCATTTGCTAGGGTCGACGAACAGTGAAGAAAATGTGTGTCACGTGTAAATTATGTTATTACCAAATGTGAAATGACTTCTATGTTAAGTGCTTGTGTTGAGCTTTTTGGAACCAAACTGTTTTGATTGTTGGTTGGTCGTGTTGTGTGAGTTTGTGACGTCAAAACGACATCATAATGTTTGTTGTGTGAGATGAATCGTCTGATTAACATAAATTAAAGAAAAAAATAATGATAGATTCACATGAATTAATTTCTAGACTTACGAGAAGAGAGATATTTGGTTCATAGTCAAGGCAAAAGAACTACGCTCAAATTTAAAGCTTCAAGATGAATCTCTATGTCATAAATGATAGCTAAGTCTTAAAACAAACCAATTTAGTAATTAAGCTTAACGATACATCATAAAACATTTTTTTTAGTTTATGACATCAAAATGATATCATAATGTTTTTTCTGTGTAAGAGTAGTGTTGGACTATTAAATTCGGGTTAGGCTCATGAATAATTTAATTAAAAATCTAATGTTGTATGATGGGGTATGTACTCACACTTCTTTTAGTCCCACATTGGGGAACATAAGATGTTGGAAAATGTTCTTTAACATTCTCTTCCTATGACGGCGTTCTGGTCTGAAGCAAGGCGGCGAGAAAATTGGTCTCGATTTAATTGCTTATTGCATTTAAGTCCTTCACAGTTACAAAAAATATTATATATATATATATATCATATTCGGTTTTCTCCATGATATACACGTCTTTTTTGCTCTCTCTCTCAAAAATGAAAATCGCTTTCTGGTGATTTTTGCTCCTCTGAAATCCAGCGTTCTTTGGCGATCGATTCTTGCGAAGTTTTGATATGCTTTCGTGGTTCGTCGGCTCCATTGTGTGTTTGCTCGACGAAGAAATTGTTCTATCTTGGGGAAAAATGTCAGACCTATTGCACTGATACGTGTGACAATATTTTCTCTAAGTCAAGTCACGAATCGACAGCTCGGTTGGAAGGTGTTTCTAATCACTACTATATTGTTGTTTATTTGTTTCCAAAACATGAAATTGTTGTTGGCTTCGTTTGGATCTTGTTATATATTTTATTCAACATCTGTGAATCACCATAATGCATGATTATATTTGTAATTTTTCAACAAAAAATTATCTACTTAACATAAATTATAGAAAAAATAATAATAGATTCACAAGAATTCCTGGACTCGGTGTTGTATGATTAGATATTTAGATTGACAAACCGAAGTTATTATGTTTTACAGTTTTGAAACAAGACTGATAACGAAAAGAATGTTTAATTCAAAATGAAGGATAAGTAACGACAATCAAATTTAAAGCTTAAATATAAATGTTTATATCACAAATAATAGTTAAGTCTTAAACTCAACCAATACGGTAATACTTAAGCTTAAAGATACGTCATGAAATGCTTAGTTTATGAGTTTTGTGACCTCTAAATGACATCATAATGTTTTTGGGTCCGAGAGAAGTCGTCTCAATAACATAAACTATAGAAAACATTAATAATAGTTTCACAAGAATTCCTACACCTAGTTGGTATGATTAGATTTACATGAAAACTAAAGTTATGTTCTACAATTCTGAAATAAAACTGATTACGAAAGGAAGATGTTTGATTCACAATGAAGGAAAATAAATACACTCAAACTTAAAGCTTAAAGATAAATCTTTATGTTATAAACGATCATTAAATCAAAAAGAGGATCCTATAAACTCTTTTCCGATCCAATCAAACGATTGATTCAAGACGTAGCTTTAGACGCTCAATCGCTCATGGTTCTCTTAAATTAGCATATGATATTGCAAGCCTTTATTAGGTAGTAAATGGACGTATTATGAATTTAAGATACACAATCGACATGACAATTTTTGTTAAGAATATGGTTTTATATATTCTCAAACAAAACTTTTTCCCCGTAGTACAGAAGGCAGAAACAATAGTTTTGTTGCGTTTTCTTACAGCTACAGACCTGGTAAAATATCTCTGTTCTGAAGTGATTAAGAGTTCTTAACAATGGGCTGATTGGTATAACAAAATTGTTTAGCCCTATGGGCCTGTCGAATGGTTATTCGGCCCAACTTACATATATCTGAAGCAATCATAAAAATGATTTAAGACACTTACGGGCGGGGGGGAATGGGCAAACACAACTTTTGTTATTTTAATTTTGAAAAAAAAAATAGTTAACATCTTAGAATCCTAACCTCCTCACTATTTTTTCTCTCTCATATTATCAAATTGCTTTCTTCTCTTCTCTCTTTAAATAAATAATTTGAATGAGCCTTTTTATTTCTATCCGAATTCCATATTCATATAATTTTATAAACACATTCCTGGTTATGTTCCTCAAGATAAGTACAATAAATGAACATATATATGGTTGGTTTGCTCCAACATCTTAAAGACTTTACGTTTCGTTGGTCTTTATTTAACTTTGCAGATGATCGCGAAAGCCTGTGATTGAATATGGGGGCACAAGTTTAGGCCTGCTGCCGAAGGGAGTGTTGCTGGGAAATTAGGGCTGCAAATGGGGCGAGACAGGCGGATTTGTCTCCGCCTGCTACTCGCCCCACCAAAGTTAGGTGGGCAAATGGGGCGGGGGCAGGGTGGGTAAAAAAAATTGGACCGCTACCCGTCCCACTTAAAGGCGGGTTATGCAGGGCGGGGCGGGTTAAGCGAGAGGAACAAGTGAATTCCTGTAAAGACTCATTTTAACTTATTACATTGACAAACACATAAATGCATTTCTACGAGTCTATAATTAAGCTTACATGCATAAAATATTCATACAAGTCCATAAAATTGTAAGTCTATGATTTAAAGTGCTTAAATGAACAATTAACAAACACATAAAGTCACAAACCATCACATAAACGTTAGAAGTCTAATGAAATAATGAAACTTTTAATACATAAATATGTATTCTTTTATAATTATATTTGTAACGGGTAAACGGATTAACGGGGCAGGTAACACATCAACCGCAACCGCCCTGTTTAGTCTGGTGGGTTAACGGGTGGCGGGTTAACAGGTTGCGGGGAGAGAAAATTTCAACCGCAACCTGACCCACACGGGACGAGGCGGGTTGGTGGGTCAAACCCGCCCCGCGAACAACCTTATGGGAAATTCTACCTTTTTTGCATGTTTTTTTGTTCGACGCGTCCCTAGCTTAGTTCCCTATCCTAGTCAAGGCTATCAACTCATTCATTCCTCTCTCCTGCTCTTGCCTTGTTAGCATGGTAAGACAAATCAGTTGACTTCTGGATTTTGGAGTTCAAATCCGATCATATTGACAACTCCGACAATTGATCGAGCTCTCCGTTGTGCTCTTCAACAATTTTGTCATGGTAACATGCTACTTCCCACCCCCTTCCTCCTCGCGATAGATCCCAGCGCAGATCAAGCCATCAGTAGTGGTGGTTGACCGTCCCAGTCGACCAATTTCAGATCCTTTTGTTGTTTTCTCAGTAATCACATTCATGAGGCTTTCTTTCTCAAAAGAATTTGTGAATGATACCGCTAGCTAGCTAGCGCAGCGTAGGGTGTTCGATGCATATTTGAAATGAGGAAAAGGGAGGGGGACCAAAACATTGGTGTTTGGCATCATTATATGGTATATAAAGATCCTTCATACTACATTAAACTAGTTTTCTATTAAGTCGTGATTGGTAGTCATGAATTTTTCAAGGAAGTAAGGAATTGAATTTTTAGAATACCTTCTGGGTGACTAGTAGCTTACAAACTTATAAATAAATGGAACTTAATAGTTCTGCGACTTTAAAATATGTACGTATTAGAGTGACTTCAAAATCTCCCAATTAAAATAAGGGGAAGTCATGGAGTTCCAAATAGGGTTGTAAACGCGACGAGGCGGGATGAGTTTCTGGCGGGTACATGGGGCAGGGCAGGTTGTTTTTTTGGATCGCTACCCACCCGCCCCTCTTAAGAGCGGGTTGGCAGGTAAGGCATGTTGAATTTTTTTATTTTTCAAAAATCAGATTTTCCTGGAATTCAGATCCAACAAGAAAAATGAAGCTTGTTGGCAGAATATAAGGGAAGAAAAAAATAGTTTGCTATTCTTTAAACCAAAATACATTTTGGTTCAAGATTTTTTTGACGGTAGCATATGGCAATCTAGAAATTAATCTATGACAAAAAAAATCCATTACCTATGTATCCATCAAATGAGGGAAGTTTTTTGTTTAGTGCTGAGAATGGAGAATTTGGGATTTGACTATTTATATTTTAAGATATATTGATATTATTAAAATAGTTTTGCGAGTAGGTGGATTAGTGGGGAGGGGTGGGACACCAACGTTCAACGCCCCGTTTAGATAAGAGGGTTGGCGGACGATGGGTGGGTTGGCTAAATTTTGAAATTGGGACGGTGGCCCGAGCGAAGCGAGGTGGGACGGATTCACGGGTAGGACTCGCTCCATGCACAATCCTGATTTCAAACTTCTATAGACTTCTCCCGTAGAAACTTTTAACTAGGGGTGTAAGCGGGGTGAAACTTCTCCTAATTTCAAACATTGGTCTATCGCTACCCTCCCTGCCTAAGTTAAGCGGGTATGCAGGGCGGGGCGGGTCAAAAATAAAAAAACCGCTACCCACCCTGCTTAAGGTTGGACTAGGTGATGCGGGGCAAGTTATGCGGGTTTTAAAAAAAATCCTAAGAAAAATAAAAGAACATCAAAACTTGAGAAATAGTAACTAAATTGCTATTCGTCGCCGAAAAACTACTTAAATCGCCCCAACGAATTACCATTTTATTATTCTCTCATTTCTACTCATATATCACGACATTTCACCCTCCTATCACCACTCTCTCTTCATCTTCCTCTCATAATCATAAAAAACATATTCGGAGGTCAGTAAATGAGCCAACGGACGCCCTAGTGTACTCGAATCTGGTAAAATGTCAAACTTTTTTTTAATAATAATAAAAAATATAAAAAAATTAGGGGGCGTCCGCCGAAGCCCCCCATGGGACAGTCGTCTGGCTAAGACGCCACCCCCATAGGGGGAGCGTTTTACCCAGACGCCACCCCCATGGAGAACGCGTTTTACCCAGACGCCTCCCCATGGAGGGGGCGTCTGTCTAAGACGCATGCCCCATGGTGGGGGCGACTCTGGCTGTAGGATTTCGTGTCCCTATGTATGTATATATTTTGAAAATTTTAATACAAACATACAAGATCGATTTCATATTTTCATTGATTTTACGTACATGTACTTCTTTATTCTAATATCATGCATTCTTATACATATTAAAATAAACAAAGAATAGAGGATCATACCCAAAGGTTCTCTGAAACCTTTCAGAAGATTCAGAGTTCCGTTGCTCGTCGAATCGCCCACCGATTCGCCTCCAAGTGTTCACCAAACTCTAAACAAGATTAAAAAAAAATGAGTTAGCCAATCAATTTCTAATTAAGCTTAGAATCTAGCTAATAACCCATCTGTAAGCTCCTGAGATTTCTATCTCCAAAATTTAAAACTATTAAGAGATTTTCGTGGTGATCAAGGGAAATATTAAAGAGAAAGAATTTTTGCATTAACATTAACAAGTAGGATGATGAGTCATTTTATAGGCTCCCAAAACATCCATAAAAGAACTATTCTTTAGTCATGATCTCTTGCTTATTCTCTCCTAAAATTAATCTTAAATTGCCACATAAGCATCCTAAAAAATGTTTAATTAAATATGGAATTAATCCAACTCATGATCTAATTATTCTCTTAATAATTCACGCAAAAATTGTACTGTTCGGTTGACCGCGAATAGTTGGTTGAACATGACTTGTGCTGGAAAAGATAACTAGTCAAACGATTATCATTGCCCTTCTTAATTGAGTGATGATATTAGTGGGCCCCTTGATAAAGCAAAATTATAATGTGCACAATGTAATTTGAGTTAAGTTACGTAGTTATAATTAGCTTAGAGAGATCAAGAAATGAATATAATACAAAGATGATACATTTCTATTTTGTATATATTCTTAATATCATGAGGCAAGGGACGGACACAAGTGATGCACTAACATCACTAAATGGATCGTGTTTTGGTTCGAGTGGAACAAAGACATCTATGCTAATTAGGTAATTATAATGTGTAGCTAGATACCGCTTATAGTTTGAGATATTAAGTGTTTAATATCACTTTCGATTTAGCTTAGATCCTCCTATAGGTCACACCACAAAACTGGGAAACAAGAAGCTTGATTTTAAGTTCATATGATGTGTCGGGTTTCGTGTGAAAATAAGACACATGTGGTGAATGAATAAAATCAATATGTCATGAGAATTGACATAATTAGAATCATAATAAATTCATATGAGGTGTGTATTTTATGGGGTGTAATAATTCAATATTACATATGATAATATATTATATAAGATGTGAATTTGCTAAAAACCCTAAAAGATCAAATTTTGTTGGAAATAAATCCAAAATTTGACAAAGGCAAAATCGGGGTCAAACACGGTGAACCGTTCATGGTTCGGTCGACCGTGGTATCTTCAGATTAGTTAACCGAATAGGGAACGGGTAAGCGCAATTAGTTGACTGAAATTGTCTGGAGTGCCTGGACAATCGGGTTCAGTTAATCGAGTGTGCACGGTCAACCGAGAAGTAGTATTTTCGGTAGACCGAGGGTGACACGGTCATCCGATGACTATGTCCCAGGAGCGATTCTGGTGGGTCAACGGTAGACCGAGTAAAAGACGTGGTTCGTTCGAATTCTTCCAGGGAATTTTTCTCATACGTATTCGGTCGACTGTCTAGCTCACGGTGCACCGAACACGTGTTATAACCGAACGATTCGGTTGACCGAGTTATACTCGGTCCACTGAAGAAGAACGATTATGCCTGAATATTAAGAGATTAATTAAATCATGAGTGGATTAATTCCAGGTTTAATTAAAATATTTTTTGTGGGTGCTTATGTGGAAATTAGAGATTAATTTTAGGAGAGAATAAACAAGAGATCATGACTAAAGAATAACTCTTGATAATGATGTTTTTGGAGACTATAAAAGGACCCATACTCCTACTTGTTTAACAACTAATGCAAAATTCTTTCTCTCATTAATCTCTCCCTAATCACCACGAAAATCTCTTAGTAAATTTAAGTTTTAAAGATAAGAATCTCAGGAGCTTAAAGATGAGTCATTAACATTAGCTAGATTCTAAACATTGTTAGAGATTGATTGTCTAGCTCCTTTATCTCTAATCTTGTTTAGAGTTTGGTGAACACTCGGAGGCAAATTCGTGGACGATTCAACGGGCAACGCGACTCCGGATCTTCAAAAGGTTATAGATAACATTTAGGTATGATTCTACCTTTGTGGTTTATTTTAATAAATGTAGGGTTGCATGCTATTAGAATAAACACAAAGTTATGTACATAAAAATGTTGAAAATATGAAAACGATCTTCTATGTTGTATTAATTTTTTTAAAATATATACATACATAGGGACACGAAATACTACAGTGGTATCAGAGCTTTTAGTTTATATTTTCAATAATTAGACTATATAATTAATTTTAGTTACCATCTACAATCGAAACAATTCATGTTCTATGTCTTTTTCGAGTTTTCCGATAGTTTTGTTGATTTAATTCTAATTGATTCTTTTGATAGTTTTAAATATTTTGAAACACATCATGTGAATGTTAGAATTAAAATTTAGACTTATGTCTAATTTATAGAATTTTCGTTTTTAATTAAATGATTATTTTATAAGGAATCAACAAAACGGAAAAAGGCATATGTTTATCTTTCTTTAAAAATTTATTTTGGGAAATTGGATAAACAACGGTTCAAATATTTTGTATTTTTTGAAAAATGGATGTGTGGTGAGTGAAATTAGACGTTTGATGAGTGTTGAATAATGACTTGGTACGGTGAGTTAATGATTATGGGTAAAATCGAAACATTAAAATGATTTTGGTATATAAAAAATTAATAATATATTGATTAAACGAGTTGTGGGTTTACGGGCGGGTTGCAAGACAACCACAACCCGCTTATTAGACGGTTATGCGGATTAGTGGATAACATTTTTTGTTAGCTACTCCCAGCGTTAGGCGGGACATGCATGTTGCAGTAAAATGCTACCCATTGTCCTACTTTTAAATGTTCTTGATAATAATAATGGAAATCAGTGAACTAATAATATTAACTGAACCAGAAATACTTAAACAGAGCATAGGAAACCACACATCACATGAGAAGCTATAAAACTAGGGTTCGGAAGAAATGGAGGGAAGTCTAGGTATTTTTAAAACGAAAAGAAAAGAAAAATTAAATTTAAGAAACATTTTTGGATTTATTAAAAATTGATTAAATCCCAAAAAAGAAAACATCGATTGAACCCTTAAACCCTAAACCCCAAAACCCTGACGTCGGCGTCGGCACTTTCGCTCCCAAACCAATCCTTCGTCGTCCTCGTCTGGTTTTGCCCTAATTCGCCGTCGTGAGAAGAAATGGGCAAAGCCGGGAAGAAGACTCGGAAGTTCGTGCGGAAGCACCTCAAAGGCGCGCTCAAGAGCAGGCGGATCTACAAGTCCAAGCGGGACAATCTCCAAAGGAGGATGAAAGGTTCGATTTTTTCAACTTTTCTCTCCATTGTCGGCCCCCAAATCCCTTTTTTCTGCTTCGGAAGGTCCTTTATTCGGTTGGTTTTGGTTTCTATTACTTTTGCTCGTTTCCCCCAATTTGGAACTTTTCTTACCAAAAGTTGGTTTTTTCTTGTGTTTTTCTTTTTATTATTATTGCAATTCGAAATTGGTTGTGGGTTGCTTCGAAAGGCTGTGATTTTGGGTTTGTTTGCTGCTTTGGGTCCCAAATTGGATAGCCGGTGAGAAATTGGTTTGGTTGATTTGGAATGTTGCGATTCGGGTTAATTTGCTGCATATTTTATTTTGGATGTATGTTGATATCGAAGTTGCTTGATTGGGTTTTGCCTTGAATAGAAGTTTTCCTTATTATCTTTTACTGCCGAAAACTTTCCCCTTTTCTGTTTTTGTTTTGCTCATGCTGTCTGAATTCGGTTTCGTCTGTCATTGTTGTGGTAGGGGGTGTGGTGATTTGCTTTGGTTCTGCATTTGTCAAGTTTTGGTTGTAGTTTGGTTCACATGCCATTGATTTTTATGCTTGATTAAGAACGAGAGGTGATTTTCTTAGTTTTAACTAAAGCTTGTTGGGAAGATTGTGAATTTGATTATTGTTGGACGAGTATTTATTAATGATCTTGTACTTTTTAGGGTTTCTTTTTATTTTTCGTTAAATGTTGAAATCCTTTCTGTTGTAGTTGGTGGCAGAGATTTCGACGAACAGGACGGGGGGCTAGTGAAAGAGCAACATAATGAAGGGTTAGATTTTGTACTTCATCCATCTCTTGATTCATATAACTTGTAGAGGCCTCCTCTTTTCTTTTAAAGCTATAATGGATTCATGTGATGATGCCACCTTTTGATTGCATCTTGTTTTAGTTCCACCCTAATTCTTGATCTTCGACTATTTAAATAGTAACATTGCAATAGTTTGGTCGTGTAAACCTCACAAATGGTGGTTGGCTAAGTAACAAATATTAGTTTGCCCATTGTTAGATCCTCTTTGCCTATTTTTGATAACTGAGTTCACGGTTCTTGTTCAGTTGGTTGACGTTTACAGCAATAATAAATAATGTCTTCAATCCTTAAATAGACAGCATGGGTAATCCAAAACAGTGTCCTTGTGCCAAAATGTGTAAACGTGCAGTAATATGTTAAGGGTCATGTTATTTTCATTGAACTAGCACACTTAAATCAGATTCATGTTTTCCTTGAACTAGTTATAGGTAATGATGATGTGGTATCCTGGAATCATACTAATGTTTTCCTTGAACTAGTAATTGATGATGATGTAAGCATTCTCAACACCTGAAGAAGTATCTTAATTTTATACTGTTAACTGTGTATCATCTTTAAAAGGAAACTAATTTGTATATATAGTTACTTAGGGCCTTGAATCATTGTACAATGTGGTAAAATGCTATGTCATCTGGGAAAATCGAAAAGTTTGATCTTAATCTTATTTTAGTTTAAATAAGGCTATCTTAATCTTATTGAGATAGTACTATATTTGAATTAGTCATTTAGTTGAACTGAAAAACAATGACATTTCTGTTTTTTATGACTAAAGATGACATTCCTGATTCTGAAGAATCAGAGAACTTGCATCTCTTGTTTGCAATGGTTTTATAAGACTTACAGTTATTGTGGTTTTCCAAAACCAAATGTGATCAGTGTAGAGTTGAATTTACAAGAAGACAGAAAGACAAGACTAGCATCTTAAAACTTATCATAAGAAGCACCATCCTAACAAAGTTTGTAACGATATCAGCCATTCTTTCTTTATAATACTGCGTGAGTATCCTAGCAAAGAAAGAACTTCCAAACATGATAAATTGATAATACTACTACATGTGTATCATCTTTCTATTACCGATCAAAAAGAGTATCATCTTTCTATTGCTGATCATGTAGGGTTTAGACATTGTATATACATTTGTGTTCATTGTTTAAGATGGCCTCTTGCACGAGAAAAAAAGGTTTCTGTAGAACTTTTTTTAGAATAAAAAGAGTAATTGTATAAATGGCTAGAAGGCTTTATTCTCGTGTAATGTTATTGGAAGTAATCTTTTATTTAATGGTTGTAGAAATAATCCTAGGTAGTCGTATTTTGCGTCATAAATTTGAAACTTCTACGCTCTACATTCTACAATGTCATCTATTTTAACCCCAACATATAAAAAACATTTGACTGATATTATTAGTTTATTACGGACTTTGTTTAGGATGTTGTTTCTTCATATTAGTGTTGTAATGAGCTAGTTTCATCATTACAATAATTATATCTTTAATTTTAGGTACTCAGTTAACTACAATTCTTGTGAATTCATTCGTAAAAAGAGATGTAACGGGTGTGGTAATAGATATGCCTATACATGCTCCGTGTCTGCCCTGTCATAATTATTTTCTTAATATTTGCTTTGATCTATAGACTGCACATTCTTGAATAATCAAATTCTAGGACATGACATTATTCTTTGACTGGTTTTTTTGATGTAGTTCTTTCAATTGATATTTAAATTTCCTTGGTAGTGTTGTAAATGAATCTATTGAGAACAATTCGTTGGAAGAGCTATTTAGTGAGGATGAAGACAATACAATAGAAGATGACTCTGACAGTGATGACTACATCTCCGAGGTTTGTTGTTTTCGGGATCTATGAAGTCACATGTATTCCCTTACATGCTTAAGTTATTTTGGTGGTTGTGATTCAGGATCCAGATTGCCCATATGTATCTGGTAGTGAAAATGAGAACAATTATGAAGGTGATTTTTTTATATTTACAATCATATATGTATCTATTGGAAAATTTGGTTTTATTATGGAATTTAACTGCATTTTGAAAAAAAAATTGTTGGCAGATAGAGATTGCAGGGAAATATTGTCACCTCAAAATATTGAAATTCATATGGAACTTGCCAAGCAAAAGAAAACGTTGGATAGGTTGAAGAAAAAGGTGATGGATTATTGATAATTTTATGTATCTGTGAATTTTGTGGAATTTGCAGTAATCTCGCTTGTGGGGCTTGTTTGTGATTGTTTCATTGAGATTCATATTACCTATAAATCTATAACAATTTTAATGCCTGCATTATAAGGCTTCTTTTGTTTGGACTCTTCCATACAATGAGATATGTTGGCCAAAATCCTAGTCAATTATGTAAATTGAAAGAACTTAATATTTGCTTATTTTCTTTACATATTTTATAGCGTTAGACACGTCATCTGCCTAAGATCCTTTTTTTTGATAGGGTATATGCTATAAGTGAAGTATCTGCGAACAGAAATTTGAGATAACTGTACTACAGTACCCTGCCATGTTGCAGTTGATATGGATTATACTTAGTTTCTTAGAAAATATATCCTAGTTTGACTGGAATGTAACACTCATGCTTGATTAGCTTCAACAAAAAGTACAATTTATTATCTTTAAAATGATTGGAGTATGGTTTTTCTAATTTGTGCAGGATCCAAATTTTGTGGGGTTTCTAGAAGAGCACAAACACATCATCAATCGCTTAAATACTGAAGAACTAGTGAGTTATTACTTTTCAGGTGTTTCATTGCAGTACTTATGTTTGCTTAAAAGCCTGTCTGCAGGATCATTGTTGTATCCTCTTAACTCGTTTTTGTTTTCTTACACTATATATTGTTATGAACTTTATATGTACTTTATGGAATTTTGGTTCAATTTGCTACTTGGTATCCTACCTATCTTTGTTAAGAGCAGGGTCATTCCTATGCTAGATTAGCAATATTTAATTTGTCTTAACATCTCCGATAGAGCTATATTAACTTTTATTTCTTATTTTCTGCTGTGCATCTGCCCATCCTTCCATGTATCCAGGGGGATCAAATTTTTGATTGCTCGTGATTGTGTATTTCCACCTTGTTTGGGTGTACACCACGTAGGGATGAGCATCAGTCCGGACCCGGACCGGACCCGGATTCTCTCCGGGGTCCGGACCGAAGACCGGACCGGTCAGGTTCGGTCTGGACCGAACCCGGACCGATCGGTCCGGTCCGGTCCAACAACCCGGACCGGACCGAACTTTTGTGGGGATTTTTGGGTTTTGGTCCGGAACCGGACCGGACCGGACCGGACCGAAACCCGAATCGCTCCGGTGGGCCGGACCGAAACCCGGACCGGTTGGTTTCGGTCCGGACCGAACCCGGACCGAACCGGTCCGGTCCAAAAACCCGGACCGGACCGGAAGTTGCTCTCCCCTAACACCACGTGTCAGTCACTCAGTTACTGTATCTTTGCCTATTGGTATGAAGCTTTAATGTTTTGCCAAATTGCAATGGTAGGATGCCAGAAGTGGATTGACTTCTGGAGTCTGGCAGTATTATCACGTGTAACGTCATTGGAAATTTCAAGAATTTTATTAGTCTTTTAGCATAGCTATATGCCTATACACTAATTTACGACTCATCGACTTGCAACTGCAATAGATTTGTTCTTTGTATGTGTTTCTTCATTTGCAATTGAAAAATTGTTGTGTAATCACTGATTCATTTGAACTTGCTGGACCATGTTGCAGTATTCTGAAGAAGATAGTGAGGGTGACGATCAAAGTGAAACCACTGAGATCGAACACAAGGATATTGTAAAATGCATCACAGGTTATACTCTTGATGTGTGGTGCTGGTTGGCCTTGGAAGAGTTGAATGTACCGGCACTCTCAGGAATACTTAATGGGTATCGGGCTGCATGTCATTGTTGTCTTGGCAATTTAGATGATATTTCAAGGCAGATGGTTCCAAATAAAGGAGTCTTCTCTAATATATTAATGTTTGTGCTTCACGAAGCTGATGGTATTTTTCGGAGGCTCTTGAATGTTTCAGATTCCTGCTCCAATGAAAATGTCTTGAAGTTGAAAAACAACTCACAATGGATTACCGTGAAGCCATTGTTAAAATCTTACCTAAGAAGTACTCTATTTCTTCTCAGTCAATTGACAGACAATCAAATACTTGAGTTTGCTATTTCAAGACTCAAAGTATCTATTATATTTTTTGCGGCTTTCCCTTACTTAATGAGAAGACTAGTCAAGGTGATTCCTCTGTCCCCTAATTTTTAATGTTGTCTTTACCGTAAACACTAAGTAGCGGATCAAACAAACCTATTTCTCATTCATGACATGATTTTGTTTGCCATGATATTAATCTTTAGTGATATCCCTTTCCTATTGTAAATATGAAATCCAGATCATCATTCATCTATGGGCTACTGGTGAAGAATCTTTGCTCTTGTCGTCCTTCCTTATCATGAAGGACATGACTTTGCAGCTGGGACCCAACTGCTTTGAGTTATGCCTAAGAAGGGCATATAGAGTTGTTATTGCACAATGCAAGTTTGTTGAGCCATCAAATATAAAGCGTATAGAGGATCTTGGAGATTCTCTTGTTGAGCTTTATTCCTTGGATGTCCATAGATCATACCAAAAGGTGTTGGTCTGTTTGCAACGGTTGGCCAACAACCTGCATTATGCATTTAAAAAGAAGAAAAAGGTATGAATCGAACACATCAATTTTATTTTTTTATTTTTGTGTTTTTATGCTACTGTAGATCTGTTAGACTTGTTTGTTACCTGAAAGTTTTGATGGCCGTATTGAAGTTTCTGTTTAAGAAGTTTTGTGAGAATAAGTTTCCGACAACACTACAATTGCCTACATGTAAAAAGTGTCACATGATGAAGGCTGCTACAGTGCTTCCGTCCAGTTGATACTACAAACTTTTGATGAACTCTGGTTTGATTTGAGTTTTTTATATTATTTGGTTAGAGGATATTCTCTGTAAGACCCTAAGCTCTTATGCTGGATCGTGATTGATGGCCATTAGGTCCATCAGAGAACTACATCTGTCTGGTGGTTCATGACACTGAGTAGAAGTTGTTTAAATTTCTGAATTTTCTGCTTGTCAAGTTCTAGATACCTACTTGTTTCATTTTCTGGTGTGTACTGCAAAATGCAGGTTCTTAACTTTAAACAATACATCTACGGATAAGAAAGGAATACAATATGGAAACTTTAACTAGTAATGGCGCTACAAAGTACAAAATATATATGTTACAGGTGTCATTTTCATTGCAGCTAAATTTAATGATAATACGATGACTGTTGATTAAAGGAAGTTTTCTTTATGACATCTAGTTCCATTTCCGTGGAGAAAATCGAGTTACACATGCAGGATGAAATTTTAGAACTCCTAAAGCTTTTATATCTCAGATCTGCTATTAGTAGCGTCTAAGAAGTCACCTTAATGTTTACGTGTATCTCAAGATTACTGAAGAAAAAGTCTTTATGCCCATTCCTTGATACGTGGTGTTTGTACTAATTTCCCCCCGCAATGTATGTCTTTGCAGGAAGAATTGAAAATAATTCACGAGTGGCAGTATATATGTTGCATTAAAATCTGGGTGAAATTCATATCCCTGAATATTAAAGATTATGACCTCCAGCCAATGCTTTACTTGGCTGTACAGATCGTAAGGGGTGTGATTCACTTGTTTCCAGGCCCTCGTTACTTACCTTTGAGACTTAAATGTGCACAAATGCTCAACGAGCTCTCCCTCTCCAGTGGAGTTTTCATCCCTTTTGCCTACTTGGTGTTTGATTTTCTTGAGCATGGAGAAAACTGCAAAACAGATTCAAGGCTAGATCATTCTGTCAGCATGTCTTCCATCTTAAAGGTTTGAATCAAAAAACTTTTGTCTGGAACTTTATTATTATTATTATTTACTTTTGTGCTTAAGTCTGGCAACAAAGTCACGAATTATGCTGGAATCCCTTGCAATTTCATAATTGATAACGATCACAAGCTATTTACTTTTGATGTTCAAGTCATTTTTGATTGATCTAGCTTGAACATTTATCATGTTTTCTTCGACCGTTCCAGTTTTTTCAAGTACCAGGTATTTGGTGCTCTTTGGTATATGTTCAGAGGTCAGATGCTTAATCATGTCATGCTCAAGCTTGTCATTTTTTTATCATAATGCTTGAGATTTGACTGACAGAAGCTCGGTTAAAATTGAAGGATGTAGAATAGGTATAAAAATCTTATTTAGTATTGATGGAAGATATCTGATGATATTTGGTGGGACAAAATGTATTCTTGTAGTGGATCCCAAATTGTGCAAATTAAATTTTGGTATCATTTAACCTACATTACCCTTCCTTGAGTGGTCGTAATTAATAATGATTTCATGCTCAACGCAGGCACCAAAACCATGGTTGAAATCTCGTAACTTCCAAGAAGAGTGTGTTCATTCTGTTGTTGAGCTGCTTTCAGCTCACTTATCTCAGTGGAGCTACCATATCTCCTTCCCTGATCTTGCAACGATCCCTCTCATCCTCCTAAAAAGATTTCATGAAAAAACAACGGTCGAAAGCATTCGCCGCCCAGTGAAGCGTTTAATAGATCAGGTATCTTTCTTTTCATTCAGCATACCGTCTACGAGCTTGAATTAAAGGTTTTTCTTAATTGAATTGTGAAGTTGGGGATGTGACATCTTACAAAGAAAAAAATAAGAGTACTCAGATGCTATTACTTTGTGAATGTATTGTGGAGAGCACCGTAACAATTAAAATAAATAATCAACATATTACATTGAATTTCTGTATAAGCATATCGTTACAAGATTTCGTATTTATGAAATGTCTCCATACTTAAGTTCTTGTCCTTGAAATGCAGGTGGAACAAAACTGTGAATTCGTGCAACGGAAAAGAGATGATGTATCCTTCTCGCCAAATGATCTATCATCAGTTGAATCATTTCTCCAGGTCAGTGCTAATGCACCCTCAGATGAATGGTATCGTTTCATTTTTTCCCATATTGTCTTGGTCTTTGTTTTGATTATTTACTTTACTTTGCCAGCTTGAGAAGAATAGCAACACATCTTTTACCACATTTTACAAGAGCATCCTACAGAATTGTGCTTTTGTAAGCATTAGAGTGAAATAAGGTATCTCTTGTAAACTAGAACTAAAACACAACTATTTAATTCACTTGTCTCCTGTTAAATATTTGCATGATCACATTGTAGATGAGTGAACCAGTTTTGTCCAGTGAAGGATCGTCTCATGATTGCTGTCATGCTGTCCTCTTGGTTTTTATCGTCAGGTTGCTAGTGGATATGATCGGGTCCTTACGTCATTTGACGATCGGCTCAAAGTCAATACGAAGTTCATACCCCAAAGGTTATATATGTTCTCTAAGCTATTACCTTTTAGTTACTATCCTTCTGACTCGAGTTGATCTAATGCATTTCACTTGGTTAGTTGATATTATTTCTACAAATATTAGTTTTCTTAATTTGAATATCTCCAATCTCATTTTTGTTACTTTTGGGTACTAGTGTAGATCTTGCTTTGTTGAATCTGTGATGGTTAAGAGTTGTCAAAAAAAGCCCATTTTTATCCATCCCTTGAAGAACACGTGTATTTATTGAAGCACTATGCTTGTCAAATTTCATTCACACGATATGAATAAATTGCTCTTACTATTGCTAATTCAAAAAATGTAGGCAGAGTGAGTTAAGTTAGTCAACGAAAACACAAGCCAAGCACTGGGGTGTAGTAGTCACTTAATGTCTCCTGTCATGGTGACTTTAATCAATGTCATAACTTCATTTTCAGATCAGACATGACATTTTTATATTTCTCTTAATGTGATTTATGGAAACTGTATCATTTTGAAAACCACTTGTTAATCTTACTAATTTGGAAGATGATACCACAGACATGGTAGGGAAGCTAATTTTGTGGTGCCTTCCATGTAACAGATATAAGGAAATTGGAGATGCATAGTATTATTAGGCCTATGTTCTGCTCTTCTGCCAAGCAATCCTTTTAACAAGACGGATTGACCCATGGTGAAGTACATGTTCCATTTGAGTTTGCATGGAAGTTCCATGTCTTAAAATTTGTAAATAAAGTGAGTTCCTCCACTTCCATTCTAAAATTAGAAAAATTCATTGAAGCTTAGTTCAAAAATTTTCTTTGCTTTTTACCTACCAATCACACCCTAAATGAATTGCTTTTTAGGACTGTCTACTCCAAATAGACCCTAAATGAATTGCTTTTACCATCCATAATATTCCTACATAAAATTGTCTAGCTCCATCCATAATTCCTGGTATGGAGTTTTTGTTGGATTTGGCGTTGAGGCATGAGTGAGACATGGGATTATTTTGAGTTTTTTCTCTAAATTTTTCTGCACCCTAAATAAGGGTGGTGTTATTTGTGCGAGATCCCACGACCTACTCTTGAGTGTGAATCGTTTGAAGGGAGTTCAGGAAAACCTAAAACTACACTTCTAGAACTGAATTCTAGTTCTAGTGATTTGGAACATATGCATATTTTACGAAAGAAGAAAAATATTCTTTTTCTGTCATAATGTGAAGTGATTATTTTTAGAGAGTATATAATGGAAACTAGACTTCGAAGTTCATAAATGCAAGCCTTTTAACTGTTTTCACATACTATCGATTAAGACAACGCCAATTAATTGAGCAATCAATGTGGTCGCGTTCGACCAATGCCCTATTATGGGAACCACCACATGTGGTAGACTCCTTTAATTGTGCTCAAACAATTGATCAAGTGGTGGTCCCTTGTGAGGTCTGAGTTTGCATCGTTTCAGCTATTTCCAGTGTACACGAAATATGTTACAAGGTGCGATTATGTACAAAATTTACACGACAACATAGACTCCTGGCCTCCTAAGAGGCAACCAAGTGAAAAAGAAGTAAATCCTAAATATATCGTCTACTTTTGTGTATTCGTGTCATGTAATATTTTGACAAACCTATGTCAAGTTAGATTTCACAAACCCCACCTCCAAAACCAATTCTTGTGGATTTATGTGATGTTTGCATAGGTAGATTAAATTATGAATCCCAAACTTATATCTCAACGATCAGTTGAACACATCCACCCATTTTATGTTATCTACGTGTAAACACTAAAACTATCCTAATTATGTGTGCAGGAGAGTGTTTGAGAATAATCTGACATTAATGGATTCGTCAGCATTCTCTCAAGTAATCGGTTATTGAGACCCTTCACTGAATCACCAATTGTTTCTAAATTGAATACCAACATTTTAATAATAATTAATGTTATTGACATGAAAACCAATTTCAACCAAGCATTTCTAATGCAATATTTTCAACTTGTTTTAAGATCTTGTTGAACTTTGGGCCATGAACCTACCTCATACCCTGATGCATTACTGAGGCTTACATATTTTACCTAATTGTTTCAAAGATAATATTACATTATTAAATACAAAATGTGTGTAACACTCTATCGTATAGTTGAATCCATCATCTAAGTATTTGAGGTAGTAGACCAATTAATTTTCACATGAATTCAAAGCAAGTCGATAGACATTTGGGGTCACTTCAACCCATATTGTCCATATCTAGACATGAAAATAATTTCAATCATGTGTACGGAGGAGTGTTAGGAATATAGTTTTAAATTGTTAAACACGAAAAATACGCAATATTCTAGATCCATCATCTATCACCTAAATGGTTAGATTCTGTTAAGTAGTAGGCAAACCAAATTTTCACACTATTCCACCCCAATTCGTCTATTTTTCTCTCTTTATGTTCGGTCTCATATTTCAGCCTAAAGACATGCAAGTGGAATCGTTATTTGGATTGCGAAAAGTGCATGGAAAAAAAAGACACGAAGCGCCCATGGAAGAAAATAAAAAGACAAAAGTGTCTGACAAGCGACAGCTTCTTGAAGAAGCTCTAACTTCTCCTTGAAAAAAACTCTAATTTGTATGACTATGAGCTTAAGCAACATATAACATTTCGAGCTTTTGGAGTTGAATAATAGATTTCTATGATGGTGATTATAAGGTACGAGACACTTATTTTTTGGGTCCGCACCAAAAAAATAGGTTTTATAAAAAATCTATCCTTAATTGAGTTTCATGAGGAACCCCAATTCATACAGCAATATCTCCTTCATTTTCGGATAATTAGAAAATACGAATTTTTTTATTTTATTAACCTTTCTAGCGCTATGCTTAGAAAAATATCCAACATATATTATTGACATGATTGACTAAGTAATGAACATCAAGTGAAAGTTGTCGACGAGTTTAACTTGTAGAAATGACATCTTCCAAGTAGCTAGAGCATTAATTTTATGGTCCTCAGGTTACTGGGAGTAGATGTTAGGTTGAATTATAATCTTTCTTTCGAAAAGTCAAAAAATTGTTCGATTTTTTTTGTGTTTACCTAGATCAAAAGTACGTACTCACCTACGTACGTACTGAACTGTATTGCAATTAAAATAATAAAATTAAGGACTAACTTAATCAGATAGGGTTACATGCCAATGCAAAAGTAAACGCTTACTATTATATATCTACCCTAATTTGAATTCAAGAATTAAAATGTAATACCATAAATGTTCGGAAGAGCTCACTTACTTTGGAGAATCCATATGCCGAAACGACATTATTTTTCAAAATGGGCCTAATTATGTTTTACTTGTATTCTATGTGTGATAATATTTTATGTGTGATAATATTTCTTGTACTTCTATTTTTATTTTTTTTATGTGTGATAATTTATGGCATTACATTTTTAACGATTCAACTTTGATTATTACTTTATCAAAGTAATAATATTTTTATGTGTGATAATATTATGTAAGAAGGTCAACTCTTAATCTCTTATACATCTAAACGAAATTAAAAATTGACTGGGTCATGGGCCCGGTGGGGCCCATGGTAGGCAGTGGTGGAGCCACCTACAGATTTTGCCAAAACCTCCCCCACCCAGATTTTGCCAAAACAAATATCAAATTTTTATTAGTATTCAATCTCATAGATGTAAGTGTAGCATTTTGGTGGTATAATTGTTTAATTGTAGTTTAATTTGGGATTTGGGATCTGGGATGAACTAAGATAATATTTTGACAAAAATTGATTTTAGAGTCAATTTGATTCAGGTTGGAGACTTAAAAGTTCTTTTGAACAACTTCATTTGAAAGACAAGTTATAATTTTTTGGACTTGCATTGTTGTGTAAATTTGATTAATTTTTAGTTGAAAAATTAACATTACATAGAATTTAGTTAGGTATTGTAGATGTTTGAGATTTGACTTGTTTGATTATGACGTGAAATCTTACTTTTCTAGTAGGGTATGCTTATTGACATGTTCTTATATCTAACCAGGGGAGAGCAACTTTCGGTCCGGTCCGGGTTTTTGGACCGGACCAGACCAAAACCAATAGGCCCGGGTTTCGGTCCGACCCTCTGAAGGGATTCAGGTTTCGGTCCGGTCCGATCCTGGACCAAAACCCAAAAATCCCCACAAAAATTCCGTCCGGTCCAGGTTTTTGGACTGGAGCGGATCGATCGGTCCGGACCCCAGAGAATCCGGGTCCGGACCGAAACTCTCCCCTATATCTCACTTTGATACTGTCGAATTCGTTTGTTGGCTGAAAATGGAATCAAAACTTAAAATAAACTAGCATTTATAGGAAACTTATTCATCAATGTCATTCTATACATATAAGTCTGAGAATGAAAAATCTAAAACGTGCAATTCCATGAAAGAAAATAGCAATGAGCATAAATAGTAACAATTATTACAATTTTTTTATATTATGATTTTAGGTTATACTTATACACTATTTTAGCTATTTATCTAGGTTTTATCGATTTTAAACTAAAAACGAACATAACTAATAAATCTTCTCGAACTACCAATTTTGTGTTTGGATATTGGAATTTGAGTTGTAAGAATAAAATCAATTTAACTGATGTGTTGTGTTTTATGGTTGAACAAATTTCTTTTGGATGTTTGAATTTTAATGTATTCATGATTTGAAAAATATTAAAAATAGGAATGATATTTTCAATTTTTTAATTAATTAATTAATTAAAAGTCTACCCCACCCCCCAAAAAAAAAATTGAATCCACCGCTGATAGTAGGTCCACCCTGAAGGGAATGTGTTCTAAAAGTTTTACTTTTAAATGTCAATTATTATGAATTGAATGAGAAATCATTTTGTTCCCTTTTAATGTTATTCGTCTTTTAGAAGTGTTAAGGAAGAGGCTCTTGGTCCTTAACCGTAGAGCTCTGAAAGATATTGGTTTGCATAAAACAAAAGATATTCGCAATCATGGTAATTAACATGAGACATTAATTACCGAGTTAAGATTGTCGTGTTGGTCATAGATCATTGTAACTCTACAAGTGAGTGACGACACGGGTATGCAAAAGAGGAAAATATTACTTTTGTATACTGAATAGACCTAATAAGTAAAATATTATAGAAATGTGTTTCTGTGTCATTAATATTTTACTGTGTATTTGGTCCTTTGATATGAGACTTATATCTAATCACTTAAGGAATACTTAATTAGATCAGTATCTTGAACTATCGATCAGTGTAGTGTAAAGGCATTGGTTGGTTAAGTACAACTTTTGTTGGAGAAGATAGTTAGTCAAAAGACTATCATTGCCCCTCTTAATTGAGTGATGATATTAGTGGGCCCCTTGATAAAGCAAAGTTATAATGTGCACAATGTGATTTGAGTTAAGTCACATATTTATAACTAGCTTAAAGAGATCAAGAAATGAATACTAATACAAAGATGACACAATACTACTTTGTGTGTATTCTTAATATCATGAGGCAAGGGACGGACACAAGTGGTGCACTCCATCACTAAGTGGATCGGGTTTTGGTTCGAGTGGAATTAAGACATCTAACTAATTGGGAGCTATAATGTGTAGCTAGATACCGCTTATAGTTTGTGATATTAAGCTCTTAATATCACTGCCAACTTAGTTTAGATCCTCCCATAGGTCACACCACAAAACTGGGAAACAAGAAATGAGGATTTTGAGTTCATAGGATGTGTCGGGTTTCATGTAGAAAATATGACACATGGGGTGAACAAGCAAAATCAAAATTATGTTGTGATTTATAACATAATTAGAATCTAAATTAAATTCATATGTGATGTAAATATTATGGGGTGTAATGATTGATCATTACATAGGATAATATGTTACATAAGTTGTGAATTTATTATTAATCCCGAAATGTCAAATTTTGTAGGGGCTAAACCGAAATTTGACAAGTCTGCAGCACAGTGCACAAACGGTCGACCGCTAAACAGTAAACGGTCGACCGGATGTGGGACGGTCGACCACAATATTGCACGGTCGACCGGATGTGTGTACATCGTAACATGGATTTCGTCTGTTCGTTTTCGGTCGACCGAATTTATCGGTCGGTCGACCGAACATTGTGATGAAATATTTTAATGTTGCGAACGGTCGACCGAGTGTCTAAACGGTCGACCGAAACCAGGTCTAAACGGTCGACCAGACCTCGCAGACGGTCGACCGGTCAGACGGTTTTATGCAGAATTAATTTAAGAATTAATTAGATCATGCATGGAATTGGTCCATAATTGATTTAATTCGTGGCTAAGATTATTTATTAATAAATAATGGATGGTTAGATGGAATTTTGCATGGAATCATGGGCAAGAGGTTGCACATGAATAGGTAATTTGGAGAGAACCTATAAATACAAGGTTATCTCATTACCTCCTTAATTAATTCATTATTTTTCTTATGCAAAATCTCTCTCCATAATTCTCCACGAAAATTCCTTAATTCTTAAGTTTAGTTTTAGTTCTTCAGAGGTCATCTTCTAAAGGGAACTAAAGAGGGGTTAGTAATTAGATTCTAAACGCAATCGGAGATTGAGAGACTAGCTTTCCTCTCTCCGATCTTGTTTAGAGTTTGGTGAATACTCGGAGGCATCCGGCGCAACGAGGAGCATCCCAACCGTCTCCGAATCTTCGAGAAGTTTTAGAGAACTTCTAGGTATGAATTTCGGAGCTCCTTCATGTTTGTTTTAATAGAGTTTTTGAAACTAGTTTGTTAAAACAAACCGATGCATGCAATAAATTCTAGAAAATTGAAAATTGATCCTTATTATACATAAAAATTCAAAATATATATGTATAATTAAACATGAAATCCTACACACCCTTCAGATGATGAAGATAAGAATTTCTCCATCTATTACTACTTTACTGGTCCAAATGATTTATCTATTTTTAACGATTCAACTTTGATTATTACTTTATAATATACTAGCCTCGCTTGTGTGCAATGAGTTTATAAAAACAAATTACTTCAATTAATTTTTCGTTAGAAGTAAGAAAATAATACAGAGCAGATACAAAAAACCCATTTAAAGTGATATTTCTATTCAAATGCATTTGTACGTAGGTCTTCATTTGATATGATAGCTAAGAGGTTTTGATGGTAATTTTGTTGCTGCAGCTGAGTTGAATAAATTAACCAAGAACTAAATTTGTTTTTATTCAAAACTAAAATATCAATGGATATATACATGCTTGACTTACTGAAGACCTTCACCTAACAGTCGACTTAATCGAAGTTTGCTTAAATTAACGTTACCTTACGTATAGGCTGGCTAGTGGTTTCCAGTTTGGTTTGCACAGTTGGAAAAAGGAGATTTCACGTTGATTTTTTGACCATATCACGTCGAGTTTATTCGTCCAATATACCGACGTTGTAACTGAAGAACGTAATAGAGAGATAAAATCACTTCGGTTTTACAACCGACGTGATATTGGGGTATATCACGTCGGTTTTCTAGCAACCGACGTGATATATACCGATATCACGTCGGTTTCTACAACAATCGTCGTGATATAGATCAGATATCACGTCGGTTCCGGGAAGAATAACCAATAGAAAATCTCATAACGAAGAATCATCGTGAATATCGATCTAAAAGGAACATATAAATTTAGTTACTAAATAATATTCAATGTAAAAAATTACTCTAATTAATAAATCTCAAATAACAACGTATATGAGTTGAGATTTCATTAAATTACCCACAGTGGCATATATTTAAACATCACATTGAACTTACAATGAACGTTACTACATATGTAATATTGCAAAATGAGAAGCAATTTTTTTTCTTAGGGTTGACCATATTCACCAACCTCTTCTTTGACCATTGATTGATATGTTTTAATTAACCGCAAGTGCACGGTCGCGTTGAAGCGGTGGCAAATACGGGTCGATCCACGGGAAGGTGTGTCGACTTTAGTTTGTGCGAAAGCGAGTGAGAAAGAAATGAGAGAAATGGTTGATTAAACTAGTAAACTAGAAAGGAGGAAATCAAAGCACGAAATGAACTAAACTAAGTAATAACAAAAGATAGAAATCAGGAATGGAAAACCCCTAAGAGGTGGAGTGTGTGTACACATGAAATAAGTGTGGTGAATGCATACAATAAGCTCAAGTGTAGTTAGTGTTTGTTAATGCATAAGAAGTACCTAATGACAAGACATATCATTTAAAGCACTAACCTAGGTGATTAATATGAGCATGAGAAGTTTGTTATTAAGAACATAACAAGCACGAAATGTACCTAAACATTATGGCAGAAACCATCAAGTAAAAGTTCTTATTAATTCAAACAAACATACTAACATTTCTCACAAACAACAACGTTTAGCATTCATTCCATCTACATAACATGTATAAACATCTACTCCACCCCCAAAGGGGATGTAACTACTCACTAATCATTACACTACAACATACATTAAAATGAAACATTCTACTGAAATGAAATCAACCTAAGCAAGCAAGAAATATTAAAGAAGCTAAAAGGAAAGGAAAGTAAAACTAAAGAAGCATGCAAGAATTAAAAGACAAGATTAAAAGAAACTAAGAACAATTATTTTATTAAAATGACTCACATTGAAGGTAACACTCTTCTCCACCTTGAGTTTTGCTTCAAAGCTTTCTCCAAGTAGAGAGAATGCCACCAAGCAATGGGTAGAATACAATGGAGGAGGAGAAGTTCTATTTATAGTCATAGAAAAAGATAATCCGGGACAATCCCCCCCGGTATGAGACTAAACACATACCATAAATGGACTAAATACATACTAATACAACACTTGACCAAGTCTTATCGGGTTTGGATCCAAATGGACCGCTAATTGGCGGTCTATAAGTGTTGGATTGAGTCTGGATTTTGGTGGCTCGGTTCTGGATTGTTTTCTTGGTGTTTGATGAACCCAATTCAGTTGTTGATGGTTGGAGCCGAATTTAATTGCCAAAATACTCCTCATGATGGTGTGGAGTTTCCTGATTTGCTCATTGGTCCTTTAGGCTTTCATCCGGGTCATTCACTCTTGCATCTCAGTCCCCAAGTCTTGCAATTCAGTCTTTTTTCTTGCTTCTAGGTCTTTTTATGCATCTTCTCCCCAATCTTGTTTATTCCTAAAACTCAAACATAAAACTCGTTACATAGTATTGTTTATGTTCAAGATAATGGATATAAGGCACAAATATATACATGATATGATGTCAATCAATCATCCCCGACCCAAAACGTCAAAACAACCGTTTGGATGAGGTGATTCCAAATCCTCCACACCTAAGGAGCCGCTACAGTAACTGTAGTGGCATCCAAAACACTTTTGGGGGAGCCAGAATCTGAGCTCTCCGTGTGTATCCCGATGTCATTTTTTGCATTGATGGTTTGTGAGTTTCTTTAGCTTCTTCTGGTGACCCAAAAATTTGGATCATCATGCCACTGTTGAATTGAGGAAATTACATTTGATTTTGTTATTCATTATTCACAAGTTTGACCTCTTTAATTTTTTATTAAAAACTTGCACCTGATTTTGTTAAAAACCACATGTAGTACTTCAATTTTTTATTATTAATATTGTTCTTTTATTTTGTTGTGTAAAAGATTAATAGGAAAAATAGTTGATACATGATCATACAATGTGAGTAAAATATTTTACTTCATTAGATGACACTTTAAGGATTTAGTTGGACAAGTCGACTAAGAATCCAGAAAACTTATCGACATCTAATTAATTCTGATTTTGACCGGAAGAAGCAGTTTTTGGATTCAAAATCCCAAAAGCTGACTTCCCACCAGAAGCTACATATGTGAGCCTTATCCAAACACATCTATTTCACCATCGCCTACGTCCTCCTCTCCTCTACTAACCTCGACCAGATCCTCATGAACATGGTCGTGCCATCGTTGGAACGCAAACGTGGAGTTTCTTTGTAGGTGGCCGGATGAGACAGGGAGGTAGTTTTAGAGTTTATATAAGATAATCATTCAATAATCCAACGTTGGTATAAATAGCATGAATTTGATTTAGACTACATGATTAGATAGGGAGGGCCACGAAAGAAGTGATAAGGTTGCTGCAGCAAATTTCTATTTGGATGCCGTATCAATTGAGGAGGACAATGACCATGCATGAATCCAAGCTAGAGGTGCAAACTCGGTTAAGTATCAATTTTGATCTCAAGGGGGTTACTAAATGTCGTCAACGATTTATTTAAATCGCCTGCGCTATTGACAATTTTGCCCTCCCTTTTAAATATATTTCTCATTTGGTCCTTCCGTTTTAAAAAATAATAATTTTTTAATTCTTATCGTGTGTAATTTCAAAATATTTCAGGTTCTGTTGCAAGATTTTGGTGGTGACATGGTAGATTATAGTGAGGTTTTCGTAACTACGGAAGTATTTCCAACATGTGACCAAACAATTAAATGGACGAAACAAGTTGTCACAGAAGTCAAGTTCTTTTTGGTGGTAACATCATATAAACAACAACGAAAAAACGTTTGCAAAGCCCGCTCTCTCTAGTCCATCGCAACTGTCTCCCCTACCACCCCCGCACTCCTAATCAAACCCACACTCAACAAATCTCTCACCATGATTGAGGCGTCTCCTACATACGTCTTCCTTTTTTTGGAATTTTAAAAAAAATGTGTGAGGCAAAATGATAAATGACGTGGACGATTTAAGTAAATAACGGAACTATATTATTATCCCAACAAATGGTCTTTGACTCTTTCTGTACTTTAAAGCTACTCGTGTCCACGAAGCTACTACCTTAATTAACTGTACCGTTACAACTTCAACTTTTTTCTTATTATAATTCTAAGACAAGTAAAACTATGGTAACACTACACCTATGTGTGATTGTGTGCTTTAATATATATATAAACATATACCTAAGTGGGTAGGTAATGTGTAATATAATTTATAATATTTGGAAGAACGGGTGCAAAGAACAAAATCTGCATTAATTGCAGTTTCCTGGACCACTGCTTTAATGACCACTCCAGTCTCACCGCCCATTAATACTCGGCTGTTGCACCACAAGGAAGCACACTTGGTTATAACATATCTACACATATTTAATTATCAGAAAAAATAACTACATTTTTTTGATAATATAACTAAATATATTTTAGGGTTAATTACAGTTTGACCCCCTGAACTATGCCTTGGTATCACTTTGCCCCCCTGAACTTTCAAAATTAGCAATTACCTCCCCTGAACTTTAATTCTGTAACACTTTGCCCCCTTGAACTTCAAAAACTCATTATTTAACACGCATTCGACGTTTTTTCCGAAATTTTTTGTTGTATCCCTAATACATTCCTAAACCTATATTTACGTGAAAGTTTGGATCGAAACGGATGTCGGATATGGTTGGAATTTGGGTCGGTTTGACACTCAATTCGACCCGAATTCCAACCATATCCGACCTCCGTTTTGATCCAAACTTTCACGTAAATATAGATTTAGGAATGTATTAGGGATACAACAAAAAAATTAGGAAAAAAACGTCGAATGTGTGTTAAATAATGAGTTTTTGAAGTTCAGGGGGGCAAAGTGTTACAAAATTAAAGTTCAGGGGAGGTAACTGTTAACTTTGAAAGTTCAGGGGGGCAAAGTGATACCAATGCATAGTTCAGGGGGTCAAAGTGTAATTAACCCTATATTTTAGTATCAGACATAAATATATGTATTTTTTTGAGTATATGTGATTTTTTTTTGATTCCATACATGAATGCAAAAGAGACACCTGACAATTTTATTAGTATGCGAACTTATATTGATCTTAATTCTTAAGATTCTTAACGTTTTTTTCTTAACATGAACTCTATTTACTTATATTAGTTTTCAAACGTAATTATGATTTTCCACCAGAGATACTGTTTAAGCAATGTTGCATTCACAATTTCACATCCATCATAATCAATCTTATTTGGAAGTTGCAAAGTTACCTTCATTAGTCCCTCTCAAACTTGCATTGCTGGCAAAGCATTACCCTAGCAAATTGTATCATACGTACAACTTGGATTGTCTGTAGTACTTTCTCTATCAACAGCAATTTTAATTAAAGTCCTCAAATCTGTTTCCAAATCTAATTAAATTCGATGTGGAAATCTACGTTCAGTTTTTGTCAATATGTTAATGAGAAGAAAATAAAATCACATCTCAACGTTAATTATCGACCAAAGGTTAGTGGCTCTCTATACCCTTGTCAATTGTAGCATGAGCAGATAGTTTGGGATTCGATGTTATTTTGGTCACTGATTTTTTTTCTTCTGAAAAGCTTATTTTGGTCATGTTGCATATTATTTGTAGTCAATATAACATATAAATTTGAATAATAAAGAGACACCTATCCTATAAAATTAAATTCAAAAGGCATGACAGTTGGAAATTATGGCTATTTATTATTTGAAACACAATTTCGAGACTAGAATTTATTCTCGTCAACCATAAAGATATATGAATTAAGACACAACCATATTAAATATCTCCAAAGTTTTTCTTCCAAGCAAATGATATCAAAATTTAAGATAGAGAAAAGGTACACATTATATCCAACCATATATCTAAAAAACATCCATCTATTTCCCATACATTCACATAACATAAACTTAACCTAACAATACTTTTGTTACCGAGTCATAGTATCCGAACAAAACACATGTACGTGATCACAACCATAAATTAACCTCTCGACTCCAATACCACTTCCATGAAAATTGTATCACCTTGATTAACTCTGATACCATGCAGTCATACTTACATAATATTTTCATTAACATAAAATCATTCTAGAAACCATGACTATGATACATTAATATCTTCAAAACTTCATAGTCCTTCACCGTGATTACGTACGTACATTACTGAAATTGTTCTAATTAGTTGGAAGTAGAATTCAAATGAAGTTCAAGTTGGATACGAGCTTTCTTCAAAACAGGTGAGGGAACAACAGTTAAACATCTGGGACACGACGGATTATCGTTGGAGACGAGCACATAAGAGAGGCAACCAGGGCAACCTGCGGCCGCGAAGGCCGGCTTAACTACTAAGCTCTCGTCCTCCACCGACGACCTCGACTCACTCTCCTCCTCACTCCAAACCTTGGTCGTTGTAGAAGTCGACGTGGGTGAGGTGGAACCCTCCAGCTTATTATGGTTGGGCCGTTTGGAGGTCCGGCGGGCCCGTTCGAGGGCGGACTTGACCTTGTCTAAGGTGCAAACGCTGTGGTTCTCAGAAGTGTAGAGTGGGAATAGATTTAGTTCGAGGTTTGGCGGCGACGGCGGTTTGAAGTTAATTGGAGGACAGTTGAGGTCTTCAAGTGGCCGGTTCGACTGCTTCGGCGTGCCGGTGGCTGGACCGCAAAATAACATGTTCTTTGTCTGTTTGTTATGATTAGATCCAAGTTCAGGGATCAGTTTGCAAAATAATTCATTAATTGTTTTTTTTTATTTAAAAAATCTTCCTAGATATAGGAATCATTCAAAATGGGCTGACACCATGCTGCATAATTGTTTCTATATAAAAGAAAAGAATGAAATCCTTCTCATCTGTTGATTCCACTCTCAGGCATGTTCGTTTCTCAAACAATAATTAACATAGTTGGAGGTCTCCTTTTTTATAAAAAAAGGATTGTAAAATAAGAGAAAGAAACATATAAAAGATATAATTACTATTCTAAGATTGCTGAAACAAAAGAAAAGAAAAATGAAACAAAATTTATACTAGAAAACCAAGATCGACCCAATATTTGTATTTTTTAAGATAGAAATAACCAATAGAAGACGGGGAAAAACAATTTAAGAATGAAAAAAGATAATCATGTTTTAAGATAGAAATAACCAAAAGACAAAGAAGAAAAAGAAAAAGGACAATTGAAGAATTAATCCAACTTTGGCAAGTCTATAAATCTCACCATAAGGTCTCTTCCCAAAACCTTCGATACACCAAGCAAATCTCTGGTCACCGGCGTACCACCTTCCCTCTCCACCTTGGCAGCCATGGATTTCAAATTCCAAGTTTTGGAAGCAAAGTTTGAGGTCAAGATTGAAGAGTCAAGAGTGGAAGTGGAAATGATGAGAATTGAAAAGAAGAGAAGAGGTGTATATATATTGAGTTCTTCGGGTCGGGTTTGAGATCCGAATGAATGTGTTATGTGTTTTGTTGTTTGAAAGGAAGAGAGAGGTGTAGTTAATGAGTTATTAGGGCATTAATGGGTACGTTGAATGGGAGAATGAGTCGTTAAGATAAGAAAGTGGTCGTAATTATGATCGGATTGTGACAATAAACAACTTCTTAGTGGGGTGTGGTTTGAATTGATGATGGTTTTAACTACATCTTTATTGGAGCAAATTGGGGTTTGGTGCAATAAATGTACGGTGTAAACGCGTCGGGTATGGGTACGGGTATGCCTAACTAAACGGGTACGGGTATATACCCGTTTAAATATTATTGCACTCGTACTCGTCTCATACCCGTTTAATAAACGGGTATGTGGGGGGTTATAACGGGTATTGCAGGTATAATTTTTGTAAACAAAATGTATACTTTTGTTAATAAAACTCAATTTGGAAGAACATAATCATTGGATGAGAATGATTTAAGAAAAAAAGATGCTAAATGTACGGTTTTCGCGATTAGGAATTAAACCAAAATGATGAAAAATAACCAATTTTCTCACAAACAAGTCTATAAACAATCACTTTTGCAAAAATCTCACTTTTTATTATTTTAACTATATATATTATATATGAATTAAATAATTAAACGAGTAAATGGGTAAACAGGTATGAGTAGAGGTATACTCGTACCTGCCTCATTTATTAAACGGGTAAAGCGGGTATGGGTAAATGGGTATAATTTTTTAAATGTGTACAAAAACCGTACCAATATCCATACCCGCTTATTAAATGTGGCGGATAAACGGATAATACCCGCCCTGATACACCCCTAAATAAATGTTATATCGTTTGAAAGTTCGGTAACTAAATAAAATATATTCTCTTTTTTCGGGAAGCAAGTCAAAAGTGAAATTAATTTTGTTTCTCCATATTATATCGCAATATTAAGAAAAAATCATGAGCTTAACGGGCCTATTTAAGTTTCATGGGAAACATACAGACTCTAACTATAAGATCCTAAGCTTTATTAGGGTTAATCCCGGATTAAGATGGTGGTTTGCATGGGGAAGTTGAGACGTGAACAGTGGAGTGGAGTAGGGTGATGGTGAGGGTGTTGTGGGGTTGGGTTGTGTGATTTAAAGCAAAACTCATCTCTCTCACTCTCTCTTCCATTTCCGTTTCCCTTCCTCTCAGTTGCTCGGTTGGACGACGAGGTGGTGGAAACGACGTCGACACGGGGCTAGCAAGGTGCGGCGTGAGACGAGCAAATCAGGCGTTTGGAGGTTGCGGTCGTGTGGCGACGTCAAGCGGAACTCCGACGTGCTCCGTCTTGCATTTGAGGTATGCCGGTTCAATAGTAGGTTTGTTACTCACTCGTGTTTGGGTGGAGAGGTGGTCGGTCGTGGGAGGTCGGAGACCTCACCGGCGGCGAGAACGACGTAAAATCCTTGGCTGACGCAAGGTTGTTGTCGACCAACGGTCGACTGATGCTTAGCTGCGGTCGACCAGTTAATGTATTTTTGCCCGACTTTAACCAACACCGGTCGAACAATGTCTTGTGGTGGTCGACCGATCGTGCTTGTACTGGTGGGTCGGAGGATTGCCTGAAACTTTTCGGTCGCACGTGACCCCTGAGTTGTTCGACCGTTGCTTCGTGTTTCGCTCGGACCGAACGTTGACCATCCAAACGGTCGACCGTTCCTGACCTTTCATCCGACCGGAACTTAAGTGAACTTATGTATCTTGTATGTTGTTCGACCAATTGTTATAGCTTGTTCGTCTGATAGATGACTTAGAGATGCTAGGTTGCCCTGGTAGTTTCCGGCCGATCGGGACCCCTGAGTCGGTCGACCGATTGGATTTGTTATGTTTTGACCAGACTCCGGATTTTGACAATGTTTGGTCGACCAGTTTTAGACTGTGGTCCGACCATTGAGAATTAGGTGATACACATGGAGTTCGACCGTTTCAGACTTTTGGTCAACCGAACCTCATGGGAACGGTCGACCAGAGTGCCTATTCCGGTCGACCATTTGTGCGCAGATCCTGATTTCCAGTCCTTGTGTTGTGCCAACTCTGTTCACGGAAACTTATGTCCTCGCCGAGTGCGTGAGCCAGGAGGTGACGGTGGGTGCGTGATCGCGTATGCCCAAGGACCACCGAGTGGAATAGTGTGGGTACTTGGGACAAGCCACCTCTGTTGTTAGACTGTGGCTTGATGTTTTGTTGTTTTGACTCTCTGTAGAGTAGTAGATCTGAGGGATTGCGGATCCCAATGCATGTTGATGCTTGGCTCTTGGAACATGATGACCCCGCAGACTACGGTCTGGACCTGTCCGATGTTGTGTCGGACGTATGTTGTACCACTGATGTTGTACCAACGATGATGTTGCCGATGATGTTCCAGCTAGTTGTGTCGTCCGATGTTGTGTCGGACGTATGTTGTACCGCCAAAGTTGTGTAGGTGATGCTGCCAATGTTGTTCCGGCAATGATTCCTCGATTGGGCACCTATTGAGGGATGGTTGGACCGACCGGGCTACGACTCCATTGGTGTGGTGTAGACCACGTGGTTTTGTTTGTGCACACGCGGCTCACCGATCTCTTGGCTCGAGTAGTCGCATGTGGGGTGCGTCGCGTACTGTCCGTGAGACCGTATGTGCCTACGGTAGGTCTCCGATGAAGACTCGTTGTTGTATGTTGGACTGATGTCCTTGTTGACCATTGGAGGGTTCTTGTTGTTGTTGTAGGATTGGTGTCTTGTTTTACCCTTGGAGGGGTTTTGTTAAATTGCTGATGATGACATGACATGCTACTAGTATGATAAGTTCATTACCGAACCGTTGCAAGCATATAGGTGAGCTTGACATACGATGTTTCCTAATGGGAAACTTAGGCATTGTTGTTTAATTCATGTTTCAGGACCGCAGTAGGTTTTGTGGAGGTAGTGACGGCGGACACGCACATTTTGGGGTCATGATCCTCTTCGGACTATTCAAAGTCGTCATGATTACCTGTATTCATTTTGTTGTATTGATGTAATCATGTATTTTCGACAAACTCTGTTGTATTTGGTGCGCCGACTGATTATTATTTGAGTAACATTCCCGCTTGACTTGAGATCTCTGTTATTGTTTGAAAATTCAAATTTTCCGTTGTCCCGAGATGTTACACTAACGACCGGATTAAATAGTGATTGTGGCTCGTATATATGCATCTAAAGAAAAGAATGATCCAATAGCCATGGAAATGGTTACCACATATTTGACATTCCTTGATATTTTAAACTTAAATTACCAAACGACGTGTAACACCCAACATATACACCTCTTTAGTCACGCAACACCAACCATGTTAATGGCCTTATCTACTTGTATCATACAATACCATAACAACAACAATGCAACTTTTCCTTTTGTTCATTGATCTTTGTGTACATTGAAATCTTAGGAGCCTTAAAAGGATCGAATAGAAGTCTTGGTTTATCAAAAGTCCCGAATTCATTTAGTAGGTTCACTTCACCCCTTGAAGGACACTCTCACTCTCAAAATCTCACTTAATTACACGCCTCACTTGGGTTGCATGAAAGGAATGGTAACGAGGACTTTGGGTTCGACGGTTGGTTTGGGAACCCAGACGTCAAGTGGTTAGTGTCCTAGACGTTGGTTATTATTTTGGTTGTTGGAAACTTGGCGGTGTGGGTGGGGTGAGAGAATTGGGTTGAAACTCACACAATTGTTTGGTACTTGCGGGTTGTTTTTGGCGGCACAGATACTCCTCACCAAAATATTGGTACAATCCAAAAATATCAGTAAGGTTGTTAGTATACCTAAATTATGGATAAATATGACAAATTATTCAAATTATGAAAAATATAATAATTACTTACTTAATATTAGTACAATTTAAGAAATTACTTAGGTTGGGGTGCAATGCAAGAAATTACCTAGATTGTAGGTAAAATTTGATAAGTTATTAAATTATGAAAAATATAATAATTAATTACTTAATATTAGTACAATTTAAGAAATTACATAGGTTCGGGTTCAATGCAAGAAATTCCCTAGATTGTAGGTAAAATTTGATAAATTATTAAATTATGAAAAATATAATAAATTACATAATTTGGTTAAGATACAATAAATTACCTAATTACAAAAAAAACCCTAGGTCGTAGATGCAATACCAGAAATTACCAGCTAGTTTGTAGGTACAATACAAGAAACTACGTACAAAACATTACTAATATTGTGATAAATGACTAAGAACAAGGTGAGTTGCTAAGGGTAAATTTGAAAAATTAATTCTCCCTCCTGCGTTTTATCAAAAGCAAGGTAGCAGATGCTTTATAATTGGGCGTTTCGTTGTGAGAGTAGCGTCGCAACGTCAAGCTACCGTACCACCGTAAAATTTTCGGTTTGGGAATCAAGTCCTTGCGTTGGGACCGTTTTGCGAAATTCCTCAATGTAAGACCCATAGGGATCCTTTGTCTTATAATTAGCCTGAGTACAAATTCATCGGTCTAGATCCGGACCGGATCGGACCCAGATGCTCATCGTGTCCAAACCGAAAGTTGCACAACCTTAACTTTAACAAAGGCAAATCTGGAGAGTAAGTTGGCACTTTAGTCCTCCAAATTAACCAAGAACAAATAAATAACATAAATCTCTTAAAGAAACTCCAAATGTGTTCATAGGTCCAAAGGTCATTTCTTACCCGTATCTTTTACCATTTAAAAGTTGCAAACATATATGTCCTTAAATCACGGGAATTACTAAACGTCGCCCCAAAACTACTTAAATCGCCCCTTGAAATTATCAAATTGCCCTTAACAATATATTTAATACCCATATCGTCCCGTGTCTATAAATTAGGCCTACGGTCTTGTATATTCATAATTTATCAGTAAAAACACCACGAAAATGTCTGGCGAGGGTGATGCATCCGGTGAGGTAAGCCTGGCGCGGGGCAAATTTTGGGCCGAGCATCTGCATTAGACGTCTTCCCCAAGGTGAGGGCGTCTGCATAGGACGTCCTCCCCTTGGCCGAGGCGTCCAACGCAGACGCCTACGCAATGGGAGAGGCATCTTATGTAGACGTCCTCACCTTGGGTAAGGCGTCTTTACTAGACGCCCTTCCTTCGGTCAGGCGTCCTACGCAGACGCCTCACCCTTGGGGAGGGCGTTTAACTCAGACGCCCCCCATGGGGTAGGCGTCTAATCCAGACGCCTGATTTTTTTTGATTTTTTTAGTTTCGATTTTATTTTTGTAGGTTCCGTTGGAAGATTTCGGTGGTGATGGAGTGGATTACAGTGAGTTATTTCAAACTACACAAATCTTTGCAACAATCGATAAAGCAAGTAAATTGCCCAAACAAGTAGCTATCGGAGCTGAGTTTTTTTTTGTCGTGTCGTCGTACAAAACAAGATCAGATAGTCGGATGGATTGTTATTTGAGATGCGACCGGCGAAATCAAATGGAGTCTCGGGATATGGATACTGCACTTCGAAGAAACACCAAAAGAAAGGGTTGCGGTTGCCGTTTCTTAATAAAAGTGGTGGAGCGACGAGATCGTGATGGATGGGTTGTGGTTTTTAATAGTGCTCACGGACATCACAACCACAGACTGACAGTTTATCCAGAGGGTCATCGTCAAATTAGTGGTATAAGTTCTGGGGCGAATAAGATTGTTCGTGATATGACTGAGGCGCAAGCAAAACCACGGAACATCTTGAAGGCAGTAAAAGAAAAATTCCCGGAGGACAATCCAAATCAAAGGCATATTTATAATTTCAGAGATTACATGAGGAGGACAAAATCTGAAGACCGGAATTCCGTCCAGTAGTTTCTCTATCAAGCAGTGCAGTGTCAGTACTTACATTGGATTATGGCGGATCCAGAAACTGATGTCGTCACTCACGCTTTTTTGGCACATCCGACGTCAGTCCAGTTGTTGCGGACATATCCTTTCGTTATCTGCATGGATTCGACATACAAGACGAACAAGTATAAGATGCCTTTGTTCGAAATGATTGGGGTCACACCAACAAACATGAATTTCCTTATTGGATATGCGATTTTGATGGATGAATCTTACTCCAGTTATCTGTGGGTGATGGAGAAGTTGCGAGTTATTGGGGACTGTCAGTCCGACTGCAATAATAACAGACCGGGAGTTAGGCCTTATGCGACCAGTGAGAGAGGTTTTTCCAGACTCTGCTCATTTACTCTGCACATGGCACATCAACAAAGACGTATTCAACTACGCATACCACGTATTCGGCAAGAATAAGCAGATGGCAGAGACTTTGAGGCGTGGAAGATGGAGGAAAATCATGCTTTCTACTTCAGAAGCCGAGTATGATAGAGCTTTGTATGCTCTGAAAGATTTGTATAGATCGTGGCTGGCTATCACGGAGTATCTGGACACCACGTAGTTGGTGCATAAAGAAAAGTTTATGCTGAATTGGACGAACAAAGTCCTTCATTTTGGGAACACCAGGAATTGTAGGGTCGAAAGTGCTCATTCGGCTCTAAAAGAGTGGATTTCTACATCGACAGCAGCTCTGGACACTCTTTTCGAACGCGTGAACGCGGCTATTGAAATGCAGCTGACGAATATTCAAAACTTTCTTGAAGACTCGAGACGGCGAAATTTGACTAATTTCCGACATGCTCTATATCGTCACATAAATGGTCGAGTTTCGCATCACTGCTTGCAATTGCTGAGTCAGGAGGTGAAGAGAATGCAACAATTAGATGATGAAGTTGAATATCGTTGCGAGTGCCCTTTTCTGACTTCTCATGGGATACCTTGCGCATGTACCATCCGCGGATGTCTTGAATCAGACAACGGAATTTACTTAGAGCAGATTCATCCGTTCTGGAGGACACTTGTCATTGGGGAAGGAGCCGAGAACGCAGAGTTTGTGTCTCAGGCAGCTCAAGACGCCGAACATTTTCGCAGCCTGGTTGATGAGATTGCAGGAAGTGACCCTACCGTAATTCAATATGCCTCTCGGGTTTTATTCGAGCAGCTACACCCCGAACATTCGAATTTGAGAGAGCCTGCAGAAAAAACAAAGCTACGAGGTCGACCAAGGGGAAAGTCGACACGACGGGACCCTAGTGCGTTTGAGTATGCAGAGCGAGGTAGTGGTCGATCTTCAGGTAGTGGGAGTAGAGGTCGTGGTCGTTCTTCCGGTAGTGGAAGCAAAGGTCGTGGTCGATCTTCTGGTTCTTCGTCTGTGAGGGGAGGATCAGGTATACCATCCCTATATTTTTTGTTATTATAATTTTGTTATTTATTTCAGTAAATATGTATCTTTTGTTATTATATGTAACTGTATTTTTTGTTTATATTGTAGTGACTGGGCGGGCTGACGTAGACGAGTTCCCATATGCGGATAGAATTCCAGGAATCATTATGCCATTTCTACACCAGTGGAATGATGTACGTCCTGATGGAAAATGTGGATTTCGATGTGTCGCCGATGTTTTCCACGGTGGTGAAGACAATTGGCAACTCGCCCGTCGTTCGATTTCAAATGAGCTAGCTGCGAACCCATCTTTTTATGAGCACGTTCACTACGACGGCGTGGCGCAGGCTCGTCACCGGATTAATTGGGGCGGGGGACCTTGTGGCGAGAATCACTACATGGAGACGTGGACGGACTTGTTTCCCATTGCAAATTTTTACAAGTGTGTAGCTATGTTCTTCTCTCTCGGAAATGATGGTTCATTGTACCCATGTCTTACAGTTCTACCTTGGGAGAGTCCGCCTACCGTGACGAGACCGTGCAGAGAGTTGATTATTGCTCATTTAGGGAGTTACGCTCATTACATTCGTTTGGATTTGAATGAGGGATTCCCCGTACCTCCTATAGCGTCTCTGTGGTTTCAAATACGAGATGAGAGTGTTATTGGATGAGAGCTGGAGTACCAAAATATGATAGCATATTGGCAACAATTATGTAATATGTTTTGATATGTTTGTACAATTATGTAATATGTTTTGATATGTTTGTACATTATATAGTGTTGCTTTATTATGTAATATGTTTTGATATGTTTGCTTTATTTGCATTATATATAATAGTACGATAGGTTAGCAAACACAAATAAAAATAATAAGCGTATGACAGATAAGCAAACACAAATACAAACAATAAGCGTACGACATGTTAGCAAACACAAACACAAATACAAATAATAAGCGTACGACAGATAAACAAATATAAATGCAAATACTAAGAGTACAGTACAACATATCAGCCTACTCATCATCCGAATCATGGTCGGAGATGCCTAACTGAGTATGCCACTACTGTATGATCTCATCCAAATCTCCGCATACAGCTTTCATGTCATCGTCTGGCAGCTCATCCCTCATCTGCAAGAATGGCTCTACAGCCCGTATCATCTTACCCATCCACTGCACATAACATTAACATTAGCGTACATTAACAAAATATACGATACAAATAAATATAGATAAAATGAAAAAATTACCAGATCGCCACATATCTGGTGGTCGATATGCTCTCCGGGAGGCACCACGGACGATGACAGGATGTGAGTAACTACCGAGCACTCAAGATAACGTGCATCACACTCGAAGGGGTTGCGACTACGTCTGAAGTCGCCAAGGAACAGTCGGCATGATCTCGGAAATGTCCGCCAAGTCGATTCCGCTGTAGAAGCGGGGAACCTGACGTCGTACGCCGCTGCAGTCGTAGACCGCACCGCATGCTCTGGTGTCGGGATGTCAACCGGGATCACCTGAACATATCCTAACTGACGCAAGACACGATCGGGCATATAAGGCTCTATGATATCCCGATAACGAATAATGCCCATCAATAAAGTCCTCGGGACCTCCGCTGCTGGGTCAGGACCATAGGGTAACCACTCCACCTAAACTTTAACACATTAATAATAATACATCTAATGTAAATGGTGTAAAGTTTGATACCTCTGATGCAGTCATCTGATCTAGTGGTGCACGGATTGAACGCAATCGTCCATCGCTCTTGTCCTCGCTCCGGACGGCCCACATACCCGAACGTGGATGACCCTCCTCGATAATCTTCCGCTCACGATGCGGGCGCAATGCGGGAAAGTACTCGTATATCCACGCCTGCAACAGCGTAAGACAACCTGCAATCCCAGAACAATCCGCACGACTAGCTATCCCAAGCTGACGGTACAGGTATGCCAACGTCGCTGAGCCCCACGAGTACTCACGAACGTTGTCCGGGTCCCTAGCCTCCAATAGATCGCGGTCTGATCCGGCAACCACTCTTGTCGACAAACAAGACGGCTCCGAGCATCAAGAATAGGTACGCCGTCAACTGTGTATCATCGACCCGCGGAGGTCGTGCCCGTCTGCATAGGTCATCAAGGGAGTCGATGCCGACACCACCACCACTCCATAAAGCTGTATCTCTCGCCAGACCATCAGGTGTGACACCAAGCAACTCTGCCACATAACACCTCAGCTCAGACGTCGACCCCTGAGCACTAACCAGACGACCATCCACAGGAATACGTAGGATCTGGAAAACATCGTGAAGCATGATCGTCATCTCTCCGAAAGGCATGTGAAAAGTGTTGGTGTAGGGCTGCCACCGCTCCACAAACGCAGAAATCAAAGGCATGTCGAGATAAGGGAACATGCTGTACGGTAAGTGCCCCAAATGCGTGACACTAATCTCCTATCTGATATCAGCACTCAGTGTAGACCGTCAACCCTGTAGTGTTGTACAGGCTCTGTGCTGATTATGGCACTTTAGAACCTTCCGATCCTCTCCGTCCCAGATCCGTCTAGCGATGTGACCCCAGAAACTAGGAATGACGCTCCCATCTAAAAGACCACCAGGCGTCATACTGCTCACGATCCAAGAATCGTCCTGGACCCTCTTCTTCTTCTGAGCGCGAGGATCTACAGTGCACGAGCTCGAATCCCCGGTCGTAAACCTTCCACCCCTACCCTTCCGCACCATCCATCCGGCGGAAGTAGAACTACCCGCTCGACCACGTCCTTTGCTATACTCCCCCTGCCTCTCCACCTCCGGGCGCTCTAAGTCATACGGGTCATCATCGTCGCTCCCGTCGTCGGGACTGTCCACATGCTCATCATCGAAGGAATCATCATCCTCCTCACGACGCCGTAATGCCTCTCTCTCCCTCCTGACCGAAGCAGATATCCCCCGTCTACGTGGATGACGCGGTGCTGAATCATCCTCTAAAGAACGGAAGACGTGTAATGGTATCGACTTGCATTTCCCTCCACTGTGACCCGATGACTATTAATTGAAATTTTAAATACAAATTTGTTAAATTTGTTAAACTAAATTATCATATTTATCACAATTGTTAAACTAAATCAAAATTTGTTAAACTAAATTATCACAATTGTTAAACTAAATCAAAATTTGTTAAACTAAATTAAAACAATTGTTAAACTAAATCAAAAATTGTTAAAACTAAATATCACAAACGTTAAACATAATAAGAATTTGTTAAATTAAATTTTCATATTTATCACAATTTATTAAAGCAATTATCAGATTTAATAAAAAAAATTGTGGAGGCGTCTGCGAGAGACGCCTCCCGCATGGTGGAGGCGTCTGTCGGAGACGCCTCCTCCTTAGGGGAGACGTCTTCCGAAGACGTCTCCTCCATCGGGGCGACGTCTTCCGCAGACGTCTCCCGCTAATGGTCGGCGTCCGAAGGAGACGCCCCCCGCATGGGGCGGGCGTCCTCGGACGCCGACCACTTTTTTTTTTTTGAAAACAAATAAATAACGTGAGGTTACCGTATACGGGTACACCGGGGGAACTGTTGGCTGCTTGCCTGGCCTCCGAGACATTCGTAATCTTCTGTAGTAGGTATAGGAAGAGAAAATTTTGAGAAAAGAGTGAAATTGTGAGATATATAAGCAAAAATAGGAGGAAGGACAATTTGGTAATTTCAATGGGCGATTTAAGTAATTTTGGGGCGATGTTTAGCAATTCAGTAAATCACTAGAGGGTGTCACACGGAAAACACTGAGAGTTACAAATTTGAAGCAACATTTCACATACAATTGTGGGATGTTGCATTTGTGACAGATGTGGTGCATTTGTTATTAGTGAGAGTCTCAAAAAATAAACAAAAAAAACTAATTATCATCCTCCTTTACTCCTTGGCCATTATGTCCCACGCTGACTGTCCCAGTCAGGTTGCCACAACACATCTATTTGAAGATGTTCGGACTTACTATATATGCATGATGCATATTATAGAATAGTCAATTCTTATTGACTTTGAAATTTGATATCGATTAGAATAATAACCTTATACTCTAAAATAAAAATTATTTTACGGGCTTCTGAAACGAAGAACTTTTGACAGGAAGTGTTGATATTTAATTATTATTATCACCCTTGAACTGACAACCATCAGGTATTGGAAGTAAAAACCCACTGCCCCACAAGAAGGGGTGTTTAATATATTATACATATTACACATATTTAATAGTAGTATCCAAAACTATAGTAATTCTCACCCGGGTGTTATATTGAATGTTTCTACGAATTACTTAAATCGTCTGTGTCAATTATCATTTTGGTATTATCTTATTTTTATTTATTTCTGTTCCTGATAGACTCTTCTTCTTTCTTACTACAACAAAATATAACCATGAAAAATAAAATTGGAGTAGGAATGCCGACAACTCCTGCAGAGGACGCTAGAAATTTTGTTTCGACACCCTGCAGAGTAGACGGAGAAATGGACCGGCTTGTCGGACGATCCATATATTGATTCGTTTACCCGTTTATTTACGTTTGTGTTTTTTTTCCACTCTGTTACCACCAAAAATCTTACAACGGAACCTTAAAATAATTTGAAATAACACACCGTATAAATTCAAAATTTTAAAAAACCCTAGGAGGAGGGCGTTTTTTGCAGACGCTCTTGGGTTTTTTACGGGACAGAATGTAAATTAAATGAAAAATAAATGAAAAGTAAATGACAAAATATTAATTGACGCGGACGATTTACAAGACGGTTTAGTTCTAGCACTTCACTAAAAGTTAATTTAAAAAAAGTTCTTTTGCTTGAAGTTACTCGAAAACGGTCAAAGTATTAGGTGTTACACATATTTATTTATTTTTTCACGTGCCACTACAAAAATAATAGTTAAGTAAAATTGTTATTACTTTTTTTGGCACTGTCACTGTACCTTTTTATCCCCAATCGTCCCCTCATTAGAGGCTTGCTGCATCACTGTTGTTCCAGCTTCACCTTCAATTTCTCATCATCTATTAAACCCTTACACATGGTGACATGCATCATCTATTCTATCGAGATGAAAACAATCACTTCCATAAAAACTAATGGAATTTGATTACGTTAAGAAGACATGTAATCCTTTTCTTGAGAAGATATTAAATCTATTACCATCTCCCAGACTTAATAATTTATTAGTAACCTTTCAAAAGTAATCTTTATCTTTTATAAAAAAAGAAGTAATCTTTATGAAACACAACATGATCATATGGAGTATAGTCACGTTCACCCTTAAACCCTCACCTCCACCTCAACATAGAAAACTACATTATCTCCTCAATTAATTAGACTCCATACTTGTTTTTGGTATTCGCAAAAGTGGGAAGAACAAGAAACTTAAACTCGCCGTTCACTAACCCTGAGGCCATTAGTTAGCAACAACTCAAAGATGTGTCCTTTCCTTGGTAAAAGCTTTCTTGTGTTAGTAACATCTTAAGTGGTTATATTAATAGTAGACATTGGATTGAGAAATCTAGGGTTTGGAAGCATTTCAATTTGACTTCCAAGTTCCTATGGGTGTTTCTTCAAAAATTAAATTAAAAAAATCCAAATTGGTTAGTGCTTAGTGCTTACATATTAATTTCATATTTGCATGCAATTATCCTTTGCTTTACAACAATCACCATGTGTGGTCTGATTAAAGTAGGTAGAACAAAAAATGCATGTTATATGTTAAATGTAATTTCCAAAATAATATATGTTAAGTTCGTTTATTTAATTACAGATTTTAATTTCCATTTCATTTGTAAACAGTAGCCTAGTATCCAAGGAAGCATTTTTGTTAGTTTTATTTCATAAATATACATTGCTAAATATTAAAATATGTCTGTCTACACCAAGTCATTATGGTATCATTTTTCAGAGGAATAACTATACCAATCGTGCACTGTCAAAAAAGAAAGTGCAAGGACTAATAACAAGGTATGAACGTGTAGCTAAACATTGATGCATTAATACTTAGTATCAAACTTCCCAATTACTCCTAGGATACCGAAAACTAAATTTTCTTGATCATTGAATGATACCTAAATAATTTTCTTGGAAGTGGTAATAGAACATGATTTATATAGTAGTTGCACCCAAAGTCCAACCAAAAATGGGTGAGAGTGTCATTGCCATTGCTCCTCCAACCGAACCCCTTAAATTTACATAAATTATATTTAGCTTTTAATTCGTGATTACATATGCTAGACTTTTAAATTCATATATCAATCGCAAGATTCCCTAGCAAAGTAGTTCACGCACGAGTCAAAACTCTTTTGAAATATTCAGTTAACTCATGTCATAACCCTTTTGATTAAAACCTCCACAATTAACACAACAATCCAACCTAAGACCAGGACTTAACAAACCATGGGTTTGTAAAAATATTACTGAGGGTCTTACACTAAATAATCCAATATAATTTGTTAACTGTAAACAAAGTCAAACCATACACCAAATTAAATAGTCATCAGACCTCACATAATTTCAATCTCTCCCATTATCATAGTCTGAGTTTAACTAACACGACATCTAAACCCTCCTTATCAATACGTCGACCCATAATCTCATTGTGTTCTTAAAATCCAAATTATCCTTAAAGTGATGTATGTTGGTTTAGACTATTATTTTGGGCAGATAAGTGTTTAAGTTAGTGTTGAACAGGCCGAGAAGAGAAGGATGGCGTGATGTTTCTAAAAAAGAATTAATTTAGGTTCCACTAGACTGTTACATGTGTTGGGTCAAGCATCTAACGTGACTTGGGCAAGTATTTTGCATCAGATTTCACAACTACAAAGGCGTTCTTTATATAAAATCAAACCATTAAGAAAAATATTGTCATCCTCTTACAGCACATTATCAGTGAAAAATAGTACGTAATCTACAATCATAATATTATTCTTTGCGGGCATTTTTTTAATTATCAATGCCCGTTTGATTGGGGTTTAAACAAACTTACCAACTGTAGTGTTAGATGGGCCGGACTTTTGGTCTTTAGATCACCTTTTGGGGGTCCAGGTATAACTTGGTCGAGTTTGTTCATACAACTCTAAAGCCATTACTAAATGTATTAGTTTCATATAGATGCATTCAGATGGAATCTGCTATCCTTTTTATAGTTAAGACACGCTTAAGCCGCACGCTCGACTTCAACTTTGGGAAAATAAGTTAATGTCTATCAAGCACGGATGTATGTCCATTAATCAATACTTTACAAATGTGAAATGATTTTATCGTGACATATCTCAGCTAGATCCGGAATCTAAGATTACTGAGCCGAGGATGAAGAGGATTATTATCCATGGCCATGGGCTTAGACTAGAATATAGTGCATTTATAACAGCAATATTACAAGAGTTAGAGAGTTTACTTATCAATCAAGAGACTCTCACCAAGCAAATGATGGGAGTTTCTACAAGGAGTGGGGAATGAGCATTCTTTAGCGGACAACAAAAAGCAATACCAAAGAAACACGAACAAAGGAGTTCAGAGCAAAAGGGAGCACACCAATCACGAGAAAGAAGGACTAGACTGTTGGGATTTTAAGTTCAAACCTGTAAGTGCGCGACCATGTTGAAACGGTGAAAAGTACAAATTGTGTCCACAAGGAGAAAGTGCGGGTCGTCATTGACCATACTCGAGTGGGGAAATAAAATGAAGAGTGTGAGTGTCTCTACACTAAATTACGCTAATTATAATCTGTAAAATGAAAACGACTAATCCTATAGGAGGTAGAGAATACGTGCAACAATTTAGATGTGTGACGCGTGTGTGTACAATTGCGCTCTCATGACATGAATTAATATGGAAATATATCATTATCATAATCCTAAGCGTGTTTCCACATGGATTAAGATTTATCACCATCATTAAAACATACAAAACACTACTCAAGATAAGACCAAAGATGACCACATGCTCACATGTCAATCTTATTTTTTTATCCACTCAAATCTTATTATCACCTTATCATTCCCCATTAAGGGGACCCACTAATCAAAGCATGTGCTAAACATCCATTATGACCATTAGCACATCAAAGGCAAGAGTAAAGCACTCATCAAAATGGTCATAGAAAACATTTGAAGCTCAAAGATTAAGATTTAAACACATTTAAATCCACCAACATCCACAATTCACATCATCATCCACTCCGCAAAGGGGATGGACTACTCATTAATCATATAAACAACAAGAAATATAAAAAAGTAAAAATAACTCATCAACATGTAAAGACAAGAATTTAAAAAACATGATATCAAAACTTGATTAATGGATAAAAGATTACAAATTTTCCTCTCCACACTTTATCTACACTACTAAGACAAGAACTAAAACCTACTCTAACGGGGCAGAGAAGAGGAAGAAGAAGAGAAATGGAAGGGTTACAAATGTATTTATTGAAGATTGAAGGTTTGGATTAATCTAGGCGCAATCACACAGGTTTAAATCCTAGAAGCAACTGTTGTCATTATAAGTTTATATTCATATTAGTTTTCAATTACTTTATGTTGTTGGGTTGCATTCATTTATAATTTTTTATATTTTTGCTTGTAGGAAAGATTAGACGCTCTACGAGAACCGGGTGAGACAAGCTCTTAGAGCTCTATCACTCCGGTTGCTGCCACCGAGGACCCTGTCGGGACTCTTTTAGGTGACGTTCATGGACGTGTGATGATGTACTCCAGTCTCGCCACACCCACAAACATGTACACACCTCGTAGGATGCCATCCCAAGAAAAGCTCAACGTTAGATTGAAGGTTGAGCAGAGTATCCAAGAGAGTAATGAGCTATAACGTGTGAGTAATGAGCTAGCAGATGCGTAAGGCAAGATCGTGACATTGCAATCGACCATCGACTTTTTGATGGTAAAGGGTGATTATAACAGTAAGGTATTGTAATTGTAATTTAGTAATGTATATTACATTTATTAGGTTTATACGAAGTATCGTCTTAAGATATAATGTATTGTAACGTACATGATATTGATATCATATCCCTTTGCACACTACCGTCGCCTCCAAGATGAGATGACGATCATGGACAAGCAGAGCATGCACTAGAGGTTTAATGACGGATCCGGAATGATATTTTTGCGATGCGGAAAATCGGATATTCGGATTTTGGGTATCCGAAAATTTAGATATCCGGTTTTGCTCACCCCTAGCCCCTTCAAACACCACCACCTCCCAGTCCCACCCCTACCCCTACGAACACTACCACCTCCCAGTCCCACCCCCCACCACCTCCCGTTTGTCCCCTCCCCCGACTCACCCTCTCACACCTTGCCCATACCAACCCCCACCACCTCCATAGCTAACCTGACCCCTCCCGCCCACACCTTAACCTAACCCCCGGTTCAATTGTGATTTTGTATGATTAATTCGATTGAAGTTTTGATTAATTGGATTAATTTGTGATTTTGTATGATTAAAGTACGTTTAATTAGAATATATGGTTGAAGGTTCTGGGTTTAATGTTGCGGACTCTTTAAGTTTAACGTTGTTGCCTTTTTATTGGTTTAGTTTGAACCAAATGTGAAGGTGAAGGGAGTTATTGTATTTAGGATTAGATTATATTAGATTTGAATATGTTAGGATTTGACTGTATGATTTAAGTTTGATGAATTGACGATGGTGTGATGCTTGTCGTTGAAAAGTGAATATTTTTTTGTCAATAATGGTTTTCTGAAGAATTTTGGTATCGAAAATATAAGGGAGGTTCTGCCAAAATTTAGTTAGAATTTCAAATAAATTTTGATGTTTGTACGGTTCAGTAAATTGATTAGAATTTAAGATTTGAAATTGAAATACATATACGATTTTGCCTTAAGGATTTAATTTCAGTTTTAGGATTCACTTTCGGATTTGATTTTGGATTACAGAGATTGGTGCCCAAGAAGGACAAGGACGTGGCATGACAACAAATTTTGGTAACATTTCATACCATCGTAACTTATTTTATTATCTATTTCATTTAATTACAGACTAACGTTGTTTGACATGCACATTGGACGGTTCCTGAGGGATTTAGAGACAATGTCATGAGGTCTCTAAACAAAAAGTAGAAGGAATACAAATTTGACCCCTACAAGAAACAGGTGGAGCCGACACATACCCGAGAGGAGCAGATGACCAAATAGCCACAAAGCATCTCTATCGAGGATTGGTCCACTCTTTTAGATTATTGGGTCAGCGAGATTTTTCAAGTATACTTTGATTTTAATAATTTCAATGTTATTTAATTAATATGAAAAATAACATTGTGGTTTAATTTTTGATGCTGAAAAAGAGTGAGATCAACAGGAAAAATCGGGCGAACCTAATTATCTCACATACGTATGGTACGAAGTCCGTCGTGCGACATAAGGAGAAGATGGTAATTTTTTGTCTAAATTTGATTCATTTGAGTTACTTTTTATGCAATCTAACACCTTTTTTTATTTTTGTTGCAGATTGCAGAAGACCCGGATACATCGGAGCCCACCCGGATAGACATGTGGATTAAACTCCACAACATGAACCATTTGGAAGTTAGTCGACTCATTGTAAGCTAATTACATGTATAGTGATTTATAATTATTATGTTCCACGTTTGTATTGAAGTATAACTATTGAAATATTTTATTTCAACAATAGTTTGAGACTATGAGAGGATCGGGTGAGACGAGCTCTCAGGGCTCTATCACATTGGTCGCTTCTAATGATCCAGTTGGCACCGTGTTGGACGACGGACATGGACGAGTTCGTATGTATTCCAGCTACGTCACGCATGTGGATATGTAAGAGGGTCGTGGGATGCCAAGCAGAGCAGAACACAGTGTCAGAGCGGACGTGGAGCGGAATGACGAAGCAACTGCGAAGTTGAAGCGGGCCAACAGTGAGCTCGCGATGACTTAAGATAAGTTAAAGACGACGGAATTAACGCTCAATAAGATGCAGCTTCAAATGAACTTTCTGCTCGAGAATGCATGTTACACTAGTGAGGTAATCTACACGTTGTTTAGTTAAATTGTCATATTTATTGGTTTATGTCAAATAATTTATAATATTTGTAATGTACAGGGTCACGACGTCACCCCTCTTTGCACACCGCCGAGACGAGATGACAGTCACGGGCCTATAGGCGGAGCAAGGACGAGAGGTTTGACGGCTTAGTCGCTGCATTTAATCTATTTCTTTTATGTGAATGAATGTATCAGGATCATTTGTGAATCAAACTCATTTTGGAATGAATGAATGTTTTATCGATTGTTTGGTTTTGACTTGATTTCTTGAATGTATATGAATGGATGTGAGAATGGTTGTGTTATTGTGAATGAATTGAACACATTTGATTTTATTTGAACAAGGAAAACTGGAATTCAAAAAGAGCCAATTAGCTCTTTTCGAATATTGGGAAGCGTTTACACCGCCAGATATCCGTCAGTGTAAACGTTCACTTTAATACACCGACGGATATCCGTTGGAGCACATCGACAAGACTAACACCGTCGGTGTATATCCTCATTCGTCGGATGAGAACCTACGAATTTATTGGTCGATGTCCCTACACCGACGGATAGTTTCGTTGGACTAGTACACCGATGACATATCCGTCGGTGTTATCCTCTCTGACGAAAAACACAAAAAAATTGGCGGGAAAATTGGCGCCAAAAACTATTCTGACGGAATTTGTCCGCCGGTGCATCCATCGGTGTACTTCTACACCGACGAGAGTAATTCCGGCGCATGTATATCTGTCGGTGTACATTAACACCGACGGATGGATATGTACACCGACGGTTAGTGTCTGTCGATGAAGGTCAGTTCTCCTATAGTGTTTATTGAAGAAAAGGAAAGGACGAGTATCTGAGTCCTCATGTACGAGCATGATTTGATAATTTCTGAAGATAATGTGGAGGAAATCAGAGTACCAAAAGGAATCTATCATGTATATTCCAAATGAAGGAGTTTGGAGAGCTTACGCATTTCTTGGAGCTTGAAGTAGACCGAAGCACACGAGGTCTATTTTTATGTGAGCAAAAATATGTTAATGATCTTCTACACAAGGTTGGTATGCTTGATTGCAAGTCAATATCTACCCTAACGGAGGAAAGGACCAAGTTGTGTGCATGTGAAGGCAAGGATCTGGAGGATCCAACAATGTATTAAATTTTAGTAGGTAATCTGATCTACTTAACCATCCTCGCCCTGATATCTCTTTTGTCGTTGGAGTGGTCAGTCGATACATGCAGACACTGAAGAAGTCTTACTTAGAAATAGTAAGAAGAATATTGAAGTACGAGAAATGTACTATTGATCTTGGTCTTTTATACGAAAGTACAGAAGATCAAAAGCTAGTTGGGTATTGCGATGTTGACTATGTAGGAGACCACGACACACGAGCATCGACTACATGATTTGCATTTAGTCTTGATTCTACATCAATCTCTTGGTGTTGTAAGACACAACCAAGTTGTTGAAGGTTATTAGAATATCTTCCTCAGCTTGTGGACTATCCGGTGTTGCTGGATTATGATATTCAATCTGCCTTACGTCTAGCCAAAAACCCACTCTTTCATGCAAGGACGAAACATGTGGATGTTCATCACTATTTCCCAATGGGGAATGTTCTACAAGACAAATTTCTTATGAAGTATATTGGTATGAATGAGCATGTGGAAGATATCTTCATTAAAGGACTCAACGACATTGGTTTTGAGTGAGAGTGTTAAAGATCAAAGACCAACCCAAACCCAAGAAGTTATATTACTTAAGCTAATTATTAGTGTAACCTATTCAACTCAATTTCTAAAGAATTCATACTCTAGATATTCTTTCCTTATCCAACACTTGGAAGCTTACTACAATTTTCAAAGTCTAGAAACTTCAACTTTTCCACAAGTTTCCATTCACACATATAAATAGGGGTGTCATCTCCCATTTCAAATCATCTAAGTAAAAAGTTCTCCACAACACAAAGAGTAAGTATTGTGCAGTAGTGTGGGTGTGTATAGTCTTGTCCTTTATAATAGAGTGTACGTAAGAATCTTGTGGTGAGTTATGTTGTTGTAATAACATTAGTTAAACAATACAAGTGTTTTACTTCTTTCCTCTCTACTTCTCTTTACTCAACAATGCATTTGTACAAGTAACCCAGATTTATTTATGTAAGACTTTATATCTTGTATGGATAATGGACCGACGAAAAGAAGGATATCGAACTTGTTTATTAACGTCTAATAATCTTCGTAAGTTATCATTCTGTGGCCATCTCTGTCTATATCGATTGACTAGCTCAAAATATATATAACTGAATTATTAAAGGCACCCAATAATTGATGATCGGTTGGATTGCTTACTCTAATAAGAAGTATTATAGTAGGTTTTGTCCACCATTAATGGAAAGAGAAATTTAAGCCAAACCTCCATGACAATAGAAACAACGACTAAAAACTATAGTTAGTCAAGAAATATTAGTTGAGCTTTAAACTATTTAGCTTCACCTCATCTCATATCATTAGGCAAAAATAAAGACAACGGTATTGCAATAATTTTGGGCGCATCATTTGTAAGTGGCTACATGCATGCATTTACCACTTTAACTTATGTTGCTTCCACGCAAAAGACTATAATTATTGTAGAATATCTGCCAATTTAATACAAAAATGAGTTGTTAGCCTATGTATGGCGGTATGAGTCTTCCTTATAAAAAATGCTTTGCCAGAGGGTTTGTACCTTTTTAAATAATAAAGTACAAATAGAACTATAGGACCTGTTTCCCTAATGCAAACGATCGATGAGAAAATAATAGGGGAATCAAGAAACTACACTTAAATGAAATATTATTTCATATTAATGCTACTGGGAATGATTATTTATGATTAAATATAATATTTTATGATTAATATCATGCTCAGAACTAGGGGTGAGCTTCGGTCCAGGACCGGACCGGACCGAAACCCGAACTCCCAAGATTCTCGGACCGAAGACCGGACCGAATTCGGTCCGGTCCGACCCGGACCGAACCAGTTCGGTTCGGTCCAAAACCGGACCGAACCTGTTTGGACCGAATTTATTTTGACCTGTTTTTTGCTTGATTTAACCTGATTTTTATACAACAATAACAATTAGTATAAATAACATCCAACAATCGCTGTTGCCTTTCAAAATAATACTCGTATCAGGGAAGTTTACTATCAATTAAAAAGAAACCAACTTTTGCAAAAAAACTGGAGCCTTTCTAGATTTGTATGGCCATAAAGTTTACCACATGCATACAATTACAAAGTATAAAATTCAGCCATATGTTCATAACATAACCAGCCAAATGAATCACCCAATAGGCCAATACACTAAACATCGAAAATTATAAAGGCAGAGAAGAGAATAACTCACTGTTTTAGATAATTCACTTCCATATCAGACCACAAATAACATCAAAATTCAGACAACATTAAACAGTAAGAATCAAAAGTCAGAATTCAAATGCAGCACAATTCAGAAAGGAAATGCAACACAATTCAGCAACAATAACAAACTAAACCAGAAATTCAAATCATCACAAGTTCACAACTAACAAGTTCATAATTTAAAGACAAAGAATCCTAAACCGTTTGAAATCATAAGGAGTTGAAGATCAGCAACACTAATCCACGCAAATGAGCTCATCCACATCGTCGTCGGGAGCTAGTTTCTCCAAATCTAATAATATTATGATCAACACAAAATCAATTAGATAATTTTATAACTTGTAAATATACATTGCATTCACATCGCTATATTAAATACCTTTTTCCAGCACTTCCAACTCTTCTAGGATCTCCTCAACATCCACTTTTACCTTATTTGAGGTTCGAAGCCAATCTTGTGTGCAAATGAGTGATTGTACCATCTTCAATAAAATATTCAAGGAAAAAATGTTAGAAACGGTACAAGACAATGAAATCTGAATTTCTTAAAAACTTGTTAACTAAATACCTTAGGCGTCAACGAACTCCTAAATTTATCCAAATGACGACCACCTGTGCTAAAGGCAGACTCAGATGCAACAGTAGACATTGGAAGGGCTAATACATCACGAGCTAAACATGAAACAATAGGGTACTTGTGCTCATTCAACTTCCACCACTGTAGCACATCTAGGCTCCTCTCGTGTTGCCCCAAATGATCACTCAAATACCTATCAAACTCAGATTGTCCTCCATCAGGCCCGGACATCTGCACCTCATCTTCAATGCATTTCTTGAAGTCGAACATTTCGACGGTCGTGGCAGATGGTACTAGGATGTCCATCATATCAGTTGTCTGTCCACCGCTAGGAGCCAGATGAGCATACAATTTGTAATACTCCTCAAATAAATTGTACCCATTCTTTGTAACGCGGTCAATCAACATTTCTGCTTCATCCCTCGCATAAATTCTCTTTAAGGCTAAACTAACACCTTTTAGCTTAACCTTTGGATCCAGTATAGCTCCCATGTAGATCAGAAAATTCATGTTATCATCATTACCCCAGTACTTGTCATATTTTTCTTTCATTGCTGTAGCCATCCCTTGGAAATCACCACTAGGATTATGAATATGATGATTTAATCCCTCCAGAGCTCGAGCAATATAAAAGAATGACAAATTACTCGTAACGTAAAGTGAACCAGAAACATCATCTGTTAAGGTTTTGAACTCTCTAAGGAAAATCACCAGTTGCTCTACCAATCTCCAATCATCATCTGTTGGATTACCAGAACTCTCAAGGTCTTTGTCAATGGGAATGTTGATCCTACTAAATATCTGCTGGTACTTAACTGCTGTTTCCAACATGACATAAGTAGAGTTCCACCTGGTAGGCACATCCAACGACAAAGATTGTTTGCATTCAATCTTATGTCTAATAGCAAGCTCCTTAAACATATGGATCCTCTTGGGAGAACTCCTGACAAACTTCACAGCACCTCTTACTCTATGTAAAGTGACCTTTGCTTCATTCGTTTTTAGACCATCCCATACAATGAGGTTTATTATGTGAGCAACACATCTCATGTGAATCCATTTGCCGTCACCAACACAACCTTTTCTTTGTGACATTTTCCTTAAATGTGAACATGCTTTGTCATTGGAGGTGGCATTATCAACAGTCACGGTGAACAATTTGTCTTCTAATCCCCAAGCTATCAAACAATCCTCAACTGCTTTGCCAATAGCCTCTCCCTTATGACTAGAAATCGGACAAAAATTAATAATTTTTTTATTCAACTTCCAATTTTTGTCTATAAAATGGGCAGTGAGACACATGTAATTGATCCTCTGAATGCTAGTCCATGAGTCGGTTGTAACTGAAACCCTTTGAAAGGATGGGTGCATGAACAACTCCTTAAGTTTCTGCTTCTCGCTCAAATACAATTGGTAACTATCACGAGCAACGGTGAAACGGGAAGGCACATGAAAACGAGGGCAAGCTACAGACATCAACTTCTTAAAACCTTCATTTTGAACAAACCTAAAGGGCAACTCATCCACAATTATCATGTAAGTTAAGGCCTTTCGAACCTCTACTGCATCAAAATCATAAAGCCTTATTGTTCCCTCCCTATCATCATCCTGAGATGCTTGAAGAACTAGTTCTGTTTGTTTTCCAATTAGCTTATTCTCAGGATTTGCAGGGCATTTATCCCAATGATACATTCTCAGCATCATGAACATCATCAGCATATAAACTTATTGTTTACGTCGAGAGTGGAACCCGATTTGCATATGTGAAAAAAAACACACAAGTTGAGAATCGAACCCTGTTGACGTCTGACGAGAGGCGGCCTGAGGAGGCAGCGTGAGGAGGAGGGCTGCTCGAGGAGGAGGAGGACGGGTGAGTGTTAAGGAGGGCGGATTTCGGTGAGGCGAACGGGTGGATGGATTTCGGTGAGGCGAACGGGTGGACGGATTTCGGTGAGGAGGTGAACGCGTAGACGGATTTCGGTGAGGCGCAGTGAGGTGGCGGCGTGAGGAGGCGGCGGCGTGAGGAGGAGGGCGACGTGAGGACTGAGGAGGGAGAGGGATTCGGGTGAGGCGGTGAGTGGCGTGATCTGAGATGAGAGAGTTAGGGATTTCAGATTTGGGTGAGCTGAGGGATTTGGGTAATTGGGTATTTGGGTTTGCGGTTTGGGTAATTGGGTTTGGGTATTCGGGTAGGGTTTGGTCACCGGGTAATCGGGTTCTGTGGGTCGGGTTAGTCGGGTCGAACAAACCGCTTACCAATTACATTCGGGTTTCGGTCCGGGTTCGGGTTTTTCGGGTTTTGGACCGGACCGAACCGAACCCGAATTTTCAAAATCTTTTGGACCGAAGACCGGACCGAAAAAATTCGGTCTGGTTCGGTCCGGGTACCCGGACCGAACCGAATTTTGCTCTCCCCTACTCAGAACAATTAAGACACAATTACATATTAAAAACGATTATTATCATTATTAAAATATTAAAAATGGGGTGTTCATAAGTCAACCAACAAGAGTACAAGTTATAAAATCTTATTGGTCAGTCAGTCTCCAATAACAAAGAAACCAATTGAGACTAATTTCACAAACAAAAAAAATACCTCTGTTGATTTTATAATCACTACGCAAAGGTGAGTTCGGGCAGACGTCAGCAAAGGAACAATTATGAAAAGGTAGGATTGTCAGTTTGTAAGTTTTTAACCAATCATCACATATCATTGTACATACCACCATATCCTGTGGGTGCAAAGGGGATCTGTATTTCCTTTTAAAAATATAATATATCTTCTTTTTCTTTCATTATCCCTATGGGTACGTAAATGTGTAGATTTTGGCTCTTAATTCTTTATACATAAGATTACAGAAATGTGTACCAGCATTTTTTCACAAAACATGTTAATGGTAGGAGTCGAATCTTTGGCAATTATTACTTGATATATTCTACACATATGTATCGACACACACATGCACACACATGTCCTTATTATAAGTGGAAATTAATTTAAACTAAAATTTTGAACCCTAACAATGATTCTACCTATTTAAACCCCTATTAATATTCCTATAAGCAAACAAACACCAACCAACTTCACGTATCCTCGTCACATGATCACCCGCAAATATAAAATAAACTTTGCAAAGACAACGGACCCCATAAAAACATAAACGAACACCTGCACCAATCAATAAACATAAAACAATATCAGCACGAATCAAACTTATCAATTATTGGGACTGGTGTCGCAACTCACAAGCCACTCCTACAGAAAATACAGAACTAACTTCAAAAAACAAAATAATAGAGCAGACTTATCAGTCAACTAGTGATATCATCGTTATCATGCAACAAGAAAAGAATATATATATAGAGAGAGTTCTGTATATATATATATATATATATATATATATATATATATATATATATATATATATATGCATGATGAACTGAAAGTGATCTAGAAGTTGCATCTTCAATTCAATATTTGCAATGTAGAATTGTTGTGGTAGGTGGGATGTTACTTCATAACACTCCCTCTGGGGCTCTTAATTAACTTGCTAGATTTCGTGTGAATTGGGTAAGGCTATGTTGACTCGTATGGATTGAATCACTAGTTGAATTGGGTAAGTGTTTTGGGCCATAGGAATCTAATACCAGACAAACAAGCTTGCTAAAGAATGAAAGGTCTATCGAAAGATATCCAATAAAGATTTTTTTTATTAATTATGAGATTGTGTTCAATCCGAATATGCAAAAGTACGAAATGGTTTAAGAAGAGTTCGTGAGAAATGAAGAGTGCATTTCAAAATTACATTTTGGAAGTTGGTTTGTACCAGAAATGCTATCTAACGCAATACCCGCAGTAATATTTCAGAGTAGACCCTTGTCTTAATTTTGTATGAAGAAAAAGCCAAGTCTAAAACAAATCATAGCAGTATTTTAGCATGCGTGTATATAGGGGTTGTTGGTGCGAAAAATTTCAGAAAATATTTTTGGAAGTCAAACGGAAACTAGAAAAAAATAGAATCTAGTAGAAAATAGTTTTCTTTTGACCGAATCCTGTTCTTTTGTGTCTACCTTTGAAATTCAACGGAAAATAAATTTTATTGTTTGTGTTTAACTCTAGAATTCAACAAAAACAGATTATGTTGTTTGTAACTCCTGTTAGAAAATATGAGAAACTTTGTAGTTGCAGTTTAATTTATAAATGAAATATATTGTTCTGAACTCCAATATAACTCATGGAGGAATTATATTTAAATTGTATCTAAACAACATATTCTGAAAAATGAAATCATATACATCACCGTAGATATACATTGTGTTGACTTTTGAATTGTGACATTGGCAAGCATCAAGCAGCATGATTACAAACATGTAAACGTGTCCTAACGGCATCCACAACCCCAACCCCAAATCCCCACCTCCCCCCTCTAAACTCAGTTCCTCTTCATGTCACGTCAGCGAAAAATATTATGCAACCCACCACCAAACCCAACCTATTTTTAACTAACCTCACTTTCAACACTCTCTCATCCACATCATTTTCTTACCTCATTTTCTATTTCATCAAAAAAATACACAAACTACTAAATAAATTATTTCGAAAATACACAGTAACTTAATCTAAGTAAATTACACTAATTGCCAAATATTTTCAAAAAATTAGATTTAATGCCCACCTCAACAGGTCAGTCAGGGGTCTCGCTCCTCTGAGCGAGCGACATTCCACCTCTGAAGATTTTTTGGGTTTGAGATTTATTAGTATTTCTCTAACTGATTTTTGTGTTACTAATGTGTTTTTGAGTGAACCTAGGTAAATTCGTGTGTTCTATTTTACTAGGTAATTTTCTTTAATTATATACATTTACAATTATTTCCAATTATCTTACTAATTTTCTTTAATTACTTACATTTATTTTTACTAATTTTTATTAATTATTTACATTTATTTTACTATTTTTCATTAATTATTTTCGTTTATTTTAATTTTCAGAAATTAATTCTAATTATATAAAAATATATACATATCAATTAAATATTATTTAACAAATAAAAAAACTAAAAATTATTCTTTATTTTAACAAAAAGGGACAACCCAGGTCAAAACCTAGGTAGGGTCGACCCAGGTTGCAACCTGACCTTGGTCGGCGCCCCGTTAAGGGGTCTGAGGTCGAGTCGACGCCCGACCTGACCCCAAAACGCCATCCGTGAAGGATGGCCTAAGTGCCTCCCTGATAATCAAAATAAAATACTATGGAACAAGAGTACAAAGAGATCCACTAAAATTAATTAATTTTGCTTTGTACAAAGATGTCTAACATGAACATTGGCTAGTATAAAAAGAAAAGGCTCACTACACGACAAAGTCAACTATTAATCTTTTTCCGTAAACACATTCTAGTAGAAAGCTAAAAGTAGTCGATCAAAGAATAATTTCAATCAATGTGATATTTACGATCCCAATAATGAACATAACTCCCAATGAATACCATATGATATACTAGGAAGACATCTATACGAAGACACAAATATATATTTTTCAGCAAACTACCTATAAGAGGGGTAGCTAAATTATCAAGCAGATTCTTTTTCATTCTGCTTCACGTGAACCATTAGGACATGCAGTAGACATCAGACGCAAGTGGTTTGCGATTTCAACGAAAAAACGGTCGCTGCACAAGATCACAATGCCAACATTGTTCCATAAGTTGCCTCCACTCGGGATCGCGACAACAGTGTTATAACTGTGATACGTTTACTGACCCATCTGATACAGTAACAATTAACCTCCACTAGTTAAAGATGTTCAACCATTGCACGTGTCTGTTGAGACTTCAACTTGAGTTCATCGTGCCTAAGTGCACCCTTAACGGATGCTCTTTTTCGGACGTCCAGACTGGGCGCCGAAATGCCCTCACTTAACGAGAGGGTGGTTCTCGGGTAGAACCGCCCGATCACTTTTTCGAGCGGGAATCCGCCCGGAAAAGCGCACGGGTGCCCAATCCGGGGGGTCACGTGGCCTGTCGGATTGGGGTTTTTTTTAAGAAAAAGATTAGTTATATATAATTAGGTTAATGTAATGATTAGTTTAATTGTAATTTAATTAATTAGGTTTTGAAAATTAATTGCAAAATTATTTTATGATTAATTAAATTGTTTTTGATTTATTAAGATATAATTAAATTAAAAACATATAGGAAATACGAAATACTAGTACAATACTCATAAACTTCGGATACGAAATACAATAAAAATACGGATACGAAATACAACAGAAAATACGGATAGTAAATACAGTTCTCAGGCGGATACGAAATTTAAAATACTACCAGAATACTGATAAACTACGAAACAAACATTAACTCCAAATGAAAACAGAAGCACCTACAGAAATCCTTCTGATTTAGCTCACTCCTTGAGTTCAGCAAGTGTTTCTTTATCGAACTCGTCCTTGTTTTCCTTCTTCATCAGAGAGAATATGACGTTGAACTTCTTGTTGTTGAGTTCCCTTTGGAACTTCGCCTCAACTTCAATGTGTTTCCTCTCCACCTGTTCTTCGTAACGCATGTATTTCTCCTCTCTCATTTTTGCGCTATATTCAATTTGTTTTCCCAGTTCTAACATATCGGGATCGAGTTACGTCTGAACTGGTTGTTTCCCCATCTTTTTTGCTTTTTTAACACCTTCTAAACGAGGACATGATTCAAACACTATTTCCTCTGTTGATGGTGTCGCGTGACTCCTATCGTCATCGGTGCATTTTCTTTTCCCGTTGCTCAAACTCTCCGGACTTTCTATGGTGACGTCTCCTGTGGTTACTCCAAGCGCAACAGACTCCCATTTAGGGTACCTGCGCAACATCAGCCACACATGAATGTACTGAAATTTGGTGTTGTGTATTCGTTCGTACATGATTTGCGCTTATTTGATGACATCGTCCTCGTTGAAACCACTTCTCTTCCTCCGCACCGCCTGGTCGAAGCAACTGACCCATTGGTTCACACACGGCGATGTACGCCTCCATCGTCCCTTCAATGACTCATCGTTACGCTCTACTGCACCTGGTTCGGCTAATTTATTGAAGAGACGCTCCACACGTCTCCAGAAGGACCTCATTTTTTGGTTTGTCTCAACCACAACATCGTCACTTACAACCATGTAAGCCGAGACGAGTGTCTGATCCTCTTGTGTGGATCACGATTTTTGCAACCTCATCGTCGCGGTTTTGTGTGTTCCTTGAACAACATTTTCGTCATTCACATCAGGTGTAATGCGGCTTACATTTGCACTACTTTCATCGCTTAGGAGGCGAGTATACATATTCATTGGGAATTGGGTTTGACCTTCTTCCTGAGTTGGCGGGTGGTGTGGATTGTGTTAGAATTGTTGATATTGATGGTCTAGGTAGAACCCTGGGTGTGGGAAAAATTGGATTTGGTAGAATGAGTGGAATCCAGGGTGTTAGGCGAATTAGTTTTGGTAGGATGGGTGGAATGCAGGTTGTTTGACAAATTGTTGGGTTGGGGGACGACGACGAGGAGAACGATTATACTCCGGTGAACTGTTATCTTCTGAAGAAGACATTGCAAGGTGGGGGTGGAAGAAGTAATGTAGGATTTGGGTCAAGTAGAGAAGTAAGTTGGGGGTATATATAGATTCAAGTGTAGTCACGCGTACATTGTAGGTCTTCGATGCTCGAGTGGTCCAAGATTCAATTTTAGCGTCTTGTGTTCCGTGTAGTCACGCGCACACTGTAGGTTCTCGATGCTGGAGTGGTCCAAGATTCGATGTTATCGTCTTGTGCTCCGTGTAGTCACGCGCACACTGTATGTCATCGATGCTCGAGTGGTCCAAGATTCGATGTTATCGTCTTGTGTTACATGTATTTTTAGTTTTACTAATTAAAAATTTATTCCTAAATATATAAAAAATTCATATTAATTGTTAATTCAAGTCGAATTAATTAAATTAAGTGATTACAATAATGATTATTAATATATTTTGTTGTTTGTTGTGAGAGTTTTAGATAAGAGAAAAAAAATAATTACGTGACAGCGAATATTGTAACGTGACTTGGTGGATTGGATAATGGTTAAAGATTTTATAGGAGAGTTGGTTTGTGCTGACGTGACGAAAAGAGAAATTGACGTAACTAAGAGAGAAAACATGACGCTAAGTAGTCAAACGTTGTTAACAGTGATCTGAGCTCGTCCATAATGCGGCCACGAGCACGGATAAGCTTGAAAGATGTACGTTACTACATTTTCACTACACTAGATTCCAAAAGCTTAATTGCTTGTCAAAGGATGCGACAGCGACGGCACACCACGACACGAATAAGCAGGGAGCAAACCGTGTTGTTTGTTTGGACATATCAACTCACACGATATGACAGCAACGGACCAATACTTGCTGAGCAAATTGTGATAATTTCTCTAAATACCAACGGGCTCTTTGCTAAATATACGTGGAAAAAAATACTATATATCATTCTTTTATCGGTCATGATATCCCTCGATCCACCCTTACCACAAATCGCAAACTAATAAAGATGTAATTCTCAAAACGCATATTAATCTAACAATCCTTTTATCTTCGTTACATTTGAAGCTCAATTCGAAAGGTATAAAATATATATGACAATCTCAAATAATTGAGTCAATGTATATAACAAGTCTGAAAATATTACCCCGCTGGTAAAAGTTAGTCCGAGTATGTAGTCACGCGTATATTGTAGGTTCTCGATGCTCGAGTGGTCCAAAATTCGATGTTATTGTCTTGTGCTCCATGTAGTCACGCATACACTGTAGGTCCTCGATGCTCGAGTAGTCCAAGATTCGATGTTATCGTCTTGTGCTCAGTGTAGTCACGTGCAACCTGTAGGAAATATGTCTTGATGTATTTTTAGCTTTAGTATTTAAAAATGTATTCCTAGGTATAAAAAATATTTTCGTATTTATATATTAATTGTTAATTCAAATAGAATGAATTAATTAAATTGAGTGATTACAATAATGATTATTAATATATTTTGTTTATTGGTGTGAGTTTTAGAGAAGAGAAAAAATATTAATGTGGCAACAAATATTGTAGCGTGACTCGGTGGTTTGGATAATGGTTAAGAAATTTGTAGAGAGTTGGTTTGTGCTGACGTGACAGATAGAAAAGCTGAAGTGACCGAGAGAGAAAACAGGGAGCCCGGGAAGTATTCGGGCGCTGATAAAGAAGGTCTTAGATCATCATTAACGGCGTCCGGGTACTTCCCGGGCACCCAATTTTCTCTCTTAGCCACATCAGTTTCTCTCTCCGTCACGTCAGCTCAAATCAATCCGACCAAATTTTCCTTAACCACACTTAGAAACAACTTAAATGCCTTACATTCTCTCCATCTCACGTCATTTGAGAATCAGTTCTAGGTAACACAAAAATTTGTCAAAAACGTAAAACAAATAAAAAACATATTTTCATAAAAAAAGTGAAAAAATAATTTTAAATATTTTTGAAATAAAAAAAACAAAAATTCAACCAACACGGAGGTCACGTCACCACCCGGATTGGACGCCCAGGTGGATTCCCTCCTGAAAAAATACTCGGACGGATCCACCCCGAAACCACCCTCCCGTTAAAGGAGGGCATTTCGGGCACCCATCTTGGGCGCGCGAAGAGAAGGAACAATGGGGTTACAACGTAGATGTAGAAAAATTACAGGGGCATGAATGTCCAAAGAGTGGAGGTGGGAGTGGTGAGGGCAGGAGCATGTGGGTGGCAAGTGACAGCAACAGTCTTTAATCTGCCATGCGAATTTGTTGTCGGCGATCACATCAGTGCGAGGACACGGAGTTCGTACACCTCAGGACTACGGAACCCTCACATTAAACAAACCACCACTTAATCCCCCTCTTAATTCCCTTAAAACCAACCTACTTTATTTAAGCCTTCTTTACGTGACCCCCTCCTTTTATGCTGGATTGGTGGAGACTTAAGAAAGAGTTCGATTCGTGCCGTCGGGGAAGTTCAACCTGTAACAAGGTTTCTGAACCATGTTTTACTGGCTTTGGAAGAGTGTACTGTTGATCGATGATCCAATAGCGTGCAAGTTACTATATATTTGTATTTAACTACTAATTACATTTTTCATAATAATTAATGTGTTTATGTCTACTGCTACTTCACTTTGTAAGGAAGATTAGTTTGAATTTATATTACACGTACTCTAAGATGTTATGTATCTGTAGTACAGTGAGCTTTTAGTTCAAGAAGTTGTTACGATTGTAATTAAGGTCATGTTTAGTTTCATATGATCTATCAAGCAGTCGACTTACTAACATCGTTGATTATAACAAACTCTCCTTCGTAACATTCCAAGGAAGATATTCAACTATTCAAGTAAAGTATCATGAGGATCTTTACTGAAAATTTTCAAAATATGCTCACTAATCACTACACAAAAGAAACATATACCCTGTGCAGTGAAACAGACAAGAAGAATTAAGCTGAAGAAAAGACTACTGATCATAATTCCAAAATGCAATACTTTTACATTTCGAATGTGACGTATGACTAATATTTTTGAATAAAAAGAAACAAAGAACTGGCGTTGAGGTCGCCCTTCAACTAAAACCATTTCGAAACCACCCCAACCACCATCCCAAGAATAAGGATTCAAGAAATAGAATCCACATGTTGCAACTGAAAGAACGCCAACCACTTTCCGTGAGACAAAGAACTTCCAACACTCCCATAAAAATATATAATCTGTCAAGATTAATTATAAGAGTCGCCAACGCGCAAGACATGTTAGATTGAGCGCATAATTGGAAGTGGATAAGGACATCAAACTTTGTTAATAAAAACAATTGTGTGTTGACCGGCTTATGTTGAAGTACGACTTCCCTTTCTAATCTAACTTAGAAAACACTGCACAATGTGTACTTGTGAAAACACAAATGAGCTCAAACTTAAATTTGGTAAGAAAAGACGTAACGAGTGATTTGAAAATATTTGACAAGCGCTTGATTTACTAGGACATATCTCATATAAAAGAGTAGATATTCTAAAATATAGATCAACGAATATCATTTTTAAATATCTAACATACATAACATGCAAGTAGGGTGCTAATGAATCCGAACAGGAAGCTTGTTACCAATTCATGTTGTTAATGTTTAACTCTGTTTCGAATGAAGCTCATTATCACTATTTTATGTTCATTATTTTTTTTATGTTCAGCTCATTTCACAAACGAATTGAACTCAAACTGAAACATGAGCTCATTTGTTATGTTCTAGCTTGTAATTTGTAAGATATAGGTGAATACAATATAAAATACTTTTCAAGTTATTGTAATACACAAACCAATATGCAAGAGCGCGCCGATCTGGGAGCCAAGATTATTTTGTCATAAAAAGAAGAAAATAGAGAGGAGTAATTTGACAATTTGAGGAGAAATGGCTAGTTCGAAGGGACCATCTTCCTCCGATAACTAAAATAAGTCTCAACTTCTCTGAGGGTTGATAATTGGGTGCAATGTTTGCGAACGGTGGTGTATTATCATGTGTTGTTTTTGTTGTCAACGATAGTAATCGTGGAACTTATGCTTTATGTACTTTTTGGAAATCTTTCCGTAAGACCTTACGATTACCCAAGAGTGTATGGCTAATCTTCTATCTTTATAATCTAATCACCAACTTTATCAAAAAAAGAAAAAAAAACTAATTTTCAAGAAAAAATAAAACCATGAGGGGGCGGTTTGGCCGTTTCTTTGGTATAATTGTAAAATTATGTTAAATTTTTTAAAACTTTTTTCACCTTCACAAATAGTTTAAGTGAACAATATTACCCCACCTCTAACATATTTATCTATGAATTACTTCCAATTACTAGAATATTTGTGAAATATAGGTTAATTGGTAGTTTTATTGAATATTTAAATGTAATGGAGACAAAATTTAATAAATATCGGAATCCTCGTACATTTAGTTTTTGTTTAGCTTTTATTATGGATCATAAATTTAAAATTGGTGGTTTACAGGTTTTCTTGGAACAAAATTGAAAATGAATTATGAAAAATTCCAAAAACATGTAGATAATTGTAAGTCTTTGTTAAACATATATTTTGAAGAAAATGAAAGACTACATAATATAAGTCAAATTTGTTCAAATGTGGCTAGTTCATCATCACAACCACCACCACCTGCAATGGATCCAGGTGATGAGAACTACCAATGGAATTGGTTAAGAAAAAAAAATAGTGCTAAATGAAACATACAATGAATTAACTTGATATTTAAACATTGAGATATACATAACTACCGCTGAGTTAAAAACTTTTGATGTTTTAGATTGGTGGAGAAATAACTCATGTAGGTTTGCACTGATCTCCTTGATGACACGATACTAATTATTATGTTCTCCGGCGTCAATTATGGCGTTAGAATTTGCATTTAGTCCAGATAAACGTGTCTTGACTGACAAGCGGCAAAACATGTCCGACAAGTCAATCCAGATGAGCGTATCTTAAAAGATTAGATAGACGTTGCAGATAAAATGCAAAACATGTGTCTTAACGTCAACAACGACGATGAATACTGAAAACGAATTAGCTAAATCATTCTATTTAAGGAATAATTTTTTCTTAATACTTTAACATTTTTTCATTACTTTTTAGGTTTAGCTAGCCTCCGGGCTTTTTTCATGTGTAACTAATTATGTATCTGTATTGTTTCTCTATTTGAGTCAACAATTATTAATAAATAATTGGTTATTTTGGGGAAAAAACAAATTGTGTGTGTTTGTTAATTCAATTGTAATTGTATACTTACTTCAAATAAAAAACGACGGAAAAATCGAAATCCGACTCGACCAAAAAAAAACCAACTTGATGCCCCCGGATCCGGTCCAGTCCGGCCCAAGCCATCGTACCTGTAGCAGGGGTCCGACGCGGCATGGCAAGGCCGGACAGTCAGAGGGGAGGTCTACTCACCTGTCCGAGATAATGAGGTTTGGAGGAGGTTTTGGGTTCATAATTAAAAACAAAAAAGAGAAGGGGGGTGAAAAAGGAAAACCTCTCATGTACCTGCCTAAGTACTTACCCTCGTACTCCCTTCGGCCTTCAAAATCCCAAGTCTACCCTTCCCTCCCACCCACCATAAAAGTCCCCTCCCCGTCCCTCCAACACCCACCTCTCCTCCAAACCATGAAGCAACTAATCCGCCGCCTCGCTCGAGTCTCCGACTCCTCTTCTTCCCCTCTCCACCTCCACCTCCTCTCCAAGCCCTCCTCCGGCGTCCCGGAGGGCCACCTCCCTGTCTACGTCGGCGACGAGATGGTCCGCTTCGTCGTCCCCGCCCACCTCCTCGCCCGCCCCGCCTTCCTCGAGCTCCTCCGTCGCTCCGCGCAGGAGTACGGATACGAACAGAGGGGCGTGTTGCGGATTCCGTGCTCCGTCGAGCTCTTCGAGAGGGTCGTCGAGGTTCTCAGTCGGGGTGGCGTCGTGGAGGTGCCCGAGGATGATCACTGCTAGGGTTGGGTTTTTACCGTTTTGCCATCGGCCTTTTTAGGGTTTTGGTTTTATAGAGTCTTTTTTGTGTATAATGGAAGGAAATTTGTGGGTGGATTGTGGGTTTTTTATTTTTTATTTTACTTGATGTTGAGCACATGTTTGGTGGTTTCATGGCTGGTTGATTCTCCAATTCTGAGGAATTATCTCTTCTTCTGTTGTTTGTGGTTTGTGGTTTGTTTATTTTTGTTGGGGGGGGGGGTTGCATGCAACAATTGCAATATTGCATGTTGTGTTTTTTTTGACGTAATTGTGAAAAGATCACTATTTAGTTTTGTGATTGTATGTGTGTGGTGATGTAATTAATGATTTATTCCACCTCGGAATTTACCCATAGTTTTGGTCGTAGTTAATTTGTAGGACACACTTTTGGTTATGGATAAAAATACCAGGAAATTTTAGTTATCATTTTGTTGTCCATGAGTACAACCCTGAATCCCTGATATTTTACATGTACAAGATATGTCTTCTATAACAAAATAAAATAAGTAAATTTACAAGATGGGATAAAAAAAGTGATAAATAAAACCATAAAAATGATGTTATATATTGTTAATACTTTTTGCAATGGATGGAAAAGTCTACAAAAGTAGCTCTCAAAGTAGTTGGCATGCATAATATAACTTCCAAAAATCACAATACAAACATAAGTAGGCACGGTCACATAATTAAAAACCAAAGCATGATTCTTAAACCATAAAATAAACTAAGCTACTACAAACTACGCAAATACCATAAAACACATAAATTAAATGTTCGTCTTACATTTTTTGCAAATTGAGGAGGACCAAGGTAGTCCCTGCCATGATGCTTAGGGGGTATCATCTTATGCTCTATCGTGCTCAAGATCTGTTATTGTATAACTGGTTCAGTGGCGTTTCATAAGGCCCTCGAGTATTTAGACTTTTTAGATTTTGGCATTTTGGCTAATTTGTAAGGATCATTAAGGGCTCTTTGGGTTTATAATTTTTTTAAATATCAATACATACAAATGAAATACCCCTTAAATTGAATTCCTCGCACCACCTTGGTCACCCACAATTATATAGATATCCCTTCACATCAACACAACACAGGAATTTACAAGGGACGACTGTTGGATTGGACCTGGTGGTTGTGAATCCTGTGATGACTAACGACAATTCTACAACCCCTGGATTAATAAGCAAACAAATACTTGGGGTGTGTGGTTGAAATGGAGCCATCAATAGTAGGTGGGACTTTCCAATTACATTACATGACAATCTTGTAAGGAGAGTACAAATGCAACATCACAACTTGAGAACTAACACGCGCGTTGGTAGGAATAGGAAAATAGTGATTAGTGATATATATGTTGTTGGTTGTTTGTGTCGTTGATCATAGCTATGTAGGGTTGCTTGTGCAGCTCCTGTAGGACCAATATTGTAGCTGTGATGTTGTTTGGGAGGAGCCAAAAGCTCGTGTGGGACACTGGAGGTTTTGAATCTTTCTTCTCATCGTTGCTTGTTGGACTTTGGTGTTTGGAAAGGGGAAGAAGTTGTTAATTCTCTTACTCAAAATGTGTTTGCATGCGACTTCCAAAGTCGTAATTCATTTTACTTATTTTTAAATCTAAGGGCATGTTTGACAGACCAAAGATTTTAAACTTTTGATTCAAATAATGTATTATTCAATTTGGTGTCCCTTTCAAGCAGTAATGTAGAATCATAATGTATTTTTTATACCCAGACAAACACCTCTGTGGGTTTCAAATCTGTATTTTATAAAAAATACAGGTTTAAGTAAAAAAAATTAGTATTTAGGCCTTTCCAAACGGGACCTAAGTAATATAATACTCAGAAATGAGGGAGGATATGTTGGTATTGCTTTAAATCTTATTTGTTCGATACTTGATTCGATAGCTGGTGTATATTCCACGTGTAATAATTTGTTATTGCAAAAACAAGGTTATGTGGACACAAAATTGATGGGATACTTGTAATATTTGTTTTTAAGTTCACGGTACACAAATTTGATTTGCAGGCTATTTCCAGTATATCAATCCGAAATCGCTTTGAAGCCGTAACATATAAAATCTGATCTTACGCGTCATTTTGGATTTTGAGTAGATTTTTTTGACAAATTGATGCATGCATTGACTCTGGATAGTGTTACGATGATATCAATTTCAACGAGATTCTAGTCTAGGATTTGAGATCTCAAGAGAACAAATCTACGCTATCCGTTGACTGACATACGTCAGATTAAACTATGATTTATGAACACCGTGCTAAAACTTTTATGGATGTAGTTTCTGTTGAATTATATAGTTTGAGCTAGGTTTATGAACAACTTAATTGAGAAAATCTAATTTTGAGAAAAATGGAGATAGTGGAAGGAGTGGAGGGGTGATTAGACCCATGTACACTTACACACATGGTGATCATGTGCTCATGTTAGTAGGATTAATGAGTCATATTTTTGTCATAGACTACTGCAAATTGACTTGTACCCCACCTAAAAAACACACAAAAAATTCACATCTTTTATCTGTCTCTCTCTCTCAACGAAAAAAACGGTTCAGCGATTTTTGTCTCCACGAATTCCAACGTTCTCCGACGGTCGATTTTTGCGAGGTTTTGATATGCTTTCGAGGTTCGTCGACTCCGTTGTGCGCCATTTCGACGAAAGAACTGTTCTATCCTAGGAGAAAAGTGTTAGACCCATCGTACCGGTACGTGGAGACGATATTTTCTCTGTGGCAAGTCGGAATTCGACGGCTCGGTTTGTAAGGTGTTTTCTGACCTTTATTCTTCGTTTGTTTGTTATTCTAAACATGAATTTGTACGTTGACTCAAACTGGATTCTGCTGATTTATTTATTCGACATTTGTAACCCACTGTATTACATGATCATATTTGTAATTGCTACAACAATCTCAGAGAAAATATTAATTATGTTGTCTAATAATTCGTTTGCGCCAAAAGTGGACATGTCAGGCATGTCAGAAAATTTTTCCGGGCAGAATATCAGGCGTTGGCAACAACGTATGAAGATCTGGTTGACCATTATTGGTTTAGTTGATTTAATTGAAAATGTTTTTTCACTTTCTGAAACTGAAGATCCCATGATCAAAGCAGCATAAGAGCTGTGGAGAGAGAATGACAAATTATGTCGAGGTTACATTCTGTTGGCTCTGTCCCACGTGTTCTTCGATGTATATAGTTCGTCCTCCTCTGCCTCTGTGACTGCAAAAGATTTATGGGATGAGTTGGATAAAAAATATAATACTGAGGATTTAGGTAATGAAAAATATTATGTTGGAAAATTCCTGAAGTTTCAAATGGTGGAAGGCAAGTGAGTTACTGAACAAACCATAAGTTTATGATCCTAATCCATGACTTAAAAGATGCTGACATGAAGTTTCGTGAGAAGTTTCTAGTAATGTCAATTATCGAGAAGTTCCCTCGATCCTAGGAGGACTTCGGGTTGTCTCTAAAGCATAGGAGAGGAAAACTAACTATGAATGACCTCATGGTTGCTATTACAATTGAGGAGAAACATCTGGGTGAAAAACCAGTGATGCGTGTAGAGTTCCAACCAAAGGCAAACGTATTAATTGGAAAATCTTCTAAGTTGCATTTTAAAGGAAAACCACAATCTTCTAATAAGATAAAACCTAAGGCCAAAATCTAGAAAAAGCCAACAAACAAACCATGTTGGACTTGTAGATAGGTTGGGCACTGAGCTAAAGATTGTCCTTCCAAGAAAGCCAAACACCAACAAGGTACCACTGAATCGACTCCACGGGTCAATGTATTGACTGGGGTGGACGAGATCAACAGTAAGTTTGTTTCTGTTAACCCTCAAGTTTTTTTGATTTATGAATCACGTGAGTGGTTGGTTGACACTAGGGCTAATGTGAATGTATGTGCTGACAAGTTCATGTTTGTCTCTTTCCAGCCCGTTGAACGTAGATCTGTGGCGATGACCAATGGGAATGTTGCAAAGGTGCTTGGAATTGGACGTATCGACTTGAAGTTACCTTCAGGATGAGTTCTTTCACTACACAGGACGCATCATGTGCCTGTTGTTCGTCGCAACATTATTAGTAGTTTGTGTCTGGTAGTTGAAGGTTATGAAGTAACATTTAAATATATTAAGGTTTTGATTACTCTTTCTGGTACTTTTATTGGCAATTGGTACTTGTATTGTGGTGTTTTTTTAATTCATGTTGAAACTGTTTTTTATAATTGCAATGTTATTTCTGTTAAAGATGTGTCTTCTCCTGCTGTTTATTCCATTGAATCTGGTGATGTTTGGCATAAACGTTTAGGACATGTGAATTATCAATGTTTGAAAAGAATGATGAATTTAAATATGATTCCTAAGTATGCTATTGAGAATAAAAAATGTCAAGTGCGTGTACAAGCTAAACAACTGAAACGATTGTTTCATTCTGTGACTAGAAATACTAGTTTAGATTTGGTACACACTGATACTTGTGAATTTAATGGTATGTTAACTAAATATAAAAATAAATATTTTATCACTTTTATTGATGATAGTTCAAAGTATTGATATGTTTATCTTTTGAAAAGTAAAGATAAAGCATTGTCTAAGTTCCTTATTTTTAAGAATGAAGCAGAGACACAAACTGAAAAGAAACTTAAGATGTTGAGATCCGATAGAGGTGATGAATATACGTCTAACATGTTCGAACAAGTGTGTTAGTATTCTGGCATAGTTTATGAGGTGACGATGTCGTATTCTCCACAATCTAACGGAATTGTCGAACGGAAAAATAAAACATTATCTGATATGATTAATGCATTACTGGAGAGTTCTGGATTACCCAATTATATGTTGGGAGAAACTTTGAATACGGCTTTCCATATTCTGAATAAAGTTCCTCAGAAACATAAGGAGGATAGTCCATTCGAACTCTGGTGTGGTCGTAAACCTAGCCTTAAATATCTTAGAGTTTGGGGTTGTCTTGCAAAAGTGTTAATCCCAGAACATAAGAGGAAAAAACTTGGTCCCAAGACTGTTGAAGCCATAACCTTCCGAACTTGGTCGAAATGGACTCTATTGTCTCTAATGGGACATGGGAGTTGGTAAATCTTCCTCATGGTTGTTCAACAATTGGTTGTAAATGGATATTTAAAAAGAAATAAAAACCAGATGATTCCATCGATAAGTATAAAACCAGATTAGTTGTCAAGGGGTTTAAACAAAAGGAAGGAATAGACTATTTCGATACCTATTCTCCAGTGTGTCGTATGACTACTATCTGAGTGCTTTTAGCATTGGCGTATTTATATGATTTTACGATTCATCAAATGGATGTAAAAATAGCTTTACTTCATGGTGATCTTGCAAAAGAAAATTATATGGACCAACCTGAAGGATTTATAGCTTCTGAAAATGAGAACAAAGTTTGTAAACTTGTTAAGTCTCTTTATGGACTTAAACAAACCCCAAAAGATTAACATGAGAAATTTGACAAAATTATACTGTCATTTGGATTCCAGGTTATTGATTTGACAAATGTGTCTATTGCAAAGTACAAGGTAATGCATGTATTGCATTGTGTTTATATTTCAATGACATATTACTGTTTGGCTCTAACCTTGATATAATACATGAAACAAAGTCCTTCTTGTGTACTAAGTTTGAGATGAAGGATATGAGTGTTGCAAATGTGATGTTGGGTATCAAACTGACTAGGTCAGTTGATGGTATTTCCATATCTCAACCTCATATGATTCATAAAATCTTTGTACAAGAACAAGAGTGGTGTTCCAGTTTCACAACTGAGATATTCTCAGATTATAGGTAGCTTGATGTATCTTGCAAATTGCACACTACCAGATATTTCATTCTCGGTGAACAAACTTAGTAGATACACAAGTTGTCCCGATCGTACTCATTGGAAGGCTTTGGATAGCGTACTTAAGTACTTGAATGATACTTCTACCCTTGGGCTGCATTATGGGAAATTCCCAGCTGTACTAGAAGAGTACAATGATGCAAGCTGGATAGCCAAAAACTCTGGGAGCAACGGTGTTACAGGGTATGTTTTTACTCTGGGTGGAGACACAGTCTCTTGGAGGTCTACAAAACAGACCATATTGTCTCAATCTATTTTTGAGGCTAAACTTTGTGCTTTATATACAAGTGGAATGAAAGCTGAATGATTGAAATGACTTCTTTCTGAATTGCCAATGACTAGCAAACCAATTCCTGCAATTTTTGTGCATTGTGATAGTATGACTACTATTGCAAAGCTAAAAAGCTCAAAGTATAACCACAAACAGAGGAGACACATCCAAGTCTGACTGAAGTCTGTAAGGGAATTAGTCTCGGAAAGGGTGATATCTGTTGATTTTGTTGATACCAAAGACAATACAGATGATCATTTCACGAAGAACTTGATCCAGCTCAAGTTCTGAAATCTAAGTTGGGAATGAGACTGAGACTCATTTCAAGACTCATTTAGAATGACAACCCAACCAATCTGAGTGGAGATCCCACGAAGTTGGTTCAATGTGGTAATAACAAGTTCTTGAGTGAGTCGAGAGCAACTAGTTGGTGATACATTGTAGTTCATACATTGTATCTGTGTCAATACCCCCAAAGAATGGATATGTTGCTGAAACTGCAAGTTTAGTAAGAGTGTAAACTCTAAATGAGTTCAAGTCTTTGAGACAAGATTATAGCAGTGCATCTTTAGAGAAGTTTGACTATGTGAATGCAATTATGTGGCCACAATTAGAGGAATGAGGGTTACTTCTTGAAAGCATTCATGAAACATGATACAAATGCATGACCGTAAAACATCAACCATGTAGATTGCAGTATAACTTGCTTGATGTTGTTCTCAATGGACATCTTCACAAGAAAGGTTCAAGTTTAAGACTTCGATTCACTTAGTTCCTGTGGGGGTAAAGTTGAAGGACTCAGGTAGTGGTTCAAACCCGAAAGGTACCATTACTGAAAGCACTCGGCTGTAATATTTTGTCGCTCGATCAACAATGGATTTGTAGGGGATTGTTGGATTATTAAGTTTGAGCTAGGCCCATGAACAACTTAGTTGAGAAAATCCAATGTTGAGAAGTACAGATAGTGGAAGGAGTGGAGAGGTGGTTAGACACATGTACACTTGCACACATTATGATAATGTGCCCATGTTAGTGGGGTTAATGAGTCCTATTTTTATGTCATAGACTACTATAAATTGGCTTGTACCCCACCCAAAAAATACACAAAAGATTCACATCTTTTATCTGTCTCTCTCTCTCAACAAAAAAACCGGTTCAACGATTTTTGTCTCCACGAATTCCAACGTTCTCCCGCGGTCGATTCTTGCAAGCATTTGATCTGCTTTCGAGGTTCGTCGACTCCGATGTGCGCCTTTTCGACGAAGGAACTGTTCTATCATGGGAGAAAAGCGTCAAACCCATCACACTGGTACGCGGGGGCAATATTTTCTCTGAGGCAAGTCGGAATTCGACGGCTCAGTTTGTAAGGTGTTTTCTGACATTTATTCTTCGTTTATTTGTTATTCTAAACATGAATTTGTACGTTGACTTAATCTGGATTCTGCTGATTTATTTATTCGACATTTGTAACTCAGTGTATTACATGATTATATTTGTAATTGTTACAACAGTTTCTTTACGGTTAAGATAAGGTCAGTTAATCTAATGGAAATTTTCATAAATATTCTCTAAAAAATCAAAATCATCGTGGATACCTTACCATGTTTTTTTCCTTCTACAATACTTACGACGTCACACAAAAACTCCATGACATCTTCTTGTCTAACTGCTTAACCTTATTTTTAACTAGAAATATATTCAACTTTTGATGTAATCCTAAGCAATAAATGTTCACATGATAATTAGTGTTTCAAGGACTTTCGGAGTCTCTTCAACTCATCTGGCTTGCGTACGTCTTTGCAAACTAACCACACTTTTAGTTCCCACTTCTTAAAAAACAGGTTTTCTTTCTGAGATTTAATATCATCTATCTTGTTGGAAAAGTAGTCTCATTTTAATTCCTAAATACAAAAGTATACGACGTCATTCTATATGAGAGTTAAATTCACCAACCATTATTAAGTGCTTAATTTATTATGTTGAATTTATGGACCAACTAACCCAAAAAAAAACATCCAATACCAACATTACAATCGTGCATCGATCTACTTAATTGGTTCGTGTCAAATTATAAGGATTTCTTTTCTTTTTTTTGCATCACTATGCAATACTATCAATTGCATGTACATGCTAGTAAGCGCTATTTGTTTTCAAGCTTTCTCGTAACAATGCTGAAATATTTGTGGAGTTGTCAGACATGAAATGCTATAAATTGCAAATTATTCCTAAATTACGAAGCCAAAGGATGATACTTCGACCATCCAAAATATATAACATGCATTTAGCTCCCTTACTACATTTCATAACAGTTACGTTATGAGACTATAGCCAAGGAGAACCTCTGCAATTAATAAGGACTTCGAAGTTAAGGATATGTCCACTGGGAAATTTTCATTTCAAACTACATAAACAAAACTTGAGTGTGTATGAAAACAGATCAATGTTATCTTAGCCTCTTAGGAGGTATGATATCGGTGAAAAGTGAGGCGTGTTCAGGTAAACTTAAGTATTATAAACTTACATACCCATGAAGAGACTACATGTACACCAATATTTTTAGATGAAATCATATATAATTATGTAGGTGTATATATAGTTTTCAAGTTCTTGATAACTACAACACGACATAGCAAAGAATTGGAATCTAGAGTACATATATAGATTCTTGGAATGACTATACATTTTAAAGATGCATCCTGTTTTTAGAAGAAAAGCCATATGAACAAATACAAGTAATACCAACCATATATTACGTGGACGTCTAACTACAATATTATGAAGAAAAGAAGAAGAAGATCCCTAGCTAGAAGCAATCCCTCAAAACGTCACTAATCACCTCCTTGAATAGCTTAACACCACAAGGAATGGTGATTATCCCTTCTTGCTCGAACCCGAATTCCCCGGCAGACATGTCGAGGAGAGATACGATTAGAGGGTGTTTGAGAAGAGTGATGTGCAAGAAAAACTTCTCTCTCTTCTCTTCTTTCCCGACCAGCACCGGAACGTAGCCTTTTCGGGCGCCTTTCTTGTGGAACATAATATATACTTCTCTTCTCACGCTAACTAGCTAATAGCATCTCGATCCCGATGTAATGCTTGATTAGGTGGTTGTTACATGAATTAATAATGCCTTGGTTTGATCAGAGAGTTGGGATTTTATATATGTGTGTGTTGGGTCGTAGTAAACGTTTGTAGTCTTTGTTGTTTGCATGCATTTTCAACTTATGTTAACACATATGATGTGATCCACAGACTTTGAGGAATGACTATGACCTCATAAGCTAGCAAGACTTAAATGCCCTTTTTAGAGTTTGTTTTTTAGAGCATGCGATTTTTATTATAAGAATAAACTTGTAATAGATTAATTAAGATATTTCGTATGGATAATGGTTATAGGTGAGGAAATGAGGACTGAGAGAGCTAGTTAGAATGATATAGATGCTCAAACAAGTACAACAAGGTAATAAGGTTTTACCATCATACTTATATACTTCTTGAGTTAGGCTAGGATTAGCTCAAGTATAATAGATCTTGGGTTCTAAAGTAAGTATAACTTTGAGTGTGATTTATTTGTAGGAATGGTTTAAGAAAATCGAGCATGACTTCTAAGATGACTTTTAGCTATTCGTCTGTTGATAATTGTTTTTTAAATGCATTAATTTTTTTAATTTAAAAGAAAATGTAATTGCACATAATTTCCCAATTTGAAACCATAATGTCAGATTTTAACACATAAAAAAATTAATACCACAATTTCTTCTCGTAAGGTTACCATAACCTTTTCTTTTAGTTTATGAGATTCAATTTTCCTAAAAATTAATCAATAATTGTAAGAATGTTAATCTTTTCGGATTTTACGTTTATTATTTTTCTCATAGTACTAGAAACTAGTCCAAGTATATGAATAGGAAACTTTTGGATATAAAAAATACATTGAGTTATGACTTTTTTTATTATTAAAATCACTTATTACAACACAAAAAAAAACTAATAGGTTATGACAGAATTTTCACTTGAAAGCTACTTAGTAGGAATTATCAAGAAAGCTACTTGGTAGGCTTTAATAGTGGTCAAAAGTTGCGATTAGTCAAGAATTCGAATTCTGAAGTCGTATATATACTAAATTATTTCGGATAGACATCTATATCAACTAAAACAATTCTACTTACGTTAAAAATGAATGATTCATGTATGTGACGGAAATTAATAAATAAACACGTACAACGAATGTCCGTTGTAAAATGGAGCTTGCAAATGTTACCCATACCACTTAGATAATAAAAAACCAACAGGCAAATGATAAATATGCACAAAAATTGCATTCGCAATATCCTTTTTCATTTATAATTGACATCAGTACGTCACCATAGTCAAGAGAAACACCGGAAATATGATCATAATTCAAATATTAGTCGGGACATGGAAGAGCAAAAAACATTGTACTAATGACACAATAATGACGGTTCATGTAACCTTCAGGTTTTAAAAAAAATTACCTTAATTTGATGTGTGACATGGAAGAGCCAAACCGCAACTTGAGGTAGACCATACATGAAACGACAAAATTACATCAAAACAAAAAAAAAAACACATGAAAAACAAAAACATATAACTTTTCATTCGTCAATTATTTTTGTTGTCAACTTAAATAACTAGTCTAGGTTCCCGCTAATCAACCCTGAAGAGATTATATATGCGACACCGTAATTTAAATTCTGAATTGTTAAACATTGTCCTAAAATTATTTAAATCGTCTCTTGAAATTACCAAATTGTCCTTCATCCTATTTTTGCTTATATATCTCACAATTTCACTCTTTTTTCAAAACTTTCTCTTCCTATACCTACTACAGAAGATTATGAATGTCTCGGAGGCCAGACAAGCAGCCAACAGTTCCCCCGGTGTACCCGTATACGGTAACCTTACATTATTTGTTTGTTTTCAAAAAAAAAATTAAAAAAAGTGGTCGGCGTCCGAGGGAGACGCCCCCGCATGGGGCAGGCGTCCGAGGAAGCCGCTCCCCCCATGGGGTGAGGCGTCTGAGTAGAACGCCTGACCGAAGGGAAGAGCGTCTACTACAGACGCCTTACCCAAGGGGAGGACGTCTACATAAGACGTCTCTCCCATTGCGTAGGCGTCTGCGTTAGACGCCTCGGCCAAGGGGAGGACGTCCTACGCAGACGCCCTCACCTTGGGGGTGACGTCTAATGCAGACGCCCGACCCAAAATTTGCCCCGCGTCAGGCTTACCTCACCGGATGCATCACCCTCGCCAGACATTTTCGTGGTGTTTTTACTGATAAATTATGAATATACAAGACCGTAGGCCTAACTTATAGACACGGGACGATATGGGTATTAAATATATTGTTAAGGGCAATTTGGTAATTTCAAGGGGCGATTTAAATAGTTTTGGGACGACGTTTAGTAGTTCCCTTTAAATTTGAAGGTTTTCATTAGTGTACAAGAATGGTGGGGGCAGAATACAAAGAAAAAGAAGAAACTAAAAACCTGTAAATGATCATGTGTGCAGTAGTGTACCTATCAAAATGGAATAAGAACAGCTTATTGACTTACGTGCCATCTGATATTGATTCGTCTGATGTGCATCTTATATACATCTAATGTCCAATTCAGATGTGCGTGCCAATTAGTCAATGGTGATGACTATGTTGGAAATTGCCAAACTCCATCATAGTCACATTGTGTGTACACACACACACAGTGTTAGCGAAATCGAATTGATTTGATGTCGTTCAAAACCCAATTTAAACTATCATCATTCGAAATATATGTTAACTATCACTGGTAGACTAGTCTAACACTTAGCCACTAATAGAATCATTTTTTCTTATATTCAACTGTGGCTTCTCATATGAGCGTCATTTTCCTCTAGAATATGTGTTACTGTTTAGAGTCTAAAATAAACTAATCTGACTATTTCTAGTTGTTCCATAATGTGTTTTGGTTGCTCGAGAATTAGATGGGAAATAAAATTCCATGCCCTAACTATATATGGAATGCGACTAGGCTTCAATCAAACAGATAGCCACATAGAACTTTCTTGAAAATGATGAAAGGGAATTGCATTTCTTCAAAAAGTTTAAATGAGAAAAGTATAGAGGAAAACCTTCTCGTTGTTTTTTGTTGAATTTTATCGAACTTCCGTTCAAAGGAAAACTACTACACAACTGTGGTGTAACACCTCAAAGTTTAGTCTTATATTTCATAACATGAGAATGTTAGAGTGATATATAATGACATGAGTCAACTACCATAACACTTACCAGTTTAAGAAATGTGGCAAAAAAATGAATGTTGTGGGTTAATACTATCCCTCCCCCTCTGTAAAAGTTGGATTTTATTGGGGCTAATATTAATTACTTCAGTTTTCTTAGTTCTAGAATTCTTTTTCATAGAATTAAGGAAACCAATAACACCTACCTTTTTAGCAAAGGTGATTTTTCGAATGAATATCTCTTCATGGTTAAGTGTGAGAATAATCATTTTTGTTAACTGTGTAAAAGGTCCATATAATTGTAAGAAGTTATTACCAATTATAAAGTCAATACCAGTTTCTTGTTGATAGACAGTTGGAATATGAAATATCTCTCCTGCAATTAGTATATCAAGATTTTTACAAACCTTGGTTATTGCTATGGTTTTACCATTGGCAATTTTTACCTGTAAAGGTCTTTCAGCGTTAACCCAGTGTTCTTCTGGAATAACGTGCTTACTTGCTATGCATAGACTTGCACCTGTGTCGACATAACAATGTAATTCAATTTGTTTATATCCTGTAAATTTAAATTTACCTTTGATATAAATAGAATTGGGATTAGTGATGTTTGACATCGCTAATTCTTCTTCAGTCTGATTCTGAGGAAGGAGTGAAGTCATCCGATTCTGTTGATGAATCAATTTCTTCAATATAGTATACATCTAGTGTATCTTCATAAGGGTCTTCAATAGGAATGAATCCTAATGAGTAAACATGTTCGAGTATATTTGTTTTATACTCATGTTTTTTCCTATTAGGACACTCGTTGGCATAGTGTCCTTCTTCGTTGCAGACCCAACATCTACAATTCTTTTTGCCTTTTGGACAAAATTTTTGTTTGTTAGTATCATGTTTTTTCCTAACAAATTTTCCAGGTTTAAAAGGTTTTCTTTTCTTTTTAAACCTATATTTAGAAGCATATTTTTGCTTTTGTTTTCTAACCTTCCTTTTGGTTGGTTTACAGCCATACTCTAAGGATGGTTCTTGTATAGACTTGCAACAATTCTTGTTGAATTTTTTAAGTCTACGTTGTTTTCTAGCCAAGTCACAAACTTGTGAGATTTCTTCTTTGACTAATCGTTGTGCAAAGCCTAAACTAAACTCTGCGGTGGCTGAAGATTCTACTATAAATCTATTGTAAGCTTTTTCTCCTACGATGGGGATTTTTAAGAGGTAATCAAGGATGTACTTCTTATAAAGAGTTTGGTCTTTTAAGACATATAAGTTTTTCTCGTAATCACAAAAGAAATCATCGAGAAAACATATGTCGCACAGGGTCATATTAGTAAGGCGGTGTACTGCCTTGTTCCTAATTTTTTCCTGTTCTCTTTCTTTATCTCCACAGAGATCGATTCCTAAAAAGATGGTGTAAAGTGCATTTATAACATCTTCAAAGGTGTCAGTTGAACTTAATCTGGGTGTCCAATTGGTATTCTTAATGAAATTATTAATGATACCAGTAGTCTTATGTTCGACTAAGAGTAATACAGTCTTAGGATCATCATAAGCTTCTTTATTAGTTTGAATGATCAAACTGATTTCCTGAGCCCATTTATCAATTAGCTCTTTTCTATTGGGTTTACAGTCAATGTCTAGGATATTGCTTCCAAAGATACTGGTTGTATTTTTACCATCATTGAAGGGAAAAAAATTACCTTTTCTTTTCCTTGGGTTAGCTCCTTGACCAGACGATTCTGGTTTTTCTTCGGGAAATTCTTGCCTATCCATTCTAAAGTTTTCCCTAGGTCGGTCAGAATAATCAGATTCATATTCTGTAAGATTCTCGTTCTGAGGAGTAACTGGTTCAGAGTTGCTTTCCTCAATAATGTTTATGGTCTCAATAGAATCTTGGATTCCAAATAGTCGTAACAGGGTTGGATCTGATTCTATTTCTTTGTTGGCGATGTTGTCATCGTCAAGATCCATAAGTCTTATGGCTTGGTTAAGGATTTCATAATTGTCGTCATTAACCTGTAATTCATCATTCTCAAGGTTATCCCAAAAGAATTTTTCAACCTTTTCCATGTGGTTCATGCTTTCTTTTTATCTGCATCGAACGGCCATGTCAGGCTTCCGTGGTTTTTCCCTGTTCCTAGGTCTTCGTTTCCAACGCTAAAGTTTGGGTAACTGTATTTCCAGGGTTCGGATTTGGATAATGGTTCTACAGGGACAATTTCTTTTCCTTGTAGTGCTATTAAGATTTCTTCATTGCAATGACAATCTTGAATTGTTGATCTTAATTCAGTGATTATCTTTGCGGCTGCTGCTTCTATGTTAATTGTAACATTTTGGGCTTGTTGTGTTTTAAGCAACCTAAGAATTTCTTCTAATTGTGGCTTAATAATTTTATTGAAATCTTCCTGTAATTCCTTAAGGCTCATCCTAAGATTTTCTTAAGGTATTCCTGGATCTCGTTTAGCTTAGAAGTGAAGTTAAGGACTTCAATCCTAGTTATAGGAGTTTCGTTTTTATCTTGATCAAGGTGGTTTATCCTAGCCTCTAGTCTTTCTAGTCTGGCACTTTGACTTACTAGGAGTTTTTGTATGTCTCCAAGTGTTGTAACTGCCCGTTTATCTCCCCCTTCTAAAAAGCTGGAGAACTGTCCGTAGATACTACGATCTTTGGAGAGTTGTATACTAGGATCTTTACTTAAACCAAAATATGATAAAAGTTTATAGGTTCCCAGCAAACATCGTCCTGTTAGTTGATTCAAGTTGTTACATGAATTCATAACAGAAGTTAGACTACCCGTAGTTCCACTAAAGGTATATCTTCTACTGGTTGGTTCAGTTCCTTCAGTTAATCTTTTTAAGTTAAGTACCTTTCCTTTTTTGTAAATATGTGGATGCATAGATGATGTCATCTAGTTTAAGAAAGCTTATCAAGTTGTAAGCCTAGGTTGTCGATTCTGGTAGAAATCGTTTTTAAAAGATTTTTATCAGATCTATCAGAAGATTCTCCTAATTCTAGGTTATTTCTTCTGATACTTATTCTAGGTTTTTCTCCTAAGAATGGTTTATTCTTAGCAATATCAATTGCCCAAGAATTATCTAATGGACTAATATCAGAAAATTGTTTTTCTTCTATTGATCCTATTTCTGAGAATACGTCTTCTAACTCGATATACTCAGATTTCTTATAGTCAATACTATGATGACTATTGGTCAAAGCATAAGCTATAAGGTAGGTTATACTAAAGACTTTGTCTCCAGAATTCATTAAGTTTTCTCTTTCGAATTGGTGAACGAACGAGAGTACTTGATCTAAATTCTTAGTATTTATACTAAACCCGAATTTAGGATAAACTGAAAACATGAATTTTTGGTAAGCTAAATTTCCTCTAGCTGCACCTAAAATACAATCTCTTCGATCGTTGATTCTGTTGTCTATTAAGGCCATCTTAATAGGTGAATCAATTCCTTCCTGAAATTCAGATTTCAAAAGGATTTTTATGGCTCCTAAGTGAACTACACTAATTGTGGATCTTAGGTAAAATAAAGGATGCATAACGAACATTCGAAAACAATGAAGAAAACTAGAAACTAGAAACCAATAAAACTCTGAGCCAACCCTATCAAAAGTGTATCTAACACTCGAACTTGTGTGTGTTTCCAAGGTACACTTCAACAATGAAGAATATATTTTTCAACCAACCTCCACTATCAAGTGTGGAGAATAAATATGCAATTGACAATACGTTATAGAGTCACTCTATTACTGTAAAGTTATTCTTGAAATTATCCGACCTAGTACAACATCACGAGTATCCTGAATTGGTCTCTCTTTTCCAAATCAATATTTCCCAGAAGGTACCTAAATAAGAAGGATTCAAAGGTCATACCCATAAATCCACCAAAACATAGTTTACTCCCGATCAAAGAAAAAAGTACAGTAAACAAGACAGAGACATGGAATGAAGTCCAAAATGGTGTTTACATCTCTCTCTCCGGGGTTAGAGCACCCTTAGCGGTTGCTCCAAACTTGACGCCCGATTTGCCCTCTCTTACCAGGGTGGATCCCAGGCGGATCTGTCTAGGTGGATTTCCAGGTGGGTATCCGTTTAGGAGCCCAATTGGGGGGGGGGGGGCACGTGCCTTCTGGATTGGGTGATTTTTTTGTTTTATTTTTTATTTATTATTTTTAAATATTATTTAAAATTATTTTTTCAATTTTTTTTGAAAAAATGTTTTTTATTTGTTTATATTTTTTATTTTTTTGTATTTTTTGTATTTTATTTAGAATTGATTCCTAAATGATGTGGGGATAGAATGTAACGCGTTTGAGTTATTTTTTTGGTGTGGTTAAGAAAAATTTAGAGATTAGTTTAAATTGATGTGACGGAAAGAGAAACTGACGTGGTTGAGAGATAAAACCGGTTCGCAAAAAGTATCCTGAAGCTGTTAACTGTGGTCTTTAACGCCATTAGATCTGAAGCAAGCTTGGTGAGTTCCAGCAAAGAACAAAGCAAAGATGGTCACACAAAGATTTCCATCTTTCTTCTTTGCCTCTGCTTTGCTCTGCTTCTTCTTTGCAGGTGGAAGATCCCAAGCCCAAACCGGTCTGGACCCAGAAGAGCGTAAGATGTCCCAAACCTATATTTCATCTGTTTCATCCTCTCTTTTTGTTGGCAAAGATTGTTTCTTTTGGAAAATATTGATTTGATTTTCGTTTGGTTGGGTTTATTTGGCTGGTTGAAATGGTTGTTTTTAATTTGATCCTATATTGGTTTGAATTTGCAGAAAATAAGTAACCCTGAGTTGGAAAGTTTTTCCTATTTGACGATTATGATGATGCTAGGTTAGATTCAGAGTCACGAGTTTAGTAATTTTGTCTCAAATTTTAGAAGATTGGAGGATGTAGATGAAAACAATGGCAAATCTTGTTGTTTTCTAAGAGAATTCAATAAGTCATGAAGGTTTCTAATAAAAAAGAATCTCATGTAGGTGGACTTTGGGTCGGGTTTATCCAAATGCGAGTGACCGAGTGAGAGTGACACTAGCAATTAATCTTACAACACTATATTCACGGTTTAGTAAGTAGTAAAGAGTATGCTAGACATATGTGACAAGAGTTAGACCTTCCGACTAAGAACTAACAGGAAGCTGGCAATTGGGCGTGAAAATGAGTTAGAAATTACGGTCTCTAGAATGTTGATAATCCCTGTTGAGTGGGTGAGTACCTTTGACGTTAACCGACGTTGTTGCAGTAGATGGCCACCAAGTGCTTGATATTATGGCGCAGAGCCGAAACTGAATTTAAATCTTGCCCTTGCCAATCCTTCTTACAGGGGATTAGGCACTGGTTCTGGCTATCTTTTCATTTTGCTACCTCTCATTTCGTTGTTGTATGGGTTTTACCAATGTGTTTGTAAAACCTTATACTTGATGTTAACATTATTTTTGTATTGGTCCATGTCGTGATAACCAACAGTTAGGGCATTGAACTTGATATTTTTGCGGTGGAGCATCTCTTCTTCACTTTCTAGTGTTCCTTGGAATACAAGTGATGATGTATGCAGCGGAGGAGCACTAGGGAATTTTCAAACTTTCGATGACCCCAATTTCAATCCCGGTATCTTGTGTGACTGCAGATTTAACAACAATGCCACATGCCATATCACTCGACTGTAATCTTCTTTTTTTCTAATGTAAATTAAATGTCTTTTTTGAAGAAAAAAATTGTGTTGACTTCTATGTTGGGTATCTTTCAGGAAAGCCAGTGAGCTTGGAATAATAGGAAACATTCCTGAAGAACTTCAGACTTTCAAGTACCTAGAGAACTTGTATGTCTTATTCATTTTAAAGGTTTAAAGAAAGGATGATTTTTCTTATAACCGTATGCTTATATTTTAGTGGATATTGATTCAGTACCAAAATTACGTAGATCATAGAAGGCACCAAGAGCACATTTTCTATACGATTAAGATGTGGTTCTATGTTGAGTAAAGAGTGGCCACATTTGAAGAACAAAAAGTAAACTCAACTAATTGAGTTGATGGAAATGAGTATCCTACTATTATTATTTCAACAATGATATTGTGCAATAAATGTTATAAGAAAACAAGTAGCAATACCACATTTTTGTAACTTTGCAAAATTGCTTCGCAGGGATTTGTCCAAAAATTATCTTACTGGTCCTTTGCCAGCATTTTTTGGGAACTTTACTGCCATGGAGTACTTGTGAGTCAATGATATGGATTAATTGTTTTTAATATAGGAGGAAAGATTGGCGATTCATTCTATCTGATACTCTAATACTATTTAACACTGTTGATGCAGGAGCATGGGCTTCAACTCATTAAGTGGGTCCCTTCCTCAGGAGCTTGGGAAGCTTCACAATCTGATTTCACTGTAAGATACATGAGCAAAGACATGTCCCATATCTGGCATTAATGATAAGTTATTAGATGGTAGCTATTGTTTGCCGTGTTCAAATGTACATAGAAAGAAAGAACATTGAGTAAGGTTGCTTACCAAAAGAATGATCCGCAGCTTTTCCATGAAAGGAAATTAGGAATTTGGCTGTGACCACATTAGTGAGATATTTATGTCTACATTGTTGTGGATGTGGTCATCTGTTTTCCTCCATTACAATGATAAAATTTGATTTTGCTCAATGTATAAAAGAGATACGGGCCCTAATTTCCTGAATTACAATATTCAGAACATAGGATGGAGAAAATAAATTAACCTTGTGATAATAACTTGTCGACATTGGGTCAATATCATCCTAGATGTCTCTTAGAGTTGAAAAACTTCCGCATGGTTGTTAAATTTAAGGTCAGGCCTTTTTGGGCTTGGTTGGAGTACTAAGTGATTTTAATTCTAATGAAAATCACTGTGATAAAGAAAGTCTTGAGGGAAATGTTAGGCACCAGGTTTATCGACTCATAGGTTGTATAGTAATCAGTAACTGTTTCTTGATGTCTTCTGAATGCAACTCTTGTTGGTTAATTGAACTTTTATAACTGCTCATCATTTGGAATCTGCTGGATGTGATAAGGCTGCAGATCTCTTCCATTTTATAAGCCTACAGAACTTGTTCAGTTCAGGATCTCAACCCAAAGTCAATGTCAACTTTGTTATACTTGTTTACATTCATATTCAGTAAAGCTAAAATATCATTGTTATCCTATAAATATTTTAATTCCCTTTTCGCTTCGTCCAGGGGTATTGGCATCAATAACTTTAGCGGCCCAGTTCCTCCAGAGATTGGGAACATGTCTAGTCTAGAGCAGATGTAATCTGAAAAGTTCCTTTTTGCACAAAATAACCACCTTCACTACAAATTTTGTAGCATTTCTTTTTACTATTTACACTTTTTTTATGTGGCAGATATTTGGACAGTTTAGGAATAACTGGTGAAATTCCTTCAAGCTTTAGTCGGCTTAAAAAGCTGAAATTCATGTAAATATACCTAACCTCCGAGCATAACAGTACTCAACCAAATGGTTCTCACTTTTTTATAAACCCATTTTTATATGTTTATGCTATCAGGTTTGCAAGTGATAATAATTTTCATGGAGTTATACCGGACTTCATTGGCGACTTGGGAAATCTCATCAGTTTGTAAGCTGACTCTAGTTTGCTCCACGTTGCCCTTATATGAAACTATAACAAATAAATGTCTATCGCAGGAGATTACAAGGCAACTCATTCCATGGTCCAATTCCATCAAGTCTTGGCAACCTCACCCAATTGACAGAAATGTGAGTTGTCCGTGCTTTGTTTCCGATTCCCGATCCTAATTTTAGCTTCTCAAACATACATGTTCATGTTAGTAACTTTTTCTCAAGATGCAACTGGTACCAAGCATCAATGTGTTACTTTCTATGAAACTTTACTGGTTATCCTATTTATCAAACTCAACTCTTACATTTGTGCAGACGCTTAGGTGATATTGTGAATGGTAGCTCGTCGTTGGCGTTTATTTCGAACATGAAGTCATTGAGTACCTTGTATGCACCAATTATTTGGATTGATCTTCATGTCATTTTTTTTCTTTTTTCATATGGACAAGCCATTGTCATTTTTTTAATATATTACAAATATGCTTTGACAGGATTTTAAGAAATTGCAGAATCAGTGATACCATTCCATTAAACTTCGATCAGTACACAAGCTTGGAATATCTGTAAGTTGATTTTGCAGAGGATTTAATGGAAATAATTTATTTGAGAAGGTGATCTCTAAAATCTGCTTGCTTTTGTCTTGCAGGGATTTGAGTTTTAACAATCTAACTGGGACAATTCCAGAGACGCTTTTCGAAATGGATTCTCTTTTATCCTTGTCTGGATAAGCTCCTTGTTTTTAACCAATAATCATGTAACTTTTTTTCCCATCCCGTGCTTCCTTTTTATCTTCTCATGTATGTATATACATGCACATGTAGATTTTTGGGGGACAACAGCTTATCAGGAACTTTGCCCGACGAAAAGAGCCCAGGGCTTCTTAACATGTGAACTATTTTTTATTTTGATTTCGAATTACCAGTTAGTTATACATGCTCCTATCCTTTTACTGGAAAACTAAAAGTAGCACTTACTTTTGAGGATTTTTTGTGCCAACAGAGATTTGTCCCACAATGAACTTTCCGGACGTCTTCCTAAATGGATTACTCAAGATAATTTGGCGCTGTATGTACAAGCAAAAAATAGATCCCTTATACTTTTTACTATATCAAAATGTAGTCTGCTAGAGTTTTCATTTCAGTTTGTGTCAAGCTATAGTGGACCTATGCATTAATATCTCGAAGTCCTTGTTGTGCGCCAAGAGTCTAAGCACCTCTGAGGTTCCAGAGACTTATTTTGGTCATATTATGCGCTGTGCAGGAACTTGGTTGCAAACAGATTTGTCATTGATAAGGCCAACCGGAAGTGTGTTCAACACCTTCTTTCACTCTAAAGTATTATCATTACTTACATTTCCAGTATTCCTAATTAAATGTTGTTTTCAACTCAGAATTGTTCCTTGGACCTTCGGTTGTCTACAGAAGAACTTTCCATGCAACCGTGGCTCTCCAATTTGTAAGAGTTATTTGTCTGCTCTCTTTTCTTCTTCTTTCGAAACGCTTCTGTTATGCAACACGTCATGGGTTTTGTATTTATGGACATCCTCATGCCTAGCGTTCAGATTACTCGTTTGCGGTGAATTGTGGCGGAAATGAAGTTGTCACATCATCTGATGGGACTGACTTTGAAATTGATTTTCAGAATCTTTCGTCAGCATCATATTATGTGTCAGATGGAACTAGATGGGCAGTCAGCAGTGTGGGAAGCCTGCTAGAAACCCCAGATCGCACATACATATATCATAGCAGTCCTTTACAATTTAAGAATGTTTCGGATTCTGAGCTATATGAAACGTCGAGGTTCTCAACCTCATCACTGCGTTACTATGGCTTGGGACTTGAGAATGGAAATTACACCGTGAAACTGCATTTTGCTGAAACAGCTTTCCCGAACAATCGTACTTGGAAAAGTATAGGGAGACGGGTTTTCGACATATATATACAGGTATGTCATCATTTAATGCTTTCCTGCTAACTGCGTATGTGATTTCTTCTACAATTAATGACATTTTCCCATTGAGTTGCTTTGCCTTGCAATGACATTCATGCTTTGACATAGCACTCATTTGAGCGCTGTCTTCATCCTGGTCACCTCTACCATTACTAACTGGTTTTAAAATAGAAACACACTTTGTTTGGTATTAGAGAGCAAAGGCTTGCGATTGACTCAACACATTCACCCGTCTTTAAATCAACACCTAAATTTGTGAGTCGCCACATTGAAGGGAGCATTTTAAGAATATGTTTTCAGACTCGCACTGCTCAAGATGCCAGCCTATTGGACCGTGGCGTACTCAGTGAAGTACGTTGAGCTAAGAGTAAAAACCTGGTGCTGACGTTGAACGCTGGCTTTGGTGGTCCAACTTGTTCAATCGTTGCTTTCCAGGTCAGAGCAATGGTTTAACCTGATTCATACTAAACTTGAATATGATTAGCTGATACATAAAAGAACAAAAATCTAGACAAGAAGCCCCTTTCCTCCCACCCCTGGCTCATGCAATAGCTTACAATCGAACTGCATCCGTCACCTATATATAACATTTCAATATCATCTCACGTAATTTCATAGTTACATCGTAAGTCACAGATTCAAAGGTTAAGGCGGTTGATTCGAATGACAAAATTCCTTGACCAGGTTGATATCCAGGTCTGGTTTGGAAACCATGGTTTAGATTACGGTAACCTCACCCTGGAAAATCAAGTGATGTTACTGTACCTTATCACATTCCGTGTACATGTACTCAATGTTAACTGCTTTTAAGATATGGAGCTCCAGTCTTTACTATTCCTCCAGTCTTCGAAATTTGTAACAACTACTTTACCTATTAGATTATTGAAATTGGAAAAATCCAGGGGGTCGAAATACAAAGGAGTTACAAATCCAATAAGGTCGAAAGCCATAACGGCCTTTACGAAATAGACGAAATTCCGACCCTCCTAGTCTTGACTATGCACCACCACTGAGTTTGTTTGTCGTCTACCATGCCAACTGCGTGTTATGTAAGGAAAGGCATCACAGCGAAAACCATTTATGTGTATTTCTCCTCATTGCATTATGTGAACATTTAGACCCCCCCCCCCCCCCCCCCCCCACCACACACACACACACATTTTTTAGTTTTCTGCACTAGGTCCTTTTCTTTTTCTTGTCCCTGATGTTAACTTGTAACTACATCATATGATTGGTATGTTTGAGCTAGTTGGATGAAGGTGGATGCACAAGAATCCGTAAATTAGTTTGCATAAAACATGCCTACACAGCTTACTAGTGTCGACCATTTGTGGTTTACATTTATATCGTTTAATATTGCCGTCAATGCTTCAGGGAAATCTTAAAGCCAAGGATTTTGATATTAGAAAGCAAGCTGATGGACTCTCATTCAGGCCTGTGAAGAAGGAGTATGCAGCTTATGTAACCAATAACTATCTTGAAATTCATCTGTTCTGGGCTGGAAAGGGCACTTGTTGTGTTCCGACCAGGGGCACCTCTGGACCACTGGTTTCAGCCGTCAGCGTGACTCCAAGTATTTCCAAGTTCTAGCAGTTGTCATCCTTTTGTTTGTGAGATAGTTTATTAGAATTTAATAATGAATTTTCTTCCAGACTTTAAGCCCACAGTTAGCAATCGACCACCAAGCACAAAAGAGAAAAGCAAAGGACTTGTAATAGGAATCATGGTTGGCATTGCAGCTCTATTCTCTATTATTATATGTGGGACTTTCATATGGAGAAGGAAGAGGAGATTGCACACAAAGGAAGATGAAGGTATCAATGCCCCCATCTTACTGATGTTCTAACTTCTAGTAGTAAAGTTTTATTTATGAAATCAAAGGGGAAAATTATGGTTATGCTCCCCTTGCAATTCCATTTATCTTGATATTTATCTGCTTATGCAGATTTGGCTGGACTGAATATTAATCTGAACTACTTCACATATGGTGAACTCAGTGCTGCTACTGAAGGCTTCAGCCCCTCAAACAAGCTGGGTGAGGGAGGATTTGGATCTGTATTCAAGGTAAATTGCCTGTGAAATTGGTTTGATGTTCTCACTCATCTTGATTTGCAGAGAACATTTCAGATTGGCTTATATGGATCTTTGGGTTATTTTCTCGTATGTCGACTAGTAAAGACACTATCACGTTTCAGTGGTTTTCACCATCTTATCATTTGATCATGCAAATGCAGGGTAAGCTTTCTGATGGCAGGGCTGTGGCTGTGAAGCAACTATCAGAAGCCTCCCTGCAAGGAAAGAGTCAGTTCATTGCTGAAGTTGCTATTATATCTCATGTACAGCACCGGAACCTTGTAAACCTGTATGGATGCTGTTATGAGGGAGATAAGAGGCTCCTCGTGTACGAGTATCTAGAAAACAAGAGCTTGGATCAAATACTTTTTGGTATTTTTTCAGACTCTGCATTTGATTTGTGTCATTCTGCATCAGTATCATAGCATGCACTTTTGTTCCTGTTTTGTTGTTTATTCTTTCAAACCTTTTGCATATTGTGTTGCAGAAAATAGTGGTATTCATCTCGACTGGCCCACTCGCTTTGAAATATGTTTAGGCATGGCAAGAGGGCTTGCTTACCTTAATGAGGATTCAAAGCCTCGTATAGTCCACAGAGACGTGAAAGCGAGTAACATACTTCTTGATCGCAATCTCAAACCCAAAATATCAGATTTTGGCCTAGCTAAGCTTTATGATGACCAGATGACACACATAAGCACAAGAGTTGCGGGTACAATGTAAGAACATCCTTAAAATCTTGTAATTTACTTTTTATCATGCTTAAATACTGTTATAAGAATAAATTCATTGTCACTCCTAGTGAGTTCTCAGCATAACTAGAAATTGTGTTTTTGTGAAGTGGTTATCTGGCTCCTGAGTATGCAATGAGAGGACATCTAACTGAGAAAGTTGATGTCTTTGCCTTCGGTGTTACTGCTCTCGAAATTCTTTGTGGTAGGCGGAATACCGAGTCTTCTGTGGCTCAGGAGAAGATGTATCTTCTTGAATGGGTACGTTCAAAATATCATCTTGAATTTAGTTGAATTTCCTTTACTTTTTTGTGGCGATGTTTCCTTATAAATCTTATTTTCTTCTATAACTTTCTTAAATCATAAAAAAAACTTGCTATTATACTAGTTTTTTACGCTATTGGTATAACATTTTAAAAAGAGTAGGATTTTTTTTACTTTAAATTTCATCTCTGAACAGACGTTTTTTGTAAACATTGAACCTCAGTTTTAAATAGTGTACGCATTGCAAAAGCACTTTTAATTATTCCATAAACAACCTAAGTGGATACACCAGTCTCTTAGATATTCTTATCAAAATTGGGCGTTGCTTCATATCAGGATTAGATGTTTTTTCGGTGTTGAAGAACTTTTTTCCTCTGCTATGCAGGCTTGGACCCTACACGAGCAAAAAGATGTGTTGCAGTTGATGGATCCTTCTCTTTCTTCTTACGACAAAGACGAGGCGATGAGAGTGATAGGCATAGCTCTATTGTGCACTCAAGCATTTTCGTCGCAACGTCCACCAATGTCTCGAGTTGTAGCAATGCTGGTTGGGGATGTGGAAGTTAGTGAAGTCACCTCCAAGCCTGCTTACTTGTCTGACTGGCAATTCGACGATGTAACCGATACCTCCATGAGTTGCATAAGAGGAGAATATTCAACCGTCGCCGGAACTTCAAGTGGCCAGTCTACAATCACCTCAAGCTCAGGAATGACAACCACCACCTCTGCTACCAAGACAGGTTAATGGAGAAAGGATTTATTTGGGATGACAGTTTTATCTTCGAACATGAGACCATATGACACTTTTATGTCTAAATTTGTCCTAGTCCTAATCAATAAATACATTCTATCGTATATCTTACTAAATTACCAATTTGTATAACATCGTGGCGAGCTCCTGATCGAATCCCATGCTGTTGATTGTAGTTGGCGTGGATGTACTTCAGATTGTCAAATGTTTTTATTATTATCTTGAATATGAATTAAGTATTTCTGTGCAGAATAAACGGTCGATCTTAACTTAAGTTCCGGTTGACCGGTAGCGTAGCTTTTCGTGCAGGAGAAGTGTCTGGAAGTTTTCGGTCTACCGATGAGATCTATTCGGTCGACTGGGTGCACATTCGGAGGTTTTGCAGAAGTACCTGGAAGTTTTTGGTCAACTGGTACTTAAGTTCCGGTCGATCGAGTATGCTTTTGGACGTCTAGGAAAACTTTCTGGAAGTTTCCGGTCGACCGGTACTTAAGTTACAGTCGATCGGTTTGAAGTATTGTGACACTGTTTGGAAATTTCCGGTTGACCAAAGGACGCGACGGTCGACCGGTGGAGCTTTGGATTGCGCTACGTTTTTAAGTTCAGTCAATCGATTGCACCTGTTTGGGTCAGTTTTGCCTACGTTTTGTATTTTTCTTCACGCGATTTTGGTGCAATTAATACTTGTTTTAGCCTACTATATAAAGGTAATTTTGTCCCCTTTTGTATTAGAATACTTACTATTGTCTACTTTATGTCCGAGAGAGAGAGAGAGAGAGAGTATCCTCGTGTGGATTCGATAGGAGCAATTTCAGTCGGGTCCTTCAACGTCGGTTGGTTTGTGTGTTCTGTAAGTCTCTCGTGTAATTCGTTTCTCTATAGTAGATTGATGTTGTGTTGTCTGTGGTTTTTCTCATATTGGGTTTCCACATTAAATCTTGTGTTATTGCGTGGTTGGTGATTGTGGATTTATATTTGTGGTTTCCTATTCTCCATTGGATTTGTTATTTTTCGTTTCGCTACGTATTTGAGATTGATTTTATTCCCTAACACCAATATATCAGAAAAAAAATGAGGTGTATTTATTTGAAAAGTAAATTTGATAAATGTTAGAGAGGCATCTCACATTGGTTAATTTTAGAATTTTCTCCTGGGTTATAAGTTGTAAGGTTTATCTACTTATCCCCAATTAATTTTGAGTTGGATACTCATATTTCAATATAGTATCAGTACCTCAAAGACCCAATAGTTGGCTTAACATATTTACCATTGTTGTCCATGTGTAGACACGAAAAAAACAAATTAGTCATCGTCACGTGTGTGGGGAAGTGTTAGATAATAGTCATGTATGCATTAGTTAATTTAGGGACTAGTTTCTGAGTTTTAAGTTTCTAGGGTCTCTTCATTTATCACCAATTATTTTTGAGTTCGATACGCACACTTTAGTAATAAATTTTTAAGTATTTAAGGGTTGTTGAGGTTTCAAAAATCTATAGAAAACTGAGCGTCAATATTCATAAATATAAGGTCTTGATGGAATTTTTGCATAAATCCCACCTTTATTTAATGAAAAGAGGTTTAACTAAAAAGATTCACCAAGGTGCTGAAGATGGATTGATGTTGAAATCACGATAAATAACTTCAGAATTGGCAATCAGGAAAGAAAGAAAGGATGTTTTTTTTTTGTAATTATAAGAAAATTTCTAACACAATAACCATTGCAAAAACGAATAAGACCTTCAGAAAATAACAATATTGAACTGCTCATTGAGGGTCGGGGATTTGATCAAGTCCTCAAACTTTAGAACTTGCCCACAGTTATATAATTCCACAAATTTTAAATGGGTTGGTGTGGTATTAATCGAAGAAATATTATTTATTGATGGTCATTAGAAAATGAGGTTTCTCAAAGATGATGATAACCCGTGAGATTTGACTTTGTTTGTTATTACATAAACAAAACATCTCCCAACATGGCAACGCCATAGCTGAAGATTAACAACCCATTTTAAGTCATTGATTAAGTCAACTAAACAAAAACACTTTCTTATTTGGTGGAGTTTCTCAAATGTAATTTATTGAGACGTAAACATATATGCTATTCTTTTGACCTACTATATTTTTGTCTATCCAATGTGTGGCTTTAAAGATGAATAAGCGGAATTTGTATTATAGAGGTTGCATTTAACCAATTGACCAACGTGAAGGTCTAATTTGGAGACGTTAATTGGTATTATAGAGGTGACACTTATCCACCTCATTTATAGTACTAGATTAGGAATCTACATTTTGCGGTGATGAAACATATTGCTCATAGTGTCTATTGTGCTTCCAAAGAGATAGAGGCTTGTGTGAGGAGATTGAGAACCTTATATTGCATTCATATAATGATTCATTTTGGGTAAAATAAAAAAAGTCATCGTTTTATAGAAATCATACACCCTATGAGCTGACCCAAATGCACCACAAGATGGAATTACTGACAAATTAATTAGTAGTTTTGTTTGTTTGTTTTTTGTTATTATTTTTTATTATATATAATTGCCTTTGATGTTATGTTATTATGTTTTGAATCTCCTATACGATATGATATGACTTTGATTTACTTTTCTAATTTCCACAGAGGACTTGAGGTCTCGTAAAGAGAAAATTATATTCGAGGATGATGACTTTTAAGGTTGTTTGATGGTCAATATTTCTTTAACCTTCGTCCAAATAAAAAAAACACGGGGATAAAATCACCAGACATGGATTAGTATAAACATTAACACATATATAAGAAAATAATTGAATACACATCTTAGGGAAATATTAATGTGAAAATGTCTATAATATACTTATATGATATATATACATATAAATTGTTTTAATAATTCATTATTTTGATCCATGTAAGGTGATTTAAAATTCATGATTATATCCATGTAAGGTGTTTTAAAATTCATGATTATGTAGTAACGGACCTACGAATTTTTAAAGGGGGTCTCGAAATATGAATATTAACCCATAATACATAATCATAAAATTCAGCAAAAAAAAATTAATATATAAAACTTGATTACAACATTCCCCTTCGAAAAATACTCATCTGGATTTTGGTTCACACAACTATTTGACTCTTTTTCTTTCACTTCATCAAATAATATTGTTTCAAACGAATCAATAATTTTTTTTCTTTCCTTTTGAAATATCTTTCCACGGTAAAAGCTAAATTTCACAAAAAAAATAAAAAAACATCAAGTTAATCATGCAATCCAAATGAAACAAAATTGGATAAAAAAGTAGACACAACATCAAAAGTAGACAATACACAAATCTACAATTTTATAATTTATTTCTTCAATCTATTTTTACAATTATTTTTAGAATTCAATTCTAAGGAAACACAAATAAAAGCAAAACATTCAAAATTCAAAACCCAATAAAAAATTTGTCCGCCGCGTTGCAAATCACCGCACAAAACTCCAATCTCTCAAACACCTTCTTCTCAAAATTCATATTGGTAAGCTAATTCCAACTTCTCGTTAACACAAACTCAAACCAAAATAAATTCTTAAATCAAACCAAATACAAGAGATATTTGTTACATTTGTGTTGGAACCCCCTAATGATGTTCTAATGACTTTTATGTGTATTTTTTATGTTAAACATTTGAGTTTATTAATCGTTTAGGTCGACTGCCATGAAAAAAATCTGCCCTCTATGAAAATTTTCTGGATCCGCCCCTGGACCCAACAGCCACGGGCAATTCTAGACTGCATATTTGGGTAAATCACAATTTGATTAACTGAAATTTCCTCTGATTTCAATGTAGCCCCCGAACTTTGAAGTCCTACAAAACAGTCTTCTGTTTTTTTACCTTTCTAACAAACACTTCCTTGCGAAAGATTCGGTCAGTTTATAAAGAAATTTATCCAATCTTCGTATTAAATGTCATTTATAGGACGTCTAAATTCTCTTACTCTTGTGTTAGTGAATTTTTCTAGGGTCGTTATACACGGACGCGCGCGTCACGGACGCATCTTACGTGGATCTGTACAGCTCAGGTATTTTCTTTGAGTCAGCGTCCAGTCAGTGAAATTTCTCTTCGCGCGTTTTTGTCTTTTTAAAAAATACTGGTTCTTTAAGTTGAACGATTCTTTTCCCAATACACAGATAAGACAGTGTGCAGACCCTAGGACAGCGTGCAGACCCTTTATTCGTGCAGATCTCACACTTATCATAATATTTTTTATTATTAAGTTTTGTCCAGAAATGGAACTGAAAGTTTGTCCTGTTTATGTAGAAAGTTTGTCCTGTTTATGTAGAATGGTTGTCCAGTTTATTCCGAACAGACCCACAACATATTCCGAACAGACAAACAACATATTCCGAACAGACACAACTTAAACCGAACAGACACACCTTATTCCGAACAGACACACAACTTATTCCGAACAGACGCACAACATATTCAGAACAGACAGACAACTTAATCCGAACAGACACACAACTTATTCCGAACAGACTCACAACATATTCCGAACAGACACACAACATATTCCGAACAGACAGACAACTTAATCCGAACAGACACATAACTTATTCCGAACAGACAGACAACTTAATCCAAACAGACACACAACTTATTCCGAAGAGACCCACAACATATTCCGAACAGACACACAACTTATTCCGAACAGACAGACAACTTAATCCGAACAGACACACAACTTATTCCGAACAGACCCACAACATATTCCGAACAGACACACAACATATTCCGAACAGACCCACAACTTATTCCGAACAGACCCACAACATATTACGAACATACACACAACATATTCCGAACATACACACAACTTAAACCGAACAGAGACACAACTTACAACTTAAACCGAATAGACATACAACATAAACCGAACAGACACACAACATATTCCGAACAGACACACAACTTATTCCGAACAGACTCACAACATATTCCGAACAGACACACAACATATTCCGAACAGACAGACAACTTAATCCGAACAGACACACAACTTATTCCGAGCAGACCCACAACATATTCCGAACATACACTCAACATATTCCGAACATACACACAACTTAAACCGAACAGAGACACAACTTAAACCGAACAGACACACAACTTATTCCGAACAGACACACAACTTAAACCGAACAGACAGACAACTTAAACCGAACAGACACACAACTTATTCCGAACAAACCCACAACTTATTCCGAACAGACTCACAACATATTCCGAACATATTCCGAACAAACCCACAACTTATTCCGAACAGACTCACAACATATTCCGAACAGACACACAACATATTCCGAACAGACACACAATTTATTCCGAACAAACCCACAACTTATTCCGAACAGACTCACAACATATTCCGAACAGACACACAACTTAAACCGAACAGACACACAACATATTCATGTCCCAATCAGAGAAATCAAGATTCCCGGGTTTTGGTGCGACTTCGTGAAGCAACGATGTAACCTTCATCTTGAACTTTCTCTTCTCTTGTTGGTGCGACTTCGTGAAGCAACGATGTAACTGACCCATTCACGCTGCTTACGTTGTGAAGAACCCTGGGAGTCGGCATCAGACGCTTCTTCGACGTAATATCTTGCTCGAAATGGTGATTTATTACGGAGAGAGGTACAACATAACCGAACAGACGTAAGTCTTCACCACGGAGCGTTGTACCTCTCTCCGAAATAAATCATCATTTCGAGCAAGATATTATTTCAAAGAAGCGTATGATGCCGACTCCCAGGGTTCTTCACAACGTAAGCAGCGTTAATGGGACGGTCGATGACACTCTTTCTTTCTTCTTCATTCTTTTTCTGTTACGGACACTCCAACAGGGCACCACAACATCTTTGCCGCACTGTTACACGAAAAAGAATGAAGAAGAAAGAAATAGTGTCATCGACCGTCCCATTCATGTTACTTACGTTGTGAAGAACCCTGAGAGTCGGCATCAGACGCTTCTTCGAAATAACATCTTGCTGGAAATGGTGATTTATTCCGGAGAGAAAGAATGAAGAAGAAAGAAATAGTGTCATCATATTTGTATTTGCGTGGAGAGAGAGAACGTGCTGAGTTGAAACACATTTAATGTGATTTGAGTGAACATCAGGAAGAAAAAATAAAAAAAGAAAAACATCCTTGCTTTGGCCACGTAAGGGTTGACATGGATGTCCACGTATAGCGCGTCCGTGACGCGCAACGTTCATAAATCATTTTTCATTTTTTTATTGTCTTTTAAATGTCAACCCTCTTCTAGTTTATTTGAATTCTTGGAACCAGAGGTGCGAGGGACCGTGTTAGAGTTTTATTTTCAATGAAGTTTTTAAGACCCATCACAACTTAGAGTGAGTTTGGGTGCAACTCCTAAATATCAGCTTCTGATGGGAAGCCAACTTCTGGAGATGTGGATGTAAGAACAACTTCTTCTTCAGGATTGAGAGTTGTTTGGATATGCAGAATGTTTTGTAGTTGGTGATGCCTTGTCAAAGTAAATTCCTAAATTGTCCTAGACTTTGATTAAATAAAAATTCAATTTAAATTCGTTTTAAATGTTTTTTTCAAAAAAAATTACTGATTTTTTTTCTATTTGTTTATATTTTAAAAAAAATTCAATTTTTTATACCTAAGATTGATCTTCAAATGATGTGGAGGTAAATTGATCCAAACAAAACCAGAAATACGAGGAGCTGAGAAGCTCCTCCACTCCAGCTTCTTCCTCACAACATAAAAGACGCGTTGGTGTTCGCGCCAGGAGTCAGGCTTTCCCAGCTTCTCCATCATGTTTGGATGTGCGAGCAGCACTGTAGCTACACATACACCGTGGGAGAGCGGGATCCTATGCATCCAAACGGTGTCTTAGACTTCAACTTAACAGGAAAAAAAGAGTTGAGGGGATTTCTGGATGAGTAATGATAAATGAGCTTCAAATTGGACTCTTAACATAACTTAATAGTGGACCTAGTTGGTTTTGCAAAATATCCACCCAAATAATATCCTGATATGAAGAGGACTAGTGTGAAAATTACCCAGAGATAACTATTCAAAATATCATCTTTCTAATCTCATTTCAAATTTTAAAACCAAATTTATTCCCTCCTCCTCCCCTCCCCCTCCCTCATCCAGTCTCCTCGGATCTCCTCCTCCTATCTCCTTTGTTCTTCATCTTCCTCTAGTATCATCATCCGACCTCCTCGTCGTCGTCCTCCTCCGTCCTCCACCTCCTCCTCGTCGTCCTCCTCCGACCTCTTCCTTCAGCGTCCTCCAACTTTCATCATCCTACAACATCATCCTCGTCCTTTTGCTTGTTGATATATTTGTTTGTAATTATTTAGTAGTATTTTCTGTGATTATTGATTTTGTAAGACATGATCAGGATAAAATTGTATTGATTTTTTGTTGGATAGAAGTTGAGTGAGGGAAGATATAACTACATATTTGATATCTGGATATCTGATGCGTTGATACGTTGATATTTTGACATCTGTCCAGATATGGGTGAATATATATATATACAGATTTGCTTCAAAAATTTGTTTAATATTATGAAATTTGATATGTTTACTGTTTTTGTGTGGTAACATTTTATATGATGTTTTTAATGTTCATATTGGTATAACCACATGTTGTGTGTAAATGAGTTTATTTTATTTATGATGTTGTACATATTCAGATTAAAAGTTTTGAGGTTCCATAGATGTTTGAGTGCTTTGTAATAAATTTGTATATCTGGATATTTTTGCATTAAAATTGTATTGATTTTTTGTTGGATAGAAGTTGAGCGAGAGCTGAAATAACTACATATATGATATCTGGATATCTGATACATTGATAAGTTGATATCTGGATATCTGTCCGGATGTGTATGTATGTATATATTCGGATTTGTATATCTGGATATTTTGATTCCTTCTATGTATATCCAGATAAAAACAATTACCCCTGATACCGTTTATGGGAGAAGCAAAATAAAAAAAGGTTGGAACTTATCCAGATAATCTATAAGGTTGTAACAGTCATCCCAACCCTTGAGAAATCTGATCAAGAAGGTGATGATTGTAATGTACGACGATAAATCAAGATATAAATGCAGACATTGTCAATGTAGAAACAATCTCAGATATCATGACATATATGTTCAGACTTCAACAAAACATTGAAGCCTGACTTATAATTTTGTTAGACAAGTAACACATACTAGTCTGAATATTACAAATCACAATTCCACGTTGTAAAGATTCCACAAAATTGAGAGACAAAACACAACATTTTGATCTACATATTATATATTACATTATAACATACATAAATATTCAGTTATCAAATGTTATAATGTAATCCAGACATAATTTCGATGATATTTGACAAAATATCCAGACATAGGTAACCGATTCCAAACGTAACTAAATATCCAGACAAATACAATGAGTGAAGAAGGTTACCACCACAATTACCTTGTATTAAATGTGGTGAGACAATGTCATGATTAAGGAGAAAATTAAATAATAATTTCTGCACTTGTTAATCTAAATCCATACTAAAATACAACTTTCATACCACATATATAATGATATATCCAACTAACTTATTGGTCTGAATACCGTTTTGAGTTAGGCAACAAAACAAGGTAGTGACAATACAATAACACATTTGATACATCTAAAATACAAAGTTGTTTGGATATGTTTAGCACATATGGAACATAATAGCAGAATAATAGATAGTTTCATTCGTATCGTAATAGTATTGTCCGGATATGTTCACTACCACACAACTAGTATCACTTTCCACAGTTTCCACAACTGAGTATCATGGTAGTATTGTCTGGATATGTTCACTTTTCGCAGTTGTCATTTGTCAAATTCAAAATACAATATTTGTTTGGAGAAAGAGACTAAATCATGGTTGTAGTGTAGCAGGGTTGTACAACCTGCAAAAGGAATTATATAACAATATGTGCAATGAGTGTTGCTGGTTTTTGGGTGATATTTAAGAAGAAAAGGGATGAACATGAAAAATGTCATAATGGACTGACGTGACGTGATGTGATTCGTGCAACTTACTTTTCATCCGACGTGATGGGAGTGTGAAGCTTCGGAGCCCATTTTGGAACCCATTTTGGAATCCGCCCAACATTTTCCTTTCGCACAATCTAGACCATTTGCAAAGGGAGCTACTATTTGTCGCCGGAAAATTACTTAAATCGCCCCAAAAATTACCTTTTTGCCCTTAACAAATCAATTAATACCAATTTCGTCTTGTGTCTTTAAACAAGGTGTTTGACTCAGTTTTACTCACATTCATAGTACCAACACCACGAAAATGTCTGTCGAAGCACCTGAAACCGGCGAGGTAACGAGGGTGGATTTTTTCCCCGACTCGGGCGTCTGGATAAGACGCCTCCACGTTGGTGGAGGCGTCTTAGCGAGGCGCCTCCACGAATGTTTGTATATCCCAAGGGGGAGGCGGTTCCGGTGGCCGCCCTCTCGTTGGGTCGAGCGTCTTCCGCGGATGCCCACCCAATTTTTTTTAAAATTAATTAAAATAAATAAGGCAATTTCCCAGATTTAAGTAATCCAGGGGCGTCCGCTGGTTCTTTTCCTGGCCTCCGAGATATTATATCTGGTGAATAGAAGAGTAATATGAAGAGAAATTGGTGTTAGAAGAGTGAAATGAAGAGTTATATAAGTAGAGATGGTAGAAGGGTAAAATGGTAATCTATACGGATGATTTAAGTAGTTTTACGACGACGAATAACAGTTCAAAACACAAACAACACAAATTTTAAATAACCATCAGCCTAACGCCGATCTATTGTTTGAAAGAGTTATTTTGCGTTGAGACAAAAATGTACGAAATCCCAAAACCAATGCCCTCGGCTTCGGGAACCAAACATATCCTTGTTAGTGGGTCTTATAGTTTGAATTTTCTTTATTTCTCTTTATACATTTCTTCTTTTGGGTTTACGTGTTTAAAATCGTTTCATTAAAACAATCTAACACACTAAAACAATTAAACAAACGAAAAGCTCTCGGAAATTTCCAACGTGTTTTTGTCTTCTCAAAATCAGAGAAAATTAAGAGGTGAGACTGCACACCATTGAACTATTATCATTTAAACTCCAAAAGAAAACAACTCCGGGACAGATTCCAATTAGGAGTGTAAACGAGCTGAGTCGAGCAAAACTTCGAGACATAAATATTATCTTGTGTTATTTCCATGTAGGAATTCTCAAGTGAGCTCGGGGCTTAATTTTTCTAAATTAAGCCCCCACAATATCCACCACTCGTCTCAAAATGTAAGGTAGATTAAGAAAAAAACGGTTATGTTAATGAATGGTGAGATTAACTGTAAATAAGATCCAATGGTGAGATTGTAGGGGGCTTAAACTAAATTTGATGAACCCTGAGCTCACTAGAGTTTGACCCTATTTCCATGTATATATTTTTTAATATAAACGAAACAATAAAAAATTCGAACGAGCTGTCGATCCGATCATCAAATTTTTTCGAATTCGAACGACTTGTTTGGTGAATTAAGTTTGAAGATTTATTTATTTTTCATCAAGATTCATCATTTTCAAGTTAAATTAAAATTGATCATTTTTCGAGTCAGTTCGAAATTATTTAACACCCACTTTGTGTTGTGCGTCCTGTCGACGACGACCGAACCAACCAAGACAGACATGTCTGCTTGTTGACTTCCACTCCAGTTTTCCTCCCAAATCCGCTCCGGATTCTTCCAATCAGAGGCCATGGGGTCTCCAACCTCGAATCTTTCCCGTCCCGGCGTCTTCCTCCTCGTCTTCTGCTCGCTTTGGTTGCGGTCCACTGCTCAAGCTCCGGCGCCATCTCCACCCCCCACAACCGACCCCGTCCAAGGTGAGCTTTCGAATCGAGTTTTTTTGTTTTGTTTTGTTATGTTTAGAGTGGTTTTGGTCACCAACTGAACTGCGGGCTTCGATAATTGAACCAATTGGTGTTGAGTGGAGTGAGTCAGTCAGGATCTTATGGTTAGTGAGCATGACTTTGAATTTTGCGATATGAAACCACTTTCGATGTTGTCACTCATGTGTGGCCTTTTTTGGGAAGTATGTGTACATTTGGTTAGGAAAATATTGTCTGGTGTTGTGTGAAGTGACACAGGATCTTATAGTTCAAGAGCACGTCCTTCGATTTTCCAATATGAGACTAGAAGTGGCGGCTTGGCTGTTAAATCATTGGGATTTGATATCGTATAGAAGTCTTAGTTTTCATCTCATTATCAGTACGAATTGGTATTGAACGGGGTGACTTTATGTTATTCTTGAATTATTGATTTTCAATGTTCTTGCCTAATTGTGGTAGAAAGTGGTAACTTTTGCATGGGTTCTGTAATTGGGGTTCAAAGTTTTGCAATCGGACTGTGAGCATAGGGTAAGGATGTAATTGGTTTACAAAAAGACGTACAGAAAATGGATTTTTTTAGATGACTTCTAGGATTAATTTCTGGAAACACTAAAAAGTTTTGAATTTAAGTTTCATAACTTCCCCAAGTTGTTCTTCAGAGGAGTTCCCATTTTCCAAGTCACAGTCTAAAACCAAGGGACGTCCATTTCCTTTTATTTTCCTTAGAAAAGTTACATTTTTATGATGACATAAAATTGATGATTTTCCTTTACTTTCACATAAAATATATATTTGTACCAAGCATCAATTGAATTTATGGGAATTGCACCTCTGAGAACTAAAGTTCTAAAATTGGAGTTCTAGACTTCTATTCACTTCTTACAAACCAATCACATCCTAAGTAAATACCAATTGATCTTGTAAAGAATTTTTTTGTGTGGTGGCAGGTAGTAGATAGTGAAGGGCGTTCTTTGACTAATTGGTTAGGTATCTCCATTCCTGAAAGTTAATGCTGGAGAGTTTTGGATGAAGATGTGTAGGTATTCCGCAGGTCTTGAATAATATGGTAGTAGGCTGCAAATAGAATGGTGTTTTTGTGACTTGTAAGGTCTAGGTGCCTAAGTGCCTTAACTCATTTCCAATTGGTTTTGTGCTAAAAGTTCACTTTAATGGGGAGTAGCCAATTTCCAACAAAAATGCTTGTTCCATGATGGCTGGTACAATTTGTACCCAGGCAATCTGGATCATCTCTTGGGTATTTTCAATGCTATTTACGGAAAAAAAAACATTTTTTTGAAGATGTACCATGATGCAAACTTGTTCCATGGGAACTAGAAATATGTTGCTATATGTGTACAGTAAATTGCAATTACCGTAAGAGCATGGACTGCTACAAAAACGGATCACACAAAAGATGATAGAGCATTGGGTTTATCTATTCTAACTTGGGCAAAGTTTAGGAAAACTATGTTATTGCATTCTAAAACTATGTTATTGCATTCTAAAGGTTATGAATATTGCAAAATAAATTTGTTTGAATTTCCTTCCATTGGTTACTGCTTGTCAAAAAATTGAATCTCAGCTAGTCATTGGAATACAATAAAATGCGAACGTGTCAGGTGACGCTTGTGAAATTAATCACAAAAGAAGTGTAAGGAGAGCAAGAAAATATAATGCAGAGAAATAAATATTGTCTCCTTTGTGTGAACCTGTAAAATAGAAGAAGAGCAATATTCTGAAAAGTGAAAACACCAAGATATAAACACACATGAACACAAACGATTTAGCATGTAAAAGCTCTTTCTTATCAAAAAAATAATGTTAAAGCTCTTTGATATCAGGAGCTTAAAAAACCCCACGAGATCATAGTTTACCCAGAACTTTATTATCAACTGAAATGGGCGGAAAAAGTTATTATCTAGCTGCTATTAGAGAGGCACCTGACAGTCATAATATCAAAGAGACTTTCTTAGGAACAAACATCAACTTATACAAGATACAAGGGAAAATCACATCATAAAAGACATGATTTACAGTGAAAAATCTGATCTAGACATCACAATACGAAAATCCAACTTTGAAATTTGAGAACAATGAGTCTTGAACATGTTGACCAAATCTTACAGCTCAATTTGGCCCCAGATTGACCTCTGTTTGTTGGCTTGATGAAGTGCCACTCATAACTTACAAAAAACAAAACAAACTTTGCCACTCATAACTTACAAAAAACAAAACAAACTTACTCCCAAATTCATGGACTGATATCCTTCTCAAAAAAATGTTGTGAAATTAACAGTACAGTGTATCGGATGGTGCACACAGTGTCAATATTGTAGATTAGACTATGTTGGTGATGTCATATTTTTAGAGTAATTGTCCCATTTGAATGTCATTTAGCTTCTTCTTGTAATGTGAGGTCAAGGTGGCAAATGAATTTACTCTGTCTATTTAACTTCACTTGAATTCCATGAGGAAAACCTTAAGGTTTTATTGGTAACATAGTTTCATGGGACCAACTATAACTAAGCACTAACTTTTAGGTGACATCCATATAATCTCATAATAGTTGTTTTTACAAGTTCAGTCCAATGTCTTGAAAACTAAGAAATACATATCATGAGTGACATTATTTACTAATACAATAAGATATATGATGTAACTATATTCTATGCAAAGATTCTCAAATTTCAGAGGAGTTAAAGCGAAAATTGGACCTTGCTCCTTACTGTAGTAGGAATAATGTCTATGGGAATTGAACCTTGTACCTTCATGTAACAAGAGCTTTTGAACTTTGAATCAAGCTCTTGAAACGACGTCAAAGTTAGATAGTGTTTTTTTGGTTTTGTAGTACAAGTTTGGTAGATGTAGTTCAATCAATTATGTTACCATTCTGATTGATAACTTAGAAGTGAGATCTAGTGGGCTCTCCAAAGAGTGATACTTTTCATCACAGTCATAGCATGCTATTTAGCAATCACTAAATAATTGAAATGAATTGCTATAAGGAACTTTTACTAGTAGGATTTATGACAAGTTCTAGACGAAATGTTTTAAGATAGATAACTTATGTGTCATATGGCAGTCAATATTTACTGGTTAAATTCTCCTGATCCCTGGTGTGCTGTTTGATCAAACTTTTGGCACATATTCTAGAGGGTTCACATCGATTATTCTAACATGGTTGAAGTATAATTGGCAGCTACAGCGCTGAACTCAATCTTTTCTAGTTGGGGAGTGATTCCTGCATGGAACACCAGCGATGATCTATGTAGTGGTTCAGCTATAGACTCCACAAGCTTGGATGATGTTAAAGTTGATGCACTCATCAAATGCAACTGCAGTTTCAACAACATGACCCTCTGCCGGGTCACTGAATTGTACAATCCCCCAAAACCCCAAACCCCAAACAAGAATTCTATGATATTTCTGTGGTGAGTTTTGCAGCTAATGTTAAATTCGTTTCTTTCAGGAGAGCAACTTCTCTCAGAAGTGGTGAAATTCCGGGGGAGTTATTTAATCTGACAAGCCTGGTTAAGTTGTAAGCATCTTGACATACTGAGATGTAAAATATGCAAAGGAAAATGATTTATGTGATTAAACGGACGCTTGAACATTAACATTTAGTCTATTCCTGAAAAAGTACATTCTTCTTATGGTGATGTATGCATTCTTTTCTTTTTATTATATAAATTGACATGATGGAATTTTTTCATAATGAATTTTATCAGATGAATTAAATGATCTGTCACCATCATTTACATCTTTATGGTTTTGCTTATTCATTGATAACTTACACAAATTATACAGAAATATTCGAGGAAGTTCGTTGTCAGGGCTCATACCAAGAGAGCTTCAAATGCTCCAAAATCTCATTTCTCTGTAAGATTTTCTGCTATCTTTGTGTTCTGTGAACCATCTGAGCTGACCTGATCATTCAAAATGGACCATCTACCATCTTGCAGTTCATGAAAATAAAATGCTTCCTGCAGTCCTGCTCCTATAATTATCTTGGTCTGTTGTTATGTATGCTGCATGATTAGGGTAATTGTTGCCATTTTTTATATGGTGTGGTTAACATGCTCAATGAAATAATCAATTTGTTTATGCTCCACGAGCTACTAATAAAATCCTTTACATGCCAGTCGGAACTTGGTTTAACTGTGCTACCACCTTGGTTTGTATGCTATATCTCAAAAAATATTGCGAAGGAAAAGCTGGTAACACCCCCACCCCACCCCCCACCACCACTATCATTCATGACAACTTATATACAAAATAGGTCCTTAGTTTGAGGGACACTTATTTTCATCTGATGATCATGGGCCCAAATTTTCTAAATAAGGAAATCCCACGTACTTAAACTGCTTGATATAAACTGCTGGACATACTCTTGACATGGCTGACTTCAAGACAGAAGGATTTATCTACATGACATCAGTTCCTGAATTTTGCTTAGTGTGTTGTATCCGAATACCAAATATATGTCCTGACAATATATGTTTATGGCTGATATATTCAATTTCAAATGTTATGCAGAAAAATGGGCATGAACAATTTTAGTGGCTCTCTGCCTGCGGAGATTGGGAATTTAATAAACCTGCAAGAGATGTACTCCCCCCCCCCCCCCCCCCCCATGCATCTACAGGTACTGTACATGTAAAGAATTATTCTGGTTCACAATTTGAAGTTTCAACCATTTTTTCCTTGACAGGGTCTTAGACAGTCTTGGTCCTGGTGTCAGCGGTGAGATCCCTCTGGAATTTGCGAAACTTAAGAAGTTGCAAATCCTGTAATATTTTCATTTCTCACTCTTTACTGTAAATCAAACACATTGGCTGAACAACTAATCTTAATGTTAATGTGTGTTCTTTAGCTGGCTTAGTGACAATAACTTCACTGGAACATTACCTCCGTTTATTGGGAACTTCACAGAACTCGTTGATTTGTAAGAAATTCTACAGTCCTGCAGGCCTTCTATTTACAAAAATATTTAAATGAATGTACTTTAGCCTCCTTAAGTAGAGGGAGGTCAGAGTTTGAATCTGGCTCCCACCTAAAAGATTTAAATGGCCAGCCAATCTCCGTTATAGCTTTTAAAGCTTACTGTTTCAATCATATTCCTCGTATGATAATCTGACTGTGATCCTTGTGTAGGAGGTTACATGGAAACTCCCTTCAAGGTCCAATTCCCTCTAGTTTTGGTAATCTTGTCAAACTAACTCAGCTGTAAGTGATTCTTTTATGGCATTTATGTATTATCAATCATTTGATTCAGGACTCGGAGCAAGTTACCTGTCGTAGATTGTCATGCTGACAACTGTTATTAAATTTGTACCAATTAGAATCTATTTGTGCAATAAGCATCACGTGCAACAACTATTCTGACTCCCTGTTAATCCTTCGCAGCCGAATTGGTGAAGTGTCAAAAGCAGGCTCGAGCTTGGACTTTATAACAAGCATGGAATCCTTGACCATCCTGTAACGTGCTTTGTTTCAGCCGCATGAATGGATGGTCTTCTTTGTAATCCTTATACATGTGCATAATCAGCACATGAAAGTTGATACCACATTATATTTTTTTCTGTGGTTTTGACAGGGTCTTGCGCAACAATGACATATCGGGTATTATTCCTGAAATCTCGCATGCAAACTTGAAGCTCCTGTGAGTAAATTTTAGTATAGTGTATCCCCATATGAATTTCATTATTAAACTTTCTGATCTAGCTTCCATGGCAGGGATTTGAGCTTTAATAACTTAACCGGACAAATTCTGAAGTCTCTCTTTACTTTGCCATCGATCAAGTCCTTGTAAGAAATATTTTATGTTCCTATTTGGAGCAAGTCTATTCATCTCAATTACTTTATTGTGATTTATTTTATTTTTCAGGTTCTTAGGAAACAATAGCTTATCTGGACCCGTGCCAAGTCAGAAGAGCAAAACACTGACTGACATGTATTGTTTTATCTAGTATATCCAATAATATTGAACTGCCATATGTATCATAGAATTACATTGCTTGAATGATGGACATACTTGTTGGAAATTTTCAAAAGAGAATATAGCAGAACAATTAGTTGATGTACTGAACCAGATGATGGATGAGGATTCAAGGAAGAGTCCAAAGATAAAAAGATTGACCGTTATCGATCATCATTCTCATTATATGATTTTTTAAGGCTTAGTTTATGCTTATTCATGTGATAGCTTCTTATTTCCTATGTTCCTGTATCATATGATAATGTAAAATGGTGTGTGCTGCTACAGTTTTTTAAGAAGTTGCAAGTCAAAAGTAAATGTTCACTTAAATGAAGATATTTTTGCTATTGCAGAGATTTATCATATAATGATCTTTCAGGAAATATCCCTTCATGGACCTTCGACACCACGTTAAACATGTACGTGATCAAGGAACTCTCTTTAGTTTTTTGACTCATAAATACATTACGCACAATATCCTTTTGATGCTTGCATTTACTTTAGTTAAAATTAGAGGGGCATAGGATTAGTTTGAGAAAGGGAACATGAGAAATATGCTGCCGTTTTCCTATGAATTTTCGCATCCAGAAGTAATTGGTGTCCTTAGGAAGATTGAAATGTGTGTATGAAAGCTTTTGCGCCGACAGAAATAGAAGACATTTATTTTTCCTATTCAAGTATTTGTCATGTTACTTTCTGTATTTGATGTCAGCAATTCATTGTAGACTTCATTATTGTGCTTAAGAAGTATGCTATTTTGTACAGCAATCTTGTTGCAAATAATTTCAACCTTCCCAGTGGAAACAAAAGGTGCGTTTTCTAGTATTTTACTTCGGCTGCAATCTTCTTCTTTTAAATAGTTCTTGACCTGTGATGTCATGTCTCACAGTTCAGGATTAAGGTGTCTACAGAGGAATTTTCCATGCAAGCGCAGCTCTCCAAGTTGTAAGTCAAATTCCCTTACCCTAGTTTTGCACTTAGGCCATGTTTGTTTTGCCGTATTAAAGGGTACAATGTAATTTCATGAGGTAATTAGATTACCTCATTGGAACTCGTATCCAATTACATTACAATATAATCAACTTGTTTCAAATCTACTTGAAGTTCGACAGATTGTCAAAACTCAACCTCGACCACGCCAGAAGAGCTTTTAGAGCTCTAATGATCTCATCAGAAGTGTTGGAGCTATTAAATTACTAATTTTAAAAAATTAAACAGAGATTCACCTAAGAAATTTGCAACCTCACCATACAATTAAATTCAATTACACAAAGTTCAATTCATGGGAGTGCATTCCATGTGATCCAATTACGGCAAGCCAAACATGGCCTTGGGCTGGCAATAATTTGGAGAAATAATTACTCCATGTTCGTTACAAGAAATGCATATTTATGTTAGCTTGATATTTTTGCAGTTGATTTTGCAATAAACTGTGGTAGTACTCAACCTGTCAACGTACTGAATGGACCTTCTTATGAGCCTGATGGTGGAACTCTAGGGCCAGCAACATACTCTGTGACTAATAATAATTGGGCAATTAGCAATGTTGGAATATTTGCAGATGTTTTTACATCCAATTATATTCAAAGTATTGGCTCTCGATTCCCAAATTCACAGAACTCGGAGTTGTTTCAAGGTACAAGGTTATCTCCATCATCATTAAGATACTATGGTCTTGGTCTTGAGAATGGAACCTACAGTATCAAATTGCAGTTCGGTGAGACAGAACTCTGGGAGCCGCGAGTAGGAAGGCGTTTCTTTGACATCTATATTCAGGTTTGTATTATTTCATCTGCATATTTGTTACTTTTGTCACCAAATTGGGCCTCCTGTCCATGAACCAGCTTTTTTCTATTTGGTTTAATTAGAATGGTCTCCCCAAACTGTGCTAAACCCCACCCTCTAACCCCAAAGGCAATGGATGCTTGACGACTCATCACTCGTCTCAAGGTTGCCGATTTGGGCTACTTTCTAGCGTTCTTCTCGCCAAGAGCTCCTCAGCGACTAACGATCCTTCTGGAGAGGAGGGTTTTGTTTCACAGTAAGACCTAGATGATTATTCTTAAATTCGGGTTAGTTCAGGTTCGTCCCTGGCCGTGTGACCCGATTTCACTATAGTCCGATGTCTCAAAACGACTTTTTTAAAACAGCTTGACTAAACCTACTTCCCACTTTTCATTTTTTGTAAGTACATTTCACTCCTTTCTCAACTAAGAACAGATCCATAATGGAAGATTTTATGGAAGAAAATCCAATAGCCAGAATAAAGTAGGTTCAGAAGGACAAGAATGCACCCTCCGCAAAGCACCCCCCAACTAATCCTGCATCCCTGCTTCTTGCTTAATGCTAATTTTTTTTTTGTCTAGTCTGCTACTAAATATCTCTTGACTACATGATGACACTCATTGTTTTGACTAGCCTTTTTTCCTTTTTCAATCTTGAGATGGATCTTTTCCTTATCGGCTCTCTACTTCCATCTTTTCGGACTGTCCTCTTCGCTTAGTTGTCTTCGTAGCTTGTGATCATATTAAAGCTGGAAAATATTTTTTTCTTGTCCACTTAGCTTATTCTTTGGTCTGCCACATTACTCATAAATGTTGCAACTAAGGAGCCTTTCTAGCTCCTGCTATACTTTGCTTCGACCTTTATACTGCTAAAAGGATTCAGGCCCAGGGTGAGTTTCCTCATCCTTAACCTCCTGTAGCAGTGCCTCCTAGAAGAAGTCTCCATGGTAGAGGGTTTCCTCGTCATATTGAAGTCTAGGTTCATAACATGGAAGGTTCTTCTAAGTAAAAGGCAGATATCTCCCCCTCCACCAAACAATTTAAGGCAGTTCAGGCTCCTCGTAAAGGAAGCTGAAGTTCATCGTTAAAGAAGAAAGAAGTCCACGAGGTATGTTGTAGGAGTAGAAAGACTGAAAGAACACACCCCTTCAAGGAAAGAGTGATGGAATGCCTACCCATACCTGAAGAAAAAGCTTTCGCAGCCATGTAACAGTGTTGCGGCTGTAGTCTACACATCATGATGAAATGGCCTTCCACAAGGATACCACCATCCCGAGATTCACCAATTTAGAGTGAGTGCTTGCATTGCTTTGTTTGGCTAATACCTCGTGTGGCATCAGCTCGACATGGCAATCATAACCTCATCAACAATTTAACATTGTAAGGAACTCTCTTTCTATTGTAAGACCCCATCCCATTTGTCGATGTTCAATGATGGTTAAGTTGTTAGCATCTTACAGAAGGAAAATTAAGTCAAGCCGGCCATTAGGTAATTTTGGCTTTGATACCATGTTGAAGTATGAATATCTAACTTAAAACCAATTGGTGATGAGTGGAGAGATCCTACAACTTATAGTCCAGGAGAAAGTCATCATTTTAACCGATGTGGGATTATTCTCCAACATGTTCAAACATAATGAGCAAAATGATAAGGTCTTTATTTATCCTATTTTCGTTTGTGAGAGTTGTTTAATATTTATATGGAAAAAATTTCAATATTATGTATCCAGGGTAATCGCGTAGAGAAGGACTTCAATATACTCCGGGAGGCTGGAGCCACTCTAACAGCAGTGGAGAAAAATTATAATGCTATTGTTTCCAATAATTTCCTTGAGATTCATTTCTTTTGGGCTGGAAGAGGCACCTGCTGCTCACTCGTTAACGGAACATATGGGCCATCTATTTCTGCCATTAGTGTAACTTCAAGTAAGAAAAATATGCATAAAATTGTACTGTTATATTCTTGAGACATCTCCTGGCATTTATTTTTGAAATTCTTCAGATTCTGCTTCTGGCTCTCCACAGACTTCACCTGGTGGGGCAAATAAGAAACATACATCTCTAGTAGCAGGAATTGTTGTTCCAGTTGTAGTATGCATCATGGTAGTGATTGGAATATTTGTTTGGAGAAAGAAGAGGAGACAAGACACATTGTCTGATGATGAAGGTTGTAGGAGTCTTCCATGAATAAATTCTGAATTCTATTTTGTCCTATCTTTGGAATTCATGTTTGAGGTGGCGTCCCTCATCTTTGGAATGCATAACATTCTGATTTGATTCGACTTGATTTTTCTTGTTGCTTTTGCAGAGTTGCTGGGGTTGACAGTAAGGCCAAATAGTTTCAGCTATTATGAACTAAAGATTGCTACGAAGGATTTTGATAATAATAACAAACTAGGACAAGGAGGATTTGGCCCTGTTTATAAGGTCAGCTTCTGATTCTGTAGGTCATAAGTTGATGGCATGCATGTTATGCACTAAAAATATGCTTTGTGCCAATATATATAGTGTAAGACCTTATTTCAAGGAAGTGATGGATGTTTTACTGTCCTAAATTTATTTTCTTTAGAAAGAACGACAGGATGTAACTAGTATATTCATAAAAGCCATTTCACCGATCATAATCAATAAAAGCTGTTCTGAACTGTTGCATTAGTTTTTTTTTCTTTTTTAACTTCTTTCAAACTTTTTCCCTTTTGTTTCAAGCAACCACAATTAAATATAATTTTATTATTTTCCTAGTATTAGTCCTGCCATTCCTGTAACCATCATTTGGCAAAGCAACACCCAAACGGCTTCTTGTTGTGACGGGGGAGAAGCAAAACCAAAACCGGGGCTACTTCCAGCGCCAGGTTCATTTGCATCCCTGACCATAGACGCCCAGACATTACTCTCCTTACCTCTCCTTCGATGCATCTGGACATGTCTGGTACCCATGTTGAGGGATGTAAACAGACTCTAAGTATGAGTAAATTCACTAGTTAGGTAGCTACGGGAATTTTAGGCTTATAGCAGAGTAGTACTTTATCCAAGATAATATTTAATGTGGGTTAAATTCCTAAGCATTTTTAAGTATAGCATTTCTTCAAACTTGTTTTCCTTTTATTTGGTTGGTAACAGCAAATCAAATTGATTCCCTGGTTTTTGATTTGTCCAAATATTTTGATTCAGGGTATACTTTCCGATGGAAGAGAAGTTGCAGTCAAGAAGCTCTCAGTGACTTCTGTTCAAGGGAAGAGGCAATTTATCACTGAAATAGCTACTATCTCTGCAGTGCAGCACCGGAACCTTGTAAAATTGTATGGTTGCTGCTACGAGGGGTCCAGGAGACTCCTAGTCTATGAATACCTAGCAAATAGGAGTCTGGATCAAGTGTTATTTGGTATTATTATTTTTTATGAAACCTTTTCATATGGAAACTTGGTGTCTAAATTTACAGTTCTCTTATTTCTCTTTTACATTGCAATCAACCGTCTTCAGAAAATGGAGGGTTGCATTTAGATTGGCAAGCCCGGCTTAAAATCTACTTGGGCACAGCTAGAGGTTTAGCATATCTTCACGAGGAAGCTGCTGTGCGCATCGTACACAGAGATGTCAAGGCTAGCAACATCCTACTTGACATTGATCTTAACCCGAAGGTGTCCGATTTTGGTCTAGCCAAGCTCCACGATGAAACTAAAACGCACGTCACTACTGGGGTTGCTGGAACAATGTAAGGATTCAATGACCTAATCAGCATTTTCAAGATGTCTTGTTGCTGGATGCTCAACTATACTTCTATGATTTAACATGTTAACTAAAAGAGTTTCTTTTACTTTACTTTCAGTGGTTATTTAGCTCCAGAATATGCCATGAGAGGCCAGCTTACGGAGAAGGCTGATGTGTTTGGTTTTGGAGTTGTTGCTATGGAGATTGTGAGTGGAAGAAAGAATACAGATCCAAGTTTAGGACAAGAGAAGATGTACCTTCTTGAATGGGTATTCGGATCATTTCTCTCCCATTTCCATCTTGCTCCTTTCATTTATTTTCCTATGAATAAGCATTGAATATAATATTTGCATGAGTGTCTAGATTTTGATCTCCAGACATAATTTCCCCCATCACCCTCATTCAGTTTCATGTTAATATTTTTGTTGGTCGTCACATTTGGGATGATACACTGCTGGTCAAACAAGTGGGTAATAATCTTAAGTTGATTGAGCTATAAAATGTTGAAAATCTAAAAATTGCATGGTAAATTTTACACAATAAATATATTTACTTTTCCTTTTCAATTTCATTTGCATTGGAGGTAGCCTATGTAGTGAATTAAAGGTGTTCCTTTTGTGAGTCATCATACTCATAACTCATCGGCAAACATTTGCAAAATAGTGCTTTCGAGCTATAATCAGATTCTTCTTTACCATAACTCATACCCTCATTCCAATGGGTGAGGTGATTCATCATTCTCATAAAGAACTAATCAGGTCAAATACTCCACACAGATCATCAGTAATCACTAACATGATGTTTACATATTGCCCTTTAGATGCAACACAAGTTGATCATCTTTCAATTCCAAATTACTAATTTGCAATGAGTTAACATTATTAGTGTTGTTGTTGCTGCTGCTGTTGTTGTTTTGGTCACTAACCATCTTTCTTTGGGTGGTTCAGGCTTGGCGACTGCATGAGGCTAAGAGTGATTTGGAAATTATGGACCCGAAACTGATGTCTTACGACCAAGAAGAAGCCATGAGAGTAATCAATGTGGCCTTTCTATGCACTCAGGCATCACCAGTACGACGCCCACCGATGTCAAGGGTGGTGGCTATGTTGGTTGGCGACATGGAGGCCCCTGATGTTCTGACAAAACCCAGCTACTTGATGGATTGGCGTTACACTGAGGTAAGCACTAGCCTACCGACCGGCAGTTATACACCGGCTGAGTCATCTGGAACCAATGGCAAATCCTCTGTGGATGCTTCTACTGATAGCCACAACTGAATTAACTGACCATTTATCGGGTCGGGTACGTTAGTCGGGTTCTCTTCTTCGGGTCCAGGGTATCGGACGGTCGAAAGCGTATGACTTAAAGTCATCGAACGAATATGACTTGATCTGGGGTTTCTCAGATCGAACAACTGAGAGGAGAAGCCAACGGTCTGGGGGAGAGGTCGTTAGCACTGTTCATCGTCTCCCCCGACGGAGGCTTAGTTTTAGGTGTTTTCTGTTGAGTTTGTTAGAGTCGAAATTGACGTGGCAGACACGTAAGCTGGGTTGTAACGAACTTTCCTCTGTATTCAACTCAACTATAAATAGATTGCAACAACCCAATTTGGGTTGGTTGGTTTTTGTGTGAAAATTCTAGAGTTGTGAAATTGGAGCTCGATGAGTGCTCGAAACTCACAATTACCTCTCCTTCCTCCTTCCCAGGGACTTGATCTTCGCTCCTACGCCCACAACGGCTCATTACACTCGTCGCCGAGGTCGTTCGACCTCAACCTTCGTCGGCGCCGATTCTGTACGTATCAATTTGGTATCAGAGCCACCGCCGGCGAGCATGGAAGGAGAAGAAGACCAGTATGAGTTATTCCGGAGTTTGCTGAAGGAGGAACTCGGAGCTATCAACCGACGGATCGATCAGATGGAGGCCGGCAGGAGATCTAAATCTCCTGAGGAAGGGGACCGTCGTAGTGGTCGCCCTCCGCATCCTGACTCCTGGACGCTCCAGGTTAAGCCCGTAAACCTTCAGTTTCCCTCGTACTCTGGGGAGGAGGAACCTCAAGATTGGATCTTCAAATTGGAGGAGTACTTTGATGTGCACCGGACGCCGGAGCACCAGAAGGTGCGTCTTGCTGGTTTTTACTTAGAGGGAAAGGCTCTGAAGTGGTTCCGTTGGGCTAATCGCAACACCAAAATAGTAGAGTGGGGTCAGCTGGTGGAAGCCTTGGATGGATGTTTTGGACTCCAAGGTGAGGATCCTCTTGCACTTCTAAAACACCATACTCAGACGGGTCTCTGGAGGACGACCTCCCTGAAAAACACTTATTAAGTCATTTTGTGGGGGGGGGTGTTAAGAAGTGATCTTGAGAGGAAAGTTAGGATGAGAGAGCCGAGATGCATCAAAGAGATTGTGAGGGTTGCCAGACTCTTCGACAGTGAGAGTAAGTTAGCTGTTAGGAAGGGTAGGGGGGCCCAATTCCTCCATGAACTACCCAAGAACAAGCCAGCAACTCTACCTAGACCCCCTAGGGTGGTTTCACTCACTCCAAGTGAGGTTGAGAAAGAAAGATTGAGGAGAAGAGCGAAGGGACTATGTTATAAATGTGATGAAAAATGGTCCAGGAATCATGTGTGTGACCCTAGTAAGACATTCCTTATTAGCTTGAGCAGAAGTGATGAGAATGAGGATGAGGAAGAGCCCCCAGTAGCCACCTTGGAGAGTGAAAATCCTGATCTTGAAATTTCACTTAAGGCTATTAGTGGTTCTAGTATGGGACCAACCATGGTGGTTGCAGGACAAATCAGAAGCAAGGGGATATTCTTCCTCATGGACACCGGCAGCACTCATTGCTTTTTGGATCCAAGGGTGGTTAAGTTAGCTGGCTTGGAGTGTGACATATCCAAAGTCAGAGCGGTGACTGTCGCTAGTGGGGATAAAATCAGTTGTGAAGGGTGGTGTTCTGCTGTAACTGTGGTGCTCCAAAAACTGATTTTTACTTGGGATTTTCATGTGATGCCCTTGGGGGTTGTGATGCAGTCATTGGGGTGGACTTAATGAAGCAATGGGGAACAATTAGCTGGAACTTCACTCAACTCACCATGAGATTCGAGCACCAGGGCAGGTGGTGGAATCTGAAGGGAAGGACCATCCCTCAAATGGATCCTCCATAGCTGGAAAGACACTTAAGACAAGCCAAGCAAGTATACTTGCTCAACTCCCGATCAGTTGAAGGAGCATCAAGTGAGGTTCAGAAGATACAAGGAGAGATATCTGCTAATTCACCTCCAGAATTGCAGCAACTACTTCAGCAACACCTCCACTTGTTTGTGGCACCCCAACACCTTCCTCCTCCTAGACCTTGTGATCATGGTATTCCACTCAAGGAAGGTACTTCTCCTGTTTCCTTAGCCCCTTATAGATATCCCCCTTATCAAAAGAGTGTAATTGAAGGGATCATAAAGGAAGCACTTGAGACTGGGTTCATAAGACCCAATAATAACCCATATTCATCATCGGTATTGTTAGTAAAGAAGCCCGATGGGTCATGGAGAATGTGTGTGGATTACAGAGTTTTAAACCATGCCACCCACCATAAAGAACAAATACCCCATCCCAATAGTGGATGACTTATTAGATGAACTCCACGAATCTACTGTTTTTGCAAAACTTGACTTGAGGGCTGGTTACCACCAAGTGAGGATGGTGGAGAGTGACATTTGCAAAACTGCCTTCAAGACACATGAAGGGCATTATGAGTTTGTAGTGATGCCCTTTGGCTTGACTAATGCCCCCTCCACTTCCAAAGCCTCATGAATGAGATATTCAGACCCTATTTAAGGCACTTTGTTTTAGTGTTTTTTGATGATATCTTGGTCTGTAGTTCAAGTCTGTTGCAGCATGTTCAGCATCTTAAAAAAGTTTTTGAAGTGCTACAACATCACCAGTTTCACCTTAAGTTGCCTAAGTGTGAGTTTGCGGTCCCCCAAGTTGAATACTTGGGGCATGTGGTGAAGGAGGAAGTAGTTGCCATGGATACCAAAAAAATTGAGCACATGATAAAGTGGCCCAGACCCCACACTCTGAAGGCTTTAAGGGGATTTCTTGGTTTAACTGGATATTATAGAAAGTTTGTCAAGAGTTATGGAGTGATAGTTGGACCCCTCACCCAGTTGCTCAAGAAGAATAACTTCCAGTGGAATGAGGCAGCTGAGAAGGCTTTCCATGCCTTGAAAGAAGCCATGGTGTCAGCTTCTGTCCTTGCATTACCTGATTTCTCACAACCCTTTATTGTTGAATGTGATGCGAGTGGAATAGGAATGGGGGCAGTCCTAATGCAGCAAGGGAAGCTCGTAGCCTGTGTGAGCAAGGCATTCAAAGGGAGGCAGGTGGGGATGAGTATATATGAGAAGGAGATGGAAGCAGCCTTGTTTGCAATTCAGAAGTGGAAACCCTATCTCATGTATAAACCCTTCATACTCAGGACTGATCATCAGAGTTTACAGCATCTAAGAAATCAAAAAATTCACACCACAACCCAACATAGGTGGCTTGCTAAACTCATGGGATATGACTTCACGATTGAATATAGATCAGGACATCATAATCTTGCAGCAGATGCACTCTCTAGGGTAATGGAGGATTCTTCCCTAGGTGTTGAGGAATCGAGTGTGCTGGCAATTTCTCTTTTAATCACCTCCTGGCTGGATGAAATCAGAACAACTTATCAGGAGAATGCTGAATATGTTAAGTTGAAGGAGAGATGGGACCAGGGACAACTCAACCAAAACAAGTACCAATGGAAGGAGGGGATGTTGTTCCACAAAGGTAGAATTAGGTTGATTAGAGGCACTGAGCTCAGCAAAAGAGTGATGCAGGAACTCCACTCTACCTCATCTGCTGGACATGATAGCTTTGACAAAACCCTCCACAGGGTGAAGCTCAATTTCTCATGGAAGGGTATGTCTCATGAAGTAAAGGAGTTCATCAAATCTTGTGATGTGTGTCAACAGTGTAAATGTGAGACATTATCACCAGCTGGGCTACTACAACCCCTCCCCATTCCTGAGGAGGTTTGGACTGATGTATCTATGGACTTCATAGAAGGGCTCCCAAACTCCCAAGGCTTTTCTTGCATCATGGTGGTAGTGGACAGACTTAGTAAGTACTCGCATTTCATTCCTCTTAAGCATCCATACAATGCTGTTCAAGTTGCAAACAAGTTCATGGAGGGAGTGATTAAGCTACATGGGATTCCTAAGAGCATTGTTAGTGATAGGGACCCAAAATTGGGATTCACTAGTTCCTTTTGGAAGGAAGTGTTTAAACTGCAGGGAACTAAGCTCAAGATGAGCTCAGCCTACCATCCACAGACAGATGGGCAAACTGAGGTAATAAACAAATGTGTTGAGACATACTTGAGGTGTTTCTGTCATCATCAGCAGGGTAGGTGGAAGGAATGGATTGCTTGGGCTGAGTACTGGTACAACACCACCCCCCATTCCTCCATCCGAATGACACCCTATGAGGCTCTATATGGTAAGCCTCCACCCACTATTATCTCCTACATTCCAGGCACTACCAAAGTAGCAGAAGTTGACCAACAACTTAAGTCTAGGGAGGAAGTGATTCAAGTGCTCAAGCAGAATCTTAACCAGGCCCAAAACCGAATGAAGGTCCAGGCAGATAAAAAGAGAAGGGAGAAGGAATACAAGGTGGGTGATTGGGTGTTTCTGAAGTTGCAACCCTATAGACAGAAGACTCTCAAGAACAAAACCTCTCAAAAGTTGGGAATAAGATACTATGGTCCCTATCAAGTGGAAAAACGCATTGGAGCTGTTGCTTATAAGCTCTCCCTTCCCCCAGGATCTAAGATTCATGACGTGTTCCATGTGTCTCTCCTTAAGAAGAAACATGGAGGGGTGTTAATGCAGTAACACCAACTACCCTCTGTGGAAGAGAACACTAACAACCCTGTGGTTGTGCTGGGGATAGAATTTTCCAGAAAGGAGATCGGGCTGGGGTGCAGTGGTTAGTGCAGTGGATGGGGGAACCCCAGGAGGATGCCACCTGGGAAGATTCCGACGAAATTCGAGCCCGATTCCCAACTGCTAACCTTGAGGACAAGGTTATTCCTAAGGGGGGAAGAATTGATAGCCACAACTGAATTAACCGACCATTTATCGGGTCGGGTACGTTAGTCGGGTTCTCTTCTTCGGGTCCAGGGTATCGGACGGTCGAAAGCGTATGACTTAAAGCCATCGAACGAACAAGACTTGATCTGGGGTTTCTCAGATCGAACGGTTGAGAGGAGAAGCCAACGGTCTGGGGGAGAGGTCGTTAGCACTGTTCATCGTCTCCCCCAACGGAGGCTTAGTTTTAGGTGTTTTCTGTTGAGTTTGTTAGAGTCGAAATTGACGTGGCAGACACTGGGTTGTAACGAACTTTCCTCTGTATTCAACTCAACTATAAATAGATTGCAACAACCCAATTTGGGTTGGTTGGTTTTTGTGTGAAAATTCTAGAGTTGTGAAATTGGAGCTCGACGAGTGCTCGAAACTCGCAATTACCTCTCCTTCCTCCTTCCCAGGGACTTGATCTTCCCTCCTACGCCCACAACGGCTCATTACACTCGCCGCCGAGGTCGTTTGACCTCAACCTCTGCCGGCGCCGATTCTGTACGTATCATCTACACCTTCATCGACCACACAGACAATGTTGGGAATCGAGGAAGGAAGGTGATGCTAATATATGTCCCACATCGAGTGTACATTATTTTAGTGCTTCACAGTGATATTCACAAGTTGCTTTGTGTGCTTTGGCATTCAGGAAGGGTTTGTAAATGTTATGCCACAATTAGTTGGTGTGTGGTTGTAGATGGGAGTAAGGTATCACCGTTTATACTCTGGTACCTATTTATACCTGACATTGTATCATTTCGTTGAGTTGTTATTGGAATTGTGGTTGTATTGAAAAAAACTGAAGTGAAAAAAAGTTAGTAAACAAAAAAATAACACAAGTACATTGATTTGACTTTAATGTTTTTTTGTAGGATTTCGGTGTTCTGGAATGTTTGGAGATTGACAGACATTATGTTAGAAGTGAGATACTTATCAACGTTGAAACAGTTGCCAATTTGCAGTAAGTGTAATAATCCAACAAAAGGGGTGTTGCATGCTTGAATTTTACCTTAAGCTAATGTAGATTTAGAGTTTCCAAATCACCTTTGAGGTAGATTTAGGTTGGTGGGCTAACCCGCCTCGTGCACAACATTAATTGAACACCAAGAAAAGATTGACATAGGATGGAAAGAAACCGAGTGCTAGGAAATTTGACGAGAGGAAGAAAAAAAGTAAAAAGATAGATGATTATGACGGATTAGATAATCAGATTTCAATACTCAACCATCGTGAAGCCAAAAAAGAAGAAATAGCTTATGAGAGAGAAAGCAACAACGCAGAAGACTAGAAGAAAAAGTTGGATTGTAGGGCAAAGGTCAGCATGTAAGTTGGAGAGCTACTACGGATGTATACAGTGGTCACGTTTGAAACTTCGAATGGTTTCTTCTTCTGAACATTTAATTCTTATTATGCAAATGCATTTCGCGATGATCCCCACATTATCCCATTATTCCTTACATCGTTTCATGATTTAATCTACATCAACATTGTTCATAAGCAAATCCCTTTCCAGTCTCCACCATCAGTCTGCTTCTATTTAATTCAAGTGCTTATGAATAGTCATTTAGCACCATCGTTTCCGATCCTCAGTAGAATCTGGGAAAATATGGATTAGATTCAAGGAAAAAAATTCAAAATAATCAAAAAAAAATAAAAAATTGGAAAAATATGCACTTCAGAAACTTAATTGGCAAAATATGCACGTTGAAAAACGGCACCACAGGTGCCGTTTTCATTAAGTAAAAACGGCATTGTAGATGTCGTTTTTACCCTTAATGAAAACGGCATCAGTGATGCCGTTTTTACTTGGGCAAATTTTTTCTTGGTTTCGAGATGTCGTTTTTATTTAATACATGTTGAACTAGAAACGGGTCGGTCGGGGGTCTCGCTCATTGGATCTTCAAATTGTTTGATCTGGAAATTTTTGAAGATTCAAAAATTTCCAGATCAAACAATTTGAAGATTCAAAAAATTTCCAGGGGGCGCTGCCCCCTTGCAACCCCGCCACCTCACCGGCGAGGTGGAACGTCGTTCGCTCACCGGTGAGCGAGACCCCCGACCGACCTGTTTCTAGTTCAACATGTATTAAATAAAAACGACATCTCGAAACCAAGAAAAAATTTGCCCAAGTAAAAACGACATCACTGATGCCATTTTCATTAAGGGTAAAAACGACATCTACAGTGCCGTTTTTACTTAATGAAAACGGCACCTGTGGTGCCGTTTTTCAATGTGCATACTTTGTTAATTAAATTTCTGAAGTGCATATTTTTCTTTTTTTTTTTTTTTTGATTATTTTGAAAAAAATTCCTAGATTCAACTACCACAACTTATTTTACATTTCCCTGGCTACTTAATAGCCTAACCTTAACATTTCATTTATAATCGTGAACTTTAATTCAGCCTGCAGATGTTAAATTTAAAATTCAAAACTCAGATTTAACATAAATGCAAAATGACTGTTCAAAATGACAGTAGCAGAACTAACTACTAAGCGTTGAGGCTACATAGACGCATTATTATTCTAGATGACAATTCATGTGGCCAGATAAATTAAATTGCTTCATTACATGGTACTGGTACAAAGGGAGAGTAGATTTCTTGATCAAGTTGAGGCTGCAGAACTATCCAAAGCAGGCATACACTTCACCAGAATCTCCACACTGCGCTCTATTTCATCCTCTGATATGATTAGCGGAGGCACGAGCCTCACAATATTACCTTTACCCGCGGTCAAAACCAATAGACCAGAATGTTGGCAAGCACTGACTAAAGATGATGCAGCTACATCCAGCTCGATTCCAACAAAGAGACCAACTCCTCGGACCTCTTTGACATGTGGGTTTCCTTGTAGTTTCTGAACAACCAGTTCTTTCATGTATTCACCTTTGCGGGATACACTTTCCAAAAAGCGAGGGTCTTGAATCTTGTTTACCACAGACAGAGCGGCATGGCAAACCAGAGGACCACCTGCAAATGTGCTGCCATGATCCCCATAACTGATGGCCGACGATACCCTATCAGTGGTCAGGACGGCACCGATCGGCAGGCCTCCGGCTAGAGGCTTTGCAAGTGTCATTATATCTGGGTAGACCCCATAAAGCTCGTGTGCCCACAGCCGTCCAGTTCTGCCTAATCCACATTGAACCTGGGGTTTCAATGGATGATAAATTAATGATTGTATAATGTACTCCTAGGCTCCTAGCAAACAAAATGAATAACTCGGCGACAAAATGCGAATGGAAAAGGTAATACAAATGGATACGATAACAAACTGGAAGAAAGATTGTCATGCACCTTTCAGAAAATGTGTTTTACAACAACAAAAAATTGTGATATTGTAATTAACTATTTAACTGTAACAAAAATGATATCAGGAAATGTATAAAGCTACATACCTCATCAAAGACCAGAAGAGCCCCAGCATTATCACAAGCATCACGAAGTGCCTGCAGAAACTCTCTTTCTGCTCTGTATATGCCACCTTCACCCTGAGCAGGCTCCACAAAAACTGCTGCTGTTTTGCCAGGTCTGATTGCCTTTCTCGCTTCTTCAATATTCCCAAATTCTACAAACGAAGCCCCAGGCATGAGAGGTTCAAAGGGTGTTCTATAGTTCTCTTTACTCGTAAGACTAAGGGCGCCTATTGTTCTTCCATGAAAACAATTTGTGAATGCGATGAATTCTGTCGCAGTTTCTTTTGCTTGAGGGTGCATAAATTTTTGAAACTTTCGAGAAAATTTAATAGCTGCCTCGTTTGCTTCTGTACCGGAGTTTGTAAAGAAGACACGATCAGCGAAAGAAGAGCCAACCAACCATTCTGCTAGCTCAAGCTGCATGATGATTAACTCAGCAATTTCATAATGACAATGGAAACTGAAAATAATTGAGAAAGATGGAACTGGAGATGAACCGTATTCAACTATGAAGACCAAGTTAGGATAGGAAAGTATGTTTGTTGGTTACAACTTACAAATGTGCCCATTGTTGAACTATCATGACTATAGAATGGAGGTGCTAACACACATATGGACATGTCTTTGATAGGGATGCTTAATAAATAAGCAGAAAACAGAAAAAAACAGGGTTTTAAGATCCATTAATGAATGCTGCTGATGGAAACTGTATTCAACTTCAACAATCACGGAACTACAAAGAGTTTCCTTGCTCTCTAAATTTCTCAAATCACCAAAATGACAGCTCATGGACTAACCAACCATACATTTCCTCGGTCACTTGAATTCCATAACCAAACAATGTGGTTGGTTAACCAATTTGAGCACAGTGTTGCAAGATTTGATTGCTTACAAAATGACTTTAACCTGAAAACTGATTCCACAGTTAAACAACTACGTATTCACGGGTCAAGCAGAATTAACAGTACCATGATTTTCCAAAATAAACTAACTTAAATGACACATGACAGAAATCATCTCAAATTACATGTGTATACCATAATAGATTTTCAGTAACGTTAAAAACTTGATCTTAAAATTCCAAAACTGTCTAGACACATTGCAAATCTTTTGTCAAACAATCGACTCCCATGGAGAGACTAACTTCTAAAGTTACCAGAACAACAAAATCAATGAAAAGGCAGCGAACCATTAACAAAGCCAAAGGTGGTAGACTGGTAGGACTGACAAGTAGGCTACAAAATCTACTCCATCTGAAACACAACCACTAGTGGATCCAATGTTACACACATGGTTTAAGTGCCGCATCAAGATATTAAAAACTCAACTCAAATGCTCTTAAAAGAAAAATAAATAACATTCACTAACCAAAATTCAAAGAACCACATGCACGCAATTCTCAACAACCAAACCAAAACCTTAACACGTCCATATTCAAAACACAACCACAAAAGTTTTTATAGAAAAAAAAATTGGCGGAAAATCCAAAGACATCCACAACAACTTAACTCAAACCTTCATCTTTTAACAAAATCCACTACAAAATCTCTCTCACCTGCGGGACGGAGTAGTAGACATTGCTAACGTGCGCGAGCTCCCTTGCCTGCTCCACCACGGCGGCCACCCAGTCCTTATCCCCGTGCCCCAGCGCGTTGACGGCGATCCCCGCCGTCAAGTCGAGGTACTCTTTCCCGTCCAGGTCGTACACGACGCACCCCTTCCCTCTCTGGATGACCAGTGGGGCCCTCTTGTAGGTGGGGACAAGCAGCCGCGCCTCCGCCTCGATGGCCTCCGCGGAGGTCCAGGTGCGGAGGGTGGAGACGGCGGCGGAGGGGTGGAGGGGGAGGTGGCGGCGGCGGCGAAGGAGAGGAAGGTGGGGAGACGGGGCGATGGGGTTGGACAAGATGGTCGACATCTTCGAGCCCTAACGGAAAATGGGGTTTGAGGTTCGGGGTTTGAAGTGGGTTTTCTTTTTTTGGTTCAGTTCAAGCTTGTTGTCACCAAGTCTTCAACTGTTACGAAAATATTGAAGGGTATACAAATAACTTCATTTTTCTTCTTCTCTCAGTGAATATTGGGAGTTGATATTAGACGTTGGTTTTTTACTAAACCGTCTCAATTACTCTTTTATCCTTTATAATTCATTTAATATTCATTTCGTCCCGTTTCTTAAACTAAGACTTTTGTCTCAGTATTTCTCACTATATCAGTGGTCCAGTACCAATACCACGAAAATGTCTGACGAAACGTTTGGATCTGGTCAAGTAAGACCATCAAATTATTTTTTCCACCTCGGGCGTCCTAGCCAGACGCCCAATTTTATTTTATTTTAATTTTATATGTTGTGTTATTTCAAATTATTTCAAGTTCTGTTGCAAGATTTCGGTGGTGACGTGGTAGATTACAATGAACTTTTTGTAAGTCAGCAAATATTTGAAACAACCGATGACGCGATAATATGGGTGAAACAAGTTGTCATCGGAGTCGAGTTTTTTTGGGTAGTATCATCCTATAAACCACAAGCAGATAGTCAGATGAATTGTTATCTGAGATGTGATCGCAGAAAGAAAATTAGTTGTCGGGATATGAATATTGCAGTACGGAGGAACACGAAAAGAAAGGGTTGTGGGTGTCGTTTTTTGATAAAGGTGGTCGAGCGACGGGACATTATGAATGAGTCGTAGTTTCTGATAGTTCTCATGGTCAGCACAACCACATACTTGCAGTTTATCCAGAGGGTCACCGACAGATCAGCGGTCTTACGCATGGGGTTAAGAAAATTGTTCGTGAGATGACTAAGACACAACCGAAACCACGTAACATCTTGTTGGCGGTAAATGAGAAATTCCCGGAGGGTAATCTGAATCAGAGACACATTTATAACTGTAGAGAGTACATGAGACAGGTGAAATCTGAAGACAGGAATACCGCTCAACAGTTTCTGTCTCAGGCAGAGCAGTATCAGTACTTGTATTGGATTCTAGCGGATGAAGAAACTAATATCGTCACTCACACATTCTTGGCACATCCGATGTCATTTAAGTTGTTACGTGCATACCCTTCGGTAATTTGCATGGATTCGACGTACAAAACGAACAAGTACAAGATGCCTTTGTTCGAGATGGTTGAGGTGACACCAACAAACATGAACTTCCTTATCGGCTATGCAATTATGAATGATGAGACCGAGCGTAGTTACCAGTGGGTATTAGAGAAGTTGCGAGATTTGTTATGCAGTATTGTCAGCCCAACTGCAATAATAACGAACTTGGAGTTAAGCCTTATACTAAGGAAGGTTTTTCTTGACTCTGCTCATTTACTTTGCACCTGACATATCAACAAAGACGTATACAACTACGCATACCACGTATTCGGCAAGAAAAAACAATTGGCAGCGAATTTGAAGTGTGGAAAGTGGAGGAAAATCATGCTCCCGCGGGCACCCACCCCTTTGGGGGGCTTCCGCGGACGCCTCCTCGATTTTTTTTAAACTTAAAATAAATTGGAAATTTTACCGTATTCGAGTGCACCGGGGCGTCCGGTGACTCTTTCCTGACCTCTGAGACATTATTTTTGATGATTATGAGGAAGATGAAGATAGAGTTATGGTAGGATAGTGGAATGAAGAGATATATAAATAGAAATGAGATAATGGCAAAATGGTAATTGGTACGACGATTTAAGTAATTTACGGGTGACGTTTAGCAGTCCAGTAAATATTTTGGTAAAAAAAATAGAAAAAAGAGAGAAATGATGTGATCATAGAGAGAACATAGAGAGACAATAAGTTTTGCCAAATCTATTACCAAATAGAGATTCTAGTAATTTCTAGATCGTTCAGGATTGAATTTATAAATTTTCAAATAAAATAATATAGTAGCATGAGTTTTCGTTAGGATAAGCAAATATGAGTTTTTTTAAGAATCGTCAAGCAAATACACCTTTTCGAGTGAATATTTTGGAAATTTCAATGTTTTTAAGCGACAAACAAGCAAAAAAAAGCACAAATATCATGAAACAAACAAAGAAAGAGCTAAAAAATGATACTACGGGTTAAATATGTAAAAATCATAAAAGGAAAATTTAAGTTGTCAACAAAATAAAAAATTGTAAGTTGTCTAGTGTCATCTTTGATTTTTCGTGTTACAAAGTGATTAGTACAAAGATCATCATCCTTTAGTTTGCAATTAACTTCTTTTAAGGAAGGTTCTCTTTCAATTTTGTATATTACACCCTTCATCATGATTTCTGGATGTTCACGTTACAACATACAAGTTTATACACAGCTACAAAAATTTCAACGGAGCTAATCAATTTGTAGCTTATCTATTAACCCCTCTTCTCTATCTCCCCAAATCCTTTAACCCTAAACCCATCTCACCCTCACTTTCCTCTCCTTCCTTCCTCCTCCTCGAGCAACTCCGGCAACGAGGGCGGTCACGAGGAGCTCTGGCAATGCGTGAGGGCTCTGACACGACGGCACAATGGCGATTCCGACAAGGTACGTCGTCCACCCGTGTTTAGGGTTTAGGGGGTCGGGAAGGTGAGGGGAGGGGCTCTGGCGCAGCATGCGGGCCGGCCAGAGTTGCACCTCCGGCGCAGCAGCCGCGCGCGGCCATGTAAGCCACGCCACCGCGCGGTGGCGGTGGTTGCGATGGTCGGCCACAATCGTCGGTGGCGGCTAAGGCTTGGGGTGTGGTTTGTGTTGATGTTGGGTATTTTGCATTTTACCCTTCTGTTTAGTTGTATTTTGGTTAGTTGTTTAATAGGTGGATTAATTGCAAAGAAACCTTGGTTTTTATGAATATTTAGTTATATAAATTAATCTAGGTTAATTATAGAATAAATCTTGTGATAATTGTATTTGGTTAAATAGTTAATTATCAGATAAATTGCATTGGAAATCCTGAAATTAATTGTAATTGTTTGATTGATTAATGATTGGAATAATTGTTGGAAACCCCTACACTTGTTTGTATTTGAGTAAATGAATAATATTTGGGTCAATTGCCGAATAAACCTTAGATTTTTCTATAATTGTGGAAAATTATTTAATTTAGGGAATTTCTCACTTTTCCTTGGATTCTATATATTTGTAGAATTTTTATTAATTGGGAAATTTACTATTTTTCCCCTGAATTTATGAGAATTATGTTTTGTTTGGAATTTTGGTAAAACTACACTTATACCCTTGTACTTTTGATTGTGAGATTAGAGCTATAAATTCATTACGCTGCTTTTGTGATTTTATATTCTTGTTTATTTGTTCTTGCTATATATCTTGTTGGATTAATTGCTATATATTTGTTATTGCCCCTACCGATCCGATCTGTACCGCCACCAAACCCCTTGCTCTCCTGGGTGCGACTCGGGTACTCAGCATCCAAAGTCATCGCACTACAATGTGCGTCCTCCAGTGTCGAGCAGAAAGTGGTTGTTAAAGTCCCTCAATAAACTTTATCTCCCTCTGCTCGGGCGTACTAAAAATCTCCGCACAGTATCACTCGAGAGAATTGAACTAGTAGATATACTGATCCAAGCTCAGATCGCCCTGCTGAAGTGATAGAAACTCACACCTCAAACGATCACGAACGTGCTGCGGAAAATACTTCTTCCTGAACTCCCCCAGAAAATCCTCCCAGCTGATCGCGGTCGCACCTCCAAAGACCACTGCGATAGTAGACCTCCACCAACTGATCACCAATACACTGAAAAATGTACGTGGCCAGCCCCTCCTGCCGCTCAGGCAGACAAGCAATCACCTCAAAAATCTGCTAGATCCTGAAAATCAAATCCTTCGCTGCCTCTGGGTCTGTACCTCCAACAAAGGTCGGTAGGTGTTGCCGCATAAAGCGATATAGAATCTTGCCCCTATTCTCATGCAGAGGCCTCCTGGCGTGCTCCTCCATAAATGCGCCTAAGCGCTCTAACTGGTGACGAACCGCTTGCTCGTCCTCACCCTACGAACTGGGTGGGGAGGGGTCCACCTGCCTCAATCTTGCACCTCGACGGGGCGGTATCTGGCAAACAAAACACAAAACCTCAAAACACAAATAACTAATGGGACTGCGTCCGAAGGTCCCAACTTGGGTTGTACGTGAATAGACTGACCTGAGCTATGATACCAAGCTGCAACACCCCTCATCCGTACTCGGGACACAACAATGAGTACAACACTAAAAGGAAGAGAAAAAGGACATTAACTGAAATAACCAACTCGAGACCTCAATTTAAAATATATAATAATATGAAGTTAAGGTACAATAAGGAAGGGAAATATAAGCAATCTGAAACCTACTACATAACTACTAAGAGGAGTAGGAAAACAAATACATGACAACCGAGTTCAACATATCCAGTCCACGTGTCCCATGCCCAAGTCGCCTCCAGTCAGTCACCTACCGCATCCCACCTACACACGAACAGACATGCCTGAGTCTCAAAACAAGACCCAGTACACCACCCTAACCCGACACCAAACAAGGTCTAGCCGTCCCTGACGGCTCACATTGGTCTCGTGTTCCAAGGAAGTCACGCGCCCAGCGAGGCCGAGCGTGCACCTCGACCCCCGCCGTGCATCCAACCCACAAGGTAACACTCAACCCGATCTCACGACAGAACTATCACGCGTCCAAGGCAACCACGCGCCCAGCCAGGTCGAGCGTGCACCATCGACAAGACCACGCATCCGGCCCACAAGGCAATGCTCTACTCCAATCACACGCTCGAGCCCGTAAGCAACGCTCCCTAACGGCCACCCGTCACAACGCTGGTGAGCTGACCAGTTCCACATTCGGCTTCGGAAGTCGATTGCACGCCCGAGCCCGTGATCAACGCTCCCTAATGGTCACTCGTCACAACGTGGGTGGACATTTCCGAACCGCACAACCAGGGAAACACCCTAACATCTAGTCATACATGCCTCACACGTCATCTCCACTACTCGACCACACGTCCGAATCCGTGAGCAACGCTCCAACGACCACTCGTAACAACATGGGTGGACAATGGATTCTACGAACCTTTCTCAAACTCACAATCTCACAAGGCAAAAGAGTAAACACAATCTACCCCCAGAAACACGAGTCAACAAACCCAACAAGGTAGATAATAGTAAATAATTAACAAGACTATAATATTCATATAAATGACATAATGAAATTATAGTTCTAAGTCCACAATTAAAAGTACAGGGGTATAAGCCATCACGATTGCTCATCGCAGCCACCACCATCATGCGGTGGCGTGGCTCACATGGCCGCACGCGGTTGTGCGCCTCCGACGCAACTTCGGTGAGTCCGCACGCAGCACCAGCCCGTGTGCAGCCCGTCGGCCGGCCGGCCTCTCGGGCCCCTCCCGTCACCTTCCTGACCTCCTAGACCCTAAACATGGGTGTATGGAGTACCTCACGAGAAGAAGAAGGTCGGAGAAGGGGACGACTCCCCTCCCTCGTCGTCGGGGTCATCTCCGGAGTTGCTGTGGGAAGCAAGAGGGTGAGGGAGGAATGCGTTGGGGTTATGGTTTGGGGAAGAGAGGTGAGGGTTGGGTTCTTATAACAACTAAGAAATTGAATATTTCCCAAAGCATCAATGTTCTTTGCCCTTGTAGAAATGACAGCAACAATCCCCTCCCCAAATGTCTCACTAGCAGTTTGGATCCATCAAAAATTCTAGCTCGAGTAATGTGTACCATGCGTGCTTAATAAATATACGAAATACATCCACAACACAATTAAAATTTAATGTAGATATTCGACGATCTATGCAAACCAACTAGGGTTAATTGAGTGTTTCGTTAATGTGGTCTCGTCATTGGTCATAATAATTTATCACATCATAATTTTCATTCGAGTCAAAAAATTATAAGTTAACCTAAATGGAAACATTGAAATATAATTGTATAACTGAGTTTAAGTGAAGATTTCTCATTCTTATTTTCCAAAAACACTCGACTAACAATAGAATTTTCGGATAGATTTGGTGGAGAAATATGGAGAGGAGAATTTTGCATTTATATGTGTTAACAATGAGGAGAGGAGGGTCCTATTTATAGGACTTCCTCAAAACCTTTTCATGTGCAACACACTTGCACATGACCCCTTGTTAACAACTTCTTTAATCCAATCATATTTCGACACGTAGTCATCCCTTAACCTCCTCTGACCGAATTAGAACAATTCCACCCATGATCAAAGAAATTCTCTTATTAGTTCACGCAAAACCACACGTAAACAGTTGACCGGAATTACCAATCAGTGGACCGAACGGGTGAGTTTCTAACGATTTCGGTCAGACCGTGAGCCAAACGGTTGACCGAATCTCCATCAGGAAAAGTCCCTGATAATTTTCGGTCAAACCACGTCTCACTCCGGTCGATCGTTCCTTTATCAAAATTGTTCTTGATAATTTTCGGTCGACTGTGTCATACACCGGTCGACCGATCTTCCAAAATATTCTCCCAGAAGTTTTCGATCGAACCACGCGTTAGCCGATCTCTGTCCAGTCGACCGTTCTGCAGCATCCGGACGACCGAACCACAAAACGGTCTACCGTTTTTACCCGTTTTTGTCTTTATCATATTTTGGATTAATATCCAACAAAATCTGATCTTTGGGGTTTTAGTATATTTATATTTTATAATGTTGCGGATCACATTATATTACTAACATATTATCATATATAATTTCAAACATTATACCTCATAATATATTCACATCTCATATAAATTTATTAATTTTAACCATGTCGTAATCACGACATATTTGATTTTAATATTTCATCACATATATCGCAAATACATTATATAAAATGTAAAATAAAATTCCTTATTTTCCAGTTCTGTGGTGTGACCTATAGGAGGATCTAATTTATATTGGCAATGATATAAAAACTTTATATCATTAACTATAAGCGGTATCTAGTTGCACATTATAGTTATCCAATTAACAAAAATGTTTTGCTCACTCGAACCAAACACGATCCATTTAGTGATATGTTATATCACTTGTGTCTATCCGTTGACTCGTCATATTGAGAATATTATATAAAGTAGAATTGTGTCATCTTTGTAATATATATTCGTTTCTTGATCTCTCAAACTAATTATAAATATGTAACTATACACAAGTTACATTGTACGCAATATAATTTTGTTTTATCAAGGGGCCAACAATATCATCACTTTAGTTAAGAGGGGCAATGATAATCTTTTGACATATCAACTTTTCCATCACAAGTTATGTATAACCAACTAATACATTTATCATTATGCTCATTGATAACTTTTGATAATAATTAATTCATAAACTCCTCGTGTGAAAAGATATAAGTCTCATATCTTAGGATTCAAAGACACAATGAAACATTAATGACACAAATACAATTCCATAATGTTTCATTTGTTAGGTCAATTCAATATATGAAAGAACCATTTTCTATTTCATATACTCATGTTGTTAAATATTTGTAGAGCTACAATATTTCTCTTAACCAACACGATAATCTTAACTCGGTAATTAATGTTCCATGTTAATTACCATGATTGTGAATTACTTTTGATTTATGTAAACCATTATTTTTTAGAGTTCTACAGTTAAGGACCAAGAGTCTCTTCCTTAACACTTCCAAAAGACGAATACATTAATCAATAAACAAAATGTTCAATACATTTAATTCATAATAAAAGACATTTAAAGTGAAACTTTTAGAACATATTCCTTTCATTAACTACCTCAGCAAATGTCTTTATAGAAATACGTAGTGATGAGGATTTCTGAATTTTCAATTTAATACTTTCTCCTTTAAACTTATCACGAAATGTATCCGCCTCTTTTAATCATAAACAAAGGATTAAATGTCGTTAATTTTTTTGTTGAATTCTTTTTATATGTCAAATCTACAAATTTTTCATTGAATGCATTCGTGCGATGCACGGGTGTAATGTTAGTTTAAACTAATCTCTGAAAGAAATATAAGAGTCTTAATTACCATTAAAAAATCAAAACTCAAGTTTTTGACTACTCAATTTTGAACCTAACTCTTGGGTTGTTTTTCTATATTAACCATCTTTAATTTGATGGGATCCGAGTTATAGTCATGGTATGTAGGTTAAAGGTGTAAACGGATCAAGTCGAGTCAAATTTTCCACTCTTGAGATTAATATATTATATTGATATATACACTTATATGTATAAAAATTAAAAATCACCAATAAAACTTCGAGTCAGGCCTTCGAGCTGAGCTCAAACTTTTTAAGCTCGAGCCAACTCATTTAAAAATGAAAATTAAAAGATTTTGACATTTTTCAACTAGTTTGATTATTTTTGAGTAAAATATGAGTTGAGCTTTTTTCAAGTTAAACTCGAGCTGAGCTTGAGTCAGATTTCGAGCTCGAGCGAGAGTTGACAACACTATATATGTAAGGTCATTAGTCTTAGAATGATCAACGATAGAGTAGAATAGATAATTCTTGTAAAAAAATACCATCTCTTTAAATCTATACTTGATTAATCAATATACGCAGTGGAAACTAAAACAACAAAAACAAGTACAGAAGAATCAATGCAAACCACAAGAACACGACCAAGTTTTTATAAAGGTTCGGTCTCCCACTTACTTCCTCTCTTGCAAGCTTCGCTCGACTCTACGAGCTCCGCTCACGACATCACTATCCGCTCATCGTTCCTGGCCGGGAGAGAATGCCTTTACAAAGCAAGCTCCGCGAACAACCTCGCGAACTTGGTTTCTTCCTCTCACAATCGAGATGGATGTTTTGGGTTTTCACCGAACCTCTACTTCTTTTGACAACAACTTGAGTGGATCAAATTAACACTCTCTAACTTGAGCACACTTTGAGTATAATATGGAATTGATCAAATGTGTTGAAGTTTTAGGCTTGGAGTGTAGGAATTGGGGATTTGAGGATTGGGAGTTTTTCTGAGATGTATAAGATAATTGAAAGTGTAAGAGCTGTGTAAACAAGGTGTATGGACATCTATTTATAAGATAATAGAGAGATATAGCCGTTGGGTAAGAATTGGATGAGTTTTGTGAAAGATACACAAATCAGAAACTTAAGATCGACAATTTTGTCCCTTAACGATCAACCGGATCAGGCAAAATGGTCGACCGTTTCTTTAAGAATAAAAAAACATTTGAATGAACAAGTGAACGGTCGAACCATTTAGGCTTTAACTTAAGTCATTGGTCGAACCAGGAAAGGGTTCGGTCGACCGATCTAGGGGTTTCGGCCAGGGTAAAAGGTATAACGATCGACCACAACTATTGGTTATGTTCAACCAAAAATATCATGCACTTTGGGTTCAAGAAAAAATGTTCAACCGGTCGACCGTTTCTGGGTCAGAGTTCGACCGGTGGCCAAATGTATTTTAGGGGTAGGAAGAATTTATACGAATACGACCGTTGTATAATACGACAAAGTTAACGGCCATCCGAAAATGCGGGAATGGTCGACCGAAAGGTCAAGGGCGATCGACCGGTGGAACTAGGAAACTACACTTGGAATACCTGTTAAAATCGGCCGAACAGAGGGCTAAAGCCAGTTGACCGATTAGCACATGAAGTTTAGGTATTGGTTTAAGTGAATTTCCGGCTAAGGTTTGGGTGACCCATTGAAGTCCAATTGATGTGAGATTTTGTGTGTGACTTCTACAATGAACCTAGTGTGTATGTGATTGAGTTTTAACTCTTGTATGCTCAAGTTTACACAAGTTCTTAAGACTCAAAATAAAGACAAATTACATGTCTTCAAAAGCTTGATTGCATATTTTGACTTCAATTCCATTCTTCCTTAAGTATTAATCACATGTAGATGTTAGCACAATACAATATATCTTCTATGCATTATGAGTGTTACACTACATTTGATTGTGATAAATATTAGGTTGATGAAATAATCAAAATAAGGATTAAGACCAAAAAGCCAACAAATGTTTCCAATACCATCAGAGTAAACTACGGGACTCTAGGAGACAACCTGCCAGCTCCTGCTGACGTGGTGGCCATGTACAACAGCTACAAAATCGACAAGATGTGAATCTTCAACCCCAATCCCACGACATCCTCCAAGCTGTCAAAGACTCCGGAGTCTGCACGATCCATCGCCGCTACTAAAGTTGCAGTGGACAACTAGGTGCAATCCAACATCGACCGTGCCCTTCTCATGCATGCATCTACTTTGTAAAGGCTGGCGATGAGGTCGTTCCCTCCGGTCTCTTAGGTAGGACGTGAGTATAATGTTGTATTTTTCAACGGGCTAGTTCAAAAATCAATAACGTCTATGTATACATCTTAATGGATAACGTACAAAATGATGAAAAATGAATATTTTTGTATCAAAAAAATGAATAAGCAATATGGAGATACAAATGCGTACATATAAGATATCTGTTGGGAGGGGGATCTAACGATACGCTACACGACGACGAATCAAAGATGCACAACGGAAATCAAAACGAATATTACCTGCTGAAAAAAACTGACGTTTGACCCTCTCCCATCTTAATACAATAAGAAACACACACACAAGATAAACGAAACAAGAAACAACAAACGCACACATGAAACAATTCATGACACACGTGTTTTACAAGGTTTGACAACGAGCCTACATCCTTGGAGGGGTCTCCTGCAGGTTGTGCTTTCCTTCTTCTGCTTCTCCAACAAGAGAAGCAACCGAGATTACAAGTTTATGAAGGCAATATGTTCTCAAAAGCACTCTAGATCTCTCTCTAGCCATAATCCCTCAATACTCAATGAAGGAAATAAGAATAATACATTCTACACAAATTAGGGCAAAGGATCCCTTAAATAGACGACTCGAAACCATATAAAAAATGTGCAAAAAATGTGGGCAACGGTTGACCGGTAGGTTATATTGGTCAACCGCTACACGGTTATCTTCAGAATCGAACCACTTTTTGGTCGACCGGCAAGCCCTCGATCGACCGTTCTTGACTCCAAAAAAGTCTCTGTTATTTCGGTCCAACGGTGTCCAACACCGCTCGACCTAACTCAACATCCGAAAAGTGCCTGTTATTTTCAGTCGACCTATCCTCCACCGATCGACCAATTTATCATGTTTGTGCCTTAACAAATACAAACCAATTTTCAACAATATTCACCGTCTCACCGGTAAATGTAAGTTTTGATAAGAGAACACATACAAACTTTAATAAGATGCATGTTTGAATGACATGCACGATTACTATATACAAGTAGAGCACGAGATATATGTGAATTTCATGTTTGGTCATGTACCTAAATTCTGCTCATCGTTAACTTATAGATACGCAAATGTGAACAAATGTTGTGTATGCCGGTAATTTAATTTCAAAAGTTCTCGATCGCAAAAAGAAGAAGACATTACATATTAGAGGTTCCTTCAAACTTGGTTGAGTTCATTTTATATATTTTCTTTGAAAATCTAAACTCATACCAAATACATACCTCGAATCATAAACATCTAAAAAAATCAATTCATGTGATAGTTTATATGTTGTAGCTAGGATGCTTTCTCAGCTGAAACCATCGATCGACAACATGAGGGCCATATATTCTGGCAGAAACCGCCAAAACCAGCGCACCAGATAAAAAATTGAATTCAATTAGATAGGGTAGATTAAGATGGGACACCAAAAGAATCGTTTCGTGTGAGATAAGAAACTCTCGAGTACGGTTCTAAGGAAACAAATTTACTTACATATTCCGCAATAGTACCCGTGATAGTGATTAAGGAGAAGAGGTGGCTTTTGATACCTTATTCACAAACTAAATTAATTCAATTAAAAAAATTGGTCCAATTATCGAGTAGAACCCCAAAGACTAATGATCAACGTCAACCCTTTAATTCTTCGCTTATATATCCTTGGTGATCCAGCCCACGTCTCGCTAGAATACGAGAGCTCTTCAGAGCCACACAACCTATTGCGGTTGACAAAAATTTGTCGTACCAATATATACTTATTTGACGCGGTGGTCGACGCATTTGACTGGGCACGCAGTAGTGGAGAAAGCCGGACAACCATCATCCATAGGGCTCACAGTGTCAGAATCGGCAACTTCACAATACCAAAGTTGGCATGCAAACACTTATATTAAGAACTTGAGGGCGAGGATGGACACGAATCGGACCCCCAAAAGGCCGACCAACATGATCCATTTAAACATTCGTGTTTGCTATGGGTGCGTTTGGTTCATCTCCCTGGTATGCAGCTTCCCAGATGAATCCAGCTCCCATCATGAAGCTGCTCCCTCACCTTCACCATGGAGATGTTTGGATTGGAGAAGACATGGTAGAAGAGCTGATGTCCCATCCGTTGGAACTTCCCGAAATGCCCCCCCAAACCCACTATCTTCCCTTAACCACAATCACAAGATCGGGGGCAGTACCGTCAAAAATGTGCAAATATCTCCACCACCAACACCAAAGCTGGTAGAAGCACCCCCATCCTAGCTTCAAATTTCGGTGTTGAAATCCACGCTGGCTTCTGCGACTTTCTACGGATCCAGGCCGTTTGGATGATGCTTCAGCGGAGCTTCCGCTCCTGGGGGTTGGAGGAGATGACTTCGGCACTAACCAATGCAGCCTACGTTCAACAAGAACCTGAAGCATACTGGGCATGAACAACATGCACTTCGGGTTGCTCAATCCTGACAAGACTCCTGCTCATCCATTGTTCTGATGAGGAGATCGAAAGTGGTAGTTGGGAATAATATCGATTTTCGTTTCATAGGTTGTTAATTGTTATTGTTGTGCATTCTATAAATAAAACAGTGTTTGCTTATTGTTGAAAATCTTCATTGAGCTAGTCAATTCTCCTTACAACATAAAGTCTTTCATGGGGTGTTAGTGAAAATTCAAAAGTTTGGGAATTAATTTGCGTTTGTATTTGTTTTATTCGAGAATCAAAGATCCACGAGATTGTATTTGTATTTGAAACTTGACATCCATTAACTTATTTGATACGTCTGATTCCTACAAAGATCTAATCTGAGAATGAGTATCATCATCATTTAATCTTTATACGTGTATTTATGTAGGACTCAAATAATATTTATTACTTATATATACTATTTTATGGTAATACTTAATTCTTTACTATTTTGAATGGTACAATTTGATTAATATTTATTTCTTATTATATTATGATGTGATATGCATTAGTTATTAAAATATTGTGTTATTTTATTTTTCTTAAAATCTTATTAAAATAAAAAATGATTTGAAATCAAACTATATGATGGTTGAACTTAGATTCCTTCTATTTACTTGAGGGACAAGTTCTTTAATACTCTTTTAATTTTTTTGTGCAATTGAAATTCCAAACCTTACATTTCAATCTATGATGCGAGTTATTCGAGCACGATAATCGTAAAATTTGATGATCATTTCACACAAAATCATGAAACTAACAAATATAGTACATTCATTTTTATTTTTGTCTTGATCATATTTGAAATATATATATATATATATATATATATATGATTTTATGATTTTCAACGAGCATAGATAACTTGCTTCATAGACCAAAATGTACATTTTAGATTTTAAGTTATATTAAAAATCAGAATTATATTGAGGAGTTTGACCATCGACGAAATGGAGGCAATCCCAATCCTTAAAGTAACAAAATGATGAGCAGTGATAAATTTTCAAAGTAACGAAAAATTGGTATATAAACCTTGTAGACCTTATGTCGTGATTATTTGCTTGGGCGCACTTGAGAGTTAAGATACATATTGTACCGTTGACATGGGTGTAAGCGGGGAGGGGCGGGTTTTGCCCCCACCGCTACTCGCCCCGCATGAGTTAGGCGGGTAGGCGGGGCGGGACGGGGCAAATAAAAAAAAACCGCTACCCGTCCCGCCTAAGGCTTGGCTTGGTGCGGTGGGTTTTTAACTTTTTAGATTTATGATACGAAGAATGATTCATTTAGTAATTGCCCCTATATTTCTTTTGTTAAACCCAATACAGTATTAAAAAAAGTATTACCATGATTGAACAAAAAAATATCTTAACTTTTATAACGAACCCCGAATTTTATTTCACAAACCAACAACTTTCCACAAAATTCACACCTAAACAAAAACATATCTTCTGAAATCTGAATCAACAATCAATCAAAGAAACAAAATAAAACACATTTCAACAAAACTAAAAAAAGTTAAACCTCCTCGATCACAGCGGAGGCCCCTTTCCCGTCCTCCGTCTCCCCACCCCCATAGAGTCATCGACGATGCGGTTATGGCAAAATAGTCGTCATCATCGTCAACATCCGCCCAAGAAACGAACTGGAGCAGAGTGGGAGCCCAGAAAACTGGCTTCTCGGGGTCCTCCTTCATCTTGGAGGAAGCCTTGGTCTTGGACTGATCCAACTTCTTCTTCTTCCTGAGCGTGTCCAGAACCGCAAACACGTTGTTGCTGCTTATCTGGAAGGTGTCGTCGTCCGCCTTTCGCCTCCCATGGGGTTTGAGGTTGGGATTGAGGGGTTTTGGATGGGGATCAAAGGGAGGTAGTTAGGGTTTATGATTAGCATATATATAGTAGTTGATTTGGGTATTAGTATGTTTGATTATTTAGGTTGGGTAAATGGTTTGGTGGGTTATCGGTAGATGGGTAATCGGGTTTGGCGGGTTATGCGGGGTGGGTTGTGAGAAAACCGCAACCCGCCCCACTTTTAGTTGGGTTATGCGAGTGACGGTAATGATTTTTTGTCCGCTACTCGGTTAGACAAGATGGATTTGCGGGTAAAATCCTATCCATTTACAATCCTAACCGTTGAACTACTCGCATGTGTATTTTTTGTGAATTGTTTAGGTACAATTGCAAATTTCATTAATTTAGCCATGTGCATTTCCAAAAATATGGGTTCCACTTCAGTTTAAAAATTCCATCAGATTTATATTAAACTACTTAGAAAATTTGAATCACAAGTTGACAACTCATACAAAAACACAAAATTACTCATAATACTGAAATTTACTTGTTAATTTAGCACCGAAACAACATCTAGGTACATGACACTTACAAGTGTGCATTTCTTCCTTCCTCCCTTGCCAGTTGCCACGAGCGATCCGTTCCTTCTTTTTTAGAAGAAGAAAGAAAAAAAAATCAATTTTTATCTTTTTTGCTTTTGAAATCGGAAGATGGCGGCGAAGATAGAGAGGGCGCACCAGATGTACCGGGATGGGAAGCACGCGGAGGCGTTGGGTTTCTACACGGAGGCGCTGGCCTCGACCAAGACCAACCCCCAGAAGATCGCGCTCCGCGCCGCTTGTTACCTTAAGCTCCACGATCTCCGCAAGGTTGTTTGAGTTCGATGGATTGTTGATTTTAGGTTGTCGAGTCCACATGAAATTCGCTCTTCTCGGATCTCCGCAGAGATTCGGACGGGGACAAATATGACGGGAGCGTTTTTTTTTTTTGGTTGTTTAGCTTATACTTTGTTCTGATCTTTGGATGATTGTCTGAGTTGATTTTAGGTTGTCCAAATGAAAGATTTATTGTTTTGGTTGTTTAGCTTAATTGTTGTGATTTTTTTGGAAACAATTGTAAAGTAATGAAGATATGAGAAGGACATGGAATAACATCGTTGGAAGTCTAATCAATTGTTTTTTTACGAGGGAAAGGAGTTGAGGATGTTGGGTTATCATCTTTAACAGGGAATTCGAACTTTGAGAAATGATTTTTTTGGTTCTTTAGGTTAATTGTTGTGATTTCTGGAAATAATTCTAAAGTAATGATGACACGAGAAATACGGAGTAGCACGTAGTTCGTTCATTGCTATGCAAGAAGGACGTGTTTAACATCTTTTGAAATCTGATGAAGTATTTTTCATTAGGGAAAGGAGTTGAGGACGATGGTTTATTGTCTTATTTGGGTATTAGCAATCTATATATGTGAAATGGGAGTAGATAACTGCATTAGGTTATCAATATGAAATTGATACTTCTCAGTAATTATTTAAGACGGAAAATAAGTGTGCTAGCTTCTAACTAACATAATGGGCAATTCAAATATGTTATTTGTGTGAAAAAAATGAAGAAGGAGATTATTTTTTTAAGTTATAAGTATGATATATTCATGTTTCTCTTATTTCATCTGTCATTATGTCTGAATTTTTTTACATGGATTAGATTCTTAAATTTCCTTTCTTCAAATTCGTTTTTTTGTTTGATTTCTTGTCCTGGTCACCACTATCACAAAACCTATTTCGAAATTAGATTGACAAATGGTATCTCTTTTCACCATCTTCTTGTCTTTTGATTGGTCATAAAATGTATTAACCTTGAATGTTATTGTTTTTGAAGTATATGATCCTCTTTTAATATTCGATCGTTCACAGACTTAATATGGAGCATGCATGAATCAAGGAATAAATATGTAATTCTTAGTTATTTGGAAGTATCTGTTTTTCACTAGAAATAAGCACTTGTGATTTGTGAGGTTAGGAAATATAATAACTTATTGCCGTAGATCTAGTGATTTTTCTTTTCGCAACTTAAGTGTGTTGTTTATTTTTCTTTCAAGAAATCTAAGGCCTTAATTATCAACATCGGGTTTTTTTATATATAAAACTGAACAAGATTTGATTTGAATGGTAATATGAACTCATAGTTTTCATTTTGGTCAATTTTAGGCAGCAGAGGAATGTACTTCAGTACTTGAACTGGATCACCAGCATACTGGAGCCTTAATGTTACGTGCGCAAACGCTAGTTACTCTCAAGGAGTACCAGTCAGCACTTTTTGATTTCAACAGACTTATTGAACTGAATCCATCATCAGATGTGTATAAAAATCTTCAAGCCAGACTGAGAACGCAGCTGGTATGCTTTCTACTTTATTAGTTGTAAACCAATACCCTAATTTCAAGGTTTCCAAGATTCAAACACATCATTTATGCTGGCTAACATATGCAATTTGTTTGATCTAACAAATTTGTGATATCTGCCTCATTTTTTGTTTAAAGAAACTTGGGTAATTTTGTCCAAGACATTGTAATTCGAAAGAAACAATTGAGCATTCAAATATTGCCTATTACATTCTTTTTATGGTTGTATGTGTATGGGTTTTTTTTTTGAAATCTTGCAAGTCCTCTTCTTATTTTGGCACCTGATGTGTGTTGATAATGATGAATTAACAACCTTTTCTTCTTTCATGTTGTTTGTTTATTTATTAATTTATGTGGTGTTTATATTGTCTGACCTTTCATTCATCAAATTGAAGTCTCTTGCACCAATACCCGAGTCTGAGGAGGAATCGTTGCTTTATGAAGATGAAGGTGATGATGAAGAACGTGAAGAAGATAATGGACATGAAAATGAAATTTCCATTCAAGAAGTGGATGAGCAAAGTGAGTCTACATGGAAACAAAGTGACTTTAAAGAGCCCCTGAATGGTGAAAACCTTAACAGAGCAAAGGTGACTTCTAGTACTGCTGTATGCAACACAGGTAATGTTTCGGATGTTGGAAATACGAAAGTTGAGTTAAAAAGTACTTGCACACCACAAATACAAAAAGGGGATGATGGTAAAGGCTGTTCCGAAGATTCCACTCATGCACCTTCAAAAAGATGGGAGACCATACCAAAACCAAAAGGCCATTCTGGTCTGGATTACTCGAAATGGGATAGTGTGGAAGATGATTCAAGTGAAGAAGATGACGACGATGATGAACAGCCTCAGTACCGGTTTCGTGTCAGACCTATTGGTGTACGTCCTGTGAAGTGAGTACTCATGCTGTTATGGAAGTTGAAATGTATTAATGAAAGGGTGTATACATTGGTGCCTTCTTCGACATACTTCTGCATACACATTTCGCAACTGCCAAGTAAGTCAGTAACTTTTTTTTTGCTCTTGACAAGAAGCGATACATTGTATATTCTGGTTTTTTGCCAAGTGCGAACAGAAGATTTTCAGAAGGAGATTGCTTCACCAAAATCCTTTAATGTGAAGTTCAGGTACTTGCTCGTTTGTTAGAAGCAGATTTACCTAACAATTAACCTTGATAATACTTACTGAAACTAAGTATCCTTATTCCTTGTTTGTGTTTCTGTTTTGCAGAAATTATTCTTATGCAGCAGCTTTCAGGCATCATTTTTTTGTAAATATACCCTGGGAAATGTGTCTTCTGCCAATAGTAAACGGGTACTCATTAGCCTGTGTATAACATGTCATATTCCAATACTTACAGACGATAGCCTAAACATGTTTTCATCTTTATGATAGATAGATCGTCGAGATTCATTATTATTTCCTTCACAAATTTACAAACTGAGTTATATTTCTTTTTAAAAAAACACCAGTGAAGGATCCTGGTTAAATCTGTTTAAACTTAAAAGAACTTCGAGGATATTATGAATTGATAATCGGATGATTATTTGCTTCAATATATTATGATTATGATGATACGGAATCTGCTGGCGAAGTTTGGCATGTTATTTTCGCAGGCAGAGTTGTTAATCCTGTCTCAATTTTTGTCCTTGTGTGCACCACAAGTTGATCGATTATGCTGTTTATTTTGTGAACTTTTGGCTGTGTTAGACCATTGATTCCATCAAAATTTTACAGAGATTGTTGTCCTTCACCGCTTCCCAAGAAACACCCGAGGTGTTTAGCTATCTTTTTGTGCCTGCCATGGTTTAAATCTGCTGAATGGCAACAGAAAGGCCACCCAGGTTTGTTCACAGGTTGAAGAAATCTGAGCAGGACACTCAACTCCTGGATTTCTGCATCGTTATTTGTTACCATCATTTGTGGTGTTTATTTCTGCAATCTTGGAGCGACAAAATAAGAAAAAGGCTGATTATGTGGTTACAATTTACAAGGTAGTGATTGGTTCTGTAGCTGCTTAGGAGCGAGTAAAGCACAAATAAGACTAATTGAGGAAGACGCTAATAATTTGAGGGTTTGACTATCTTAAAAGGTTAAGTACATTTTAATTCGATTTGGAGATAAATTTGGAGTAAGTTTTCTGAAGTTTGATTTTCTAGCACAATCCACCAACCAAGTTAACTCTTTCTGGTGACGAGATCTTTGTTTTAATTTAAAAATCGAAGAGGTGTGGTGCATATATGATATTTAATTTTTTTTCTTCTTCAGGTGGACGTTGGACGCCACACATCATCTGTCAGTCCATATCTATTACTATTAGTGCGCTTTCATTATTCAATATATGACAAGTTAGTAAGTTACAATGGACAATTAGCATTTCTCAGCAAAACCATATGTATATACGTAGGAATCCAAGAGGTTGATTCCGCACGTTTGTGCTTGTTTTCAACATTCGTTATCTACAAAGAGACGTGTTCGATTCTGACTCCCATACCCCTCTGACCACAACACAACACCACAACAAAACAAACTTCCAACCTGACTCGTGCATCCGTCACATAAATTTATCCGCCGCCCTCACACCGCGCAATTTCCTTGCTTTATTTCGGTTTTTGCATGTTTTCACTCCGTTCAAGTTGTATTTTCTCTAACACTCCATCATTTGAGTTATATATACCTTCAATTGGGCTCACATTGTCATTTATATCCTTCAACATCCTTCATTTTGGATCAGGTTGTTATTATGAAAACAATCCCTTTACTTGTGTTATGTTGCAGTTCTGTCATAACGTATACTTATCTTCACATGAAAACAAGTAAAAAAATCATAATCATTTGATATAAAGGTCAAAAGATGCAAAAATTGAATGCATAACATTCGTTACAAAAACATGATTTTGATCTTATATCAAATGAATCTCAACTTCTTTGTTTCTGACATACATAGATAATATGAATCGCACATGAATATCTATAGTCTGAATTTTCATTCAGAAATTAAATTTAAAGTCCATAACAAGAGTAAATTTGTGTGACCAAATTAAAGATATTTATGCTTGTATTGAAGAAATCAATTAATATCTTTTGAGAGCTACTATTCGTCGTCGGAAAATTACTTAAATCGCCCCAACACTTACATTTTTGCCTTTAACAAATCATTTAATACTCATTTCGTCCTGAGTCTTTAAATAAGGTTTGTGACTCAGTTTTACTCACATTCCAAGTACCAACACCCCGAAAATGTCTGGCGAAGCACCTGAATCCGGTGATGTAACAGAGACGAATTTTTTTCCCGTCTCGGGCGTTTGGCTAAGACGCCCTTTTTTATTTTAAGTTTTTTGAATTTTCTGTTAAATTAATTTTTTTCAGGTTCCGTTGCAAGATTTCAGTGGTGATGTAGTAGATTACAGTGAGTTTTTTGATAGTAAACAAATATTTACAACAATCGAGGAAACTTGTAAATGGGCAAAACAAGTTGCCATATGAGCCGATTTTTTTTGGTTATATCATCATACAAATCAAAGTAGATAACCAGACGGATTGTTACCTGAGATGTTATCGCAAACATGAAACGAGTTCTCGTGATACGAGTATTGCACTACGAAAGAAACAAAAAAAGAAAAGGTTGCGGTTGTCGTTTTTTGGTAAAAGTAGTCGAGCGGCGTGATCGTGATGGCTGAGTCGTTGTTTCTAATAGCACACATGGGCAACACAACCACACACTTGCAGTTTATTCAGAAGGTCACCGACATGTCATCAGACTTAGTTCTGGGGCCAAGCAAATTGTTCGTGATATGACTGAGGCACAAGCAAGACCACGTAACATTTTGTTGACAGTAAAGGAGAAATTCCCGGAAGATAATCTCAATCAAAGACACATTTACAACTTTAGAGAGTACATGAGGAGGATGAAATCTGAAAACAGGAATCTCGCTCAGCAGTTTCTGAGTTAGGCAGTGCAATATCATTACTTAAATTGGATTATGGCAGATAAAGAAACTAATGTCCTCACTCACGCATTTTTGACACATTCGACGTCAATTCAGTTGTTGCGTACATATCCTTTCGTAATCTGGATGGATTCGACGTATAAGACGAACAAGTACAAGATGCATTTGTTTGAGATGGTTGAGGTTACTCCAACAAACATGAATTTTCTCGTCGGATATGCGATTTTGAAGGATGAGACCGAGTCTAGTTATCGGTGGGTGTTGGAGAGGTTGCGAGATCTGTTATTGGATACTGTTAGCTCGATTGCAATAATAACGGACCGGCAGTTGAGTCTGATGCGACCAGTGGCATAGGTTTTTCCTGAGTCTGCTCATTTACTTTGCACCTGACATATCAACAAAAACGTGTATAACTACGCATACCACGTTTTCGGCAAGAACAAGAATTCTGCAGAAATGTTTAGGCATGGAAAGTGGAGGAGAGTTATGATTTCTGATTCACAGCCGGATTATGATAGAGCAGTCCGTAATCTGAAAGATTCTTTCAAGTCCTGGCCAGTGCTCACGGAGTATGTGGAAGACACGTGGTTGGTGCATAAAGAAAAGTTTGTGTTGAATTGGACGAATAAAGTCATTCATTTTGGCAACACTATGAACTGTAGGGTGGAAAGTGCACATTCGGCTCTGAAAGAGTGGATCATTACATCGACTGCCGCTCTAGACACTCTTTTCGACCGCGTGAACTCGGCTATTGAAATGCACCTGACGAATATTCAGAACTTTCTTGAAGATTTGAGACGTCGAAATTTGACAAACTACATAGGGTGGAACATCGTCAACCCCCATGAGTACTGACCAATGGTATTTGGCTCCCTCGCCTCCAATAGGTCACGTGGTCTGACTTTGCAACCACTCTTGTCGACAAACAAGACACAACCTAGCAGTAAGAAGAGGTAGGCAGTCATCTGCGTATCCTCAGTCCGTGGTGATCGTCCCCGTCTGCAACAATCGTCCACAACATCGATGCTAACACCACCGCCACTCCAAAATGAGTTATCCTGCCCAAGACCCTCGAGGCTAACCCCGAGCAACTCTGATACAAAAAACTTCAGCTCAAACGTCGGCGTCTGCGCACTGACCATACGACCCTCAACAGGAATGTGCAGAATCTGGAAGACGTCATGCAACATGATCGTCATCTTTCCGAATGGCAAGTGGAAAATGTTGGTGTCAGGCTGCCACCGCTCCACGAATGCCGAAATGAACGGCATGTCAAGGCAGGAGAACATGTTGTACGACAAGTGACCAAATCCGCTATCAGTAATAATCGTCGTCATATCATCAGTCATCACTGAACGCCAAGCCTGCAATGTAATACAGATTCTGTGCCGATTATGGCACTTCAGAACCTTCCGATCGTCGCCCTCCCAGATGCACCTGACGATGTGGCCTCCGAAACTCGGAATGACGCTGCCATCTAGAGGATCATCGTGCATCATATCCGTTACGATCCAAAATTGTCCTCACCCCTCTTCTTCTCAGTTTGGGCGTCTGCAGTGTACGAACTCGAATCACCGGTCACAAACTGACCACCTCGACCCTTCCTAACGACCCACTCAGCCGAAGTACTACAATGTCGCCCCTGTCCTCGATCATACTGCTGTATCACCTCCTTCTGTGGCTCCAAGCCATACCGGCCCCCATCGTCACTCTCGTCGTGACTCCTCACCTCATCTGAATCATCCTCGTCATCGAAAAAAATCCTCAGGTGTGAGACGACGACGTAAAATATCTCTCCCTCTCCTAACTGAAGCAGAAATACCTCGTCTACGTGGATGACGAGGACCTGACTCATCTGCTAAACTACGTACAACGCGTAAGGGAATTGATTTCCCTTTACCTCCACGGTAACCCGATGACTATTAATTCAATTTTAAAAACAAAATTTTGTTAATGGATTTACTAAAATAATTTAACTAATTATTAACTTAATAACCAATTTATTTAGCAATTATCACAAATTATAATCAATAATGGATTTACTAAACTAATTTTAATTAATTATTAACTTAATAATCATTTTTTAGCAATTATCACAATTTATAATCAATTTAAATAATTTTAAAAAAATTCAAAAAAAGGGCGTCTGAAGGAGCCCGCGAACGTCCGACCCAATTTAAAAAAAAACTAAACAAGACATTTTATAATATTCGAGTAATCCGGGGTGTCTGTTGGTTCTTTTCCCGGCCTTCGAGACATTCTTTCTGGTGAATGTAAGAGTAATATGAAGAAATAGTTGTATTAAGAAAGTGAAATGAATAGTTATGTAAGTATAAATTGTAGAATGACAAAATGATAATTTGTACAGTCAATTTAGGTATTTTATCAACGATGAACAACAATTAAGTATTTTTAAAGCGAGAGTAATAACAAAAAAAAGTAAAATCACTCTCCCTCCCAACTCCCCAAGTTCCCAACCAAACCAAACCACATCCGTGACGACATCTCCAACTCCAACTCCAACTCCAACTGGACCACAAACACAAACTGAAAATGGTATATATATAAGAAAGAAACACATTCCGACTCCCACCCGAAAATGGTATCTTCTTCCTTCAAGCTCGTCGGCCACTCCAACTTCGTCCGGTCCAACCCCCGGTCGGACCACTTCCCAGTCCACTCCTTCCACCACGTTGAGTTCTGGTGCGCCGACGCCACCAACACCGCCCGCCGCTTCTCCCACGGCCTCGGCCTCCCACTCACGGCCATCTCCGACCTCTCCACTGGCAACTCCACCCACGCCTCCTACCTCCTCTCCTCCTCCCACCTCCGCCTCCTCTTCTCCGCCCCCTACTCCCCGCTCCCCTCCCCTCGCCTCGCCTTCACCAACCTCCACGGCCTCGCCGTCCGCGCTGTGGCTCTCCAAGTCGGAGACGCCAGAGAGGCGTTTAGGAGGAGTGTTGAGAATGGGGCGAGGAAGGCGATGGAGCCGGAGGAGGTCGGGGACGGGGTGGTGGTCGCGGAGGTGGAGTTGTACGGGGATGTGGTGCTGAGGTATGTGAGTGGGGTGGAGGGGAGGAGGGGGTTCTTGCCTGGGTTCGAGGAGGTGGAAGGGGGTGGGGAGGAGTTGGGGATTAAGAGGTTGGATCATGCCGTTGGGAATGTCGACTGTTTGGGGCCGGTGGTGGAGTACGTTAGGAGGTTCACCGGATTCCATGACTTTGCCGAGTTTACTTCCGATGATGGTAAGTAACTCTTTAACTAACATAATTAATGAATCTGTTTGTGATTCCTTTTGGTATTATTATTATTATTATACTAATTACTAAGTAACAATGCTTTGTGGAGGAGATGTTGTGTTTGCTTTTTGTGTAGGAGGAGGTTGTGGAGAGAGAATTTGTGATTTTTTAGGGATGGATTTTGGTTGTATAGGATCGAAGTTGCCAGATTTATTTTCACACAAATTCGTGGATTGTGAGGAAGGATTGGGCGCGAACCTAGTAAATAGACAAATCTTACAATCACATATTTCAATGACACTTGCTCAGCACAACTACCCAATAGTGAGCTATCATGAGACACTGCAACTGATTTTTGGATAGAAAAGAAATGGAGACAAAATCCCCTGTAAAAAAGTAGGTTTTTTTGGTTCTTTCTTGTGTAACATGTGTAATATTGCTTGATTGTATTGTGTTTGGGACTTCGGGTAGCTGATTCAGGATGGAAAGAAAGTAGAAGACAAATGGAGAGAAAACTGGTATAAATGTTGTTATTTTGCTTTGGATGGAAACTTAAGTGAGGAAATTAGAAAATTGCAGATAAAGTTCCTTTAGGAATGTAGCCTCTTGTGTGACGTGCAGATGACAGAAATAAGTAGAAACGTATTTATAATTATTTTCTTAAGTTTGTCTTTTAGCTCAAATATTCCATAGTTTTTTAAATATAGGAGCATTTTCTTTGTAAGTTTACTAGCATTTTTAATTTTTTTTGAATTCTAAGTTCTAACTCAAACCGGAGTCGATTAGTAGAACTCATGTTTGTTCAAGGGAAATCAACTCTTCTACATTTGCCTGCAAATGAACCATTTGGATTGAAATATCAAACCAGAAACTTAGGCTTTCATAATTGAATATCTGGAATGTATAAAGAGTTATATATTTTTCCCAACAGTTGGCACGGCAGAGAGTGGATTGAACTCGGTGGTGTTGGCAAACAACGAGGAGACCGTCCTGCTTCCACTTAATGAGCCGGTTTCTGGAAAACGAAGAAGTCAAATACAAACATATTTGGACCATAACTTTGGAGCAGGGGTGCAGCATCTGGCTTTGGCAACCGATGATGCGATTGCAACCATCAGGGGAATGCGTCAACGATCAGCAACAGGTGGCTTTGATTTTATGCCAGCCCCGCCTCCAACATATTACAGGAACTTGAGAAAGAGAGTTGGGGATGTTTTGACCGAGGAGCAGATTGTGGCTTGTGAGGAACTTGGCATCCTTGTTGACAGGGATGATCAAGGTGTGCTGCTCCAGATTTTTACCAAACCTGTTGGGGACAGGTAACAATGCTGCTAATTTCCTGGTTATCACTGCTTACAGTGTGTTTGAACCATTCAAAAGTGTGCTGTTGGGACTATCAAAAATGGTTTCATGTGGCATCTACAAGTTGAGACTTGAGAATATAGATATTTATGTGTTCTGTAAAGAATTCGTGGTTTAGACCTGTTCATTGGGAGTTGAAATTTTAGATTTATAACTACAAGAAATAGCTATTTGATTGAAGTGGAGAGCACTTCGAAGAGAGAATGAATCTGAAGAAGATGATTTTAACTTGCTTCATTTATTAATTATACCATCCTAAACATGTGGAAAAAGAAATACATTTCCTTGGCAGAGTGGACCATCCTGGTTTATTTTTCATTTATTGGACCATCCTGTTGAGGCAATAAATATTGCTGTATCTTGTTAGTTGAAAAGAACATGTGGAAGGTCCCTTTCATGCACAATGAACATTTTCAAAGTGTTGGAAGTGTTGAACCAATTCTAGCATAGACAACATTTGTAATTTACACTGCCATTTTTTTTTTCACTTTTCAGCATCACTAAATTTTTCTGCTCAGGTCAGGTGGCCATAAAGTTTTTTTTTTTTGCATCCACCAATTCTAACAGGTAGTCGTCTTTACAATTGCAGGCCGACGATTTTCATTGAGATAATCCAGAGGATAGGTTGCATGGTGAAGAAAGGAGGAGAAGTCTATCAAAAAGGAGGTTGTGGAGGGTTCGGGAAGGGGAATTTCTCAGAGCTGTTCAAGTCAATCGAGGAATACGAGAAAACCTGGGAAGCCAAACAGCAGTAGCAAGAGATCAATGTTCGTCCCCAACAAAGATGCCAACAATGACTCATTATTTATCGCATATATATGAAATGGCTATAAGCCGTATTGAAGAGTGTTGGACTTGAAAATAAAATGCTTGTGTGCAGTTTGCTAATTTATCTGTCCATACACCTGTGTTTATAATGGGATAAAACAATTATTGGTTACACCGTTGTCACCCTCCTCTCTCTTTGAATTGGTTGCTTCTATGGAGGTTACTTCCCTAATGTCACAATGTTGCTTTGCTATGATTTGATTCAGACGAGCAATTAGTCATGTGTACATCTTGTGTAATTGTGTATTGTATCCTTTCCATCTCAAATTTTTGATTCCTTCCTAATCCTCTCTGATCATTTGATCATTGATTGGTTGGGGATGTCAAATACTTTCGCCAACCCCTTGGGTGGTTGTATTTATTAGCTTCCTAAACAATATGAAACTACCCATTGGTGTAATTCGTGTAAACTAGGGTTATCGTCTTTAGAGCACTAATAGTGATGCCCATGCCACCCCAGACACAACTTCCACATCAGATTCTCTCTCTATCACGTCACAACTTCTCTTTCTGTCACGTCGTATTTGCCCAAAATCCTCAAACAACTAAAAACTTTCCTCTTAACAATGTTTAGACCTACGTATGAATTCAATATTTTCTTTCATCTACATTCATTTAATAAAAAATTAGGCCAATGGGGGAGGGGGCATGTGACCCCCACCGAATCCTGTCTGGAGCCACCCCCCCCCCCCCCCCCCCCCATTAAGGAGAGCCTGGTCGGGCGCCCAACCGTTAAGGGTGGTCTTAGAATAGCTTATGTGGTACTCTACCTGTGGCTGGACAAAGTACTGAAGTTTGTAAGGATGATTAGACATCGGAATTCAAATGTGTCATGGCATAATGCAAAAAGATTTTGCATGATGTACTGATGTAGGTCAATAGTTTTTTTCACTAAATCATTGCATTTAGCCCCCCAACCCCTATTACTATTTTTTTTCTTCAAATCATTACCCCATGCACACAAAAAAACTCTAATACCAATGTTAGGTTTCCTTGATACATGCACCACAATTTATTTCAAACCACCATTCTCTCATCTTATTTCATTGCAAACTTATTCAAATTAGAATTTTAAAACCACAAGTAATACTTCTCTCTATCTTCTTTTTTTGTCCTAAACCCTAACAATCAAATAACCCTACCCGACCCCCACCGCTGGCTCCCTCCTAGTCTAATCTGCCATCTGAACGACACCTCTCCTACCTCCGTCAAACACCCATCATCGCCTCCTCCTCCTTTGAGGTTCCCCAACACCATTCACTCCGTTTATGTTACCCACCGGATCTCCGCCGACGATAGCAGGGAATGAGTGAGCCTTACGACGAGTATAGTACGTCGTGGTAACTGGGGGAAGGGTCGCCTAACCCTAAGGATGGTGATGGAGAAGAGGATTCGAGATTCGAGCTCTCGTCGGCTCCAATTCAAAACCCTAGATTTTCGTCAACAAACAATACACGACCGAATTGAGGTCGTTAGATGGTATTTATATGAAATCCCAACAAGGGAAAGTTCGTTACAACAAACTAACAGAAAATGCCACGTCAATTGGGCTAAAAATAGTCTTAACAGAAAAACTCCAAAATATATCACGGATATGGAAGACGATCTACAGTAATACTGAACGGCCTCCATCAACTCCCCCGAGGGTCCTGCCTTAAGTGGCTTTAATCTTGACCATTGGATCCTGTCCAGAACTATCCACGATCGTCCAAATCTGTCCATCGTCCAAAGTCTGTCCACGGCTGTCCAGAGTTGTCCACGAGATGAGTTAAGTTCTGGACTCCTGGACACAGCGTAAATGGGCATGGGAAGGATCTGAGTCGCATAAGGGTAGTTTTGTTAGTTAAAGTTAACAATTTCCCCCTCCCTTGAGAGTAACCTTGTCCTCAAGGTTTAATGCAGGGAATCTATTCTTCAATTCTTCCATATCCTCCCAAGTCGCGTTCTCCAGCAGTCCTCCCCACCATTGCACTAAGACCTGGATCCCAGCTTTATCTCCTTTCTTGTAGATCCTTCTACCCAGTATCATTTTAGATTGTTGTTCAGGAAATTCAGGGATAGGCAATGTGGTTTGCTGCATTGGTAGGTCCTCGTGCTTCTACATTAAGAAACATGTAACACATTATGGATCTTAAATCCAGGATGGAGTTTTAGCTTGTAGGCAGTGGCTCCTATTTTCTCAGTTATCTGATAGGGTCCATAATATTTTAAACCCAGCTTGTGTGATATACTTCTCTTAACTATTTGTTGCATGTAGGGTTGAAGTTTCAAATATACCCAGTCTCCCATCTGGTACTCCTCCCTTCTCTTCTTATTAGCTTGTACCTTCATCCTGTTCTGGGCTCTTTCCAATTTTTTTTTAGAACCTTTAGCACTTGTTCTTTAGATCTCAGAAAGTTGTCCACCTCTTCAACCTGGGTAGTGCCTGAAACATAGGATAAAAGAGTGGGGGGAGGCCTTCCATATACTGCCTCATAAGGGGTCATCTGAATAGTTGAATGCTTGGAAGTATTATACCAATATTCAGCCCAAGGCAACCACTCCTTCCAATTCTCCTACTTATTGTGACAAAAACATCTTAAGTAGGTTTCCAAGCTCCTATTGACTACCTCAGTTTGCCCATCTGTTTGTGGATGGTAAGTAGAACTGAACTTGAGTTTGGTTCCTTGTATTTTGAACAATTCTTGCCAAAAAGTGCTAGTGAAGAGAGGATCTCTATCACTCACGATACTTTTTGGGACTCCATGCAACTTAACCACATCTTCAGCAAACTTCAGTGCTACCTTTGCAGTTGTGTAGGGGTGTTTTAAGGAGATGAAGTGTGAATATTTACTGAATCTGTCTACCACCACCAGTATACAAGTGAACCCTTGAGAGTTAGGGAGCCCTTCAATAAAATCCATGGATATATCAGTCCATACTTCTTCAGGGATGGGGAGGGGTTGTAGGAGACATGTAGGAGCCAAGGTCTCATATTTGCACTGCTGGCAAACTTCACACTCCCTAATGAAGCTTTTCACTTCCTTAATCATCCATTTCCATGAAAAATTCTGTCGTACCTTATGTAAGGTTTTATCAAACCCATCATATCCAGAGCTGGGGGATAAATGCAACTCTTGCAGTACCTTCTGACTTAGGGGGTGTTCCCTATTAATCTGACCTTGCCCTTATAGAAGCTACCAAGAAGGATACAACCAGGAGTGAGGGTACCTCAGGTTCTTCTAGGGAGTCCACCACCCTTAATAAGGCATCAACTGCATGATTGTGGTGGCTTGATTTATACTCCATTTTGAAGTCATACCCCATCAGTTTCACTAACCATCTGTGTTGAGCTGAAGTGTGGATCCTCTGTTTCATTAGATGCTGCAAGCTTTGGTGATCAGTTCTAAGGGTGAAAGGTTGGCACATCAAATAAGGTTTCTACTTCTGGATAGCAAATAAGGCTGCCTCTGTCTCCTTCTCATAAATGCTCATCATCACTTGTTTTCCCTTGAAGGCCTTGCTAACAAATGCTATAGGTTTTCCTTGTTGCATTAACACAACTCCCATCCCCCTCCACTTGCATCACACTCCACAACAAAGGGTTGAGAAAGTCTGGTAGGGCAAGCCCTGAGGCTGAAACCATGGCTTCCTTGAGATCTTGGAAAAATTTCTCAACCGTTGGGCTCCACTGGAAGCAATTTTTCTTAAGTAGCTACGTGAGGGGTCTGGCAATTCCTCCATAATTCTTCACAAATTTTTTGTAGTAACCAGCCAGCCCCAAAAAGCCCTTAAGTGACTTGATGGTTTGAGGTAAAAGTTATTAAGAATTGAACTTAATCCTAGGTGGCGACTTGACCCTATGTGGCGTCCTAGTCACCCGCCACATCATTATTGCTTGATGACTCATCAAGGGGGTGAAGAGTCAACACATGAGAAGACAAAAGGTTGAGGGAGTGGAAGAGACAAGAGTCTTTTCATTTTTTGTGTAATATTCGTCCTAATTATGTATGCAATTTAAGTAGAGGGTGTAATGATCTTGAATGATCATGTTTATGTAGTCTTTATATTTGGAAGTTGTAGGGTCATGTAAGTGCCTATATAAAGCACTAGAATTCACCATTTGTAATAGAACACCAATATATATCAAGCATTAGAAGTTGAGCCACGAAATTGTGTGAGAAAAGAGTGAGTATGTGAGTAGAAAAAAGAAGAAGAGTGTGCATTGCAAAATCGTTTTTTGATTTGTGAGTGTCAAGGAGAGAGTCACCTTCTTTCCTTCGTGCCCCCCAGTAGAATAGATCACGAATGGATCTAGTGGTGTCAAAAGAAGGCAAAAGGAATGGTGATTAGGGCGGTCTAAGGCAGCGCACGAAGTGCGCCTTTTAGACCGCCAATCGGCGGTTGGGGACCGCCAATCAGCGGTCCCTGTAGCCCAGGAGACAGGCATTCTCCTGTGGTGGGTTGATCAGTAGCTCTCTGTCCTCCTCCCGTCCTCCAACACAAGTCACTTCACCATACTTTCTATCTTCTTCTGATCCATGGCAACTTGCCCCTCCTGAATTACATGCCCTAAATACTCCACCTGAGGTGTTGCAAACTCAACACTTGGAGAATTTGAGGTATATGTGGCTCTGATTCAGGATTTGGAACACCTATTTCAAGTGCTCAAAATGGTGCTACTGTAGGATTTCATGTTTAATTATACATATATATTTTCGAATTTTTTTATGTATAATAAGGATCAATTTTTAATTTTCCATAATTTATTTCATGCATGCATCGGTTTGTTTCAATAACTAGTTTTAAAACTTTTATTAAAACAAACATGGGGCTCCGAAATTCATACCTAGAAGTTCTTTAAAACTTCTTGAAGATTCGGAGACGTTGAGGATGCTTGTTGCTGCGCCGGATGCCTCCGAGATTTCACCAAACTCTAAAGAAGATTGGAGAGAGACGAGATAGCCTCTCGATCTCTAATAGGGTTTAGAATCCAATTACTAACCCCTTTTTAGTTCCCTTTAGAAGATGACCTCTGAAGAACTAAAACTAAACTTAAGAATTACTGTAATTTCGTGGAGAATTATGGAGAGAGATTTTGCATAAGAAAAATAATGAATTAAATTAAGGAGGTAATGAGATAACCTTCTATTTATAGATTCTCTCCAAATTACTTATTCATGTGCAACCTCTTGCCCATGATTCCATGCAAAATTCCATCTAACCATCCATTATTTATTAATAAATAATCTTAGCCACGAATTAAATCAATTATGGACCAATTCCATGCATGATCTAATTAATTCTTAAATTAATTCTGCATAAAACCGTCTGACCGGTCGACCGTTTGCGAGGTCCGGTCGACCGTTTAGACCTGGTTTCGGTCGACCGTTTAGACACTCGGTCGACCGTTCGCAACATTAAAATATTTCATCACAATGTTCGGTCGACCGACCGATAAATTCGGTCGACCGAAAACGAACAGACGAAATCCCTGTTACGATGTGCACACATCCGGTCGACCGTGCAATATTGCGGTCGACCGTTGGTGCACTGTGCTGCAGACTTGTCAAATTTTGGTTTAACCCCTACAAAATTTGACATTTCGGGATTAGTAATAAATTCACAACTTATGTAACATATTATCCTATGTAATGATAATACATTACACCCCATAATATTAACATCACATATGAATTCAATTTAGATTCTAATTATGTTATTAATCACAACATAATTTTTATTTTGCTTGTTCACCCCATGTGTCATATTTTCACATGAAACCCGACATATCTCATGAACTCAAAATCCCCATTTCTTGTTTCCCAGTTTTGTGGTGTGACCTATGTGAGGATCTAAGCTAAGTTGGCAGTGATATTAAGAGCTTAATATCACTAGCTATAAGCAGTATCTAGCTACACATTATAGCTCCCAATTAGTTAGATGTCTTAATTCCACTCGAACCAAAACCCGATCCACTTAGTGATGGAGTGCACCACTTGTGTCCGTCCCTTGCCTCATGATATTAAGAATACACACAAAGTAGTATTGTGTCATCTTTGTATTAGTATTCATTTCTTGATCTCTTTAAGCTAGTTATAAATATGTGACTTAACTCAAATCACATTGTGCACATTATAACTTTGCTTTATCAAGGGGCCCACTAATATCATCACTCAATTAAGAAGGGCAATGATAATCTTTTGACTAACTATCTTCTCCAACGAAAGTTATACTTAACCAACCAATGCCTTTACACTACACTGATCGATAGTTCAAGACACTGATCTAATTAAGTATTCCTTAAGTGATTAGATATAAGTCTCATATCAAAGGACCAAAGACACAGTAAAATATTAATGACACAGAAACACATTTCTATAATATTTTACTTATTAGGTCTATTCAGTATACAAAAGTAATATTTTCCTCTTTTGCATACCCGTGTTGTCACTCACTTGTAGAGCTACAATGATCTATGACCAACACGACAATCTTAACTCGGTAATTAATGTTCCATGTTAATTACCATGATTGCGAATATCTTTTGTTTTATGTAAACCAATATCTTTTAGAGCTCTACGGTTAAGGACCAAGAGCCTCTTCCTTAACACTTCTAAAAGACGAATAACATAAACAAGGAACAAAATGATTTCTCATTCAATTCATAATAATTGACATTTAAAAGTAAAACTTTTAGAACACATTCCCTTCAGCTACAAGTTGGGGTTATAGATGAGTATATTATCAAAGAAGACTAAAACAAAATGCCTTAGGTGATGCCTAAAAATATCATTCATGAGATTTTGGAAAATAGAGGGGGCATTACTGAAGCAAAAATGCGTAACAACAAACTCATAATGACCATCATGAGTTTTAGATGCAGTTTTGCATATGTCACTCTCCCTCATCCTGATTTGGTGATACCTAGCCCTTAAATCCAGCTTGGTGAACACCCTAAACCCATGCAATTCATCTAGCAAGTCATCCACTACAGGAATATGGTATTTCTTCTTTATTGAGGCTTGATTTAACACTCTATAATCAACACACATCCTCCATGATCCATCATGTTTTCTCACCAGAAGGATAGGGGAGGAATAAGGACTATTACCAGGCCTAATAAACCCATTACTCAGAGCTTCTTTGATTATCTCCTCAATAGCTGATTTTTGATAGGGATAATACTATAAGGAGCTAGAGACACAAGTGAAGTACCTTCTTTCAAGGGTATTGCATGGTCACAGCTCCTGACAGGGGGTAGTTGTGTTGGAATGGTAAACAAGTTGAGATGTTCTTGCAGCAAGTTCCTGAGCTTTGTGGTGGGGAGTGTTTTTATCTCCCTGTCAATCTCCTGTACTTCAGCTAAAGTTCCTCCTACTGAGGTGGATTGGAGGAGGTAAACTTGCTTTGCTTGCCTGAGGTGTTTCTCCACTTCTTGTGGGCCTAGCATGGACATGGAAGGAATGACACTGCCTTTTAACAACCATCTTTGGCTCTGAAACTGGAACTCCACGATGAGTAATGTGAAGTTCCAGCTAATAGTTCCAAATTGCCTTAACAGGTCCACCTCAATCACTGCATCACATCCCCCAAGAGTCATTACATGGAAATCCCATGTTAGCGTTAGCTTCTGAATTACTAAGGGAATTGACGCACAGAACCCCTCACACTTCATTCTCTCCCTATTTGCCACTGCCACTGTCCTGGCTTTTGAAGGCTCACAAGTAAGGTTGAGGGAGCACACCACTCTGGGATCCAAGGAGCAGTGAGTACTACTAGTGTCCATGAGGAAACAAATTCTTTTTCCCCCAAATTGTCTTGTAACCACCATGGTAGAGTCCCTCTTAGCTCCGTTAATGGCTTGTATAGAAATTTCTGGGTCCAAGGGGCCTCTCCTCCTTCTTCTTCCACTTCAGGAACTTCTTCCTCTTCCTCCCTCTCTTCATCGCAGTCTAGCCTAATGAGAAAGGCCTTGTTAGGGTCACAAACGTGTGTTCTTGACCACCTTTCATCACAGTTATAGTAAAGTCCTTTATCCCTCCTCCCCGCCCTCTATTTCTCAAGTTCAGTAGGAGTGAAGGATACCACCCTTGGATGCTTGGGTGGTGGAGGTAGTTTTGCCCTGAGGGGTGTCGTAGGATGAGAAGGGAACCTACTCCTTCGGGTTATTAACTGACTCTCCCTCTCAAAGAGCGTAGCAATCCTCACTGCCTCTTTAATAGACTTAGGCTCTACAACCCTAACCTTCATTTCCAAGTGTGCCTTTAATCCTCTCACAAAGTGGCTTAGCAGATGCTTTTCTGGGAGATCATCAATTCTATTACCTAGATCATTGAATCGACACATGTAATCTTCCAAATAGCCGTTTTGACCTAAGTGTTTCAACAAGTCCAGTGGATCCTCCCCTTGCAAGCCAAACCTCTCGTCAAGTGCTTCAACTAGTTGCTTCCACTCCATCACCTTGGCATTTTGATGCGTCCACCTAAACCATTTTAAAGCCTTTCCTTCAAAGTAGAATCATGCAAGCCTAACCTTTTGGTTCTCCGACGTACGGTGGACGGCAAAATACTCTTCTGCCTTGAACACCCAATCTTGGGGTTCTTCTGCTCCGGAGCACATAGGAAACTGGAGGAGGAATGGTTTAACCAGGAAGGACATGGAATCAGGCGGGGGAGGACGGTCGATCCAGTGATCACCATCCCCGGGAGACCTCGATCTATGGCCTTCTTCCATCTTGTTGATCTTGTGGTTAATCACAGCCAACTCCTCCTTCAAGAGGTTCCGGAACAGATCATAGTTATCTTCCTCTTCAGTCATCCGTGTCGGTTGTGGCTCTGATACCAAAATGTTACCCACCGGATCTCCACCAACGACAGCAGGGATCGAGCGAGCCCTACGACGAGTATAATATGCCGTGGTAACTTGGGGAAGGGACGCCTAACCCTAAGGATGGTGATGGAGAAGAGGATTCAAGATTCGAGCTCTCGTCGGCTCCAATTCAAAACCCTAGATTTTCGTCAACAAACAATACACGACCCAATTGAGCTCTCGTCTAGATATAGCTCAGGCGGTCAGTGTTGTGAGCCGCTATATGTCGAATCCAGGAAAAGAGCATTGGTCAGCTGTGAAGTGGATTCTCCGGTATCTAAAAGGTACAACTAAGCTATCTCTGAAATTTGGTCGATCTTCGTATTCGTTAATGGGATTTGTTGGTGCCGATTACGCGGGAGACCGCAATAGACGAAGATCTATGACTGGTTATGTGTTCACTGTTGGGAGCACGACTATTAGCTGGAAAGCGACGTTGCAACACACTATTGCTTTGTCTACAACGGAGGCAGAGTATATGGCAGCGACCGAGGGTATAAAGGAAGCTCTTTGGCTGAAAGGTTTATTTGGAGAGCTTAGTCCATGTCAGAATACAGTGGTTGTTTATTGTGATAGTCAGAGTGTCATTCATCTGACGAAGGATCAGATGTATCACGAGAGGACAAAGCATATCGACGTCCCTTATCACTTCATTCGGGAAATTGTTGCTGAAGGAAGTGTGGTGGTGAAGAAGGTGGGCATTGAAGATGATCCGGCTGATATGTTAACGAAGCTAGTTATTTCAACTAAGTTCATGGTATGCGTGAACTTGGTTGGTTTGGGTTCCGAGTAGGTGGAGCTAAGACGACGACACAATGAGGAAGGAAGTGTTCCTTCAAAGATTTCTGGGGGCTATTCAAGGTAAAGGTGGAGATTGTTGTTGCTTACCTTGAATATGTGTTTAAAGTATTCATGTAGAAAAACATACGATCGGTCGACCGGAAGGAGATGTTCGGTCGACCGAGTGTGTGTTGAATTGTCCAGCAAAAGTGTCTGTCCATTTTCGGTCGACCGGAATCTAGGATTCGGTCGACCGGGCACATACGAGGAGCTGGGAGAAAAGTGTATGTTGATTTTCGGTCGACCGGAACTTAAGTGATTCGGTCGACCGAGTATGCACTCACGCAATAAAGAAAAGTTACTGTCGTTTTTCGGTCGACCAGTACTTTAGTTGCGGTCGACCGGTAAAAGCTGGTTTGCGATACGGTTAAAGGATCGGTCGACCGAAGCACCCGTTCGGTCGACCGTTTGGACCCAGTTCTGCCCACGTTTTGCATATTTCTCCACGCAATTTGGTGCAATTAATACTTGTTTAGGCCTACTATATAAAGACAATTTTGTCCCCCTTTTAAAAAGGTTAATTCTTATTGTCTACTTTGCATTCTTGAGAGAAAAGAGAGAGAGAGAGAGAGCATTCTTGTTGATTCGTTGGGAGAATTTAAGCAGGGTGTCTTCGTCGGTTTGTTCGCGTCTCCTGTAAGCCTCTCTTTGTAATACGTTTCTCTATAGTGGATTTGGAGTTGTGTCGTCCGTAGTTTTTCCCGCATTGGGTTTTCCACGTTAAATCTTGCATGTTTTGTGTGGTTTGAATTTGCATTTGATCTCAATTATTAGCCAATTGGATTTGCTATTTCGATTCCGCTACGATTGGTTTTAATTCCTAACGGTTATGATGTGTTTGTTTGTTGGAATATATCAGTTTAATTTTTTGTCAACTACTGGTCTAACATTCCAGACAACACAAACCGCACTTATTCGACAGTAACATTCCAGACAACACAAACGACCACACCACCAGTAATAAACATATATTCATTTCTCATAGACGGTTGGCTTCGGTAAGGTGAAGTGAGATCGAATTACACAGAAGAGGTTGAACCACGATAAAACCAGTGTAAATAGATATCAACAAGAAACCACGTTTTCTATTCAATTCCTGAAACATTGGAGGCCCCCATGTGCTTTGAAGTCAATTGGTAAGCAAATATTACACCTCCAGGTTGATGCCATATTTTCTGCATGCAAGTCATACACATATGGCTACCAAGGTCATTAGTTAATTAAATTAAACTGCCTGGAGTGTGATTCGTTTATCCTAAATAATCTTAGTATAATTCCGATAAAGGAGGGACATAATGTCATCAACATTTGTCTTCATCACTCCTCTCGCTTTCCATGGGGGCATAGCACCGCAAACATACAAAATATATAAACTTGTAGATACAAGTTCCTTAACTTCGATGATATGGAATTTGCGGTCTTCAGCTTTGAAAGTGGCAGAGCTAGAAATATCAAGTTTGAAGCATTATGAGATTGCAATGCCTTTGTTAGAGGAGACATTCAAAATGCTCAATGGTTTACGAATTGAAGAGTTCTGATTGTAGCGACGTCCCAACAAAAGTATCAACAACTCCACCACCTGAATTTGTCATAAAGGATCCAAGCCGTGTGAAAAGTAAAGGCAGACCTAGGAAATCACATAGACTAAAGTCAAGTGTTGAAATAGCAACATCTCAAGAAGGTTTGAAGAAAAGAACATGCAGTCATTGTGGAGAGAAAGGACATTACATGACCACTTGTCCTCTGAATAAGGTAGCTTATTATTCTTCCACACTATACATGTATAATTTTTTGCCTCCTTATACCCTTTTTTTTATAGATAAAGGCAAGCCAAAGCAACCATTCAAATCAAATAGAGTGAACTCACTGAGAACTCACTGACATGAGTTTTTTCGGAAGTTAAGACAAATCAAAGCAAGTACTCTTCTAAAAGTTATTTTGTATTGTAATGTAATTATGCACTTGGATATGTGTTGGTCGAACGAATGGAATGCCATATGCAGTTGGATGATATCTTTGCACGGATGAATTGATAACACCATATATTTACTATTAAAATGTGTTTTTTGGTAGTAGTTTGAAATGTGTTGTTGCAAACTATTTGATCTAATGAAGATACAATTTTAAGAAAATACATAGCCTTATCTTGTTTTACTTATGTTATATTATCTTAGAGAATTTTCATTTCATATTATAGAGATTATTCTTGTGGCTAAGTGACATTATTATGTTGTAACAACTGACAAATATTATGGCTAAGTGTGGACGAAGTCTTGACAAATTATCTTTCTCTCCCTTGTTCAGACACTTCGTCCAGATTCATCCAGAAACTTCGTCCATAAATTTCATCCAGACTTTTGTCCAGATTTGTCCAAATCTCATCCATATTGGTCCAGAAACTCCATCCAGATTTCTCTAGAAACTCCTTCCAGATTCCTCCAGAAACTCCGTCCCGATTCGTCCAGATCTCGTCCAGACTTCTATCCAAATTTGTCCAGACTTCTGTCCAAATTTGTTCAGACTTTTCCAGACTTCTGTCCAGATTTGTCCACACTTCGTTCAGACTTCTATCCAGATTGTCCAAAGAGAGAAAAAAAGATTCAAGAGAAAGAGAAATTTAAGAGAGATAGACAAAGAGGGATGAGAGGGAGTGGGAGTGAAAGAGTGGAGAGGGAGAAAGGAGAGAGAGAGAGAGAAAGAGAGAGAGTGAGTGAGTGAAAGTTAAAGAGTTGAGAGTAGTAGACAATTTAAGAGGTGTATTGTAGCAAAAGCCCCACAAAAATTCACCCTGTCATCATGATTCATGATTGTCATGTCCTCACAGCTCCATTGCACCCTAACTGATTTGGTTCCAACCATTAAAAAAGTTCAAGAAGGTAAAATGTTACCGTCCAAAATTCAGAGGATTAAGTGTTAACTTTAAAAGTTAATGATGATTAACTGATTTTGGTCCATAATTTAGAAGGGTTATATGTAATTTACTATCAAAAAATCAAAAACTAAAAGGATTACAATTTACAAAAATGGGAGAATTTCATGAGTATCCTTAATTGCATAAATATTACGAATATCCATAAAGAGATGATCGTCTGTAACTTCCGGTTGGTAGTTTCTTTCGCCCACACTTTTTCTCATCCCTTTCAATATAAACTTGAGCTAAATTAATCTTAATACTTAAAATTACATGTTTATCCTTTTTTCCTTATAATTTTCAAATCTAAGTACCCAACTTTGAGAAATGAATTGTGAGAAAACAAAATGAACAATGGACCCAACTTTGAATTTTAGGTAAGCACTCAAACCAGTAGACTTGGAATTCTTTTCTTAGTTTTCTAAATCTATAATATATATATGAGAATTATAAGATAAAACAAAAGTAAACTTGGAATTCAACTCTTAAATGTTAAGTTAGCACAATTTAATGTTGAAAAGTTGATAGTATGGTACCGGTGGAATGATATTCGAAATCGATAGATATATTTATGAGATTCTTTATTTGAGATGATATTGAAATTTGTTTGAAGTGGTATCCATGAAATTCCCCCGACTACTGATTTATCTAAATGAGAAAAATAGCGATCAAAGATGTCGTTGTCAAGAACTCGAGACAAAAGTCAAACGACTTACGATGTCAGTCAGACCATCCGTAACTATAACCTCCACGACCTGGTCATGAGCTTTCTCTCTCTTCTCACTCTTCCACATCAGTTTTCTTTCTCATCCACGTCGGCTTTCTCTCCCCAACCCATTTTCTTCTTTTTCCTACATTATTCACCTATTAACCACAACCCACTACAACTCATCTTTCTCCACATCATTTCGGGGTCAATCTTGGAAAAATATTTAAAAAAATCAAAACAATTAGAAAATGTATTTTCAAAAAAATTAAAAAAAGATTCAAACTAATTTAAAAAAAACAAAAAAATTGCTTTAAAAAAGTGCTAATGATTGACGACCTCGTCGTCGGGGTCATCCCACGCGGAATGACCCCCATTATTTTTGCTCTTAGAGTCTCGACAATTTGTTTCGATGTAATCATCACATCACATTTGTACTCTAGACTTTAGATTAACAAGACTCAGATAAACCTGAACATAATGTTTATTTAATTTTGGCAAAATTTTGAATTCTTTGAAATTTGTTTCAAATAGTATCTCTTTGTTTTGTTACACATGTCGAATAAAATATACACCAATATCCAAATTAAGCCAAGAAACAAAATCATGTTTAGGAAATAAACAAACAACAAAATAGTAGTGATCAGAAAGACCTTCCATCTGAGCCTTTGAATTGCGACTTGCTTAGAGAAAATATCGCATTCATGTCGATGTGTGATGGGTCAGATGGTTTACCCTCAGTATAGAACGTTTCCTTCGTCGAGCAAACACACACCGGAGTCGATAAGTCACGAAAGCAGATCAAAACCTCGCAAGAATCGACCGCTGGAGAACGTTGGAATTCGGAGATGCAAAAAATTGCTAGAGAGCGATTTTCATTTTTGAGAGAGAACAAAAAAACGTGTATTTCATGGAGAAAACTGAATGTGGTATATGTATAATGTAGGATCGTGTGGGTTATGGGTCCACTAATCACTTTTTCGCTAATCACCTACTTGTTTAAGCAATCAAGATGCGCCGCGGAATTTTAAACAAAGCAAGCAAGTAATGAAAGCGAAAATGCAAACCACAAAGACGCGTCGGTTTTTATAGAGGTTCGGCACCCCACCCGGGTCCTAGTCCTCTCTTGTAAGCTCCGCTCGACTCCGCGAGCTCCGCCTACGTCTTCACTAACCACTCCCCGTTCCGGGCCGGGAGAGAACACCTTTTACAAAACAAACTCCGCGAACAACCTCGCGAGCTTGACTTTCTTCTCTCACAATCCGGGAGGAACACTTCGGGTTTTCACCGAAGTCCTTGCTTCTTGAACAAAGGTTGAGTGGAACAACACTCTCTAAACTTGAGCACACTTGAGTAGGATTAAGGAATTGATCACTAAAGTGTGGAAATTGAGGTTTGGAGTGTTTGAGATTCTCTCTAAAGTTTGGGACAAGTTTGTAGTGGGAGAGTTGTGTTAAAATGTGTTTTACAACTCCTTATATAGGCATTAGAGAGAATAGAGCCGTTGGGATTGATTGAGTAAGAGTTGATGTGTGATTACACAAAACAGAACCTGCAGGACCCAATTCTGGCTAAAATCGGTCGACCGGATCGGGACGAACGGTCGACCGTTAGGCAGTTTTGCACTAAGTTCGGTCGACCGGTTAAGCAACGGTCGACCGCCCAACGCTACGACTTAGGTACACTTAGGTTATCGGTCGAACACCTAAGGGGAAACGGTCGACCGATTTGTACCAGGCACTTTGGGGTTGACAAACAAATAGATATTCGGTCGACCGAAACAGGTCTAGCGGTCGACCGTTTTTCAACAAGAGATTCGGGTTTGTCAAGAGATGGACAAACGGTCGACCGATACAAGAAATGTATTTGGGGTATTTTTGGTTTAATACGAATACGACCGTTGGGTATATACGACAAAAGTAACGGTCGGAAAATTAAGTTCGAACGGTCGACCGAAAGAGATGGTGCGGTCGACCGAAACTGGACAGGGAAACACAAACTGGATTACTTGATCATCCGGTCGACCGAACGACATATTGTGGTCGACCGTTTTGGTTCAGACAGCTAAAGTTCGGGTTTGGTGTTTTCCGGTCTAAGTTTGGGTGATCTATGGAAGTCCAAATAATGTGAATTTTTGTGTGTGACTTCTATAGGGAACATTGTGTGTGTTTAAGTTGATTTTATCTCAAGTATGCTCAAAATACACAAGTTCCTAAAGACTCAAAGAAATACAAAATACATGTCTTCAAATGAGTTTGATTACATGTCTTGACTTGTTTTCCTTTCTTCCTTGAGTCTTGATCACCTGTAGAGGTTAGCACAAAGCAATATATATGCAATGCAATGTGTGTGCTACTCTACATGATCATAATTAAGATTAGGTTAATTAAATCATCAAAACATAGATTAAGGCCAAAAAACCAACATATATGTATATATATATATGTAACCGTTTAGGACATCTTGACGTTAAAGCGCTTAATTTCCCCCAAATCCCCACCACCTCAGACCAGACCGGCGCATGCGTGCACGTGTGTGTGGAAATTCTCTCATCATCTCTACCTACAAAGGGTCATGGGAAGAGAATGTTTATCAACATTCTCAAACTTCCAAAGTTCCCTAATGTGAGACTAAAGAAAGATGAGCATATTGCTCAACAACTCTCATCCTCAACATTGAATTTCTCAATTAAATTGTTCATGAGCTTAACCCATATTTAATAGTCCGACATCTTTTTGATATGATGCAACAAAATTATGAAACTCGTCGCTAAATATACAAGGACCCAGAGAGGTCCACACACATCCTCACCCTATTTCTCACGTGTTTGCCACATGAGCATCCACGCCACATGCAGCACAGCCACGTTCCATCGCAATTCCTATACGAAAATCACCCCTTTTGCCGTGATTTTTGTTTGAAAAAGAAAGTTTTGTGGGTGAACAATATTATGTGATTCTTTTTTGTTGGTGATTTTAGTGTCATCGATTCATTTTAGTCGTAATGTGATTTACTTGAGACCGATGCGATTTATTGTTAGGCTCGGAAACGAGTTTGGGTAGTGCGGAGTGCACGCTTGTTGAGCTAACGGTTTATCGACCACAAATATGAAGCAGGGGTCGAGGGGGCTGCGCCCCCTCGCGGGGTCGAGGGGCGGAGCCCCTGCGGGGTCCAAGGGGCAGAGCCCCTGGCTGGGATCCCGCTGGGGGGGTTCGGGGCAGCGCCCCGAAAGCTCTTCGGAAAATCCATATTAATTTACATTTGATTTTATGTATTTCCGTTTGAGTGGATAATACCAACCCAAAAGGTGCTTGTGTAACCGCCCAACCACCATTCTGCTTTATAAGAGAAATTCGGTACTCAAAACAAACATACGAAATTCTCATACTCCTTCTCTACCATTCTGATCGAAGTTCATATTGCCTGAACGAGATTGTTCATTCTCAGGATTATCCCAGCAAGGTATTCGTGCAACCCGGGCAGTGTAAAAGGGTCGAATAATCTTGTTCGGAAAGTGATTCGTACACGATCTGAGAAGAGTCCAGGATTATCACAACCCAAAGTCTCCAACATTTTTTTCCTAACATTGGGTAAGATTTTTTGTGACATGGTTTCTGACATTGTGAACAGTATTTATGTCATGAACTTGCTTTGTTCTGTGTTGGTTTTTATCTTATTGGTATTTGTTTATTTTTGTCTTATTTGTAGTTTATTGGAAAGAAGAAATCAAAGTTTTTGCCTTTTTTGTGTTATTGGTAGTTTATTTTTTGAGAACGTGTTTGTAGTTTTTTTGGGATAACCTGCCGGACATGGATATTGCAAACTTGCAATCGAGAAACATTAGAGTGTGAATGTTTTATGTGTTGATGTTTCGCAATAGAAGGTAATTGCATGTATATAATATGGTAAATTAGTTTGTGTGAAACATAACCTGTGTTTTGGTCTCTGTTTTAAAAGTTGAACCAAACTTGCAATTGGACTAAGGTTCGACCAAGAACCAGAAGTTAACTGATCGCTTCACTGTAAAACCGAAAAATCAAAACGAATCAAGGTAGACCTGAAAAATCAAAAAAAAGTTGGTTTGTTCAGTGGTTGAATGCAGTTGAGAAAAAAAGGAGTTAAATTGCACTTTGTTTAATATTTTTATATTTTGTTCAAGGTGATCATCAATAATGGTATTGAATGCAAACCAAATATAAAAATAATCTAAACGGAAATAATTTGGTTTGAATTTTTACGGAATAATACATTAGAACTACCGACAATGATGTTTGAGTTTACCTCATCCCACATATTAAAATACTCCTTGAGCTGAAATTGTGTTCTATCTATGCCCCTAAACCTTAAAAATACATCAAAAATGTATGTTTTAGTGGGCTCTGTTATGTACACAATATCCCTTGCAAATATTGATCCATCACGGTGGTCTTTTGGAGTGACAATCAGCAGTAATACTACAAAATTTCATTCTGGAATTCTAACATGTATATATTAGTTAAATTTCATATTCAAAATATCAAAAATCATTGATGAAGCTAGAAATGAACTATTCTGATCATTTAACCAAACTATATTATGTAGAAAGAGTTATTTGTATTGTTACCTAAAACACCAAAATATCAAAGTACATAATTCGAATGGAATTATGTAAAATGTGATTAGTAAATATATGTAAGCATCTATGGTTCATGTGAATCTATGGGAAACTAAACATTTATGTCCTTCAAATCCATGTATACAAATTAAGGTGGAGTGTAATTTCTCATAGATACGAAGGTAAATCGATGTAGAGGATGAGGTAAATTAATTTAGTGGAATCATCATTAAGAACCCTTACATGTTTCATGCATACTAGTGTAATTTAACACAACAAATATAAAAATATACTTTCATGTATATGCAAAGGAAATTCCATCTATAAGAGTAATCCACCATGGAGAGTAATTTCACATAGATACAGAGGTAAATCGATGTAGATGATAGGGTAAATTCATTTGGTGGAATCATCATTAAGAACCCTTACAAGTTTCATGCATACTAGGGTAATTTAACACATATAAAAGAGTAAGTCCATGTGTATGTAAGGGTAATTAGATCTATAAAAATAATTGACCGTGGAGAGTAATTTCACATAGATATACAAATTTAAGTAATGTAGAGAATAGGGTAAATCCATTTGGTGGAATCATTGTTAAGAACCCTTACAGGTTCCATTCATACTAGGGTAATTTAAAACATATAAAAAGGGTAATTCCATCTATGGGAGTAATCTACCGTTGAGAGTAATTTCACATAGATACAAAGGTAAATCAATGTAGATGATAGAGTAAATCCATTAGGTGAAATCATCATTAAGAACCCTTACAGATTTCATGCATGCTAGGGTAATTTACCACATATAAAAGAGTAATTCCATGTATATATGTAAGGATAATTCCATTTATAAAACCTTACATAATGAATACATGTTGTAGCACACACAAATTATGGATCCATGAGATAGAGCATGAAACCATACATACTAATTTGTTAATCAGCATGAACAATGTTAGGGGTCTGTGAGTATGTGTAACTCTAATAGTTTTGTATTTGTAACAAAAACAATGCAATGTTGGTATAACGAAAGATGTATCGTTCTCTAGAGATAGAGACGGGTTCACTCTTTAGAAAAATTACATGAAACGAAAGTTGTAACATGTGTTAATTAATCTAAATGATTTACCAAAGAATATTTCCAAGTAGTTTATAGAACAAATAGTTGATTGCTACTTTTTTCAAAATCCTACGCATATTCTAAGGTGTTATTGTAAAACTGAATATGTCAGGATATGTCAGTGAAAAAAACAAGAACTGCAAGCACAATCAAGGTGATATTAATTGGTTAAATGAACACTTTCAGGTTTGTCATTATTAATAGGAATCATTTGACATGTATATGTTTCAAGCAAAATCATTTGGAAATGGTGTCTTCAATATCTTTATCTTCAACATCTAACAAATAGGTTGTGATGGTGCATGAGCACTATATCATTGAGGTAAGTGTTTTATGTTGCGTAATTCCAACACTACAAAAAACCCAGACCGGCATTTTTATAGATGTTTTCTAGGAAAAGAAAAGGGTTCTCAGTTGGATGTGTCTTTATTGATAGGGTATGTATTTGGTTTTAATGTGTTAAAACATCATCCCCCAATTTCATTAAAAAAATTCCCAATTAAGTGTATTGTCTCACCGGTTGGAGATGACACACATTGTGTCTATTTCCGTGGACTTTAAGACGTTATTTTTTACTTTTTGCCTTGTATGTTTCAGTTTAGTTCTTATTCACTTGTTACATAATGTCTTATGGAATTACCCATCGATATATTTCAAATTAATATGTATTATGTATAAGTGAAAACAACAATGATAACACGTTAGTGTTTCCACATAAATTATTGCATTGGTTTCCTATTCCTGTTGAATCGAAATGAAATTGTATCGTAAGACATAGAATAAAATCCACAACATTGTTAAACAGACATCCACACTTAAATCGAACCATTAGAACGTGAGAACATAATAATACAATCACAAATGATGATGATGATACAATGTTAATTATAAAATAATATGTCAAAAATATAGTAAGGGAAACAGAAAAACTTGTAGGTTAAATTGAAAAAAATTGTCGACGTATTTTGGTACATGACAATGGGTATACTGAAATGTTTGTCAAAGGACCTACATTTGGTTGCATGGTGAAGATAACACACACAAAAAAATAAATCATTGGTAATAAAAGTAAAACAATAATGAATCAAATAAGTTTGGCATCACCAATAGACAAAACTATTAAGGGATCAGGATGAAGTTAGAGTTAGAAGTTACCCTTACATAGTTAGTTTGTTAATACACCAAATTACATGAATAGAAAATACCCCTCAACACATTAAATATGCGATCATAACTATGGAATATATCTACCTCTTGATATATTTAAATTTACCGCAGTCCTATTCTTGAATTGACCCCCTTGATGTTGTTTAATTTATCTCCCTTTTTCATTCAATTTACGCCCTAGATCTCAAAAAAAAAAGATTCAAGAACAACACGTAGTCATAGACCTATCATTTGCACAATAATATGGTAAATGTATTTACCCTAGTCTTAGTGCCCCCCCCCCCCCCCCCCCCCCCCCCAAGAACAACATACATGTAGTCATAGAGAGAATGGGTAAGTTGGAGCATGATGGATCTTCAGGTAAATTAAATTGAAAGAATAGGCAAGTTAGAGCACCATGATCATGAGGTAAATTATATTGAGAGAATGGGTAAGTTGGAGAATGATGGATCCTGAGTTAAATTAAATTGAGAGAATGTGTAAGTTTGAGTAACTTCTAAAAATGATTAATAAATTTTGCCATTTTTTAGTATTTGAGCAAGATCAAATATTATCCACATCATTTAGTATTGTGGCCTACCTGATGAATGGCTTGGCCGGTGACCTCTACCGGTTCATCGAGGGGATCGATGGTTAGTCATTGTTTTGGAGAGTGATGGGTCATGAGGTAAATTAAATTGAGAGAATGGGTATGTTGGGGCAAATATACAGGAAAAGTATATTAAGCGTACCATGTGAATAGTTGGGTGGATGATGTCTAAAGGGGTTTCGTCTTGGTGGCTGACATCTATTGTTGACGTCATTTTATGTTCCTTCTCCTGTTTGTAGCATTCCAGTTCCTGAGGTAACTCCATCTATGCAAATGAGTAACTTCGTGAAATTGGTTGGGTAACTTATAACAATTGGACAAGATATTTTAAATTAAATAAACCATGTGATTAACAAGTATACAAAATGGTAAGTTTGAAAATGGATCAATCGTATTTTTGGACAAATTTTTTTTGATTATTTGAGCAATATCCAATATTATCCATATAATATGATATCGTGTCATACCTTGTGAAAGGCTAGGCCGGTGACCTCTATCAGTTCAGCATGGGGATGGTTAGTCATCATTTTGTAGCATGGTGGATGTTGGGGTAAATAAAATTGAAATAATGCGTAAAGTACCGGTAAATTAAATCATTTTGTTGACTAAAAATACCCACATCCCATTTCAAAAATTTGTCGTATTTTCAGAAAATAAGGGACTTATATCCACAAATAATTTGTTCTCCCACAACTAAATGTCAAAAATATATAAAAAAAACCCTACAATTAGTAAGGCACCTTAATGAGAATACCCTACAACCTAAATTAGAAAACGGTAAACTTGTCTATTATATCTTCTCCAATAACACTTGAACATGCAACTAAAAAACTTTACTTTTTTTTCAAAAATACCCAAACACACTAAAGAAAACAACGATCTCAATGATGCACCATATTGATGATATCCAAAATACCCAACACACCTACAAAAAATATGCATCTAATATCAATGGATATCCTAAATACTCCAACAACCACAATTTAATCCCTTGAAGCTTCATCAGCCATTTTGGCAAAAACATAGTACAACCCTCCGAACTGCACTTTGAGCATGCCAAACACGAGGAACAACTTCAAGAACTCTACATCGCATGACCCCATCGGGCATTACGGTCGACCTCACGACAAACACTACAACTTGCCTAAGAAGCTTGTTGCACACCTCATTTCTACACCCAAGCACCTAATTAAAAAGGAAAAATGTTCAATAAAGGGTTGGAGCAAAAAGTATAGTTAAGATTCCACCTTTACAAAGATTTGGGGATCGGGAGTGCGACGGGAGAGGAATTCGATGGCCTTGACGAGGAGGGGAACACAAGAGGTCCGGGAGGTCTCGAGGGCGGAAATGAGCTCGAGGAAGGCAGCGGAGTGGGGGAGGAGGAGGAGACAGAGATCGCAGGCAAACTGATTGAGGACGGCAGGGGAGGTGAGGCAAACGGAGATCTCTCGTGACGTGGCCAAGGTGGTCGGGCGGAGGCTAGGATTTCGAAGAGACACACCAAAGACGCAACAAGCAGCATCTGTGAAAAATCCTAAATCTTTGCTGCGAAGGTCTTTGATATTTTTGGTTGTTGTGGAGAGAGAGGAAGGCATGTTTTAGAGAGAGAGAGGAAAGGTATTGTATCAGTGACGAGAGAGGAGAGAGGTGTCTGTTGGAGAGGGGGAGGGAGAGAGCGGTTTAATTTTTGTCCACGTTGGATTGTCATGTAGGTTGCGTGAGATTTGGGTGGGAATAAAAGTAGAATACAACTTTTCCAATATACAAAATCGAAAGATTTTCTTTACCTTTACCTTCATTCGGTAAAATTGAAACAAGAACTGCACGCCTAATTCATTGTCCAAATCATATGTGATGTTTTGCTAAAAAAAAGTTGCTGAGAAGCAGAGAAATTGCTACCATTTTCTGTATAGTTACGGGTGATATTGGGATCCGTGAATATTATGTGTATTTGGAGTTCATTTCTGCAACTAAAAAAAGGCCAAAAACTGTTTAAATAACGATTTGAATGTAAAACAATTCCCATAAGGGTGATGCTATAAATATTCTCCACCAACAAACATGTAAGAACATACAAACACCAGAAGAAAATAAGGCAATCAAATTAATTGATAACAAGACTTTACGAAGTACATACTCCAAGCACAACCTAGGAATCCAGGATTATTAATATTACTAGTAAAGGATTTGGAAGTTAACATCTCCAAGGGGGACATGGAATATTGCCCCCTAAACCAGGTTTACATCCGGGACAAATGCCTCCTGCTCGGCCTCTTCCTCCAGCTGCAAACAAGAATCTTGCCCCATCAGACATGCCTGCCCACATGATAATCAGAATCACCATAACTATCAACTTCGACATCTCCATGATTCTTCACCTCTTTCTTGCTCTCTTTGATGGTATACATATTACAATGAAGCAAGCTGTAGTATGAGCTTAATTATACAACCATGATGCCTGTGGGTGGGTTGGGTAGTTGTGGGGCTCATTTTGCAGCTTAATCCCTACAATAAATGATAATTCTTGTGGGCCAAGTCCCATAACTTTACCAAATGATATGCCAAACAACAACATCCTTTTGCTCCTTTGAACTATATATATATATATATATAATTTGTGTAATCGCATGTGTGAAAACACAGTGATGGAAACTTAGGTACATTATTTGTTACTATAATTTTATAAATTCGATTTGAAGATGACGTATTATGAGTGCAACCAAGTAAGAAAATAGTTTGCATTTTCTTTTTTAAAGTTGGTATCAAAATAAAAGGATCATGTAACTTCAACTTCACCCTTACAACTAAAAAAGAAAAATTAACCAAGTAATAACCCATCTTTACCATGCGTAAATACAAAATTTAAGCATCTTTCATGTAAAAGCAATTTTAAATTTAAAAATCTATTATGAAATTTTAAAAAAACTATTACAACAACCCCATCTTTTCACATATATATATATATATACACTTCTACAACAATAGAAGGGCCAGTGGTAGGTGACTAGGTGTTGCATACGGTGATTATAGTTTCTTGGGGATCAGGGAACCATATCAATTATTTCCAATAGAAACTATTTTCATCTAGATTACTAGATGCCCGCTCGTCAAAAACTTGAACGGGTCAAAATTTTCTTTTATCTGCATTAGGCTAATAGTCAAATTACTTGAGAAAACTGCACTTACGTCATGCATCACTTTGAACTGCCGCGTAGATAAGGGATGTTATTGTCATCACCAACTAGTCGATTATTTCATAGGTGGTCAACATATATATTTGTAAAGTTGTCACAGTCTTCTCATTTCTGCGGTCACGAACGGAATTTGTCCAACACGTTTTCTCCCTTAAAGTGAAGTGCACTTCGATTAAGGGAGCAATACAATTCAATTTATCTTAATTTATCAAGCAAGGCATTCTCAAATATATTTCCTTATACAATCTAGATACTTATTTCCTCTTGTGGTTATGAATATATGGTATGTAACATCCTCAAACAGCGGAAGAATTTAAAATTTTAATAACACAATAATCAACAGATGATATTACTCAAAACAAGAAGACGATGCACCAACATATAATATATATATATGTACAACAGAGTATATCAAAAGCGTGATTACATCAAAAGGCTACACAACGAACGCAGTAATCACCCGACCTCAAAATGAGAAAAAGATGGATCCGGTAGCGGCGCTCCTCTCCTCGGTCACCACCCCACCTAACACCGACCACGGCCTGAAAAACAAATATGCAACAATGCCTGAGTTTCCAGAAGGAAACCTCGTATGCCAAACTCTACAATGCATGAACTGAAACACCCTAGCATGCAATTCTACCAACAAGAAAAGCACAAGAACAAGGTTGGGCTCCAGGGCTTTTTCACCCAACCACCGCAACACACTCGTCGCCAAGCTGGGCTCCAGGGCTTTTTCACCCAACCCTTAACACGCGGTCCATGCTCAGGCTCCCGGACTCTTTCACCCAACCTGAACGCACTACGGAGCTCCAGGGCTTTTTCACCCAACCCCGCACAGACTAGCTGAGCTCCAGGGCTCTTTCACCCAACTGCATCTCTCACACAGTTACGGGGCTTCATGGCTCTTTCACCCAACCACCGCAACACACACATTTCCAAGCTGGGCTCCAGGGCTTTTTCACCCAACCACAGCTCTCACACAGTTACGGAGCTCCATGGCTCTTTCACCCAACCACCGCAACACTCGTGTTCACTAGCACACTTGCCGGAAGTGTGGGGATCTTAAGGGGCCCTCTAGTGATCGTAATTAAACAAGATGCGGAATTAAAAACTAATTACGAACTAACAACTAATCATGCAAGGGTTATTCTAAGAGATAGAGAACTTGCAAACCAACGTTGAAGTCGACGCCCGATTTAACGAGGTTCGGCACCCTCCCCGGGTCCTAGTCCTCACTCACAAGCCCCGCTCGTCCCTCGAGCCTCGCTTGTGGTTTCCACTATCCGATCTCCGTTACCGGGCCGAGATCAACACCTTTACAAACCCGAGCCTCGCGAACAATCTCGCCTCGCCTGTGTCTCCTCTCACAACCCGAGAGGGAGCTTCCTTGAAGCTATTACAACTCTTGTGATTTGGATGAAAGTATGGAATCACAACTCTTGCTAATGACACTTTAACTTTGAGCACACTTGGATTATGATATGGATCTAGGAATACAAGTGGTGAAGTTTTGGCTTGAGTGTATAGGATTTGAGCTTTGAAGGTTTGGGAAAGATAGCACAAGGATACTTGATGTTTTGGAGAGTGTAGTGTTTGTGTTGTGCTTCTAATGAGGTCCTTATATAGGCTTCAAAGCTCTTAGAGTCGTTGGGGAGTGGGTGAGAAAGTTGACCCATGAAATGTGATGATGTGACAAAAGTTCGGGCAGAATTTGCACGCTCCTCGGTAGACCGTTAACCCAACGGATTACCGACGATGGTCATTTCGGTTTACCGAATCTTATTCGGTTAACCGCTCACTCAACTCCAGTAGCTCTCTAACTAGCAACCCTAATATAATTCGGTTTACCGAAACCTATTCGGTGAACCATTCCAAACTGGACAGTAAGATTGGTAGGGTTCTGTTAATGCTAAGTTCGGTTGACCGTGTATACTTCGGTATACCGAAGTAGCGCGGGAATTACGCTGACAAAGCGTGGGAGATTGGTTTACCAATAACGGTCAAGTTAAATAGTCGTTGGTCTCCTAAAGCAATATGATTCGGTTGACCGAATGAAGTTCGGTGTACCGAATATGGATAAGTCAATTTGGCTTTAGGTCAAGATATAAATACGACCGTTGGAGCAAAAGTCCAAAACCGGTCCAGGCTAATTCGGTCTACCGAAGGCGGTTCGGTATACCGAGGTGGTTATTCCAGGGAACACCTAAAGGATTCTACACGGTTGACCGCAAGGTGTTCGGTGGACCGAACTCTACAAGATTCGGTTTACCGAGAAGGGTTCGGTTAACCGTGGGGATACGGGACAGAATCCTAATGTGCTCAAGTTTACATCAATCCTTAGGACTCAAATTATACTACATTACATATTGGTCCAAAGCTTGATTACATGTCTTGAGTCTTTATCTTCTTGTCCCCAAGCTCCTTAGCTTGATTCTTCATCAACCTATTAAGAATATCGCAAGTACACGAATATATATGCAATGCATGTATTCATGTTTGCTTACTTTGATTGTCTAGGTTGATTGATTAAATATAGATTAAGATTAGATTACTTAATCATCAAAACTAAATAAAGATTAAGGCTAAAAAGCCAACAGGAAGAACATCGGCATCACAACTCGCCTCACACGGACGACCACAACAACCGCACCTCCAATATGCAAAATTGGACACAAACGGTCGACCGAATCTCGTAATCACAGGGCAATTGCCTCGACCGGCACTCTATCGGTCGACCAAATCCCACCAACAACACTCGTTTGGTCGAACCAAAGTCAGGGATCGGTCGACCGTTTACAAGTCGCCTCCCAGGTTCAACGAACAAAACGACCAATCGGTCGAACAGCAAAGGGGATCGTTCGACCGAAAGTCACCAGGGAAAAATCTCTCACTCTCAACAATGAATCCGGTCGAACCCCCGAGCACTCTCGGTCGACCGAATTCCACCAGGGAATTCCCCCAACTCTCAACAACAGCTTCGGTCGACCGAACCACCTTCGGTCGAACTAACCATTATTTCAACTTAAGTTGTCGGTCGGACGAAGTCAAACAGGCGGTCGACCGTTTATGGTCAACGCTCCAACCGATCTACAACAGTGCACACGGTCGAACGGCAAAAGGGGCCACATTCGACTGAAAACCACCATGCTTGCCTCAAATGACCAACCGGTCGACCGATTTGACATACCGTGAAGGTTTGAAGAAACCTTCGAAGAACCTCGACGGCGCTTCTCCCAAAATCATGATCCGTCGACGAACTTCACGCTCGATCAACGATCTCCTCCTCGTCGAGCCACAGCCACACAATCCAACGTCGATCACTTCCCCAACCATTGGAAACGAGATGAGTTGAGAGAGAGAACCAAAACAAGTAGGAAGGGTTAAGAAACCAACACTCATCTCCACGAGCAACCCACACACGACGACCACCACCGCCTCGCCAGAGCTCAAAATCTCTCGCCGGAGCTCAACTAGGTGAGAGAGAGAGACGTGAGAGAGAGTAGAGTGAGAGAGAGAGAGAGGAAAATCACCAATAAATATCTCACCCCACTTCAATCCTCACCGTCCATCTAATCTTCAATCCGTCTCAATCCCTCATCCATCAACACTCCATCTCAGCCGTCCAAACTCATCTCTTCTTAATCACCACCTAAAACATCATTAAATCTCAATTAGGATTAGGATCCCACATGGTCCCTATCTGTTTCAGTTTTGTTAAATTTGTTGTATCCACAATTCAAGGAATATCTTGTGTGGTATAATCAAAACAATATTGTCAGCCCTTGAGGGTGGTTCTCAAACACGTACTTGAGGTGTTGCCTCAAATTTGCTTGTCAGGTGAAAGCTTTAAGGCAACTTAATTCCTTCCAAATATATGTCATGCATGAACAGGCTCCGTAAGATCCCATAGGATAAGTAAATCAATATAATTCAAAATTTCCATAAAACTGTTTGTTTTGTTTTCAGAAAAAACTGTGAATATTAAAAGTAGGATGGAGATCGTGTGATAACAATGACGGATTTAAGAGCTGAGATGAAGAAAAGATATATTGAAGTTCATTTATCGGGATGTTTATATGTTGAGTTGTTAAACAACTACCGTATTTGGATGATTCCTCTAGGAAGTCATTTTCTTTTTTATATGTTTCCGAACATCTGAATGTTCTACTAACGCAATATTCCTAATATCATATTTCTCAAGATTTCATTGTTTCACTAAGTATATCTCTAATAAAATGTGTTGACTCATATTTCAATATTATTTGTTTGGTTCGTTATTATAATATTCAATGATGTTCTTCCAATTTATGACATTTTGGGATTGAGAAGAGGGTGAACTAATGTCATTATTCCGCATCCGACTAAACTTAACCTTTACAATTCCAGATCCATATGCCTTATTGTGTTATCAATATTAGAAGTTAGAAACTTGATATTACTTCCTCACGTGGTTGTTATCAAACTTAGATTTTATTAGACTTGAAGAATCAACAAGAATTCAATCAACTTTAAAGTATTTTGGGATTGAGAAGAGGGCACATGCATTTTCTCAGTCATGACAGTCTCTGAATCCTTCACAATTTGAATGATGGTTTTCTCTTGCTCCTTCGCTTCCATTTTGTTATCAAATTTAGTATTTTGAATGCTAAGTATGTTCTTTCTGGGAGTTCTTTTCTGAGCTCTTGGGCAAAACAAGTCATCAACTTACTCTCTCTCCTCAAAATCTCTGACACTCAACGTTCTCCTCAAAACAAGTTTTCTACGTTCCCCAATGAACGTGAGAAGTTGGATGGCTGGTAGTGCAGAAGCAAATTCTACTTCTGGACCAGATATACTTAGGTTAGATATTTGGTTTTAGAATTTTATATCTGAAATTTTAAAGTTCCTGAAGTTAGACAACAATTTTATATGTTGATGTGTCGATAAGTAGAACTCACTTCTCCATAGGCACATAAGTAGAACCTATATATATCCGACTATTTCAACAATCTCCATTAACTTTACTCCACTCATTTTATCTGATTTTGGCTACCGACATCACCGTCATTAACCCAGATATATCTGGTTACCCCCGGATAAATCTTATCTGGTAAAACAGTTAGATCATTGTAATTAATTAGATCAGTAATTTGCATTGTAATCATTGTAATTACTGATCAGTTAAACCAGTTAATGAAATGCATTGTAATTAATTAGAGCTCAGTTAAATTTTTCAAAAAAACAAAACAATAAATATCTGGTTACCGTAGATATATTTGGTTACCCCAAATAATCTTATTACCAACACAAATATCTCTTATTACTAACATCTCTGTGGTTACCCCAGATATATTTGGCTACCGACATCACTGTGGTTACCCTACATAATCAGATATATCAAGAGTGTATGCATGTGGTGAATGAGATAAAATGGGTAAAGTAGAGTTAATGGAGATTGTTGGAGTGGTTGGATATATATGGGTTATACTTATGTGCTTATGGAGTAGTCGGATATATCTGCATATCCACACATCCAGATGTGGATATATATATGAATATCAACACATCCAGATATAAAATTGTCAACTAATTTTAGGAACTTTAAACTTTCACATATAAAATTTCAAAAACAAAAGAGTATTGTTTCAAGATATAAAATTTCAAAGCCAAATATCTGACCCAAATATATCTGGCCAAAAAAGTGTGTAGATATAAAATTCCAAAGTCAAATATCTGACCAGATATATCTGATCCAACTTGATCAATTTGACAACAAAATCAGATCCATATATCTCTAGATGTGTAGATAACCAGATATATCTATATCTGAATATGTGAATGTGCATATATGTTGTAGGATCGTAAGGGTTTTTAGTTCTAATCACTTTTAAGCTAATTACATACTTGTTTAATCAATCAAATAAATGCAGCGGAAAGAAAAACTAAAAAAAGCAAGTAAAGCAAACCACAATGATAACACTGGATTTTTATAGAGGTTCGGCATCCCGCCTACTTCCTCTCTTGCAAGCTCCGCTCGATCTCTCTCGAGCTCCGCTCACGTATTCACTATCAACCTCGTTCTGGGCCGAGATTAAGCCTTTTACAAAACAAACTCCGCGAACACCCTCGCGAGCTTGGCTTTCTTCTCTCACAATCCGAGAGGAACACTTCGGGTTTTCACCGAAGTCATTGCTTCGTTACAACTGAGAAGTTGAGTGGAATGCACTCTCTAACTTGAGCACACTTAGCTTTAGATGTGGAATTGATCTAAGATGTAGAAGTTTAAGCCTGGAGAATTGATTTTGGGGAATGGGAGACTTGGGAGTTTCTCTTAGGTGTGTATGACAATAGAAAGTGTAAGAATTGTCTAATTGTGTCATGAGAACACCTATTTATAAGCTCTAAGTGAGTTATAGCCGTTTGGACAAGTTTGGTAAGTGTTTATGGAAGATACACAAAACATCAAATTGCAGGACCCAAAACTGAATGAGTTCGGTCGACCGGATTGGGTAGAACGATCGACCGTTGGGCAAATTTGAACTCGATTCGATCAACCGAAAAAGGGGTGATCGACCGGATCATGCTATAACTTAGGTACACCTAAGTTATCGGTTGAACATTGAATAAGGTTCGGTCGACCGAAAACTAACAGGCTCTACGGGGTTGACAAATAAGATCAAATTCGATCGACCGAAACAAAGTCCACGGTCGACCGAAAACCAATAGGCAGTTTAGGTTTGTCGAGACATCTTAAGTTTGGTCTACCGTTAGGAAAATGTATTTTTGGGGTATTTGGAAATAATTCGAATACGACCGTTGGTATAATACGACAAGTCTAACGGTCGAAAAATAGGTTGATTCGGTCGACCAAAAAGGTCTGCACGGTCGACCGAAACTGGGCAGAAAAAACACTACAGGATAATTGATTACTCGGTTGACCGAACGGTCTGTTTCGATCGACCGAATGTGGGCAGACAATTCAGGTTCTGGTTTAGTGTTTTCAGGTCTAAGTTTAGGTGATCTATTGAAGTCCAAATTATGTGAAATTTTGTGTGTGACTTCTATAGGGAACCTAGTGTGTGTTTGAGCAAGTTTTAGTTCAATTATGCACAATTTACACAATGTTCCAAAGACTAAAAGAAATGCAAATTACATGTCTTCAAATGAGCTTGATTACATGTCTTGACTTAATTTTGTTTCTTCCTTGAGTCTTGATCACATGTACAAGTTAGCACAAAGCAATATGTATATGCAATGCAATATGTGTGCTACTCTACATTGATTATAATTAAGATTAGGTTGATTAAATCATCAAAACATAGATTAAGATCAAAAGACTAACATATATTTGAATGTGTGGATATGCATATATATTTGACTACTCCACAAGCACATAAGTACAACTCATATATATTTAAGTACTCCAACAATCTCTATTAATTTTACTCACTCATTTTATCTTATTCACCACATGCAAATTCAATCCACATGCATAAACTCTGGAAATATTTAAGGTTAACCTACAGTGATGTCGGTAGCCAGATATATCTGGGGTGCCCACATGTGGATGTGCATATAAATTTGGATGTGTGGATATGTAGATATATCTGGACGTGTGGATATCCAGATATATCTACATCTGAATGTGTGGATGTGGATATATATTTAGATGTGTGGATATCCAGATATATCTACATTTGAATGTGCATATATATTTGGATGTATGGATATACATATATATTTGATTACTCCACAAGCACATAAGTAGAACTCATATATATCTGACTACTCCAACAATCTTCATTAACTTTACTTCACTCATTTTATCTCATTCACCACATGCAAACTCAATCCACATGCGGTAACCACAGTGATGTCAATAACCAGATATATCTGGGGTAGCCACATATGTAAAATAAAAGATAAAAAAATGAATTGTGGAAGTGTCTGAAGAGAGAAATGAATAAAAAATAAAATGACTGGAGGCGTGAGAAGAGAGAGAATAAGTGTGAGACCTTTGTTAATCGGAAGCCCAAAAATGAGCCCTAGAAGCACTTCCAAACTTCAAAATATGGCATCAACTATCAAAATATAAAAATCAATTTCACATATGACATCCAAAAATAAATGAAAAGCAAAATAAATGAAAAGCCCAAAAATAAAAGAAAACATCATCATGAATTAAAGACACATCGCCCCCACTAAAGTAATATCGGCCGAAACACCCACACAAAAAATGGATTCCTACAATCCTATCAGAATTCAGAATACTTAAAACTAAAGACACCTAAATATCATTATTCTGACAAAAACTTCAACACGTCAAAATCTAGAAAACAACCGTATCCGTATGTATCGTAGATATGATGATTATAATATTATACATTAAAAAATCATTTACTTAGTGCTAAATATTTGAAAGCCCATGGTTTCATGATAAACCAAATTTATAATATTAAAAATCAACGGATTCAAAAACATTCCTAAGTATCTGAAAATGAATTTCGACTAAAACGAACACCCATAAGAACAAACCACATTTTAAATATCAAAGTCGTGATTAATCAATAATCCCCACTACCAAAAAGTATCACAGTAGTGAGTTCAATTTTTGAAATGTGACAATAAACGTGTCATGCAATGTCAGATTTTTCCAATGAATCATTGTTTGCTACACAAAATACAATCACGGAAAATTTCCATCCACCCTCTTACCAACAATGAGGACCACAAAAGGGACCTATGAAGACCGTTTACTCCTACCTCCCGTCCCTTTGATGTAATTTGTTAATAGAACAGTGGATTAGACTGTGGTTGTCGAGTTTTTCTCCAGAAAAGGTTTCCGCGTAAAAAAATTCTATCTCGTAGTTGGACATTTGTTTTTCTTTGTTGTTATTGTGTGATTTTTCAAACAAGTCGAATCTCAAGATCGCCCAACCTCCATATTGCATAAATCTAAGGATTAAGGACTTGCAAATTTCATTTTAAACCTATCCTAGTTCCTAATGGTGGAAGGACGGATGGGAAAGATACAGTTTCAAAACAAAATTTTACAATTACAATTTTACAATTGGAAAAGGTTGTACCTCTTGTCACACTCTCTCTTCAACCCCAAGTCCCAACCTTCAATCCTCTTCAACCACCGAAGGCATCTTCGTATTCGATCGTCTTGACCCTTGACTATGATGAGGTCTCAAAGTTCATCAACCGAGACTTTATCGTGTTTAACATTCAAGTAGGGTTAAGATTATTTGTTGGTGTAGGTTGTTTTTTTCTGCATTCGAGGCACAAGATGTCTCGGTTGGAAGCCGAAAATGTAAAACATTGATCATGGCATACGAGAAAGCACATAGGCCAAATTCTATGTGCACTAGTCTACTGTATCTCCTATTTTTCATATTTTGCTAAAATAAGACTCGGATTAACATCCATGCTAGAAGATGAGCACTTTGTGATCGGGATCACATTTGCTTGCAAATGGGGTAGGTAAGGTGAAATATGTGCAAATGGGGTATGGTATAACATACTCAGATGATGATATTCGGGGAGGAAGGATGTGCCACGTTAAACATAAAATTCTCAAGGGATGTAAATTTGCACAAGCTAATTTATGAAATACTCAATTTGTACGGGAAGAATTGAAGAAACACAACACTTAAGCACGAATGCAATTATTTACAACATACAAAGGGAATCACCTACCAGAAGAGAAACCATTATTCTGAACATAATAATATCAATCTTTTCTATCTATGACATGAGTGCGGATGCTTTTATTCACCTCTGGTTCGTGCAAGGTTGTGCCACGGAAGTTCAGCATCCCATAAGTATCACAGCCATCCTCGTTGTTTGCATGTTGCAGTGCAATGGTGTGCCTTTTGAAAGCAGATGCCGCCTCTTCTCTTACCTCATCCTGACCCAGCATATTGTACACCATGGCCAGCAAGTAGAATGCCTCAACAGCCATTTCATGATACTGCATTGTACATAGAGCATATCAGTCGAGTTCGTGGCAAACTTGACGAAGAAGAGGAATAAGTAATGACCCTTGTTAGTTATGCAAATGAAATGAAAAGGTTTAGAGCCTGCAAGCTAACACACCTCCAAGATTTCAAGGTCTTCAGTTGCCTGGTTCAAGGATTCTAGCACAACATCAACATCTTCCACAACTGCCAAACCAGCAGAATTTCAAACAATGAGGTGACTAGGAAAGAGAAGGTAAATGCAAATGTTACAAGAAATGACCATTACTAACTAAAAAACTATCTTTTTTTAATCTGTAACTAAATAACTATCTTATTACACGCTCAAATGACATGCATGCTTGATCAAAATAATCTATAAAACCTGCAAATACATTTCTAATAAAATAAAGTAGACATTCTACATATATAGTTGATGATAACAATGCCTATTTTATGAGGTCGCTAAGTGTTGACCAGATAGAATCTCGTATGTTTTATTCACCATAAATGAAATTACACTACCTGAAAAATCAGGGTCAGACAACTGGCATTTTGCTTGCACAATATTGGCTCGAGCACGCAGCTCCAGCCCTCCATGACCAAGAATCAATGGAAGAGCACGGGTCACAAAAGTTGATGCTTGTTTTGCATGCGTTGAGCCAAGAGAAAGCCACAGTTCAGAAACTGTCAACATTGCACTTGCTTCAAGCAGATCCAAGTTAAATGACTGACAAAATGACAAACTAGCTAATGCATAAGGGAGTCCTAGGACTGCATTGCCTGATTTCTGCCAGGAAAAAAATGCAATGTTATTGTTCAAGTCAAATCAATATCTAAACCAAATCATTGAACACCTCACCTTATAGATCTCTGCAAGCAAAAGAAGCACGGTTCCATTCTCAACATGCAGATCGTATTTGTAGCACCTACAGTAAAGAGAATGAGCCACGTCTGCTGCCTGCCCAAGTAGATAAAGTACATTAGAATTGTGGTATAACTTCAAGTGCTGTCAGTTTGACAAGCATGTTACTTTCTCGATGCATATCAAGGATCTAGTTTTTACTTCTTGAAAATGCACCTTCCCAGATATGTTGTCATCAAAATATTTGGCAGCTGTTCCTTTTTTTATCGTTAGCACATTTTAGAAATCATAAATCTCCAAAGGTGACAGCATATGATGTGAGGATATCATGGTACTCTTGCCATTCCTAACTAAAAAAATATTCAACGTAACACTTTCCTAGGCAACAAATGAAAGAATAACTCAACCTGGTTGAAATGCTTAGCAGCAAGTAACATCCGAGCATGACGAAGGCTTGCCTCGGTTTTAAGCTCTAAGTCAGCTCCACTTACAGAGGAAGATAAAACAGAAAACTCATCACACACATCTTGAGCTAACTTCAGATTGCCTCTGTATGTGGTAAATTTTACAGGTATAAGCCACTCACTTTGTAAAAATATAAGAACAAGGAAAAATAATAACTTACCGATGTACAGCATGTTCATGAAATAACTGCAATTTTAACACCTGAATGTGCGATTTTCCAATTGATGGAAATTTCTCTTCTGCTAACTTTAAGGCATTGAAAGCCTCTGTAGAAGAGACAATCCATAAGAGATCTATAATGCAAACAAGTCCTAGAAAGTATTTATGTATATCACAAAAAAAACATTGCGACAAAGTTACAAACTAAAATAACAGGTGATACCGTGAAAAAAGAGATACTACTTGTAAATCAATAGAATAGGATACCCCTCTAATCAAACAGTCTGCTCAAACCAAACAATAGTTAATATAAAATATTATAACACCGAGAACGAACAATACTAAGACAAAAAAAAATTTATTTTTGACATATTCTAGAATTGCTGCACTATAGTTCCACGAGGAAGACAAACTCCACAAACTTCACCTCTCAAATTAGTTGGATGTTCGCTGTACTGAATCAAGGACCCTGATCATAAGGAAGTTCTTCAAGATTGGAGAAACATTATTACTTCTTTAGTGTCACTCGACAATGTTTAATATATACTAGATTATTGGTATTTGATTGATAAATCTCCAATTTGGATTTCCTGATAGCATTTCTCGATCATATTTAAGTTACATTCATGAATACTAGTCAAAACTGCAAATAGAAAAACAATTTTATACTAACTTTACAACTGCAATTCACACATATATTTTAGAGTTTCCTAATAGCATAATAACTGGGTTACAAAAATACAACGTTGATTTCTAAATAAAAATTGAAACTGAGTTCAAACGGAGGGTTTTATTTAAGTTAGATTTGGGTGCTGAGTCAGTAACTGAATTACTGAAGTGTTGAGTTTTTTTATTAATAGAAAGCAAAAGGGGGATACAAGGTGTCAGAAAATCCCTGCAGAAAGCAAAAAAATATTGGGGAGAACCCAAGCCAAAAGCAAAGAAGAAAACTTAGCTAACCAAATGGGGAGTCAAACAAACAAAATTCTCCCATATTTAAAACAGATATTTAGTCGTAATGCCTCCTTGTTGCAGTCAGATATAGAGCTCCCAAATTGACTCTTGCAATATTGCAAAACAAAACAAGTTACCACATTTTTTCCTTCAAAGCAACACTTATTTCTAGCAAGCCAAATGATACTCCAAATGGCAAAAGGTCCAAGTTTCCCTGCATCTCGTAAGTTCCCCTACGGAATTTCCTTCAAGAACTACCCCCTGGATTTTAGATTTTCAGGGGAATCTTTATAAGGGTCTTACCATGGGAAATAAGCCAAGCCAGGAAGCAGACTTTGGGTGGTGCCCTCTTGTTCCAAATCAGCAATTTAATGTCCATAACAATACCAGGGCCGTGAAGAACGGCAGTTGGATACAAACTTTTGATTCAAGGTGCTCCAATTGGAACTCCGCTTTCAAAAAAATTCAAAAAAAACTCCTACAAATAAATCATACATGTGTCATTTTAGACAGCTAGCTGCCACTTCCTTGCATTTGTTTCACAAAACAATCAACTGTAAGGAAAAATGAATTTTTGGTCCACAATCAGATTCTACGTTATATCATTAAGTCTATAAAGAATAAGAAAATTTAGAGAAGAGGTATCTTGCCAGTTGCTATTCATTCAGAGGCTATTTGGATCTACGTGACCAGAATGATCCTCTCTCTTTTTAAACCTTTACAACTAAAATTTTTGACATTAATGACTACATCTATGTCTTTGTTCATAAAATCATTTGGGAGAAAACTCGACCTTTCAATTCTTTAGTGCATTAAAAATGATAGACCAATGACAAAAACCACAACTGACCTTTATAACCCTTAAATACTGCAAGGTGTTGGATAAGTTTAACATATGCCAATGATAGGTCTGCTGAACTGTAAACAAACAGCAAAGTGATCTTATATCAGGAATACTAAATGTGAAGAAAAATATGACTATAAAATTGAGGGGGGAAACATAGAATCTAATCAAAGCTTACAAAAGTTAATGTAATGCACTTGCCTCGAAGCATCAGCAAAGCAGGTCAAATGAACCAATGTGTTAAGTCGAGCAAGAGGAGCACTGCACAAACGCTGACACATGAGAGAAATAAACAACCCCAGGTCTTTTCTAACTAAGAATGTTTGGCAAGATATGTCTTGAGGAAATAAAGATAATCAAGCAACAGCTTTATCCTGCTAAATGTTAAGGATCAAGACCACGATAAATACCAAGTTCTGTGCCAAGGACATGTCCAGGAGATTTCATTTACAAATGTCATTTCCATTTAATGCTCATTGTGAGTTTTAGTTAACATCAATCAAAGTAAGATGTTCTTTGAAACCATGGGAAATGAATTTATCATGTGAATTATTATTTTTAGCTACTTGGTATTGCAACAGTATGTGTAATGTTGTACTTAATCAAATTGTTATTTCTCAGTTTCTGTTAAGGCAATTTCAGTCTGTAGCAAAAACATTATGCCTTAGAATAGACAAATTCATGGTACTAGACATACGTAATAAACTGAAGGGAAAAGTTCAAGATATTGTCAATGAGAAGGTGCAAACGAAGTATTGAACATTGTTGTATTGGCAAATCAATTCTTCATAGGAACTTCACTAAGCATATATAGTTACAATATCAACTCCTCACTCCGAGGAATACCCACCCATGATTGGAAGAACAGTAATTTAACTCAAAATATATCAACGATAATAATTGTGAATCCCCAACATCCTAACAACGTGAAAAAATTAAGTTTCAAGCGATGATGGTTATCAAACTTTCTTAATTAGGATTGAGGGCAATTAGGCTTCTTTATGCCCCTGATCACCTCCCGGTGTTGTGAAGCTGTCTGCCAAGATGATCCACTAGTAGCGGTAGGTGTACATTACTAGCAGTAATTGCACATCCCCATTGTTGTCTTCGTGATGACTAATGAGGAAGAGGAAACGTATAGTTCCACAATGACACAGTCATAGCTCCATTAAGTGATTTCCTTGGCAAGGAACCAATCATGATAGCAAAGGGAAAAGGCAAGTTTGCATAAGAGTCTGACGATTGCCCAAGGTGCAGGAAGTAGCTAATAGCACTGATGCTACAAGTAAACGACATACACCTTTGACGAAAAAGGAGTAGCATGAGTCACCAAACAGAACTAGATTCACATGCCCATCGTCCATGAGAAACCACCAACAAAGGGGGCTGTTTTCATGCCTAAGAGGCCATGTGCATGGATTGACCTCGTGCAGAATCAATCCATTTCATGTAGAAAATTTTCAACACCAAGACTGCACGTCGAAGTTTGTCCAACAGTTGGTGAGCGATGGGTCACCGACTATTGAGGTGCCAACATCGAGGAAGCCATGAAGTGATGCAAAGAATCTTATATGTTACATGATAGGGTGAAAACTGTATATCCTGTCGATGGCTAATGTTAGATCTTACATGATAGGAGGAAAGCCGTATATCCTGTCTATGCCTCCTTTTGTTAGTTAAGATATGGGTGATTCAGGTAGAATTGAGTTCCTAAAGCACACTTGGGGCTAACTGCCCTCCATGTTCGCTAAAGAAGAAAAATTGAACATTGCATTGGAAGGTGGCACGGGACTTGTGAATGTTAGGCCAAATTTACCCAAACCAAACCCCAACCGAGTATTCAAATTTCGGTCGAAAAAATTAAAACGAAATCACATATGGTTTGATTTAGGTTAAGTCTATTTATGAACTGAACTGATTAAATTTCTTCGTATGATTTTTTTGATATTCATGCTTGCATCAGCGAGAGATGTTCTTCAACATAAATATTAAAGACATACAACTTTTCTATTTAACATCAGAAGTCTACTCAAAGTCTCAAATTGACCAACTAGTTTGGGATTTGCTGCTGCTGCTGTAAGTGTACTCATGTTTAACAAAATAAGAGTTTCTCTCCATATGTAGTTTTATTTGTTAATTTTGTTATCCTTTGCTTTAAAAAAATTCTAGTTTTAATAAGGAAATATGTTTTTACTTGCAACAAACAAGAATGTCCAGTGTAACCAAATTTTAAACCAATCTAAACTGAAATCGATTGGGTTTGAAATTTGTTTACCGAAATTACTATAGTTTGGGTTCAAAAAATACCAAAACGCAAAACAAACAGACTTGTCCTACCCTACTCATGGCTGTGCAGATTTGGACAAAGTTTTCTGATTTTCAACTTAAATTTCAATCATCAAAAATCTTAGGTAGGGTAATCAGCATGCACAGAAATTTCCTTTATGTGACTGAGCTTGTGGCTTGGGTTAGTATTAAACTTAACATGTCACTAGAGTTTCCAAGTGAAATTTGAGTTTGAAGGGACAAAAACATCACTTTGATTAACATGATCTACAAACGGCTAGCAAAGAAGTGCTCAACTTACAGACTTCGACCATAAAGATGGATCTTGTGTGAACAAAATGCCATTGACAATGAAGAAGTTAACTTGGGCAGTTTAGAAAGGGTTGAAAGGGATAAAGTGGTCGGATTTGCAAAAGAACCAGAGGATCAACAAGGTCAATGAGATCACCGTTCCTCCAAGAACTGGCAAATTTGGCAACTGATGCCAGCAAGGACCTTCCTGGTGAAAATCTAGTGAGAACAGAACATTTACTGGGACTCTGGGACTGTAAGGGCATCTTGGTTGGAATCAAAGACCAATAATTATAAAATGATTTACAGTTATGAGCAATCAAACCATTTCATATTAAATGAGATTCTTAGTGTAAAGAATCTTTGTTTAGTAATGACATAAATGGTGGGCAGAATTAAAATGGCAACAAAGTGACTGTGGCTGTCTAAGAAAGCTTGATTGATTGCAAATGAATGAGGGACACATTCTTTACCCCATCTCACGGGTTGCAGAATAAGGAAAATGAAAACAACCACTGCAAGTGCAAGTCTAACTTAACTGAAGTAGAAAGTCTCAAACTGTATAGAGATGTAAGAATGTGAAAGAAATCTCAATCGAACTCATCTCTTATGAAGCTGGCCAATGAAGACGAATCATGATCGTGATACGCGACAAGTGGTCACCTCTTATAAGGTTCATCAGTCCTCCAAGGTCTTGCCTTAAAAAATAGTTCTACTTTTAGTGTTTTGCAGTGTATTGTTAAAAAATAGTTCTACTTTTAGTGTTTTGCAGTGTTTTGCAGTGTATTGTTAAATAATTGTGGTATGAAGTGTCTGCATAAGTTTTTTAATTGCTTACATTAGTTGACATGTTGCCTCATATTAAGTGGTCGAGAGGTTGAGTCTGTAATGCTCTAGGAACTGGCTTCAAGCCCACTAGTTCAACGGTTTCAAATTGGAATATATTCTCGGAGGTTACGACCACTAGTTGCAACTTGAAAGACTTCCCCTTCCTTTTCAAAAGAAACGTCTAGATCAACCTAAGCAGTTTTATGTGCAACTTTCTTCTATTTAGCAGCAACTCGCACACAAGATTTACGTCAACCACAATGTAAATATTCTACAAACGAAACTTATTGTGACAATCCAACATTAATCATCAAACAGATGAAGCAATTATACCTGCCATATAGTTCCCAGGAAGTAGCCCTAAGCAGATATGATGCACCAGCAAGCTGCAATATAGTTGCAGGTATTGGATTTGGTTGTGCACCACAACTGTATCTGTCATACTCATTCAGCCTATGCACAGGTGAAGACAACGGCGATGAGCATCTCAATAGTTGTAGGTTCTTAATCCATGAAGTGCTAAAAGAGCCATGATCAAGCTGAAGACATGTCTTATCTGATCCAAACTCACTCAACAAATAAGAACTTAATCTCAAACCCTATAACAATACAAAAGATTAGTTGTCGGTATTTAATTCATTAAAAAGATAATCTGGTTGTTAATATCCTTACCTTGCAAACACTAATTGGCGATGTTCTTAGCTGTGTTGAACCTTTTGGACCGAAGGATAACAACGGTCTTTTGACATTCTGCATAATATTTTACTGTTGTTACAACAAAAAAAGTAATAACATACTACAACTCTTTTGTATGAGAACATGGATGACAGAGAAAGTTAAGCAGGTTCAATGAATAAGCAATTTCATTGAGTAACACAGTACTATGATTAAGTAACATTAAAACCATAGACCTTAGCAAGTGAATGTGATTCAGGTGCAATGAATCTCAAGACCAAAGACTCGAGACTTTGCCACTAACTTCCATATTAACAGAGTATACAGTAATAGTAATGAGCCCACAAAATCAAATGCATGTAAGATCTGTCAAGAGAAATTATACCTGATGTGTTCATATTACAATGCCAAGGGCGCATACTATAGCACAAATACCACACCCTCATATAGTATTATAACGTGCATTAGCTATATTTCAAAGTCTGTGCAAATTTCTACAAAGACTGCACAAACTAAAGCATGGGCCAGTTCGACTGGACCCACTTTGACAATGTGTTGACTGTTAACAATCATGACTGATAAATACTTAGGGTTCTATGAAGCAACATCTGTCATTCACATGCTATAAGTTAGTAATCACACATACTTGGTGCCTAAAGTCATATGAATGAAACTCAACTACTTTCCAAGGAAAAACATATACTACGAAGTATAAACCAATATATCTAACTTCATGCTTGCATACTTGCACTTGTATAGAAGTATGGAACTGTGTACTTTCGAGTCAACTAGCAGTCTAGTACAACCCTTGTGTATGTTACCGTTGCATATTTAGGTTTAAGAGTTTACACCTCACATCTACAGCCACATACTTAACCACTAAGTAACACAAATTTATTCCCAAAGCATGATAAATTGCAAAGCATCTAAAATATGCCAAACATGTAAGATGAACGAAGTATATTTCTGGATGTTATTTAAATATAGCTAACAACCTTAAGATCAAATTTTGCAAATGCAAGACGATTGAAGCCTACTAAAGAGACCAACTTCAAATCTTCAGCTCTCTTCTGACACTTATTTAAAAGCACGAATAAGTGCTGCTGTGTTGAAAGTACCATGCCCATTCCCATGTTGGTCCCTAGTGCATACAATGACCCATTAATCCCAAATGAACTTGAGATACCTATCTCTGATAAGAGGTTACATATAGTCGCCAATGTGTAAGCAAGACAAGAATTATCATCGTTCTGCATTAGGACAGCCAAACGTTCAGATTTTTAAAAATCAAATACAACAAAATTATGCATCTGAGCCATAAACAAGAAGGAATTAAAATACAATAAAAAAGTAAAACTTCAATCAAAACCAATGGCAATTACAGCCAAAATATAATCACATCAATCATAAAATATATGTACAGTATATACTCATGTGTACATACAATCATTGGAATGATGTCTTGCCTTTTTTTACTTTGACGAAGTTTCACCCATTGTTTAATACTAATAAATTTTATAACGTACTTTTGTAAACTTATATGGTTGGTTAACGAATTCATTTACTGCACATGAAAACTTGACACGAGAGATTGAGCTTCCAAATTGATCAACAAATATGATTTGGATTAAAAAATATGACTTATTAATGCACAAGTCTTAACCTATATGTGTGAATTGTTAAATTACATTGTACAAAAGATTGTCCAATGGTGGGCTCACATATTGGTGGGAAATATGTGAATATGTCTCTTTACCAATGGAAAACATTTCTGAGAGATGAATAGAAAGCTATCAAGACTAATACTGATTATTGAACAGTTTTCAGGAGACAATCATTTCTAAGCATGTAAGAAATAAGTACTGTAATGTTTTAAAGAAGAGAATTTAAAAAAAAATCATCATTACCAATTGAGCAATGTGCACTGCTTCTGTTAGGGCCTGGAATGTGGAAAATACACCATCAAATATAATTTAAATGCTACCAAACAACGAAGTTACATAATCCAAAAGTTTCATAAAAGCAAGTAAATATATTACCCTCAGTGCTAGCTTTGAATGCCCAAAGTGGCAATGCAGAGTACCCAAGCACAATAAAGCTGACTCATACCTTCCTAGGTTCATATCAGACATATATGCATTTGGTGAGCCTTTAAAAGTCCCTTCCATCCCTGCACTTTAAGAGCAGTACATCTAAACAACAGAACTACAATAATCAATAGGTATAAACCACCGAGCCACTGAGAAAGTCACAATCAATATGGGCAAGAATATTCACTAAGGTTACGATTACATATTGAAACCTACAAAAATTGTATACACCTCTAATATAAAAGATTATGTCAACCTCATGTAATCAAAGAGCATATATTAAGATAATAGATGGCATGACATGTTCCTTGTAATATGATTTTGGTGAGATACTTCAATATTTTCTGAATGTTACAATATGTTATTGTACAGTATTAAAAAAACAAGGAAAAATAGCAAATATCGCCAACAAGAATTCATCTAATAAATAATGAGTACTACATTTATCAGTAATGCACACAGTAAGATACAAACTGCAAGACTAAATTGAACTCTTCAACAGAAGCATAAAACAAATGCAAATATTAACTGAATTTTTCATCTACAAAATAAACTATTTGTCTAAAGCTATACAGTAAACACTACCGAAACAGAAATTAGCTAGTACCTGAAATCAAAATAGCTAAGGAGACTATCCACAGCTTCAATATAATCTTCATGATAAACATTATTCAAGTATTTCAAATATCGAACCTGTGGAACTCAACAAGAACCAGAAAAGAACAAATATATATATCAAAAGGAAGAAAATGCAATAGAAACCGTAAGAGCCATGCTAGTACGCTATCATGGTTTTCATCAATGGTGAATTGTAAACAGAAAAGTATCTGAATATACTCACGCGATGGAATTCCGGATCCATTTTCTGAATCTGTTTCAAAACTGCATTACACGAATTTAGCGGAAGCAGGCTCGGGTGCCTGATAAGACAACATGAACAAGTCATGCAAAACTCAATAATGTAATGTCATCAATATCAATTAGAAGAAGAAAAATCAATCAGCTTACTTCTCAAGTAGGTTAGCTTGTTCTTCCAAGAACCCTGCTACTTGCCACTTCGAGCGTAAGAACTGAACTCCTTGATCATCTTGAAAGCTATCACCGGTAGAGACAATCAGCCTGCTGTGGCTGCTGCTTGTGGAGCCTGTGAACTCAGGATTAACTGAAACACGAAGGTCAGTGTTTTTATCAACAACCATCGACCTCATTAGTCATTACTCATTACTTTCAATAGTTTCCAAATTCATGTCATTATTTCCTAATCAGGTTGGTGGACCTTGAATCGCTATAGGAAAGAGGGGGAAACTAGACATCTTAAACTCAACATCCATAATTTGCCAAAAGTTGATTGGTCATATTGTAGATGCAATCCTCCACTTGTTCAGATTAACACTGTTCAGCAATAAATCGATTTCATTAGTTTTCTAATTCATGTTATTATTTCCTAACAGGCTGATTGACCACGAATCATAATTAGGCTAACAGGGGGAAACTAAAAATCATAAACTCAACATCCCTAATTTGTTGCTATTTTATTCAGTCATATGATAGATGCAACCCTGCACTTGGTCAGATTAAAAAAGTATCAACAAAGAGACCAAATATTAGTATCTTTGCAGGTTACTGGCTGATAATCTTTAGTTTTATAATTATCTTCCTCCAACTGGTAAATACTTTTTATGCTGAAACCTTATTGTAAAAGATTTTTGTGCTAGTAACATGCATCTTGATAGTCTCTATCTTTGATATTTATATTTGAGTGGATATAAAGTAGAAGAAATAATGAGCACATAATGTAACAATAGATCCCACATAAACACATGACTTCCATTAGAGTTACAACTTTGAGCTCTAGTCATTCACCTTCAACCAATTCAGGAAGTGTTTGAGGTGCCCGGTTATGAAAAGAAGAGCTTACTCCGGCATTAATGCTAGACTCAGATTCACGATCAAACTTATCAGAGACTGCATCCTCATGATCAACTGCAGCTTTATCCAAAATCTCCATGAAATCAGAGTTATATGCATATTCAGGAAACTCATATCTAGAATCAGCTGAATTACAATATGCTCCGATATTTGTCAAAAGATGGCAAACAGCCTGCAATTTTTCATATTAAGAGAAATAGAAGATAAACAGTGCAAATTTTGAAATAGCGTATAATGAAATCTGCATGAAAACTATGGCATCATAAAAGGAGAAAATGATAAAAGAGAGATAGTGTTGAATTGAAGAGGGACAAAAAATCGAGATATGTAACATAACTTAACAGCATTAGATAAAATTTATGAATATATGTTGGCCACTATACAATGGAAAAGAAAAGAAACCAAAAGCAATGTTACGAACATATAAATGTATCATTTGTGTGACTTCCCCCTCAATGCATCTAGCACCAAAAGTTATATTTGCAATCACCTATCAATACGGATATCACATATCTCATTTGTGGCATTATCCACAACCAATGTACATGTGCTAGCATATCAACAGGGATATAGTGATGACTGATGACTTTTCATTATGTTACTTGGAAAATGTGTTGAAGAGAACACATGAATCCAAAAAGAGCTTATTGGGAAACGTACTGAAATCATTCCCAATTGGAATGCTGTGGGAGTTGGTGTAGTTTGAACAACATAAATTACACAATAAACACAAAACTAACTCAGAACAAATATCCTTCCTTTCACAGAACAAATATGGCAGAACAAATGACAAAATGTCAACAAGCACAAGATGAAGTATCTGAAGGAGAACATTCGTCGGAACAAAATGAAGATTCAATGGACTTTTGGAAGAAAAAATAAGCCCATTTATAGAAACTCATCAAATTATACACAACACCTCGCAACATTTTGCTTTGATTAAGTTTTTATAGAAAACAAAGAAGCACAAGCTACATCACCTGATGCTACCAAATAGTAGCTTTCTAACATGAGTAAAAGTCCATTAAATTTATGTATCCGGATATAATCTACTATTATCTGCTTGAATGATAGATCAAGATTTATAATGGCTGTTAAATGTTATTCTCCCTTCAACAAATTTGTGCAAAACCCATGATATCCTATCACTCTTCTTGTACAGAAAATAGTGTCACAGACAAGTAGGTAGGTTGGAATCCTCTTAAGGGGAAAATAAAATCGACATGATAATACACTTCTGGATGTGATTGAATATCAAACTCAAAAGAAAAGCTGAGAATTGCGCATTGCTATGACACTGGTATAGAAAGAGGCAGAAAAGATTAATACCTCAAATGTCAATGAATTGAAAGCGCACAGACAGCTTCGCAAGAAGACTCCCAAGTGACTGTTCGGATCTAAGAAGATGCGATCATAAGTGTAGTTGGCCCCCATCTGGGGCGAAAGCACATCTGCAAAATATAATGATAACACTAAGTTATGCTTAAATTTTGTGGCAAACATCTGGGGCAAACATCGTTACAAAATCAAATTTAGTGGAATTTATTCTTCCTAGGACTACAAGCTTAAATTTTGAGATTCTCAGAACATTGATTTAACCTTACCGTACTTCCTTCTTGAACTAAATCAAATCCATAAAAATCAAGTTATGATTTGCAAACGCCATTCTCCAATAAACTATGGTTTGTAGGAAGCCTACCATCTTTGAGATTCTCAAAACCCTGATTTCAACTCCGTTTTCTTTCGAATTAAGAAACAAACTACAACTTAAAAATGATCCAACATAAACTCTACGTTCTGCGAGGTTTTAGCGAATCTCACACTCCAAACAGATTAAAAAACAAACAAACACGAGGCAATAGACATCCTCAACCTCAAGTAGTAACCAAATATTTCATAATTTAAATAATAATAATAATAATAATAAACCTCTGAGCCTATCGAAGAAGGTGACGAGATCGTCGGGGGAAGCAAGGGCGCGGAGACTGTCGACCAGGCACTGAGAGAGGTAGTCCCCGAGCCAGCGGGGGCCCATGTCGCGGACGCCTCGGAGCTTGGCGGTGAGGTGGCAGAGGGAGGGCTCGGCGAAGGCGTCGGAGGCGCGGGTGACGGAGAAGAGGAAGAGGCCGAAGCGGTTGTGACTGGCGACGTCGTCGAATGGGGAGGGGACGGGGGACTCCGCCGGCGGGGCGAAGGTCTGGATCAGATGGCAGATCGCCACTTTGTGCGGCGTCAGCTCCAACATCGCCTTCGCCGTCGCCATACTAATCTACTCTACTGGATTTGAGGGATTTTGGAAATTTGAGAAATGGGGTTTGGGGGAAGCGGGAAATGGGAAATGGGGAGGAGAGGATTTAGTGAGATAGATGGACGTTGGAATGTTTTCATCGAAGCGGGGATAGCTCAGTTGGGAGAGCGTCAGACTGAAGATCTGAAGGTCGCGTGTTCGATCCACGCTCACCGCATCTGCTCTTCTTTTTTACAGTTGTTTTTCCTTTTTTTTATTTGATGACAGTTCTTAACCTTTTTTTTTCCTTTTTTATTAATATTAAACGTATGAAGATTGCACCTGATCGTTTTGTAAGCAATTTCGAACGAAGGGATCGGAGAAATGTACAAGTTGAATCTGAACCTTGCGAAACCAACAGAAGTGAATTCAGAATTTCACCTGATGATAGCAGGAGTGGAGTTTCTAAGAAAATTCAGCCAAAGGAAGAACATCAGGTTGACGGTAGCAAACATGAAGAGTCTAAGATAATTCAGCCAAAGGAACTCTGTCGGGCTGATGGCAGCAAGAGTGACGTTTCTAAGAAAATTCAGCCAAGGGAACGTCGTCAGGTTAATGGTTGCCTGTCGAAGGAAATGAGAGGCCGAAGCGGTTGCAACGGGAGACTCCCGACCAACACTCACGGCATTTTGCTCCAGACATGAGACTCCTATTTTGGGTACCTACGCAACATGACCCAAGCATCAAAGTAAAGAAATTTAGACTTGTTAGTGAACTCGTAGATGTGGTGAGCTTGCCAGACAACATCGTCTTCATTCTGCCCGCTCCTTTTCCGTCGGTACGCCTGATCAAAGCACCCGACCCATTTGTTGACAGCATGTATAATTCTCCTCCACCGTCCTTTTAAGGCCTCCGCATTCCTCTCAGGGATGCCCGTTTCTTCGACGGAGATGTCGTAAACCCGTTTTACTTTGGTCCACAAGGAAGTAACCTTCTAGTTTGTCCACGTCACCGCATCAGAACTTACCTCCATATATGCTGACACGAGTTGCTCGTCCTCATGTGTGGTCCACAATTTTGGATTGCTTTTGACGGCTTGGACTTGCTTGTTGCGGCGTCGTTGTGGACGTGAGGATGGTGGTGCGGCGCTAGACCTGGCAATCGTGTCGTGTTCGTGTACTTTCGTGTCTGACAATTTCGTAATCGTGTCAGGATTTCGTGTTATCGTGTTAAGTACAATTTGAAGAAACTTCATCATGTTTAGATTGAAAATAGTTAAGTAATATGTTATATTAATATTTTTCTATATAATTAACATATTAATTGACCATTATCAGGTAAAAATAATTGATTACCTAACAAAGAGATGTTATTCGTGTCAGTTTCGTGTAAAAAACTAAAATATCGTGTCGTGTTCGTGTCAAATCGTGTATTAATTATTTTATGTTTATATCTTCATAAATCATCATAATAACGCATTTCAACCACACAAAATTTCGTGTCATGTCGTGTAAAAATCGTGTCACAATATCGTGTCGTGTTCGTGTCGTGTTATCGTGTCGTGTCAGAAATTGCCAAGCCTATGCGGCGCTCTGGCGTGGTGGGGGCTCATCGTCATTTTGGTCGTATTCTTGAGTGTCCTCCATACTAGGAGTATTTACTTGTGACATGTTGCGGCCAAACATCTGAAAATGTGGTTGATTTTGTGGGAATGATTGTGTGTATTGGGGGAATTGTGAGAATTGCTGGTTTTGGTCTAGTGGTGGGAATGATGATGCGTATTGGGAGAAGTCTGGCTGTTGGAATGGTTGTGGGAAATATGGACGGGGGTATCCTTGTTGATAGTGTAGACATGGATTTGATTGGTAGCGACGGAGAGAACGGTTGTGATCTGGAGCACATTGCGAAGTTGTGTGAAGTTTATGTTGTGTTTGTATAAGGTATATATATAAGGAAAATCGAACACTGTGCATTCACACGTGTACTGTACATTCACGCGGATACTATGCATTCACACGGACTAATTTCGTTACACACATGTATTGTGCATTCACGCAGACTACTTTCGTTGCACGTGTGTACTGTGCATTCACACGTTTACTGTGCATTTTAATTTTAATTACTAAAATTTCCCAATTTAATATTAATTATTAATATTAATTGCTAATTGTTAATATTAATCATTTCGTCAATTTAAATTATAACGTAATTAGAATTATGTAAAATGTAATTTGTTAAATGTGGTGTAAGAATTAAAATTGTTTAATTAAGAAATGTTGTAGAAGAAAGAGAGTGTAGGTGAGAGTAATCCGAACGTGATTAAGTGAATTTTTTGGATGGGTGGAGTGAACTAACATGACGGAGAGAGAAGCTGACGTAACAGAGAGAAAAAAAACAAGACGCCCTGGGATAGCCCGGACGCTGTTAAACATGGTCTCAATCCAACATGAATTCGACTCATTCATAACCCTGGATCATAGAAGTATTTTGTAACAACTCGTTGTTTGTCTATCAAACGCGCAGCAAACCAAACAGGCGAGTAAACAGCAATAACATGTTTTCTTCCCGCAAACCGACATAGAAAACAATTGCTGCACATCACCTAAAGTCTATAGTGTAATGATAATTTCGGAGGCATTGCCATATTAAAATAATATATCTTGCTTTCTCTAAAGCTGTACACGATATATTAGCCCAGACACTACAATAGCAGGTTCTAATCTCAGATTGGCACGGTTTGTTCCACAAAGAATGAAACACTATTTGCAATTCTTACAAAATCCTCTCCGAAATATATTTTTTAGCAAACGGTAAACCAACTGTACATTATTCTCTATCGATTAAACCATAGTGTTTTCTGTGGTCAATAAGCTTCTTGTGCTTCTTGTGATAAATGGTGTTTTCTACCAATTCATCTTCTCGTGCTTTATTAAACGAAGTACTGCTCTGACATCTGAGAGCAGGACTGGCTGGTCGGCGATCCTTGCGAACAGTTAGGAGAGAAATTTCCTGAATTTAAAGAGAAACTATTACAATTTCAGGGTGATTGTTAACAATGAACTTTAGTGGAACAGCATGACAAATAAAGAATTACCTTATGACATCGCCTTTCATCCTGCATGAAAGGGTAAAGTCATATGATACTAAACATTACGCGAGGGTTGCCCTTTTACCCTTCGCATCCCTAGACTGCAGGAAATACCATATGAATATGAGAACATCATCCTTGCATAAATTGGAAAGATCATGCAAAAACATCACTTGTGCAGCACTAACTAGAAGAATCCCGACTCCACCTATGTATTTGTACATAGCTTGTCCTGAGTCAGGATAAAAGATGAGGTTGTGATGGACGTGGCGAGCGAGCGGAAAAAACCCTAGCTACTCCCATGCCAAACGAAACTCCAAAGAATTTTCTGGAGGCAGTCATTCACATGACCGAACCGTCATTCTTTGTGAGTTTCATTTCTGACCAATCCTAACTAGTTTGGGATATTTGTTGTTGTAACTAGAAGAAACGAAAAAAAGTGCAACAAAAAAATACGACAAAAGGTTACATTCGGACTTAAATGTCTTTGCTTTGCAAAGCCCCTTTCATGTTTAAATTTCGACTTGTAGAACCGTAGTTCGGGAATGCAATCATACAACACATACGGAGTTGCTTAACTAGACATGAAACTCCAAATTGCATAAGAAGCTTCCAAACCACGTGGCATACTAGCATAAACAGTATGGCACTACTTGCAATTTTCAAACATGGCATCTGATATGTTCATTTTATGTTTCTGAGAGCCCGAAGATCGTCATTTCAACTTACCAAAGTTCCAGTCAGCAAACAGCACACCCTTATAAATAACTGTCTTTTGATTTCCCCCTCTTAACTTCCCAACTACAAATATGCTTTTTACAATAGATTGCAAGTTATGCCATGTCCAATGTCATGAATTTTCATATGTTCCCCGTTTAAGTTTCCAAAATACCAAGATGAAGATCCTACAAAAGACTCATGCCAACGCAAAATCATTATAAAAGGGAATGAACGTAACCCAAGATACAAACATACCAGTGCGCTAACAGATTTTCTGGCACCCACAAACTCATCATAAATTGCATTGAGCCTTCGTTTTTCAGTTTCCGAAACTGACGGCCTTGCTTTCAGGGCAACGTATCTCAAAAGCACATCAGTAATAAGAGGTTCTTTAGGTTTGTCAGAGTCAACATCGTCTAAAATCTCATGAACAGCAGCAAGTTGGGAGTCTGATAGAAGAGCCTGAAGATCGGCACCGCTGAATCCTTCAGTCATGGAAGCAATGGTTTCCAAGTTTACATCACTGGCCAAGGGAAGCTGTGACATATTATTGCAGCAATAAGTGCATTAGATATTTAACTAAACACCATATGTAAAAAAAACAGAAAGATGGAAGCCGATGAAATACAAAGTACATCTACCAACCTTTCTTGAAAGAACTGTAAGAACGTCCACTCTCTCAGTCCATGTTGGGAAATCACAAAAGAGGAGACGATCGAGCCTTCCAGGTCGCAAGAGGGCAGCATCTATAAGATCTGGTCGACTGCTCCATTAGAAATAGTTAGAACACTAGCTAATATGTAAACCACATGAGAATTTCACATTTTTTAGAACAGAAGAAAATATTAACCCATGGGTGAAAAGTCGAACAGCATTGCTACAAAAGTTAAAAGTGTTTACAGACAAGCCCTTAGTTTGGATCACCCCACCCCACGTAGCGGTTAAGAGAACTTGGTAGTTGTGGATTTTGGGTGCGTTTTGCAAATTTGTTGTGCTAAAGCGTGAGGTATGTTTGGGGGTAAGTGTGGTGTTGGTTTGCGTTTTGATTTTTTCATTAATCTGTCTAATATACCCTTTCACATGCTCTGGTAATATATAAGATAAATACCTAGATTTGGTAACACACGTGACAGTTACTAGATTGGATATTTGGATGATTACTAAATTGGATAATTACTAGATTGTATAATTACCTACATTGGTTGGAACAAAAGATAATTACCTATATCTCATAAAAAACATATAATCACTTACGTTGAGTAAATACAAGATAGTGATCACCTACGTTGGGAAATAAATAATATACATATTGGGGTAAAAATGGAAACAAAAACTTATTGTTGCGTTAGGGCAGAAGCTGATCACACCCAGCTTCTTAAATGGCGTTTTCTTGTGAGTTGTGAAACCCAAGACGTTGTGGTAACGCCAACGCGGAAAAAGTCGTTTGGGTGATCCTAGTGTGCGTTTGGGTGTGGATGCAATTTTCCCCACCGCAAAAATGCTCCCACCACCAAACGCAAGGGCATCGCACAGAAGTTCGTAAAAAATCATCAGAAGATACACTCTCATGCTGTGTTGGACAGTTATGCTGTTACAACAACATTTGAAATTTGTGGAAATCGCGATGACACAAATAGCCAGATAGGATTCCATATCATTCATAATAAAAGGTCATCTCAGTAGCAGCAAGCATTTGATTTCCAGAAATTTCAGACACTTCCAATTGAATAAAAATATCCTCCCCCACCTCCCCAACCCCAAAAAGTAAACCCAAAAGACTCAAGCCATGTTGATGAGGTGGAAAAATCAATAATAATAATAATATTGAAGATCTAGGAAGGAACGTAACAAATGTTGATGAGCATTCAGTAATCAAACAGAAGCAGTTAGTTATCTGACTTAAATTTGAAAGAATGTAACTTGTCTACTGATTCAAATTCTTGTCATGGTATATATTGACATTGTAAGCTTATATATCAACTTTGTTCTCACTGTGTGCAAACTACCATGTCAATACCAGGGAGGAATTTAACTGACCTGGTGGCTGCGAACACAAATACTCCTCTCAGGGTTTCTACACCATCCAACTCAGTCAAGAACTGCAAATCATCGAGTACATAACAAGTAGTACAAAGAGCAAAAATAGCAGCAACCCAAATGACAGAAACTTAGAATTACCTGATTAACAACACGGTCAGTAACACCAGTACTATCATGACCCCTTTTTGGTGCAATAGAATCAAACTCATCAAAGAAAAGAATACAGGGTGCTGCTGCAGCTGCTTGTCTAAACAAATCCCGGACCTGAAACAATCGCATTGTAAGAACCATAGCCATATAACTTAAGCACAATTTTGAGATCCATAATAGGTTGGCACTGAGGAAAGATGATTTTAAATTATACTTAACTAGATCGGAATCTGACCCACAATATCAAACACACACGAAAAAACCATCATATGGCAACACTTCTAAGCTATCTGCTATCATAACTAATATGTGACAACCATCCTTGATATTAAGGTCTTTCAATTTGTCATTCAAGCGGGATGTTGCATCAAACACATCAAGCTTTATGCTTATTAGATGTTTTACAAATACTCTTATCCACCTACTATTACTGGTAGGGGCTAGGACAAATTCTTGGATCCCAGACCTTGCCCTTGATGTAATATTCCTTTTCTGTTAGAGTGAATACCAGGAGGCCATTGTGTTTTTGCCTCTTTCAGATCATTCAGCAGTTTTAAGTAAGAAGCTCCAACTCAAAACCAACTAGAAACGTATGAAGAACACAACATAACAATATGCTCCTATAAACATGTATTTCATGATTTTCGTGTTGATTTTCGTTTACCATTAATCAGTTAATGTCACACACTCATACCAAAAACAAAAAATATTTGTGACATGCTTTAGGAGCAATATTCACTTCATTACTTGGGATAAACAATTGCAAATCATGATTTTATGTTAAGAGAAGGAACCCAATAAATAGTGAACTACCAGAATCTCTCGAACATCTTACCGCTTGCTCCGAAGCACCAATATATTTGTTCAACAATTCAGGCCCTTTTACAGATTTAAATCTTAGAGAGCAAGCAGCTGCAGCAGCTCCAACAATATGGGTCTTCCCACAACCAGGTGGGCCATACAGTAGTACATTTGATTTGAGTCTTAAAGGTGCTTGAGCAAATATAGAAGGGAATCTTGACGGCATTTCAATCATCTGCAATGAAAATAAAAAATAGGTAGACTAAGACTAAAGGGGGTATAGCAATGAACTAAAGATACAGGAGACTTCCAAAGAGATCCTTTTGGTGGATGCTTGCAAAGTTTTCATAGGTAAAATAATGATGTAATGGGCAACAAGGGGAAAAATAGCTTGTGTTTAGAAAGCTTAAGAAGATAAAAGGATACTCATGATATGATGTACTTGTCCGTGCAGTTGGCACCCAAACATATATGAAGATCATAATAAAAGTAAGTAATCAGTGTATAAACCTCTTGAATGGCCTTCCGGATGTCAACCAGCCCACCAACATCTGCCCAACCACTACGTTCATCTGTAGGGGCCATTTTACTGAGTCCCCGCATTGTAACTGGACTAAAATCTTGCATTGCTTTTGAAAAATCATCTTTAACTAACAACGGCTTATCATTTCCTTTAGTAGTAGTATGGGAAGATAGATATCGACTGGTTGCAACATGCACGGCCCTATCAAGCATGATATCCTGCAAAGCAAAACTTCAACACATGGATGAGTAGATAGGGAAATAATCCAATCTGAACTAGCTCTCATATAACTTATCTGAGAACCATACCATATATAGTGATTTTGGTACTATTTCTAGATCTTAAAATTTACAGTAGTATTTCTTTTAGTATATGCTGAATCTGCTGTATGATTAAAAACAAATTAAAAATACAAAATGATGCTATTTTTGTTAAATTTAATATAGGATCATCTAAAATGGAAGTATTCATTTGTCATTGCACGTGGCATTAAAACCGTTCTCATAAGACCATTCTTACAAATACATGTGCAGAAAAACTAAACTTGCGCAAAGAACAGTTAGCAAAAAAAAGAAATTCTCTCTTATAAGGGCTAAGCTGTCTACACCAGAAAAATAGAAGCAAAAGAGAATGAAATATATAACATAAAATGCTAAAATACCAATATTTCGTCTCAAGGCCTATGATATGAGCAAGTTCATAGGTCACAACAATCCCCCAAGGCGTAAAGATGTTTAGAAAACTCTCACTTCCTAAACGACTCCAACAAGAGGTGCATCTTAGACAATCAAATATTAATGAGCAGTACAAGAAGTCCAACTGGATCCTGTATAAACGTTGATCAATGAAAAGGCACCATGAGGTCCATGACAAGGCTGTTATGTCTAAGAAGTAAAGTCCACTACAGACAAACATTATGATCTCTGGTGGATCACTCGATAGGATCCAAATCGAGATGAAGTTGATCATTTGTCAAAGGAAAAATAATGGGATGGTCTTTTTAAACCATATGAGGAATTGAATGAATGGGGTAAAATAACTAGCAATATAGCACTTTTTGTAATGATAATTTTCGCTTGCATTTTATTCTCAGCCAAGTAGTGCAGAAAAAAGGAATATCATATCCTTGTCGATTCTTTTGCTTTTTGATATTGCTGTATCAACCAAGATAAAGTTGTTATATGGATAATAGCTCGGAATTATCATTGGACGATACTGTTCCTGAGTACGTACTTTAAGATCAAAATACAACTACCATTGCAGTCCTGTATATTATTGGCAAATAAGAATTATGAATAACGGAAATATATTTGATGCTGTGGAAGCTGACCGAACAATACCAAATCATAAGAATCATATCCATCACATTTTGTGGCCACATCAGAAAGAACGTCTACACCACATTGTAATGGACGTCCTTGGACTTACTTTAAGATCAAAATATAACTACCATTGTAGTCCTGTGTATTATTGGCAAATAAGAATTATGAATCACGACTATATATTTGATGTTGTGGAAGGTGGCCGAACAATACCAAATCATAGGAATCATATCCATCGCATTTTGTGGCCACGTCAGAAAGAATGTCTGCACCACATTGTAATGAACGTCCTTGGACTTCATGCTTCAGCATTGCAGCACGTTCAGGAGCAGCAGGAGTAGGCAACACAATGTGAAGACCTAGCCTACCTGAGAAGATGAATGACAAATTGTATACACACGCCAACAAAAGCCACTAAATGCGGCTGTAATATAGACAAGTAAATGGACTATATTATCCAGATGAAAATAAGCTAACCAGCAGAAACCAGGGACTGAGGTAACTTGTCAAGTGACTCTGCAGAAGCCATAAATGCGATGGGGCCATATCCACAAGAATTCTGCCTTTTTGTCTATAATCATATTACAGACCCCAAAAAAACATTATAAAGCTGAGAATGCCGATGCCTAATCTAAAATATAATGACACAACAGATTGGAACTAAATAAAATACAATACCTCGCACTCATCCACAACATCAGCAAGGAATTCAACTAGCCCATTAACAGTACTCGTTGCTTGAGCCCCCTCCAATTGTGAAGATGAATACACAATATGATCAAGATCATCCAATATGAGAAGAGATGGTGAATGAACCAGAGCTTCAGATATATAATACTTAAGTGTTTGCTTAACTTCCAATCTGCTTTTGTCGGGAAGCTTTGAACAGCTAACAAAAATTCTGGAAGATAAAATCATGAGGGCATTTAGAGAAAGAAAATTATGTTTATAAAACTTCATAATTGTAAAAGATGAAAGACAATAATGAATTACATCTACAAACATTTCAAGTGGAAAAGAAATCATACATGTGTGCCAAGATTTTTTCATGATCTTCAAAGTATCTAGCAATAGCTTTGGTTAGTGATGTTTTTCCAGATCCCTGAAGATCCAATAGATAGGTACTTATAGGTAAGCACAAATTAAAAAGAATTAGAAGTGTGAAATGTTGAAGTCGCATATTCAAAAAAATGGTGATATGAGTGCAATAGCTTCGGATAAAACAAAAAAAAAACACTCACAGGTGGACCATAGATGAGAATGTGTCCAGGCAGAGGGCAATGATGCCTGCTTAAAAGCATCGCCGAAAATGGTGCCAAGAGTGTTTCTAGCCCTAAAAACGTAAAAATTACATGGTTTGTCAGGGTTTTGATGGACTGCGAAGGCAGGATAGGCAAATAATGGGTAACTGGATATATGCTGTGCAGCAGGAAAGACGCAACAAAAAAGATGCTTACTACTGATTGCATTTGAAGCAGCAGTCTCCAGCCAGCTCAAAGAAGATATTGTTGGTCCATAATCACATTTTAGATTACTGTTAACAGCTGTGTCCAGAGAAACAACTTCTAACTCCAACTTCTCAAGGTTAAGCTCAGAGTCGTTGTGTTCATTGGTGCCAGTACTTTGAGCTTTGGAGAAAAACTCAAAATATGTATGTGTACCATCAAATTTGATAGATAATAAATATAAGAGATCAACAGGAGTTTCATCAGAGGTGGTTATTTTCATTGGAGAAATAGAAGATTCCTGCCTTACTTGTCTTGTGTATTTACTATTAGTAACTTCAAAATGAAATAAAGTTTCACTTGTCAAAACTACAGATTCAACATCCCCTCCAGCATATAAGGCAATTTCCTTGAGCTGACCAGCAAGCCATGCTTGTATTAGGTCTTTACATTTTGTGTGATCTTTATTGGCAAGCTTTTCACTACCATTCTTAGGAGATATGCAAGAGAGCGAGGAAATAAACTCCTTATGAATTTGGATATCTGCACCAAGTAATGGATCAACTTCTGCAGAGACTCTACTTCCAGGGCTGCTTGAGATAGCAACATTTTCAACAGCACTTCCTCGCTCACGCAACTTGAACTGGCAAGGAGAAAGAGTCAAACTAGAGATTGTGTTCTTGGGAACAGGGTCAATTTCAACAATATAAACCCCTGCACATAAACGGGTTTCCAGTTACTGTATCCATTTAGCACAAAGAAACACAGATTCAAACATTACTATTGACACTATACAATATACATCCAACATAAAACAAAAACAAAAGTTTCCCTTTATCTGGTTGTTTAAATTGGTGATGATGGGTCCTACAGTTTGCAGCTTTGAAATTCAATTAAAACTTGTAAATATACTTTTTGGGATAACTCCTAACCTACTTCTAAAGGAAATGTAGGGTTGTGACCTTGATCTATCCACAAACAAGAAGATTTTTCCAGCTAACAATGCACACGTAAGTCAAAGAAATGCATGGAGTCGCCATTAATGCCATGTCCTGATACTCAGGTGGGTTGCTGACATGCATTGACTTAAGTCTACTGTGGCCAAAACTACAAAGGTGAATAGGAGACAGTATAAGGAATAAGATAGGCCTATCAGAATAATCTCACACTGTTTAAAACAAAACAAGAAAAAAATCTATATTGGAGTTGCATTCACTACCTCCCACCTACCTACGTACTTGGGTTCAAGTGGTGCTTGACCGACCAAATTTCATGGCAAAAGATCTGCTATTATGTTTTTTTTACCATAACAGGCTGTTATGGGTTGTATAAATTGATACGTATAATGAGAGAGAAAATGAATTGGTGTCATCACATGGTGGTGGTTCTCACTAGATCGTGGGGTACATGTGCAAATTTCAGGTAAATAACACACTGTTACTCTATTTGCACCGTAACAGCCGATCTAATGGGAAATTTCACGAGGCGAATACAAGAGTTGTGATGTGTCATGTAAAAGTAAAACATTTAAAAAATGAATAAGAAAAAAGAAAAATGGGTTTGACTTTTGGTCACCTTTCCTGAACTCAAGAGACAATTTTGTGAACATAGCTTTGTACCTCGTACAAAGCAATTTAAGTTAGCATAACAGACATTAGAGAAACACACACCCGGACTTGGCAACAAATACTAAGACAGTGTAAATTAGATCGTCCTCATCTTAGGCAAAAAAATGACAGGTGATTTTATAAATATTTGTGGATTTGTGTAAAAAAGAAATGGAGCTACAAGCAATAGTCTTGGAAGTTTTAACTAGAACATTATTTACTTACAAGAATGCGCTCCTGCTTCAATAAAACGACAGAGAGAGCGAGGAATCATGACGTGTCCCCTTGCTACACAATCCAAAAGCAGAAGACGGACAATTGTATGTCTAGGAGAAGCCTTATTTGGTAAATTGCCATTATTTCCTTCTGCGTCCTCTGTTCTTCTTAAAGCAGTGCCACCATGATGTAAAATATTATCAGTTTGAGGCCTAGGAGAAGCCTTATTTGGTGAACTGTCGTTATTTGCTTCTGTACCCTCTTTTCTTCTTACACCACTGCCTTCATGTTGTGAAAAATTATCAATTTGAGGCCTAGGAGAAGCCTTATTTTGTGAACTGTCATTTTTTCCTTCTATACCCTCCGTTCTCAAATGAATGCCTTCATTACGTGAAATATTTTCAGTTTGAGACAATCTAGGCAAGAGCCTAACCAGCTGAAGGTTTCTAAATGATAAGCTTCTAGCAGTTTCCGGATGCACAAACACGGCAGAAGTCAGAACAACTCCAAGCTGCAGGCCTTCAAATTCCACCTTGTGAACTATCTTGGTCCCTTGTTCTTGAACACGCAGCAGTCCCTTTCTTTCATGCTGCTTTTTTTCAGAGATGGGAGCTTGCACATCTCCATATGAGCAGGATGCTTTGGTGCGCAATTTTGGTGCCACAATAAATTCTACACCTGGTACAAGTTGCGCTGAAAAACCATTTTTTTTTTATATTTTTGGGTTAAAAAACATAAATACAAACCAAAAGTAAAAATAGTATAATCATGTGTACTGAAGAATATCTGCAGTAAATACACGAGTAAAATATAAAGAAACAATTAAAATATTATACTGAGAGCATGGCAGGCTCGTACTTGCATCCACTGAACATCATCTAAATTTAGAAGCAATTTTTCAGGCAATGAAAGTAAAAGATGACATGGGAAAACAGGAATTCGGCGTGGAGATGAAAATGGCATCAGAATATCACAATGAGTTCACCAGCAAACGGAATTTCAAAATTGAACTTATTCCTGATTCTACCGAGAAAAGACAAAATAAAAACAAGCAAGTGCAACCTATAGCTAATTCTACCAATCAAAGAAGCATCTTGGATAAAGACGCGTATAAACTCTTACCTATCACTTTGTTAGGTAAAGTTGACACGACCACAAAAATAACAACGGCGTGACCAAGTGACAAGGGAAACTTCATTCCCTCGTAAACAACACCAACCTGCAACATATAGAAGTCACTAGTAATTTTCATCACAGGGAACGAAAGAAATTAAAATCCACGAAATCATAAAAAATAAGGTTTAAGACCTATGCACTTGGTTTGGCAAGGCAATATGCAATGTACGCTATCTACTATCAGTGTACCATAAACCATTTAAACCTAAAATTATAAGGCAAAATTAGTTTTACAATTTCAGGGCTTCAGTGGATATTTTGGTGATTTGTATTGCTGACATACCAAAATAACCTCATATTTTGGAATCTACGTAGAACAAACTTCAAGTATAATAGAAAATAACATTCCACTCTCACCATTTACTTTCCTCTAACCTCCTAACAGTACTTACCTCTTCTAGCAGTCTAGCATGACCAACAAGAGATCATGAGGATGCTACAACTACTTTATCTTCATTCACGTCCTTGTAACACTTTACCTCTAACTGAGTCGGTTATCCGCACCACATACTCTCGATGTGTGGATTCCCATCAATACTACAGTGTCAACCTACTATATGAAGTTATCAACCTCATAACGGTCACAGTGCAAGCTATTAGTTGCAGAACAATTTGTTACTTTATCAACCAATTCTAACTTTGGTCTTGATGGATTAAGTTATCTGGTAATGATATGACAAATCAATCCTCTATAAAAACCCACCGTGGGCCAGGCAAGTACAATATCTCCAATTTTCTTTGTGACTTGAAGCCCACGAACGAAAATGGTTAAAAGTTGTGCAAGCGAAAATGAGATGGCGCATCTTCAATATTCATATCTCTAATTTTCTTTGTGACTTGAAGCCCATGAACGAATATGGTTAAAAGTTGTGCAAGCGAAAATGAGATAACACATCCTCAATATTCTAGACGGTGTTGGTTGGAGATTAACCTCTATAGGTTGCTCCGTGGAACATTGTCACAACCTGACTTATTTGTTACACAAATGCTAGGTGAAATCAGAAATAAGTAACTAGTTTTACCGGGATATTCCAATAAATAGAGAGGGCTTTTTTTCTGATTTGCTATGTGACTACATAGACCTAATGAGATGAAAGTAGATATGCAAATTATGAGCTTACCTGCTGCAAAGTAGTATCCCTTGCAAGCTCTTGATTCAGCTCCATAATTTCCCAGTCATCTGCAGTGCATGGCTCTATAGCAACCTGTTCAGCTTTAGGCAAATTCTGAATAATCTTGACCTGCACCTTAATGCGATCTGGTAAAGAAATGCATTCTGAGAACAGCTGAGAAACCTATAGAGGGAGAGAATATGAGGAATGGATTAGGGTCTACACTGTTTCATATAAAAGAACAAAAAAAATCATATTACAAGCCTGTATTGTCCTGGCTCCAAAAAAATCTGAATTTGGTATAAGTTCCAAAACAATAGAATATAGCTTGCTGGTCTAATTGAAAAATCAGATATGATGGACAAAATTTTATGGTATAACAAGTTATATTCCAGCACCTGGAAGTTAGCTGAATGCCGATAGGAAGAATATTGACAACAGAACAAGCATTACACCACATAAAAGACAGAAGATTACGTCACAATAAGAATTTATATGAAAACCTCTCCCAGCTCAAGCTAGGATCACGGGAAAAACCTCAGGCCACACACAAGAAAGAAATCCACTAATAGACAAAGATATTGCAATAGTGAGGTTAACCACTCTCACCTACTAGTTATTTCTATTGCTACTTTCTGTGACGATATGTGGAAACTCAAACTAATGAAGTATAATGATGCAAACTACCTTCAATTCATTCTTCCCGGTTTATTTTCTAAACTCTGCTTCAGAACCTTTGCGGATTGCATTTCTAAGAGGAACTCCTCTATTTAAAGCTTGACTAAAGTCAATCCAAACACATTCTCTATTCGTGACAGAATCATATGCCAGTGTTTTCACCCCCCACTCCCCTCAATTTCTTCATTCCTTCGTTGTTCCGAGGGGAAGAAACTCAACCTCAATATGCAAAAAAAAAAAACTCTCATATCTTGAGTATGATTGGTTTAAAGAAAAATAGTCTAAAAGTGGGAGAACTGAACTTTCAAAATTATAAATGTGGTGATTAGTTTGTAGGATAACTAAGTTTTGGGAAGTCTAATTTTGAGGGTTCCACAACCATAAAAATTATACTTGGAACGACTCCTCTCACTTCCATTCCAAATTCCACGAAACTCATTGAACTGAAGCTATAGTGTTCCTTCACTTCTTGAAAATCAATCACACCCTCATAAACCAACACGACCAAGGAAAACCCAAACATAGCACCAGACACATCAAAATCCAACTAACTTTCCCACCAAAAACGACCAAAATCCCTAATTCCGGGACCACAAAGGACAAGCTTCTGGATTTCAGATGCTAACCTCAATGACAGAGGAGCGGGAGGCGGGAATAGTCTAGAATTGGGGAACTGAACTTCCAGAATAATTTAGGCAATTAGTTTGCAGGAAAACTCAACGAAGTTCTAGTAAGTCCAGTTCTGAAAGATCCACAAGCTTACAAAAGTATACTTCGAACGACTACTCTCACTTCCACTCCAAATTCCACGAAAGTTGTGGAACTAGAGCTATAGGGTTCCTTCACTTCTTGCAAACCTATCACACCATTATAAACCAACAACACGACCAAGGAAAACCCAAACAAAGCATCAGAAACAGCAGTCTGCATTCCAAATCCACAAAACTGGCATCAAAATCCAACTAACTTGCCACCGAGAACGATCAAAATCCATAAAGGACGAGTTTTTAAGTTCTGACGCTAACCTTGATGGTAGAGGAGCGGGAAGCATAAATAGTCTAGAAGTAAGGGAACTAAACTTCCAGAATGATTTATGGCTATTAGTTTGCAGGACAACTCAACGAAGTTTTGGAAAGTCCAATTCTCAGAGTTTCACGACCTTATAAAATTATACTTGGAACGACACGTCCCACTTCCACTCCAAATTCCACGAAACTCGTTCCGAGAGTTTCACAACCTTACAAAATAATACTTGGAATGATTCCCCTCGATTCCGCTCTAAATTCCAAGAAACCCATGGATCCGGAGCTCTAGAGTTTCTTCACTTCTTGCAAACCAATCAAACCCTTAGAAACCAACAACACGGCCATGGAAAACCCAAAAGAAGCACCGGATACAACAGTCGGCGTTCCAAATCCACAAAACTGGCATCAAAATCCAACTAACCTTCCCACCAGGAACGGTCAAAATCCACAAAGGGCGAGTTTTTAGGGTCCTAACGCTGACCGCATTGGCAGAGGAGCGGGAGGTGGAAATTGTCTAGAAGTGGGGAACTGAACTTCCAGGTTGATTTATGGAGATTAGTTTGCAGGATACCTCAGTGAAGTTCTGAAAAAATCCAATTCTGAGAGACTTTTTACAACCTTACAAAATTATACTTGAAACGACTCCTCTGACTTTCACTCCAAATTCCACGAAACTCATTCTGGAAGTCCAAGAGTTCCACAACCATACAAAATTATACTTGGAACAACTCCTCTCACTTCCACTCTAAATTCCACGAAACTCGTGGAACCATAGCTCTAACCAATCACACCCTCAGCAGTTCGCATTCCAAATCCACAAAACCGGCATCAAAATCGAACTAACTTTCCCACCGAGAACGATCAAAATCCACAAAGGATGCTGACCTCGATGGCGGAGGATCGGGAGGCGGATCCGGACCAGGCGACGTGCCAGCGGCGGTCGCCGAAGCGGGAGCGGAGCTCGAGGGCGAGGACGGGAGGGAGGAAGCCGGAAGGGGAGGTGGATTGGAGGGTTTGGAGAAGGGAGAGGGGAAGCGAGACGAAGCAGTTGTCGGTTGCGGCCGTCGTTCTCACCTCCAATTCCATCGGAGCGAAAGAGGGTAGTTTCGTTTTGGGGGATAATGGAGAGTGGTCGGTATGGTCTGTGTTGTGGTTTTATATAGTTTGGTTGTTTGTTTGTTTTTATATATCAATAAAAGCTTTTATATATGTTACGTTTGGATGTCTAAAAATGTTTAATCAAGTTTCTTCAGAAATCACGCAAATATGTTTGTTGCATAATGTCTGTTTTGCTTTGGTTTTTGTCTTAGACGTATGGATGTTTGGATGTGTTGCTTTTTCGAAAGCTGAAAATGTTCGATTGATGTACAATTACTTGCATGCCCACACTTTACCCATTCCCCGTAAATCAACTTCTCCCTTCCTTCAAATTACTACGTCTTCCCCCTCAAAGTCTCTCCTCTTCTTCTCCTTCTTCTAACACCTCTCCCCCTCCCCCAAATCCTCTTCTACACACTTCCACCCGTGCCGTTCTTGAGGGAAAATGGTTATCATTGATGGGGAGCGGAGTGTGTCGACCGGGTTTCGGCCATCGATATGTTTTTGTGGGTTTGTGGCAACGAAGATAGCTTCCTCAAGTGGGTCTTGGGTGTTCTCGACCGGATCAGTATGTTAGTTGTTGGTGTAAAGAATGTGTTCTAAAAGTTTTTTACTTTTATATGTCAATTGTTATGAATTGGATGTGCAAGCATTTTGTTACTTAACTATTGTATTTGTCTTTTGGAAGTGTTAAGTAAGATGTTCTTGGTCCTTAACCGAAGAGTTCTAAAAGATAATAGTTTACATACATCAAAAGTTATTCACAATCATCGTAATTAACATGAAACATTAATAACCGAGATAAGATTGTCGCGTTGGTCATCGATTATTGTAGCTCTACAAATATTTGACGACACAAGTATATAAAAGAGGAAAAGATTACTTTTATATATTGAATAAACATAACAAGTAAAACACTATGGAATTATGTTATGTGTCATTAATATTTTACTGTGTCTTGGATCCTAAGATGTGAGACTTATATCTTTTCACATAAGGAGTGTTTAATTTGATTATTGTCAAAAGCTATCAATGAGTATAGTGAGACGTGGTTCGATCAAAATTTTCCAGGGAAATTTTCTCGTGAATTTTCGGTCGACCGTCTAGCTCACGGTCCGACCAAACTTATAAAAACTTAACTGTTCAGTCGACCGATTGGAAATTTCAGTCGACCGTTCGGTACATTTTGCCAGAATTATTAGGAGAATAATTAGATCATGGGCTGGATTAATTTCAGATTTGGTCAAATAGTTTTAAGGATGATTATGTGGTAAATTGTGATTGGTTTTAGGGAGAGAAAAACAAGAGATCGTGACTAGAGAATAGTTCATGATGTAGGTGATTTGTGAGGGTATAAATAGGACCTCTCACCCTACTTGTTTCATAAGTGTTAATGCAAATTCTCTTTCTCCCTAATCTCTCCACTAATCACCACGAAATCCTCTTAATTAGTCAGAGCTTTTGGAGATCAAGTCTCATGGAGCTTTGGAGGGGTTATTAACTGGTTTCGAAGCTTCATTTAGAGATTGAATTGGCTAACTCTTTTCTCTCTAATCCTGTTTAGAGTTTGGTGAACACTTAGAGTCGAATCGGCGAGCGATTCGACAGGCAACGGAACTCCGAATCTTCGAAAAGGTTGTAGAGAAACTTTGGGTATGATCCTCTCTTGTTTGTTTTTTTAATATATGTAGGTTTGCATGATATTAGAATAAACACAAAACAATGTACATAAAATTGCTGAAAATATGAAATCGATCATGTGTGTTTGTATTAAATTTTTTAAAATATACATACACATAAGGACACGATATCCTACAGTTGGTCCTTCGAAACCCACATGTGTATATGAGTTTTGTCATTGCCCCTACACAATCCTTAAAGTATGGATAATATTTACCCCAAACATATTCACGTATGTGTTGAGGGGTGTTGTTTAAGGACTCTTTTGGTTTGATCATGTCACAAGCTCATATGGTGAGTGCATGGATGACAATGTTGAAGTGCCAACTAACAGTCTCTCCAGACTGTTGAAACATGTCTTGTATTGCCCGGTTCACATGGGCGTTCCCTAACACATACAAGAACATATGCATTTGTTCCTCAATGCTGACTTCACGTGTTGGTTATAAAAAGGCTTGGGATTTCATTCTTTCGCAAAGTTTGACAACAACTTCCTTATGCATTTGGCAACCATCATAACATACTCGCTAGTGGCCAACTAACATGTCTAACATTTTCTTATTCCCGGACAAACCCAAGGTCTGGACCGTAGACTTTAAAAGTGACGTTGAAATGCATTGTTCCACACACGCTATCATACTTAAGACCAACATATCATCCTCCTCGTCAAATTCCATAAGGTGCCTAACGTAGTCTAGGTACATTGATATTGCACAGAAATGATACCCACAACGTGTCGTAGGATGATTAGCATTTACAGTGCACACAAAATTACTTTCACGTTTTCTAGCTAAATAAAGTAATTAAAAAGTTGGGATTTAGGATTGATCAATGGAAAATTTTAGTACGTAGTCCAACAAGGAAAAACCGTAAAGAGTCATAAAGTTTTAGTACTTGTCATTCCCGTAACAACTTGCCTGTCATTCCCATAATTAAATTGCAACTATATACAGGTCCAACAGTATCCATCAAAACAAAGTGATTCAATTTGAACTAAAATATATATGTTTTGACTTTTGAGCACCAAACCAAGTTGACAACCTAAGAAAAATCACAGCAAGACAGTTGCAAATTAAGAATTCGACAACCGAATCTTAAATTCAACCTCCAAAACAGAAAATACAATTAGAAATTCAAAAAAACTTGGTGTATAGGCATGTTTGCATCAACTAAAACAAAATACAACCAAATACAAACTTGCAATCCTCCATTCTCCTGATCTTCAAGCTTGTAAAAATTCAACATAGAAGAATTTGAATAATATACATCATACTTTATTTTATACAATAGAATATTAAGCAAATTAACCTCAGTTTCTTGACTCTCTTCAGACACCTCTGGGATGTCAACATCCATACCATGGATGATTGTTGCATATTGAAGCCCGCTTGTCTCAGAAAACCTAGCTTCAATGTCAAAAACAAATTAAATGAATTAAAACAAATAACAAGAGAATCATAACATAAATCCATTAACTATATGTAATACCTTGCATCTCAGACAACAACCAACTTTGAGAACATGCTAAAGCTCCAACTTGATAGCTATTTTCAAAGTTACCATTCTACCAAGAAGAAATGCAGCAGTGGCACCAAGTGTAGCTCCTATAGAATCAACAACAAAGCCAACAAGTAGCCTAAAGAGATCCACCTCCAAGCTGCATTATTGGGAGGAAAAAGTATTATTGATAAACATTTTTACTGTCACCTGTAGATACACAACTGGCATAAAAATAATTATTGATAAAACACAATACTATTATCCATATCACTAAGAAAAATACACGAGTATGAAAAAAATCCCTAATATACACTAAGTACTAGTATGGTTGAAAACACCAAAAATAGTTGTTATCGACTAAATTGTTCGACATGAGACCAACAAATCTACGACAACTCGAGAGTCTGGAATCCGGAGAGGCGTGGAGGAGGCCAGAGAGGCGTGGAGGAGACCAGAGAGGCGTGGAGAAGACCGGAGGGGGAGTGGAGGCGACAGCAGTGAGTGGGAGTGGAGGCAGCCAGGAGAGACGATTTGGGAGAGGGAGTGGAGGTGGTGGGTTAGTGGAGACCTAGCAGAGGGAGAGGGAGAGGCGACAGGTTTGTGTTGTTTTCGTTAGGGTTGGTGTTAGGTGTTGGTTTCGTTAGGGAAAAGGAGAGTCATCAACTTAGGGGGTGTTTGGTTGGCTGGGATGGAATGGAATGGAATGGAATGAGAATCTCATACCAGGCTGGAATGGATTCTCATTCTATGGTAGGTAGATAAGGTTCTAATTCCTAGGTATGGGCTGGAATGGATTCTAATTCTGGACCCAAAATAAACAAACCAAACATCAGAATGGAATGAGATCCATTCCATTCCAGGTACCCCCAACCAAACACCCCCTTAGTACTATGGTTACTTTTTTAAAAAAATACTGGATCTGGTTCTAGTGGTTAAAACTGGAATTGGGTCAGTTCTGAATTTGGATATCCAGATCTGATCCGTATCCAATTTGCCCCTGTTTGGTTCCAGTTCAGTACCACTGGTTCCGGTTCGGTTTGACTGGTTCTGGATACCCGTTGCCACCACTGGGTAGATCCCATTGTTTTATCATATTTTAATTATATATGGTCTTATTTTTTAAACACGAAAATTATTTTCCTGGTTGTTGTAAGTAATCCTAAACCGTTGATTATCTTAAACTTCTGATCACAATGATCTATATTGTTTTTTAAAAATTAAAATGATTTTCCTACACGAGAGCGATATGGATTCATTTAACGCACCGTATCAATGTTTTAAAAACCAAACCAAAAAATGAATCGAAAACAACTCGATTTGGTTCAAAGTGGTCTAACCGACAGTTCCATCCGATCTAACCGATGATGACGTTAGCGCTTTGTGAATTAAGGGTTGAACAAATCCGACTCCGTAGCGTCAGTCCAACCGTTGGTCCGACTGATTGAATCGATTTTAAGATAAACATATAATAATCTTAAGATAAATATTCGACATTTTCGAACCAAGAAACACTTGGTTTCTATTTAGATGAAAAGAAAGAGAAGAAAAAAGAATGTTCTCAACATCCTAAATACCACCATTTAAGTGATCCTTCCAGTTAACCACACGTGCTAAGTATTCAACAAAAATAACCACACATACCAAGCATTAAAAAAACCCCACACGTACTAGAGTAATAGAAAGGTCATAAACGACAGGAAGAAAACACACATATAATTGGGACTTAGTTTCATGCACCAAAGAGTTTGAATTTTATAGAGTCGGGACTAAGGACAGGAGGCGGGGGTGGACAAGTGGAGTCGGGACTGAGGAGGCGCATGTGGAGTCCGGGGTGGAGTCAGGACTGATGAGTGAGGAGGCGGGGTGCAGTCGGGATTGAGGATCTGGGAGTGGAGTCGAGACTCAAGAGGCGGGGGTGGACTGGTGGAGTCATGCTTGGGAGCGCGGGATGCGGAGGGGTGGAGTCGGGATTCGAGGGGTGAGGGTGGAGTCCAAACCTTAACTCTAAACTGGACACAATTAAGAAGGTGAAAATTGGAAAATTAGGAAAATTCTTAATTTATAATTTTTGTTTAATTAAAGAAAAAATCAACAAGTTCGATGGGAGACCGATTTTTTCCATGGACTAACCGGTTGCCTCCGATTCTCGGTCCGACCTGGTTCCACCGTCGGTTCGGTCCAAAATTTAAAACAGAGGGTAAAACCACTCCAAATCTAGGTTGGTACATACCCAAGTGTGGAAACCCAGGTACCCCTACTTTTCCTTATTGATTGAATGATTCCTAATTAAAATGTTTTATATTGTTATTCTTCCATCCATCCAATTCACATTCATTTGTTTGTAGAGAAATTCACATAAATAATCTAACAATTTTTCACTGAAAAATGACAATCCCAAAATATTATCCAAACCCGACCCGACAACGAATCCACAAATTTGAAAATCATGTACAAAGACAATCAGATAGGGAGTGCCATTTGTACTCTTTTATCTTTCCCTCCAACCATCTCCCCCACCAACCCCAAACCCCCATTCCGTCTAGGGTTTCCCCTCCATGGCCGACGGCGACACGCAGACCTTCCACCTCCCTGCCGAGATCCTCTCCCTCCTCCCCTCCGACCCCCACGCCCAGCTCGACCTCGCCCGGAAGATCACCTCCCTCGCCATCGCCTCCCGCGTGTCCAAGCTCGACGGAGAGGCCGAGGACCTCCGGAGACGCCTCGAGGAGAGGGAAAACGTCGTCGTAGAGCTCCGGAGGGAGGTCGCGCGGCTGGAGGTGGTCTCGAGGGAGGCCGATGGGAGGGTAAGAGCTGCCGAGGAAGAGAATGTGAGTGGAAGGAGTTTGTGGTTGGTAAAGTTTCGATTTTTTCGATGCGTTGAGCTTTAAGTGGAGTTGAATTTTGTAGGTGAAGCTGACGAAGGAGAGGGATGTGTTGGCCGTGACCGCAATGAGTCTTAAAAGAGATTTGACTAAGGTGAAATGTGCTTTTTCTGCTGCATGTGTGTGTCTTTTGTTCTTTTGCATTTGCATTTGGCATAAATGGAATAATTAGGAGCTTTGGTTGGTAGTCATGCTATTTTTGATGTGAATTCAGTGATTTGTGCTGTGGATAAGGATGTTTTTGGTGGAATTGTAATTAAGCAAGTATTAGTTGAAGACACCTTGTAAACACTGCTGTCTTTTTTTACGAATTGCCAAGTATATCTAACTTTTTTCTAGCGGCGTGAAATGTGAAACTGTGAAGTGGGAGAGTTTCAAACACAGAAAAATACGTTACCTTCAATGATTAAAGCCTTTGGTTTGAGGACTTCTAGCACCAAATTCTAGATAGGAATGCTTCCTCGAGCAAGTAACCTTCTTAATTTGTACGATTGTGCCAAGTTTAGTTATGTAATGCTTTACATATATAAATTTTGTTCTCTCTTCTTTGACTACATGGTCAAAATATGATTGGTTTAGTGTAGAACTTGCATTTTGCATATCCATAATGACAGATAATCTTTTTACAATTTATTATTTGGCAATTGATTCCTTGACTACAGCTGGAGAAATTCAAGAAACAGTTGATGTTGTCACTCAGTGAAGATAATTCTTCTGTAAGTTTGCTTCATTAGTTAAATGCGTATTTGATATATTATTTTGTTATTGTCAAGCAGCCCTCCGCAGCTGTTTGTTTTTTATTACTAAAAAATACACAAGCTTATTTTCTTTGTTTTTCTGTTCTCAGCATCCATCAGAAAGTGCTGATGTAGTAACCTATGAGCAGAATGGTTCCCAACATTCTTCAATGAAAGGTTTGTTTCTGCATGCATCCACTTGTTATTGCTTTATACGTTCATTACACTTTAAAATGGTTCACGTGCTTCCGATATTAATCTTCTCAAGTTCTCATCCTATTTGCAATTGAAGATGATGGGTCAATTGGATATACTAGTACAAATACTGTGACTGGATCTGCTGGAAGTCAGAGTACTGGTCAAGAAGGTGATGGACGAATCTAATTTATTGACCTGTTGGGTGCTGGCATAACTTAGATTCGTTTAAACCCAATAATTTATGATTTTAGGTTTTACAATTGCAGGTCATCCGTCACAGAAATTTTGGCCGACCCCGTACATCACTCCACGGCTTACCCCATCTGCTACACCAAAATTAATGTCAAGTAATGTCTCCCCTCGAGGTGCATCTGCTGCAGGGTCACCAAAAATGTCAGGTCCTCCTTCACCTACAAAATCACGCATCGAGGGAAAGGTTGTGTCAACACCTTGGTATTCATCAAGTCAAAAGTCTTCTGCAGCAAACTCTCCTCCTCGTGGGTGCATGGTGGCAGGTCTCTTTTTTCTGAAGGCATTATATGAATTTAATGAATTCACCATAAAGAGGCGTTGGTGCCCAACTAGTTATCATGCTTACGAATAAAAACTTGGTGCATAAAATTTTCTTCCATTGTTGATTGTTCATACTTTGTAGGCCGCCCACCACGCATTGATGGGAAGGAATTTTTTCGTCAAGCCAGGTAGGTACATTGCTTAAGCATACTCCAAAGAACTACTTTTTCTGTCATAAATAATCAATAAATCTTTATTTATTTTAGGAATCGCTTATCGTATGAGCAATTTGGAGCATTTTTAGCTAACATTAAGGAACTCAATGCTCACAAACAGTCACGTGAGGTACCCACTACTTTGTTTTGTTTCCTTGTGAGAAGCTTCTATAAAAGAAAATTAAAGGCTCCATGTTTTAGTTGAGTTTACATCTATGTGTTCCTTCATGTGCAGGAAGCCTTAAGAAAAGCAAAGGAGATATTTGGCACAGATAATAAGGACCTTTATTTGTCCTTTTATGGGCTGCTTAATCGCCACTTATCTTAGATTCCTGGAAAAAGATTCACCATGCAGGTAAAATTTACTTTTCATTGAATTGCATTTGACGTTCAATCTGTACAACCTAACATGAAAATTGCTCTTCTAGAAACTCGGGAATATTGGGTTTTTGGGAATCTAAAGTCATTTCAGTTTAGGAGAATTTGAAGTTATAAAGAAAAGAGATATTGATCATTATTTTCCCATTTTGTTTCTTTTAGTTGTCTACCTTGGCACCTCCATCAACTTGTATGTGGTAATACGTAAAGTCTTTGTTTTCCTGCATCACAAAAAAATATAGCAATTTAGTAGTTCCTATGGGCATGTGGCCCTGTCTGAAGTTGTTTCAGAAGGGTTGAACTTCTGGAATTGTATATGGGATGTCACTTGTGTCCTGGTGATTAATTTCATTTGGTTTATCGGTCTTAACTGTACTATTTCGTGAATGATTCCTACACAACTAACCAAAATGTTGTATCTTTTGTTTTGTAGGTTCTATGTAGCAGGTAGAGGTGTAGTAGGTAGCATTCCATTTTGATTATGGAACCTGCTCACTACTGATAAATTTTGTATATGTCGGTTGTGCTTTGCTCGAGCAAAAGTATTGTCAACCGGCTGTCGAACTCCCTGAGTTCCTTCTAGAGACAGGGCAGTGGAATCTTGCGTCCTTCCTCTTTCTCCCATGCTAGTTTGGCGTTTGTGAATGTAAAGGAGAACGCTGCCTACCAATTGCCTGTCTTATAAGTTCCTTGTTAGATTATTGATTTTGTAGAACTTCTCGGCCCCTTTACACAACCTGTTAATTATCATGAAAAGCCTTCCGAACTGTTGCAACTATGTTTGTTTCGGCAATCATTTAATCAAAATCCATTTTGATGAGTGGATGAATGTAGTTAATTTTGCTTTTGCATTGGGGCCAACAACCAACTAGAAGAGACCTCTGTTGCTTAATAATTGCCAAGGATGCACCACTTAGTTGCAATTTTGTTCTTTAGATGTTCTAAATTTTGAATTTGCAGTATTTTATTTTGTATTTTTGTGTGGTTGATCTTCCTCGTTGTACCCATGGAAAATTAGAATTGCATCTGTGCCAAAATTTCCCATCATTTTCCCCTTTTCCTAGTAAGACTGTCTAAGTTAGCGGCGTGCCGCAAGTTCACAACCGATGGACGTTGGTGGATTCAGAATTTTCAAAGTAGGCATGTAAAGTTAAAAGATATTTAATCGCAGATATCCTCTAGAATTTCTTGAAGCGTGTATCTTCTTGATCGAGTAACTATTACACAACGTTTCCTTCAAGCCTGAGAATTTACATGCTTAGTAAATGTTGTTAACTTCAAGCATGTAGATCACGAATGGGTAACAAAAATTGGACATGTTAAGTGATAAACAACTACATAGAAGACATGAATCCCAACTCCCAACTAACGAAAGTGAAACCAAAGCAACTAGAAAGGGTCAGTATACTTTTGTCCCTCAAAAGAATTGGGCATACACTTGCTAACCATTTGCACACACTACATCCACCAATAGCCACGCTTAACATTTTACTTCATTTCAATGAAAAACTACAAATACATTAGCATGGGTAAAGTAGATAGTTTACTGTGCACAAAATGGTGGAAGTGAAAAAAGAAAGAATACTTTATGATGATTTAAAAGGAAGTTGTCACAGGTTCAACTCTCATAAGAAAATTGTAACATCCCGAAACAGCGGAAATTTTAATTTTTTTTCCATCAAGACATTAAAGATCAATAATCAAAGACGGGACTGTTACTTCTCATAAAACATATAAGCGGTGCACCATATTACATCAGAGTTTGTCAAACGATACATGATTACAGCAGAACAACAAAAGGAGATAAACGTAATCATGTCGACCTCAGTGGTTCGAATAGAGGATCAGATCCCAAGATGCGCGCGCCCGCTGATCACCACCCAACTGGACCTACTGCAGTCATGAAAAAGATATAACAACAATGCCTGAGTTTCCATAAGGAAACCCCGTATGCCAAGCTCACCTATATGCATGCAGTAGTACAAATGAACCTATCATACTAGTAGCATGTCATGTCATCAACAGTAAGGAAAACAGTTCTTCCGAAGGGTAACATGGGACATCTGTCCGACAATCATCATCGGGTCTCCCAAGGAGACCTACCGTAAGCACATACGGTCTAACGGAACATGACGTGACACTCCCCACACACAGCTACATTAATCATGGGGTTCAACAGGGAGCATCCGCCAAGTCCGCTCCATAAGAAACAGATTTGTAACTTCGTGGTTGAAACCACACCAACGGAGCCGTCGCTCGGTCAGTCCATCAATCATCATCTCAGTAGGTGCCCATCTGAGGAACATAGCCGGAACAACATCGACCCATCAATCATCATCGCCGGAACAACATCGGCGACATCACCGGAACAGCATCGGTGGTCCATCAACACGTCTGACACAACATCAGACGGGTCCAGACCGAAGTCTGCCAGGTCATCAGGCTCCACGACCCGCAAACACCAACCGCGCCGCTATAAAAGCAGGGCAGCGACCTCCGTAGCTACATAGGCCGGTAGTCACCTCACTCAACGACAGTTACGTGCCCGCACAAACATCATACATTGGGATCCCCGATCCCTCAGGCCTGCTACTCTACAATGAGTCCAATTAATCCATCATATTGGTCACGATCCATACATGGAGGTGACGCGTCCCGAACGCCCACACTCTTCCACACGGTGGTCCCTGGGCAGGCACGCGTAACGCGCCCACTGTCACCTCCCGGCTCACGTACAAGGCGATGACACAGGTTTCCGTGGACAGAGTTGGCATCCCAAACGGAACCAGGAATTTAGTCCTGTGCAAAAACGGTCGACCGAAAGAGGCAACTCGGTCGACCGTTTCTTCAAGGGAATCGGTTGACCGAAAGTCTGCAACGGTCGAACTCTTTGCGTAAAACTTAAGTCACAACGGTCGAACAGAGATCTAAAACCAGTCGACCGATACGAGGTCAAAATCCGGAGTCTGGTCAACATCAAATCAAACTATCGGTCGACCGACTCAGGGGTCTCGGTCGACCGAAAACTACCAGGGCATCCTAGCAGTTCTAAGTCATAAACGGTCGAACACAATCATAACAACGGTCGAACAAACATGCATTTCTACTCAGTACACTTAAGTTCCGGTCGAACGACCACAAGGAACCGGTCGACCGAAAACAAACATGCAATCCGATCCACCAGCAAAATGCACGACCGGTCGACCACCACAAGGCATCGTTCGACCGGTGATGGTTAAAATCCGCAAAATACACTACATTCAGTCGACTGCCCATAAGGACCCGGTCGACCGTTAGTCGTCTTCAACCTCGCGCCAGCCGAGGATTTACGACGTTTTCGTCGCCTGGGAGGTCTCCGACCTCCCCCGACCGACCAACACATCCCTCCCACGAGGGTTAACCACAAAACATACTAAGAAGCCGACATACCTCGAAGAAGACGACGAAACCGCCGGAGCTCCGCTTGTGCACGCCGTCACCTCCAGCGAACCTCCTCCTACGATCGACCTTCGCACGCCTCATGACGGAAACACACGACTACGACCTCCGGCGCTCGATCAACTGAGGGGATGGAGAGAACGAAAATGAGAGATGAGTGAGTGAGAGAGAGAGTTTTCTGATTTTAAAACCCAACCCATCACAACCTTCTCCTCGCCAACAGTAATTTGTCTCCTCTACCATCACCTACACCCCTAAACTCCTCCATTCTCATGCACTCCACTGTGCTCCTCCTCTTCCCCATGCAAATCCACCCCTTAAACACCAATTAACACCCTAAATAAGGTTAGGGATATAACAAAAACAACTCTTAAAAGTGTGGTATTACAATTTCCATTTTGTTTGCCAAAAATTAAAAAAGAAAAGAAATCAAAGACACAAATACACAATTTTGAAGACCAAATTCACAAAAAAATAATAACCAAGAATCCAAATCCAAGCTTCCTACACAACCACAAACCCCAAACCCAAGGAAGATAACGGAAAATCTCTTTCCAACAAACCACAAGCCGTCCACCAATCCCGACCATCCACGTCACCTTCCTCCTTCCCCCACCTTATCTATATTCCCTCCTCCTACTTACTATATTCCCCCTTCCACTCAATTTAATCCTCCACTCGAGACCACACCCTCCCTTCCAATGGCGTCCTCTCTTCCCACTCTCCCCTCTTCCACCCTCCTCAAGTCCAACAAACCCCCCAAGCCCTTCATCTCCTGCTCCACCAAACCCGACTCCTCCCTCCCCGATATCACCCTCAAGTCCTTCTCCGCCGCCATCGCCTTGTCCTCCGTTCTCCTATCCTCCCCCTCCGTCCCCCCCGCAGCCGCCGACATCTCCGGCCTCACTCCCTGCAAGGAGTCGAAGGCCTTCGCGAAGCGCGAGAAGCAATCGATCAAGAAACTCGAGTCGTCTCTGAAGAAGTACGCTCCCGACTCCGCCCCGGCCTTGGCCATCAACGCCACCATCGAAAAGACGAAGCGCAGGTTCGAGAACTACGGCAATAAAGGCCTCCTATGCGGGACGGATGGACTCCCGCATTTGATTGTCAGCGGGGACCAGCGGCACTGGGGCGAGTTTATTACCCCAGGGTTGTTGTTTTTGTACATTGCCGGGTGGATTGGGTGGGTTGGGAGGAGTTACTTGATTGCGATTAGGGGCGAGAAGAAGCCGACTCAGAAGGAGATCATCATTGATGTCCCTTTGGCGTCTAAGTTGCTCTGGAGAGGCTTCATTTGGCCTGTTGCTGCCTACCGCGAGTTCGTCAATGGGGACCTCGTCGTCGATGATGCTGATGTGTCTGTTACCGGTACTGGTTGAGGTACGTTTTTGTGTGTTTGTAAGATAGGATATGATTAATGAGGTCATCATATATATACTAATTTGATTGTGTAGCATAGCTTAATGGTCCGGACCTAATTACCCATCCATAGACTTTTAAGTTAACTACGTATTTGGAAATGGTTACATGCTACAATTTTGGATTATTATTGTGACTTCTATAATAGTTTCGCTATTTGTACTCTTCACCAATTGATTTTGATTTTTGAGTGGAATATGCATACTGGCGTAAAATCTATAATTATCTATATTGAACCTCAATTTGACACACCATATGTCCATAAAGGTGATACATTTGTGCTACAGAGAAAATTGTGCCAATCTCACCACTTTCCGTGTTGGAGATACATGTTATTTTGTTATATTTTGAAATTTGATTTTCTTGTAGGAATGTTGTTTCTGGTAAGATACTAATGGCTATTTCATATGCATATTATTCTAGTCCATTGAAGCTGAAGTCATTTTCTCTTATTTTTTTTCCTCATTGATAACTAGCTACAGTTCCCATTTTTTAGTTAGTATACTTCATTGAAGCTTATGAGATGATTGGAGGATTTCATCTTCTGAAAACTTATTGGTGTCATAAACTTGTTCTGGTATAACAATGTCTGCATCTAATTTGTTGCTGTAGGAGATTGATGCTATTAATTTGGTTTCTTATTGGCATGACTGAAGTTCTTGATGTGCCAGAATATATTTTACATTTACATACTAATTCGTATGTCAGAATCATACAACCTCATTCCATCTCCATCAATATATGATTTATAAATTTTAACATTAGTGAAACTCACAGCACATTGGTTTCAAACTTCCAATATTGGATATCGAAATTAACAATTTGCCCTTCAGTAGTGGAGTTATGTGCTAGTTCAGGATATGTTTTAGACTCATAGCTATTATTGTTTTTTTGCTACTATCATTGTGTCATCTCATTATGTAAGAAGTTGTTATTTTGTTTCCTTATCTGTTTATAGGTTCTATAAATCAATTTGGAAATTCTTTATAACCTTAGTTTCATATATACTTCCTAAAGCTACAATTTCGCTTCGTAGCCCGCAATCGAACATGTAACTTGCATCGTGCTTTGGTCTGGTTGTTCTGTTCCTTGGTGTCGAAGTTTCATGGCAATCTTTACATCTGTGTTGTTTGATTTAATCTGCAGGAAGTGGATGGAATGATGATTCCTCCGAGCTCATTGGAGGGTGGTAGAGATCTATCTTTTCTCTGTATTTAAGTTTCTTCTCTGTAATTGTAATAATTTCACATTACAAGTAAATTGCCTCTTTATGAACAAGCTTTTGATCTGCCCATTACCCCAGTCGTTTGTTAGCAACTTCGGAATTCTCATTGTTGGTTTATGTTCTAAGATTTTGTGGTTGGCTATTAAAGGGGTGTTAGTAGCGCGGAAAACTCCGGAAAGTGATTTTCGGAGTCAAACAGAAAGCAGAAGAAAACAGAATCCAGTGGAAAACTTTTTCCCTTTGACTGAATTCTGTTGTTTGTGCTTGTTTCCGGAATTCAACAGAAAATAACTTCTGTTGTTTGTGTCTGTCACCGGAATCTGACAGAAAACAAATTCTGTTGGTTGTGTCTGTCCTTGGAATCTGACAGAAAACAAATTCTGCTGGTTGTGTCTGTCACTGGAATCTAGTAAAAAATAGATTTTGTGGTTTGTGCCTACCATTACAAAATATGAGAAACTTTATAGGTGCAGTTTAATTTATAAACGAAAATATGTTACCATAATCTCAAAAATATTAATCCAAATCACATTTAATTTATAATTTAATCTCAATAATATTACAATTCAAATCTCATAATGTTTTGGATACATAAATGTTAATATTTAACCAACCCACATAGAATTTGTCATATTTTGCCGCATCTGATCAGCCAGTTCTTTCTTGCGTTGTTGAGTCAATCCAACTTGACTTTCTTCTACTTCGTCGTCATCGTTATCTTCTTCCATTTCTGAATTTGAGTTTCTTCCTTCCGTACCACCGAGCTCATCATCAAAATCTTCAAGCAAATCTAATATGTCTTCTTTATGAATAAAGTTATGTAACAAAAAACATGCTATAACTATTTTTACTTGAGTATCATAGGGGAAAGGCATACAACCCCTTAATATCGCAAATCGATGTTTAACAACACCGAAACAACGCTCTATGACATTTCTTAACTGTGAATGACGATAGTTAAAATTTTCAACCGCATTTGATGGCAATCGATCATTATCATATTCACTAAGATGATACCTTGCACCCCGAAATGGACAAATAAATTCTGGTATGTTCGGATACCCAGCATCGACGAGATAAAATTTTCCTACACAAAAAATAATTTTAAACTGAATCTCAAGGAAAAACCAATAAAACTATCAAGAAACATAAATTAATAATTTTCACCTGATGGTATTTTCAGGCCGTTCTCTCGAGTCAATGCATTATGTAGGATTCTAGCATCAGCAGCTGACCCCTCCCAACCAGCAAGAATATATGTAAATTCCATGTTAAAGTTGCAAGCTGCCATAACGTTCTGGGATAACTCGCCTTTACGATTTCTGAATCTTGCAGTTTCTGGTCCATTTATTGTGGCTTTAACATGAGTTCCGTCAATAGCACCAATGCAATCCTGTATAAAATTTAATTACAAATCTAAATACCAAGACAACTAATTTGAAGCGAACTTACCTTAAAATTTAATGAGAAGCGAACTTACCTTAAAATATGGAAATACGTTTGGATCATTCTTGATTCGATCTGGAACATTTGTTGAGGCATTAGCAAGCAACATGTCATTCAGTTGCAAAATAGCATTCAACATTCTATTAAAATATGCACTGACGCTCCAAGTATAACGATGAAATCTTTCTTTAGTCACACCATATCGCTGGTCTTGTCCCACTGTAACAAGAAACATTGCCAATTGCTCCTCTACTGTTACACTTTTAGTTTCAGTCACCAGACCTTCCGTTTTTAGTAAACTGCAAAAATTCTGGAACACATGTTGATTCATCTTGTAAATTTTTCTGCAATTGTAGACCTCATTCGGTAGTGTATGATCTAACAATCTACGAATATAAGCCATACCCTCTCTACTATAGATCCTATTGGGCGGTACTGGTTTTAGCAATTGTGCATTCGCAACACTAAACATGGTATGTGACATAACTAGCCAATTAGTTATGCTTCTTTTCCTCATCTCCTCATCTTTTTCTAGCAATTCAAAGAAAGTTTTTCCTCCCAACATTGTTGATTTTAACACCTGTCAACATCATATAATATCATGTTAACACATAGTTAGATGATACAAAAATAGAAGGCCTAAAAATAACATAACACAAACAATTGTCAATTGTAGATTAAAATCTTACAACCAAAAACATACACCCAAAAAATAGCATAACAAGCTAAATAAAATCTTACAACCAAAAACATACACCAAAAAACTTACAACCAAAAACTTAATGTTTAGTCAATAACTTAATTCTTAATTTTCACACAACAACCACCTCAACCATTCACCACGCATTTTATGTGGCAGACATAAAAAGGACTTCCTCTTCTTATCGCACTCCAACAACTCTAGTGCTTTGAATACTTCATGTTGTTCAAATCCTGGAAGTGAATGTATAATATCTGACAACTCCATGAATTCTTCTTTCTCCTTGTTTACTGCCAATTTTTGTCGTTCGATACTAACCATTTCTTCCATTAGTTTCAGTCTTCTCTCACTTGCTTCTTCTTCTTTTTCCGCATATCCTTTGAATGCAACAACCATGTCAACAAGTGCATTTGACATTGCTTCATGAGACTCGGCATGAGGACGAGGTCTTTTCACAGGTCTGGTAGATATAGGTGTGGTAGAACGTGCCCTTCGAGCTTGTGAATTTTCAACCTCTAACTCCTCGGTATTAATGTCATCAAGGTAATCTAAGTTGTCTCCTACAACTCCGGTTGTTTTTGGGAAGTCAGTGGCTTGCTTACCACCAATACCGGTGGCTATGCTACTCTCAAACAACATATGAAGTTGTTCGTATATTAGGCAACTCTTTCCTTTGTACTGACCCATGTGTGGGTGTTTCTAGTATGAAAAACAATATATGTTAGTTCACACAACCTAAGACAAAACATGTAAAATTAACATTATAAAGCATGGGTTTCACCTCTACAAAGTCATCCCAAACTTCCTTCTCCACGTCAGTGTGGCCCTTAACAAAGTCTGGTCCCCAACCACTTTGATTCATAATAATAGTGTAATTCTTGTACATAGTCCTCCATGTCTTCCATCGACTATCCAGTTTTGCTTTAGTGATTTTAGGGTTCATTGTTTGATTAAATTTGGCTACAGCATCCAAAAAGGTATCCTGTCGAATTTTCCCATCTGGGGTTTTTCCTACTCCGTCCACAATTGCCTCACACAAAATGTGGAGCATTAATTCTTCTGCTTTACTACTCCAAATGTAGTTTTTTCCTTGACTCATTTCTAACCAATAATATAAGCGGGTTTAAGTTCGAAAGTTAGTATTACATGTTTGTGAAAGGTATCCAAGCATAATTAGTAAATAATTCAAAACCACAAACATTTAAAAACGCCATCATCAACTATTCTTATAATATCCAAGCATTCTTCTTGGTAGTTAACAGAACTTGGTAGTTAAAACAAGTCAACAAAAAACAAAACAGTTAACAGAACTTGGTAGTAGTCTAACACAATTAACATCTACATGTTATAAACAAAGTAGTTAACCAATTCGTACAAGTCAACATACCCACATCACAAGTGTAAAATAATCCAACAAAATAAAGTAAAAAATAAAACCACATCACAGACCCACCATGAAGTTCATAAGCATACATGAAGTTCAGAAGAATTTCATACACAATTTCAGTTCTGAATTTCCCCACCATGACTAAATCAGACAAGGTACTGAAACACATCTGCCATTTTAGATAACATACAACTAAAAATTTAATATTTCTTAAGTGCACTTATACATAACACTAATAAACTGAACTAAATTGCACTTAAGTTCAGCGAATAACCCCAACATATCAGATAAAGATTGAGGGATTGAACAACATAGGACCCAAAAATATAGATCCAGGTATAACTCCATATTTTGATCTTACAACCCCATATTTTGAACAAAATAATCATCAAATACACATCATTGGTATAGGAATCCAACGACAAGGTAGAATCCCCAATATATCCAAACCAAGCCCTAAAAATCCAACGACAATGTAGAATCCCCAATATATCCAAACCGAACCCTACATTAACATCAAAGAACCAAAAAACACCACTTTCCCCCACAAAAACCAGCACTCGAATCCATCATCCCTCCTAAAATGGAGCCCTAAATCGAAGATATCCAAAAAGAGGGGACGAAATCGATGAGTTTCGTACGCACCTGGAAGCACGACGAGGTGAGAGGAGAGGAGGTGTCGTGAGGATCGCGAGGCAGCGAGGGTGTCGCGAGGGGGGGGGGGGAGGTTGGTGGTTTCCGTCAGATTCTGAGGTGAAGGGGTGAGAATTGGGTAGATAAGTTTTCTTTTATACAAGGGAAAATGAAGGAAAGTGGGTGTAGATTCCAACAAATGCACAAACGTGAGAAAATGAGGTGGTCAAACGGAAATGACTTTCCTTTCCTTTCTTTTCACTCCATACGAGTGACATTTTCTTCACCACTAACTATAAGCTCCAAATAATACAAAATTAAATGCATTTATTAACGTATTATCAAATTTATGCCCGATCACTGAAATGCAACATATAAAATTCCTGATATCGAGAATTAAGACATTTCTTTGAAACAATCACAATCTAAAAGGATAACGCGCTGACGTGGAACGACATCCCCAAAAATAGCAATATTACATAAGCTAGTTGGTTACTTAAAACTGTAATCCGCATGTAATCTAGGAGCAAAGCATACAACATTATCAGTAAACATATGTATAATAATCGTAGACACGATTAGTAAGTACCAAAAGCATACCAAGAAGAACAAGCTAACTAACTTAACTAACTAACTAACTAATAACTGACTAGCTAACATGACCACATTGGTTCCATCATATCTCCGCCGTCGATCGCGGCCATCACATCCATCCCAAACTCATCCTTATGATCGTTGGCCTCGCAGTGCTTCGAACCAACGCTTCTCGGCAGCTCTTTACCTCCAAAGCCAGCACAACCACTTTTACACGATGATAGCGCGGCGAGCCATGTTTGTTGGCTGACCTTGAGGTGCACCACTTCGGCTTGTGCAACCGCCAATTGGGTCCGTAGGACGTCAATTTGGTGTTGAAGCGTGGAGATGGCCCCAACGCACCCGTACACCGGGTCTCGGACCCTAGCGTTGGCCTCGTATACCATGCTGCTGACCGCATCGCTGCGGTGCTGGGATGGGATGTCCTAGTTATAGAAAATGAAAAGAGTTAAATCTGCTTGGATGACTTCTTGTTAATTTAGCTAGCTGAAGATCATTTGGGAGGTAATTAATGGTTAATGTTTTAAGAAAAAAATTAAGAGCGTAAACGAACAGAGTCAAGCCTCCAATCTTTTGTTGAAATTCGGCCAGTATCTATAAGATCTTGCTGTTGATCGAGTAAGCTTGATTCGGATTCGAGCACAAATTAGTGTTCAAACTTGACTCGAGTCAAGCCTTGAAACCCACTTGTTAGCTTAATTATCAAGCTGGCTAGACTCATTTTAAGAAAAATTCTTAACAATGGAGCACTCTCTTTTAATTTTGTACTTTAAGTACGTATAAGTTTTAATATCTGTTTTTTATTTTATTTTCTTTCGACAACTATGCACAACGGAAGCGTTAACCAACAAAAAACCATCATGATGCAAACAAAGATGTTATACAAATTATTATTATACAATAAATATGATTATATGAGAATATATTTACACTACCAACATATCATCCAACTACGTTACAGAGCTTACGAAGAATCATGAAGCCGAGAACGAGAACCAAAAGGCGTTCCACTGATCGTAATTAAGGCACACCCATGTGTACTTGAGTTGCGACTATCTACCATGTTGCAACTATAAAAACACAATGGTCGGTATGATACAAGTGCTCTAAATAAGTACAACAATTGACTCTCAATAGGTAAGGACGGTGTTAAGAGTTCAGGTAAGGACGGTGTTAAGAGTTGGTTTGTTTTGAAGTTTAATAAGTTATTTTACCTAAATAGATAGGCTTTAGCTAAATTAATGGCCAATCTGGTGAGATTTCATCATCTTGCCTTGTTATTGGTCTTTGGAAAGATTCTGGAAAGATTTAGAAATAAAAATTCGTACGAATTTGAGAAATGTCTAAATGCAGGTGGTCACCCAACCCCCTACATTACTGCTGATAGGTCACACTAGATTCTATCTCATCACTCTGGATTTAGCAATTATTGACGACAACTACCGTACGAGAGGATTGTTTGAAAATAAAAATAGTGGTTGATACGTCAAACTGTGTAAGAAAGAGCACGTTTCTTGCACATGGCTTGCTAAATAGACTACAATCCTACGTAATAGCCCGCACACAGAACGATCCGCTGAACTGAACCCCAACAAAAATGTGGGAGCGGGTGCCAGGAAATTCTGGGTCATCAAAAAAAAAAAAAACCCCAACAAAAATGAACAATGAAAAATCTACAAACCAAGGAGCTAAAAGAATCCCCAATCCCCATGTTTCAGCCTCTCAGTGAAATTACTTACCACTAACTCAGTTATAGATTCTTAATATTTAATTAATCGAATTTAGTTATGATCAATATAATGTTCTACAAAAAAATCAAACTTTCGGCACCATAATGTTTTCCAACTCAACAGTAGACGTAAGAATAATAAAAAAATTACTTATTCTAATGTGTATTACACTTATTATATTTTCTCGAATAATTGAGAGAGCATTTTCACAAATAGTGTGCCATAATCTTTCACTAATAATTGTAATATGTGTATTGCATTTTTTATATTTTTTCACAAATATTACACTTTAAAGAGAGATGTCTCTCAAACTTTCTTTCTGTATTTCACAAAAAAAAAAGTTCATGATTTTTCTCAAAGTTTCTTTCTAAGATAATTTAATTATATATTAGATCGCATCTAAACTATAGTACGATTGAATTCAAGCTTTTGACTATTTCAGGTGGATCATATCATTGGATGCACCACCCGAAAGGAGCTTACTAGCTAGCTAGGTAAGGGGGAAAAATCATCATGTACCATTTTCATGTGGGTTCTATTCCACTACAGAAAAAAACATTCAAGAGATAATGCCCCCACATAATTAGGTGACTACTGTCACCGATTAGTTTAACCGGTGACAACTACCATCCTTGCCATCTCTTAAAGAAAAAAACAATTAAGGTAAAAGTACGTGCTCGTGGTAGAGGCGAGACGGGTCTTCAAATCTCAATATTATAACAGTACGTGATCTTCAAATACTATAATAATAAAATGATCTCCTATTATTTTTCCAAAGAAAAAAGAAAAAAAACTTGGTTGCATGGGAAATTAAGCAAGCAAGTGACCTGAAGCATCTTGTTGACATTGCTAGCACCAAACACCTTGTGCACATTAGCAAACTTCTGGGGCTCATCAGCAGGGAAGTGAGGAGCAAAGATGCAATCTTGGGCACAACGTCTCCTAAGAAGCTTGCATGCAGCGCATGGGGACACCACTCCTTGTTGTTTTCTGCCACTCAAGTCCCTCATCTCAGCACTCCAAAACAAATTAACTCTACCACATAACACCCACATATGGCATATTTATATATTTACAAGACAAGAAGTCAAGAGTCAGTACTGGTGTTAGTAGAGTAGCACTAGTAATGGTAAAGTGGAAACTATTATGGTGATGGAAGCATGCATGGGGAGACAAGAAGGCAAGGTTGGGAGGTAGGAGTGAGGGAGGAAGGGATGGTGCATGCTGCATGCAGGTCTGCTTTTAATAATTAGGGTACATGGGAGCTAAATATTATAATTATTACAATATATACATGTTTTCATGTTACCAACTCAAAATATGGACTAGAGTGGTTCATGTTTGACGGAGTGGGTCGTATTCTGAGATTTAGTTTGAAACAGAATCGTTAGGTCTTTCCAAAAGCAAAAAAACATAATGTGCTGATTGCTGATATTTAGAGTCCCACGTACATTGTCAAGGGAAAAAAAATGGGAGTTATAAGACCATGACTCTAGTACTATAACGATGTTCAACCATATGCATTTCAATGATCCAATTTTGGTTGGTCATTGTGAAGATATTAAGGGCTAATGATCCAATATACGGCCTCCGCGGACAGTGACTCGAAGTAGGCTCAACTTGGACCTTTGGACAATTTGTTATAATGGTACTAATAGGACCTTAATCAACGGAACAATACACACTAAATGCTACAATTGGAGTTAGGGTTGCAATTAGAGTCGGAACAAACACAAATAATATTTCAATAAAACTATTTGAATTAAGAAGACTATAGATCAATTACAATTTACGAATGTGAAAATTGTACATCTATATGACTATATCCTTGAAAAAATGGATATATATATATGGTGTTGTCAGAGCATGCAACATATATATGGATTGAGGTTGTTTGAGGATGCTACATATATATAGACATGCGCCTACCGTAAAATTTCCACTTTGAGCACTTTAATGATGTACTTGATTATTGTGTTGATAACATTGGTTGACAAACTAAGTAATGGATCTTCGATGCGCCCGCCTGATTAAATAGGGTTAGTTGCATCACCATGAGGGTTTCCTAATTAGGATCTAGGTATTAATTTAGGCTTTATTAGAGTTGTGCTTAGGGTTTTGATTAGGTTTCACATTTTTGTTGGAGTTTAGTTAAGTTTAGATGTTTGTGATGACTTAAAGTTTAACTTTTGTGTTAAAGTATTGGGGTTCAAGTTGAGCTTTAGTATTCTACTAGGTTTTGTTGTTGGGCACTTTTTTAAAATGTTGGTTAACCGTCAATTTTAGTAGAGTTGCTGTAACGTCCCGAAACAGCGGAAGATTTAAAATTTCAGAATAACCAACATAACAGACAACTCACGCGGGAACGTCACTAATATATAAATATATAAATCCGGGTGCACCCAAAAATACAAGGAGTTTTCCAAAAGAAATACAACTACAATACTGATACAATGGAATAGAATACAAGTAGTCGTACGGTCTAGCAACTGCCGAAGAGGATCCGACTCCAAAGCGCTCCGTCCTCGGTCACCACCCACCCGGACCTACTGCGATCCTGAAAAAGATGCAACAACAATGCCTGAGTTTCCAGAAGGAAACCCCGTATGCCAACTCACCTATATGCATGCATCACATAATGAACCTATCATACTAGTAGCATGTCATGGCATCAACAGAAATGGAAAACAGTTCCCCCGAAGGGTAAAACAGGACATCAGTCCGACAATCAATCATCGGGTCTCCCGAAGAGACCTACTGCAGGCACATGCAGTCTAGCAGCCCGCGACATCGCACCCCCATACGCGGCTACACTACTCAAGGGTTCGGCAGGGAGCCTCTGTCACGTCTACGCGCCGATAGAAACAGATCTGTAAATCTCAGTGGTCGGGGCCACAGGGACCAACGGGGCCGTCGCCCGGAAGGTATAACAACATCATCTCGGTAGGTGCCCAGCCGAGGAAAACAACATAGCCGGCACAGCCTCAGCCCAACAATCATCATCGCCGGCACAACCTCGGCGGCATCACCGACACAGCATCGGTGGTCCATCACAACAGTCCGGCACAGCATCGGACAGATCCAGACCGAAGTCTGTCAGGTCATCAGGCTCCTCGAGCCGCGAACACCAACCGCGCCGCTATAAAAGCAGGGCAGCGACCTCCGTAGCCCGTGGGCCGGTAGTCACCTCACCTCACCCAACGCCAGTTGCGTGCCCGCACAACATCAACACTGGGATCCGCGATCCCTCAGGCCTGCTATACTACAAAGTGCCAACAATCATCTCAAAAGTCACGGTCCATACATGGAGGTGACGCGTCCCGAACACCCACACTCTTCCCAACGGCGGTCCCTGGGCAGGCACGCATCACGCGCCCACCGTCACCTCCCGGCTCACGCACAAGGCGAGGACACGGGTTTCCGTGGACAAAGTTGGCGTTCAAAAAGGGAACCTGGAATTCTGTTCTGGGCCCAAACGGTCGACCGTAAGAGGTGATTCGGTCGACCGTTTCCAGAAAGGAATCGGTCGACCGTCCCTAACATGGTCTACCGCTGCGCACAGAACACAATCCCCCCAACGGTCTACCGAGGTCTAAAACCGGTCGACCGAATGAGGTCAAAATCCGGAGTCTGGTCAACATTACAAACATTCTATCGGTCGACCGACTCAGGGGTCCCGGTCGACCGAAAACTAACAGTACCTCATTTTCAATCTTTTAATCCATCGGTCGACCGACTCAGGGGTCTCGGTCGACCGATAACTGTTAGGGTCAACCTATATTTCTACGTCATATAACGGTCGACCGAACTCAAGCCTACGTCCGAACATCATGCAATATAAACCAATAAACTTAAGTTCCGGTCGACCGAACACACGGCCTCGGTCGACCGAAACGCAACAGGCAGTAAAGATATACATGCAATCGGTCGACCGCCCAAGGGCCGGTCGACCGTCCGGTCGTCTTCAACCTCGCGCCAGCCGAGGTTTCTTCGCCCAAACGCGACGTCGGAGAGGCCTCCGACCTCCTCCGACCGACCAACACGACCCTCTCATGAGTGTCAACAACAAAACCACACTAGAGAGCGGCATACCTCAAAAGAAACGACGAAAATGCCGGAGCTCCGCTCGCGCACGTCGCCTCCGGTGATCTCCCCGCGCGCTCAACTCCGCACGCCTCACGCCGCACGATCTCCGGTCTCCTCCTCTGCTCGGTCGGCGAAAAAGAACAAGAAGAGAGTGAGGGTGAATGGAGAGGTAATGAGAGAGAGAGAGAAGAAAACGTTTATAAACCCAACTCAAATCTTCTCCCCACGCGTGAACAATGCCCTACACTTCCAAACCCATCCCCTCAACCACAACCACTGTAGCGCGCCTCCACCTCTTCCCCATGCATACACTATGCACTCCAACTTCCCATGCTAAACACCTTCTAATCCTCCATTAACCCAAGCTTAACCCTAACAAGGGTTTGGGTTCTTACAGTTGCTATTTTGAGATATTAATTTGGGTTAATTATAGTTTAAATAGAGAAAACGTAGGGTAATGTCGTTATGATTATGTGAATTAAGGTTTCAATTAGGTGAATTAGGTTAAATCAAGGGTTTTGAGTTAAAATATTAGAGTTTGGTGTACTTTAATTAGGTTGAGTTTAGGTTTTGTTTAATGTTTATTTATGTAGCGAGTCCAATAATACCGAGAACCACACGTATTAGCAAGAGGCCCAAATACTCAGACAATTTTGTCCATAAATAAGTTCATATAATGTAGGCGTTATGATTGTTGAGTTTATAAAGGTAATAGAAGGGAATGCAAGGCAGAGAATTATTCCCCAATTGTTCTTCCTCTCCCATCCTCCCATCCCCTTCTTCCATCCTTAATTATCTTCCTCAGATCCAAACCCCTAAAATTTAATTGGTGTTTTTAGCTTAATCGGGGTGTCAATTAGGATTACAGTAAGTGTTTAAGAGTTTATTATGGTTGTTTATTAAGGTTTGAGATCAATTAGGACTTAGCTAGGCTTGTGGGTTGAATGTTGACTCGGTATAGGACTAAGGCAATTGGGTGGAAATTGGTGTTTCGAATGGGTGGTCGATCGGATGTCGTTGCCAATAGGACTGTCTCTACAACAACTACTAATATTATTTCAAATAATAATAATAATACAACAACTACTAATAAGTAATAACCACCATAAAACTAAATCTTTCATGGACATGTAGTGTTAATGTTGACAAGAGAGGAGCTCATAGATTTGCCAGACAACAACATTTAAGTTGAAAAGATGCTTTAAAAATTAACATTAAGTTGAAAAGATGTTCGGTCTTTCTTCGCTCTCTTTATTTATTACCTTTTAGTCATCGTGTTTGGTTTTTTTAAAGTGTTTCATATTTTTAAGTTACATCTTAAATATGTAACCACATGTTGATGGGAGATTGGATTCTAATCCTAATTAATTTAATATTGAAGACCAACTAAGTTAATTCAAATTAATTAATGATTAATTAGTTTGCCCTCAAGATGTTGTTTGTCATGCATGAAGATCGCACATGCTACTTAGAATTCTAGAAGTTCCTATCACTAGATCTGTTTAACTACTAATTAAGATCGGCACACCTAATACTCTAGTAGTCTCTCTCAGTAAACTGGTTGACCTAAGTATCCTGCGATGGATTAATCACGCCTCTAACAATATTCTTGAAGAACTTGTTTTGAAAGAAAAAATATTATTCAGCATTTTTACTTGTAAAGAATAATCCAAATATGCATGCCTTGATTTCGAGTAAACAATGATGATATTACACCTTTGGAAGCTAGCAATGATAAACCGTTGCCGGGCGTTTCTTAAGCACCAAAACATAAAAAATAACGAACATTATAAAGTAAAAACAATAAGAGGCAAAATGACATCAAAGGTAAAAGGCATCGCATGGTGGGGTTGTCAACTTGACAATGAAGATGGGAAGAGAGAGAGAGAGAGAGAGACCCAGTCAAACACTTAATAATTGCAATTGTGATGAAAAAGGAAAGTTTGAGGTGACGGATTTGATGACCCACCAACTCTCTTTCTTTTTTGTGTTTTGACTAAAGTTTCGTATGCGTATGCTAAATAGGAACACAACATTAATTCGGACAAGGATCTGATATTTACCAGTGGCATTCAATGATATTTTTTTTTATCATCCAGAAGTTTTCTACACCAACTACCATTTGAATTAGGTGGACTGCGACTTTAAATTAGATGTGATCTGTACTATTTGAATCGAGACATAATTAATTACGTTTATTGAAATTTAAATTTACGTCCATCACGTAGTTTTCACATTCCTAACTAACCCCGCTACACCATCGGTGGAAAATGATACATGTTGCCTCCTTCATCCTTCAATTTTTTTTATCGTTTGTCGTGATTTTTAACTATAGTTATTTCTCAGGGTCCATTTGGAATACCAGTTTTTTGCTTTTGGTTTCTAAAAAATAGACAACTATATATATTTTTGAACTTCCCTAAAGCTAATGTTTGCAGGTGCAGTTGTAATTTTTCTGAAATTCTTCGTTCGAATGAAAAACTAGTCTTGGATACCTTTTTGATTATCACGTAAAATTTAAAAGCCCAAAGCGAGCTTCTTAAAAGCTAAATTCACTTGGGACACTCATACCTGCAGAATTTTGAAAATTTTCTCGTCTCTGAATGCACTAACCTCAAATGTTTGCCTGTCCCATATAGTCTCTTAATTATCTTGTTCAATTTTATTTTTTAAAATATATAGGTGTGTTGTGTGGGTGTAGGACTGTCAAGTTCTGCTCGGATCGATACATCGATCAATGTTCGCTCGATTTTGCTATAATTTTGCTCGAAATTGCTCGGATCGGTTAGTAACGAGCCGAGCACGAGCAGACCCTGCTCGCTCGATACTCGCTCGGTGCTCGCTCAATTATCGCTCGAAACCTGATTACTATATCTAATTATTTGATTAACCTGAATATTCTATCCAATTACCCAATCGGTAAAGTGTTAAACTTATTTAATAAACTAATTTACAAAACCCAACAATCCATTTAACAAACCAAACCAAAATATTCATAAGAATCAAAACCTTATTAGTCCTAAATTTTTCGTTTTTCCATTATTATTATTTCTTTTCTTTTTCTCATTCTTTTCTACACCAAAAGTTCAAATAAATTAATGTTTGAGTCAGGTGGATGATCTTATTTATAAGATGTTGATGTTGTGAGTTGTCCTATAATTTAGAAGATTGTGTTTGATTTTAATATTGTGTTGATTTTGTTTGATCCAAGTGTATAATCTTATTTATAAGATGTTGATGTTGTCGTATAATTTATAAGATTGTGTTTTATTTTAGGTGTTAATTTTAAAATTGTGTTAGTAACTATTATTATATTTGTCTTAAGTAATCTTATAATTTACTTGTTGGGACAATATTATTAGGAATTCAATACCAAAAAAAGGTTTAGGTTAACGAGTCTCTCGCGAGTAGGTCGAACCGAGCACGGGCTGAATTTTCCGCTCAAAACCCTTAACGAGCCGATCTTGAGCAGGCTCGTATCGCTCGTTTAGAGATGGATTACACCCCTATGTGGGTGGGTTGCTCCTCTTAATTCACATTTGATATAATCTTAGAGAATGTCCTTATATTCTCCGGTGAAAAATCTCTCAAGAAACTTTCACCGTGTCTCTCAAGAAACAACGAACCAATTGTGAACGTTAGTAATTTAAGTACGGTGGTCAATTAAACCAAACCTTAAAAAAAGGTTAAGAGTCGACTTTCCTAGAGTAACTACCCAGAGTGTAACACAACTTGATTGTTGACTTGGTCAACTACTCCAAACTTGAAATGCATCAATTGACCGATCTTGGTCTTTTCTCAAAGGTCTGTCCCGGTGGCCTTCTCGCTGTTCCGGTACTTCCTGTCCCTTAATATAAGTACCATTCTTTCTCACCAGTGGTTGCTAGTTCTGTTTAATACTTACCTGAGGATCATTAACTAAAATAAATGCCAAATGTACGTAGAATATTTACAACAAATGGGTTTGCACTTGCGTACATTGAAAATTTTAAAATCTAAAATATGTATTGATTGATATTTGATACACACACATATGTAAAGTACGTATAAAAAATACAAAGTCTATAGGGCTGGATTTTCAAATTCATCATCTACATTGTGTTTCGGTCCACTGCGTTTCATTTTGTATCGTTAAACATTACACCTAGGACATGAATGTAAGTTTTCAAATTCACTCCTATACAATATACAATCATTTAGACATGCGTGTATCTTCCTAGATTTCATTCTCATAGGACACAACACTTTCTTAGCATCATAAGTTATATCCGATAGTTCATTATCATCTGGAAGCATCTCTTTCAATATCTTCAACAGTGATGTGAAACTGACATCGGTCCAACAATTTCCTGCTTTTAAATTGTACAATTTCAACACTACTGACAATCTAGTAAATTTAGTGCAACCCTTATACAACGACTTCTCATTGTCACTCAACAAACTACCAAGTAAATCGGGGTTAGACGAAAAGTTTTCAGCTATATCCTGAACCATGTCCTTTAATTGATCTCCCACACCTACATTGTCTCCGTCATTCTTGAACTACTAAATGATTCATTTTCGTCGTTCAATATACATCGTCTGTAACTTGTGTCGAAACATTTCTCAAACAAATGAACTTTTATTTTTCGAAAACTTAGCAGTGACATATTATGACACTTATTGCATGGACAATATTCCATATCTCTGTCATTCCTATTCTTTGAATGACTTTTGGCAACCTCTAAGAACATATTCACTCCGTTCTCATACTCATCAGTCAATCGGTTTGAAAGAATACAATCTCGATTAATTTCAATCTAACATTAAGGTAAATGATAGTTATTATTAAAGTCAGGAAATAAAATTTCAATTTAAAAGAAGGTGTTCGTAGATGTGAAGATCTGAAGACATGAAGATGAGAAAAGAATGACTCAGGAGAGAGAAGATGAAGTCCTTAATCTAGTGTGGGAATAAGGAAGGTTAGAAACCTAACTAAACAATCAAGGCAAAAACAAGCCTAAAGTCAACTATAGGTCAGTAGCATTAAACGACGCCTAACTTCGAGGTCTCACTAGTCTGTGAGAAATCAAGAACCTGAAGGTTTCTAAATCTCTACAAGGCTAGATGGGCAACGACGTTCTGGCCATAACGGTCTTAAACGGTGAGGACCACTAGTCTGTAGGAAATCAAGAACCCAGAGGTTCCTGAAATCTCAGGAATACTAGATAGACAATGATGTTCAGACCATAACAGTCTTAAATGGTTTCCTCTCCTTAATGTGTCCGAAAATCGTAGGGACCAACATCTAAAGTGATTTTATTAAGCCTTTTTATTACGTGGTTTTTGGGCCAATGAAAGGGTGATAAAATTCCCCACATCTTCTTCTATAGGTGACTGCACCCTAGGTGTTTTTCATGCCTTATTCTAACAAACAACACACCAAACAATCACTCACTCTCTTATTTCAATGCAATCCTACTAAGTAATGTGTGCTTCCTAATGAATAATGAGTGAAAGAGATTACACACCTTACGCCAACAATCTACGACAAAAATCATAAAAGAAAAAATAAATACGATGATTACATGCATGGAGAACCCTATATGATGAATGACTTAGCAAATATTGTCTTATATTTTGTTATAGGTTATTAAAGGCCAAGTTGCTTAAGGGTCTATGTATAGACATTGGATGTCAGAACATGCGACGTGTATATGGCGACGACTATACCTATAGATGTGTATATTCTGATATCCGACGACTATACCTATAGAACATGTATGTTCTGACATCCGACGACTATACCTATAGACGTGTATGTTCTAACATCTGACATCTATACCTATAGACGTTGCATGTTCTGACATTTGACGTGTATATGGCGACGACTATTCACTCTTTTGCACTAGTGTGTAAAAAGTTATAAGATTGAAACCAACATCTCAGATTAGACTTCTTCTACATTTTTCAAGCGATTACAAAATTACAATGCAAGTCTATGGACACCGGATGTCTATTTTGCATGTGATTTTGTACTAATTGATCAATGGATGTCTTTTTGTGTGCATAAAACACATATATACGTCGTTTCTTTTAGTTTTTTTCAATGCATCACATGCAAATTTTCTTCTGGAATTTTGTAGGTTCGAAGACACTAATTTACAAGAATAATATGGTTCCAACACTAATATTTGGTCCTTTAAATTGATCTTTAGTCGTTCGTTGATTTATTTTTTGGAAGATGAAAGGCAAAGGGAAGGGAGAGGAAGGGGTTGTTGGCTTTTGGCCTTAATCTATCTTTTGATGATTTAATCAACCTAATCTTAATTATAATCAATGTAGTATAACACACATATTGCATAACATATACATTGCTTTGTGCTAACATCTACAGGTGATCAAGACTCAAGAAACAAATGATTCAAGTCAAGACATGTAATGAAAGCTCATTTGAAGACATGTAATCTTAATTTATTTTGAGTCTTAGGAACTATGTGTACTTGAGCATATAAGAGTTAAAAACTACTTAAACACATAGTAGATTTCTTATAGAAGTCACACACAAAATCTCAGATCTTTTGGACTTAAATAGGTCACCCCAAACCTAGACCGGAATTCACTAAACCTAAATAAGAATTTTCTGTGCCATTTCGGTCGACTGAAATGCCTCCGATCGACCATTTGATCCTTCATTAAATAGTGAATTTAACCGCCGACCGGTCGACTGTCTACACGTGTCATGTGGCCATTAGACTTGTCGTATTATATAAACAGTCGTATTCATATAAACTTAACCAAACCCCAAAATACATTTGCCTCCGGTCGACCGATTCCTAGACCACGGCCGACCGTTCCAAGAAGTTTTTGTGAAACCCAGTTTTCCTGTCTTATATTGGTTGACCGCCCAAATCCTTTTGTTTGATCGAACATAAAACTCCAGATTCCCTGTCAAATTTCGGTCGACCGTTCCACCTTTCGTTCGACCGATAACTTAAGTGATCTTACTTATAACATCTTTTCGTTCAACCATTCTCTTCTTGGTCGACCGTTCCTTGTTCTGAACCGTCTATCGGTCGACCATTTGACCCGTCCGGTGGACCAAACTTGCACTGAAAAGTGTACAATAGTTTTCTATTTTGTATTTCCTGCACAACTTTTCACCACACTTAACCCCAACGACTATAACACCTTAGGAGCTTATAAATAGATGTTCCCAACCTTGTTTAGAACATCTCCCACTACTATTTGTCTCCTACATTAGAGAGAAAGCTCTAAACACTCACAAACTCAAAACCTTCATACTTTAGTCTTAAATCATATTCTACTCAAGCGTGCTCAAGTTTCGAGAATGTTGTTCCACTTTAATTGTTTGTCAAATAGAAAGGGTCTTGGTGAAAGCCCAAGACAAGAGTATAGACTTTGGTGAGAGCCCGAAGTGATCCTCTCGGATTGTGAGAGAAAAAATCAAGCTAGCGAGGATTGTTCGCGGAGCTTGTGTTGTACAAGGCTTAATCTTGGCCTGGAACGAGGTTGATAGTGAAGTAATAGACGGAACTCGAGGAAGATCGAGTGGAGGTTTGAAGAGAGGAAGTAGGCGGGAGACCGAACCTCTATAAAATCTTCCGATGCCTTTGTGTGGTTTGCATATTGTCTTATTTACTTGCTCTTTGTTTTAATTTCCGCCGCACATCTTTGATTGAGCAAGTAGAGTTCAATTAACCCTAAAAGTGATTAGATAATCCGACCATACATGATCCTACATAGGTGAAAGGTCGTCTGAGAGTTTCAAGGGCGTGGCCACAGAGGAAAGTGGTGTTGTTGTAAATTGAGTTTGTTGGGATGTTTAGAAATTGGAAAACCGGTTTTGGCAACCAGACGGGCGAGAACTAGAAAGCAATAAGCTACTTCGAAAACGATGCCACTAGGAAACACTATTTTTGGAAAAGTGCTTGGAGTTTCATGGTATCCAAACGCACCCATATATGTGGGTGACGTGGCCATATTATTTTGATCCCATTCTATTATAATTAATTCTAAAAAATATAATAAGAAATATTAGTTCCCAAATACCATAAAATCGGTTATCTTGCATTAACTCAGGTTATAGTTAGACCGTTTTTGAAATCAAATATTGCATGTTTAAATCTTGGGTATAACATCTAAGGCATTGTTGGTAGTTTTGCAGACGAAGCTTCTCATCTCATATTCTTTCTATGTACTAAACCTTATTATCACATTTCCAAAAAAGGAAAAAAAGAAAAAAATGATTAATTATAGAATAATACCCCTCAACTATGGAATTAAGTTAACCTCCATGAACTTTAAAACGTGACACTTACCTCGACCGAGAACTTTAAGTTTTCTAACCCTTAACCATCTTCTCCGTAAAAAAGTGTGTTATTTTTAAAGATATTCCTTGTTATTGTTTACATAGATTAACCCTAACATTAACTTTATGAAAAGTTTGGATTTACATTTGCGTCAAATTTGATCCAAATTTAGTGTCCAATGTTGAACATATTTCATGCAAATACGATATGGATTCGATACATATTTAAATCCAAGTTTCTCATAGAGTTAGTAATTGTGGTAATATTTGAAAACAATGCAAAAAATAATAATTACGATAAATATGTTGAAAATAACACAGTATTGGTGGAGAGGGGCAAAGTGTTATGAAATTAAAAGATCAAGGAAACGACGTGTAACGTTTTAAAGTTCATGAAAGTTAAGTGAATTAGGTTCATAATTGCAAGTAATTATTTGTAATTTCCCAAAGAAAAAAGAAGCACACCTAATTAACAACCTCAAAGTAGTACACTTCTGGTGACCAACCCTTTCTTTTCTTAGCTTTGTTTGTTATAGACTTTTCCCATTGTTGAAGCCTAAAAGGCACCACCTTGTTTCTTCCAAAAGTTGACACTTAGGTTGATGAGGAAGAAAAAAGGTAGATAACTTACACTCCAAATTAGATTCTCATCTCCTTTAGCTAGTACAATGTTGCACATGATAATGCCATGTTGTTGTGGCATGGCATATGTAATAGATACAAGCCTGCTTACATGTCCACAGCAATTTTTGCTTAGGGAACGCTACTTGAGGTAAATAAAGTCCTTCATGCAAAAGTAAAAATGATGGCACGACAAGAAGTGATTTGTTGACTGTTGAGGGTTTGGTCGTCGCTCCAATTTTGGAGGTCCACTTGGGAACCTTAGCTTTTGATGTTTAGCTTTCTGGGCATTCAATTTCTGATGTTTGGATTTTACGTAAGAATTAAGAAGCAAAGTAATACTAATACTAATTTTTTAAGATGCTAGATTTTTATATATTGCGACAACACCTTAGACTCTTAGAGGTTAATTTCTGGGAATTGGAAGAATAAAAAAACAACCCAGACGTCACTTTTGAGATGCTAGACGAGAAAAAACTAATGTCCCAAAATAGTCATGTAGTTAAAAATGATATTAATAGTCTAAAGTTGATTCAGTTGTGAATTCAAAACGTTTTGTGCATGATTTAACTTCCTTGACCCCTAATAGCTTAAGTAGATTTTACACTTATTAATATAGTGTAATTCTATTTATTTTGGTTGTAACCTCTATACTACATCCTCACCCTATATATAGGGGACTATTGTACATATTTGGTGACAATGAAATGGAATACATATCTCTCCCCTCCCTAATCTTTTATCTTTGGTTTGCTTGTTTTATAACACGTTATCAGCACGAAAGTTCTACTACCGACTAAAACCTTAGGTGTCGCTCAAGTCTCAAGGTAACAAATCCATGTTTTGATTCCAATGTGACACATAATTTCTTCCGTTTATCTGTCAAAAATTGTTTGTTTTGATCATTAAAAAAGGGTTAGAAAGGTGATTCCATATTGCATGATTAATAAAGAAATCATTTTCAATCAATTGAGGGTTGTATATGTATACTTTAAAAATGAAATAAAAAATATTTTTGGACGTGTGAATCTCGGACAATGGTATATCTTAGTGCTTTAGAACAACAACAAAAATCAGGATTTATAAGATTTTTTGTCAAATGATTATATGATTTTTTGGATATTTATTTTGTTATTTTGGTCAATATATTAATGTGCATATGTTGGAGGGGAACCATTATTTAGTTCTTAATTTAAATCTTGCACAACAAATACATTTTTAAACTCGTGATTTTTTTACTGAACTGATATTCGTCGCCGTAAAACTACTTAAATCGCCCGTACGAATTACCATTTTGCCCTTCTACACTTCTTTTATATAATTCTTCATTTGACTCTCCTTACACCACCCTCTCTTCATATTTCTTTCACATTTCTCACAAACGTTGTCTCGAAGGCCAGTAAAAGCGGTAGCGGATGCCCCGGATCAGTTGAATCTGGTAAGAAGTCATTAATTTTTTTAATTTTTTTACCCAAGCGTTCGCGGGGGCGGCTCCCGCGGACGCCTGGGCCTTGGTGGGGGCAGGCGTCTGCCGGAGACGCATGTCCCCTTTTTTTAATATTTTTTAAATTAATTATAATTTGTGAAAATTGCTAAATAAATTATACGTCGAATCCATGCAGATAACAAAAGGATAGGTGCACAACAACTGAACTGACGTCAGATGTGCCAAAAATGCGTGAGTGATGACATTAATTTTTCTTCATCGGCCATAATCCAATGTAAGTACCGATAATGCACTGCCTGATGCAGAAACTGCTGAGCGGGATTCCTATCTTCAGATTTCGTCCTCCTCATGTACTCTCTGAAGTTATAAATGTGTCTCTCATTTGGATTATCATCCGGGAATTTCTCTTTTACTGCCGACAAAATATTTCGTGGTCTTGCTTGTGCCTCGGTCATATCACGAACAATTTGTTTCGTGCCAGAACTAAGACCGATGATCTGTCGGTGACCCTCAGGATAAACAACAAGTGCGTGGTTGTGCTGCCCATGCGTGCTATTAGTAACGACGACTCATCCACACGATCCCGTCACTCGACTATTTTTATTAAAAACCGACAACCGCAACATTTTCTTTTTGTGTTCTTCCGTAATGCAATACTCGTATCACGAGAAGTCACTTCATGTCTGCGATTACATCTCAAGTAACAATCTGTCTGGTTATCTACTTTTGATTTATATGATGATATAACCAAAAAAATCTGGCTCCTATGGCAACTTGTTTCGCCCATTTACAAGTTTCCTCGATTGTTGTAAATATTTGTTTACTATCTAAAAGCTCACTGTAATCTACTACATCACCCCCGAAATCTTGTAACGGAACCTGAATTTAAAAAAAAATTAAAAAAAATTAAAAAATGGAGGCGTCTGAAGGAGACACCTCAACCATGGTGGGGGCGTCCCATACAGATGCCTCAACCATGGTGGAGACGTCTCCTCCAGACGCCCGGGACAATTTTTAAAATTTTTCCCTCTTACCTCACTTTATCCAGGCGCTTCGCTAGACATTTTCATTGTGTTGTTATTGGGAAAATGAGGAAAACGTAGGCAGAAACCTTATTTTAAGAGACAGGACGTAATGAGTATTAAATGAATTGTGATAGACAAAAATGTAATTTTTGGGTGATTTAAGTAGTTTTCCGGCGACGAATAGTAATTCCATTTTTTATTTGTTATTCTGCCATGTGCTATAATACACTGATGCATCAGTCAATAATTGTTATTTTTTACCCAACAAATTATGTTCAAAAGATAAAATAAAATCTAATGTCATGGTTTAGCATTGGTTAAATATTACATTTTTCGTGAGAAAATGTTTTATATTGGTTAGTACTTTCATTAGTCCATTATATTTTCCATACTTGTGATTTTTAATCAGTTACGATGAAATTCTTCTAGATATTAATAATTTACATGCTAATATGTTGATATGCATAATTTCTATCTAAAAGACATATATGGATATTTTACTTACATCTTGAATGTGTATTTGTTCATCATGAGGTAATTAATTTACCCACATGGTGCATAAAATTTATCATGACAATTTTGTATATATATAAAATAAATGAGATTACATATATACAATCAATATATGTTTCTTTTGGAATTGCTAATATGCACTTTTGTTTATCATATGATTCAAGTACATTATAATATATTCCGTTTCGAGATGTTTAATTTAGTATGCACCGATAGAAGAAAAAAGTAATAAGTTGCATGCATGCACCAATTATGCTTTGATGCTTGTAAGTTATGACTTTTAACTCTATACTTGACATCATGGATAAGAATGACGTCTTATAATGGATTATGGACGTTGAACCTAAATCATTGCCTTTTAAATATCAATGACTAGAGAAAATGACTAGAGAAAGAATAATCAAATCAAGATAAAATGGAGGTTGTGATTTTCTTTTACTATCCTATTCGTTAAAATGATTTTAAGAGTATTATGATTTAATCTCATGTCTGTTTTTGTGGTTGGACAAAACATCGAGTTATTGATCCAAATTTCATGAATTCTCGATCAAATGAAGCGTGAAAAGAAATAGTTACATATTTAGTAGTCTTGGATTTCGTGCCCTATAGTATGTATATATTTTCAAAATTTTATAAACGTATAAGATCGAAACATTCATATTTTCTTCGATTTTCATATAGACATGCATTTGTTTGTCCTAATTATTTAACATGCATTAGAACAAACAAATAATTGCAAAGAGGATCATACCTAGAGGTTCTCTAAAATCTCTTGAAGATCCGGAGTCGTGTTGCTGGTCGAATCGCCCGGTGGATTGCCTCCGAGTATTCACCAAATACTAAACGAGATTGGAGAGAGAAGAGGTAGCCTCTCAATCTCCAATAGGGTTTAGAATCCAATTACTAACCCCTCTTTAGTTCCATTGAGAAGAAGATCTCTGAAAACTAAAACTAATCTTAAGAATTAAGGAAATTTCGTGGAGAATTATGGAGAGAGATTTTGGTATGAGAAAATAATGAATTAGTTAATGAGGTAATGAGATAAACTTGTATTTATAAGTTCTCTCCAAATTACCTATTCATGTGCAACCTCTTGCCCATGATTTCATGCAAACTTCCATCTAACCATCCATTATTTGCTAACAAATAATCTTAGCCACGAATTAAATCAATTATGGACCAATTCCATGCATGATCTAATTAATTCTGCAGATAACCGTCTGGACAGGTCGACCGTTTGAAGGTTCGGTCGACCTCTCGAACTAAGTTTCGGTCGACCGTTCGCAATAATAAAATATTTCATCGCAATGTTCGGTCGACCGACCGATAGATTCGGTCGACCGTTCCGAACAGACGAAAATTCCCTGTTATCGGTCGAGACGTGTCCGGTCGACCGATCAACGTGTCCGGTCTACCGTGCACCGATCGGTCGACCGTTTACTGTTAACCGGTCGACCGTTTGTGCACTGTACTGTAGATTTGTCAAATTTCGATTTAACCCCTACAAAATTTGACATTTCGGGATTAGTAGTAAATTCACAACTTATGTAACATATTATCCTATGTAATGATAAATCATTACACTCCATAATATTTACATCACATATGAATTTTAATTTAGATTCTAATTATGTTATTAATCACAACATAATTTTGATTTTGCTTGTTCACCTCATGTGTCATATTTTCTAAATGAAACCCGACACATCTTATGAACTCAAAATCCCCATTTCTCGTTTCCCAGTTTTGTGGTGTGACCTATGGGAGGATCTAAACTAAGTTGGCAGTGATATTAAGAGCTTAATATCACAAGCTATAAGCGGTATCTAGCTACACATTATAGCTCCCAATTAGTTAGATGTCTTAATTCCACTCGAATCAAAACTCGATCCATTTAGTGATGGAGTGCACCACTTGTGTCCGTCCCTTGCCTCATGATATTAAGAATACACACAAAGTAGTATTGTGTCATCTTTGTATCAGTATTCATTTCTTGATCTCTTTAAGCTTGTTATAAATATGTGACTTAACTCAAATCACATTGTGCACATTATAACTTTGCTTTATCAAGGGGCCTACTAATATCATCACTCAATTAAGAGGGGGCAATGATAATCTTTTGACTAACTATCTTCTCCAACAAAAGTCATACTTAACCAACTAATGCCTTTGCACTACACTCATTGATAGCTTAAGACACTAGTCTAATTAAGCACTCCTTAAGCGATCGGATATAAGTCTCATATCAAAGGACCAAGGACACAGTAAAATATTAATGACACATAAACACATTTCTATAATATTTTACTTGTTAGGTCAATTCAATATACAAAAGTACTATTTTTCTCTTTTGTGTACCCGTGATGTCACTTACTTGTAGAGCTACAATGATCTATGACCAACACGACAATCTTAACTCGGTAATTAATGTCTCATGTTAATTACCATGATTGGGAATATCTTTTGTTTTATGTAAACCAATATCTTTTAGGGCTCTTCGGTTAAGGACCAAGAGCATCTTCCTTAACACTTCTAAAAGACGAATAACATAAACAAGGAACAAAATGATTTCTCATTCAATTCATAACAATTGACAATTAAAAGTAAAACTTTTAGAACACATTCCCTTCAAGTAGTGCTTCTAAAATTGAATGATATATATCTCATGTAACTTTGTATTGATTCACTTGCTTAGTATAAGTTATATAAATTCTTAGTATCATGTTGATTAAAAGAGTATTTTTAAAGTGGTTCAAACATGTGATTATTACTTGTTAATTTTGATGCATCACATGATCATTCACAACCAATACGAGCATTCATCTCGTGAGCACAGAATGTTCATCTTGATTGATGTATATATATAGTACAATGTGCTACAATATAGTGGAATTTGAATCACCATGTTACAAAGTGATCATTGTTATTAAAAATGATATGCATTTGCCTAGAAGGAGAATATCTTAATATTCATTAAATGCTACTATACAAAGATTTAGAGATCATTTATTTAAAGAGGGTTATGAAATTTTATGATAATCCCTGAAGGATTCATATGGTCATCTAAATGACGTGCAAATAGCTAATTGAGTAAAAATATACGTCGATCTCTAAATCAAACTCTATGACCACAAGTTCATAGATATATAGAGATTAGCAGTAGAAGAAAAATAATAATTTATTGATCACTTTACAAACTAATGACCCAATACTCTTTTGGGTTATGCATCACCGATTATTGAAGGTAATGAGAGTTGTTGGAAAATCACGATAACTTTCTTGTTTATTTATTTTTGGTGTGCCGGAAGTACACACTATAAAGTATCATTAAAAAAAGAGCATAAGCAGTTGACTAAATTTTGTGCAAATAAGAAGTATGAAATACAGATGACATCAAAGAGACGAAACATGCCCAGAAGTGCCTAAATAAAATAATCCATTTTATAAATCATGGACGTCATCATTGGTATTGTTTTTGTAAAGCTTTAGATAATTTTGTTGTCTTCTATCACGACCAAAATGAGGTCAAATTTATCGACCGATTTGCACAATAAAATGAGAGCCCATCTATTTTTAAAATATCTCTCAATATTGATCATTGTGGGATCTTAAAATTTATACATGATACATTATTATGCATATATACCTGCTAATATTATTCATGAATTTTTATGGTTGATATACATCATGTTATGAATCTTCCCCTGCTTTACTTGTACAATAATGAATAAATTGTTTCCCTCCTGCGATTTAAAGCTCCTGAAGGGTTAAGTTTTATTGTCCAATCCAATAATCATATATATATATATATATATGATATACATTTTCTGGCATTAGGGGGAGAAACTAGAAGCTTAAAGAATGTCAAGAAAATGTACTATATTGAACCTGAAGTTCATAAGAGAATATACGTACAAGTATGATTGAACCAGAAGTTCATAAAATCATTATCTTGCAATATCTAGCAAGAAATTGTCATACATTTGTATTGATCACAAAAGAGTGACTACACCTTATATTACTAGACATAGACCACATAATATAAAATATAGATCTCCACATATATGATAAAAAATATTTGAGCTCAACCAACTCCAGAAGCATGGGTCATTACATATCTTATTTGTGGAAATAAAATAAAAGTTAGTCACTCTCGTTGCACCTCATGAATAGGTTATTCCTGAAGAATATAAATCCGTAAAAATAAATGCAGCTGCTAAACAAAAGATTAATGAAATTACGGGGATACAGAACGGTCAAATCCCAAAATTTTGGGAAACGATGAGGATTTGATTATTATTTACGTAAAACTTGCAGTCAACTATATATGTTGATACGAGAGATATTAAATAATTATTAAAATTATTGTCGACAATTCATTCGACTTCTTAATAGCATGCTATCTCAAGAAAAGAAAAATGGATCCAAAACCTATGATATTATAAGAATGCCAGAACCATTCCTATTTGATATAAACAAAAGAAGGCGAACAATATATAATAAACTCGCTGAATAAATATACTATTTGGACCTGTAGTCCTGATTTCTGAAATTATATCCCTGAAGAATAAAAATAGAAATAAGAAAAACATGTTATACATTATAAAGCGAGGAGTAATATAAGGGTATTCGCAGGACCCAACATCCGTCGTGATATTACACATTCTCTCGTAATATTGATAATAAGTTCTGTTATATGATCAATATGATATGCATATAAGATATGTTGTGACTTTAAAATTTTATAAGTCACTTAATATTGGTACATATATGAGAGTCCCTGAAGGACTAATATGACAAAATATATTATATGATGACAAAAATCAAAAGATGCACTATACAATTTTTGAAAAGATCACTATATGAAGAAACAAGAGTGTGCATATAACCTCTTCAATCAAAGTCATCACGAGGAATGATGCGAAGTCGATCTTAGTCGTCCATATGTTTCATCCAATAACAAAAGTCACTGTTATTTATTATATTTATAACATGCTTGATGTCATAGGACCTCCAACAAAGTTTTTGAAAACTCATGAAATATTTAATGGACAATTTTTGGAATAAATGACCAGAGAAAACTCAATTATTTTTCGACCTGAAGTTCGAACATTCTCTGGAAGAGAATTTGTACAATGATTCAATTTTAGAAAGTGAATATTGTAGAAAAAATATATTCTACTTAATACTCACATCGAAATGACACTGAGAAAGGACATCTATTGTATATCAACAAAGATCCAATTGTAATAGGACCTGAAGTTCCTTATCAAAATGTCATGAACATTTTATTATACCTTGAAACCTAATAAGGTTGACAGTAAATGTTTATCTAAGCATAATGTTCACCTGAAAACATTTAGATGACGTTTAAGGATCTACCAATTTCTAGTCATGCGAAAAAGATTTACGTTAGCAATGTTTCTTATATGTCTGACCACATCAATTACTATCACAAAATTTTGGTGTCGTTGCGTGTAGTCATTACAATTTTATGCAAGTTGGTGAATTAGTTATTGATTCTTACATTCTCGTATCGCTATGATATCAATATAATTATGAGATATCTTTAAATTGTTCATAAGTAATATCTTTTGAGGTAACATATTCATATCAAAAGTTATCACAATTTGTATTACTCCCAGCATATTATTTGAGAAAAATTACGCAAACATATTTCACAATCTAATTATCTAAGTGAAATATAATAAATATTCATTAAATTAGTTAAACTATCATGTATTTGTTTATTGAATCCTCGTGCAATTTTGTATTTAAGGACTTCGTAAAATATATTCGTAAGTTTGGTAAACTACGAATAAGGAGAAGAAGATTTGTATTTATCGTTCCTGAATGACGGATATCCCTGAATGATAAAGCCCGGAAGGCTTGTAATTGCACTTTTTTTCCTTTTTCCTTTTTCCATTTTTTGTCCTAAAATGTTTTATTGGTTAAAGGTTTTTAATGAGGCGGCTTGTGCAATTTTGTTAGCGTATGTTATGCACTCTTTTCCTTAGCTACTTTTTCCCACAGAATTTTGTAGTAATGTTTTTAACGAGACATAAACATAACGCATATTATCTAAGAGAGTGTTATGAATGTATGTTGAATTGAGGCAGAAAATTATACGGTGCACTCTTTTTCCTTCACCAAGTTTTTGTCTCACAGGGTTTTACTTGGGAATATTTTAATGAGGCAGACCGATCAAGTGACAACTAATCAGATCCAATCAAGTGAGAATTTGGTGGATTTATTTACAAAGTCATTGCCCACCAAAGTCCTTAAGAAGTTTGTCTTCAAAATTGGTGTTCAATGTATGTTGAGGTGGGAGGAGCATCATACGCGTTGCACTCTTTTTTCCTTCACCAAGTTTTTATCCCATCTTGGTAAGGTTTTTAACGAGACAACGTCCTTAGTGTATAAAGGTGATCATCCAAGGGGGAGTGTTGAGAATTCCAAAAGTTTTATGGATGATTCACCTCCTTAACCCCTAATAGCTTAAGTAGATTTTACCCTTATTAATATGATGTAATTCTATTTATTTTGGTTGTAACCCCTACTACATCCTCACCCTATATATATGAGACTATTGTACATATTTAGTAGGGCTGTAAATGGGTTGAAATTTACCCGCAACCCGCCCCGCCCCGCCTAACGCGGGTTGCGGATAAAAAATTGCTACCCGCCACCTGCACAACCCGCATAATAAGCGGGGCGGGTTGTGGTTTTCTCCCAACCCGTCCTGCATAACCCGTAACCCGCATAAGCCTTACATGTTTTTGATTTTTTTGTATTTAGTTATGATTTAGTTTGTATTTAGTTTTAATTTTTTTATATATAACTTTAAAAACATACATTGATTGATTTTTTCCTTCATTTTTGTACTTAACTTTGATTAAAATAGATAATATTAAAGAAAATAAATTGATTTTTGTATTTAGCTTTAATAAAAAGATTAAACCCGCCAAACCCGCCAACCCGCCCCGCATAGCCTAGTCCATCCTTACGCGGGGCGGGTAGCGGATTTTTTTTTTGATCCCGCCCCGCCCCGCCTACCCGCTTAACTTTGGCGGGGCGGGTAGCGGTCGGGCGAACACCCGCCCCGCTTACAGCCCTAATATTCAGTGACAATGAAATGAAATACATATCTCTCATATCCCTAATCTTTTATCTTTGGTTTACTTGTTTTATAACAGATTCAAGATTTTATTTTTATCTCCGGAGCAACCTTGATTTCAGATGCAGTTTATATTAGTCCTAAGTCTTGAAAGGTACTTGTTGGGTAACGTAATAATTTTCTAATTTCTAAGTTTGATTTTGTTATTTATTTGTTTATATTCATAGGCCAAACAATAGAATTTGAACCTCTTGTTTTAGAATCTCGTCGATCAATGGGTAGTCAAGGATCCAATTCGACGTCTGCAACGAACCCATTGCGATCTCCAAAGGAAAAACTATGATTTCGTCGCGATTTTTTAAGGTTTTGGGCCTTTTTCGGAGGTTTAGGGTTTGGAATTAGAAGGAGAGGTTTTTGATTAAAGTGAGGTAAATTTGATCTGGACCGTTAGTTTTCGTCTGGGAGCTTAGTTGGATTGTTGGATCAGGAATGTGGGTTACATGTCCAATAGTTTATTTGGTTTGTTAAGACATCGTGATAGATTTATTTGCGACCCTAACATATATATGCAAAGTGTTCATATCATACATGTGTGAGTTTTAATTGGGATTTTTTTTTTCAAAATAAACTCTTTTTTAATTTTTTTTTGCCAAAATAGACATCAATAAAAAGTATTTGTCAAACTAGACTCGCTGTCAAACTAGTCCAGTGCTGAAGAACTCGACATCACCAGTTCTATTTTTCTAATTTTTTGGAAGAACTCGACACTGGTGATGTTGGTTCTCTATTCACTAAAAAATAAACCCGCCGCTGGCAGCGAGTCTAGTTTGGCAAATACTTTTTATTGAGGTCTATTTTGACAAATTTTAAAAAAAAATATTTTGAAAAAAATTCCTTTAGAATAAAGAAAACCAAGTCTGGACTAGGTAGTATCTCACTTTTGTATGTTGACAACATGTACGCAAGTGAATGAAGCAGGTTGAAACTGCAAATTACCCACGTCTTTTGTTGTGGGAGCAGCGAGCGGCGGTCACCCCGGTTATGTTTGGTTAACAACTTAAGGCTCTTAAAAGAAGAATAAAAGTTATTTTTTTCTAATTTAGATAACAACTTAAGAATTGAAAATAAAATAAGAAGAACAATAATAATAGGTAAATGAACAGTTGCAACTACGTACTCCATCATATGCCCATTACACATTTGGGGCTCCTTATTCTAGGCCCAAATGGTGGTATGGGAAGTGTGTACAATCCCTTCAGTACTACATGAAATGGTACGGTTGGTAGATTTTTTTTAATCTTAAATTAATCAAATTAGGAATCGAACCATAGCATCCTGAGTTATAATTGTAGTATAAAGTTTTTGATAGTATTACTGCAGTATAATTAAAAAATTAGGAGCATAAAGAAATAACAGAAGATGGTTGGATGGCACTTCGTATCGCCAACAATTTGCAGAGCGCGTATGATGGATTGACGTATATACCTAGCAAAATACAACATAGTGGATGAGGACACAATTCAATAAAACGACAACATCATCTGATGAAAACTATAACTCTATCACCAAATAAGAATGCAACAACAACAACACCGTAATCACGAGAGTATGCGGAGCAGATATTATATCTCTATTTTTGCGTCGTATTTGCATAACAAAGGTGAATATTTTTAGATTATAACATGTGTTTTATTTTAAATAATAAACGAATTCGAATATTAATTAAATGAACATGATAAGTGAATTAGGTCTACTAGATGAAAATCTTATAATTATCAAACTTATTTGAGTGATGAATACGTGCTGGAGATTGTAGTAGTTCAAGCTCTCTTTGCTTTCTTTACCATCCAAGCAATCGACAAGTAGTGTTTGCTTGGGTTCTTCTTGTTAAGTTGTTTTCCTTGACACTGTCCAATTGTCATCATCGTTGATGCGAATAATTACTAATAGTTTACAATTAATTGTTGTTCATGAATGTCACTCGTCTGTAACAACACCGATTGGATTTGAATTAGATGGTAAATCTCTAGTTTCCGATTAGCTAGAAAATAAGGTGAATCCTAGTATCATCAAATACACTAATAAGTTGAGTTAGCTGGAGTTACTATTCGTCGCCGGAAAACTACTTAAATCGTCCCAAAAATGATCTTTTTGCCCTTAACAAATCAATTAATACTCATTTTGTCTCGTGTCTTTAAACAAGGTGTTTAACTCAGTTTTACTCACATTCCTAGTACCAACACCACAAAAATATTTGGCGAAGCACCTGAATCCGACGAGGTAACGGGGGCGGAATTTCTTCCCGACTCGGGCGTCTGGCTAAGCCGCCTCCACCTATGTAGAGGTGTCTTAGACGGACGCCTCCACAAAGGTGGAGGCGTCTGGCTAACACGCCTCCACGTATGTGGAGGCGTGTTAGGCAGACGCCCAGTTTTTTTTTTAATTTTCTGTTAAATTCAAAATTTTCAGGTTCCGTTGCAAGATTTCGGTGGTGATGGAGTAGATTACAGTGAGTTTTTTGACAGTAAAGAAATATTTACAACAATCGAGGAAACTTGTAAATGGGCGAAACAAGTTGCACTAGGAGCTGAATTTTTTTTGGTTATATCATCATACAAACCAAAAGCAGATAATCGGATGGATTGTTACCTCAGATGTGATCGCAGACGTGAGATGAGCTCTCGTGATACGAGTATTGCACTACGAAAGAATACGAAAAGAAAAGGTTGTGGTTGTCGGTTTTTGGTAAAAGTGGTGGAGCGACGAGATCGTGATGGATGGGTCATTGTTTCTAGTAGCATCTATGGGCAACACAACCACCCACTTGCAGTTTATTCAGAGGGTCACCGACAGGTCAGCGGACTTAGTGCTGGGGCAAAACAAATTGTTCGTGATATGACAGAGGCACAAGCAAGACCCCGTAACATTTTGTTGGCGGTAAAGAAGAAATTCCCGGACGATAATCTGAATCAAAGACACATTTATAACTTCAGAGAGTACATGAGGAGGACGAAATCTGAAGATAGGAATCCCGCGCAGCAGTTTCTCAGGGAGGCAGTGCAGCATAAGTATTTGCATTGGGTTGTGGCAGATGAAGAAACTAATGTCTTGACTCACGCATTTTTGGCACATTCGACTTCAGTTCAGTTGTTGCGTACATACCCATCCGTAATCTGTATGGATTCGACGTATAAGACGAACAAGTACAAGATGCCTTTGTTTGAGATGGTTGGGGTTACTCCAACAAACATGAATTTCCTCGTTGGATATGCGCTTTTGCAGGATGAGACCGAGTCTAGTTACCGGTGGGTGTTGGAGAGGTTGCGAGATCTGTTATTGGATATTGTTAGCCCGACAACAATAATTACGGACCGGGAGATGGGTCTGATGCGACCAGTGGCAGAAGTTTTTCCTGAGTATGCTCATTTACTATGCACCTGGCATATCAACAAAGACGTGTACAACAACACATACCACGTATTCGGCAAGGAGAAGCAGCTTGCAGAGAGTTTTAGGCGTGGAAGGTGGAGGAGAGTCATGCTTTCTGATTCACAGACGGATTATGATAGAGCAATCCATAATCTGAAAGATTCTTACAACTCCTGGCCAGTGCTGACGAAGTATGTGGAAGACACATGGTTGGTGCATAAGGAAAAAATTGTGTTGAATTGGACGAATCAAGTTTTTCATTTCGGCAACACTACGAACTGCAGGGTGGAAAGTGCACATTCGGCTCTGAAAGAGTGGATCACTACATCGACTGCCGCTCTCGACACTCTTTTCGACTGCGTGAACTCGTCTATTGAAATGCAGCTGACGAATATTCGGAACTTTCTTGAAGATTCGAGACGTCGAAATTTGGCACATTACATAGGTCCTCTGTTTCAGCATATAAATGGCCGAGTTTCGCATCACTGTTTGTCGTTAATGACTCAGGAGTTGAAGAGAATGGAGGACTTAAGTGATGAAATTGAATATCGTTGTGGGTGTGCTTTCCTGACAACACATGAGATTCCTTGTGCTTGTACCATGTACGAGTGTTTGGCGTCAGGTGATGGAATTTATTTAGAGCAGATTCATCCATTCTGGAAAACACTTGTTATCGAAGAAGGACTCCAGATGTCAGAGTTTGTTGATCAGTCAGCACAAGACATCGAGCATTTTCGGAAGCTAGTGGATGAGATCTCGGAGAGCGACCCTGCAGTAATTCGTAGGGCCTCTCGTATTTTATACGAACAGTTACACCCCAATCAGTCAAACTATGGAGAACCCGAAGAAAATACTAAGGTACGAGGTCGACGTAGGGGAAAGTCGACACGTCGGGACCCGAGTGCCTTCGAGTATGCTGAGCGAGGTCGTGGTCGGTCTGGCAGTAGTGGGAGCAGGGGTCGTCGTCGGTCTGGCAGTAGTGGGAGCAGGGGTCGTCGGTCTAATTCGTCTCGATCGTCCGTGAATACGGGCACAAGATCTTCTGGTATGTCGATATCTTTGTTGTTATGTTATTTAATATATATCAGTAATCTAAATGGGGTTGAATATATTATCTCCTAATTTTGTTATTTTAATGAATTGTTATTTACCTATCTTACAGTGTCCGGACGAGTTCACGTGGACAACTTCCCATATAATGATAGACTGCCAGGAATCATTTTACCATTTTTGGAAAGGTGGAATGACGTACGTGCTGATGGCAACTGTGGATTTCGATGTGTTGCCGATGTCTTTCATGGTGGTCAAGAGAACTGGTCGTACGCCCGTTGTGCGATTTCTAAAGAGATAGGTGCACATCCTATATATGAGAGTGTCTATTTCGGCAATGTGAGAGAGGCTCGTCAACAAATTGATTGGGGCGGGGGAGTTTGTGGCGAGGATCATTATATGGAGGTTTGGTCCGACTTGTTTCCTATTGCTAAGTTTTACAAGTGTGCGGTCATGTATTTCGCAATGGGAACGGATGGTTTGTTGTTCCCGTGTCTTTCTGTTCTACCTTGGAGTGTCCGTCTGCCATGGCGAGGCCTGTCAGAGAGTTGGTCATTGCTCATTTAGGGAGTTACATACATTTTATTCGTTTAGAATTAGTTGATGATTTCCCAGTACCTCCTATAGCGACCTTATGGTATCAAATGCGAGATGAGAGTGTTTTTGGATGGGAGGATCAGTACCAAAGTAGGATGGAGTATTGGAACCGGTTACCTGGTACATTTTGATTGTAATTTGTAATGTTTTTGTAATGTATAATATATCGTGTATTTCTAGTTATATCGTGTTGTTCTTTTACCGTATTTTAAATTTAAATATTATTTGATATCTAAAGAAATAAGTTGAAGATATTTTCGTGAAAAATAAATATTAAAAAATACGATAGTCAAAGAAATATGTAGAAGATATGTTCGTCAGAAATAAATAATAAGAGTACACAAATAAGCATAAGCAAATACCAACAAATGTAGTAATAGTGACACAAAACGAAATTAAAAGCAAGACAACTACAACTCAGCATCTGAATCATGGTCTGAAATGCCCAACTGGTTGTTCCAATCCTCGATCAGGCGATCCCAATCTGTACATGCAAGTCTCGTCTCCTCAGTCGGCATGATGTCTCTCTGTCGCAAGAACGGCTGCGTACACCGTATCGCCCTACTCATCAATTGTATGTAAAATAAAAATTAGCGTACAATAACAAAATAAACTTTACAATTAAAAATAAAATTAGATAAACTTACCGCATCGGCACATGTCCTATCCAGTGGTCTCTCCAGTCTCGGAATGATACCGCGTACGAGTAGTGGATGTGAGCACCTACCGAACCACTGCAAATAATCTGGAGCACAAGTGGAGGGGTCGTGGCTACGACTCAGATCGGCCAGGTGTAGTCGTCCTACTCTCGGAAATGTCCTCCAAACCGATTCCGCAGACGAAACGTTGTGCCTAACGTCGTATGTTGAACGTTTTATATTTCTACCGCAAGTGCACGACCGCGATGAAGCGGTGGCAAGTACGGGTCGTCCTCAGGGAGGTGAGTAGCCTCTTGTTTGCACGAAATCAAGTGGCGGAAAAAATGGAGAAGAGAGTTGGTTACGCTAACCTAGACTACGCTACACTAAGAAGTATGAAATGCAAACGAAACAAACAAACGATGAAATAACAACTAAACTAAGAACAAAGGAAGAATGCTGGAATACAGAAATGGGAAAACCCCTAAGGGGTGGAGTGAGTGCACACATGCAAAGAGGTGGGTGTAGAATACATTCTTTAAGCACATGAAGGTAGTGTTTATCAAGCATAGGAAGTGTCTAAATGTTATGGCAAAACCTATCAATCTATTCACCAACTTAGTTGATTATCATTTACATATGCAAGGTGTTTATTTCAGGACCTAAACAAGCATGAGAGGTGTCTAATCATTTTGGCAAAACTCATCAAGTTGTAAATTCTATCCTAAAAAAGCAAGCATACATTCATGTTTAATCAACACATTGAAATTAAAGCATTCATCACATTCTCTAATGCATGTATGTACATCTACTCCACCCCCCAAAGGGGATGGAACTACTCACTAAACATTACACTAATTATTAAACTATGGAAAGAAAGCATATTAAAACTAAGCTAGAATTAAAAGACGATTAAACTAAAACATGCACAAACAATAAAACAAACAATGAAATAAACACAAAACTTTATTGATAAAATGACTCACATTAAAAGTAGCATCCTCCTACTTTAGTGTGTGCTTCAAGGCCTCACTTCTAGTAGGAAGAATAGTCACTTAAAATATGGAGTGATTACAATAGGAGGTGAAGAGTTCTATTTATAGGCATGGAAAAAGCTAATCCGGGACAATCCCCCGATGTGGGACTAAACCAATACCAAAAATACACTAAGCATACACTAATACACGTGCTACAGAAAACTAAACGGATTCTGGGCCATCTGGACCGCCAATTGGCGGTCTATATGGTTTAGATCCGTTTGGTTTTCTTTGTGGGCTTTGCTTGAAGTGTTTGTTGGTCTTGGATGCATTTGGTTGGTTTGTTGGAGCTCCGACCCGAATCCAATTGCTAAAATACTCCCCATGATGGTGTGAAGTATTTTGTTTTGCTCTTAGGTCCCTCTGTTTTGCGTTCAGGTCCTTCTCTCTTGCATCTTGGACCCCAGATCTCACAATCCAGTCCTTTTTCACATCTTTTGGGTTCTTTTATGCTTTATCTCTTCAAACCTAATTATTCCTGAAAACTAAACATAAAACTCGTAACATAGCATTGTTTAGGTGAAAGATCATGGATATAAGATACAAATATGAGCATGAAATGATGTCAATCAAATACCCCCACACCTAACTTTTGCTAGTCCCGAGCAAAACAAAGAAAGAGAAAAGCATGCGAAAAAAACAAGAAATCCTAACTCACTTTCGTAGGAATCACGGTTGCACCTAGCACGTGCAACAAGCCGTTAAACCTCCTTGTCGCCAAGGAGGAGGAGTGTTGTCTCCTGAGGGTTTTCAGCGGATATACCCACAAAATCCGAACAAGATGCATTATTCAATCTAGCTACACCACTCGTTGGACTCATATTGTCGATCATGGGACGTGGTAATACTACGGGTCGACTCTATATATGTAATCGGTCCACACACCTAGCCTAATGAGTTATTCGTGAGAGTTAGTTAAGAACTTAAGTGAAAGACATGGGCAACCTTAACTTCTGAATGTGATACAATGTGTAAAGTCCATTTTGGTTCTTATTTGACTCTTTTTTTTCTTTTTTTTTCTTTTTCTTTGGAGCATTTTATTGGTTGGTTTTTGATTCTCCTAGGGTAAGGTTTCGTGCATCATTGCCCATGAGGACTTACACTATCACGTACACCTTCCCCAAATCTCCACATAGGGTGATCCCTACCACCCGTGTAACGGGGGTTCGGTCGGCGCATCCCAAGTCAGATGACTCGAAAGCACCAGGCACAAAGTCCCCTCAGACCTACTTTCCCGAGTGATAGGAGCCGTGCGAGAAGAGAGAACACCACTTATTTATTTATCTACGTGGGAACCAAAACCCCTACACTTAAGTTTCACAAAAATAGATTAAGGGCCCTTGACTACGACAAACTTCCTTATACTAAAAGACACGAATTATTTGACTCACTAGGTTCAGGGTGGACTTCTTTAAATGTTTGAGTACTGAAACCCTATGATTACACGCCCCCCGAGGGAAAACCGGGGTGCATCCTAACGACTCGATAAGACCTAAATCCAGTAAACTAGAAATCCTAATGCATCAAGTTCAAGACAATTTTGGGAGCTTTCTTTTTACTTTGCCTCTCAACGGTTTTGCACATGCTAAACACACGCAAAACCTACAAAAATATTTTCTTTCACAAACACATGAAGATTTTGAAAGAAATGTGAAAATTTTAAAGTCACCCAAGGATCATGGCAAGCAGATATATCAATGTTAAATGCGGCACACTAACATGACCCTAGCAGTACAAACAAAAGAAAATAAAACCAAAGGAAAAAGACTCGACTATGTACACACGTAAAACACCCCCCCACACCTACTTCATGCATTGTCCTCAATGAATGTGAACAAGATACTACATGGATACATGCATGAAAAAGGAAAGATCTCACCAACATGAAGTACAAAGGGACGTTCAGGGTCATGTTGATGGACACAAACCCAAATTCCCTCAAAACCTGTGAGAAGCTGAAGAAGGGAGATAAATACGTGAAGAGATTGGGCCCAAGTACACAAGGGTTGGGGCCCACAACAATCGATGCTCACTGAAGGAGTCTTTTATTACACACTTTTTTTCTTTTTTTGTCTTTTTTTACAAGATATATACATCAACCAAGATATTCTCATAATCATCTGGTCAAGGAACATCAAATGAGAACATCAAGTCATGAGGACCAGAGACTTGCCAAGATGGGCAAACTCTACTGGTACTCTGAGGTGTCATGAGGGGTGAAAGGTCAAAGCTGAAAGGCTCGAACCCCTCATGATATTGGTTGGGTGTGGGCAACAAAGATTGAAGTTGTGTTGCCTCACTAGGGTTTAATTGCTCATCGAAGAAAACCCTCCAACCACTAGGCGGGTGCATCGAAATGAGTTCCTCAGGCTCATTCGATGGATGCAGCAGACTTACATCACTAAGAATGGGGCTTCTCCCCAAGTCATCCAACAAGGACCTCCCACCATCATTTAGATCATCAAGCATAAGCTCGATCATAGGTGGGTCCTTGTTGGAGTCAATATGAAGCTCAAATGGCTCAATGGCCCTGGGACATGAGGTAGAGACACTTTCTGGTATAGGCATATAATGAGGTGTCTCACTCTCACTAGTACTCTCAACTGAATCATGCAACGAACACTCCCTTTGGACATTCATATTCGAGGTCAGCTCACTCTGTTGCATTGCGAAGACATGCAATGAGTTTTCGCTGGGCCCACGAACATTCTCAATGGATTGCATTGGGGTTAAGGGTGTTCGTTGATTTTGTGGTGCTTTCTCCGATTGGCGGATGAGATTTAGATTTAAAGGTTCATCCATGGGTTCCTGTTGCTTACCAGAGTTGAACACATGAAACTCGACACTCATGTTACCGAATGAGAGCTTCATGAGACCATTTCTACAATTAATCAAGGCATTGGAGGTTGTCAAAAATGGTCTACCCAAAATCAAAGGTATTTTAGAGTGGGTGTTCGCAACAGGATTGGTATCGAGGACAACAAAATCGACTGGAAATATAAAATCTCCAACTTTGATAAGCACGTCCTCGATAATCCCCATGGGAATACGAATGGATCTATCCGCTAATTGGAGGGTGATCTTAGTTGGTTTCAATTCTCCCAAGTTCAACTGTTGATAAACAGAGAATTGGAGGAGGTTGACCGCTGATCCTAAATCAAGCAAAACATTGCTCATTCTAGTGTCCCCTATCGTACACTGAATAGTAGGACACCCCGGGTCCTTGTATTTTGTGTAGGTGGGATTGGACAAAAGTGAGCTGATATTTGCAGCCAAGAATGCTTTCTTAGGAACATTGGTCTTCCTCTTGGTTGTGCAGAGATCCTTCAACACTTTGGCATATTGAGGTATTTGTTGGATGACATCCAACAAGGGGATGTTAACCTTCACTTGCTTAAACACCTCTAATATCTTGTCCATGTTGTCACACCTAGCAGTAAGAAGAGATAAGCAGTCATCTGCGTATCCTCAGTCCGTGGTGGTCGCCCCCGTCTGCAACACTCGTCCACAGCATCGATACTAACACCACCTCCACTCCAAAATGAGCTATCCCGCCCAAGACCCTCCAGGCTGACACCCAGCAACTCAGATACATATAACTTCAGCTCAGATGTCGGCGCCTGCGCACTGACCATGGGACCCTCAACAGGAATGTGCAGAATCTGAAAGACGTCATGCAACATGATCGTCATCTCTCCGAACGGCAAGTGGAAAGTGTTACTGTCAGGCTGCCACCGCTCCACGAATGCCAAAATCAACGACATGTAGATGCAGGAAAACATGTTGTACGACAAGTGACCCAATCCATTGTCAACCACGGTCGTCGTCAGATCCTCAGTCATCATTGAACGCCATGCCTGCAATGTCGTATAGGCTCTGTGCCGATTATGGCACTTCAAAACCTTCCGCTCCTCGCCATCCCAGATGCGTTTTGCGACGTGGCCTCCGAAACTCGGAATGAGGCTGCCATCAACATGACCACCGGGTATAATATCCGTGACGATCCAAGACTCGTCATCACCCCTATTCTTCTTCTGAGCCCAGGCGTCTGCAGTGCACGAACTCGAATAACTGGTCACAAACCGTGTCGCCCCCGTCCTCGACCGGACTGATGTACTGCCGTCTCCTGTGGCCCCAAGTCGTATCGGCCCCCATCGTCACTCTCATCGTGACTCCTCACCTCATCTGAATCATCCTCGTCGTCGAAAGAATCTCCAGGTGTCTGACGACGTAACAACTCTCTCTCTCCTAACTGAAGCAGAAATACCACGTGTACGTGGATGACGAGGACCTGACTCGTCTTCTATACTACGTATCGCGCGTAAGGGAATCGATTTCCCTTTTCCTCCACGGTAACCCGATAACTATTAATTTAATTTTAAAAATAAAAATTTATTAATTGATTTACTAAAATAATTAAACTAATTATTAACTTAATAATCGATTTATTTAGCAATTATCACAATTAATCAATAATATTTTACTAAAATCATACACAACTAATTACTAACATAATAATCAAATTATTTAGCGATTTATTTATTAATTATCACAATTTATAATCAATAAACGATTTACTAAACTAATTTAACTCATTATTAACATAATATTCAATTTATTTTAATTTTATCACAATTTAAAAACAATTTAAAAAAAATTAAAAAAATTTCGGGGCGTCTACAGGAGACGCCTACCCTACGTACGTGGGAGACGTCTCCCGCAGACGTCGGGTCCTGGGGTCGGGCGTCCGCGGGAGCTGGCCAACCCAACGATCGGGTGGCCGCGGGAACCGCCTCCCCTAAGGGGGAGGCGGTTCCGGCGGCCGCCCCCTCGTTGGGTCGGGTTCGGGTTGGAGTATTTCGTGTTTTGTGTAATTCGGGTCGGGTTCGGGTTGGAGTATTTCGTGTTTCGTGTAATTCGGGTGACACGAATAACACGAACTGCAATTCGGGTTGAGTTCGTATTTTGTGTAATTCGTGTTGACACGAATAACAGGAACTGCAATTCGGGTTGGGTTCATGTTTCGTGTAATTCGTGTCAAACATGCTACTTCGTGTTCGGGTTAATTCGTGTTTGTGTAAATTTGTGTCAAACATGTCATAATTGGTGTCAAACAAGTTATTTTGTGTTCAGGTTAATTCGGGTCTGTAAAAATTCGTGTCAAAAAAGTCAGTTCGAATTATTCGGGTTACAAAAATGAATTCGTGTCAATGTGGGTCGTGTTCGGGTTACCGAATTCGTGTTCGGGTTTAAGATTAGATCTTCGTGTTCGTGTTCGTGTCGCATATTTCTTATTAATTCGTGTTCGGGTTGAGTAAAAATAATTCGTGTTTGTGTCAAACACGACACGAAACACGAATTTGCCAACCCTAGCTATTGGAACACATATTTCACCAGAATAGCTTGGTTAATTTCCAATCTCTGATGCTCATTGGTTTTAAATGCAAACAATGAACACATTAATTAAAAATGTTACATGAGTGATGTCTAATTGGATTAATAAATCAAACATTTATTATTTTGATAGTGTTTGTAATTTTTTTTATTAATTGACAAAGTGAATGTAATACACATAAAGCTTTGATATTTTTAAGACCACAAATTTGATAAGTGTCTTGTAGCTGAATTTTGAGAGATAGTTCTGTAACGTCTCCCAAAACAGTGGAAAATCTTAAACTTTTAATAAAGGATAATCAAAAGATATCAACATCAACCCAGGGAACATTACTCGAAAATATACATATAATATATGATGCTGCACTGTATACAGGAGTTGTCAAAAGAATGACTACATCAAAATACAATATACAGATATACAAGTAGTCATAATAACCTCAAAATAGACACGAGGACCCGACTCCAAAATGCACTCGTCCTCAGTCACCACCCAAACAACTCCTGAAGGGGAACCTGAAATAAAACAACAATGCCGTGAGTTTCCATAAGGAACCCCCGTATGTCAAACTCACCTACATGTACATGCAATGAATGACCTATCATACTAGTATCATGCCAACACAAATCATAATAAAACATTCCCAAATCGGGTCATCAGGTCACAAGTCATAACACTCATTTCCCCAACCGGGATTCATTAGTCATACGTCTAGTTTTGGACATTCGTAGATACCCACCGCAGGCACATGCGGTCATACGGAAAGTACGCGACACACCTCCACTCGCAACTACACTAGTCATATGGGTTCGGTGAGAGTCACACACACTTCTGAGTCATCATCAGATCTGATCAGTGGTTGAAGACCACAATCCGCCAGAGCCGTCACTCTGGTCGGTCATACTCACCAGTTGTGCCATAGTTGGACGATCAATCCGCCGGAACAACATCGGTAGGTCATCTCCGTCACCACACAGGCTAAGACACAGAACTCTGTTGCACAAGGGCTAACAGTCATCTCCGTCGCCACACAGGCTAATGTCATCTCCTTCACCACAAAGGCTAAGGTCGTCTCTTTCTCCACAAAGGCTAAGGTCATCTATGTCGCCACACAGGCCGACAGTCATCATGCTCCGTAGAGCCATATCATATAGATCATGCAAAATGGAATATGGTCCCACAAGTTTACTACCTAGGTCTCAATGCACATGTCATATCATGGAAACATAAACCGTAAATGCAACCCACGCACCAAATGTGCTCATAAAACAAACATATAATTACTGGGTTCCAACGGTCGACCGAAGAAGGTCGTACGATCGACCGGTTGGTCGTTAAAACCGGTAATTGGTTCGAACCACAATCCAACGGTCGAACCAAACAAACATCAAACAGTCAAACAAAAGTCTCTGGACGGTCGATCGTTTAGAAGGTCTACGCCATAAAATAATATTAAATAACACATCCCCAACGGTCGACCGAAAAACATCAGGGACTTCAACATTCCTCTAAGTCATTGTCGGTCGACCGAAATATGAATCGGTCGAACCCTACTTAAGTCATCGGTCGAACGGGATCTCAAGGCGGTCGACCGTTTAGAAATCTACACCCCCAACCGACTTAAAATAGTACATCCGGTCGGACTGGTCAAAGCGGTGGTCGACCGTTTAGATGGTCAACGCTCCCAACCGACATACTACAGTGCGTTCGGTCGAACGACAAAGGGGACCCGGTCGACCGAAAGCACCCAGGGCCTTCATCTTCTCGCTCAAATGTACAATTGGTCGACCACCCAAGGTATCGTTCGACCGGTGCGAGAAAGAACGCCCAAATTACACTATAACCGGTCGACTGAATCGAGCACCGGTCGACCGAAACAGAGCAGAAATTCTGCTGTACTATTCCGACGAGTCATTCGGTCTACCGTCGAACACTCAAACACTCACACAAGCTTAGGTGAACGTAAAAGTAATGCTTGACATACCTTGGATGCTTGAAAAAACTTCAGAAGAACAACAACGATCGATTCCACGTCAAGGAGCTTTCTCCGGCGAAACGACGATCTCGACTTGCCGGTGCACCCGCTTCTCCTCCCTTCCTTGCTGTCGAACTACAGGTGAGAGAGAGAAAGAGTTGAGAGAAAGAGTTGAGGGAAAGAGAGAAGAAAGAAAAAAAGAAGAAATGAGTTGGGTTTTGTTTTCACAAGCTCCACCAAAATAGGGTTAAAGTTCTTAAACCTAATTAACCTTAATCAAAAGGATTAGGTTCTCACAAGTTCAATAGCCCAAGAACCAACGGGATATATTTTTTTGTGTGCAAATCATGGCATGCACTGTTAAAGAAAAAAGTGCATCTTGACTTTACAAAAAAATGGCTTTAAGAAGAGTTAAGTAGAAAGAAAAAACATAATTAATATAACCACAACTAGACTATCGAAAACACCCAGTATTTACAATTTTGAAACGCATATATATCTCATCAACCCAAAATAGTTTTCCACATTTATGCTATACCTTCCACACTTTTTTATATATATCATACAGACCTCACAAGGCACAGGACTATAAACTAAGACTACCTCTTCAGTTTATAGTGCATGTATATGTGCAAAATTGTGACATTTTTTCTAATATAATCTAACATATGTAAAGCTGGTGGGACAAATTTTACAAGGAGCGATATATTTGAGGTCCAAACATTTGTTTCTGACGTCATTGGTAGTAGGGTGAAGAGATGGACAACTCCAAGTTAACATAATTCTCATCAAATGGAGTATTTGCATGGCTTCCAGACCCAGCCAGAGTTTCTTTGGCATCAGAGGTGTAAGCACCATTTAGATTGTTTTTATCATTAATGACATCAAACTCAATGCTTGATCCTGCAGTCTCACTCTTCTCTTCTACTCCTTGCCTTTGGGTCTTGGTGTCACCACTACTAAATGACCACAAACTTAGCTTGCATTCTTCATCCTGTATAGTGTATTAATTAATTCGTGTTAGTTAAACATAAAAGAAAAATATATAATTTTCATTTAATTTTTTTGAAAGAGAACTTTGAGTTCATGTTCATTTACCTGAATTGTTTTGGTATTTCCGAGTTTAGGACATGGTTGAACATGCTCATGAGTGGAATTTGAAGCCTCATTTGCTCCATATTTTGATGCCCATTCTTTCACAAGTTTCTCCCACGATAATAAGCTAAATATAGAGATTAAACATGTCATTAGCTTTTATAAAATGTTAAACTATCGTCTTGGAACTATTTGTGGAAACTAAGGTTGCCTTGTCATTCATGCTACATAAAATTTGAATTATAGGATTTACCATTCCAAGTCTATAACTTATTTGATTTGTATATCACTACTTCGAATATGTATATCAATTTGAACGACGACAATAAAATTTTCATATAATATTTTATCACTAAGACGTATTCACATGGAGTTTAAAATCATGTGCAAACATCAAAATATATTCTATTATACATCTGATCATGTTTAGATTATACCATGAGTATTTTAACTTTTATCAATTTTAAACCAAGTCATGTAGAATATTGAAAATTTGCATCTTAACCTGAGATTTATTAGTTATGTTTGTGAAGGTGGTATTTCCAATTATCATATATAGTGAGTTTAATTACATTTTCTCAAAGAATCCCATACGAATGAATTCCTAACTGAACTACTTTCAGAATTTCAGTTGAAGTGCGCTTTCAAATTTAACTAGCTAATAAATTATCTAATTAATTGCAACAATAAAAGTAACTTATACCTAGGCATTGAACTTTGTTGAGGGTTGTCACACCAGGTTATAACATGAGGGTATTCCACATGAGGTTGCAGGTGGCTATCATTGTTCTCATGTTTTCTTCTCTTCCTTTTACTCTTGGTATTTGCAAAAGATTGGAAGCTTAACATTCCAATATTGTCACCACCTGTTCTATACATCTGTGGCAAATCAAGAGATGATCAACAAAAGATCAAGTTAATCAGCTATTACATGTGTCATTCCAGTAATTAATGCTAATAAATAAGATTGATTATTGAATAAGTTATGTAACTCGATCAAATTAAGTAATATATAGGTGATGCAAGTGATTGTGCAACAAATATCCTACGTAACTCTAATCAAAATTTTCAACTACGAAAACAAAAATATTATATATGATCCATTGAAAAGGTCTAACTCCTTACTAAATATATAGGAATAGAAAACGTGCAAGTATCCACAATGGTATGGTCTCTTTGTAAGGGTTTGTTTGTGGGAAAGCTAAATTAATACTAATTGATCTTGAAGAATTAAAATATGAGTGAATTGTCAAGTTTTAAGTTGCAAATGAGGAAGAAATTAAAACATAAGAAGAGTACCAGAACAACTAAACCAAAATCCTAAGTACTAAATCCCTTGCAGTGGACTAACACCTTATATATAAGATATACTAATATAAGAACATTCATATTAGCTGATCGATCAAGTCAAAAAATATTCCAAGTAATCAGATCCAGGCCAATAGTATGCAAGCACTAAAGTATTAATAGTTTGTTTCAAAAAATATCATGCATACGATATATATCCAATTTACAACGTCCTTGGGTGGTTTCCTTAATATTTGTTTGAATACTTTTTATCAAATAAATTAACAAGTCTTAAAAATCACCTGGAGATGGCTTTTGATGTGAGAAACGCTCAATCCCTTGACATCCATCAGCTGTAGTATTCTCTTTGGTGTTGCTTCTGAGGAGAAAAAAAGAAATTTAAAAAAAGAGGTTGACTCTTAAACAGATCCTACAATTCAAAAGTGAACCACTGGTGTTAAGAAGTATATGTAATAAGATCGATAATTAAGAAGATAGATATTTCTTTGGTAGATCTTGATTTTGCATATCATTTGAAGACTAAATTCAGATTTCTTGAACCCGTATATATTACTAAGTGGTGCAACTAGAGATATCATTAAAGCATGTGCTTTAATGCTTAACAAACAAATATTTTTGTGGATCTTGATTTCATATCTAACACCCCTAGATTTACACATAATCTGAGAGTAAGTAATAATATCAGGCTATACCTTTAATTTCTTTTGATCCAATTTCATTTTTAGGTGGTAATAATGGTTCTAATTGCTACCTCTCTTATTTTTCAGAAGAACTAAAAAAATTAGATTCATGATAGGATGGCAAAATTAACCACTTTCAAAATTTTGATGAAGAAGAAGAACTCACTGTGTTGACCTCCTAGGGACTCAACGGCGGCGATAAAGCCACGGTGGAGCTCCTCCGTCCACCGCATGCGCGGAGCGTCGGACCGATTGTAGTGCCTCACTTCTCTTCTTTGTGGATCCTTCATTTTCTTCCGAGCTCTCTCACCAACTCAGACAAGTTCAAACCAAAGAATAAGTTGTCAAGTGAAATGAAACGATGCCAAACCTTTATATTCTTTTCCCACATGTGAACATGGAGCCTACATACATTCTTGACTGGATCCAGTCAAAATATATATACTACTCCTACTCTCCCAAAAGTTCCACAAAACCCTAATTTTGGACAAGTGAATGTTAGGCATTCACTCCTAAGAATTTACCTAATGTGTGGGATTTGGTGAAAGTGAGAGATCAGGTGTTATATGAATATATCTCCCATGCATGGATGTGACTAGGTGGGGAAATTAAAGATGTCCACAAACATTTCCAAAATACAAGCCCAAGTGCTTGATGACAAGTGCATCTTTTCATGTGCTATTAATTTATAACTTCGCTTTGTCTTATATGGGGTGAGATAAGTGTAAAAGCTAATGTTATTGATCAAGAGGAATAAACCTGGCTTACATAATCAACTTTTTATCCTTAATGCTTGAAAGCAGAGAGAATTTATTGGAGATTACGAAATTGATTATGCTTTAATTCACGTCGGCACATGGAAATCCAACACAGCTTGTGATTAGAGTAAATGGATATGGTACGTGCTTTCGTGATAACATTATCATATGCAAAATGATCATGAAGTGTGAGTGTGTTAATCCCTTTAGCAATACATTAATTTCGTATTAGGACAAATGATCAAATGATCATAATATCTTTATTGACCAACATTTGGCTTTGCCTTGGGTGCTTAGCATTGGTTGTTGCTTTAGCCTTTTTTAAATGGGGATCAAATTGATTCTAAGCTAATTTTGAATCCTAATGGCCGGTTAGCAACTTCAGAGGAACAAGGAATATAATTAGTGACATTTTGGCATATGCATACTCATATTTCCAACACAAATTTAATTCCTACCTAGATATATAAGCAATGCAAAAAAGATGTTTAAACCAATGTCGACATAACATAGTGGTACCTACACTCCCAATTGTGAGTAGGGTGGATACAACTTCAAACCTTTATTAAAACCACATCCAATAGAGCTACTTGGGCAGCTCATTTAGCTATCTTAGACGCAGATTCACGACCAGACTCTTCTCTTAATTCTCTCATCACTATCCACACAAAAAAAAAACATTATAAAAACAAGCCGTAGCTGTAGGACTTATTATATGCATGTCATTATTAAGTATGGCCATGTTATTCTAGGAAGAATTAAACTAGTTGTAGTATTGGCAAAGTAAGTCAAGAATTTTGACTTTGTGGAGAGCCACAAAAAGTGATGTTCTGATTCCTTATGTTACTTACATAGATCTCATGTCAAGAGATGGATGACGGTGCCAACTTCATTTTGGCTCCATTCTTAAACCGCAACTGCCGTGTTCCAAACTACCACGACTCCTCTCTTACGTTCAACCATTAACAAACCAACAAAGAAAAGCCTACCACACCCTCCATTTCAATACCCATCTCTCTTTTCTCTTTTCTCTCTCTCTCTGGATCGATCGAGTTGGCGTGCGGTAACTTTATGTAGTAAAACTTTAAGAAAATCGAAAACTATAGTTCCGGATAATTTTGAATGATTGACTTGTAGAAATATAATGTAACACTTAGGAAGCCACCTCAAAATTTTCAGTGTTACACAACATCTAGACGACTACTCTCCATTTCAACATAAATATAGATATACATATGCTGAAGTTGTAGAGATAAACTAGCATTTGCAGTTTTACACTTTTTACAAACAAATCGTATCCTAAAAAAATAACAAAAAATAAAATAAAAATTTAATGGTTTTGCTGGCCAAAGCAAAATAATGGTATACTACGGGTGGCCTTTAATCCCGATTCCCCCCCCCCCCCCCCCCCCCCCCCCCCCAAGTCCCCAGTCCAATGGTTCCCACTTCTTGTTATTATTATTTTTTTATTATTTTTTTAAATCATTTAAAATGTTTTTTTAATGTTTTTCCTAAAATATGTTTTTATTTTATTCTATTTTTTCAAATTTTTTGGTTTTACCCATGTTAGTGTTGTTTTTTGTATAGTAGAAGAACAAAAGTTATGTTTTTGATTTAGGGTTTGTTACATGTTATTTATACAATGGATGTCTTCAAGGAGCCGTTAGACTCCATATGGAAAGGCTAAATGATATCCCTTAATTTGTTGCTCGATTGGCTTGATAGGCTCGGATTTTGGTAAGTTTCCTCAACGAGCTATATTGCCTTTATTTCAATATTCCCCCTCAAGTTGACTCCGGAAGATGTTGAAGGAACCCAACTTCTGAAGAATGTGTTGGAAGTGTCTTTGATCGAGTGCTTTGGTGAAGATGTCTGCTAACTGATCATGGCTCTGGACGTAAGGAACTTCGATTTCTTTAGTTGTTATTTTCTCACGAATGAAGTGACAATCTACTTTAATGTGCTTCGTTCGTTCGTGGAAAATTGGGTTGGAGGCGATGTGTCGCGCTGCGTTGTTATCACAAAACATTTGTGTTGGACTTTGATTACTTATGTTCATATCTTTGAGAAGTTGCTTGAGCCAGATTAGCTCGCTTGTTGTGGAGGCCATCACTCGGTATTCTGCTTCGGCGCTTGATCTAGCCACCACATTCTGCTTTTTACTTCTCCATGTCACCAAGTTTCCTCCAACGAATGTGCAAAATCCGGTGGTGGATTTCCGATCGTGACTACCTGCCCAATCTGCATCAGAGTAACCAACAATTGTATTAGGGTTTTCTTAAGATAATGCAGAATCCGGTCAACGATCTCTAGGTGTCCTTTATGAGGTGCATGCATGAATTGGCTTACTACGCTAACGACATATGTGATGTCGGGTCTAGTGACCGTGAGGTAGATTAATTTACCAACTAATCTTTGGAATTGTCCTAAGTCTTGAATTGGTTCACCATCAACAAGACTAACTTTTCTATTTGTCTCGATTGGAGTGTTGACCGGTTTAGACCCTATCTTCCCAGTTTCATGTAAGAGATCAAGAATATATTTTCTTTGGGATAAAAATAATCCCTTTTTGGAGTGTGCAATTTCAATTCCAAGAAAGTATTTCATAATACCTAGGTCTTTGATATCAAATTTGGATTTAAGATAACATTTTACTAAGGATATTTCCTGATCATTATTTCCGGTGATTATGATGTCATCTACATATACTAAGATAATTAAAGTGGTTCCATGATAGTGTTTCGTGAACATGGATGCATCAGCTGAGCTTTTAGAGAAACCATAAAGAAGAAGAGAGTGACTGAGTTTTGCATACCATGCGCGTGGAGATTGTTTGAGCCCGTATATGGACTTGTGAAGTTTGCATACCTTGTCTGGATTGGTTTTGTAGCCTGGGGGAGGAGTCATATAGACTTTTTCTTCTAGGTTGCCCTGTAAAAATGCGTTCCTAACATCCATTTGAAACAGATTCCAACCTGCGTTAACAGCTACAGAGAGGAGAACACGAACAATGTTCATCTTTGCAACGGGGGCAAAAGTTTCTTGGTAATCTAACCCATAAGTTTGTGTGTATCCTTTTGCGACTAACCGAGCTTTAAATCTTTCTATAGTTCCATCACTGTTGTATTTGATCTTGTAAACCCATTTACAACCTACCGGTTTTATTCCCTTTGGAGGAGTCACCAAAGTCCAAGTTTGATTGGTTTCTAGAGCTTTTAGTTCGTCCTCCATAGCTTTAACCCACTTAGGGTGATTAATTGCTTCATGATAGCTGGTGGGTTCTTTAGTTTTATCTATTTGACTTAGGAAAGCATAGTAGGTAGGTTTAATTTGAGAGTAGGACAAGTAGTCCTCGATAGGGTAGGTCACATGAGATACCACATAGTCTTGAAGCCGGGAGGGTGGACGAGTAGGACGGGTAGTTCTTCTCTGAGGAATATCTACACTTTCCCTTCGATCGTCCACTTGTGGGAGAGCTTCGGTTTCTTCTTGTGGGGGGTCGTCAATGACTGGAGTTTGTGGAGCAAAGACGTCAAAGTTGTTTGCAACCGGTAGAGGAGCATTGGGTGCAGCGGAAGGTTCTTGATGAGCTTTGAAGTACGGAATATTTTCAAAAAAAGATACATCACGAGAGACATACAATTTACAGTGAACAGGGTCATAACATTTGTACCTTTTTTTTCTAACAGAATATCCTAAAAAAACACATTTGGTAGAATTATGATCAAGCTTGTCCATGCATTTCCTGTAAACAAAGCAAGTACAACCAAAAATCCGAAGATGATTAAGACTCATTCTTTTTCCATGCAGGATTTCTAAGGGTTGTTTGTTTTGAATTGTCGAACTAGGTAGGCGATTTATAAGGTAAACAACAGTCAAAATAGCATCTGACCAAAAACATTTTGGAACATTGTTTTGAAAAAGAATGGATCGGGTAACATTCAATATGTGTCGATTTTTCCTTTCGGAAACACCGTTTTGTTCCGGAGTGTTTATGCATGTGGTTTGGTGGAAAATCCCTTTTTGCTTCAAAAAACCTTGAAAGTTGTTGCTAGTATACTCAGACCCATTATCGGATCTAAGTATTCTAATTTTAGAATTAAACATATTTTCCACAAAGGCAACAAACTCGCAAAAAACTAAAAAGGCATCAGATTTAGCTTTTAACAAATATATCCAAGTTGTACGAGAGAAATCATCAATAAAGGAAATAAAATACTTGAACCCATTATAGGATTCCAAGGGAGCAGGTCCCCAAATATCTGAGTGAATTAACTCGAGGGCACTACCTGTTGAATTTTCAGAAGCATAAAATGGGAGTCTAGTTTGTTTTGATAAACGACACACATCATAAGGTAGTTCATGATTAAAGGAAGTAAATAATTTCTGTAAAGCTATATGAGACGGGTGTCCCAATCTTTGGTGCCAAATTTCGTGATTAGGCATTTTAACAAGCATCCCTTTTGTTTGGTTTTCGAGCACATAAAGTCCATTGGCGAGTTTGCTTTTACCAATCGTCCTCCCTGTGGTACGATCCTGAAAGGTTACATCAAGAGGTGTAAAAATGATATTGCAATTTAAATTTTTTGTGAGTTTAGCAACAGACAGAAGATTGGAATCAAAGTTGGGTACATACAAAACATTGTTAGGTATTTTATCATCTAAAAAATGTACTTCTCCTGTCCCTTTAATTTGTACTTTGTCTCCATTTGCAACCGTTACAAATTTATTTAGAAGATTTAGACTATTTTTTATATTACAAATCAGGGATGAATTTCCTGTCATGTGGTCAGTTGCACCGGAGTCTATAATCCAACTAGAATTATTAGAATTATTTACTGAAGAATATGCATTGCAATTATCCAAGATTGTGTCCATACCTGAGAAATTACCTTTACTTGGGGTGTTGGACTGCAAAAATGAATTTAAATGGGCTAAGAGAGCACCAAGCTGGGCTGGGTCGGTGCCTCCGTTACTGGTGGATCTGAATAGTTGAAGATCCGGAGAGAGGTGCGTCGGGTCGGATCCTCCACCATTCGCAGCATAAAAACCTCGTTGATCCGTTCCAGACCCGATTCCACCCCATTTGTGTCCTTCTCCTTGATTGCTAGGGTTTCCTCCAGAGGGTTGAGTGCCGCCGCCGCTTCTCCCGATCGGGTTTGCATGGCCGCCGCTCCTCCCGTCCCCCCTCCTCTCTGAGCCATCCCTAGATGGCCGGAGATGCGGGTAGAGGAAGTAGTATGTTGATCGGTTGTGTCCCTGTTTCTTACAATTATCGCAATATTCGTGGCTTTTTGAACCATATTTGTTTTTACCTTTGTCGTGGGGTTTTGTGTTGTTTTTGTCGGCGACAAATGCCTGATTTTCAAGGTTGATTTCTGACTGAGCGGGCTTGGTTTTCCAGAGAGTTTCTTCCCGGTTAACCATCGCAATGATGGTCGAGAATGTTGGAAGTTCCGGTGACATGAGGATGCTGGAACGGAGTGTCTCGTAGCTTGAGTCCAGTCCAACAAGAAAAGTATATATTCGATTTTGCTCGGTTCTTGCTTGTATGATTGTCGGGTCTGTGGTAGGCGGCTCGTAGATGGCGAGTTCGTCCCACGTTCTCTTTAGCAGGCCGAGGTATTCCGTGACGTTCTTTTGTCCTTGCTTGATCTGAGAGAGGTCTTGCTTTAGTTTAAAAATATGCGCAAATTTTTGTTGCTTACCATAATGTTCTTGGACGGAGTCCCATAGTTCCTTTGCGCTATTTTTGTACATGAATATCTCCACGATCTGGTTTTGCATTGACTGCAGGAGCCAAGACATCACGAGGTGATCGGCGTTTTGCCATTCCTCCTGTTTGGCTTCGGTTCCTGGGGCAGTAGGCTTTGCGATTGTCCCGGTGAGGTGGCCGAGCCTCCCTTTGCCACTGAGGGATAGGGAGACGGCACACGACCAAGAGAGAAAGTTGGTCCCATTTAGGGGTTGTGTGGTGAGGCGTTGGGATTCTCCACCACCGTCGGCCATTGCTAGGAGTGGAAGGCGATTGAGTTCGCAACCGCCTAGTTTTCCGACTGATGATGAGTTGTAGGAGGCAGCTGAGGTCGGATTTGGGTGTGGGTTTTGGGTGGGATTTGTTTTTCTTTCCTCTCTTTTTTTCAGAACGTTTGCTCTGGTACCATGTTGTTTTTTGTATAGTAGAAGAACAAAAGTTATGTTTTTGATTTAGGGTTTGTTACATGTTATTTATACAATGGATGTCTTCAAGGAGCCGTTAGACTCCATATGGAAATGCTAAATGATATCCCTTAATTTGTTGCTCGATTGGCTTGATAGGCTCGGATTTTGGTAAGTTTCCTCAACGAGCTATATTGCGTTAAAGTGTGAAAATTGAAAGAAATGGTGTGTAGGAAAGAGAATGTTGAAAAATAATGTACGATGGTTGAGTGTTTTGAAAATAGGTAGATTAATGAGTATGATGACGTGATGAAGAGAGTGTGTGTGATCTGGGGGTAGCGGATGCCCATAGTGTCGTGATATTTGATCATGTCTTTCCTATATAATAATAGGATTTATAATAAAGATAGCAGTGGTACCATGGAAGTGATTGTTTTCCTCGTAGATCTTGAATGGGAAGCCAACATCACATGGTGATATTCAATTATAGGTGGAGCAATCGACCGTGTTTTCTTCGTGTTTGGATTGGAATTGGATGTGGATGGGGCGCAACGTGGTTTACACCTCATCTTCCAATCACATGCTAAAACTTGGTCAGGAAATAAAATGTGAGTTTGATTTTGGAGTATTCAAACTTATGGGTCCCAATGGATGGAGTGACATCCATGTTGCGATCTTTAAGAAATGGCCCAAAGATTCTTCTTGGTTTGTTTGTATTCTTCAAGGAACGAAGGATTCGATTGAGTCCCGTTTGTTTTCCAACTTCTATACTCTGATATATGATTAATGTTTGATTATACTAATTATATATAAGTTTATATTGATTTGGTACAATATGTTCAAAATATACAACTTACGTAACAAAGTTGCATAACATTGACATTTTTTAGGGTTTTACCCATAATAACCACATTGTAATTATACCCATTTGGTTCCAAATTCCAGACTAAGTTTTAATCTTGAGATGAGAATTTTGTTTTAAAAACCAGACCAAACCGGTAGTCGGACCGAGTTGGACCGAGAACCGGAGCTAGACCGGTTCGGTCCATGGAAAAAACCACTCTCCACCTGAACCGGAGCGAACCGAAAAAAAACCGATCGAACCGGTCGGTTTTTTCGGTTTGGTCGGACCGGGTTCCACCGGTTTTCTTTTATTAAACAAAAATTACAAAATCAATAATTTTCCTAATTTTTTAGTTTCCGCCCCCGCCTCCTTCGGTCCCGACTCCACCCCCACCTCCTCACTCCCAACTCCATTCCCACCTCCTCTCTCCTCAGTCCCGACTCCACCTGTGTCTCCTCAGTCCTGACTCCACCAGTCCATCTCGTCTCCTGTACTTAGTCCCAACTCGTCAAAATTCAATTTTTTGTTTTTTTTAATGCTTAGCATGTGTGGTTAATTTTGTTGAATGCTTAGTATATGTGGTTAACTCGATTGGTCACTTAAATGATGGTATTTAGGATATTAAAAATATTCTTATAGTTATTTCTACGTTCGGAGCAATGTGGTTTCAATTTTACATCATTTATTGATTATTTTTTATTCTTCTCCTTTTCATCTAAATAGAAATCAAGTGTTCTTGGTTCGAAAATGTTGAATATTTTATTTAAAAATTATTATGTGTTTATCTTAAAACCGGTTCAATCGGTCGAACCGTCCCTATGGAGTCGGTTCGGTTCAACCATCGGTTCACAAAATGCTGATGTCATGTTGACGTCATCATCGGTTTGACCAGGTTGAACCGTCGGTTTGACCACTTTGAACCAAACTGAACTATTTTCGGTTCACTGGTTCGGTTTTTAAAACATTGGATGAGTTTGAAGCCGCCACCCGCCAAACTCCATTAGTTTGCCTTATCTCCCATTGTGACGAGGAATTGCAAACATATAATTTCATTTTTGTTGTTGTCATCAACACGTATACGTAGCCAAAACAAATAGTTGGTCTATAAATATACTGAAAATTGTTTTTTTAATAAAATATACATAAATTAAATGTCATTATGCACATGATATGGATAGCTATAATCTTCCATGTTGTTTTGTTTACTCTTGCATTTTTTATATTAATTCATACATGGAACTCATATGTACTACACTCCTAAAGGTTGTAAAACCACACGAATAATTATAATCATCAAAACTACATTTGAACTTGACCGTTTTACTCTAGTTTCTTGAATTCTAGCTTGTAACTATAAATTTCTGTCCAACACAAAAGAGTGCATTGTTCACACAAAAAATGGTCGCTCAAAATATCATTTTTCTTTAATTTTTAAGGCCCATTTTTTATTTTCATATATATATATATATATATATATATATATATATATATATATATATATTGCCATAGTTTTTTTTATAAAATCGTTGTTATTACAAATATAAGTCTAAGGCTCTAAGCTCTATATTTTGCCCTCATGCAAACAAATTCCTAAATCCGCCTAGTAAATCTTATACAAACCAACGTTTTCATGCGTCTGCATCTTTAGAAGATAATCATACCGTATCATGCAATCATGCATGAAAATCTACTCTTTGGAAAAGCTAGCTATTAATATCCATCTTTTGGAACCATTACTCTTCCAATTAATTCCATTCAAAGATTGATGATGTGTGAGGATGGATTCCTACCACTTGTTGACACATTAGTGATTAAAGAAAACAAAATCTAATTATGGATAAGATGGTAGACTGGTCAAAGACCGACTTGGTGGATAAGATTAAAAAAACCAGTACTTAAGAAGTTAAGATCATCACACATTAATCCATATTAATCAATGCATGCTTTAATCTTTTTACATGTCATTACATTTTGTCACACGTTTGTATAGCTTTTAGATCACATGCACGCCAACTTTATCGTAATCGCAATTGTAGATTATCCATTATTAAGGGCGTGCGTTGGCTTAAAATTAAACCTTGATATTGCTCCTAGATCTTGTAAAGATGCCCAGATGGATAGATAATTGTTTATATGGACTTCTCTACCTTTACTAGGAATCAATAAAGGGAAAAGTAAGTTTGCGTCACAATTGAAGTGCTTGTTTGATGTGGATTAGATTTGGGAGATCGGGTGACATGTATATATATATATGTAGTAAAGCATCTCACTTATATAACTTTGTGAAGGAACACATGAGATCATAATTTTTTGAGAGGATTATGGATGATGGCATGATGCTGCTCTGTAATACTTACGGTTTGATTCGCTCGTGGTTTGCTCAAAATGTAGGAATATCATGTGTTTTAATATTTGAAGTGTTGGCATGTTGAGATAAAGTTAAGGAAAAGAATTTTTTATTCTTCAGTATTTTCCCCATTGGACCAGGTAAGCATCTAAACCATACGACATGAGGTTTTGTAAATACATATATAAAAATGGAGTGCCCCAGAAGATGTATTCTAATGAAAAAAATCATTACCATTCACGACATAATATTTTGTGAACATATTATCCTTGGGTCCCTCTGTTAAGTCCCAAACCTTACTCAGGACTAACCCTGGTTAGGAGGTTGCATTGCATGGGAAGTTGGAGGAGATGAGGGTGTAGTGTAGGGGTCGGGTATTGTAAGATAACTGTTGGGTTTGGTTTTTAAAGCCAAAAACGTTTCTCTCCTCTCTTCTTCTCCTTTGGTCCTAGCCATCTCCCTCTCTCACTTCTTCTTCCCTTTCCCGGTGATCCAGAGGTCGTGGAAGTTGCTCCGGAGTGTGGTGTCGAGCTGGGAGCAGCGGAGGCGCGAGATCAGAGGGTGCTGTCGGGCGTCGACGTTGAGCGGATCTTCGACGCGCTCCGTCGTCTCTTTGAGGTATGCAGACTTCTAGTGTGTTTTTATTGTTCCCCACGTTGGTGGGAAGTTGTGGTCGGTCGGAGACCTCGCCGGCGACAAGAAACGACGTAAAATCCTTTGCTGACGCAAGGTTGTTGTCGACCGGTGCCTTCGGGCGGTCGACCGGTTTTACCTTTTTGCCTGACTTTAACCAACATCGGTCGAACGATGCCATTGTGGCGGTCGACCGATTGTTTATGTGCTGGTGAGTTGGAGGCCTACTGTCGGTTTTCGGTCGACCGTTCCTGGTTTTTGGGTCAACCGGAACTTAAGTGTACTTGATGAATATGTTGTTGTTCGACCGATTTATCTATATTGTTCGACCGTATATAACGTAGACTATTAGGATGACCCTGGTAGTTTTCGGTTGACCGGGACCCCTGAGTCGGTCGACCGAATAATCTTGTTGATTTTGACCAACTCCGGATTTTGACCTCATATTCAGTCGACCGGTTTTAGACTGTTGTTCGGCCGTTTGGACTTAAGTGACGCGCAGAATAGTTCGACCGTTGTAGACTTTTGGTCGACCGAACCTATTGGGGACGGTCGACCGGTTAGGCTCTTTCGGTCGACCGTTTGTGTGAAGAACTGAATTCCTGGTCTTGTGATCGTGTCAACTCTGTCCACGGAAACTCGTGTCCTCGCTTAGAGTGTGAGCCGGGAGGTGATGGCAGGCACGTGCTCGTGCCGCCCAGGGACCGCCGTGTGGAAGAGTGTGGACACTTGGGTCGTGCCACCTCCGTATTGGACGTGGTGTGACGTGTTGTTGTCTTACTCTCTGGTGAGTAGCAGACGTGAGGGATCGCGGATCCCAATGCGTGTTGACGCTTGGCTCGTGGAGCATGATGACCCTGCAGACTACGGTCTGGACCCGTCCGATGTTGTGTCAGATGTATATTGTACCGCCGAGGTTGTGTCAGTGATGCCGCCGAGGTTTTTGCCGACGATGATGATGCCGACGATGTTCCGTCTGGTTGTTGTGCCGTCCGATGTTGTGTCGGACGTATGTTGTACCGCTGATGTTGTGTCGGCGATGCCACTGATGTTGTGCCAATGATGATCTCCGATTGGGCACCTATCATGGGATGTTGACCGACCGGGCTACGACTCCATCGAAGGTGGTGTAGACCACGTGGTTCCTTGCGCGGAAGTGCGGGCGCTCCTCACCGATCCCTTAGGCTCGTGTAGTCGCGTGTGGGGGGACGCGTCGCGTACTGTAAGACCGTATGTTCCTACGATAGGTTTCCGAGGGAGACCCGTTGTTGTTGTTGGGCGGATGTCCTTGTGGACCCTGTCAAGGGTCGTTGTTGTTGGACTGAGGTCCCGTTTACCCTTGGAGGGATTTGATGCATTGCAGTTGTCACATGACATGCCACTAGTATGATATGTTCATTTACCGTACTATTGCATGCTTATAGGTGAGCTTGGCATACGGGGTTTCCTAATGGGAAACTCAGGCATCGTTGTTTGATTCATGTTTCAGGACCACAGTAGGTTCTATCGGGTGGTGACAGCGGGCACACACATTTTGGGGTCAGGATCCTCATCGGACTCTTTGAGGTCGTCGTGATTGTTTTACCTGTCTTTTCATTGTATTGTAGTAATCACGTGTTTTGACTAACTCTGTTGTATTATTGGTGCACTGACTGTTGATTTATTTGAGTGACATTCCCGTTGATGAGTTTATTCTGATATTCTCTTGATAAATTAAAATTTTAAATTTCTGCTGTTTCAGGATGTTACAACTTGGTATGTCGAAGATCCTGATCGAAGATTGGTGGGACACGGGAAAATTTATAACATCTCCATACACCACTTCACAGAGGTAGGAGATGGAGAATTGGAGGTTGCAGTTGAGAGTTGTTTAGATGTTGGTGCTTTTGTGTCATTTCCGGAAGAAGAGATTGTTACTCTCGGCGATGCTATTGGTGGGTTCGTGCAGTGACCTAGTTATTTAGTATAGCTAAACGACAAACATGAGGTATAGTTTAACTTTGAAAGACTTTAAACTTCAAATTTATTATTGTATTTTAACGATTGTAAATATATCTGTAAGGTGTCAAGCCCCCGGAGCAAAGGGTCAAACAACCAATCTCCGATCAACATTAATTCGCTTCCAAGTAGGTGCAAAATGTTGTATCAATGTATGGTAGGTAGGGAAACACAATCCTTAAGCTCGCAGACGTCGGATCTGGGAGTGCTTATATCCGACGTATATACCCTCATACATCCAACGTATATACCATTTTCTGTAGTAGTGTCACACTTGGAATCTATCAAGCTACATCTAGATTAGTGCTCAAAGTTAGAGTTTAATCATCTCCAAACAAAGTTATCAGGCTTCGGATCAAGGAATCACCTCCTGGTCCATGAGAGGAGATCAAACATTAATGTTTACGCTAAGCTTTTACATCGTTGTTGATGAGAAGATTGTTTCCAACTCTTATTTGATTGAACTTCAAAGATAATGAATAGTATTAGTTGTTAAATTTTGAGTTTAAGGATTGAGATATACCAACTCTTATTTGATAACTCTTATTTGATATATACCAAAAGTTGTTATTTTGGGCTGAAGGATTGAGATAACATCATATATAGTGATTCTTTGTAACGCTCCGAGCCCGGACAACTGCTCACCCGCCCGAACCCGGTGCGTTAAGATACGATCCACGATCCTGACCGTTGCACACTCTGATATTTAAATCCATCTGATAGACCCATAATTAATCTGAAAAATATAATCAACAAATTGTGAGCTCGACAGCCCGCAAGTTCCAACCGTCAATCAATCAGAATCATAATCATGTGGAAAATAATACGGAATATGACATTCAGTCAATAAGCACAATCAAGAGACATGCATCACAAATAAAATACATGCATAACAATCTGGAACCCCCATTCGGATTCGACCACATCCTGTGTTTCTGAAATCTATCAATCAGCACTAGTGCAGAAAAGTCCATATACGTCGGATATACAGGGGTATAGACGTCGGATTTAGACGGTCCAAGTACCCGACGTCTATTTTCCCGTCGTCTATTCCTTATTGTATAGACGTCGGCTATATACGACCGACGTCTATACAGTGTATAAACGTCGGCTATATACGACCGACGTCTATTATATGTTAATTAACAAAAAAATACATTGGAACGTATATCGGGCATTCTGCACTCACATTAATCAAGCCCAAGCTGCCCAAGTGCCCCAAGTGCCAATCTTTTGACAAATAACCACGAATATCAAGCTCATCATAACCAGGTGCTCCAAGTCGTTCGCGTTCAGCAGTAAAGGAGTGGTGGAGTACATCAACCACACTAACAAAAATAAATTCTCCGATGTGGGACTAAAGTATTACACCCAATAGACGTCGGATATTTATATTGACCGACGTCTATTCATACAGCACGACCTATAGACGTCGGTCATGCTATACATCCGACGTCTATACATTGAAATAACAATAATTAATAAAAAATACGCCCTATAGACGTCGGCTACCATATACAACCGACGTCTATACATGAGTTAATAGTAAAAAAAAGACGTTGCAACCATTAATCAAGCCCAAGCTGCCCAAGTGCCCCAAGTGCCAATCTTTTGACCATTAAATATATATATGTATCTCACTTGCATTTTGTAATGTGGTACCAAACTACCATTTAGAAGTAAAGGAGTAGTTGAGTACTTCAACTCCACCAATAAAAAACTTTCTCCAATGTGGGACTAAACATGTCACCATACACACACATGTGTACAACACACATGTGATAGTTATAATGATGTAACTATTATTACACAAAATAATCCCCATAAATTATTACACAAAATAAATCCCAAAAAATTACGTTATTTCTTATACAAAATAAATCCCAAAAAAATGTGTTAATTCTTACACGAAATAAATCCCAAAAAAATGTGTTATTTCTCATACAAAATAATCCACATAAATTCTTATACGAAATAAATCCAAAAAAATAAACAAAAAATATTTTCTTCTTTTAGGAGGTATAGACGTCGGTTATACTAAACAACCGACGTTTATACAAACCTATAGACGTCGGATGTCCAAACATCCGACGTCTATACCAATAGACGTCAGATGTTTTTATATCCGACGTCTATTTGGTGACGTCTATTGAGCATTCTGCACTAGTGCAGTCAGACGCACACCTGGTAGCTCCACACTAACGACAGACAGCCATTTCCTCTCTCGGGTGGCTCCACGCTGTCCGTTAGGCAGCTCTTTCCTAAATTGCTCTGCTAGAAACATACACACAGCCACAGGACATGTCGACCGAAACACCACCATACTATCATATGCATATCCATAAAATCAATATTAATGCTCAACATGCATGCAACTACGAATATCAAGAGAGACAGACATGATATGAAACTGAAGAATAATGAATCAGTACTTGCCTCAAAATCTTCATATTTTTCTTCTCAATATTCTTCTCAAAATTCCATCTTCTCCTAAAACCACACAATCATCCAACAATCTTAATTAGTCCATTAAGATATTTGATTATTACATTAACTAAAAAATTCAGGATATTACATTCTAACCTCCTTAAAAGAAATTTCGTCCTCGAAATTTAATCTCAATATTGTCTCAATCCGAACAAATCAATACAAAATTTTAAACTCATTATTTATCAAATCTAAAAACCCAACACCACTTATCGCTCATAATTTAGATAATCAATCCAACCAAATCCAAATTCACATTTGAACTCAAGTCCAAATAACTCTAAATTCATCTTTCATTATTTATTCATAATTTGGTAGCAAATCCAACCAAGTCAAAATTCACATTTAAATCAATAGTCAATACTTCTAAATCCAAATTCTAAAATTCCAATCCAATAAAACTTATATTTCAAATCTAATCCCGACTAATTCCGAGGATCGTATTGCTCTGATACCATTTGTAACGTCCGAGCCCGGACAACTGCTCACCCGCCCGAACCCGGTGCGTTAAGATACGATCCACGATCCTGACCGCTGCACACTCTGATATTTAAATCCATCTGATAGACCCATAATTAATCTGAAAAATATAATCAACAAATTGTGAGCTCGACAGCCCGCAAGTTCCAACCGTCAATCAATCAGAATCATAATCATGTGGAAAATAATACGGAATATGACATTCAGTCAATAAGCACAATCAAGAGACATGCATCACAAATAAAATACATGCATAACAATCTGGAACCCCCATTCGGATTCGACCACATCCTGTGTTTCTGAAATCTATCAATCAGTCAGACGCACACCTGGTAGCTCCACACTAACGACAGGCAGTCATTTCCTCTCTCGGGTGGCTCCACGCTGTCCGTTAGGCAGCTCTTTCCTAAATTGCTCTGCTAGAAACATACACACAGCCACAGGACATGTCGACCGAAACACCACCATACTATCATATGCATATCCATAAAATCAATATTAATGCTCAACATGCATGCAACTACGAATATCAAGAGAGACAGACATGATATGAAACTGAAGAATAATGAATCAGTACTTGCCTCAAAATCTTCATATTTTTATTCTCAATATTCTTCTCAAAATTCCATCTTCTCCTAAAACCACACAATCATCCAACAATCTTAATTAGTCCATTAAGATATTTGATTATTACATTAACTAAAAAATTCAGGATATTACATTCTTGGTATTAGTTGGGCTTCTTTAATGAGGTATATATGAGTTAAAAGCTCAAAAGAGCCGTATGGAGTAGGTGAGAGTAGTTGGATGTTAACAAATCACAAAGTCATGACAACGAGTCTCTGAGAAATGGTCGACCATTTTGAAACGAATGATGGCTTATGGTCTGGTAAAATAGGTCAGGCTAACTAGGGTTGTAAATGAGTAGGATTTTACCTGCAACCCGCTCGGTCTTGTTCCGTCTAATGCGGGTTGCGGACAAAAATGTTACTTACCAACCCGCCACCCGCACAACCCGCATAATAAGCGGGGCGGGTTGCAGTTTTCTTGCAATCCGCCCCGCATAACCCGCAACCCGCGTAAGTTTTGTATTTTGTTTGATTTTTTGTATTTTGTTTGATTTTGTTTGTATTTAATTTTGATTTTTTGTATATAGCTTTAAAAACATACATTGATTGATATTTTTCTTAATTTTTTGTATCCAACTTTGATTAAAATGGATAATGTTAAATAAAATGAATTGATTTTTGTATTTAATTTTAATAAAAAAATCATGCCAAACCGGTCCCGTATAGCCTAATCCACCCTTACGTGGGGCGGGTAGCAAATTTTTTTAACCCCGTTCGCCCCACCTTGCCTACCCACCTAACTTAGGCGGGGGCGGGTAGCTGTGGAGTAAAAACCCACCCCACCCCGCTTACACCCCTAAGGCTAACCATTGAGCAATTTTAGGAAGAGATGTAGGAACGGTCAACCCTTTTGGGTTTCAAAAGTATTGGTTTATGATGAACGAAGGGATGTAACAACTGTTGCTGGAAGTTGGGTCCTAATAACTAACATTCGAACACATGTAACTAACAATAAAAATTTCATGCCTACCAAATTGTTGAACAAAAAAGGGCAATCGTTGATTGTTTATACGCAGATATAATTTTTTAGTGGATTTGGTCAATGCTGCTGGTGGTGGTCGTGGATGCGCGCTCTGATACCATATGAGACGAGTGATATTCTTTAATCACCTACATTAAGGATTAAAGTGAGTTACTTCCGAAGATAAATAACATGCATTATAAAATAATCCATTTGTACAATAAAGAGTAGAAGAAATAGAAACATCTAATGAGATTACACTAGAGTTAAGATCCTATACCCTTGTCGTGCTTCAATGTGGTACTTGCATCTACTCAGAGGTATTGTACTCTCGTACCGTTTATTAGCTAGTATTCTTGTAAAATGTGTCTAAAGCATGAAAACCTAAGTTCATGTCACATCTCTAATTGGAAGGCTGAAATATAAAATACGAGGGCAATTATTTGTTTTTTATCTTATAAATTGATGACTGCACATATGTACTCCGATAATAAGATCTATATCATGGCAATTACCTTGGAATATAAGATAAAAAGTATATGGATGGGGTAGAAAGAAAGATATGTAGGAAACTCAAATTAATTCTTTTGGTCTTTGGTTAAGAACACTCTCAAGCCAAAACACTTCTCTCGACCCGATACAGTTGTATGAGGATAGGATGTGTATTTGTGTCATTTTCATCAAGAGTTCAATTTGTATAACCTTCCGGACCATCCCATCACACACATGTGCAAAAATCCTTGCAACCTCCAACTTGAGCTTTCTTGTACAACCAAAACACTTCAGCCTCCATGATTGGAGTTAATTTCCAACCAAAGGGATTCGTTGTACGTTTGCATGAAATTGACACGCGAAGAATGTTCTAAGAAGGCCACAATAGCTGCTTTGCAACTTTATTCCGTGTGTCAAGTTACATTCCTCTTGTTTTAAATCTTATTATATTTACATTATAAAATACATGCAATACTTTTCAAATATTAAGAGTGCATCATCTTCTAATGCTCATTATACGATCGATATATGACTAGTATATCGGAGCTTGGATGGTAGGAGGAAATGCTCCAAGTGATTTTTCACGAATTTAAAAAACACTCAAGATATTACAAAATATAAATGTCAAGATTATCTGTAAAATGCCCACGTAATTATTCCTTTGGAAATTAGTTGTTGGAATGTGGAAGGCAATTAGGCAAGTACTACAAGTAAATCAACGTACAAGTGGTTTTGACTTTGGGTTGGTAAACATCATGAGACCATGTGGATCATTCCTAACCCCAATTCCTTCGTCATTCATATATATATATATATAATATAGTTTCCTTTTTCTCTTTCTGACTTTTAAATTTTTATTCAAAGAAACTCGCAGGCATTCATGAATCGATATGTAGTATTCTAGTCCGAAGGATGGTTATAATCTCCTCTCTTTATTTTGTTATGATCTATATATTTTTATATGATTTAACATTACACGAATAATAAGAACACGTACATGACATTTCTCTACGTTTTCGACGTATTTTATTTTAGATATTTCCAGATACTGCCTTCACTATCGCAACATGAAGGTGTAATTATTATGAAGTGGCTAACTTGAAGTCCAAATTAAAGAACGATTACGACTTCTTTTGTACATTTACCAATTCCTTGCAAACTCAGATATCTTCATCACCATCAACTTGATGAGTGTTTTTTCTCCTATTTTGACTGGATTATATTTCAAAACATGAACAAACTAAAGAATTTCAATGGCGGTGCCAATAAAGGCTGACATTAATTAGTGTCAACTTCGAATGGATGAAATATACAACGCACAATACTTGTTGGACGTTCCAATATAAGGAATATATTCGCGATAATATTCATATCTTAGCATGATAAACGATAATGTTTATCTATCACTTTTGCTGCTAATCTTTGTTTGAATATATTAAACAAAAGAGAAAGAATCCTAGCTAGGCTTCTAAATTCGTCGTTGTCTTCTTCTTCGTCCTCATTTGTCAAAGAATCTATCTTTGTAAATATATACAATAGAAGAAAAAAAGAAAAGAAATCGTTTCCCCTCGTTGGAGGTTATATTCTTATCCATGTTTGAGATATTTATATAATATTGAAGGGTAACAGATCCCTTCTCATATAATACTTACAAACAAATTTATATTATATTTACAAACAAACACATGGATACATATATAACTCAAATCCTTATAATTTTGCCGTCATGTATCTTCACTCATTTGAAATTTCATCCGTATTATATCTTTTGATTCCCTGAATGCTCAGATAGACGTGCACTTTGTTCGTTTCTTAAGCAATTTGCATTCGTATCTTGTTCGCATTTTATGTATTAATTCCAATATGGAAAATATTTATAGCTATATTAGATCCATGTTCCATTCTTACTTCTTACGCCCTTAAAATACTTGCCTTGGATGTTGAAATGACTTCCTTATACAGTCTAATTAATTGCTCATCTAGATTTATTCTTCACAAAACTTGCTGTAAATTTTTTGTGTCACCAAAAACTCTAATGTGACTTACTATCGCAACATTATACATTAGTAGGGTTAGCTCAGTTAGATCGTCAAGATCATAGGTCAAATTTCAGTAGTCTAATTCGTATGTTTAAAATGCTTATGATTTAAAATGAGGTTGATAGTAGAGTAAATAAAATAAATAAATAAAACTCAATGTGACTTCGAAAATAAACCAAAGAACATTTAAGTATATAATTTATCTTGTGTTACCTAAACCTTTAATCACGGTTGCATCAATGTTGTTGGTTTGAAAGTTGCAGAAAAAGTTGAATATTAAATTCACAACGTGCTACTTATATATGTAGCATTGTAGCCCACAATATTTCATTCAAAAAATTTCTTGGTTTTGAAGGTCGTAGCAAACTTTTGTTCTTTGATGACTTCGACCGGACAGCAGCAAAACAAAGGTCAATATATCCTAAATAAAGTTAAATAAAAAGAAAATTTCTGAGATGAATGACATCAATTATGATTTAGCTACTGTTAAGGCCGTCTTCCTAAAATGGGTTTCTTCAACGAATGGAAGTATGGTCGTAGTTGTCATCAGAGAATTTAGATATGAATATGAGATCACATTAGTTTCAGATTTTTTTTTCTTCCTTTTCTTTTGAAGGGTCATTAGAAAACAACTATCACAATACATGTTTTTACTTTTCAAAGATTTATGTCTATGGTATTACTTATTACAACCGATCGAAAACTAATCCATTGTCACTATTTTTTTTTCTTCCAAACTTACATTCATGCCATAACGTGAATAGGTTCACATTTCTTACGTACAAAAATAACTTTCACGTCTCGTTGACATTTGTTTCTTTCTGATTATGTGTTAATAATCTCTATAATAAAATCACGCATGAAAGAACGAGAGACCACCTAGAACAAATTTCTAATTGGAGTTCTTTTTTTTTTTGGTTTAATTATTTTGGAGTTGTAAAGCTAAATGACTTGTGGAGTTGAACCGTACGTGTAGCATGATTCAATTATTACTTTATTCAATGCAATTTAAAACTTTTCAAAATAAAATAAAATAATAACACATTCGTACGTACAAAGCCCAGCCCAAAGCTCGAAACCCCAACCCGACTACGAAGATCCGATTACGCCCCAACCGAACCCGTTTAACACACTCCCTTCCCCCACCCACACCACTCTCCACTCCCATCGTCTCCAGTCTCGAGATCTCCTCTCGAAACCCTAATCCCCCTTTCGAAACCCTAATTTCCGATGCCGAATCCGCCCCATCTCGCCCCCTTCAACCCCCGAGTCGCGAAGGCGTTTCTAGCGGCGATGGGGCTCGGCATTGCCGCGTACATCCTCGGCCCGCCGCTGTACTGGCATCTCGTCGAGGCCGTCGGAGGCGGAGGCATGTTGGGGTCTTACTCCGGTTGTCCCGTTTGCAGCTGTGATTGCTCGTCTCAGCCTCTCCTCTCTGTGCCCGAAGGTATGCGGTGGAAAAAGATCCTTCTTTTTTTTTTGCTCTTGAAGTTGTTGTTTTGGTTTTGTTTGCTAATCAGGTTTTGTTTTTGTGTTTGCAGAGCTCAGGAATTCGTCGGTTATGGGTGAGTGAGTGTTATCCGTTTTGCGTGTTTAATTGTGGATTGTGTGTGAAGCTTTGTCCTTGTTGAGGTGTAGATTTTTATAGGATTTGCTAATGAGAAGATTTTTAGTAGTTAGTCGAATCGTTATGTGATTTCCCCGGTTGAAAATGATAAGGTGTGGGATTACCGGATTACTTTATCAAAGAATGTACTTCTGTCATTTGGTTGGAAAGCATGGATAAGTGCAGTGAAGTAATTCACTAATTTGTGATTATAACAGTTACTTTTTGTAGTAATGCTGATGGGATAGTAATGGTTTGTGCCTATCCAGAAGATTGATTAATTAAACTTGATGGTTGAGATAGTTTTGTAATTGGTGCCTAAGAAGTTTGATGGTTTTGAATTACATTATAAGGTCATGCTAGCTGCCTACATACAACAACAACAAAGCCTTTAATCCCAAACTAGTTTGGGAAGTTTAATGCTAGGTTATGCTAGCTGGCTACATACTTAATCTTAATTTAATAATGTTGGTTTTGAATCTTGCTTGCTACTATAAGGTTATCTAGCTACATAATTATACTTAATCTCGTTGTTCTAATAGATTGCAAATGACCTATTATACACTTGTTTGTTAACACCATAGGGTTGCCATGCAATTACTGTGACAAAGCTCATCATGATTCAAAACTTAGTAATGTATCTAGAGATTGATTGTTTGACAACCTTGTTAGGAGCTCTATGTAATTACTAACTACCCTGGAACAAAAGAGATCTTAACAGAAGCAGGACATTACTCTGTTTGTTGATGCATTGTTATATTATAGAGTTTGTTTACATGTACCTCTCTGTCGCGTAGTTATGTCAAATTTGAGCTGTAGTCTAGGAAGCACGGACACTTCTGAATGGTCTTCGTGTCCGAGTTGTGGCCGTGTCGGACACCGACACTCCTTGGACACGCCAGGTGGTGTGTCCGGGGCAGTTTTGACATTTCGCAGTGGTGGACACGGCTAGGACACTCCTTGGTCTCGATTTTGACTTTTGACTTCTTTTTTCTTCCTCCTTTTCGGTACCGGAATGTTTATATAGAGGAGAAGAAGATAGTATAGTCAAAGCAGGTTGCTTATTCTTGTGACTGAGATGATTCAATGATGTTCATTCATGTATTGGACTATTGTCTGCATATTCTCATGTCGTAGTTTCCTATTCAATTTTTTGTTAAATGCATACAGATTGCGTAAAGCGTGATCCTGATGTGAGTGAAGAGATGGAAAAGAGTTTTACAGATCTTTTATCTGAAGAATTAAAGCTCCGTGAAGTTGAAGCAGTGAAAAATCAACGTCATGCGGATTTGACATTGCTTGAAGCCAAGAAGATGGCATCACAATATCAAAAGGAAGCTGATAAATGCAACTCTGGGATGGAAACATGCGAGGAAGCACGGGAAAGAGCAGAAGTTGCGTTGGTTGAGCAAAGGAAGATATCTGTAGTATGGGAGACGAGGGCGCGACAGCAAGGATGGAAAGATGGGCATGTGGAAGCATAATTGTCTGGCTAATGTGCATCATATTAACATTGAATGGAAACTTTTAGAAGAAGCTGGTTGCCGTTCGATTTGGGTTAGATTATCACATCCTAAAGTTGTAAATGAATTTCAGTTTTATATATTTTGCTGAAATATCTCCTACCACATAAGATCAACCCATTTGCGTTCCAGAATTCTGCAACATGATAACAATAAGGCTGCGAGGTGCTTCGACATGCTAATGTTTTCTCAAGTATCTACATGTTGAGCTGCCAAGACCTACTACTCCGTCATGTAATAGGGGTTTGATTTGGCAATGTTGTGCATAATGTTGTTTACTTTTGTGTATTTTGTAATTTCCCTGTTTGAGAACTAACAATCATGATTAGTTTGATATGAAGGATCACCTTGTTTTTCTTGCGTAACATGTGGGATTGGTTTGTTAATTTTTGTCTATTCTGAATCCATTTTGTGCGGCACTGAGCTTTGAAGAGGAACAAGTGCAGCATTGGAAATGATAGTCCTACGAAAAACTTTAAATTGATGATTGTGTGTCGATGAATTTGTTAGTTTGTTTTTTCCAAACTCCAGTGTTCGTAGTTCGTATACTAGCGTGGGGGGAGGGACAATGATGGCAACAAACACATCGTTGACATCGATCTATTTGAAATCCGTCTACAGATGCCAATTCCTTATAAATATGAAATGCACATACTAGTATAATTAACAAATAACTCTTAGGCGGAGCAATTGGATAATAATATGAATAAGGTGTTACACTAGACTTAAAACTTTGGATGTAGTATTGTGCATTCATTATTCATGTAATGTAGTAATATTGCATTAAAAATTTAATTTATCGCTCGGAATAAGTGTAATGGAGGGGTGAATTGAAGAGGTAGACCTTTTGAATTGTCAGGTCATTTTTATTATTATCTTAATCATTCAATTACATTCACTTCCAAAAGATAACGAAGCATTTGATGAAATTGGGTGATATCATGATAATGCTAGGTAGATAGTATAGATATCATTATGGGAGATGTTAAAATGATAATTGATATGACCAAAATACAAATTATCAAATCTTTTCTCAATCATTATTCTCAGAAGAGATTTATGAACTTGTATGGGTCTAAGTCCACAAGCTCACATGCCATAATCAGAATTCATAAAAATTTCTCAGGAAGGTATAGATTGAATTAGTTTAAAAAAAAATTGAAAAAAAATCCTTAAATAAATAGGTTTAAATGAAAGTAATGATAGAAGTTAAAGAAGATGTTTAAAATACATTATTTATTATTGAAAATAAATTTATGAACTTCTATTAACACGGACGTCCCAGGTGGAGAGACATGATTACTTTAGAGGTGTTGTCAATGTGAAGTTATTTTTTAAAATTATTTAATTTGCTAATAATTTGATGACATCACAATTTAAACGTCTATTTGTTTCCAATGCAGGACAAGTGTGTCTCGTGAGAAATAAATACGTGTCATGCATTGGAAACACAATCTGTTTTGCATTGAAAATACAATCTATCCTGGAAAATTATATTTTCAAACAATGAAATAAAAAAACATATGACTTAAACGATAACGGGGATAGCGCCATAACGTCCATGTTATCAGCATTCATTTATTATAGGTATCTAAAAAGAAAATATCCCAAAATAACAAGACAATTATACGGTTTCTCTCTCTGTCTCCAACATCATGATAAGCCGGCGCCCGTTCCCAATTCAAATTTCAAAACACAAAAACCTTCTAATTTCTAGGGTTTCTTCCATCCTCCAATCTTCTTCTTCCCCCACATCATGGGCTGCTTCCTTGCTTGTTTCAGATCCAGAAGCGGTGGTGGAACCCATCCTTCCACCACCCCACACTCTACCAAGGTAACCAAATCAATTCATATAAAAAAGGTCCCTTAAAAAATCCATTTTTTTATTTTTATTTTTTTGGTTTTGCTTCGAACAGGAACGCTTGCTACCTTGGAGCCAACTTGGGGATCTCGTCTCGTGCGGAGGTGCGGGACTGGTGTTTAGTTTACTGGGGAAAATCAGTTGAGTTGGTTTGATTTGTTTTTTGTCTTTAAATGTTCATTTCAGAGAAGGAGGCTTTGTGTTGTGGAGAGAATGAAATCGAGGAGGAGGAGGAGGAGCTCAGCCTTAAGGAGGAGGTAATTAATTTAAAACATGTCTTCGAAGTTTGGGATTTTCTTTAGGTTTTGTTGTGTATTTTAGTCCCGATTTTGGGAAGATTGTTTAAGAATTATTCCTGGTCAAGCCACATTCGTTTGGTTCCCTTGCAAGGTTATGAGGTACGATCAGATTTGTGTCAAAACAGAGGTTAATCTAAGAGTTGGTTGGGGTTCCTATCTATAGTTTTTTTTTAAGTTCTGGCGTGCTGGTTTTTTTGTGTGTGTTTTTGTGTTATCTTGTTTTCGTGTTAGCATTTTTATGGTTAATTCAGGTATAACTATTCCATATAAGTAGTGCTGTGAACAGATGAAGTCCTGAATTATAGAGAAAAACAATTGAATTTTGAGATATTAATGTGATTTATAGAAGCAACTGATGGAAAGTGCAACTAGAAATTTATTGTTGAGGTTTCATTACGAAAATTGAATTGTAGATAAAATCCCTTGTAACCACTCTCAGCTGAACTCTACTGTGAAGAATTTTGAGGAGTAAGAGAGTGACTGAGAGATAGTTAGAATAATTGAGGTTACTCGTGAGTCTTCAAAACAATTGACACTCCATCGAATCAGGTGTCTTATGGAGTATGGATTCATAGGTTTTGCAGAAGTATGTTGTTTATTTTCTCCTTGTGGTTTTTTCTTGTTATCAGTCCCCAATATATTATCTTAACATCATTCCGAAGTTAGGTCTCTCTGCTCCCCATTCCTGTTGTTATGCATGTCAATGCACTAGCTTGTTTCATATCTGAAAGGGGTCAAAATTTTGACTAGAACTTCAAATACCTTCGCTTGTGGTGGATTAGTGCACAAGCTAAAACTTTCTTCTTTTTTGTCCTTTTCAACAGGCTGAATTCCTCAAGGCTTGTGGATCCCTGCTGGAAACTCCTGCTGAGATTCGAAAAACTTATCAAAAGCCAAACATTCAAATTCAACAAACTGATCACTTCTCAGATGATTCTTATGAATTGAATGGCGATTCATTCAGGAAACTTGGCCAAGATCAAACATCAAATTGTGCTTTACTGCTTGATGAAGAATCACTATTATCTAAACCTGAAAGGTAAGAATGTACTGCAGGTTCTAAAATATCATAACTATTGCCCATTTTGTTTTCCAATTTTCTATGACAGATTGTCATAACTATAGTTTCACTGGTTTCCATTGAAAGCAGTGAAAACATTGCAGTCCCTGTACGTGAGAATGAGATTGACGATTGCAAGATTGAATCCATGCATCTTGAGGACCTTGATGTTGCTCCTAGATTTGAAATGGCCTTGATTTCTGCTGATTTTGATATTCCAACCCCTCGTATTGGTTATCTGAAGCCTCTACTCAGACTAGAAGGGTCTCCATATCCGACACCGTTAAGATTAACAGATGAAATGCAGACACCAGGTACTGTTCGTCTAACAAACAGTTTTGGAGCCATAAGAAATGGGCGCATCCGATCGCAATATCTCTATCCAATGTCAAGCCTTGATGGTTCGTCAGACAAGAAGGCACAAAATAAAGATGTTGACAAGGTTAGAAGCGATATTGTTACAGAGCCCGGTGTACCATTAGATAAAAAGAAAAGGTTATGTTGTGAAAATGCCGCCAAGGAAAATATCCAACCACAACAATCTTCGCTTAACAAAGAGCTTAGAGATGTTCAGATGTTGCCAGCAGGTGAATTAAGCCTTTCACAGTGGCTGAAGCCGTCTGTTCCTGAAGAGAAAAGGAAGTGCAGTTATGCATTCAGGAAGGATGGAAAGAGCCGTTATGAAGAGAGACCGATTCTTGGAGTTGTTGCTGAGAATTGTAATGTTGAACACACTCGGGTTATGAAAAATTGGTGGGATGGAAATGGCATTCCGAATTCAACTCGCAAGTACAAGGAGGTAGCTTCTTTAGCTTATTAATTTTAATTATTTTTTGCTTTAAATTGTGGTTTTTATTGCTCTAAGTTTGTAGTTTCGTTCGCAGGATCAGAAAGTAAATTGGCATGCTACTCCATTTGAGCAAAGGCTAGAGAAGGCATTATCAAATGATAGCCAACTCCCTGATAGGTATGTAATCCTCCTTTGCATTGCTAGCCTAACAAGTTCAATACCTTCTTATTTTGCTTTCCTTGTGCTATATTAGCTATTTATAAAGCTTGAAAATAGATTATTGGTTAGATGTTTATTTGCTAGAAGCTTATAGTCCTTGGACTTGATCAGGTGGAGATTGGAATAACGATGATCCAAGTGATTCCATTTTGGCTGATGATATTTGTCTCACGGTATGTTTTCAATATGTAGGAAGCAAAAATTGAAGCCAATTACATTTCCTAATGGAGACGAAGAATGCAGTACATCATCAGGTGGAGAGATGGGAACTGGCTTATCTCAAGCTGGTCACACTTTAGAAATTGTTGCAGACACAGGGAACTGTAGAAATACTACTGAGAAATGTCACATTGACTAGAACACCAAAATCAACACTTCAACGAGCTGCAGGGCTAAATTCAGATTCGTCTTTCTGCATTTTGTTTTTCACAACAATAATTTTGGGTAAATAGGTCTGTCCTGAGTATATTTGTTCCTTGTTCTATATTAAAACAACATATAAATCTGTTTGAGTATTATGGATTTTGAAATAATCACTTCATATCGGCAGTCGTAGTGCAAATATGAAAATTTGAAATGCTTGCAGTGAACATCATAGTGATAATTAATCTGTAACATTGCATTGTACAAGCAGCGAAAATGTTACAGTTAATTTTATGTTAAAATTGAAGTTAAATGATTTGTAGTTGTTTTCCTATGGATAACAATGAATTTAAACTTACAAGAGGAGTGGGCTTCTGAATCAGGATTTTAGGGGGCGTTTGGATGGGAGGGGATCTGGCTCTCGACACCGACGGATCCACTACAATATTGGTGGGTTATCCAAACGTTGATTGGATCCCGGGGAGGGCTCTTAGCCCGCCACCCAAGGCACCATTTTTGCTCGAAAGAAGCACGGTGGTCGGTGGATGAGCTTCTCGTAGTCCGAGTTATTGTGATTTTTTTGGGACCAAACTACCCTCGCCAAATCAAGCTCATTTTGCATTTTATCTCACCGTAGCCATTGAAATTAGCCGCCTTTCAGACGTTAATTACAATGCGAACCTGGTCCAAAATTACAAATCCTACCACTAGCTATTACTTCAGGTTGTAGATCATATCCTGTGTGAGGAAACTTTTTCTTTGGTCAAATACCATCGGAGTTCTTGCCTGTCTCTCCCACGCGTGGTTAGTTGGAGTTGGTGGCAGTCGAGTTAGACGGTTCTCCTCTGACTGTATTAAAAACCCTTTTTCGATTTCAAAATTGCCTGTCTCTCCCATGCGTCATAATGGGGACTCAACATTCATCGATCCCAGTTTTAAAAACCCTTTTTCGAAACAATTTGGGATTTTCGATTTGCTGTTGGAACATCTTTTGATAATCTCGATTTCAAAATTATTTGGTTGTTAGCATATGTGATTTTGAGTTTTCTTAAGGTGAATTCTTTGAAATAATATTTTTTTTTTTTAAAATTCAATCTTAACTTCTCTCAAACCTATTTTTCAAATTAGACTCGGAACGAGTCGACCTTATGATATCATACTCCAGAAGATGAGTGTCGGTTGTCAGCGTAGTGTCAGACACCTTTAGGTTCAACTTTTACATAGACTCCAACCACAGTCATCTATTTAAACATTTGCGTCATTCCATAAACCGACTCATCATTGGTTAATGAAGCGTATGTCTAATCGTTGTTTAAAGACAATTTCACCGTCAACTTGACATCAAACATATTTTTTGGATAACAACATTCAGATCTTATAACATTCACTAAATTCATATAATTGATGTTCAACGGAACTACAACTCATTTACGCTCGGATCTTAAATATTCTACCACATCTCTGTTACATTCTAATTTCTCATCATACATGACAAACAAAGATCATTCATCATCTTTATCTATTCCTTCATCATCTTTTTGTCTTGGATGCCATTACGAAAGTCTATATTTCTGTTTTTGCCATCGTTAAATCTATATTTCTATAAGTGCCACACTAACCAATACATTTTCGTTAGTGCCATTACTCTTTCGCCGATGCCATTCCATTACGTGCCTTCCATTTAACTATTCAATTTTTCGTCTCCTGTAACCACGTGTCAACTTCCCATTCATTGTCATTTAGTTATTTATATTTCTGTTTTGTTAATTAGTTGTAATGGTTATTACCCATCTAATTAGCAAATTAGGGAATAACCCAACTAACACCAATACCCCACATATCCCTCAATTTCTCCCGTTCACTTGAGAAACCAAAAATCCCCAATTCAGTCATTCCCCCCCCCCCCCCCCCCAAAATCATCCTTTCCACAAATCCAATCTCAAATCCCCACCATCGTCTCCTCTGTTTTCCGCATTACCTCTCCGTCATTTGCATTCCTCTCCGGCGTTTGCATATCCTCTCCGACGATTGCATTCCTCACCGGCATTTGGAGCAGGAGGTTGGGTTTCGCAACCTTTTTTAAATTATGAGGTCGTTGAGGGAGTCAACCAACCTGAAGTGCAAGGTTAATAGGTACATTGCACATTCATTTTTGGTTTAGGGTTTACATTACTTAGTGATTTCATGTCGTTTTGGGGCTTTGATTGGTGATTAGTAGCATATCATACATCGTATTCATGCTATATAACCTTTATTTTACCCCAATTTTATACTACTCGAGTGTTTGTTTGTGGTGTTTCAGGTGTTAGGTAATAAATAAGAGAAATGAAGAGAAAAAGACTGAAATACAAGAAGAAAATGACTCAAATAAATTAAAATGAACATTTTTGTCATGCACAAAGACCGATCTGCAAATCAGGAATGACCTAGATGAAATCCAAAGAGACCTGAACACACGAAAACATTTAGGGTGCAAAAATCCTTCAAAATTATGATCTTGAGGAGTATTTGAGCAATTAAAAATAAACGGGCTTCAACCAACGGACTAGGAGTGCACCCCATGTGCAAAATACATAACTTAAACTTCTGAGAGAAATCAGGGCGGATCATAGCCAAAACATCCGCCAGTGACCGATCAATTTGATCCAAATCCCCTTAAATTTCAAATGTGGCTCAGACTTGCTGAATCAGGTGCACCAGAACTTACAGAAATCAATTTTAACCGTTGGATTGCTCGCAGAATCTTCTACACCACACTTTCTTCTATAAATAACATGGTTTCTTATTCCTTTCTAGAACTTCTCCACTTCCACCATTAAATTATGTTAGTTTTTACCCAATTTGACTGCAAGTAGAGGAAGATGAATGAAGATTGTGATCTCACATTTTCTTTAATATAAAGTTAGATTCATGTTCCTCTTGTCATTAACTTTCTTTTTATGCAATTAGTTTTTGATTTTGTTCGTTAGTTTTCTTGTTAGAGTTTTATGCCATGTTTAGTCTCAATCTCTTGTTTTCCATGCTTGTTATTATGATTAGTGAGTAGATCCACCCTATTTGTGGTGGAGGCAATGTAGTTGATGGTGAAGTGTATGATGAGTTCCTATGTTTGTGTCATTTCCGTGTGCTTAATCTTAGATCTAAAACATGTGGCATGTTAATCTTGTTATAGATGAGATAATTGTCACACTAGGTACTTGTTTCATGCTAGATCTATTTTTGACATGTTGCTTGAGATGAGTTATATTTGATGATGGAATTGACTTGAAATGAATGGTTGCTTGATTTGGTTTATGTTTCTTGAATGAACTAAGGTTATGCTTGAGATTGATTGATACTTTAATGGTCACACTAGGTACTTATTGCATACTTGAGAATCCATAAAATTGATCCTAACTTCATTCTAACTTGTCTTAGTCTTGTATATCATGTAATTATTTGTGTTTTACACTTAGGTCCCACACTAGCTCCTACTTGTAAACACACACTCTTACACATATACTTAATGGTTGGACACCCTCATGTACACACACCTCACTATTGCACCTCAACTCCAATGAGTTTAGTTAGATTGTTTTCTTATATCATAGTTTAGTTTAGTTAGTTTAGCCAAAATCTCTCCATCTATTTCTCTTCTCACTCGTGTACGGTGATAACAACAACATGCACAACTCCTTGTGGTATGATCCGTACTTGCCGCGTCTTCACAAACGCCATGCACTTGCGGTAAATTAAAACGAACAATCAATTGGTTTTTGAAAAAAATGCAATGTTAGTGCAATCTTTCATGTATTTTTGTATTTCATGCATTTCTTATGAGTTCAGTGACATTAATGTAGTTTTTGATATGTATTTTAGTTGAAATGTGATTTTACTTTGGTAAATATTGGTTTTAGTGTCAATGTAGGTTTACTCCCTCCAATGAGAAAGAATTTTGTACTGTAAATGTAGGTTTATTCCATGTGATTTACTTTGTTTTACTGATATTTGCTACAGCCAGGGTAGTCCAAGACATTTTACTTTTCGCATATTTAGAGGGCGGAAATGGGTTAATAGGCAAGGTAGGGCATTTCCCCAAAAAATAGTAGAAGTAGGCCAAGTTTTAGTTGTTGATTACCCCATCAATTATGAAGTGGTGAGGTCTTGCATTACAACACACATGAAGTGGGGGCTAGATGAAAGATTGTGTTTCATTTATAAGATTCCCGGGTAGTTGAGGTTTGAATTTAAGGGGCTAAGGTGTGATGATGTTGTTGTTGAGGTTGTAACATATCCAAACCCACAGAACGAAATTGAAATTTATGTTAGCAAGGACTTCTCTCTTGTACCACTTGCCATTGTATTCCCTACAGAACCCTCTACGAATCTTTCCTCAAACTCCACCAGCCAAAATCCAAAACCCCAATCTGCAACACACCAAGTTCCAAGAAACCAAATTCTAAGTCCCCTACCACCTACCAAACTTGAAGAAATGTATTTACCAAGAAGATTACTAAACCAAAATCCAATACCAACCCAACTAATTCCAGTGGTGGTCTGGAATCATCTCCTTTGAGTTGCCCAAAGCCCAAGTCTGCCACATTAAGGCCTACTGGAACTCCTATCCCAGACAAGGTTCCAGACAATGAAGGTGATGATTTAGATGCAAATCTACATTACTCTTTAGGTTCTGATAAGGAAGACTATGTGCTTGAGGAAGATGACAGTTGTAATGAGGAGGAGTGTGAGGTGAAAGAGGATGATGAACTAGATGATGTACTTGAGGATAGACCTAAAACTATTGAGGTTGACACAATGAGACCTGTGTTTAGCATAGGCCAAAAGTTCCCAAACATAGAGGTCTTTAAATTCTCACTGAGGTAGTACTCCATTTTGTCTGAAAACTCCTTAATTTCTATAAGAGTGATCCTAGTAGGGTCGTAGGTAAGTGTGTTGATTCTAACTGCAAATGGAGATGTCATGCATCAAGAATTGATGGGGGTTAAGTTTTTCAAATAAAGACTTTACAAGATGAGCACAGTTTTTCTAGTGTGAATAAAGTGGCCTCTGAAATGGCCACCAACTCTTGGATATCACATCATTGCTACAAATGGCTGCTAATAGATAAGACCTTGAGAGTTAAGCATATTAGGGACAGACTTTCAGAGATGTATCATTTAGAAGCACCATACAATAGAATTTGGAGAGGAAGAGAGCTGACACTTAAGAAAATCCATGGGTCTGAGAAACAACAGTATGAGTTGCTTCCTCATCTGATTTCTGAATTGTATAGTAGGAATCCAGATTCTGTCCTAAAATTGGATGTGGTTGAAGATAACAGTTCCTCAGGATGTTTATATGTAACGCCTCCGATCTCGCGGGTACGCACACTGGGAAAGACACACTGGGAAAGACACACTAGTGTCACGATCAGAGACCTCTGCGACGATCGAAGGACTTACAATAGATAGACAAACAGACTAACTCGATGATACGTAAAAGACATACATGGATAGACAACTTATAAAAATAACTGAAACACTAAAATATCCATATATGGAAGGGTTCAAATACAATACTTAAGTTTCAAAGGGAAATACAATAATATATGCAGAAACGAAAGATAACTGAAGACTCTGGTCGACATATCCCTCGTGTACAAAAATCTTCGACTACTTTGCCTATCTGCCCTGTAGGAACCTAAATACATGCAAGCACTACATTAACATATGCGTTAATTTTCAATAAAGAAAACCCAGTATGCCCCTGACCCAATCAGAGTTTTACAAAAGAATGCATGCAGTCTAACTAAGACAAAAGCATCAAAATCATAACAGAAAAAAACAAAATGCAACAGAAGGCTATGACTCCAACAGTCTCGTTGATCGGGTAACACCCGTAGAAATCCCTCAATGGGAAACAGAACACCAACCATGTTGGTCAGAAACAGAACCGGTCACTCGACAGTGACCCACAACTCGACACAAAGCGGTATGCTGGATAGACGTCCCACATCGCAGAAATAAACCTACATGGTGCCATCGCGAACTTGGGAACATCTAACCTGAGATAGAATGACAACACACTTACCCATGACATATCTTACACCTGACCTCCACCTAGAGGTCTTATGCGAATGGTCTCTGAACTAGAGGACCCACTCGTTGCCCGTCGGTCCAGAAAACAGAACGTGGTCAGAATTACTTATCAAATTAATGCAATGCAAGCTACATACGCATCTAATATATAGTGTAGCTACAGAAACCAGAATGAGCTCAAGGAAGGATATAAGAATGCCCTCCTCAAAGCCCCAAACCACAATCATAAACAAATATCCCAAATCAGGGATCAAATCACATCCAAAACAACAACCAATCCTATCCGGATTGGTAAAACCGTCTAACAATTAAACGAGTCATCTACGGGTCGTGATAAAGATGTTATGAGGTCTGATATCCTACGGGTCATATACAAGCACAACGTAACACATCACATCAGTAACACGTAGATATGAAAGAAGCCATAAGATGATGCGGTACAACAAGAGACATCATAATCGAACTTCACAACAATAGATAACATGCATCATCCATTTCAGAGCATACATGCAATAATAATCAAAATCTCAAAACATGATCAGATGTGGTATAAATATGAAATAACATATATATCAGTAGGATAACATGATGAAACATGCACATAATATCAACAGTCAAATATATATTTAAACTAGACTATATGCATGTAATCGAGTTAACATGTTGTATTAAGATGTAACATGAATAGCATATGATATGAAGGCCCATTACGTTATAAGGTTCATGCATGACTCCCACATCAGGAAACTCATAAACATCAGATCATATATATATGTATATCTATATATATATACCACTGAAACAAAGTCGATTCGATTAATAGACATAATATCAACACAAGCCACACACAACCGATAGCATTCAATAACTCATAGAAAAATATACAGGATCCCAGCCATGCATATGCTTCCTGACCCATCTGACTACATGCTTAGAGCACCCTTTCCAAGCCAATTTGAGGTGAGGGAAAGTTGGACAAGGTCAGTCCAGCCGTTCGGTCTATCAACCGAGAAAGAGTCGCACGAGTGCACTAACCGCAAAGTCAGCCCCCTAGCGTCCCCAGTCAGACCAAACAAGCTAGCCCTAATCCCTCTCAACCCTAACCTCCCTAGGGTCTGTCTCCACCCCTCCTGACCCCAACCACTGTCTGGAGTAGCCGTACCAGCCAGCCATCCCAATCTAGGCGTCAAGAGGGTGGAGGACCAACCCTAGTCGATTGAATCATGTGTGCACCAGCCACACCTCAATAGATTCGGACCACCATCAGACTCGACCCAGAGAGAACCTCTTCACCTCTGGTCGGACCTTACTGGAGCTCTCCAAAGCTCCGAAATGCCTGGCTGCGTCCATAGCCAGCTCCTATTTAGCGTGCACAACATGCACACGTTTAAGGGAAAACGATTGGTGGTGCACACGATTGCACCACCCATCAACTTGGTGTCGGCTGGCTCTCGAGCCACCACCCCCATCTATAAAGCTAATCAAGGGCTAGAAGCATACCTGAGTTTTCCTGAGAGTTTTCCGGACGATCACCGGAGTATACTGATCTCCGCCTTCCAACCTTCTTGCCGCACCAAAAGTTGCACTTGTCGCTGCTTTAGGACTTGCTGAAATTGAAGCTCACCGGAGCACCACCAAAGTTGACCGTTTGCTTGGATGGAGGGTGGAGGAGACATGAAGAATGGGAGAGGAAGTGTAAGGGTCGGCTGGAGCTGGAGAGACTATTTGTTTGCAACAAAAAACATCCTTCATTAGACATCAAGGTTATTCAAGCCACTTCAAACCATACCAAAAATGACACCACTCAAAAGCATGAATAATGTGTGTGCAAACATACGAGCAACCCTTCAACTCCCATGCCACCTCACCCGGGCTCAGCCCATCACACACACCACACACCCACTCGAACCCGGATTGAGTCGATCAAGCTAAGCAAACACGCATTCGCCCGATGAGTCACACCTGATCAACCGACAAGGAACTCGATGAAAAATTAAGTATACAAACACACTACAAACACAATTAGATAAGCAAAGAACTAAATTATGCATAAACGAGGAGAGTTGACTTATTATTATTAAAGTAGGAGAGTGGGTCTTACATTATATGCCTTGGTGCTTGTAGGAATGGTTTTCTTCAGGGTTGTAGGCCTGTTATAGAGCTTGATGGGTGTCACTTGAAGAATAAGTTCAGAGGTTCATGTTTGTCAGCATTGGTTGTAGATAACAACAATGGGATTTTGCTCTTAGCATTCAGTGTGCTGCAAATTGAAAATGAGTCTAACTTGATATGTTTTGCTCCCTTTTGAAGCAAGCAATTGGAGATGTACATAGGTTAGTACTCTTAAGTGATAGGGGTAAGATTTGGAGACAACCATTATCCATTACTTCCCTGAGTGCGAGCACCGGACATGTATGAGGCATCTTTACAAGAATTTTAGGAGACATTTTGAAGGTGATTCCATGATTCATTTGGTCCATGATTGATTTGGAGGGTGTTTTGCTAGGGCATATACAACAGAAGATTTCAGTAATAAGATGAGGGAGTTACAATTGGCAAATTCAGAAGTTTATGAGTGGCTGAAGAATGTTGTGAAGAAGGAGAAATGTTGGGCTAGGTCTCAGTTTGATAGTGTTACCAACAACATTTCAGAAAGTTTCAATTATTGGATATCAGATCCAAGACATAAACCAGTTATCATCTTTGTTGACACGGTGAAAAACGGAAGAAAAAAGAATTCCTAACCTGATTTTCGTGAGAGAGACGAGTAGGGGAGAGGGGGGGGGGGGGGGGGGAGGGGGGTCGGGCTGGTCTTATAGCCCGACGAAACTCGACGTCTGTAACGTCGAGTTCACTTTTTCAAATGAACTCGGTGTTAGCAATGCTGAGTTATGTATTCCAAACTCGGCATCGTAACCGCCGAGTTATATAATGATTCCAGGACTGTGAACTTCCCTTACACGTTCTGAGAAACGGTTAAAATTTCGAAAGAATAAGGTCGACACCAGCAATGCCGAGTTCTACCGAGAATAGAACTCGACACTTGTGTTGTCGCTGTTTGTTTAATTGAACTCAGCATTGAAAGTGCTGAGTTCAAATGAGGCTCCGAACTAGCCCCTCGCACCCACTGGGGGTTAGCTCTTTACAAGTGTTGGGATTCGACAAGGAGAACACCGAGTTAATTCCAACAGAACTCGGTGTCCTCAACGCCGAGTCTACCAGTGAATTTTGTTTCAACAGAACTCAACTCCTCAGACGCCGAGTTCTGTATACACTAAAAAACAAGGCCGCCACCACTAGGTGTGGCGACATGATGGTAGTGAGTCTACTTTGAAAAAAAGGAGAGGTTTAATCTAGAATTAAAAAAAATTAAATTGATTTTTTTTCTTAATTTATCCTGGAGACCTAAACAAGTAACAAGTTTGGGATCATTTATTGAATATTAATGAACAGAAAATGATTTGCCTCACGAGAGTATTGCTTAATTTTGAGAAAGTGAAAACTGGATATCAGGAAAGGAGCCAACGGACGCCCCAGTGTACTCGAATCTGGTAAAATGTCCAACATCTTTTTAGTAAAAAAATTTAAAAAATTAGGGGGCGTCTGCCGGAGCTCCCCTCCCCTCCCCATATGGACATCTGAAAAGAAGAAAGTGTAGATGTCCGTTGATATCCTACCCGCTGCCTCCACCCCTCAGAGAGTCTCCATGATCAGTACTGAGGCCCAAGCAGAAAGACCAGAGGCCTAGGTATCGTCCCTTCCTCGTTCTTATTCCCGGTCAAACCTCCTAAATCAAATGGATCATGATTTTTCTCGCTCTTTTTTCTTGATACAGCTATGCGATCAACCACGTATATGTTGGTTGTTGAATATCATATATAAGAAAGAGTCTTCTTGGCATCAAAAATCAAATTCGTCATGGCTCTTATAAATTGATAGGGGAGGGCATTTTTTGTAGACGCCCCTAATTTTTTTAATAAAAAATCTAAAAATTATACGGTGTGTTATCTCATATTATTTCAGGTTCTGTTCCAAGTTTTTTGGTATTAATGGGGGTGGATTACAGTGAGTTTTTTGTAAGTCGGGAAGTTTTACCGAATACCACCTTGACATGCCGGCCGGGGTCTCGCTCACCGAAAAAACTCATTGTAATCCAACTTGTTACCACCAAAATCTTGCAACGGAACCTCAAATAATTTGAGATAATACACCGTATAAATTTAAGATTTTTTTAGACGGGCGTCTTAGCCAGACACCCCCCATTAGGGAGGCATCTGGCTCGACTCCCCCCTTGGGGGGGGGGGGTTACCCACCCGTCCCATCCAATTTTTTGTTTTGTTTTTGAAATTCACATGATCTAAATGATTCGCCAGACATTTCCGTGGTGGTGGTACTGGTAAAGTGAGAAAAACGTAGAAAGAATCCTTAGTTAAAGAGACATGACGAAACATGTATTAAAAGAATTGTGAAGGGCAAAATGGTAATTAGATGGGTGATTTAAGTAATTTTGGGGCGATGAATATTAGTTCCCAAAGATAATAGTGTATCAATATTAACTTGGGATAAAAAGTTGATTTTTCAAAATAATTGATCCAAAATGTTCGACGACTTTTATAGTTTTGGCATTAATTTTTTCTCTTGTTTTTATCACCTTATTTAAACAAACATGAGTGCTGAAAGATTGGACCTACACTTTGAGGATGATGAAGACCTAGAGGATGTGATTTCTTCCATTGTGGAGAATGTACAGGAATATGACGACAAATATGTAGTCAAACTAAAGTGCACACAACACCATGTACAAGTCAAAGAGGACTGAATATTTACTTACTGGTTACTACTGAGTATGCTTGGACGGTTGTCGGATGCTACCTAACGTCTTCATTAATTTATGTTATCTTTTTAAGGAACAATAACTTCTAACACCAACTAGAAATGTAATCATAGAAGAACATATGCATATTTTCTTGTATGCCTTAGGCCATGGTCATGTCAACCGGGCATTGTAACAATACTTCCAATACTCAGGCAAAACAATTAGGCATCACATGAATCATGTTCTTAGAGCGATGGTAATTTTGTCATGTGACATGATCAAACCAAAAGATGACATAAATGCAATTCTTGATCATATATTGCATAACTACGGTGGCAAGTTTTTTCATATTTTAAATATTGCATTGGGGTCTTAGATGGTACACATATTCAAGCGATCGTTCCCAAATCAAAGCAACCTATGTACCGGTCCGGTCGCCAATCGAATTACACCACGCAAAATGTTTTAAGAGTTTGTGACTTCCGAATGCGTTCATTTTCTTGTCGGCTGGTTAGGAAGGTAGTGCACATGACAATAAGGTGCTCAACCATGCTATTTACGAGTCCAATTGCTTCCCGACATCCCCACATAGTAATTGCAGATAACAATTTACCTTCCTAAGTCAATGCCTTGATAATTTAAATGTTACAATAATAGTTATTTGTACCGACATATGTGTAGGTAAATATTACCTAGTGGACTCTGGGTATTCTGATTGAATCAGTTATAATAACCACAAGTGCACGGCCACGTTGAAGCGGTGGCAAATACGGGTCGATCCACAGGGAGGTGTGTCGACTTTGGTTAGTTCGAAGGCCAGTGGGAAACAAGGTGGAGAAAAAAATTGATTAAACTAAACTACACTAAACTAGTAAGCAACAAAGAAGGACATGAAAGCACAAAACGAACTAAAACTAAACTAAGCAACTACTAATAAGAAAGATGAAATTCAGGAATGGGAAAAACCCCTAAGGGGTGGAGTGTGTACACATGTAATAAGTGTGATGAATGCATATAATAAGCTCAAGTGTAGTTAGTGTTTGTTACGCATAAGAAGTACCTCATGACAAGACCTATCATCCAAAGCACTAATCTAGATGATTAATACGAGCATGAAAAGTTTGTTATTAAGAACCTAAACAAGCACGGAATGTACCTAAATATTATGACATAAACCATCAAGTTAAGTATTCTCTTTAATTCAAACAAGCATACTAACATTTCTCACATACAACAATATTTAGCATTCATTCCATCTACATAACATGTATAGACATCTACTCCACCCCCAAAGGGGATGTATCTACTCACACATTATTAAACTAACATTCATACTAAGGAAAGAAAACATGCTAATTAATTCTAAGAAGACTAAAACAAATAAAGTTAACTAAGTATGCAAGAATTGAAAAGGATGGCTACCAAGATAGGAGATGGATACAAAGTAGGAGGAAGAGTTCTATTTATAGCCATAGAAAAAGGTAATCCGGGACAATCCCCCGGTATGGGACTAATACAATACCCAAAATAGACATAACACACAATTATACATGATCCGCCCGAAGCCTGTCAGATCCGGACCCAACCCGACTGCCAATCAGCGGTCTACCGAGTCCGGATCCTGTCTGGATTTTGTGTGGGCTTTTCTGGATTGCTTTCTACACGTGTGATGCACCCAAGTCGGTTGTTGGAGTTTAGTCCCGAATCAAACTGCCAAAATACTCCCTTTGATGGTGTGGAGTTTCTTGATTTGCTCAATGTTCCTTTGGGCTTACATCCGGATCCTTCCCTCTTGCAACTCAGTCCCCAAGTCTTGCAACTCAGTCATTTTCCTTGCTTTTGAGTCCTCTTTGTGCATCTTCTCCTCAAACCTGCTTATTCCTGAAACTTAAACATTAACTCATTACGTATCATTGTTTAGGTGAAAGATAATGGATATAAGACACAAATGTATGCATGATATGATGTCAATCATATCCCAACAGACAAGGGTTCCCAGCGCTGTACCAGAACACCCGTTATCATCTTCCGGAATTCCAGTCAAGCCAACCCCAAGGAGTAGAGGAGATGTTTAATAGTACGCACTGAAAGGAATGTGTTATAAAAAAATCTTTTATATGTCAATTATTATGAATTGGATGTGCAAACATTTTGTTCATTGATCATTGTATTCGTCTTTTAGAATTGTTAAGGAAGAGGCTCTTGGTCATTAACTGTAAAGCTCTAAAAGATATTCACAATCATTGTAATTAACATGGAACATTAATTACCGAGATAAGATTGTCGTGTTGGTCATCGATTATTGTAGCTCTACAAATATTTGACGACGCGGGTATATAAAAGAGGAAAATGATTACTTTTATATATTGAATAGACCTAGCAAGTGAAACATTATAGATTTGTGTTATGTGTCATTAATGTTTTCTCTGTGTCAGGAATCTTAAGATATGAGACTTATGCCTTTTCACATAAGAAGTGTTCAATTTGATTATTGCTAAAAGTTATCAATGAGCATAGTGATAAATGCAATAATTGGTTGAGCTCGACTTGTGGTGGAAAAGATAGCTTGTCAAAAGATTATCATTGTCCCTCTTAATTTGAGTGATGATACAAGTGGGCCTCTTGATAAAGCAAAATTATAATGTGCACAATGTGACTTGAGTTATGTTACATATTTATAATTAGCTTAAGAGATCAAAAATGAATATATAATACAAATGTGACACATTTCTACTTTGTATATATTCTCAATATCATGAGGCAAGATATAGACACAAGTGATGTCTTCACATCACTAAATAGATCGTGTTTGGTTCGAGGAATGGATACTGCTTATAGTTTGTAATATTAAGTGTGTAATATCATTGTGAATATAGCTTAGATCCTCCTATAGGTCACACCACAAAACTGAGAAACAAGAAGCTTGATTTTGTATTCATATGGTGTATCGGATTTCATGTGAAATGTGATATACATGGTGAATCGATTAAATCAATATGTCATGAAAATTGACATAATTAGAATCATGAATAAATTCATATGAGATGTATGTTTTATGGGGTGTAATAGTTTGACATTGCATAGGATAATATGTTACAAGATATATGAATTTGCTAAAACCCCAAGGATCAAATTATGTGGGATGTAAATCCAAAATTTGACAAAGGCAAAAATCGGGTCAACATGGTAGACCGTTTTGAGATCGGTCGACCGGACAAAGATCGGATGCCCATGGGTCGATCAAAAATTATCAGGACATGTCTTGATATTAGGATCGGTCCAATCTCCAGGAAATACTTGTGTGATATAACAGTTGACTGCTATAGAGACACGATCGACCAAAGTTTACCAGGAGAAATTTTGGTAAGTAAACGGTTGACCGAAGTGAGACATGGTTCGACCGAAATTTTCCAGGGACTTTTTCTCATGATTATTCGGTCGACCGTCTAGCTCTCGGTCCAACCGAACTTGTCAAAGCATTAACCGTTCGGTCGACCGAGTGGTGATTTCGATCGACCGTTCGACATAATTCTGCCTTGAATTGTTAAGAGTTAAGTGTTGATCATGGGCTGGATGATTATGTGTCAATTTTTGATTGGTTTGAGGGAGAGAAAAACAAGAGATCATGGGTTAGTGGGTAGCCTATGATGTGGGTGTTGGGAGAGCCTATAAATAGGTCTCATCTCCCTCCTTGTTTTAATTAATGCAAAATTGTCTATCTCCCTAACCTCTGCACTAATCCATCTGAATTTCTCTTAATTATTTTGAGTTTTTGGAGATTAAATCTCTGGGATCTTTAGAGGGGGGGTTATTAGCTAGACTCTAAGCTTGATTTAGAGATCGAATTGGATAGCTCCTTTATCTCTAATCTTGTTTAGAGTTTAGTGAACATTTGGAGGCGAATCAACTAGTGATTCGATGTGCGATGCAACTTTGGATCTTCGTAATGGTTTTAGAGAACCTTTGGGTATGATCCTCTTACATTTGTTTTAATATATATGTGAATAATATGATATTAGAATAAATGTAAAACAATGTGCATGAAATTGTTGAAAATATGGAAATCGAACTTGTATTCATGTATAATTTTTTTAAATATATACATACATAAGGGCACGAAATCCTACACGCACTCCATAAGGAATGTGATCGAGAGGGCGTTTGGGGTTTTGAAAAAGAGATGGCGTATGATAAATATGATGGGCTCCTACTCGTTCAAGGACCAAGCGATGTTTGTAGAGGCTGCAATGTTGCTGCATAACTTCATTATTGATCACAACAATGACCTGCTAATAATGGAGTGATTGATCGTTTTAAATAACCGCAAGTGCACGACGTCGGTGAAGATACGACAAGTACTGGTCGAACCTCAAGGAGTTGTGAGTGTTGTTGTTCCAACCATACTCGAGTGGGAAATGAGAGGAGAATGTGTAGATTGTGCTAACTAATTGCACAAAACTATGTGTGTGCAACACCCCCAACCAAGGGAAAGTTGATACAAGACTCATGCGATAAAAAACATACATGGATACACAAAATAAAGACATGAAACCAAAAATGGAATTATCCATATATGGAAATAATATCAAATACATTACATTGAGTTCAAAAAGGAAATACATCATAAAATAATGTGGAAGCAAAGATAACTCTAGAAGACGGTCGACGAATCCCTCGTGTACAGAGTCCTCCGAGCGTCTCCAGTCAGACCCATGTCGGAAACCTAGGTATATGAGGCAAAAAAGTCAACAAATATGTGTAAGTTTTCAACAAGAAAACCTCGTATGTCCCGGGTCCAAAAATCGAATAAAGAGTCATGCATGAGACCTAACTACCACACAAGCAAGGCAAAGGGAAACAACTCTACATAGTTGCGCCAGGCAACAACTCTTCGTAGCTGCGTTGCTCGGGTTCCCTCCGAAACGATTCTCTTACATAGAAATCCAACCAGCAGTCATGCTGGTCTAATCCACAAGCGGGTCGGTCACCCAAAGTGTGACCCACCACTCGGAACAAAGCGGTCTTCCAAATTGACACCCCAACTAGCGGCAATGACCTACATGATTCCATCGCGAAGCTACGAATGCCTGTCCTATAGCAAATGACGGTGCACACGTCCAAGTCCTTTCATACGCCTGACCTCTCTACATAGAGGTCTTACAATCAGGCCCATCGCCCCCTTAACAATAGTGCCCAAATTAATTATATCAATCAGTATGCAAAATGCAAGCTATCAATGGCAAAATATTCGGTCCATAGCTAAATAGTCAAACTCATGCCTAACGTAATGAGCCTAAAAGAACATCCATCAAGGCTCTTAGGACACTAGAAATATCATATGTAATAACAGCTAAGAGACGACAAGGATGCAATCAAACAATCATAAGAAGATCAACATAAATAAACACAACATAATAATCTTGCTATCTATAGGTCATCAGATAATAGTCATAATATCGAACCTTGAATTTATTTACATGCATGTATCTACTATATCTGTAATAACCTAAATCTAAACACCTTAATTAAACTAAACTAAACCTAATTAACCTAATTAAGCCATGATTAGTGAAGGATGAGGTGGAAGAATTGGATAAGGATTGGGAGATGAGGTGTTGGTGTAGGATTTGAGGAGGTGGAGGTGGTAAGTTAAAAATGTAAATATATATAGTTAGATAAGATTTTAATTAAAACGTTTTCTTCAGTTGATCCAACAGAGAGTGAGAGTTTGGAGAGGAGAAGAAGTGAAGGAGAAGAAGAAGAGGAGAAGAAGAAGTTGGGTGGAGGTTGCCAAAGCTTGGGACGCTTCCACAACTGTCAAAAAGGTATGCCAAGTCTTCAATATAACTCACATAAGCTTTGTGAGTGTTGGGGATCGATGTTGGTGTCGAATTCCCCGTCGGATTGCAACCAATTCAGAGGTTGAAGACGACGATCGGTCGACCAGTGCCTGTGGGCAGTCGACCGATCCTATTATTATATTGATTTGCACCCGCGAACGGTCGAACGATGTCTGAGGACGGTCGACCGTTATGCCAGATTTGTGCGGGAAAAAGGGTTGATGCTGTTATCGGTCGAACGGGTCCACTTAGCCGGTCGACCGAAAACAATGAGAATAGGTCGGTTGGGGATTTTGACTTATTAAACGGTCGAACATCCTTAACTTGGTTCGACCGATCTATTCGATGCTAAGTCGGTTGGGATCTTTGACCATCAAAACGGTCGACCGCTCTTTAACTTTCGGTGGACCGACTGAGCATTTTAATTAAGCAGTAGAGTGCCTGTGATGTTTCTGTCGAACTGTATAGCAGTTCCGATCGACCGAATACCACTTAGGCAAAATGCTGAAATCCCTGTTATCGGTTGAACGACCCCTTGGTTCGACCGGTCGGATATATATATTATATAAATTGGTATAGCGTAGACCATCCAAACGGTCGACCGCTAGATGACTTTTGTTCGACCGATGGGTCGGTAATTTGGTTGGCGTGGTTCGACTGATACACTTGTTTGCACAGTACCGAGTACTGTGTGGAAGACCGGTCGACTTGTGTGCTTGTAGCGGTCGACCGATCTGCCGCAGGTTGGTGGATTTATCCACACGCGATCCGTTGAGTATAGGTCGACTACCTGCTCTGAGGCGACGGTCGATTACCGGCCTTGGGAGCGACGGATTTCACCTTCGACGAGGGCGTATTATTGTTGTCCTGTTGCCTCTCTTACCGAGCGGGGTGTGAGGGATGTGTGCCGTAAACCTTGGGCAGTTTGCTGGGGTTTAGCGGTAGGCCGAGGATATTCCGGCAGGGTGCGCGTCTGGCGGCTCTTGGGGGAGCAGCGGCTGTCGTCTGACCCGAGTTGTGTATTCGGTGGGCTGACTCACTCCTGGGTGGCGGTGTAGTGCCAGGGTTCCTTTCTGCACGTTTGGGGAGCAGTGGTGCCGACTGACCCTTGTGAGGCAGCGGTGAACTGACTTGACCCTCGTGGCAGGAGTGGTTCAGTACCGCGGAGGCGGAGATGGGCATTATTGTGGGCCCGAGGTGGATGATCATGTGCATTGCATTGTCTTTAATTCCTTTTTGTATTTTAGGAGGTTTGGTATACGGGGTTCCTTGAGGGAACTCATGCATGTTTGTTTGTTTGCATTTCAGGTAGCAAGTAGCATTAGAGTCAGGTGGTGACCGAGGAGGGTGCCCCCGGGATCTGATCCTGTAGTTTATCTTCTTCTTTTGAGGTGATTACATGTTGTATAGCTTTTGTTTGTAATCACAGTCAGTCTGTATATTTGACTTCCACGTGGATCTTTTATATTATATATATGTTGGTTTGTTTCCCGTGACATGCCCCTGGTTGACCGTTGACGGTCTTTATTATTGTTTAAATTTTCCGTTGTTTTCTGGGACGTTACAATATCACATTCATAACAGCAGCAACAACTATAAAATTATGTAAAACACATGCGATGATAGTCATAGCTCATGAAAGTTAGACATACAACCTGAAGCTACGGGTCATACTCGCGTTGAGAGTGAGACCGCGAGGGATGAGGCTTGGGAGGAGGAGCGTCGGACGTTGTTCGATACGGTCGGACGCTTGACTGAGATGCTACAGCAGCAGTCAGCACAGACTGGGCAGACGGGGACTGGCGCTATGCATGACCGGTTTATGCGCCAGCATCCGCCTACCTTTCTGGGGCAGTATGATGCAGAGGCTGCGGAGGAGTGGATCTTCACGATGCAGAAGATCTTCAGTGCTATTGGTTGTCCTCCAGAGGCGAAGGTGGGCCTGGCTACATATGTTTTGGGCGGTGCTGCGTCCAACTTGTGGAGGTCCACATCTGCAGTGGTGTTTGCGGATAGAGATGATATAGCTTGGGAGGAGTTCGTTGGCGAGTTCAACGAGCAGTACTTTCCGCAGCATGTGCAGGATGCGAAGAGGGAGGAGTTTCTGAGTCTTCAGCAGAGGGACATGACCCTGGCAGGCTATATCGGGAAGTTCAACGCCCTTGAGCGTTACTGTCCCGAGATGTATATCACACAGGAGCAGAGAGCTGGGAAGTTCGTTCGAGGGCTCCGAAAGCAGTTGCGGACGAAGGTGCTGACGCGTATGCCGAGCACGTTAGCCGAGGCCGTGAAGAGTGCCACTGTTCTTGATCGTGACTACAGAGAGAACTACCAGGATGAGAGGAGGCCATCAGGTAGGTTCTCTGGGCGGCCAGGAGGTCAGACTGGGGGGAATCCGGGCAAGAGGCCCCGATTTGAGGGAGCAGGAGCTGCAGTACCACGACCTGAGCCTTGTGGTACTTGTGGGAGGTTTCATTCTGGACAGTGTTTCACCACCGGAGCTTGTCATGGGTGTGGCCAGCTGGGTCACTTTATTAGGAGCTGTCCGAGCCGAGGAGCTGGGCCGAGCAGACCACCAGGATTACCAGCACCAGGCAGAGGTGGAGGCGGAGGTAGACCACCTGTTAGGCCACAGCAGGGGCAGCGCACTGGCAGAGTTTTCACCATCCAGGCAGAGAAGGCTCGGGATGGAGGCGCGGTTGTGGAAGGTACGCTTCTTGTTGCTGGTTCAGTAGCTAGGGTGCTCTTTGATTGTGGCGCGACACACTCGTTCATCTCACAACGATTTGCGGGAGTGTTGGGCTGTACCCTTGCGATGTTGACTGCCACTTTGGAGGTCAGCACACCCCTGGGTCTGGTGGGCACTGTGGGGAGATTTGTCCCCGGCGCCACGGTTGTTTCGGGAGATCAGGAGTTTCCGGCAGACCTGGTCTTGCTACCGATGGAGGACTTTGATGTCATACTTGGGATGGATTGGCTGTCCCAATATGATGTTCGAGTCTTGTGCCGTGAGAAGAAGATTTTGATCCCGAGGAAGGGTTTGCCTGATATTCTGATTAGAGGGATCAGAAGCAGAGGAGGTCGCATTATTGTATCTGCCGTGAGAGCTCAGAGGCTGTTACAGCAGGGTTGTGCAACATTTTTAGCGACACTTGTGGTTGCGGAGGCAGAGTCTCAGAGGTTAGAGGACATTGAGGTGGTGCAGGAGTTCGCGGATGTTTTTCCAGCGGAGATTCCAGGTTTACCACCACACCGGGAGTTGGAGTTCGGCATTGAGTTGGTAGCAGGCACTACACCACAGTCGAAGGCTCCATACCGGATGGCACCTGCTGAGTTGACAGAGTTGAAGAAGCAGTTGCAGGAGTTGATGGACTCTGGATTTATCAGACCGAGCGTCTCTCCTTGGGGTGCACCGGTTTTGTTTGTGAAGAAGAAGGAAGAATCCTTGAGGATGTGCATAGACTACAGGATGTTGAAACATGTGACAGTGAAGAATAGGTATCCCTTACCTAGGATCGAGGACCTCTTTGACCAGCTGCAGTCAGCGAAGGTTTTCTCGAAGATTGACCTGCGTTCAGGATATCACCAGTTGAGGATCCGAGATGAGGACATCCAGAAGACAGCTTTCCGGACGAGATATGGACACTACGAGTTCTTGGTGATGCCATTTGGACTGACGAATGCTCCAGCAGCGTTCATGGATCTGATGCACCGGACATTCAGGCAGTATATTGATATATTTGTGATTGTCTTCATGGATGACATTTTGATCTATTCACCAGATGTGGAGCAGCACAGAGAGCATCTGAGGATTGTACTCAGCATCTTGAGGGCTCAGCAGTTATATGTTAAGTTCTCAAAGTGCGAGTTTTGGTTGGACAAGGTGGCATTTCTCGGGCACATTGTATCGGCAGAGGGGATATCAGTGGATCCGGCGAAGGCAGAGGCAGTGACACAGTGGAGGACCCCTACGAACGTAACGGAGATTAGGAGCTTTGTTGGACTGGCGGGTTACTACCGTCGCTTCATCAAGGACTTCTCGAGATTGGCAGCACCACTGACGGCTCTGACGCAGAAGGGAGTCACCTTTGTATGTTCACATAAGTGCGAGGACAGCTTTCAGGAGCTGAAGAGACTGTTGACAACAGCACCAGTTTTGTCATTGCCGAGTGGCACGGGTGGATTCGTGATTTATAGCGACGCTTCAGGTGTTGGCTTAGGATGTGTATTTATGCAGCATGGGAGGGTGATCGCGTACGCATCCAGACAGCTGAAGGTCCATGAGAGGAATTACCCGACACATGATTTGGAGTTAGCAGCAGTGGTTCACGCATTGAAGACCTGGAGACACTATCTTTATGGCGAGCAGTTTGAGGTGTTTACAAATCATCAGAGTTTGAAGTACCTGCTCTCGCAGAATGAGCTGAACATGAGGCAGCGCAGATGGATTGAGTTCATTAAGGACTATGATTTCACTATCTCTTACCTTCCAAGGAAGGCGAACACAGTTGCGGACGCTTTGAGCCGGAAGGTGGAGGTATCAGTAGCACGCCTATGCATCCAGGAGTGGCGACTGCTAGAGTCTTTAGCAGAGTGGAGACCATTTGCAGATAGTTCGGAGGGTGCAGTGATTGCAGGATTGAGAGTAGAGCCCCAGACAGTATCGGCAGTGATTCATGCTCAGACTACAGATGAGGAGTTAAGCAGTTTACTACAGTTAGCGGCTAGAGATGGGTCAGACTTCAGAGTTGGAGTGGATGGAGGTCTGAGATTCAGAGACCGTATCTGGGTGCCGAGGACAGAGGACCTGAGACATGATATCATGGAGGAGGCACACAGATCGAGATATTCCATTCATCCAGGAAGCACCAAGATGTACAAAGATCTGCAGCGGAACTTCTGGTGGCGAGGTATGAAGAAGGACGTTGCAGACTTTGTGTCGAGGTGTTTGGTCTGTCAGCAGGTGAAGATCGAGCACCAGAGACCAGCAGGGCAGATGCAGAGGATTGAGTTGCCCGAGTGGAAGTGGGAGCACGTGACGATGGATTTTGTTACGGGGCTACCGAAGACACGGAGATTCCACGATGCGATTTGGGTTATAGTCGATCGACTGACCAAGTCGGCGCATTTCTTAGCTATTAAGACCACTCTTGCTCTGGAGGGTCTAGCTAAGTTATATATTGATGAGATTGTCAGACTTCATGGTGTACCAGTCAGTATCATTTCAGATAGAGATCCCAGATTTACTTCGCGATTTTGGGAGAGTCTACACAGAGCACTGGGGACACGCCTGAAGTTTAGCACAACCTTCCACCCACAGACAGATGGCCAGTCAGAGCGGACGATACAGACATTGGAGGACATGCTGAAAGCGTGTACACTCGACTGGGCCGGGCATTGGGATGAGCACTTGCCGCTGATAGAGTTCGCCTACAACAACAGCTACCACTCGAGTATTGGGATGGCACCATATGAGGCAATATACGGGAGGCCATGTAGATCGCCAGTATGCTGGAGTGATGTGGGCGAGAGACAGCTAGTTGGGCCTGACATTATACAGTTATATTCAGAGAAGGTCGACGTGATTCGGAGACGACTAGCTACAACACAGAGCAGGCAGAAGAGTTATGCTGATACGCGGAGGCGTGAGCTGACTTTTGAGGTAGGAGATCATGCCCTCCTGAAGATCTCACCTTCCAGAGGGGTGATGAGATTCAGGAAGAAGGGGAAGCTGAGTCCGAGGTATGTCGGACCTTTTGAGATATTGGATCGGGTCGGTGAGGTGGCATACAGGATTGCACTACCGCCACAGTTTGCAGGACTTCACAACGTCTTCCATGTTTCTATGCTGAGATTGAGATAGCAGTACCTGAGATCCAGTTGAGATTGTAGATCAGATGGTACATCAGCTCAGGAGGAGAGTGATTCCTATGGTGAAGGTCAGGTGGCAGCATCACAGTGTCAGAGAGGCTACCTGGGAGATCGAGGATGTCAGGAAGCAGCACCCAGAGTTATTCCGGTAAGTCAGTTGCTTCGAATTTCGCGGACGAAATTCCTTTAAGGAGGGTAGATTGTAATAACCTAAATCTAAACACCTTAATTAAACTAAACTAAACCTAATTAACCTAATTAAGCCATGATTAGTGAAGGATGAGGTGGAAGAATTGGATAAGAATTGGGAGATGAGGTGTTGGTGTAGGATTTGAGGAGGTGGAGGTGGTAAGTTAAAAATGTAAATATATATAGTTAGATAAGATTTTAATTAAAACGTTTTCTTCAGTTGATCCAACAGAGAGTGAGAGAGGAGTTTGGAGAGGAGAAGAAGTGAAGGAGAAGAAGAAGAGGAGAAGAAGAAGAAGTTGGGTGGAGGTTGCCAAAGCTTGGGACGCTTCCACAACCGTCAAAACGGTATGCCAAGTCTTCAATATAACTAACATAAGCTCTGTGAGTGTTGGGGATCGACGTTGGTGTCGAATTCCCCATCGGATTGCAACCAATTTAGAGGTTGAAGACGACGATCGGTCGACCGGTGCCTGTGGGCAGTCGACCGATCCTATTATTATATTGATTTGCACCCGCGAACGGTCGAACGATGTCTGAGGACGGTCGACCGTTATGCCAGATTTGTGCGGGAAAAAGGGTTGATGCTGTTATCGGTCGAACGGGTCCACTTAGCCGGTCGACCGAAAACAATGAGAATAGGTCGGTTGGGGATTTTGACTTATTAAACGGTCGAACATCCTTAACTTGGTTCGACCGATCTATTCGATGCTAAGTCGGTTGGGAGCTTTGACCATCAAAACGGTCGATCGCTCTTTAACTTTCGGTGGACCGACTGAGCATTTTAATTAAGCAGTAGAGTGCCTGTGATGTTTCGGTTGAACTGTATAGCAGTTCCGGTCGACCGAATACCACTTAGGAAAAATGTTGAAATCCCTGTTATCGGTTGAACGGCCCCTTGGTTCGACTGGTCGGATATATATATTATATAAATTGGTATAGCGTAGACCATCCAAACGGTCGACCGCTAGATGACTTTTGTTCGACCGATGGGTCGGTAATTCGGTTGGCGTGGTTCAACAGATACACTTGTTTGCACAGTACCGAGTACTGTGTGGAAGACCGTACCGAGTACTGTGTGGAAGACCGGTCGACCGGTGTGCTTGTAGCGGTCTACCGATCTGCCGCATGTTGGTGGATTTATCCACACGCGATCCGTTGAGTATAGGTTGACTACCGGCTCTGAGGCGACGGTCGATTACCGGCCTTGGGAGCGACGGATTTCACCTTCGACGAGGGCGTACTATTGTAGTATTGTTGCCTCTCTTACCGAGCGGGGTGTGAGGGATGTGTGCTGTAAACCTTGGGCAGATTGCTGGGTTTAGCGGTAGGCCGAGGATGTTCCGGCAGGGTGCGCGTCTGGCGGCTCTTGGGGGAGCAGCGGCTGTCGTCTGACCCGAGTTGTGTATTCGGCGGGCTGACTCGCTCCTGGGGTGGCAGCGTAGTGTCAGGGTTCATTTCTGCACGTTTGGGGAGCAGTGGTGCCGACTGACCCTTGTGAGGCAGCGGTGGACTGACTTGACCCTCGTGACAGGAGTGGTTTAGTACCGCGGAGGCAGAGAGGGGCATTATTGTGGGCCCGAGGTGGATGATCATGTGTATTGCATTGCATTGTCTTTAATTCCTTTTTGTATTTTAGGAGGTTTGGTATACGGGGTTCCTGCAGGGAACTCAGGCATGTTTGTTTGTTCGCATTTCAGGTAGCGAGTAGCATTAGAGTCAGGTGGTGACCGAGGAGGGTGCCCCCGGGATCTGATCTTGTAGTTTATCTTCTTCTTTTGAGGTGATTACATGTTGTATAGCTTTTGTTTGTAATCACAGTCAGTCTGTATATTTGACTTCCACGTAGATCTTTTATATTATATATATGTTGGTTTGTTTCCCGTGACATGCCCCTGGTTGACCGTTGACGGTCTTTATTATTGTTTAAATTTTCCGCTGTTTTCTGGGACGTTACAATATCACATTCATAACAGCAGCAACAACTATAAAATTATGTAAAACACATGCGATGATAGTCATAGCTCATGAAAGTTAGACATACAACCTGAAGCTACGGGTCATGAGACTCTAGTCCTGATGCTTTATGACATTAATTCACATACAAGGCGTAAATCAGATTCGTGTATAGTTCTGTAAATCCACAAGGTCAGGCTATACACATACTACACATGCACCACAAATCATACATTCACCATGCATATACAAGAATCGGGCAACAAACAATAATATTCATAACATGCACTAAATCTTGTGATAACAATAATACGATCACACACACATTCGTACACCAGCCACGGTCCATCCAAAAGCACGTCCAGACCTCTTCTCTACGACAAACTCAGGGTAAGGAGGATGCGAACGTAGGTAGGCATGACGAGCAGGCCAGCCTATCGCACAAACGTGACACACATGGCACCGACCAAGCCAAGGGTCAGCACTACGTGCGCCCACTGTTCGCCGACCAACATACTCCCCACCCCAACCACGCCTGACCTCCGCCTCCCTTGGTCCCACTCCATATCACCAGAGGCCAGCCACCACCAGGATTTAGCCGCACCAGCCGGTTCCCCCGGGGTTACATCCCTAGGAGACATGTGTGTGTCATCCGCACTTGACCCAAGCAGGGGTCGCCCAACCTCCTCCCTGAGGTGCTTGACCGGACTTTGGCCAGACCTCACTGGGGCTCGTCGGAGCCCCGGTGCCGTCTGGCTGCCCAGCAGCCAGCCACTATCGTGTGCCTACCCTAACACGCACTTGGTTGGCGCTTGGATTGGTGGTGCAACCGGCTACACCACCAGCTCATTGGTGTTGGCTGGCCCTCCAGGTAACACATTCACCCTATATTCTACCTTTGGGCCTAAGGCATACCTGAAAAGGAAGAAGATGTGTCCTGGAAATTGCCGAAAAAGACTGTCGTCGCCTCCTCTTCTTGCTAGACGCGCGCCTCTCTCTTGCACGCCTCTCGCCAGAGTTTCTTGCCTTGCCGGAGATGCTGAGCACTAGGATGTCAGAGGGAAAGGGAGAGGTGTGGGTTTGTGTGTGGGAGAGGGAGAAGAATGCCTCCAAGTGATGTCTAGGGTTGGCTTTGCATACACCTCACACACCTTCCAAATCAAACGCCATTGATTGCGCCAACTTGCCTTCCTTCTTTGCTCCATTCAAAATTCGAATTGTGCACTTGCTGACCAGGCACCACCTCACCCTAGATGGCATACCAAACCCTAGATGACCAAGCCCAAGTGGCAATAAGAAAATAATTCTAAAGCCACACACGCCTAAAGCTAAGTCGATCAGGTCTAGTTGCACACCCACCCGGCGAGTCGCACCCGCACGACCAAAAAGGAAACTTTTTCGAAAATGGAAGCTTCTGCAAAACAAAAATAACACACAATACAACAACATACAATAAACATATAAACTCACAAGAATGAAAAATGAGGATGGACTTTATTATAAAATCAGGAGAGCGGGTCTTACAGAGTGAATTAACAATTAAACTAAACCCCAATGAAGTGGAGGTGTGTAGCTATGTGTGTGTGAGTGAGTCTTCATTACATAAGGCACAAGTGTGTAAAGTAGATGAAATCAATTAGAAACTAGTGTGGAGTCTAATTAACATCAACTACATTTACATGAATACATGACTAATATAGTTAGACTTGAAGGTAAGATAAACTATGAGTTCTCAAGCATGAACTAAGTACCTAGTATGAACATTAGAACATAAATTAACCCTTTCATACAACTTAATCCATTCATGCATTCTCTATCAGTCAAGCATCCATACATGACAAGTCATTTTCATAAAAATTACGGGATTTTTGCTTGAGTACACTTGTAAAGTTTTGTTATTGGACCTTTGCTCACCTATAATTTTATATTGTCCTTGTGCACTTGCAAATCACAGATTTTACGTTTATACACTTTTTTGTTTTTCCCGTTAAATTTCAACCAACATCGTAAGTAAAAATTAACGTCCCGTTACAAAGTTCAATTATCAGACCTTAATCTTCATAATCTCTATCGCAATTAAACTCGACCCAATACTACCACAGTAACACTAACCAAACCCCCAATCTCGTCCTTCTCTCCCAAAAACCCCAATTCCCTTCCAACCCACCAAACCTTCGTTCCCGATCTCTCAACGCCAGCTAGCTCTCCGGATCCGTCCACCTCTTCCCGAACCCCACCGCCCTCTTCCCCAACCCCACATCCTCTTCCCCAACCCGACCTCTCAATCCCGAACTCAATCGTCCTCTTCTCCAACCCGATCGTGTACCGTCCACCTCCTGCGGAATCTACATTTCTTCAACCCAGTAGTTTGCTCCGGCCGCCTTCCGCTCCACGGCAGCCACCCTTGCGTGAAGTTCGTCTTCGTCGTACCACTCGATATAATGCACACAAGAAGTGGACTAGTTCAACCTTTTTTTTTGAAAATTATAATTCCCAGATAGGTGTAGTATTAGCATTCACTCAGTAGTCAGGAGGTGGGATTTGTGTTCCTGCAGAACATGTGCTGAACATGTAGTATTAGCATTCACTCAAGATAGTAAGAACCTCAGACTGTTAATAAAATAATCGGAGCTTGTCTGAGTTTCTTAGCTTGTTTGTTGTACTCCCACCATTTCATAAAATAATCTGCATTTTGCTTCCCATTCTATAAAATAATATGTATTTTGCTTCTTAGATTGCTAATTGATGCTTAGTTTCAGGTGACTTTCAGACCTGGTAGATTCAGAGAGATAGTGGTTGTAATTGTTTGTTTGGTTAAATAGATATAATGTGCCTTGAAGAAGTTCTGAAGAGCCTTTGGAGTCCCTTGCATGTCTATGACCATATGTTTGTCTGATTTTTTACAGTTTTGTAATTTGTACCAGCATGCTTCACAAGGCATGCATTTTTTGGACTTTCATAACAAGGTTGTTATACTACTGCAGATGGCTTATTAGAAGATGCCTTTTTGAGATAAATTAGATATAGAAATCAGGATATAGAGATATCTGAAGATGGCTTATTAGAAGATGACTTATTAAGTTTCTGAAGATATAGAACATTTGTAGTTGTTATATTATTAGATTGTTCAGTTTAGTTCAGTTTAGTTCAGTTCAGTTTTTTTTTAAAATTCAGTTGTGATGCAGGATGGATTTGGTGTAAGAAAATCAAAATGGATGGGTATTGAACACTGTTAGTTTTTGAACTGTTTATTGCAGGTAATATGACATGATTTTTTTTCTGAAATATGCAACAGTGAAATTCAAGGGGTTAAGATTTCCACGTGAAAACTTCAGAGAGAGATTTGGAGAGAGATATGGTAACCAAATTGAGAATGCGAACATATTTTATTTCCTAACCAAACCATGCACATCAAACCCAGAAACACATTCTTGAACCAACAACAGTTAGGATTTCCGAATAGATGCAAACACAACAAAAGATAACGAAGTACTTCTTGGAGCAACAAAGAAATCCACCCACCTCTATCTAAGAAACTCTTAGCCTACAGACAAATCAAAGTTGTTAATCAAGAAAACTCAAACACTTAGAAAAAACCAAACAAAATGGATAATAATTAGCTAACCGTAGCTTGGAGAGGATTCAACACCCAAAGTAGAAGAATCCAGTTGACCACCACTACCATCACAAACATTACCACCACCGCAATGCTTGCATTTCATTTCTTCCGAAAGCCGACCACAAAGATTACAAAACAGAAATGAAATATCTGAATTAAATTAACCACCATTATTCTCAATCACACGCAAACATTGATCAAATAAACGAGATGAATATTTCACCAATAAAGATTCAGTTAAAACGTCAAAGATTCAAACTTCTCGACAGAGAACAAATCCAACAGATTCAGTTAAACCTTATTCTAAGCAACCAACTTTAAGAACAGAACAAGGACTACAACATCTTATCATAAAGCAACACATGCATCTCCCCGACCCGAACATTGAGAGGCTCGTCCAAGCAATACTCCATCTTATCATTAATCAAAGTAAAATTTTCCATCACCGGTTTCTTCGTGTCGTCGTAAGGTCGCACGAATCAGAACTCTACAAAAAAAAACAATTATTGGTACAATAAAAACATTGATATAACTACTGTGTTGCTTGATTAATTGCAAAGAAACTTAAGATGAAAAGTTACTTGTACAACTTGAAATTTCTTTGTTTTTGAAGTGTTTTTGTGATCGCGACTTGTGAGACCTTTTATTCAATGATGCATTTTCTTGGTAGTTGCAACTTTTATATATGTTCTGATTATCATGAAAAATGTAAATTACGGAGAAAAAATGGCGAACATATGCTTAAAGCCGACATCATTCCATTGGTGGATGACTTCATGTCTTCCCCTTAATAGTGTCTGGTCGAGATTAATTTAGACATTATACTTTATTACTTTAATTGGTTGAACTAACTTTTGGGTAAATGACTAATTATAATCCTTCAATTATAGGATGAAGAAAGGTTACTTTAATATATGTATTCAAGAATCAACAATGCATACTATATTCTAAACTCATCAAACCAAAATAGTAAATTCAATCCAACCTTGTTCGACGCTTGGATCTTGGCCGGAAGTCCACATTTGCAGGTGGGAACGTCGGAGAGAGGAATAGACGGGCAGTTGCCGGAAGACAACATCGGGAAAAGGATGTCGGGTTGGAGAAGAGGGCGCTTGAGTTCGGGATTGAGAGGTCAGGTTGGGGGAGAGGATGTGGGGTTGGGGAAGAGGGCGGTGGGGTTCGGGAAGAGGTGGACGGGTCCGGAGAGGTAGTTGGCGTTGAGAGATCGGGAACGAAGGTTTGGTGGGTTTGGAGGGAATTGGGGGTTTTGGGAGAGAAGGACGAGATTGAGGGTTTAATTACGATAAGGATTAACAAGATTAAGGTCTCATGATTGAACTTTGTAACGGGACGTTAATTTTTACTTACGGCGTTGGTTGAAATTTAACGGGGAAAATAAGAAAGTGTATAAACGTAAAATCTGTGATTTGCAAGTGTACAAGGACAATATAAAATTATAGGTGAGCAAAGGTCCAATAACAGGACTTTACAAGTGTACACGAGCAAAAATCCCTAAAAATTACAAGCAATATGATAAACTCTAAAGCTAGCATGAGATAAGTATCTAATGTGGACATTATCCAATCTAATACAAGTTTAAGCATGCTACGAGTATAGATCTACATTAAGCACATGCAATGACACAAATAAAAGAACTCATCACTAATACATCACATAATCTACATCACCTTCACCCCAAATGGGGTGGATCTACTCTCTACCCATTAAGCTAACTAAGTATGCTAAGAATTAAGGAAATAAAGCATGCAAGACTAAAGGAAACAATATCTAACTAAGAAGAAAATATTTTATTTACATGACTCACATTACAAAGTGACATCCTCTACACATTGAGTTTTGCTTCAAAGGCTTACTCCAAGTAGAGAGAATGACCACCAAGCAATTGGGTAGGTTACAAAGGAGGAGGAAAAATTCTATTTATAGACATGAAAAATGTAATTGGGGACAATCTCCCGGTGTGGGACTACTGAAACATACCTAAAATGGACATAAACAACATAATACATAACCACGAGAATTCAGGTCGGATCTTGACCAAACTGGACCGCCAATTGGAGGTCTGGGGCCGCCAATTGGCGTTCATTTTTGGTCTGATTCGACCCGGTTTTGGATGTCTTCTTAAATGCTTCACGTGTGGTGCACCCTGGTCGGTTGTTTGAGTCTGGGCCCGAATATAATTGCCAAAATACTCCTCATGATAGTGTGAAGTTTCTTAGGTTGTTATTTGGCCCCTCTGGGCTTACGTCCAAGTCCTTCTCTCTTGTTGATAGGTTTTTGTGTATGACAAACAAGTCCATTTGGCTTCATTTAAATCATTTTTTCTTACATTTCAGTCATTTTTCTCTTTCATTCTCTTCTTTATTACCTAATACCTGAAATATAACAACAAACACTCGAGTAGCACAAAATTGGGATAAAATAAAGGATATATAACATGAGTATGATGTATGATATGTTACTAAACATGGAGTTCGATAACGACGACATAATCCCTATCAATTATAATAATGGTGAAGGTCAATCAATAGGATAAGACGATAATGATATGGGGATATTTCGCAACCACATTCTGGATGTGATTGCCACAAGTAGAGGGTTGTAATGTGATAGGTTATTGTTTTGATTATTTTGTCTCGAAACTACTTATAGTACGTCAAATATTTTGTTTATTGTAATGATGTACTTTGATAACTACATTCTTGGACGACTACTCCTTAAACAAGATCTTTGTCAAATTTGGTACTTCTATATATCAACCATGTTAGTGTTTGCGTTATCGTTATTTAATTTTCAATATTGACTTTTTCAATTAAATATGTGGTCTACATGGTTGAAGGAATGGGAACCCTTCTGTTAATGACCGATGAAGAATCGAGAATGTTGAGTTACAACTGCAAGAGTTTCCACTATCATTGCCAAACCCTGAGGCTTGGAATGTTGATACCCACTCCTTCTACCAATGCAGTGGCCAATTTGGTTCGTTGAACCACACTTCTTCTGAATCTCCACAACTGATGCCTACTGAAGACATTGGAGGTCGAAATGGTGATGGAAAGACAATTAAGAAGAATGTGAATGCAAATGGGAAGAGAAACAAGGCTCATTGATCTTAGGACTTGGGTTATGTTGTGCTTAGATGAGGTTTGTGCCGATAACAAGGTGGAGTATGCCCTAACCGATAAGGAGAAGGATAATTTAGAAGATAATTTATTCAAAGTAACTGGCACGCACTACACTCGGGCGCAACACAAGAACCACTGGGATAAAACCAAAAAATGTTACCACAATTGGCAATGGTTGAAGAAGCAAACAAGAATTGGATGGGATGACGAAAAAAATGTTCATTGCAGATGAGGAATGGTGGACATCCGCCGCTAAGGTAGTACTTCCATTCCAATTTTAAATTTTGTTTTTGAGCATGCTGACACTTCCTATTGATGTGATTTTCATTGCAGAAAAGAGATAAGAAGGATGAACTTTGTGTAATATTTGGTGAACATATATATGATGGAGATGCTAATTTCATACCTGGACAGCCTGGATGGAATCAGAAACTCACAGTTGGGAAGTCTACCTCCCCCCAATAAAATAACTCCTGGACACAAATTGATTCTAAACAAGACACAACTAAGTCAGATGAGGGGGAAAATGAGGACTCAACAATCCAGCGTTGTAGTGAAAGTGGTAGTGTGAAGCAAAAAAACCTAAATTGGCGCCTGCAACTGCTGCAATAACATCGAATCTGAGTTGCATTCAAGAGGAAGTGTCAAATATTAGGACCTTACGGGAAGATGTAACTGAAACGCTGGAGAAATATAATGTGGAATTATGTGTACAACTGCTGGAGGAGTGTGGTGTGAAACCATGTACAAGAGACTAGGGGAGAATGTGCCATGAATTCAAAAACTTATCAACACGACAAACGTTTGTGCTTGCAGGTGAGAGTCGTATACTCTAGCTTCAGGAAGCGCTTAAGGAGTGTCATTTTTTACGCATTTTATTTTAACTAGTTATTGAACAAATGGAATTGAAACCTTTTAATGAGATGGGGTAACTGGAAAATAGAGTACTTGTCTTTTGCACTATTTCAGTTGATTGAGGTGATATTCATGTCTTCTATTTCAGTTGCTCATTTGATATTAATGCTTGTTCTAATTTAAATAAAACAACAAGTTATGTTCAGCTAATTTAAATGTATTTGTCTACAATTTGGAAAATATTGAGGCCATGCTTCCTGGTATTTGTATGGATTTGTGCTGATCCTCTTATTTTATGTTACATTGTGCTATTTTATTCTTTGATAATTGATGTGGTGTTGTTGATTTTGAAATCTTTTGCAAATGGCTGGGTTTTATGTCTTCTATCCAATACATATCGATAGAATGGATTGTTCCTACTAAGTTAACTGTAGCTCAAACTGTTTGCTGTTAGGACAACATTTCTGGTTGTATTTCTGTGTTAATGAGGATCACAGTTTGGTTAAAGTGAATTGATGTAGTAGCTATTGTCTTGTTTAGAATCAATTTGTGTCCAGGAGTTATTTTATTGGTGTTCTAAAAGAGTTACTTAGGATTCGACTAATTCTTACTTATGGTGTTCTGAAAGAGTTTACCATTGTTTATTTCAATGCATTAGTCTTGATTATTTAAGATAGGGATTTCTTGCTGAGTTGGAGCTGATGTTATTACTTCGATATGTTTACAACATGACATTATTAATATGTGTGCTTGGATATGTCATATCTTCATATGTTACCGGTACATCATATATCATACATATTCCAACTCAACTTGGGAAGTCTTGTAGCACAATTTGAGCGGACTTTATTAATCAAAAGGGATGGACCTGATGTCCAGACTAGATTATGAGTCACTCTGATGAATCTGCAATCAATTCCATCTATGTTAACGGTACCACCACCGTTAGGAATGCAAAGAAGAATTCCACTTCAACCTTAAGTATTTTATAATTTACATGTACCAAAGTATTGAGGTTGTCTCTATTTGATTACATAACTTAAATGTTGACGTGGCAATACTCGGTACCACCAAAAAATCAAGTCTTGCCATGCACACCAAAACACGACAATCCTCAGCAGAGACCCCACACACTACTAATATTCGTTCTGTTATGACCAAAAAACATCCCAAAAACGGACTACATTTACACTTTAAGCCTAGACATCTTTGCCATGGTTGGAGGCATTGGTGTTGTATGAGAGGACGACTCGAAAAGGCCTCATATTATGGACTGGATCACGCACGCCAATGGAGTGACTGTTTTTTGACTGTCCATAGGTGCTCCTTGAATCCCATTTTCCTCTTCCTTTTCTTCTTTGATGGCCGACTTGTTGCATTGAAGGTAAACGCAAAAGGGGGAAAATTAAATCTTGAAAATGAAGTCAACTATATTTCATAACCACATGAAATTCATGCTTACTAAAGTAATATATAGTGATACACCACTGTCTTACAAGCCTAGAGTTTGAAAAGTAGATAAATCATTCAAACACTAAACATATGATACGGTGATTGCTAACATTATCAAATATGTAAAGTAGAACCCCTAAACTTAGTCATTGTAGTCGTCAGACCAATAGGAAAGTCCTTGGAAAATGTTTTCTTCCATTTGTTGGTTTTTTGGCTAAATAATCGCTAATCCATTTTGATGATTAACTAACATATCAATAAACACATGTAATCCATTAATATCATAGCATACATATATTGTATTTCTAACATTTCAGGAACCAAGTATGGATCAAGACAGGAAATGAAGAATGAAGAGTAGATAGAGCTTTATTTATTGTACTTAGGCTATGATGTAACTTGGCACTTGAAATCTTTGATGAATTGCATTGCATGACCCCTAGGGAACCTATAGAAGTCTTACAATTAAGTCCATATCAATTTGACTTCAATAGGAAATCGACGAAACATAGAAATTCTCTTAGAACGAGATTTCTGAGTGAGATCGGTCTACCGGAACCTCAGTTAGTTCAACTGATTCTTGTATCTGGTTTCACCTTTTACCCGTTTGACCGTTTCATTATGACAACCGATAGTACCCAGTTCGACCGATATAATCTTCATTAACCTATCATTTGTTGACACGTGTTATGGTTAGAGTGGACACTGGTCGACCAAAATTTATGTTTTGTACGACCATTTGCATTTACGATTTTTTCATCAATATGGTTGTTATACTTGTCGTATTTACCAACGATTGTATACAAATACTTCACCTAACCCTCTTTAGATTTGGTCTTATGGTCGACCGAAACCTTAGCCACGGTCGACCAGTTCACGAAACACTCCCGTTCCAACACTTATGGATATTTTTGGTCGGACGATATCTCTATCTTGTTCGACCATTATCTCAATTCCACAGTTTCATCTTGACCAAATTCTCCAAACGGTTGACCGAACCTTAATATATGTTCGACCGTTAACTTATGTTCTAGCTCAGTTGGTTTTACCACCCTCTGTTTCAGTGACCGTTTGTTTCTGGCACTTTCTGGACTTGACTTTTGGACTGATTCTGGTCGACCGTTGAGACCGATTCGATCGACCGATGTTATCCCGAACAATGCCCTGTGTTTTTCTATTTTGTTTATTCTTACACAACTCTATACCTATTTAATCCTAACGGCTAGATTAAGTTTAGAGCTTATAAATAGAGCTGAGAACACATTTCTAAGGTGACCAATCTTTCTCCAAGCTCAAACATTCTTACTACTCTCATTTTGCTCTAAACATTCTTGTGCTCACATCTACTCACTTGAAACAAGCTCATTGATTGCATCATTCATTTCAAGTGCCCAAGATTAGTTTACAGAAGTTTTTGCTTCAAGAGTTGTACTAGCTTCCGGAGTGAAACTCTTCTCGGATTGTGAGAATGTGGTCCAAGCTAGGCGAGGGTGTTCGCAAAGCTTGTGGTGTAAAGGCGTGATCTCGACCCACAACAGAGATCAGATTAGTGGAGGACGCGAAGTTGCTCGAAGAAGAGCAATTCGTAATAGAGGACTAGGATACGGTGGTTGGATCCAAACCTCTATACACTCGGTGTTGTGGTTTGCATATCTCTCCTTAATTTTATTGTTCTAGTCTGTAATTTGCAATAATTGTTTTAAGAATTTAATTAGTTTATTCACCCCCCTTAGAGTAATATTATGGCACATTAGATCCTACACCATCTCCTTTCGTCGTTCCTCTGCCTCATGAGTGTCATATCCTCGCAGCATTGCCTTTCTATTTCCTCTTCCTCAACCATAGTTAGTTCATGGTCTCGAAACATCTCCTCAAAGGTTGGGGGTGAGTTGGATGTCCAGGAGTGATATGCAAGTTGTTACGGTCATCCAACAATTGCACATACTATAACTTCAAAACCAACCCAAAATATTTCATTCATCTACGTGTACAACATATATTATAATCACAAACTGACAATAATAAAAGGTCGTTGGCCTCCGTAGGTTTGCAGGTACTAATAGATATAATATTTGAGTAGACAACTTTAGCAATATTTTCAATTTAAGCAATAGTACTCAATTACGTCCAAACATGATCCCAAAACGAATTGTAACAATACTTAAGAAAGTTGGGAAAAATTCACCAGAAAAAAAGATCTCTAGTCCATATGTATGACATAATTTGAACAAATTCCATCAAAATCTTGAGTATTCAAAACATTCTCACAAACAATGTAGACCTCCTCCCCAGCTTAATTAAACGACAGTAAAAAATTAATAATTTCGATAGAGTACAACAAGAGGCTAGTTTGTAATCGCTTTGTTCCAAAAAATAAGGCATTCATGTATGAAACTAGGCGTCCATAAAGTACACATGGGTTTCATGGAGAGACATCACATGTAGTTTCTACTGGTTGATTACCAACCCAACTCTACCAATTTATTGATTTGGGGGTTGAGTTTATACTACATAACACTTTTTTTCTTGTATTGACATGAATTTGTGACTATAATAATCAAAATCTGTTGTGTTTAATATTTAAAAAAGTGAAGATCAATCCATGTTGTGTTTAAGTACTAAAATAATTTTTGTTGTCTAGCTAAAACACCTTGCAAATTACACAATGAATATTAATATTGTTGTTGCTTGACATTTGAAGTTTAAAGGGACATTTAAGGAAAATTTTAGATGCATCTATCAATTCACTTGTGAGGTGAGCAGAACACACTAGGTACATTGATTTGTTTGTTGATATAACAATTTTAGATACATCTCAGGAAAATTGAAGATTCATTTCACATGAGAAGAATATATTGATTTGTTATGACATTAACACACATGTACTCTGAATCCGTTTAAAATAATAGCAACAACTGAAACTCTCACAGCTTCAATATCATCACCAATTATTTGACCAATTCAATAAACCCAAACCATTTTTTCTTAATAGATGATGATTGTAGATGTAAATCAAGTGTAGGGTGTTTGCTTACCACATGGACTTGGTTTGGGGGTAATGGTGCCTCCTCTTTCACAAGTTTCACAACCCTCTCCACCACACGCTTGACAGCGGCCTCCATAGTTTCCAAGAGGATCTTCTCCATCTTCTCAAGCTGGTCATGAAGATGACCTACGACCCCAGCCACCGTGGTGGCGACAGACTCCTCGGATAACATGTTATTGCAACGTCCCTCATCCAATTGAGTCATGTAATGATCACGATGTTAAGAAAGCTTAGAAGATATAGGAAAAACCTTGAAATCAAACATAAAACTCACCAAATCACAGCGGCATTCATAAAAAATCGTAGTTGGGGCACCTTCTTCAACTCGCAGTCAAACCTTCGCCGCTACTTTGCAAAATAAAAATGGGACCGCCGATTGAGTTGAATGGTCAGCCATTCTTTACCGTCGTTAGGGGTGTGCATCCGGTCCGGACCGGACCGGAAAAATCCAGTTCGGTCCGGTCCAAGATCGGATTGTCTAAATAAATAAAAATAAAAACCGGACCGGAACCTGATTTTTCAAAAGTTTCGGACCGGACCTTGCACATGCCTAAGAGCACCCTTAACGGGGTCATCCGCGGTCATGCCCCTGGATGACCCGGTCGTACCACGATTGGCCGGAATTTTTATTTGTTTTGATTTTTTTTGGTTTTGCTTTTTGGTTTTGTTTTGGTATTTGTTTTAATAATTAAGGGTTTATATCTTGATAAATAATTAGGGGTTATTAGGGGTGTAATCGATCTCTAAACGAGCGATCCGAGTCTGCTCAAGATCGGCTCGTTAAGGGTTTCGAGCGGAAAATTATGCTCGTGCTCGGTTCGATCTGCTCGCGAGCGGCTCGTTAACCTAAACTTTTTTTTGTATTGAATTCCTAATAATGTTGTCCTAATAAGTAAATTATAAAATTACTTAAGGCAAATATAATAATAGTTACTAACACAATCTTAAAATTAACACCTAAAATAAAACACAATCTTATAAATTATACGACAACATTAACATCTTATAAATAAGATTATACACTTGGATCAAACAAAATCAACACAATATTAAAATCAAACACAATCTTCTAAATTGTAGGACAACTCACAACATCAACATCTTATAAATAAGATCATCTACCTGACCCAAACCTTAATTTATTTGAACTTTTGGTGTAGAAAAGAATGAGAAAAAAAATAATAATGAAAAAAATGAAAAGTTTAGTACTACTATGGTTTTGATTCTAATGAGTATTTTGGTTTGGTTTGTTAAATGGATTGTTGGGTTTGGTAAATTAGTTTATTTAATGAGTTTAACACTTTACCGATTGGGTAATTGGATAGAATATTCAGGTTAATCAAATAATTGGATATAGTAATCAGGTTTCGAGCGATAATTGAGCGAGCTCGAGCGAGTATCGAGCGAGCGGGGTCTGCTCGTGCTCGGCTCGTTACTAACCGATCCGAGCAACTTCGAGCAAAATCAGAGCAAAATCGAGCGATCTATCGATCCCGAGCAGAACTTGACAGCCCTAGGTTAAGTAGTTGTATTTTATATTTTGATAATAATCAGGATTACAATTATGATTTGGAGTATTTTTTTGTAAATTAGTGAGTATTTATTGAATTTTACTTAAAAGAACTTCAATAGAAGATAATTATATTCCCAGACAATATTTGAATTCGGTTAGAGTAAAGGTGTCACGCGCGTACTGTAGATTGTCAGACCGACAAGATAAGGCATTACGAGCATACTGTAGACTGTCAGATCGACATTATAAGTAAGGAAGTGATAAAGCATAACTCGTCAAACATATCTAATTCAATGAACTCTAATTTGAGATACCGAGCGACCTACTCCTCCTCCTCCTCCTCCTCAGACGATGACTTCAACGAGCTTTGGAGGCAAGTAAGCACAGAAGCACTCGAAGAGCTTGAGCGTGGGGCGACTAGTAGGGCGACTCGTGGGCGGAGTCGTGAGGCTCCATGGCGATGACATGTTACGACACAAAACCCTGATTGAGATCGGGAAGAAGGTTACCGTCGTCTTATTTCTGATTATTTTGCTGAAAATCCTGTGTATGGTCCTCGTATTTTCAGAAGAAAATTCAGAATGAGGAAGCATGCATTTCTGTGTATCATGGGTGCGGTTGAGGATTTTGACGTCTTCTTTCAACCAAGACCGGATGTGGCAGGTCGAATGAGCATATCGGGACTACAAAAAACCACTGCAGCTTTGTGAATGTTAGCCCACGGTGTTGCAGACGATGTCGTTGACGAGTACCTACACCTTAGTGAGGTGACGACAAGGATGACTCTCTAGAAGTTCGTAGAAGGAGTGATAGCCAACTTCGGTGTTGAATACCTGAGAAACCCCCTCCAGAAGACATGGCAAGACTACTTCACGTTGGTGTGTAACGTGAATTTCCGGGTATGATGGGGAGCATCGATTGTATGCACTGGAGTGGAAAAATTGCCCAGCAGCTTGGAAAGGACAATACCAAGTCTGGAGTGGCAAGGCAACAATTGTGTTAGAGGTCGTAGCGTCGTACGACCTTTGGATGTGGCATAGCTTTTTGGCATTCCCGGCTCCACTAACGATATCAACGTACTTCAACGATCTCCCCTTTTTAATGACGTATTCGAAGGACGTGCACCTCCCGTCCAGTACGAGGTGAATGGTCGCCAATATGATATGAGATATTATCTTACAAATGGTATCTACCCGCAGTGGGCGGCATTCATAAGATCCATCCCGCTTCTACAAACTCCCAATGATAGGTTATTTGCACAACACCAGGAGGCAGTGCGCAAAGACGTAGAGCGCGCATTTGGAGTGTTGCAGGAACGATGGACAATCCTACGGAGGCCCTCTTTTGTGTGGAATGCTGACATCCTAAACAAAATAATCACTGTGTGCATCATAATGCACAACATGATCATGGAGGACAGGCGTGAATCTTATTCCATGATTTATGATACAACTGAGTTTGAGCAGGATCATGACATATCGGGTCTGGAACCAACGCCCTATTCCACTGCACGGATCTTGGACATTAATGCCTACATGAGCAACAGAGATGGCGTTCGTAATAAAACCGAACATCTCGCGCAGAGGACGGACTTGACCGAGAACATCTGGCAGTGATTCAGCGGAACTGACGCTTAATTGTGTTTTATGTCGTGTAATATTTGAATTATGTCGTGTGTTATTTGGTTTATGTATTGTATTTGGTTTGTCGTCTTCTTTGGTGTAATCGTATGTTTGCTAAAAATAATGTAATATTTGCTTTCTTAATATTAATGGTATTTAGTATTTGGTAATTATTGATGTTTTTTGGTAAATATAAATGATTTGGAATATAATAAAAGTTGAGAATAAAATTAATGATGTGGAGGAAAGAGAGTATGATGACCTAGGTCATTGTTAAAGGGTGAATAGTAAGGGAGAAATAAGAGGTTGGGTCATGATAACGTGGCAGTGAGAGAAAGAAGAGAGAGAGTGGATGACCTAGGTCATTGTTGCGGATAGTCTAATCGTCGTCATTGTGAGGGATTTGCAGGACGTAGAGGGGGAGGAAGGAAATGGGGAGATTTGCTTGAGGAAGAAGGGGTGGTGGGTTTAGGGTCAAGTAGGGGTTTGAACAATGTTGGCTTCATTAGAGGGCAGTTTCGAGGTTTGTTCAGACAAGACATATGAGAATCTAGACACATGACTGGCATCCAAACAACTCTCATTTTGGCTGGGAAAGAAACAGCTTCTGGATCCACAATCCCAAAAGCTGATTTCCTACCAGAAGCTCACATCCGGTGGTCGCATCCAACGAAGCCTTAGTTTCTCAACAATAGAGGCAATTTTGCTCTCCCGTCTTAAGATGTGGATGTAGGATCCACGGCCAAGAAGAGAGTTGAGATGTGAATCTACACGAGGAAAGAGAAATTTCAATTTCGGGCACATCAAAGAACAATGGAGAAGTGACATAGAAGAAAGATAACTCGAGGTTCTTTTACCATCTTAAAGTTTCTTAGCAATTGACATCCAAGCGAAACCATTTTCTATTTAAAATTGTCAGAAAATATTTCTTCAAATACCAGTTGGTTAAAAAATTAAAAGATTTAATTGTTGCTATCAAACAGTCATGGTAGATACCTCTGTTTTAAAAACCGGACCGAACCGGCGGTCGGACCTGGTTGGACCGTGAACCGGTAGCAAACCGGTCGGTTCGGTCAAAAAACCGGTTTCTCTCGTGAACCGGAGCGAACCGAAGAAAACCGAAAAAACCGATCGAACCGATCGTTTTTTTCGGTTTGGTCGAACCGAAAAAACCGTTTTTTTTTTCAATTTAAACAAAATTTGATTTTTATTATTTTATTTTTTGTTCAATTTTGACCTAAATTCTAAAATTTTTACTTTTTACTACTCGTTCCCCAACCCCTCACCACACCTCCACCCCCGCGATCTCCACCGTTCCACCCATCATCGCACCGCCACCGCTCGCAATCTCCACCAAGGCCGGCAGACCGACGGATCTCTAGGACAGTCTACCACCCCTACTGCTTTAGATGTTGAAGTAAATGTTTGTTCATTTGTTAGAAGAAAGACTAATATTACTTAGTTACATGTTTGTTCATTTTTTTACTGATTTTAATTAAGTTATTTTACAAATGGATAATTTTTGTTGAATTGTTCATAGTTTAGGTACTTGGTTATTACTTATTATGTTAAAAAATAATAGGAAAAATCGGTTCAATCGGTCGGACCGTCGGTTGGACCGCCACTACGGAGTCGGTTCGGTTCAACCCTCGGTTCACAAAATGCTGATGTCATGCTGACGTCATCATCGGTTGGACCAGGTTGAACCATCGGTTCGACCACTTTGAACCAAACCGAGATGTTTTCGGTTCACTCTTCGGTTCGGTTTTTAAAACATTGGTAGATACTAGTGAAGGCCGTGAGCTGCATTTTGCAATAACTTTGGCATTGCTAGGAAATTTTACGTAAATTAATAACTCAAGAATCAATTTTCAAATTCCACTTCCGCTGTTGCACTACTATTCCTTATATTAACGGAGAGAACACAAAACTGAAAAGATTAGCCTTAGGTCATGGTAATACGTCCCATCTGCTATTTAGGCGGGCAATGTCCTCTTGTATATGATATTAACTGTGGACTTTGAAAGAATTAAGTCCAAATTCGCAGTTTCTAAACACAAATGAATGAGAGACTTGTTTTTGTTTCTTCACAAAGAAAATCGCATTAGCCATGCTATTCCCTCATCACAAGACAGTCTCTTGCTAAGAAACTTTATACATGCTGCCTTATTTTGAATGACGTTGGAAACATAATGTGACAAAATCAACACACCCTCGTTTAGACACTAAGACCATCTCTTTTGCAGCAGTTTAGAAACTGTAAGATCAGCTCCCCCAAATCCATCCATGACAGCATTGGCAGACCGGAATTCGGCACGAGACGTCATGCTGCATGGGCAATAAAGATGCAACAAAGGTTATAAATATTCTAAAACAAAATTATAAATATTCTGGAGGATTGTACAAATTGTTTTTTTGATGACTCGAAATTTCCCAACATCCACCCCACTTTAGGACATCTGCTCCCCAATTTTTATTAAACCTACTTCAGCTAAAACAGAATCGTATGAGGTATTAAAGAGGCCCTAATTGGGAGTAGAAAGCAAACTTAAGAGTAATGAAAGCTGGTTATAAAAGTCACAGAAACTCACCTACTACGCATAACCACACAAGGCATGCCTATTCGCTCAGCTCCAAGTACTCCATTCTGGCCACCTGCAATCAGGACACACTCCTGTACAGTACGACCAGCATATTCCGCTCCAGCACGCAATGTAGTCACTATTAGATCAATGCTGAAAAGCATATGGTGGAATTAGCTGCGTCCTCAAAGAATGACCATTGAACTTTCCAAATGAAGACAAATTAGTACGATAATTCAAACTGAGCTTAATGATTATGGCACTACAAGAGAATGCAGAATGATATCAATCAGTAGTCAAATCACATGTATTTGAGAACTCTCTCAATCTTTTCCTTTGTAATGGATGATAAGTTCTGGTGATGCAATTCTGTTTTTCAAGACTACACTCAAATAAGTCATCATGCGGCAGAAGACAATAAGTACAGGTATAGTCAATGTGTACCATTTCATAAAGCTCCAAAGATGTTGATTGCTGACACTGAAGACTGCAAATCATGAAAAAATACACTTACAACTACACAAAGAAGACACAAAACTCTTTGTCCAACCTCACTTTTCTCTAATAAGGACTTCTGGCATTGCTGAAAGGATGCATATTTCTCTAAGGTCATCTGGGTAGAACCGTACAAGTCTAAACATTCTTTTTCTTCAAATATTCCTTTATATTTCTTCAGTAGTAGGCCATGTCCATTAGTTGATGATTTTAATGTGATTTTCAAGAGTCAGGTAACCGATCAATGTAATTGATCCCCTTACTAAAGCCAAGACTTTAAAAATCTAACTTGCAGGTTTTTGTAATCAAAACAGGTAAAAGCTTGCCTCTAATCATCAACCATGACTCCAGTAATTAGTTGAAGCAATTAACACCGTGACCAAGTACAATAAGGGAGTATGTACTGTATTCGTGTTAGTTCACTACTTCATTGCTAAATGCATGTTTTCTTTCTTCGCAGACAATTCATTTAATTATCCAACATAGTTTATAAAATCGAAGTATTTGTTGTCAAATTCAGTATATGGTAATCTGCTATCCAAGAATTCGAGGTTCCTGACATGATAGCATTAGCTTCCTCGTAATACATATTAACGTTGGTATAGTTATACTAATTTTGAAAGGGAATATTTTTAAGATCAAGTCCAGAAAAAGAGAGGCAGAGGGTACCTTTCAGATGAGCCAGTATCAATATCAACACTTAGCTTCAAAACAGAAGCAACTTCATTGGCAATTCTTTGCCTCTCCTTTGACACTGTTGTAAGAGACTATTAGGTTAAGTCAAGAATCTACAGAGACTGATGTAATATCTAGTAATCTAGGTGTCAACAAAGTAATATTACGAAACAATACCTGCTTTCTGTGTTTCTTTGGCAAGTTGATCATCCAAACTAGAAGAAAGTCCTTTGCCAAGAACAAGTTGACCATATAAGCTTCCTTCTACTTCCTCTTTACCAACAACCTTCATTTTTGATACTCGTGATGGACCAAGCTTATCAATAACAAACCTAAAAAATCGACCACAATTCATATACTTTTCATGTTTGTATTTTTGCAACCAAAGCATCAGTAATTCAAAACAAAGTACAAATTAGAAAATAATATCACAGTGATAGCAAAATAGTATGTTTGCCTTTGGAATGTTAATCATTTTGTACATGGTAGATAGTTGACACCATTGACATGGATTACATTTACCATCTACATGTACATATCAGACGATTCCAATTGGCACAAAGAAACAATGATATAAAACTTACCTCGACATTTTGTCACCGTTTTTACTATACGCTGTGAGCATGACCACCGGGATATTTTGGTTGAGTGCATCATCCATAAAACTGCAGATCGATACAAGCATGTGCTACATCAAGGACCCACGAGATAGGCAAGAGAAGGCAAACCAAGGAAAGTCAGATGAGATGTAAAAAGGATGATATGTCATTCACAGTACATTCTTTTAGCAATTTAAAAGTCCTTTCAAGATATGGTGATATAATTATCATAAACCACCAAATAGCAACTGAAATAACCATCAGCACTGATGCCTATTTGCCTAAAGAATCCAAGCCTAAACATACACCAACTTACTTCTCAACTCCAGGACGCAATGGCAAATTTCCTGACTGCACAAGCTCATCTAATGCTTTCCTCTGTGAATAAATAATGAGATGACAAATGGTAATAAGTATCAAACAGACACCCAATAAGAGTAGTAGGTGTAGCAAAAACAAGCAACACCACCCAGTCATTAAAAACAGTATGATTTTTCTCTGTAAGTTGATAAAAGGGATTAGAAAGAAGAGTAAATTATAAATGGAAACAACCGAATAATCAATAATAGTGGTGACTCATAATCAGTCTAGAAATGTTTATACATCAAACATTCAAACTATCATGTCCAAGTAGGAAAAGGCTTCTGCAAACACCTCTTTCACAAGAAAATTGTGTACTCTCCATTCCAAAGTACTACTGGTAGAGCTCTAAATGTCTTGTTGCTATTGTAACTTAATGACGAATGATTTACAAAAACATGCTACAAGAGGCATAGAAGTGGAAATATAATCGAACTGAATAAAGACCAAGACCACAAGAAAAAGATGCTACCCTTTTCCAGGCAACTATTTTACAAGTTCTTCTAAATGAATGTATAATTAAACTTGATGACACTATCTTAGTATCCCAGCTATACTTCAGTAGATGATACCTTTTCCCGTAGAACACTCTTCATAAATGTTTCCTTCTCATTGGTAGGCAGTGAGGTTGGCCAGCCAATCTGCATTAAGGAAACCAAATGAATAGAAGCAGTTTACACTTCGAAGTATTCAAATACTTCACCTTGAAATAATATTAGCATGGAGTTTTCACTATTAAATGGACGAATTGTGGTTACATTAAGTGCCTAATGGGAGTCATGAGTTTCACAAAAGCATTTCAAAAGGACAACGGCAGGTTCAGAAGTACCATAATCGATAAAAAATTATGTTCACAAGGTAAAAGAAAGAATTGCTATCAAATACAACATGATGTTTGATGTAATGATTAGACTAATTTGACCAAAAAACAAATGCTTAGGCACTGGCTATTTTTGTAAGATAGTAAAGCCTTTTACAGCAAATGGGACATTGCTACTAGCCTATTATGGTAGCCAAACTTGGATGGTCAGTGGTAAGATTGAAAAGTATTGAAGTTTAGGTATCCAACTCAAAACCAATTGGTGACCACAAAGCTTATAATCAACGTTACTTGCTTCTTTTCTTGTATGATTACGACATTAATTTCCATTATTACAGTGACCACATAGCTTATAATCTTACATAGAGCACCATCCAGAAGAAACACAATAGCATTTTATCGTGCAACACAATCACAATTTCATTAAGAAAGGATCACTAACCCTATTAAAATATAGAACAAGCATTCTTTGCTCGTCTCCACTGGCCTTCCTGCACCAAGTTATCAGGAACCCATATTTCCCATTAGCATACATCTTCAATGCATGAAAAACAAATATATGCAAAATAGAAAGTTGAAACGGCTTGAACATGCGACATATTCCCAACTTATGACTATAACAACAATAAAATTTACAACATTCATGTGTTATTACCAAAAAGTGTCATCACCAGTTCACCACAGTGCAGAAAAGTAGGGCCAAATATTTCAATTTTAATATGGACAATAGCTGGCATGGGATGAAACAAGGACGAGCACAAAAATCAAGACTATCGATGTACATAGCGCAAATCCAGGGAAACTAAAGGCCAAATGCTATCATTTGTGGTCCTATCCTCTTAATAATGTATAAAGTATGTAGAATGTAGTCAATGGCCTAGACAACCCAAGAACAATAATATGATAGTCAAACAGTTTTAAAAATATGCAAAACAGCAACCTCTAACTATCCTCAAATGGTTTTAACGCTCATACATTCACTGAAGATCAATCTTTTATTCGGTGCAGCAAAATCATACACAAGAGAGCATGCCACGTTGCACCAATACAAATTACTTGATGTAACTTTTGAATTTTCTATCAATTGGTATGGTCTACCAAACATACCAATTGATAGAAAATTCAAAAGTTACATCAAATATTTTGTATTGGTGGTCAAAGAGCTTTGAATCGTTTCTACTTGCTCTAAGCATTTCAAGATCAATTCCACTAGATGAACTTAAAGTTACATAAGTCAGGGAAAGGCAAAAGAGAAACAACACTTTTTATATGAAATAATGTGCCAACTTAAAGATCCATAAAATAATGGAGACGCTCATATATCTTTACAGTGCACAACTTGGGGTAAACAACTTTACACTGATGATTCTTTTTCCTTTCTCTTTTTTTTCTTCTTTTTTGCAATGTACACTAGTTACACTAGTTTATCACTACTAAAAAGCATGGATGACCTTAATGTTCACTAGTTTAAATTGATGTCTATGTTTCATTCAAACCATTTGGAGGCTACCATTCATCATATAAGACCTTCACTCAAAACACAATTTTACAAAAAATTTAAACGGTATAAGAACAATAGTATTAAAAGAATACCAGATCATATTTAACCTTTAAAATTTCAAGGATAGATAGAAAAGGTCGAGTAAACAATTTTGCAAGGTAGGAGAAAAAGGGGCCACCTCACCTTGTGAGATCTACGTATATTGGTTCTGTCCAACGAGCACAGTCCAACCCTAGTTTCTGAAAAGCTGGAAAGGCATACAAAATAAGTGTATAAATACCTAGAAGTTAGATCACCCAAGAAACATTAAGAAACACTTCAAGAAGATTTGGCATGCATGTGGGTGAATGACCCATTACTTTACTTACAAAGAAAAAACACTAATTAGCAAAATTATGCATGAAATTAAATGAAAGAGGTACCACTATCAAAGCTGAAAAATTAAGAAACAAATTTGCACCACATAACCGTACCTACATTGAAGGCTTGCCGATTGCCAAAGCGGTAAACATCAGCAAGGACCCTGAGGAAATAAAACTCCATAAGTTGCAAAGGAAAATAATAATTTTCAAGTGTGAAAATAACAAAAGAATCAGAACTGACAGATTTTTGGTGCCAAATACATGTTTAAGTTTACGCACTAATGATTTAATACCCAAACAAGTGACAACATTAGAGCAATACAACAAAACAATCCATTGTGATTCCACATTTTACCCGTATGTCATAGATAAAAATACGTTTATTAATTTTTTAAAGCAAACCAAGCACTCTGAGAGGAAACTTCATACCATGGTTTTCAGAACCAAACCGGACATCGAACCGGAATTCTCAAAGGTTCAGATGTTAAACCAGAGTCGAACCGGTTGAATCGATGACGTCATAAATAATTAAATATAATATATATATATAAGTATTGTCATGATGGTACATATTTCCACTGAATTTGTTTTCCATGGAAAGGATTGTGGTCATGATTTAGATACCAATTACAATCTAATACATTCTCTAGAAATCATTGAACCAACGACCCTTTGTATTCATCACCAACTTCCGGGTTGTTGAAGCAAGAGTCAACTTGCACTTCCTTCCTCTCACGTGAACTCGGATCGCGACCGTCCATTCCCACTTCCCAAGGAGGAAGGACCCCACCAAACCCACTCACTACAACCACCCCATCCCCATCCCTCCCTCTCGTCTCCCCTCTCTTCCGCCGCCTCCACGCCCAAACCCTAATCACCCTCTCCATCCCCAATTCCTACTTTGTCTCCCCCTCTGCCCCCGCCCGCTTCCCCAACCTCAACTCCCTCTACGTCAAGGGGAAGCCCCACTTCGCGACTTCAACCTCGTCCCCGACGAGTGGGGCGGGGGAGCCTACAAGTGGGTCAAGGTTGTTGCCGACGGGTGTAAGGGGCTGGAGGAGTTGAGGATGAAACAGATGGTGGTCACCGATGAGCCGAAAATACAAAATCTGGACTTGAACCGGGCTTGAACCGGACGGTCGAACCGGTTCGACCGGTCAAACCGCCGGTTCAACGTCAAATGTGGTTTTGGGGGGGGGGGGGGGGGGGGGGGGGTCTCCGGACCGGACTAGCCACCGGTTCGCGGTTGAACCGGTTTGACCGGCTGGCCCGGTCCGGTTTTCATAACCATGCTCCATACTTACATGTCACTGGAAACCTGCTTGTATGACATTCGGCTAAGCAAACTATGCATGGCAGTCTCAACAAAACTAGAGATGAATAAAATTCTACAAAACAAAAATCATAGAGACAACTCACTTATGTTACTTCTGATTTCTAAATTAATCTTCAGCTAATTTTGGGAATGAAAAAATCATGCAGTAATAGGAAATCTATTTCAGAGTGCACTTTAAAAGGACAAAATGTGCTGATCATTATTGTTTTTCCAGTAAGAACTAGTGTCAAATTTATTATAAAACAAGGGAATCATTTGTTATTGGTCCATAGTTAATTTTGCCTCTACTACAAACTCTAAGTCACAGTAACTAAGAACTTCTTGCAAGCTAATCACATAAAGTGATTTTCACTTGCAATCATTTGTATACAACCCAATCAAACTTCTAAATTGGGATATATACCAATTCACATGCACGTTGTCACATTTAACTACCAACAAAGTCATTTCTATATGCTTGGTTTAAAGGGAACCCCTCGATATTAAGAAATAAGTTCCAAAGAAATGCATTGACATATTCTGATTAGTTCCAAATTCAAATTCAAGTCATAAGTGGGAGAACTCATTAGTGTTATGTTGTTCCTTAAGTTTCCCTAACGTGCCACTGGTAGTCAGGATATATTTTACGAAACTGGAAAACTGGACTTTTAAAATGACTTATGTGTGCTTGGTAGCTAGGATAACTTAAAAATTCCGGAAGTTAAGTTCCATTATGTGTTTATAACTTAAACCTTTTGTATCAGGTGTCATTGGTTTGCAGAAAAACAGTCTGAAAGTGAGGGAACTGGCTTCCAGAATTATTTTTACTGTGATTGGTTTGCAGGAAAAGTTAAAATAATTCTGTGAACTAAATTCTCTAAGTTTCAAACCCTTATAAAATTGCACCGTAAATGACTTCCCCCAATTCCCCTACAATTTCTTAGGAAGTCATGAAACTGCCACAACTTCTGCAAACCAATCACACCCTTAAAGTAGGTTGGAAATGGAGTTTTTGAATTCTCCTCTGCTTCCTACTTTCCAATTTGCACCTTAACTTCTCTCAAGGACTCATAAGCAGAGAAGCATTCTAAGTTGAGTCCTAGAATGACTTGAAACTCGAATCCAACAACTTCTTGCAAACTAATTTCACAAAACTTAGTTCCACAACCCAATCACACTATCTATGGCACAATCAGATAATCTAAGATACCAAAACAAGATTTTTTAAAAAAAATCACAATCCACCCACCCTTCCACCTCGAACAGCAACCCGAGCCCCGGAGCGGGTTTGACTTCCTCACGGGAGCAGCAGGGGCGGGGGGGGCCGCGGAGGGAGACGGCGAGGGTTGGGGCGGGGGAGCAGAGGAAGGTCTTGAGGGGGAAGGGGGCGGGAGAGGGTGGAGATGGGAGGAGTGGGGTTTGTACGGCCGGAATATGGACGACGCGGCGGCCGGAGACGACGACGGCAAGGGAGTTCATCGGAAATCGAGTTTGGATTTGGATGGAAATAATGGAAGTTTGTTTGTTTGTTTGTTGGCTGAATATGTGAATGAACGAGTGAATACTGCGGACTGTTGGTGGACTGCTGCTACTAAGGATAATTAAAATCTAATAATTGTTGTGAAACAAAGCAAACCAAAGATAAAAGATTAAGGGATGGAGAGATGTATGTATTTCTTCTCTTATCTTGTACTCAAATATGTACAATAGCCCCTATATATAGGGTGAGGATGTAGTAGGGGTTACAACAAAATAAATGGAATTACACCATATTAATAAGAGTAAAACCTACTTGAAGTTTAGGAGTTAGGAAGGTGAATCATCCAAAAGACTTTTGGAATTATTAACACTCCCCCTTGGATGATCGATCACCTCTATACGCTAGGTATGTTGCCTCGTTAAAAACCTTACCAAGAAAAACTCAGTGGGATAAAAACATGGTCAAGGGAAAAAGTGTGCAGCGCGTATGATGCTCCCCCTGACTTTAGCAATCATTCTTCAAACGACGAACACAATTCTTGTGAACAAGCCCCTCAAAAACTTTAGTAGGCAACGCCTTTGTGAATAAATCTGCAAGATTCTCGCATGATCTGATTTGACAGACATCTATCTCTCCATTCTTTTGTAAATCATGCGTCGAGAAGAACTTTGGTGAAATGTGTTTTGTCTTGTCTCCTTTGATATAACCTTCCTTTATTTGGGCAATGCATGCGCTATTATCTTCATATAGCAATGTTGGCTTGTCTTTTATTCCTTCAAGACCACATTCCTTTTGTATGTGTTGGATTATTGATCTCAACCATACACATTCTCGACTAGCTTCATATAATGCAATCAGTTCTGCTTGATTTGAAGATGTTGTCGTCAGGGTCTGTTTTGTCGATCGCCATGAAATGGCGGTGCCACCATACGTGAACACGTATCCTGTTTGTGATTTTGCTTTGTGGGGGTCTGATAAATATCCAGCATCTGAATATCCAATAAGTTCGGACTTCGAGTCCTTTCTATAAAATAACCTCATATCACGTGTCCCACTAAGGTAGCGGAATACATGCTTGATTCCTTTCCAATGCCTATATGTTGGCTCAGAGTTGTATCTTGCTAGAAGTTTCACAGCAAAACTTATATCAGGTCGTGTATTATTAGCAAGATACGCTAAAGCTCAAATAGCACTTAGATACGGTACTTCAGGACCGAGGACTTTGTCACCCTTTTCTTAGGGACGAAAAGGATCTTTTTCACTTATAAGTGATCGAACGACCATTGGTGAACTCAATGGATGAGCTTTATCCATATTAAAGCGTTTTAACATCTTCTCTATATAATTTGCTTGGTGAATAAAAATTCCACTCGGAAAGTGCTCGATCTGCAGGCCGAGGCAAAATTTAGTTACACCAAGGTCTTTCATCTCAAATTCAGTTTTCAAGTATTGAGCTGTAATCTCAATATCCTTTGGTGTCCCAATAATAATTAAATCATCAACATATACAGCTATAATCGTAAAACCAGATGAAGATTTTTTAATGAAAACACATGGACATATGAGTCATTTTTTAATCCTTCGCTCAGAAGACTTTTGCTTAGACGATTGTACCACATTCGTCCAGATTGTTTTAATCCATATAAGGATCTTTTTAGTTGTATGGAGTACAACCCTGGCGGTTTGGAAGTACAAGTTTCTGGTAGTTTTAGTCCTTCAGGGACTTTCATATAGATGTTTGTATCTAATGACCCATATAGATAAGCAGTAACCACATCCATGAGTTGCATTTGAAGTCTATTTATGACTGTGAGACTGATAAGAAATCTTAGTGTTGTCGCATCCACTACAGGTGAATACGTTTCTTCATAATCAACACCGGGTATTTGGGTGAAACCTTGAGCCACAAGTCAGGCTCTATATCTTACAATCTCATTTTTCTCATTTCTCTTTATCGAGAACACCCATTTGAACCCTACAGGTTTCACGTCATTGGGTGTAAGCACCACAGGTCCAAAAACATTATGTTTTTCAAGCGAATGCAATTCTACTTGTATTGCATTTTTCCATTGTGGCCAATCATTTCTTTGTCGACATTCTTCAATAGATTTTGGCTCACAATATTCAACATTCATTACTTCATTTGCTATAGCATATGAAAAAATTTCATCAACGATGGTTTCATCTTGATTCCATCTTTTCTGATTGTGCACATAATTTATTGAGATCTCATCTGCATTTTCATTTTTAGACACTTCGGTCTCTCGTTGGTCTATGTTGTCATTTTGTTCTTTCACTACCTCTTCAGGGGTATGGATAATATTAGCAGTAACATCTTCAGGTGCTACGCTTTTCTCTTTCCCTTTTCTTGGTTTTATATCTTTGACCCAATTGGTCATCCACGTTTTCGGTGGATATTTAACTCATTTGACAACTTAGGAATATCAACTTTTGCTGGTGCATTTTCAGCATGTATATGTGATTTTGTAACTTTCTTTGCATCTGTAAATGCATCTGGTAATTCGTTTGCAATTCTTTGCAGATGAATAATCTTTTGAACTTCTTGTTCACATTGGTTTGTACGGGGATCAAGATGGGACAATGAAGATGCATTCCAAGTAATTTCAGATTTTTCCATCTTCTGTTTTTCTCCCCCTAAGATTGGGAATACTTTTTCATCAAAATTACAATCAGCAAAGCGTGATGTAAAAATATCACCAGTTAATGGCTCCAAATATTTAATAATTGATGGAGACTCAAAACCGATGTAAATTCTCAATCTTCTTTGAGGTCCCATCTTTGTACGTTGTGGTGGGGTTATTGGGACATAAACCACACAACCAAATATTTTTAAATGGGATAAATTTGGATCTCTACCAGAGACCAGCTGTAAAGGGGAATATTTATGATAAGTTGTCGGTCTTATTCTGATGAGTGCCGCAGCATGTAAAATGGCATGACCCCAAAGAGTTTGTGGTAATTTTGAATTCATAAGTAATGGTCTTGCAATTAGTTGCAATCTCTTAATTAGAGATTCAGCTAGACCATTTTGTGTATGGACATGAGCAACCGGTTGCTCAATTGTAATACCAACTGACATGCAGTAATCATTAAATGTTTGAGACGTAAATTCTCCTGCATTGTCCAATCGGATTTTCTTAATTGGATAATCAGGAAAATGCGCCCTCAATTTTATCAATTCTGCTAGAAGTCTAGCAAATGCAACATTTCTAGTTGACAAGAGACTAACATGTGACCATCGGGTGGATGCATCTATCAACACCATAAAATATCGAAATGGTCCACATGGAGGGGCAATGGGTCCACAAATATCACCTTGAATTCTCTCTAAAAATAAAGGATATTCATCTTTAATTTTGCTTGTGGACGGTCGGATTATCAGTTTTCCAAGAGAGCATGCTGCACATGAAAGCTCTTTCGATGATATAATTTTCATATCCTTCAGGGAATGACCATTTGAATTTTCAATAATTTTTTGCATCATTATATCACCGGGGTGTCCCAATCTATCATGTCAAAGTTTATAATGCACTTGATCAACTAACTTCCGGTTAGTGACCATATTTGATTCCAAAGGGGTGATATAAGTGCAATATAATCCCGATGAAAAAGCTTTCATCCTTTCTAAAACGATTTTGTTACCATTCACGATGGAGATAATGTGAAGGTATTCATCACTATTTTGATTTATAGTTTCAAGATGATAGTCATTACGACGTATATCCTTGAAACTTAGTAGATTTCTTCTGGATCTATTAGAATATAAAGCATCACTTATTTGTAAATTCGTGCCATTGGGCAACAAAATACAAGCTCTTCCGGAGCCTTCAATCAAATTACTAGTGCCAGAAATTGTGTTAACACTTGTCTTCGAGAAATGTAATTCGGAAAAGAAGGTTGTATTTTTCAAAATCGTATTTGTTGTTCCACTATCTACTAGACATTGATCTCCATCACTCATGATAGTATCAACCATGTCTTTGTCCTAAAAAAAGGAAATAGAGCAAAAATTATCTTTTTGTAGATATAGTATCATAATATTATAGTATAAAATTTTAAGGAAAAACAAAAGCAAATGTTATATTATAAAGACACAAGTCTTACAATTTTTTTTTTTTTTGGAAATGAAAAAACATCGAAAATAGGATGTAGGAAAACCAAACTAAGCATTTTGATGGACATTTCCATCATTGACAAAAACATCGATATTGTCATCATTTAAAAGAAAATCCGAAATATTTAAATGAGTGTCCATGATCATTCCATCTTGGTTGTTTTCAACCAAGTTCATTTCGGCACCTTCTTTTTTCTTGAGTGATGCTTGATAAAGATCAACAAGGTGCTTGGGCGTACGACATATACGCGACCAATGATTTGTCATGCCGCATTTGTACCAAGCATTCTCATATTTCTTTGGAGGATTTTGCACTTGATTTCCTCTAGCATTTATTCCATCATTATTTGCATTGACATCATGACCACCACGATGGCTATGGCCACGTCCATGACCACGTCCTTGATGTTGCCTGCGTCCGTATGCGCGACCACGACCACGTCCACGTTTACGATTGTAAGATGTCGCATTCACTTCAGGGAATGGGTCGCGTTTGCGTTTGTGATTAGCCTCATTCACTTCAGGGAATGGAGTGGAACCAGTGGGTCAAGCTTGATGATTTTTCATCAAAAGTTCATTATTTTGTTCGGCAACAAGAAGACATGATATTAGTTCCGAATATTTCTTAAAACCACGTTCTCAATATTGCTGTTGCAGGAGCATATTCGAGGCATGGAATGTGGAGAATGTTTTCTCTAACATATCATTATCAGTAATTATTTCTCCACATAATTTAAGTTCAGATGAGATTCGGAACATAGCAGAATTATACTCGTTTACAGATTTAAAATCTTGTAATCGCAAATGAATCCACTCGTAGCGAGCTTTTGGGAGAATTACTTGTTTTTGGTGGTCATACCTTTCTTTCAAGTTTTTCCATAACTCTAACGGATTTTTCACCGTTAGATATTTGGCTTTTAATCCCTCATGGAGATGATGCCGGAGAAAACTCATTGCTTTGGCACGTTCCTGCGGGGAGGCCTTATTTTCATTTTTAATTGTTTCTCCAAGATTATTTGCCGTAAGATGGATCTCTGCATCGAGAGTCCAAGGGAGATAATTTTTCCCCGAGATATCAAGGGCGGCAAATTCGAGCTTTGTGAGGTTTGCCATCTAAATACTATAATAATAAAAATTATAATATACGATGAATAAGTCCTTTTGTAGCAAATGCAATATATATACACAAATTTAATTACGTATAAATATAATTAGCATAGTAAATAATGACATAGTAGAAAAAAACAGTGGAGGTAATGAAACCATGCATAACGAATAAATTAATAAAAAATGATAGATAAATATACAACGTATATGCAATTAATGCTAACATTAACAAAATAATATTTGCATTTTATGTTGCATGAAATGATGGTAAGCATGGTAAAAACGAAAAACTAGAACAAAATTTAAATATATATATTATCTAAAACATGATATGCTTTTGTAGTAACCTCCATCGTTACCACATAATAATTTCTACCATTTAAATCTTTCCTTTAGTTCATTATAAACAACAATAATTTAAAGAAGTTTTAGCTCCTACTTGGATGCTAAGCATGAACGAAAAGGAAGTTAAAAACAAAAAGAAAAGAAACCATACGTTATATTAATTTGACAAACATATGTCTTAAATCATTAATTTGACAAGCATATGTCTTAAACCGTTTATTTCTAAATTGATGTGATCCAAACGTCCATCTCAATGGGAAGAAAGATGTGTGTTTTCATACAACCACAAAAAAATGGATCTCTCCAGCAGTTTGCCTTTAACGGTAAAAGCTAGTCAGAATCATGCTTACAAAAACTGTGAAGTATGTGCACGTATACAAGTCTACGGATGAACCGAGGAAACCCCAAGGAGAATAGCTAACTGCTAGAATAAAATATCAGAGAGAAACAAAACTCAGAAAATGTAACTCGCATCGAAACCAACCTTACTTACCAAAAGTTTCAACCGAAAGTAGTAGAACAAACGTGCTGATAACGTGTTGTGAAACAAAGCAAACCAAAGATAAAAAATCGAGGGAATGAGAGAGGTATGTATTTCTTCTCTTGTCTTGTACTCAAATATGTACAATAGCCCTCTATATATAGGGTGAGGATGTAGTACGTGTTACAACAAAATAAATGGAATTACACCATATTAATAAGAGTAAAACTTACTTAAAGTTTAGGGGTTAGGAAGGTGAATCATCCACAAGACTTTTGGAATTATTAACAATAATCATGTTTTTTATATCAAGATTGGTTTTATTTCCAACACACAAAAAAACTTTTTCCGATTTTAATTCTTAAAAATGTAATTAAATTGGATTAAATTAATAGCCATTTTCTTTCCTTACATATTTATTAATTACTAAAGTTGCTTGAGTTCTATGGATCATTAAAATCTTAAAATCATGTATTTAGATGGTTAGGGTTGGTTTTATTTCCTTAAAATGCATTAAATTAGAATAAATCAATAAGGACGTGAATTAGACATGGTTTTGGTTCTTAAGTTTTTAATGGATTTTAAGGAAGGTATTTTTTAATGAGTTTTTTAAAATCCTCATATTTGAATGAGGTTTAGAAAGATACCATTTTTTTTGTTAAATCGGATTACGAAAATCATGGGTTTCAAGTACTGATCATGGAGTTGATAGACTGATTATAGAAAATAAAAAAGTAGGTAATTAAGATTAATTTAAGACACCAAACAACCACAGGTCGAGATGGATTGATTCAAAACACCAGTTTTTTTTGTTATCTTAATAGATGATCGAGATTAACTTGTTGGCCTAAAAGAATTAATAAGCAAACTGTTGAGATCAATATTTTAGGCACTAAAATGATTTTTATTGTTTTTCTTAATAGGTGGTTAAGATGGGACCAAAAAACAAATCAACGTACAATAGAGAATAATTTGAGGGCCAAAAAAACTAATCAACGAAAAGTAAAGATCAGTTTGAAGGACCAAACAAAGTTGTCCATTATTAAAAATATGATTGGAAGTGTGTGAAAATTAAAGACTGGGATCACCTAAAACTACTACGAAAAAAAAAGTTATTTATTTATACGACACTATATGTTTTATTTATGATCAGCTAATGAACATGAGAAGAAAATGCAGGAGCTGATCAATTCAACATCCTCGAACACAAGAGACAATGTGGCACCCAACTAATCTCATGCTTGCCCATGTAAACGATCGGTGTGCACAAAGTTGCTTCCTAAGTCGATTGACTGCTAAATCTCCAAATATCCGAAACTTGTATTCCAACGGACCTCGGCACCCCTATAATGGCTATATATTAATGCCTAGTCTCTCTTCGATCGGCGGTTTCATTATTTGTAAATATCAATAACAAAAATACATTATTTTTATTTTTATGGTAATTTTCAATGATATGTACAAACAACAACTTTTGAATTCCATCATATTCTAATTACATGCACAAGTAACAAAATTTGGTCAAACATAATTTAAATTTCATTGAATTATGGTTTCTAGTATTTTCCTTTTAACTCCCAGAATCTAATTTCCAATTGTTTCTTGTACACAAACCCCTCTAGATACTTATAAAAAGTTCATGTTGTCAAATCAACTTTTCTTTTTCCTCTAACTTATTTCTTACATTTTACAAATTAATTAATTAATATACATTATTTATCCCGTTTATGTATAAATTAATAATACTAAAATTTGATAACAATTTTTTTCATTTTATTTTTAAAAAATAATTATTCGACGAATGTGAGTAAAATAATTTTTTTATTAGCTGAGAATAAAATATACGGAAAAAGAAAATTGAGAATAGAATCTTTAGAAAATAGAAAGTTGAGAATATAATGCGTTCAAAAGATATAGTTGCAAGAAAAAAACCCTAAAACAATGAAAGTTGAGAATGAATTTTTTAATATCTTTGAAAATATTACTGTTTGAAATGTGTAGTACAAGAATATAACCATTTCAACATTAATATTTGTCACGTTTTAATTAACCACCGAAAATCTAGTATTTCGAAAATATATTTAAATAGAAATATATGTGTGTATCCATAAAACGAGGAGATAACAATTATGGTGATTTTTTTAAAAAAATATTGATTTTATTTTCTAAGATATCTCGATTTTAAAATAATATAATTATCTGTCTTTATGTTATTCAATTCAAATACAAGTGGATCCTATCATTATTAAAGTAAAATTAAAAAAAATAAAAAATACGATCGTGGGATGAGCCCCGTCGAGGGTGCCACAAGTTGATCGGCCGCCGGCTGCTAAATCTCCCATCCAAACTCGTATTCCAACGGACCTCGACACCCCTATTAAATCCATGCTTTAGCGTGTGCATGTGCATGCTTCGATGAGTGGTGCATTTGCATGTGCATGCTTCGATCTGTGGTTGCATAATTGGGTACAAAATTAGCCTTCAGGAACTCTAACTCTCATTAAATATAAACATTATTAATTAGCATGTGCAATTTGACTAGTTTATTAAATATAAACATTATTAATTTTACGCAAGTAAATTCAGAAAACGCGGATGCAAAGATCCAAATATGATGATCACCAAGTGTACCGAAGCAAAACTCCCAAAAGTTAATGGTAAAGAAGCAATCAACGAAAACCAAAGTGTGCTAGCTAGTGACGATTTTGCATTAAGGGTAAACAAGTCGTTCAACTGATTTTATAATTTCTGTACAACAACTATATCAGAGGTTCAGAATTATGAAAAGGAAATCTAGAATAGTGATCGAATCGACGAATTCCAGCAAACGTATTCATGCGTTTGTGATTCTAGAATGAAGTGGTTATATAATATAATAGATAAAAATAAATTAGGAGGTGCCTTGTTAGTCGTTACGTACTAACATAAGCTGCTAACTTGATTATAAAATGTATTATTATATCAAAAGGAAGATTACCAAGTGGAATACGGTAGTGATTATCAACTTGAATGTTGTAGAAATTCTTGTAGGCTGTTAGTAAGCTCGATTTAGAAAAATATGATTATTGAACATTTGAATGTGTAGAAATTCTTTAGTTTTATTGAATTTGGTTTCTATTTTAGTAAACAGGAGATGTTGATGTTGGTTTTTAGGTGAAATTTGAGAAATGTTTATTGATTCGGGTCCAACCCGAACCGACCCAACCCAACCCAATAATTTCGGGTTGGGTTGGGTTGGGTTGAACATGAATCGGTTCGGGTTCGGGTTCGGGTTGGGTTTTTCACAAACCTGGATTTTTCGGGTTGGGTCGGGTTTTGATCCAAACCCGACCCAACCCGACCCATGTGCACCCCTACTCCAACGGACCTCGACACCCCTACTAAATCCATGTTTTAGCCTGTGCATGTGCATGCTTCGATGAGTGGTGCATTTGCATGTGCATGCTTCGATCTGTGGTTGCATAATTGGGTACAAAATTAGCCTTCAGGAACTCTAACTCTCATCAAATATAAACATTATTAATTAGCATGTGCAATTTGACTAGTTTATTAAATATAAACATTATTAATTTTACGCGGATGCAAAGATCCAAACATGATGATTACCAAGTGTACCGAAGCAATCAACGAAAACCAAAGTGTGCTGGTGACGATTTTATATTAAGGGTAAACAAGTCGTTCAACTGATTTTTTTAATTTCTGTACAACTATATCAGAGGTTCAGAAAAATGAAAATTAAATCGGCCGGGTAGCCTTAATTTAATAGTAGTACTCGAATGAAGCTGGGGGCATTTGATGTGTATTGGACAGTTCTTATGGAGACCATAATTAACTACTTACAAGTAGGGTCAAGTCTCAACAGATTGTCATGTTGTTCCTTGTGGCATTTAAATGCATCACTAAGAGAGACAAAGATTGGCTTTTGGGTGGATATTTTGATAAATTTTTATAGAGCTACTGGGTTAGCTAGGTACGCTGGGAGATCCTTAATTTTGAGACATCAAGAATAGTGATCGAATCGACGAATTCCAACAAACGTATTCATGCGTTTGTGATTCTAGAATGAAGTGGTTATATAATATAATAGATAAAAATAAATTAGGAGGTGCCTTGTTAGTCGTTACGTACTAACATAAGCTACTATGTGCCAATTAATTAAATAAAGAGGTTACGTGCGTTAACTTTCAAACTCAACTTTACCGGGCCGAAGATTTCAGTTGATGTATCGGCCGGTTAGCACAATTAATAACTTAGAAGGTAATTAGATAAGTAAGAAACTTCAAGGAAGGCTTCAAAGACTTCACAAACATGACCAATTGTCTACCTTCTTCTCTTCCTATAAACTGCAAACATGCATGGAGAACTGATGGAGGATGTTTGGGATGATGATCAGATGGAACTATTAATGGAAGTTATGTTAGAACAAGAAGAACAAGAAGAAGAAGATGACATGTTGTTACCAGGGTTCCGCTTCAACCCTACCGACGAGGAGCTCCTCCTGTTCTACCTCCAGCGGAAGGTGGCCAAGAAACCATTCAAGATAGACCTCATCATGGAAATTGACATCTACAAACATGACCCTTGGGATCTTTCAAGTACTACTTCTTAATTAGATCAAATATTTCTCTTAACTCCAAACTTATATATATATTATGTTACTATTTTGTACGTTTGTTTGTTAAAGAGATGAACACGGTTGGAAATGAGGAGAAAGAGTGGTACTTCTTTTGCCTTCGAGGCAAGAAGTACCGCAATAGCATCCGCCCCAATCGGGTCACCCCCTCAGGCTTCTGGAAAGCTACCGGAATCGATAAACCGATATATCCCAAGAACGGAGGCAACACAAACTGCATTGGGCTGAAGAAGACGCTGGTTTACTACCGTGGGAGCGGCGGAAAGGGAACAAAAACGAATTGGATGATGCACGAGTTCCGGCTTCCACCTGAATCGGTTCATCACACCACCAACATGAGAATGTTTTCGGTTTCTAAAGAAAAGGAAATGCATGAGGCAGTGAGTTTTTTTTTTAATTTATTTATACTTCCCATATTATTTAGGGCAACCGGTTTCTGGTTAATTTGGAGTTTAAATTTTGAGTTATCAGCAACGAGTGTTAAATTTGTGTTACGACTTTCTAAGATTATTGTGTACTTAGTTGATTTCGATGGATCAACAGGACAACTGGACGGTGTGTCGGATTTTCGAAAGAAACGTTTCCAGTCATTACAAGAAGAGATCATCAACCAAATTAGCTGATCATCATCCAATTCCTCACACACCTAGTGTTGACTTAATTACTTCCGGGGTTGCACTTGCACCACATCCATCACAAAACGCCACACCAAAAACAATTACTTCTACTGACATAAATGATGACAATGAGTGGATTAACTCATTGTTTTTAGATGTTGAAGCTTTGGATTTCAACTTCATGTTGCAGAGTTCACCAAAAGACTTGGATGGGGAAGTGGAAATGAAGTGGGACGATGAGCTCGAAAGGATTTTGGAATCATCGGATCTTCCTCTGCCCAACGTTGTGTAGATTAATTTGTTATCTTTTGTTTCATTTTATTTTGTTTTTGTTTGTGTTGAGTCAAGATCGATGTGTGAGTAGAATTAATAAGCAACATAGAATGTTATGTTATTTTACCAAATTGCGTTTTATAGAAAAATGCTTTTATAGAATTATGTAAAATCCAGTTACACCTTTTAATTTTTTCGTTATAACAATATATACTCTTTCTTATTTTAATGTACCTCCATATTGCACTCTCTCATTTACTTACAGATGGTTAACTTGACGTAGTATAGTTTGTTTTCTAAGAGAGTTTGTATACTACTTACGATATACGTACTTATACTTAATTAAAAGATTCATTCGTGACCAACATGCAACAAAAGATTATGAAAGTGCAACTACAAAAGTATACATAAAAGTAAAGATTAATTTTTCATATGACTGAAGGCGTCTTGTGTCAATTTTCGGCCCCTTGAGAGCCGCCAAATCTTTGCGTCCGTCGACTTAAGGTCATGAATAAAAAATCCTTCATTCTTTGTATATATAACAACATGCAATATTTTCTAGCTGCCTTGTCAATTAATTAGGACCATCTCAGTTGGTAGGTTCCACTTTCCAGGATAGAATCTTAAATGTGGGATTAAATTTTAAAAAAGAAATGTTTTACCAAAAAATAAAGCTTCTAAAAAACACGCAATATCTTCTTTTTCATTTTAATTAGTTATTAATTAACTACGAGCGGATAAAGTACTAATGACCGAAGGGTTTCTTGTTAGTGCCTCAGGTTGATTTAAATTAGATATGTTTGGAAAACATGTTATTTCAAAATTATGATAATCACAAAGTCGTATGATATTACATTAGATCACATCCAAAACAAACACTGATTTATACATGATTACATTTCGAATAAAGCATTAGCCTTCTGCTTAATTTAAATTAGCAAATCAGTGCAGGTGGATTTCTAAACATTAATCCACATATCAACTTAAGATTTTTTTAACGGAGGTGATATTTCAAATTACCATGGAAAATCATTAACAATGAGGCACTTTTCAAAAGTTATACTTCATTTCCACGAACAATTGTAGTGAGTCCTTTGTAAGTTGATTTACTTCATAATTTGTGTCCAATGAAATTCTATTTGTACATTGTAAGATTTTGAACAAATGAAATTCACAATTCTAAATTCATTGGTGAGGAAGAAGAATGATCAGTCTTATATATGGGAGTGTGGGTGTAACCATTCATAATTCTCTTAAATTAATCAATTAATTTTAGCCTCATAATATTATTATTTAATAAAATTGAGAAACTTAATATATGGACTACAATGAAAATATCTAACATCCTTATGTTTAATACATAGAGATACTCGGAGGTTTCTAAGGACTAAGAAATGAAAATTGTCCAAACCTGGCAAATTTATTGCATAGACTGAAATAAAAATATTATTGGGTAGGGATAAGACGGAAGATCTAGAACAAAAATTGTTAAGGGACGAGGGTGCAATTTAATCAAGCCAATTAAAATTGGAGAGTATTTTGGCAAAACAATAAAACCAAGGGATATCTAAAAATTAAAAATGTTAAAGAGGTATACAATCCCAATATCGTTACAGAATCTTATTTAACATACAAATTCGCGGGTAACGTACATGTCAAAACTTGACTGCCATCCTAAATTGACCACTTACAACTACTACAAAGATCTAAGTACTGATCTTAATCAAGCTATAATTTTTCAAACTTAGAACTTGTTGGGGAGTTATGTCGCACAAACATCAATTATATCTTTATTCGATTGGATCGTCAAATTCAAACACACTAACTTTGTCGGTTTTTGTGACGGGTGTGTCTACTTATTCGGTCGTCGTGGATTTTTGGAAGTTGTAAACTAATGATATATCATACTTCAGGAGATGCAGTCATGCAACTGTGTTATTTCTTTAATCTCAATTAGTGTGAACTATATAACTCAGCTCACACAGGTGGAAAGGTCATATCGATATGATTTGGTTCTTTATTTCACTTTACGTCCACGTATAGATTCCATACATGTGCTCTCGATCGAAGTCCGTAATCTCCAAAGTTGACTGGTCAAAACATGTATTGTAGATAGGTTTGAGAGCACATCTATGATTCACTAGTCAAATAAGTCATATGTCAATATTCTTGGCTAACATGATTCTCTTGAAATATTGTTTTTGTTTACCAAAATTTGGCCATTTATACTTTAAGTTACCCAACTTCTGAAAAAATTCTACATTTTGGCTCTCTCTGATCAATATACTTATCTTTTCACTTTTCCCTAAAATACATCTGCCTAAACCGTGTGAGACCATTCACTTCCAATCATTCTCTTTCTTTCTCTCTTTCAGTCTTCAAAAATCGTGCAGTGAATAGTTCATATCTCGCACATATCGAGCGCATCGAGTTTATAGTTCTCCACACCCAAACGATTCAAATTCTATTCATCAGAAAACACCCTAAAAATCGTCTGTTGAAATACACAACTTTTCAAAAAATCTAAATTATCGAAGACATATCACGCACACATCGAGATCATCAAGTTTACAGTTCTCCACACGGAAACGATTCAAATCCGTTCGTCATAAAACGTCCTCAAAAATCATGCGGTGAAAAGTCGTGTTTTTTCAAAAAATCTAAATTATGAAGGACATATCGTGCATACATTGAGCTCATCGAATTTACAGTTCTCCACACCGAAACGATACGAATTTCGTTCGTCACAAGACGCCCTCAAAAATCGTGCGGTGAAAAGTCGTGTTTTTTTCAAAAAAAATCTAAATTATCAAGGTCATATCGCGCACATATCGAGCACATCGAACCCATCGAGTTTACAGTTCTCCACACACAAACGATTCGAATTCCATTTGTCATAAGACGCCTTAAAAAATCGAGCACATTCTATCGAGCTCCACCGAGCACATCAAAAACAAACTCAACATTAAATTAAAACAAACTCGACAAACTGTTGTCGGAGCTTTATCGAGCTCACATGTAAAAGCAATCGAGCATATCGAGCACAACAATCGAGTTCCTATTGAACTCATATCAAGCTCATCAAGATTCGTTGGAAACACAGAAGATTAATCTGACTTCCATCGATTCAATACACTCCACAAAACACTCATTCTAATACTACCGAACTCACGAGCCTCTCGAGCACAACAATCGCGTTCCTATCGAACTCATATCGAGCCGATTGAGCTTCATTGGAAACACAGAAGACGTACGTTCACTAGTGTAGAGCAGTGCATACTCGTCACCCAATAGGCATCGACCGTATTAACTGACGACGTCTATAGTTAATACGACCGACGTCTATTGTGGGAAAGGTCGGGGTATAGACGTTGACCTATTCTACAGGCGACGTCTATTGTGTAAGAGGTCAGGGTATAGACGTCGACCAATTCTACATACGACATCTACTAGATAGCCTCCACGACCACCGTCACCGCACCCTCCTCTTTTGCGACCACCGTCACTGCAACCATGACCTCCTCCTCCTCTGGTTCGTGCTCATACGTTTGGTGTAGTTGTGGATTGAGGTTTTTTTTATTTAGTTTTTTGATTTGGTGTAGTTGGGGTGTAGTTGTAGGCGCGACCACCGTCACCGCACCTCCTCTTTGACGTCGGCAGCAGCTTTCCCTCCTCCTCTGGTTCGTGCTTAACCACCTGTAGAAAAATTAACTTCAAGTGAAGCCAAGAGGAAATCTACTAGCCTTGTCTTGTATCTTGTTTGATTAGGTTCTCATATTTAATATGTTTAGATTGTGGTGTTTGGATTTGGATTGTTTAGTTGGTTGTGGAGATTATGAATTTTGGATTTGTTTGGTTGACGAGAATGGAGTGTGATTATGTGAATGTTTAATTCATTTTGTTATATGTTATTTCTATATGTTAATGATGAAGGAAGCGGGAGTAACATGGTATGGAATGATAGTAAGTTCTTTTTCCCATTTTTGTTGATTAAGTTAAGTAGTGGAACATATATTTAGCAAATTTATATGTTTATAGTACCGCAAGCAGACTGGAAATACGGAATGTGGTTACTATGTGATGAGATACGTGGAGGAAATCCTCCAATTTGCAATTCACGACGTAGCCCTATCTGAGGTTATATAGATTGTTATTCAGTTTTTTAATACTACAATTATAGTTTCATTATTTAGATATTAATATTTTTTACTTATATTTGTATAGGTCTTCCCAAAGATTAGCGATTCATACTCGCAACATGAGCTCAATGATACTCGCGACCGATGTGCTCGCTATTTTATCAGAAACATATTAACGAAGTAGGAGGTTTTCATATCACTAACATTTTTTTGTAATTTATTTAACAAGTTTACTTGTATTACAATGTTATGCCTTAATAGAATCGCCTCATTTTTGGAATGAATGTCAAGTGTGTTGACTGATTGTGTTTGTGTATGTATGCTTGTGTGTATTTGTGGATGAAAGTGTATATGTATTTGTGAATGAATTTGGTGCAGGATGAATGAATGTGTTTGCTATGCAGATGTATCTATGATTGTTTTTTTGTACAGGTATGGGAATAGACGTCGGATGTTTCTATAAGCCGGCGTCTATTGTTTTCAGAAAAAATAGACGTCGGATATTAGAGAAAACTGACGTCTATGCCTAACAAATAGACGTCGGGTGCGAGAGACAACCACCGTTTATACCTAAAGACCGACGTCTATTCTTTAGGTATAGACGTCGGATGGGAGTAACGACCGACGTCTATTCTTTAGGTATAGACGTCAGCTTTTTAGCGGTCGACGTCTATGTATATACGACGTATACGTAGACGTCGGGTCTGGAGAGTCGTATATCCGACGTATATTCATTTTTCTACAGTAGCGACTTTTGGTATCCAAACTGTTAGAATTCCTAATAAATCCCTAAACCCAAAAATACATTGTGTTTGGCTTACAGGGAACGAGACTCCTGATCGACCCGTCGGAGTGGGCATAAGAAGTATGAGTCAATCCCAACACAAAAACCCCTTGAAATCATTTTTCGACACATACACAAACAACCCCCTCAAAATACATCTGGGGGCGACCGCGACGGTGAATGGTTGCGTGAAAGAGAGAAAGAAGATGGGTGACAAAGAGAGGTTGTTTGGTGTTTTTAAAGACATGTATTTTGGGTAAACACGAAATATAAGCATATTTATGAGAGATGGTCAAAATGTAACATTTTTTTCGAGAGGTCGGGTAACAAAGTATAAATGGTCAAATTTTCTTTTGTTTACGTGTCGACAGGGCTGACATACTGACTTTTATATATGGCTTATTATATACGTGGATGAAAGCTAGCTAACACTAGCTTCATTTTCTTCAGTCTTAAGTGAGCAGTACTTTGAACTTTCTCTGATGGTAATCAATGATGTTGAGTGTTCAGGTTTTGAGTTTTAAAATAATAGTCAAACAGAAATAGAATGACAATTTGTCATGAGAATGGAATAGTCCACAAAAGAATGTGATGCTTTTTGAACTAATGTAGGAAGATAACACATATGTATTAAATCAATGGAGAACAATTTTGTTTATATAAAAAATTCGAACACCTTTGAGTGCAAGTTCACCACAAGCAGGGTGGGGCAGTCCACGTCGCCCTCCTAAGTTTTTGCAAAATTTAAAGGAAGTAATAGTATATAGTATATGTCTTATGTTTTTTACAAGTTGGAACGTACAAACTAGCTTTGAGATCACCATTTATTACCCCCTCCGGTAGAAAACGAAATAAATTTTTAGTTAATTAACAGTTAACACTCTTTTTTTAAATACGGATATCCAACTCAAAATCAATTTGTGATGAATAGAATAATCTTATGAGTTATATTCTAGGAGAAAGTCATTAAATCTTCTAATATAAGAATATTATCTAACATATGTCCAATGTGGCGCAATTGACGGTTTAGATGAGACACCTAACTGAGCCCAACAAGTCAATGTGACCCAGTGGTTAAGATACAAAAATGCTAACACCTTATGTTGGACCTTATTAGGTAATAAGATGGTCTAAATAGACTTTATTTTTCATCTTCCAAGAAAAAAATGTTGAACTCTAAACAAAACAAGGCAAACTCTTGAAAATGGAGTGATTTTATGAATTTGAGTACACAGTTTAGACTTTAGTGAAACAAACTATAGTTTAATTTGTCTACATCTTTGATTAATTGTGTATGACGGTTTGGTACCTTAATTTCAACCCTCATGAATGGTTGCTTACCATGAAAATCAAAGTATAGACGTACACTCCTTCCGAGATTTCATTGGTTTGGAATTATTTACGTGGACATCAAGAAGTTGTGCTCCCTATCATTGAAGCAAATTAACTATGGAATATTTAATATTTTTAATCACTAGATGATCGAGTTGGTTGTTTTAGTTTGTTGTCTTTTGTTTTTATTATTGTTCTTTTTGACAAAAAAGTCTTTTCGTGAGGTTGAACTTTCTTGGTCAGCTTTTTACATTCCTCTTACTTTGAAATGTAGTTAATTAGTTAGTTAATGGGATCACCTTTCGTCCATTCTCTACGACCACTTTATTTAGTCAGAATCTGACTCGGCTCGATTCACCTTCGAAATGGTGAATAATGGTGGGAACATTTAGAGTATGCTTTGAAAATAAGGCAAAGAAAGTCAAAAGATAATGGTAAATATGTTAAAAATTAAGATATTATTACTGGGCAGAATGTTAATGTGCTGCAAAACTGAAATACATATTAGGATAGTTTCTCCTTCCAGCGGAGTAGCTCCTGAATTTGGACAAGATGGGAAAGATGGAAAATAGATTTTGGTAAATTTAGTTTGTATTTGTTTGCTGAAATAAAAATATTATACCGTTTATATAATAACGGATTTCTCTAACATGGAAATAACTAGTAAGGAAAACAACAAAATAAGGAAACTATCTAGTAAACATCTTTATATGTAGATGCCAACATATCAAATTAAATAAAAACAATTAGGAAATAAATCAACTATGATATTGTAGAGAATATTGTTTGGCTTGATTGAATATTACATAGTCCATCAATAGATTAGGAAATAATCGTAACACTACAGGAAGATGGTTATCACGTTTTCGAAATTAACAGAGATTAGGTAAATTAAAATTTGACCCCACAATTTGATGGAGCAATTCGTCATTAAGGATTGGACCGGGTCGGTTTGATATTCATACCAAATTAATTTCAGTATAAAAATTTCAAACAAAACCCAAACCTAATTATTTTGGTATAGAACAGTTTAAGCTTCACTTTGAATATGATATTATTATTTATTGAGCACTTAGATAACGCCAAAACTAAGACAACAAAATGAACAGTCTTGAAAGTTGAAACTGAACAATTGTTATAGATTAATATAACAGACTTATGGTGCTAAATAAATAATTACAAATTTAGCAAAAGTGTTCAATTATATGTTGCGTTAATGTTAGCGTACACATCATAGAAATTATATGAGAAAAAAATGAATCGGTTCGGTTCCCACTATTGCATTCCAAACAGTGATCATACATTCCAAACAGAGTTTATCATCATACAAGTGCACTTCCCACTATTGCATTTTTCTAAACATTATTTTGGTAGCACAACCATCTCGATAGCCGATAGGAAATCAATTCACAAATATCTTAATTTTGTAGAATGAACCGTAGTCTTCTTACTTCTACATTTTCCCTTCGTATAAAATACATGTATAGATAAAAATACATGAATATAAATATTGTACGTGCATATTTATTATTGAAATTGATGCGAATTTTTGTATTATATTTTCTTGATTCAAATGTTTACATATGGTTGTTTATATATGGGCTTACAATAGAGACGTTGGGGGAATAATGTGTTGCCTATTACAACTGTGTGCATGAATGGAATGAAATCTTTGTTTGTGTTTCCTTTGATGATTGTAGCCGTTGTAGCTTTCCTTAGCTGTGATGACCGTTGAGAGTATGAGCTACCCAATCATTTTAACACTCTCCCTCAAGTTGAGTCCGGAAGAGATTGAATGAACCCAACTTGTGAAGAATATTGTGGAACTGTTTCTGGTCGAGAGACTTGGTGAAAATATCTGCGAGTTGGTCTTTGCTCTGGACATAGGGAACATCGATTTCTTTTGCTTGAATTTTTTCTCTAATGAAATGACAGTCTACTTCTATGTGCTTGGTCTGTTCGTGAAAGACGGGGTTGAAGGCGATATGTCGAGCGACGTGATTGTCACAATGCATTAGCATAGGCCGAGTGTAGGGAACTTTCATTTCTCTGAGGAGTTGTTTGAGCCAGATTAACTCACTAGTAGTGGATGTCATGACCTGATATTCTGCTTCAGCACTAGATCTTGCGACAACGTTCTGTTTTTTGCTTCTCCATGTGACCAAGTTTCCTCCCACAAAGGTACAGAACCCTGTTGTGGACTTTCTATTGAAGGTTCCGGACCAATCTGCATCAGAATAACCAACTATTGAGTTAGAGTTGTTTCTTTTCATCCATATCCCATGTCCGGGTGTTCTTTAAATATCTAAGGATCTTGTCTACGATGTCAAGGTGATGAGTGTGAGGAGCATGCATGAACTGACTTATTAAGCTAACAGCATAAGTTATGTCGGGTCTGGTGACAGTGAGATAGATGAGTTTTCCTACTAGTCGTTGGTATTGTCCTATGTCATGAAGAGGTTCCCCATCGGTGGGTCCGACCTTTCGATTGGTCCCAATAGGGGTGTGAGCAGGTTTAGACCCTAACTTACCAGTTTCCTTAAGGAGATCTAGAACATATTTTCTATGAGATAGGAATAACCCTTTTTAGAATGTGCAATTTCAATGCCTAAGAAATACTTTGATTCCTAGATCTTTGATGTCAAACTTGGTTTTTAGGTAAGATTTTACATAGTTAATCTCAATATTGTTATTTCCAGTAATTATGATGCCATCAACATAAACTAGGACAATAGTGATAAAAGTGTTAGAATGCTTGATAAACATGGATGCATCAACGGAACATTTGAAAAAACCGAAATGGAGAAGAGAGTGACTGAGTTTTGCGTACCATGCTTTGGGAGATTGTTGTAATCCGTAAATAGATTTGTGGAGTTTGCATACCTGATTTTGAGACGAATTGTACCATGGATGGCGAGTCATGTAGACTTCCTCTTCCAGAGAACCTTAGAGGAAGGCATTTCGTACATCCATTTGATAGAGGACCCATCCATAATTAGCGGCAATAGAAAGAAGGCCTCTTACGGTGTTCATTTTAGCTACGGGGGCAAATGTTTCTAGGTAATCAAGTCCATAGGTTTGGGTATAACCTTTAGCAACTAGTCTAGCCTTATATCGGTCAATGGAGCTGTTACTATTGTACTTGATTTTGTATATCCATTTACATCCTAAGTTTTGAGTCCAGGTTTAGAGGGGACCACAGTCAAAGTTTGGTTTTTTTGTAAAGCTTCTAGTTCGTCTTTCATGAGTTTTACCCAATTTGGGTTTCTAAGGGCTTCGTGGTAGGAGGTCGACCGTTCATTATTTTTATCAATTACATTCAAAAATGAACAATTAGAGGGTGTTATGGTATTGTAGGAGATATAATCCTGGATAGGGTAAGTGGTGTTGTAAGTGATAAAATCTTCTAGGTGAGAAGGAGTCTGAGTGGGTCGTGTCGATCTTCTAGTGAGAGCCCTATCTTGATCTTCATTTTGCACATCTTCTATACATGTAACTTGTTCATCGCCCTCGGCTTGAGGAAGAAGATTTTCCTCAAGAGAAGGAGACAAATCAACCATGTCAATGGTAGGGAGAGGAGATGTCTCGCCTGAAGGATTAGAGTTAACATATTTAAAGTACGATTCATTCTCGAAAAAGGAGACATCGCGAGAAATGTAAAGTTTGCAAGTCACCGGGTCATAGCATTTGTACTTTTTTTGTGAAAGGAGTACCCAAAAAAACAGTTTTGACAGAGAGAGAATCCAATTTATCACTTCGTTGTTTGTGAACATAGCAAGTGCAACCAAAAATTTAAGATGATCAATGCACATGCGTCTATTATTAAGAATTTCTAGAGGTTGTTTATTTTGAATAACAGGGCTAGGGAGACGATTAATCAGGTAAACTGCAGTTAAGATAGCTTCAGACCAAAAACTCTTAGGTACCTGATTTTGAAATAGCAAGGCTCGAGTAACATTCAACAGATGATGGTTTTTTTCTTTCAGAAATATCATTTTGTTCGGGTGTGTTGATGCAGGTGGTTTGGTGAAAAATTCCTTTGTCTTTTAAATTTTTTTGAAACATGTTACTGGTGTATTCGGATCCGTTGTCAGATCGAAGAATTTTAATCCTAGCATCATACATATTTTCTACGAAAGAGATACTCACAAAAAACAGAAAAAACATCAGATTTAGATTTTAGCAAGTATAACCAAGTGGTGCGAGAAAAATCATCGATAAAGATAACAAAATACTTGAAGCCATTATAAGATTCTACTGGGGCAGGTCCATATATGTCAGAGTGGACCAATTCCAGAGGCTTCTTTGTCCGGGTCGTGGACAAATGGAAGGGCAACCTGGTATGTTTTGCTAGGCGGCATGTCTCACAGCATAAATCAATATTTAAACTTAAATTCGGCAGTAATTGTTTTAAAACTGGGAAGGAGGGGTGCCCCATGCGTTTATGCCAGATATTTGGCATTTGAGAAAGCACATTATTAGCAACTAAACAAAAATTTGAATCTAAAACATATAAGTCGTTAGCAAGCGAGCCTCTACCAATCGTCTTCCCTGACGTTCAGTCCTGAAATAACACATCAAAAGGTGTAAAAATCACATTGCAATTTAAATTTCGAGTGATCCGTGATACAGATAATAGGTTGGACGTGAATTCAGGGACATATAATTTTTTTTCAGTGGTATTGTTTAGCAATTGTGATTCTCTTATTCCATTAATTTTGACTTGATTCCCATTTGAAACAGTGACAAATTTATTCATGTTTGGATCATAATAGATATTATTTAACAGAGTTTTATTTCCAGTCATGTGATATGTAGCTCCTGTGTCTATAAGCCATGAATTTATGAAATTAGCAAGATTTGCAATAGGGTGAAGGAGATTAATACCTGAGTTATTACCTGATTGACCAGAGATCTGAAGGAGGTTGTTGAGGTGAGCCAATACATGACTCAATTCATGTTGAACCGACCCAGGCCCGTTAGGCCCGTGATCTATTTGTGCATGCCCCCCTGTATTGGCTTGTGGACTCGGATCTGGAGCAGACCGCCCGGTTGCGTGGTGCCGGGTCTCGGGTATTGGATGATCCGCGTAAGACTCTGAGATAAAGCCCTGAATCCCTGCATGCGACCCGATCCGCCCCCATTTGTGTTGTTCTCCTCCAAAGCTAGGGTTAGGGTTTTGGTCCGGATTTCCACCGCCATCTGGTCCTCTGCTATCGCCTCCTCTTCCTTTGTGTCCATCTTTGGGTGGTCGAAGGTGCGGGTAGAGGAACCAGCAGCGATCACGACTGTGGTCTTGTTTCTTGCAGTTGTCGCAGTGCTCATCTCTCCTTCTCCCGAACTGTCCTTTGTTTTTTGAGTTTTGATTTTGATGGTTTGCGACGACGAAAGCTTGGTTTTCTTTGTCTGTGTTGTGGTTTGTGCTTTGCCTTCAGGTTTCTTCTCTTTGTACCATTGCTATGATCTGGCTGAGGGGCGGAAGCTCCGATGATGATAGGATCTGTGAGCGTAGGGTCTCGTAGCTAGGGTCGAGTCCCACAAGGAAGTGGTAGAGTCGACCTTGCTTGACTCTTTCTTGGATGGTTTTGGGGTCTGTACTTGGAGGCTCGTAGATCCCACCGGCATTTGAGGGCACCGAGATATTTGGTGATGGTCCGTTGCCCTTGTTTTGTTTGCGCCAATTCTTGCTTGATTTTGAAAACGTGGGCAAAATTTTGTTGCTTCCCGTACAGACTGTGGATCTCATCCTACAGCTCCTTGGCTGAGTTTGAGTAGATAAACATGTCGGCGATTTGTGATTGCATGGAGTTTAAGATCCAAGTCATCACTAGATGGTCTGCGGTTTGCCATTCGGAGATTTTGGTCTTGTCTACGGTCGGTTTTTTGGTATCTCCAATGATGTGGCCTAATCTACCATTGCCACTGAGGGACAAGGTGATCGATCTAACCCACAAGAGATAGTTTGTCCCGTTGAGCAACTGGGTTGTGAGTCTTTGAGGTGACACGCCTTCTGAGGCCCTGGTGCGGGTTGGACGTCGCCTTGCGCGTCAGTCCCCGCCCCTGGACCGGTGCTGATTTTTTTTGGGGTGGAGGGATCGGGGATGAGGGTTTTTTTTCCTAAGGTGGTGACCGGAGGGGTTGCCGCCGGTGATGTTCCCCGTGTCTGAGGTCCGATCAACGCTCTGATATCATATTAAATTTTGATTGGTCCACCACCTCAACAAAACTTAAGCACGCCAAGACAAACTTTTTTTTAAACCTTTAAGATTTTATTATTTAAAAAAACTAATGTAAAAACCACATTAGCTTCAGTGAAGTATACAAGTTTAGAGCATACGCAAATTCAATACGGTAAAGATAATCAACCACTAACACTAAGAAATACATGAACATCGACCGACGTTGGTAAACATTTCGTACGAGTTGCAAGATAATCTCTTCGACAGATATCACTAATTCAGGTCAGAGGTCTACCACTCTACCAGTTACAAAAAAAATTAGAACATTTTTTACTATTTTATAACAATTCTTTTTATTTTAAAATATAACAACTAATTACATGAATAGACATGTTACGGACGAATTAAAGCGTATTTAATTTCTACCGACTGATATAAATTAAGAACAACAGGAACTGACATTATTCTAACCATGAAATAATTAATTTCCTACTTATTGACTTGCATGCATTTGGTAAACGGAAGAAGATTATTTCGGTATTTCTGTCAAGATTTCGGCAAAACTTTTGGAAATTATATCACTTTTTTTATAATAATTGATTGGTATATCTTAACTGGCTATGCTGTGCAACGTGATTGCTGCATGCATACTTCTATTCTACATCGTTTTTCATGCAAACTAATTATTTTCACAGTTGACCGAAGCAACCTCTTCTAGAATGATGGTAGTAAGGTCATCGTAATCATGACTCGGACGACCTGGTCATGAGCTTTCTCTCTTTTCTCTTTTTCTTCCAAATCAGTTTTCTCATTTTTCCACATCAACTTTCTTTCTTCTCAACTCACTTTCTTCTCTTTCCTACACTATTTACATCTTTACCACAACCCACCATAACATATCTATCTCATCCACATCATTTCGGGGTCCATCTTGGAAAATTAAAAAAAAATCTAAAAAATCAAAACAATTATAAAACGTATTTTCAAAAAAAATTAAAAAATATTCAAACAAAAAAATTAAAAAAACAAAAACAAAATGATGAATTTGAACAATAGAATTATATGTCTTTATTTAGGGTTTTGAAGTTGTATTTATACAATTTGATACTAGAGAATACCGTTGTTCTTTTCATATACATTATTTCCTTGATTGGATAACGAGATTGGGAGAATCATCTTTTCTGGTATGTTTTCTTCAACGTCTCTTTCTTTCCATATTTCAACATTCTCCCTCAAGTTGACTCCGGAAGATGTTGAAGGAGCCTAACTTGCGAAGAATGTGTTGGAAGTGTTTCTGATCCATTGTTTTGGTGAAGATGTCCGCTAGTTGATCATTACTCTGAACGTAGGGGACTTTGATTTTTTTAGTTTGTATATTCTCACGAATGAAATGACAATCCACTTCAATGTGTTTGGTTCGTTCGTGAAAAACAGGATTGGAGGCAATATGTCTTGCGGTGTTATTGTCACATAACATTTGTATTGGATTCTGATTGCTTATATTCATGTCTTTGAGAAGTTGTTTGAGCCAAATTAGCTTACTTGTTGTGGAGGCCATTGCACGGTATTCTGCTTCAGCGCTTGATCTAGCCACCACATTCTGTTTCTTGCTTCTCCAAGTGACTAAGTTTCCGCCAACGAAAGTGCAAAATCCAGTAGTGGATTTCCGATCATGGCTACCTGCCCAATCTGCATCAGAGTAACCAACAATTGTATTAGAGTTGTTTTTCTTCATCCAGAGACCTTGGCCTGAGTTTTTTTAAGATAGTGCAGGATCTGGTCCACAATCTCTAGATGACCTTTGTGGGGTGCATGCATAAATTGACTTACTACGCTAACGACATATGTAATGTCGGGTCTACTGTCAGTGAGGTAGATAAGTTTACCAACTAATCATTGAAATTGTCCTACGTCTTGAACCGGTTCACCATCAATAAGGCTAATTTTCCTGTTAGTCTCGATTGGGGTGTTGACTGGTTTAGACCTTATCTTTCCAGTTTCATGTAAGAGATCTAGAACGTATTTCCTTTGGGATAGAAATAGTCCTTTTTTTGAGTGAGCAATTTCAATTCCAAGAAAATATTTCATGATGCCTAGATCTTTAATATCAAATTTGGTTTTAAGATAATGTTTGACTAAAGATATCTCTTTATCATTGTTTCCGGTTATTATAATGTCATCCACATATACTAAAATAATTATAGTGGTTCCATGAGAGTGTTTAATAAACATGGAGGCATCAGCTGAATTTTTAGAGAACCCATAAAGAAGAAGAGAGTGACTGAGTTTTGCATACCATGTGCGAGGAGATTGTTTGAGCCCATATATGGACTTGTGAAGTCTGCATACCTTGTTTGGATTTGTTTTGTAGCCTGGGAGAGGAGTAATATAGACTTCTTCCTCTAGGTTGCCTTGCAAAAAAGCGTTCCTAACATCCATTTGGAAGAAATTTCATCCTGAGTTAATAGCTACAGAGAGGAGAACACGAACAATGTTCATCTTTGCAACTGGGGCAAAGGTTTCTTGAAAATCTAACCCATAAGTCTGAGTGTATCCTATTGCGACTAATTGAGCCTTAAATCTTTCTATGGTTCCGTCGCTAATATACTTGATCTTGTAAACCCATTTGCAACCTACTGGTTTTATGCCTTGTGGAGGGGTCACAAGATTCCAAGTTTGGTTAGTTTCTAGAGCTTTTAGTTCATCATTCATAGCTTTAGCCCACTTAGGGTGTTTAATTGCTTCATGAAGCTGGTGGGTTCCTGAATTTTATCTATTTGGCTTAAGAAGGCATGGTAGGTGGGTTTGATTTGAGAGTAGGACAAGTAGTCCTCGATAGGGTAAGTAACATTAGATACCACATAGTCTTGAAGCCGAGGAGGTGGACGAGTAGGACGGGTGGTTCTTCTCTGAGGAAGATGCTCAGCTCCCCCTTGGTCGTCCAGTGGAGGAGGTTCAATTGCTTCTTGTCGAGGAGTTTCGATGATAGTATCTGATGAGGAGGCAACATCGAAGATGTCCGCAACTGGTAGAGGAGCTTCAGGTGCAGCGGAAGAGTCTTGATGATTTTTGAAGTATGGAACATTTTCAAAAAAGAACACGGCAAGAAATATAGAATTTACAACTAATGGGGTCATAACATTTGTACTTTTTTTTCTAACAGAATATCCTAAAAAATACATTTGATGGAATTGTGATCAAGCTTGTCCATGCGCTTCCTGTGAACAAAACAAGTACAACCAAAAATCCAAAGGTGGTTAAGGCTCATTTTTTTCCATGTAAAATCTCTAAGGGTTGCTTGTTTTGAATTGTCGGGCTAGGCAAGTGATTTATAAGGTAAGTGGCAGTTAAAATAGCATCAGACCAAAAATATTTTGGAATGTTATTTTGAAAAAGTAAGGATCGAGTAACATTTAACAGATGACGATTTTTTCGTTCGGAAATACCATTTTGTGCAGGAGTGTTTATGCATGTGGTTTGATGGAAAATCCTTTTTTGTTACAAAAAACTTTGAAAATTGTTACTAGTATACTTGGATCCATTATCGGATCTAAGTATTCTAATTTTAGAATCAAGCAAACTTTCAACAAAGGCAACAAATTCACAAAAGACCAAAAAAGCATCGGACTTAGCTTTCAATAAATATAGCCAAGTTGTACGAGAGAAATCATCAATAAATGAAATAAAATAATTGAATCCATTATAGGATTCCAAAGGGGCGGGTCCCCAAATGTCTGAGTGAATCAATTCGAGAACGCGATCTGTTTTATTTTCAGAAGCATAAAAAGGGATTCTGGTTTGTTTTGATAAACGACACACATCACAAGACAATTCATTTTTAAGGGAAATAACTTTTGTAAAACCATGTGAGACGGGTGCCCCATTGTTTGGTGCCACGTATCATGATTAGGAACATTAACTAGCATTCCTTTTATTTGATTTTCGAGTACATAAAGTCCTTTGGCGAGTTTTCCTCTGCCAATCGTCTTCCCTATGGTACGATCATGAAATATTACATCGAAAGGAGTAAAAATAATATTGCAATTTAAATTTTTTGTAAGTCTCGCAACCGACAAAAGATTAGAATCAAAATTAGGTACGTATAAGACATTTTCAGGCATTTGATTATCAAAGAATTGCATTTCTCCTGTACCCTTAATTTGTGCTTTGTTTCCATTAGCGACTGTGACAAATTTATTTAGAAAATTTAAACTTGTTTTTATGTTATTTATCATGGAGGAATCTCCTGTCATGTGATCAGTTGCACCAGAATCTATAATCCAACTAGAGTTATGAGAATTATTTACTAAATATGCTCTGTAATTATCTAAGACGGAATTTATACATGATGTATTACCTTTGCTTGAGGTATTGGATTGCTGCAAGAAAGAATTTAAGTGGGCCAGAAGTGCACCAATTAGGTTGGGTCAGCTCCTATGCTTGTGGATCTGGGCCCAGAATGTTGAAGAGGTGGAATATCAGATGTCGGATTCGGGCCAGAGTAATCGGATGCTCCATTTGTTGCCGTATAAAAACCCCGCTGACCCGCTACTAACCCTATATGTGCCAATTTGTTTCCTTCCACCTGAAAGCTAGGGTTTCCTTTGTATCCACTGTCGCCTCTCCCTGTGGGGTTTGCCTAGCTGCCGCTCCTCCCATCCCCCCTCCTTTCCGAGCTGTCCTTGGATGGTCGGAGGTGTGGGTAGAGGAAGTAGCAAGTGGATCTATGTCCCTGTTTTTTACAGTTATCACAATATTCTTGACTTTTATTTCCATATTTTGTTTTACCTTTGTCGTGATGGTTTATGCTGGTTTTTGCGGCGACGAATGCCTGATTTTCTTGGTTTTTCGGATGAGCGGTTTTGGTTTTCCGGAGGGTTTCCTCACGGTTAACCATCACAATGATGGTCGAGAAGCTGGGTAGTTCCGGCGACATAAGGATGCTGGAACGGAGTGCTTCGTAGCTTGAGTCCAGTCCAACAAGAAATGTGTAGATGTGATCTTGTTCGGTTCAGGCTTGTATGGTTTTTGAATTGGTTGTCGGTGGCTCGTAGATGGCGAGTTCGTCCCATGTTTTCTTTAGCATGCCGAGATATTCGGTCACGTTTTTCTTCCCTTGCTTGATCTGCGAGAGGTCTTGTTTTAGTTTGAAAATATGCGCAAAGTTTTGTTGCTTACCATAGTGTTCATGGACGGAGTCCCATAATTCTTTTGCGATGTTTTTGTACATTAAGATCTCCGCTATTTGGCGTTGCATCGACTGGAGGACCCAAGACATCACGATGTGGTCAGCATTCTGCCATTCCTCTTGTTTGGCTTCGGATCCTTGGTCGGTGGGTCTTGCAATTTTCCCGGTGAGGTGACCTAGCTTCCCCTTGCCACTGAGGGACATGAAGATGGCCCACGCCCAGGAGAGAAAGTTGGTCTCATTGAGAGGTTGTGTGGTGAGGCGCTGAGAGTCGCCACCGTCGTCCGTCATTGCTAGGAGTGGAGGGCGACAGAGGTCACAAACCACCTGGCTGTCCCGACCGATGATGAGCTCCGGGGAGCTTCTGAGGCGGAGGTGGGTTTGGGTTTGGGTGGTTTTTTTTGGGTTTTGTTTTTCTCATAACAAACGCTCTGGTACCATGATGAATTTGAACAGTAGAATTATATGTCTTTATTTAGGGTTTTGAAGTTGTATTTATACAATTGGATACTAGAGAATAGTGTTGTTCTTTCCATATACATTATTTCCTTGATTGGATAACGAGATTGGGAGAATCGTCTTTTCTGCTATGTTTTCTTCAACGTCTCTTTCTTTACAAATTTCAACACAAAAAAACCCAAAAAATAATAATAATTACAACGACCCGGTCGTCGCCCCCGTTAAGAGGGTGACGACCTAACGCCTAGGTCATGGGGGGTCGTGTGGGGGCACGACCCGTTAACAACACCCTAAGAATCTTATTTGTCATTGTTTATTATAGCACGGGTTGCACAGAACATAACCATAATTATTGTTCTATAATATTATAAAGACCAGATTATAATATTATAAAGACCAGATTCCAGAATAGATGTGTGTGTATATATAACAATCATTTTGAAATTTTCTTAATCATATTTAAAGGAACGCAAATGTATTTTGCACTTCGTGTCCAAACATAGAAATTTCAAAATGATAGTTTTTGTTTGACGATGGTGACTAATTGTAGAACGTGACTAATTATCACAGTTAGAATTACTGATGTGAAATTTTATTTTATTTTGCACATTAGAACTCAATACAAAAGTTAACTTATGGATGAGAAAAGATATTGAGTTTTATAACCACGTTGTAGAACTTTAAATCTACAAACGTGGATATATTATTTGTAGACAATTAATGATGCTAATTTTAATTTTTAAGATAGATTAATTACATTATTGAACCCCACTGTATACAGGTTTTTACGGGAATTAAAATCGATCTACGTCCCATCCCACCCAACTAGTACTCCTGGATACCCAACTACTACTTGATTTGTTATTCGCGATTTTAATGTATGAAAAATTGATTATTACATGAATATCATGAATATAATTACATGCATACCTTCGAAGGGCAACCCTGCGTAGAGCACATGCATACTTGAAGCGTGTTTCATGCAATTCTTTTTAACAAAAAGTTGACTAGACTTGCATCTTCTATTATGGAGATAGCGAAATTTCTTGTTTGCCACTGTTTAATAAAATACAGATGGTATAACCTTAACATTCTAGAAGTCTAGACGTAAAACACATATATAAATAATATACAATATTATATTATTGTAGAAGGATCACAGATTATGTATTTTTCTTGCACTTGGGTCGCATCCCAGGAATAACAGTTTCACGCGATGACATTGCTGTTTCGAATGAGGCTAGCAATTTGTTTTTGTGTAGGTGTCATTTAAACTATTATTTTTCATCTCAAACTCAAAAATCTCAAGTATACCAAAATCACATCTCTCTCTTCTGCATAAGTTGATCCCCATTTATCCTAAAAATGTTGACATTTCCTGTTCATCATTTCTCTCTCCTCCAAATAAATAAATAAATTCAACAAACATGGACCAATCAGGCTGCCACGTGACCCACTCTTATCTCCACTAACAAATGAAAAAACAAGTGAGGGCTGAGGCCCATTGCTGCGAAGGGCAAATCCCCCCCACCTTTTGCTTGTAGGAAAATAGAACCAGACCATAAATTTGTCATAGAATGTTAAGGTAACGAACTTTTATCTTAGACTTTTTTTTTCATCATAATTTTACTTAAATTTTACAGTATCCTAGTCATTAAATTTTAAGGTAATTCTATGTTTATCTTAAATTTTCTTATATAAACATAGAATTTTACTTGAAAGCAAGTAAATCGGCCAGAGGAAGTTCAAGTCCGCTTACTCCAGCTTGTCGTTTTTTCCTCTGTTACTTTGAAAATAGCTGTTTCAGTTTTAACCATAATTTGTCATAGAATGTTTTGGAAATCCTAATTATTTTTAGCATGATATTGGGGAATATCATTGCTATTACTCAAAACAAGCTTAAAATTTAAAAGACTATTTTAAAAACTAGTCGATAATGATCCTCGATGGATTCACCTATACAAGCAGCAATTTCAAAATGCAACATTTGCAAAGAGCATGTCTGGTTGATGATTGGGTTCGGATTACATCCATATACCCAACAGGCCCATTTGTATATCAACTTGGCCCGGTAGTGAAAAAACCCGATAACAACTCAACCTGCTGTAACATCCACTCTATACATAAACGCTTAGGACGAAATACAACAGAAAGAGAAGTAAAATTCTAACGGACTTGCGCAATTTTTTCCAGTACAAATGGCTAAGCCTTGTCACATTGCGTCCACAATTCCATTCCTTAAGAAACCAATATATTCTTACACAATAAATTGCTTCTCCACAACTACGCATGTTCTATCAATTCATGTTTCTTTGAAAGCCAGTTTCCTCAGACTTGTCAATGAACTCTTACAATTTAAAAGTTAAAACACATGTAGTACACAAGATATCTACTTGACTGTCACTCCTTCATGGTATTCGCGCCTGACCCTAATTTCTCCAGATTCTATGATAAATATGATATGCCATTTACTTTATTCTAACTATGCAAACAGAGGTCATTTTCAATCTCCTCCCTCTACAATACCAGCAATGCTCTAAAACATAAAGATGGTTTAACTTATTACAGGAACAGAAGCTAGCGGGTTCACTTCGTAATAAGTAAATTTTCTATACTTTCCTTTGATCATTGCTGATAAATACTTCTTGCCCAACCTCAAGCCATATCTCTTTACAAGCGTCGTCTTCACTCCTGCCCAAAGACATTTGCTCCTCATATCTTAGCAAAATACCAAATAGAATCCTCCCCTGCAAAAGTTACGGAATCAACCAAAATCAAGGATCTAGAACCACAAAATAAATTTCCCGAGAAAAAAGAAATAAGAGTTTAGGCTTTGATGTAGAAGGTAGCTGTTCCTTTTTCTATATTATATAGAGTTGAGTTCATTCCAAATGGTACCATACACGGATGCAAGAAAACGAATCAGAACTCATTATAACTGACCTCGACTCTTCTGAATGATGCCAAAGTTGCAAGAGGCTCCTTCGACTTTTGCACATGCACATTTAAGGGGTCCAAATTGATCATCTGGCAGCGATTACATCCACCTAATGACTACATTTAGGAAAATTTCAGTACTAACATTGGTGAGTTTCAGGTAGCGATGCATCCATATGGTAATGAATATGGATCGCGGAAGCTTACAGTGAAATGTGCCCTGCCGATATTTAGGGTTCTCCATTGATCTTCAGCGTATGGTTCAGCTCCGGAAATAACAAGATTGGGTCTGAACCTCAAAGAATCAACAAATATTGGTTTGACCAATTGGGATTGTTTTGCTTTTTTATCTGTTGCGGAACAGAACAAAACTAATTAATACTTGGCCCAAAGAATGTGCACAAGTAATGTTCATAAACTAAACCATTAATCAATGAAGTTCGTAAATCAACCGTACAACAGACCTGACTCTATGCGAACATTGAGCTCAGACACACTGTCTTCGGATATCAGTAATAACTGAGCTTCATTAACAAAACTTAGTCGACCTTTTTCATCTCTGCAGAAATTTCTTCCACTACCATTCTGCTTGCAGTACTGGTATCCTGAACTAGAACATCTCACTAGGGAACAATGACGCCCAACAGCCTTGGTGAACCACATGTTTATATCATCACTATAGCCCTGCACTTCATATCTATTGAAGAAAAAATACAAACCAACAGCCATGTGATGTAAAAGAAAGCTACAATATGAACAAAATAAGAAAAAAGATAAAATATACTTAGATAAGGGTACCTTAGATAAGAAAAAAAGATACTGTAGAAAAGATAAAGAAAGCTCAGACATCTTGGACGTCATATTAGGGTTTTGATGTAATATTTAGATTTAGGAATTCATTTGAAATCAAAATATGAATTGACAGTTTATTAGTATCTATAGGAGAGTAAAAGAAACATTGTAATTCCACCAAGTTAATATGGCATTTGGAATGGAATTCAGTAAGGGCAAAATGAATTTTTTAGGCTCACTGAAATAGGTGAAATAGGGTAATGATATCTTAAAAGTCAAAACTAACGGATTGCGTGATTATTTAAAACCTCATATGCCTACAAACTTCCAAATCCGACCATATACACAAGGTGTTTCTGAGCTCAGATCACATGATGCCTCAAGCTGCAGACAAGCACATGCAAACCCAATCGTACTGATTCCAAAGAAATTTCAACAAATCTTGGATGGACATGATTAAGCACCGACTAGACTACAGGTCTGAGACTTTGACGCATGAGGGCCTTTTCAGAACGTAGGGTTTTACTGACAAGGTTATGCAAACAATTTAACATTGAAAATGATGAGATTCAAAATCTTTTTTCATGTCAAATTCTAAGTATCAAATCATACATCTACACCACTAAAGAAGTAAACATGACTATACAGTTTAAACTCTAAAAACAATCAGATCGAAGTCAAGAGTGAAGTGCACCAGTACCTTTCACCATACAAATCTAACTCTTCACTGAAAACCTCATAAGATGCACTAGGTAAGAGAGGTATCGACAAGTTGTCTGGACAACTTGCAGACTCCAACAGTAGTTGCTGATGTTTGATATCAATATATGTGCGAATTTTGCCCATTTCTGGAACCTTGAAAACAATACAAAGGACTGAATTAACAACTGTTACAGTTGAGTAGCAACGTTACATGTCAATAAAAAGGAGGTATGAGAACATATCAAAATATGATCCAGTAAGCATCTAATAGATACATGAAGCAAAAGGTAATCATCAGAAAAATGTATAATGTACACATACGGATATAGTAAACTAAAGAGCCCAGCTAGAAGTCTGAACTAAAAATGACATTTAATACAAATAGCAGGTTGTCTTCATCTTTAGGAGTGGGTGTACAAAGTAAATAAGATTTTTAAGATAATTTTCAAATAGTGGTAGAAATACTTGTATGAGATTATTTTCAGTAAGTAACATCAAACAGGAACATCAACCTTTCAAGGCAGTATTTGCTCTCTTTCCTACCACCAGTCTAAATCCAGTCACATGATAATTTTTTACCCACCAACCAAGCAGGTGTGAAGCTCCAATGTGTAAGAAATAAAGAATTGCTGATATAAACACATATAAATAGAATTGACCACAAAAGTAAAAAATATGGCCACAATGATGGCAATTTAACCTTTTTCTGTGTAAGAACTTCCCCATTCGCACCCTTAAGAAGCCATTCTCGATCATATAGCAAACCTGATCAAGCAAATCTTAATCATCCATAAATAGAATTGTATACCATGTTTCATTGGTAAAATATCAAGTACTGCAGCCATGAGGTTTCTGTTTTTAAGTACTGGCACCTAATGGTAACTGGATCTATGATATCGGAACTCAACAGGAGCACAAATTAAAAAAATATAATCTCAGAACAAACTTCTGCAAACAAAAATATCAGTTATAAACAAGAGTTTTATCTTGCAAGAATCAAATTGTGTACAATTTTTTTCTTTCCCATATTCTTCAAGACCATCAACTATGATTATTTGTTGTCTCTGCCCTCTGGTAGAAGAATTATATTATAATAAACCACTGTTATGAAAACCGGACCGGCCGGTCCGACCGGTTCAACCGTCAACGGAGGCCTGTCCGGTCCGGTTTACCCTCCAAAACCGCATTTGATGTTGAACCGGCGGTTCGACCGTCCGGTTCAGGCCGGTTCAACCCAGATTTTGTTTTTTAAAAAAATTAATTCACATGTTCTGATGAATACCAAACAAAAGGTCGTTGGTTCAATGATTCTTATCCGGATACTTATATATATATAACCTTGAGCTCATTTTTATGTAACTAAGCTTCTTATCCGGATACTTATATATATATATTATATTTAATTATTTATGACGTCACCGGTTCAACCGGTTCAACCCCGGTTGAACCTTTGAACCTTTCAGAATTCTGGTTCGACGTCCGGTTCGGTTCTGAAAACCATGTAATAAACCATTAGCTGAGAACAAAATTCTCCGCTGAGTGAAGGGAATTGTGGTAACTCATCCCAACATTGATGTTTTACTTCCTTAGTTCCATGTAAAATTTAGAATATAATATCCATTGGCAATGCAGTAAAAAATTTACTAATTTTCCTTCTAAATTATAATGGACTAAGTTAAAATGGCTCTAAACTATTTGCACTTCTTATTTACCGTGAAATAGCACACATGATTGAATTCTAGATCAACTACCAATTGGAAACAAGCTCTCTTTGTAATACTCCACTTCAAATGCAATATTGATGTTGATGTTGAAGTATAAATCTAAAATGCAAATGATATGATGGATTAAAGACAGTGTCAAACCTATATGAAATTTAAGAGAGCTTCAGAATTAGAGAAGAGAGCAGAACTGCTTGAACACTGTGCGTAAAGTTTTATAGTTCATATTTAATCACATGATAGTACATGGCTTCAATATAATAATCTATTAGTCCCCTTCTCTTACTTGCACATATGGATAAAAATCATTGAAAATATTTACCAGTCTGACATAGAGGCCAAGAATCCACACCGAAGCCTGCACATGATTTTATCGGATAAACCATAATGGTCTTCAAAAGAGGTCCGCTTAGTAGTGATTGAGTACAAACTGCAGCTTAAAGTCAGTAAGAAAGAAAGGCCACTACACAAATGTAAATGATAAAGTCAACGAGAAAAAGTAGTTTCTAAGAAGTCAGGAGAGAATGTAAATTGGGGATGTTCTATTCTTACCTGATAATGACTGCATTGCTGTTCTAAGTCTAACAGATGTGGACTTTGATAGAAATGAACTTTTCATAAACCTCAGGAAACTCTATAAAATAAATAAGATTGAGTTAGGTGAAGAAAACACTAATTACTAAGTAATGAAAACATGCATTAAGTCATATAAACTGAAACCAAACCAATATTGCAGTTTGTAAAGTTGAGAGATAACCCAGAAAAATAATACACTTTATAGCAGGATTTGCTACATGTATCATTTCTTTGAAGGATTCAACTAAGAAAGGGTCAGGAAAAAAATGTGTGACCACCACATTTTGAGATTTAGGATTCCCAAAAAGAAAAACAAAGATCACTCCATTTTCACATGTATGTAGATTCAAAATACTATTCATATTATTTGACAGACAAGATTCGCAAGCTAATTCTGAGGGACTGTGCCACACTGCTGCTCAATTTCTGAGATATAACTCTATAAGTAACTAAGTATTCAACTTATGGTAACGATAATGAAACAAGAAGAATAAACAGTTACTTCCAATCTCGCACAGTCCCACAACAAGAGTCTCTCACCTTACTAGCAAGACAAAATGATGTTTTAAAATGCATATTGCATTACTGCTTGTGAAATTTATTAGAAAAAGGTATTTTATAGAAAAAATAGTAAAGGAACCATAAAGTTTCTATCAGAACTGGACATCAGCCACGGAAGGATAGTTTGAGAGTTTAAGGATTGGGTACTGATTTGAGAATAATTTTTGAAAATGAAAACGAATTTTCTTTTGCAATCAATCAAAACACAAAAAAGAGAATATATGAAGTTACGACAAAAAAAATGCCCTTCATTATCAGAGTGAAAACTTGAGATTATTCACCATTTTTTTGGGTGAAGTGAGTGATCTGAAGATTAAGTTCTACAACAGAGAGATTGACAAATATAGGCCCACACCCACTCTACTTTGTAGAAGGAAAATAAAGCCTGGAGGAGACGGACAAAGGAGAATAGGAGTCGAACATCTCTAAGGATTTGACACCAGATAGGTGTGCATGGAAGAAGACGATTCACGTGCCGGAACCGTGATTCTTGCTGGGTTTCATTTTTTGCCTACCGCAACTACTTTGGGATTTAAAAAATTTGTTGTTGCTGTTGTTGTTGTTAAGGAAAGTAAACCCTAATGCTTGCTCAGAGAAAAATAGTATGTCGAGCACCCCTCCACACCCGAAAATAACCTCTCTTATTTTTCTTCCATGTTAGAACATAAGCATCCTTGTCCTTAGCAAGAGTCATAGTAGGACAATGGTGACAGCATCAACCAAAAATGGTGATGGCAAATAAAAGCAAGTCATCCCCACGTTGAAATCATATTTCATGCCAATAATTTGTGCCGACATACATGGTATGTAGACAAGTATAAGTATTCTAAACCAAACTATCTCCAATTTAATAGTAGACATAAAATTGAACCTTCAAATTTGATGACAAATCTGAGAGGAGAGATAGGAACAATGAACCGGTACTGACAATTAGGGCTGCATGGGTTAACTGATTATTAGTTAGATCAGATAAGGGCATCGAGGAGAGTTCATCTTACTAAAAAAGACAGGTAGCAGATAATTTGTAATTTATTTGGAGCTAGTGTTTGATTTTTGGATATTAAACACACTAAAAATAGTCTGCCATTTATATACAACAGCCAAAAAGGTTACCCAAATAATTAACCTACAAAATCAGAAGAGGAAGGTTGGGAGATAACACAGATGGTAGCTGAATAAATACATGTGGTCTTTATATAGTCATGAGGTTGTGGCTAGGTACAAATTTTAGAAGAACTTGATGGCTGATAATTGGTCTTCAGGTACTCTGTTAGATATGCAGCCACTTCAGGTATTCTTTTAGATATGCAACCTTCGGTCTATTCTCAACCATGAAATGAATTTGGGCATGTAAAAGAGGGGCACGGAAAACCTTTATCCTAGAAGTGCTTCATGGATTAAATTTTATGCTATGTTTGGATAACAACTTAACAAGAGAAATAGAGAGAAAAGAAAGAAAAATGGGTTCTCTTTCGTTTGGATAGCGCCTCGAGAGAAAAGAAAAGAAAAAAGAGAAACTCTCCAATACAAAATGGACACCCAAATTTCTCTCCAATTTTGTAGAGAAATGGAGAGAAAGTTGTTTTTTGCCAATTCTTTCCAAAAACCCCAAAATGAAATAACAAGGTTAAACAAGCACATGTACTTAAGTAATATGATATGATGCATTCCATTTCTTTTCTTTTCTCTCCTAACTTGTTTATATCCAAACAATGGAAAAAACACATATTTTCTCTCCTCTTCTTTTCTCTTCTCTACATTTCTTCTCTTCTTTTCTTTTCTGGTTTTCTCTCTATAGTTGTTATCCAATCCAAACAGAGAATAAGTTTCAAGAGATGGCAGAAATGTCCAGTAAGGACAATTTCATGTGAAAATTCAATTCTATTCTCATCACTATTTCTTTGGGAATGCAGTTACAACATACCAATTTCAAAAATGGTTCAGGACTTCAGGTTGCAAACACAAGCATTCTAATTTGAAGAAGAAAAAGAATTAAACATCAGAAGGTATTTGATGTTTTACCTCAGCATCTTCAAATGTGGACATGTAGCCAAATGATATCCTAACAGCTCCAGTTGGTTTCCCATTTATTATGTCGTGGTCATCCCAGCAAACATGTCCAGCCTGAGGTAAAGAATTTGATAATGAGATGAAAACGTGGCAAAGCATATAAAAAACACTTTGCTTGAAGGTGCATCAAAGAAAATAATCACAAACCTCAAGAAATAGTGAACAAAATATGAAGCTTCAAAAGAAATAGAATGTGCACCTCGATGTTGGAAAGAAGCTCACTATGAGATAAACTAAGATATTTTGCACATGCGCCTGGATTGCAAAAGCAGCCTGTCTGCAGGGAAGAATCAAATACAGTTCAAAATGACCATGAAAATAAGCTCCAAAAAGAAACTTTAATATCATGAACACGGGAGCTACCATCTACATATGATGTAGCACTTAATATATGCAAAAAATATCAGAAAGTCACTAATATTGATTTACAAGAAATATTATAAATGTGAACCAATAAAAGGAGACCACTGAATGTTCATAAAATCTTTTAAGATGATTTCTTCAGTAGGATCCTTGTTTTGTTTTGTTTCGAACAACCACCAAATGATCCTTGTTTTGTTTCGAAAGGTCAATACTAGGATATTTTCAAATCATAAAGTAAAGCATAGTACCCGTAGTTGTATTCCAGATAATGATGCCAGATTTTCAACCTCGCGATATCCAAACCAAGAACCATTGGGTCTTCTCAGATTAAACGATATCGTTGGACCCATATGAAGTGAGGTCACCTTGAACAGAAAAGAATATCTAAATGTGATTAGAAAATAAAGCTTCTTGGGGTAAGACACAATAATGCATGACGAAGAAATATACGATAATGCATGCAGTGCTTCTGATTATCACATTAGCTTATAGACTGCTGCTCAAAATTCTTTAGCCATACATACTTAACACAGAGTGAAATCAGGAGAAACATAATATGTTCTTATTTTTTATCAAAAGGTTACAGTGCTTGTATTACAGAATGTCTTCGTACTTATACAAGTTTTATCTTTCTAATGTTGTTGTCATGTTGCTTTTTTTGTGCATCTCAAGTTTCAACTGGCTATGGGCATGTAAAGTATGACGCAAAGGTTGCCATCATATTTTCTATCGTGAGGCCAACACTGTCTAGATCACTTAAGATCATGTTTCTTGCAGAGACTACAGGCTAAGGCTCTGTATAAATCCACATTTGGTGACTACCGCAAGCAATTGGCCACTCAAGCCTGATGCAAGAATGAAACTAACTTGGTTACGAAGTGGAATGACTTGCAATGCTTTCTAAACAAGATAACTTAGACTTAGGTGAACTCTGACAACCCACTTTTCAGTTTCTCTCTCTTGGATGCTCTCACATATGGATACTAAGGATTAAGGACTGATTATAGAGCCCAGAGGAAAACTTTAGAACTACTCTTCTGGAATAGAAGTCAACTTCATTACCAGAAGAATAAAGCTTCTCTAAAAGTTCGGTATATTCTAGATGATTTAAGTAATGTCAGCATTTTCTACATGATTCTAGGAATTACACAGTTTTAGTGTTCTTAAAGCTAAGTGCCTAAGTGACTAAAAAAGAAAAAAAGCATATGATTCGACAGTACATATACTGACGGAAAGCATATGTTTAATAGTTAAGAGACAGATAAAAAGAGCAAATTGCACTTACATACTTTACGAAATTCTAACGATAGAAGAACCAATGCATACATAAAAACTGTTCAAATTAAACCAAAGTAAGAAGAATATGATGTGCAAATTATGAAAAACCTTGCAAATAATTTTGACAAACAAAGAAATGAAATAGGAATCAAGAAGTAAGTATCTGAACCAAAAATACTCACCTTTCCTCTAGGACTTCCATATATTTTACAAAGTAAGGCTCCATTTTCATGCTTGAGATCCGCTAGTATGTTCCTTACATAAGTAGCGAGACAACTTGTGTGCCTAGTAAAAGATACAACCAAGTCAAAGTAAATAAAAACAAGGTGAAGATCTACCTGCTTGTTAATGTTTTTATTTCAGCCCTTTAAATGGATACTAATAGATATATCGGTTGAAAGTCATTACATTTAGGTTCACCATGAATCAAAAATTCAAATAAAGAACATATATATGGAAAATAAAATGGAAGCACAAAAAATGAAGCCTTTTTCATTACAAGGCTAACTAAATGCAAGCTAGCAATCAGAGAATTGCAAAGTGACCCAGGTGTCCATTTGAACACAGCTATGCCCTGGACAAACCTCGAGTCTCAAACATGTGTCCATTAATGCAAGGGTATTTTAAGTCGTTTATGAATTTACCGATAAAAAATATGGTGGTTTATGAATTTGGACAAGTGGGGACACGCCATGGAAATGGTTATCCGAAAGGGAACACGACATTTCTCTTTTTTCAAATTATTTATGGGTTTTTTAAATAAAAATGTGTTTTCGGTTGTTTCTTTTTAAAGAAACAAACCAAATCTCCAGCTGCCACAGAGTTTCTTCTAAAACCCAAAACTGATTTATCTCTTCTTACCCCACTTCCTCTAACTCCACTATCATCTCACTGGAACCCTTTTTGCATCTTCCACCCCTCTTTGGCCAAGTTTAATGAATGGACATGTTTGAAATGATAATTGATAATTTGATATTATTATATATTTTGAAATTGTAAATCAAAATAAACAATTATTATATTATGTACAATTGATAAATAATAGTTTAATAGTCCTGTCATATCTTGTCTTGTCTGTCATATCTTGTCTTGTCTTTGGAAAAATTTCTGATGCCTACGACTGTTTCGTGTTGTATCCGTGTCAAGGTAACGGTGTTTGTATCCATGCTTCCTGGAATGCGAGTAATTAAAATAAATGGCCAGTCTTAAAAGTGCAAAACTACTGCATTTCTTCACTTTTAACAATGAAATGGAAGCACTTTTAAAAGTGAATATCAGTCTTAAAAGTTAAAAGTATTTCATTGTTAAAAGTATTTTTAATTACTCGCATTTTTAATTACTTAAATACTTTATAGCAGACATGGTTCCAATTTCAAAAAAATTAAAAAAAGAAGTAAACCCAGCAAGACAATGAAAAAGAATAAGATCAGGAAATGAACAACATCATAATCATTCTCTCAACAACAAAAAAGTTTTTCTAGATGCAGCAGATATTGATACCTAGCAATTGCTGATGTGGTTAGCATATTGATGATCCTGAAACCATGTCTGACGGAGACAATACTTAGAAATGATTGGGTGCCATCTTCAAACATTTGCTCAATGTTCTCCCTTCTCTTTACAAAGTCGATATCAGCAATTGAAGTGGACACGGTACCTGGCTAGAGTAGAACCGAGGAAGTTATCTATTATCCAATAATAAAATTAAAAGATGTAGAGAAGACAATTGATTACCAACCACCACTGAAATAGGTCGGCTTCAGCAACTTTGCTGCCTCTGATTGTGAAGTTTAAATCATCAGTAAAGATTCACAATAGGTTGTCGTAAATACATAGACAAAATAGGACAATACATATAAGACTAATTATAACTCATGACTTAAGGTCCTAGATGATGTCTTCAAAGAAAACAAAGATGTGTAAAATAAGAAGTATAACTTTACAAGAGGAACATTGATATAACGGTAGAAGGCAAGTATTTATATATATATAATCCACAGATACCTATCTTTCTATGCCAATAAACTTACAATATCGAAACCACCAATCACAAAAAGGATTTGCCAATCAAATTCAATGGCTAATGTCTTCCATTTCAAAGTAATAGTATCACAAAGTGTATGGAAAAATTAAAAATAGCTTTTTATATTGATAGGACTTGGTGACATGGGGACATCTTTCCTGAAACAAAATATTATTCGTATGTTGTAGCAATTTACAGGAATTCATAGAAAGTATATCAACTTTTACACAGTATAACTGTTACAACTTATTCAATACCATCTATGTTTCACATCCACATTCACCACATTAAGTTTTACGAATTAATTGTTAAGATTTATTATGGTGCCATTTATGTTTCATCATGATGACCAAGATCGCCTTATTATATCTCCCACTGCAATTTGTATCAAAACTACAACATTTTCCCGGTTTTCCTATGTTTTTCTGTCATTCTTTAGACTTTTAGTGTGCCATGTGTGTGTCAACTAGTCTATGCTATACTGAGTGTGTCAACTGCCATGCATTTGCAAGATTGGCGGCAAATCAATGGTAGGCTGGTAGCAAACACTTTAACCTAGAAAGATTTGGCACTACCTAGATCATTTGATTGAAGATATGTAGTTATTGCTACTAGAGATGGTAGAATTTCCTCTCCTATTTTCTTTTGAGATCTAGAGGTCGAAAAAAATATCTGATGATGCTACCTCATCATTTTTGCCTCTTCTGAAGAAAGAGAAATTAAAAAAGAAACCTCGGACTCTATATGTAACTAACCCACTAAGCTTGTATGTTTGTATATATAAAAAGTATAAAATGATTCTAGGATTCAGTTTTCTAAAAATTACACTACGAATTCATGTACAACAGTAACAAAACCTATGATACCGTTCCAAAAAATTAAAAAATATGACTGTATTCCCAAACTGATTGGGGTAGGCTAGGAATGAAACTAAACAACAATACCATGTGCAACTCACAGAAATACTTCATAAAAGGAAAAGCATGTACAAAATCATTTGGATTAGTAGTTTACTACAAAGAAAGAGAAATTACCATTTCGGACGATTAAAGCACCCAGACCTGTAGGGTAACCAAAAATCTGGACATGCATGAAAAAAAAATTATCTTTAGCCAATCACAAGATATGTTGTCTTGTCAAGTTTCTTTTTGTGGTGAAAAGGTAACAATGATCAAGTCAAAATAGTCATGCACCTTATAAAAAGAAAGGACGACAAAATCAGCTGGATATTTAGACAAATCAGGTGGTTGTGTGGCACACCCTTTTGCAGCATCAATCAACACCATCCAGCACCCCTTGCTACCAGAAAACATACAATAATTGAAGGAATGGAAAACCCTGAACATATAGTCCCTCAAATGGTAAGGTCGTTAGGGTTTGAAGGAATTTCCTTTTCTTCTCAAGATATGTGATAAATTTGGTGACTCGTGAATCATTGTAAAAAGGAAATGAATTGGCAAACAGTGAGTCTATGCGCAACATGTGCCATAAGCAATAGGTTAGGGACAAACGTTCTTAAGAAGGTGCTGCACTCATTGACAGAGCAAATATATAGACTTTTTCTGTAAACAAATATAGTCGATCACTACAGTATCTGTTAATTTGGTTAACTCTGTAGCATATCATTGATGATAACAGTACACTCTTCACTCTTGCATCATAGCATGCATGATGTGCATCAGAAAAAAAGCATGAAGATAGCAATTTGGCTAAATGGATTATGACTGTAAGATTTAAAACAAAGAATTGTTGACAAGCATCTGAACCTAATGTGTTGAGAACCACTTGAGCTCCCCAAAATTCCTTTCATGTCTTTTTTGACAAGATTCACCAACTCAAGATGGTACTTGATGCCGGAAAAATTGCACTCGGAAGGGAAAGCAAACAGATTGAATGTATTCCCTGTCACAACAAAAAGAGATATCCATAAGTTACTCTTTATGGATCGAAATCATTAAAATGATGTTTCATGTAGCACATTAACATCATAACCCCCACCTCCTGCACACATATTATTATCATCTATAATCAGGAACACCGAACACTTACGAGGAAAAGGAATATTTGCAAGTGTCCTCGTATTGACAAAAAAAGGCCTCTAAAATCCCAAACTAGTCCAGGTAGGCTCTTAGTGACCAAAAAAATGTATGCCAAAAAAGGATAATAATTCTAGACCATTTAGTGAAGAAGAAGCTCAAAAATTTCAATAACTAGTTGGAAATGGAGCGGTGAATGCTTTATCTGGTGAAGTTATTGACATATGATTTCTTAACGCAAAATGTGGAATGTCTAGCAAAATACATAAACAAACAAACTTTAGCTAAAGCGTTAGATTAAGAACTCACCATCCACGGATCCTTCAGAGGACATAAATTTGGTTCTCCTTTGCTCGATGCAAACAGAAGACTCCACAGAAAACTCAGATGTTGTAGGATGCTCGCTACTTTGCTCTGATATTCTAATGTCTACAGCATGAGCTCGTGCTCCCTTTTCAAGAGCATATCTGCTAGACGATAAGGACTACATTCCAACTGCAGACTCTGTATCTTATAAGCAGTTTCAAGGAGCAAACATAGGATGCTTCTATAGTTCTATATAAAAACCGTAGACATCCTAGTGCTGCAATTCTGTTGGTGACAATACTTATTACTTACCCTGAAAATATGTAGTGAATAATCTTTATGTTTTATGAAAAATTAAATAAAATCAACATCCATATGTTCCCATGTTAAAAGTTCGCAAAATGATAGTATCTGTTTTTGATGTGCCTAGATAATCGGTAAAAAATCATAAGTGAAAAAAATATTTGAACACTCGAATAAAATGTCATTCACTTTTGGGGTTGAAAATTTTGCCTTTAGATATGGCATCTCTGCAACAATTTTCAGCATTTAGCTCAGAAACCATAATTCTATTTAAAAAATTGGTACAAAAATCTTTTAAACATAATGATTCTCAGTGTAAAGATACTCTCTAATTCCGAGAACACTGTTATGATTCTCCATTGTATACATATAGCAGCTTTCCCTGCTCCAAGGAAAAGCTTCCCCAACAAGCTTTAAAGCAGCAGTTGCTCCTGAAGTAAAAATGCATCTGTAATCTTTTGAAGATGCATTGCAATAGTCAAGAACCTAGTTAAAAGATATGTTAGATCAGAAATAAGGAAAATAAGAGGAGTCCCAAGATTGGAGTCACATAACTGATAATCCAACACCTTAATAGAACTACTACACTAGGAAGACCAAAAATTTCCACATACTAAAATAGTAAAATGTACTTAAGTGTTCAACAAAGAGAAGAACGTGTTAGTTACAGATTAATATTGCATTATTCCCACAGCTATCACAACATAATATTTGATGATAACTAAATGATTGTTATTAACATACTTATAAATCCTCATTCCTCAAGAAGAGAACTAGATTGGTCTAGAACCTGGTATTCCAAAACATAGTATTGAACAAACTAAGGGGAGACAACAATTCTAGAATGGATGTCAGCAGAAAAGAACTACTTGATGAATATCCATTCTAAGGAAATTGTTGAAATTTGAAAAATACGCAATCAAGAGCAAAATAAAGCAATATCATAAGATTATCATACGAAAAATAACTCTTCCGCATAAAAGACAATTGCAATACATGGTTTATATGACAACGGTACACAGAGAATCATGATTCTTTAGTTCCTAGACTCATCACGCCCATTATTGGACTGCAACGGCATACCATATCTAGTCCAGTTGTACATCACAAAATTATAATCAACTGGTTTTATCTAAATAATTACCAACAAGCAGTAGGTATAGTACCTGTTCTCTGGCAGCTTGTATCATGTCAGAGGTCGCCAAGCTGGAATCACTCTGGCTATCTACATAAGTAGATCAAGGAAACAAATTCCTATGAAGTAGTCTCTAAATTGGTCTTTTTTCCAATCTATTTGGGGTTGGAGCTAAAGATGTACACCAGTCCAGAGTCTCCAGACCAAACTACGGACTGGATTCCCAAAATCCCCCTGATCGAGGACCAAATCGGAAAATATCTGGTCCGATCAAGTTTTGGACAAAATTTTAATTTTTTAAATATTTATTTTTATTAATAAAAACTTTATATTTAATATGAGTTTTTCTAATTTAATATTAATTTGTTGTTACGTTAGGACTAATTTAGAGTTCATTTAGTATTGAGGACATAACAGTACATCACATATTCTTAGGATTTGTAAATCCCGTCACTTGCAAATTCCACGGAACTTACACAATCATTAGGATTTGCAAATCCAATTCATTGTCGACCAAACATGGCATTTGCAAATGTCACACCATAAAATTCCAATTTGAGTGATACATCCAAATGCACCCCTACGCTATCTGGTAAGTCTCAAGTCAACCAACTCTTCTGTAGAAACAACTTACTCCAGCCTCTTGAAATACTAATATCACTGTAATCATAACTGAACATCATAGTTCCACCAATTTTAGGGTGTGGCAGGTAGCTGGAAATACATAACTCAATTTCATGACTTCCTCAGAATTTAAAGCGGAAGTGAGGAAACTCATTCGCGGTATAATTTTATAAGAACTTGAAACTCACATAACTTAGTTCCCATAATTATTTTAAGTTTTTTCTGCAAACGATTCACCAAAAAATTATTCTGGAAATCAGTTCTCCCATTTGCAAGTTAAGTTATTGCAAACCAATCGCGCCCTTAAAAGACAACATGAAAACAACAAAGTCCACGAAACTTAACTACTAATACAAGCAGCACAACCAAATCATTTCAACAACCACCAAAGCAGCAAAAACAAACACCTAATTCCAAGGATACGGGGATTGCCGTAGACACTAGACGTGAGGTCCCGAACCACAGCCTCCATTTGCGCCTCGGAGTAGAGCGTCGCGCCGGCATGATCCAGATAGACCGTACCTAAAACGGCACCAAAATCTCAGACGAAACCCTAGAATCCTGGAGAGTGGGATTTCGAGGTGGGACTGACCTTGGAGGCGGTTGAATTGAGTGGCCCGGAGGTTGTCGACGGTGGTGGCGGAGTCGGGGTAGCCGTAGTCGGCCCCGAACTCGCGGAGGAAGGCCTGCTTGGCTCCGTCGGCTTCCATGGCGGAAGGGGATTTGGTTGGGGAGAGGAGAGACGTGTTTGCGTCGGTTGGTTGGGTAAGTGGTGTGAGTGTGGCGTGGTGTGGTGGTGGACTCTCAATGTCATATCTCCGCTCCTTATTACGTAGTAGGGGTGTAAACGGTGGATCGAAAATTTGGGACATCAAATATTAACTTATATTATTATTAAATATAAAAAAATAATTGTACATGAAAAAGGTGAAACGGTAATAAATAAAAAGTTGAACCTCATTTTTTTTGAGTTTACGTTCAAATTGGTAGATTTTTTTTATTTTTCGTTAAGATCTTTAATTTTCAAGTTAAACAAGAGTTGATCGATTTTAAGTAAAGTTCAAATTGATTTTCGAACTCGCACCAAAGTTTCCAGCGTTATTCCAGAGTAAATACTAATTTGATAGGATAGAGTGATCTAGTTTTTTTTTTCTTTTTTTAATTTTTTAATATCACTAGTACTTTTAGTAATTGTTGTAGAGTTAATTTTAGGATTAATTACAGTTTACCTCTCTGAACTATGCATTGGTATCACTTTGCCCCCTGAAGTTTCAAAGTTAACAGTTACCTTCCTGAGCTTTAATTTTATAACGTTTTGCCCACTTGAACTTCAAAAACTCATTATTTAACACACATTCGACGTTTTGTTTCCTAATTTTTTGTTGTATCCCTAATACACTCCTAAACCTATATTTACGTGAAAGTTTGGATCAAAACGGAGGTCGGATATGGTTGAAATTTGGGTCAGATTGACACTTAATCCGACCCAAATTCCAATCATATTCGAGCTCCGTTTCGATCCAAACATTCACGTAAATATAGGTTTAGGAGTGTATTAGGGATACAACAAAAAAAATTAGGAAAAAAACGTCGAATGTGTGTTAAATAATGAGTTTTGAAGTTAAAGGGGGCAAAGTGTTACAAAATTAAAGCTCAGGGGAGATAACTGTTAACTTTGAAACTTCATGAAGGCAAAGTGATACCAATGCATAGTTCAGGTGGACAAACTGTAATTAACCCTTAATTTTAATTCTTAGATCAACTAAGTAACAACATATCATCTATTACGGATTGTTATGGGATGAGGACCGAGGTTGGACCACTGGTGATTTGGTTTGGAAAAATGAGTTTCTAGGTTAGGCAAGCTTTGTCTACGTTGTCATCTGAGGAATCTACATGCTTAGTCAATGGGAGACTGCTATCAACGCCTGAGCATGATTCCGAATTCTCGTTGATAACTTGTTTTGTGTTGCCTTCTTGTCTACATTAAAAGGGAAGCATCAAATAATGATTTTTTAGCGGATGGAATCAATGTCTCAAATCTAGTTGTGAACCAAATGCTTCTGCTGATACGGTCTAACTTTAATAAGTTTCACAATGCAAACAAGGAATTGCAAACACGCATGTTCTTCCTACAAAATATCAATATATTGCGAACAATCTGGTGAATGTGGCAATTGCACCAACAAAAAAACAAGTCATGAACACGTGGAATTAAGCTACCATGCTAAAATATAAGAATCAACAAAAAAAGAAGGCTTTTTTTGGCTTTTCTGCCTTCAACTCAATTTCTTCATCAACAAGCCACATTCAGCAATATTGACTCACCTGGGTCTGCCTGAAATGAATTTGAGCACAATCTTATGTTTGATGGGTTTTCACAAACTAATGAACACCACCCTAGCACGAAAGTAAACCAATTCATATAGGGGTTTGACCTTTGAATCTGTGCCTGTAACATGTTCACATAGGCCAATAGTTCTTCCTTCTCTTTTGCAGCGGCCAACTCTCTTTCTGCATAGTCCTTTAGTTTAACTTCTGCATCTGCCTGTGCCACCCTAGCCCTTTCATCGGCCCTCAGCACAGCTGCTTCTAGTATAACAGCATGTTCTCTGGCTTTTCCAAGTTCTGAACGCCAAAGATGCGCCTCTTGAAGGGCAGAATCTTGCTGTTTTGAGAGAAGTTCATTGTCTTTATTTAATCCAGCTATCTTTTCATCAGCATCTCTAAGCTGGAAGGAAACAAACCAAGTAATTACTGTACATTCGGATTGGAGTACAACAAAAGGAAAACAAAAGGGAAAAATTCGATGTGGACTGTGTAAACTCAATCTGATAATTGAAATTAAAAAAACATAAATTTAAATAATGGAAAACAATTATAAGAAGTAAGCCAGTAAGTTCAGAATTCTCATTCTACCTAAAAAAATTAGCATTTCCCTGAAAGCTCCGATGTTATGAGAACCCAGATTGTTCCTTTCTGGAAGACATAAAGGCATAAAGCATTGGAAATAACTAGTCATTTTAAATATTGTAGAGTAAAAATTTGAAGTGTACTCATGCACAATTATTTTTCCTAGATAAATGATTCTTACTTGAAGATAATTAATTATATCTTGAAGATCTTATACCATTTAAAGTATATAGTACGTCACACTGTGTGCATGTCATTCCTCGATGAGCGGTGAACTAGGAAGCACGGACACTCCTGAATGGTCGTCGTGTCCGAGTCGTGGCCGTGTCGGACACCGACACTCCTCGGACACGCCTTGGACACGTGTCGGACACGCCAGGTGGCGTGTCCTACAGTAGTTTTGACATTTCGCAGTGGTGGACACTCCTTGGACACTCCTCGGACACTCCTTGGTCTTGATTTTGACTTTTGACTTTTTTTTCCTTCCTCCTTTTCGGTACCAGAATGTTTATATAGAGGAGAATAAGAAGATAAATCATTGGGTCAAGGAAGTTTCAATACAACTCTTGAAGTATATTATTTTATTAGGTAGTAATCAGTTTGTTGTCCTTTAAGAATAGACATAATGACTACTTTTGTCATGGACAATGAGGAGGCAACCTGAAACAACGTATATTATTTTATTATGAACATTTAACATTTATGAGTAATTATTTTTTTACAAGTATATTATTTTTTATTTATATATATTATTATTTTTAATTATAATTTTAATACCGTGTCCGTGTCCTACTTTTTAGAAAAATGCCGTATCCCCGTGTCCGTGTCCCGTGTCCGTCTCCGTGCTTCTTAGGCGGTGAAACATGTCATTCTATAAGACTAATTCTACTCATGGATGTAAAAAACACAGCATCATCCAAAGATGGAACTATCATATAGAAACATGTGGTGGATTTTTTTCAGGTGCTCAAGTACATAGCAAATAGGAATTTCATGTTAGCCAACTCTAACTAAAAATGAAATGTTAATACTTTAAATACCTTTTGCATCAAAACCTCGAGCTGTTTTATGGTCTCATTGTTTAGGCGGTCAACTTCGGCACATGCAAGTTTTCTTTCTTCATCCATTAGATGAGCTGCAGATGCTGCAGCCTCAGCTGCTTGTGCTGTATCAGTTAATTTATCTGCTATCTCTCTTATTGTAGAATCACGTGCTCGGAGATCCCTAGATAATTGTCGTAGTTCATCATCTTTCACTCTAAGAGTCTCCTGTTCAAATGATCAGAAAAAATTAAACAGGGTAGGAAATTGAAAACTTACAACCAGGTGTCATCAACATGATGCAGAAGTTGCAAAGACAGCTGTAAAGGTTGAATATTCAGCATGGACTAATCATAGATATCCTATGAAAGCCTAGGCCACAACAAATTATAGATTACAGAAGCTTTTTGCTAGTTTGAGAATTTAAAAGCCTCACAGCAACCTAAATTCCTACTGAAGAAGATCTCATGGATTAGAAAAGCCTTTTTATCCTGATATTCCAAACAACATAGTCCCTAACATCCGTGAAGAAATACATGTCACTGTAGTCAGAACATTCAGAATTCCAACAAACATAGAATTGAAGACAATGGTGAACTCATACCTTCATGATTGATAAGTCATCCATAACATCATCATTCGGTTTGGCCGTCATTGTGGATAAAGCTGCTCTCATCGAAACCCGCATTGCAGCTTCAATTTCTTTAGATGCTTCAAGAGCTGCTGAATTTGCAGCTGCAAGAACTGTGGCTACTGTTCCTAATGTTGTAGAACCATTCCCACTTAGGGAATTCACAGCTTCTTTATGAGCCTTGAGTACCAACTGTGTTGCACTGTTTCACAATATGAGATTCATAAAATCAGAAGGTGGTATCCTTTTAACTTATATGTACGGTTTGGATTTTTGGCTGAGAAGAGCATATAAGATGCAAAGCTTCACCTGTTGCCAAATAGACAAAATGACTCTAGATGTTGTAACAAATATTAACAGGTTAACAAAGAACAGAGCAGGTAGTAGAAATATGAGCAGTAATGAAAGGCAAAAGTTCATAACTTACTGTAAAGTAGACACCCATGCTTTTGCAGCACCAGGAGTTTCAGCACAGAGGAAGTATTCTTTCTTTTGAGGAGTCCCAACATCTATCACACCAATTAAGGCAAAGAATGGCAGACGATGATAAAGCATGGGTTCATTAGTTAAAGTAGGTGATGCTTCCATATCGAAATTATCATGGAAAATGAATATACCCTAACCTCAAACTACAAATATATGTTCAAATAGCTAATTACGGATATAAAAAAAAGACCAGGATCTAAAATGTTCATATAGCAAAAGACTCTAAGTGGTTGAAATTTTAGAACTGTTGCTTTTCAGACATAATGACATTCAGCAGTCGATCACAATATTCAAATTCTTTTGGATACAAAAACAGCAGCCATTATACTTTGGGAGTCCTCTGCAAGATGTAAAAGATAGAAAAAATCAGACTTTAAATAATGTGCTTCTAAACTGTTACAACGACAAACACCAAGTACCCAACTGGAAGTTTAACGGGGAAATTGTGATTGTGCTTCTTGAATCAAATATGATTGTTCCTTTGACAACTGTGTCATTTCTCCTTGTCCTGCATCATCCAAAGTACCAATAAATTGAAACTGGTAAGTTAGCTGGAGAACGGAAAGATTAATTGACTTCAAAGGGACAAGAAAATTGTATCATACTTATACTCCATCTTTCCGGTAGTTGGATCTAGGATCACCCAGCGCTCGTTCCACTTTCTAAGCTGTTCAAGAAATTAGAAAACATGACAAAATTGTCAAAAGCAATAAAACTTAAACTCTCATATCAATATGAACTCCAAGGGATGCAGTTTTCCTAAACGACTGAAATAGTATCTAGGTGTAGTATCGGCATCCTAAAAAAATTAGAGGTATGAAATCCAAGCAGCATCTTAGAATGTTTTTTGGCCATTTCCACTGTGTCAAAGATTAAGTTATTTTTTGACATTTTGAGCATCATGGACTATATCAAAGGACTATTTAAACGATCTGCATTTCTTTTATTGTGGAATCGCAGATGGTCAGTTGCATTTGCATCATTTGGGTCAATTGGAAACAACCTCACTGTTTTACAGTGGTAGGGTTGCGTACATCCGACCCCCCCCCCCCCCCCCTTACCTCGCTTAGGCAAGAGCCTCTTCTAAGGCATTGGGGTTATGTTGATGTTGTGTTGTTTTTTCAAGGCATGCCGGTTGGGTACAATGCATAGAACAATTAGCAAATAGAGGTTGAGTAAGCATGTCTATGATCGTTCCCTTGTACAACATCACCAGCAAAATTGACCTAAGAAGACAGAAGTTCACTGACTAACTTAAATTATACATAACCTTTGAATAAAATGGGGTCGGCTTTTCTTCAGCCTTTTCTGGAAATTAAAACTAATACAACAGAGAATCAAGGGAAAGTGGAAGGTATTATACCTTTACAAAACAGTAATCATGATACATGGATTATAAAACTAGGATGGTTCACCAACTCATTAAAAAATATCTAGTGTTATGGACAGAGGTAGTTGGAAGAAAATTACAATAGAGTGATCAACAAAAACTCTCAAACAACAAGCAAAAACCTTCTCCAACTTAAACACCGGTCCAGCCAATCTAGGTTGTCAAGAAATTGAGCACCAATGGTGCCCAAGTTCTTCCGCTCCGTACACCCCGATCTAATTAGAACCGAAAATTCTACACTTTTATGTTTCTACAGAGATTCTAAGCTATGCTCTGGTATAATCTCAACCATCAAATTCAGACATCCACAAGACACCACTAATATATAACTCCATATTCATTGGGATTCGAAAGAAGAAAAACACGAATTCCACCAAAAAGCAATCAAATTCGACTCCAAAACAGGAAAAACCACCACTTTTCAGAACCGCAAAGATTCGTACCGTCTCGGATCGTTTCAGAAGCGGTCCCTGAAGCAGATTCTTCCCCGATCCGGACGCCAACTGCCTCTTGATCTTCTCCAAGCTGTTCTCCGTGTCCCCGGACACCTGCAACGAGCAAACACCGCAACGAAAGGTCAAATTTTCCGTTGGAATCGAACGAATCGAGGAGAGATGTGGTGATCGGGAAAGGAAACCGACCTTGGGGCTACCGTTGGACGCCATTGGAGGGTTTGGGGGAGGAAATTAGGGTTTTGGGTGGGATTGGGAGTGGAAGAAGGCTTGTTTGTGGACTCCGCCGCGATGGCGAGAGGAAAGCTGATTGTTCTGTTCGGCCGAAAATTGCGGATCGGTCCAGGAATTTATTTATTTCTTTATTTCAGGTCCTGGAATTTTACATGGGTCAGAGGTGCAATGTAATTTGTTACGTGAACTTATTTATAACGTCGATTGTTGTTGTCATGGTATAATAACTTTTATTTAGTTGTTTTTATTATCGAAGTATTTTGCATTCTTTGGATGGATTTAGTCGGCGAAACAATGAAGTGTGAGCAAAATAAGTTGTTTTTTCTTTAAATAGATTACTAAAAGGTAACGTCTAAATTTTAACCATACAATGATTATTATGTAATAAGATGTGTAAGTGCAATTTAGATAAGACACTATGGTTGTGTTTGGGTGTCTGAAGATGTAGACTCTGTTTTTCGAAATCATGTAAGAAACATGTTACTCCAAAAACAGGTTTTTTGACCTTCAATTGTCTTGTTCGAAATACCCCGTTTGGATGTCTTGTTTTATGAGAAACCGAAAACGTCATATCACAACCAATTTACCATGATAGCCTCCTGTCATCCATGCCCATAAAAAACTCACTTTCCCTCCTTCTTTCTCATCGGTCCCCTCTTCCCCTTCCCTTTCCCACACCTCTACTCCAACGTGTTGCTCTTCTCCGACACAGTGATGGTCCTCATTGACGGAGAACGTAGTGTGTCCACCCCTGTTTGTGTGCCCATTTGTTTCTGTGGCTTCACTGCAGCAAAAGTGTCATCCAATGCTGGGTTGTCGGTTTACATCTGTGGCTCCCCCAACGTGGCGGTAAGGACCAACCTGAAGCTTTGTAATGTTTCCTCTGTACATATACCAAACGTAATAGGTGTACAAAGACAATTTCCGGAATTTTAATGTTCATTTTTTTAATTTGCCTTTCAGAATCTTCCTCGGTGTCGTTTCCTTGTCGAGGAGGAGTCACTCGCTGTCATAGTCCATTTAATGATCACAGAAGACCGTCGACAAACTGAACCCCTTTGGGCAGCGCTACGAGATCTACAGTTGCGCTGCCATGCTTTGGAGAACCGTGCCAGGGTGTCGGGCCAGCCTTCTACCTCTTCTCCGCCAGGTATGTGAAGTCTTATGTGCCATATTTACATGAATCTTGTTAGGTATTTTTTTTTTAAAACTTAGCCACCCATCGTTAAGAATTGAATTGCGATAAATTGCACAACGTAGCCATTTCAAAGTGGTCTTCCATTTCATTGAGATGATCCAAGCGTATTAACTATACCAATTACTTTACTTAACATTGAGCTACTCCCTCTTTCACTTAGGTGTGAGGTTTGGATTGCAGCAATTTCAGTTATTACAGTTTTTCTTTGACAATAAACATTTATCAACTGTCAAAATTTCTGTAACTAACAAAAACTTATATCTCCAATGGAGTTGAGCATTTCGTGGTAGCAATTCTCGTAATTGCCAATTATTATTATGGAATTAATTAGACTCTTCTGTGGGTGACTTTTCTTATTTACTCTTTGTCACAGGAATTGTAGTTGAGGACGATGCAGTCACAGTCGTCTACATCTGCAGTGATAGTGATCCAGGTGGTTACTCTAGTAGTTTGTCTGTCGGTCCTACTAACGGAGAAGTGGAAACGAAACCATAGCCTAAACGGCACAACTGCAATATCTGAAATTGATATTGCAGTGGAGGAGAGGGTGTCGTCCATTAATAGTTTAGTGTGTTTTGTAATGTTAACATATCTTAAGTGGACAAGTTGTTTAAGTACTTTTAATAGCAAGTATATGAGACTGAAGAAAGACGTGTCGCGTTTGTTCAGAAACATATCAATATTAACCTTATTATGGGAATAAAACTTGCAGTGAAATGTCTGCGTGTGTGATCCTTTTCGTTTCTATAGGCAACTCAAAATTGTTTGCGACTTTTCTAAACTTTCAACTTGTTCATGACTGACTTTTGTGGATTTAATTTGTATAGGACTTGTTAATATCTGTGAATGTCAGCCCGTAACTGGAAGGAAGTGTATAATTAACTTTAGTTTCGTGGGTTCTCCTACTTTTACAGGAATAGTAACGAAAAAACACTCTTGTAATGAATGTACAAGTAAAACATTCTCATGTGGTGCCTAAAATACATCCTGGCCTGAGGTTCCCTAATTCACTGTCCGAAATTCGTCCACAACAGATCAATTATGGTACCTTGATCAAGCAATGCATGCATAACACCCACCGCAACATTGACAACAATGAGGTACCAATTGCTGTCCAGAAAACACTAATTGTCAGATTCTTACTCAATTCTACATGACATAAATAAAAGTAGATGTACCACATACTGGGATGCTTAACCTTAAACAAAAGGGAAATTAATGTGTTCAACATGACAACCGTCAAACAAACTAGAGTTGAAAACAACATGTTGATTGCACCCAAAACATCATTGCAGATCCTGGCGAGAAACTTTTGAAGCCCTTAGTTTTGTTAGCTCCTTCACGATCCATTTACGACGACTTTCCTCGTCCCCGTACCCTACAAATACCTCTCGCTTTGTCGAAGATTCGAAGACCTCACCTAGTTCGACGTAATCGTCCGATCCTGGTGTTAGCCCGCAAGAACGAGCTAATTGTAGACATTCCCGCGGGGTAGGTGGTTGGTTGGCCTTCAACTCACAATAAAGCAAGTCCTTCTTTTGTGCTACTGCATCGAGGAAGGATGAAATTTTGTCATTCAGCAGTTGCACTGATGGTGTGATGCGTGGTTTCTTTTTCTTTGCTTCCTTTTCTGCTTTGCTGGTGGATTTCTGAACCTGTTCGGCCACATTCTCACAAGACTCCGCACTACACTCATCCTCATAAACTTGATCAGCCCCGCTTGCATGTGAAGAGCCGCTTGCATTGCTTTGTAAGTTGGTCTTCATTCCTTTTCTCGAAACGCAAAATTTAGTAGTGCCTCCAGCAACTCCGTTGTCAAATATTAAACGCATTTCGTCCTCAAATTGAATAGGTGCGTACCGAAACTCCTCCAACCCCGGGCGGCCCTGCAATTTGGAAGTCAAACATCATTAGTTGGGGGAAAATTCGGCCATTTCATTCAGTTTTGGTGCTTAAAAAACCAATTAACAGTGGGAAACTGTTATTTATAAAGAATTGACGCATAGTATTTTAACTTACGGTTGCATTCACCTTCCACCATTTATCATCCATCACAATTGTTTGGCGATTGCCGTCCCACCCTTTGCCTGTGTGTGACTGTAACCACTTCCAAGTACTGTATCTTCTTCTTTGATTATTCCAATGATTTCTCATCTTATCCCACGTGTACTGTAGTCCAGTTTCCCGATTGAAATTATGGACCAGATTCCTCCTTCCAGCGTCATTTAGACAGGTTGCTGGTCGGTTTCCTGCTCGAACTTCATCTGCACATAAGCGAATGAAAATGGTGTGTCGTTCTGCTGTCCAGATCGCCTTCCTTGACAAATGACCAGGGACTAATTCGACAACTCTGTCAGCTGCCACATTCGGAGCCATTAATTGTGGATCTTGGTGAAGACCAAGATCGTTTGTCTCCGATTGTGGAGTTGTTGAGGAAAAACCAATTCCACTCTGCAAGGCACTATTGTAAACATCCTCAAAGGAGATGGAATAAGGCACCAAGTTTCCATTGCAGTCAGTGTATAGGCGATGCGTTGGGGAACTTGAACCATCCATTTGCTGATGTTGTTGGACCTGTGCTTTGGCAACAACAAGAGGTCTGTAATAACATGGCAAGCAAACATGAACCCAAGTGTATATTCAATACAAATTATGAACATAAACAAATAAAGCATAATGAAATGACAATTTTTATAAGTCCAGAAGTATTATTATTGTCCCACAGAGACTGGAAATTACATACGTTTTTTTTAACAAAGTACAAACAATCAATTTCGATAAATTCGAACTACTGGACGGTTGTAAAATTACACTAACAATAAAAAACAAATTTTAAGCTAATCGACCGCGGGCAATTGCATCACATATATGGTCCCTAAAGGTCGACATATTGACATCATCACCAGTGTTGGATGAGGTTGGTTGACTTGGTGATGGAGGCCCACTACACTCACTCATTTGTTCAGCCTCTTCTATCAACTCATCAGACCTTTCGTCGATTATGAAGTTGTGTAGTGCCATTGCCACAATCACAAGCTTAGCTTGGGACTCCAATGGATAAGGACCCATGTGACTCAACAATGCCCAGCGCTTCTTAAGAACTCCAAAAGATCTCTCAATTACATTCCTCAACGAGGAATGCATGCTGTTAAATAGTTCCTCCCGATTACGGGGTTGGGTCGTCCTGAATTCTTGCAAGTGATAACGAGTCCTACGATACGGTGCTAGAAATCCTTTCCTGTTTTGATAACCAGCATCAACTAGGTAGTACTTATCTGTTTGCAACAGTAATAATTAATGAATTAAAATAAAATTCCATACAAATTTAAGCAGAAAAGGGTTGAGGTTACCATTTGGCGGCAACGGGAAATTGAAGCTGCTATCGGATATTGCCTCATTTAAAATTCTACTGTCATGTGCACTTCCCTCCCATCCAGAAATTGCATATATGAACCGCATCTGAAAATCACAGATAGCCAGTACATTTTGTGTTGTGTGCTTAGGGTCTCGACCTGAACGATATGCTAGTTGTCGGTCCTTCGGTACCCACGCGTGTATATGAGTTCCGTCCAGTGCCCATACGCAGTCCTTAAAGTAGGGATAATATTTACCCCCACCATATTCATGAATGTGTCTGGGTGTTTCGTTTAGTGACTCCTTCGGTTTTATCATGTCACAAGCCCATATGGTCAGTGCACGGAGGACCCTGTTAAAGTGGCGACTAACAGTCTCTCCAGAGTGTTGAAACAAATCTTGTATTACCCGGTTCACGTGTGCGTGCCCTAGCGTATACAAGAACATGTGCATTTGTTCCTCGACGCTAACTTCACGAGTTGGTTTTAGAAGAGACTGAGATTTCATTATTCCACACAATTTGAGAAAAACTTCTTTACGCATTCGGCACCCATCATAACATACTCGCCAGTGGCCGGCTAGCAAGTCTAAGGTTTTCTGATTGCCGGACCATCCCGCGGTGTGGACTGGAGACCTTAAAAGTGACATTGAAATGTATTGTTCCACACATGCTACCATACTTAAGACGAACATGTCATCCTCTTCATCAATTTCCAAAACGTGCCTAACGTAGTCTATGTCCATTGATGTACCACAGAAATGAAAGCAACTGCGTTTCGTAGCATGAGTAATTGTTAATGACAATTCGCAAAAAAGTTGATGTTTTGTAAGTACATAATGTCAAGTTTTGCATACGAAATTGGTGATTTGGGCTTGCAACTAAAGTGTCGTTGAATTTGGAAATCAAAATACTTTGGAGAATCAAATGTGGAGTACAGTATTTAGAATCTTAACGAAGCCTATATTGGACTAGTAGGTTATTTTGATGAGATTCATACAACATCCAGACATTACAAAACGAGAACCAAATAGTTGCGGGAAAACGCTTAAACCATCTACATGTGCTACCAATTTGTACATGCGTACCATTAACCCCCAAATTGTGGTGGAAATATAATACTCCGTCAAATTAGGTGGAAGTAAAAGTGATCTTATTTCTGGGGTTTTTTGAGGGGGCAACTTAATTAGTACTGCTGATTTGGGAAATGTAATTCGTACTGCACTATTGCCATTCTTAAATAAGGCCAATTTCGGACCCATTTCGGGGTTTTTTGAAGACAATCATGCCACATTCGAACATTACAAGACGATATCAAAATATATGCGGAAAAACAGTTAATGTAGCACCATGTGCTCCAGATCTATGCATGGGGACCATTAACTCATCCTCCCCCCAAATTAGAACATGCAACCAAATCGATCATGACTAACAAACCCGAAGGAGCAAATGGACTTCTGTACCTGGACAACGACGCCGAACAACACTAGAAAGTAGGGTCGGAGATCGATTGACGGAAGGGAAGGGGGAGGCACTCGATGGGTACTTCAACTGGACGGTCTACTGGTGCAACCAGGCTGGTACGTATGTTGGGAGTGTTGTTGGAGATGGGTGAAGATTTTTTAAGTTGGATTTGGTTGGAATTAATCCAATGTGGGAGGGTGAATTGGTCATGTAATTGATGGTAGAACATGTAATTACCTCTTCCAGTGTGGTTCATTTTGCACGAAGGTTGTGGGTCCCACCCAAAAACAAGTCAAAACACCATCTTCCTTGTTTTTGCAATCCCAGTACAAATCCAAAAAACAAACAAAAACATGTGATTTTAGAGAAACATGTTTTACCAAACAATTTGAGATGTTTGGATGTGTGTTTCACGATCTTATTAGTTTCTGCAAAAACAAAAGTTCAAAACACACATCCTATGTCTATTTCACACAAGGTTTTTTCATGGTGTCATGTTTATGTCTATTGTAATACAAACATATAACTCAAAACCATTTCTTTTTGAAGATTAAACTTGGAACCTCCTAATATTTTTTTGTGCTCCAACATTTAGCATTTATAGTCAAGTTCAAATAAAACTTTTAATAGTTCAAAGTAATAAATGGATGGATTTATAATTCAAAGAGAGACTCATTGTAATATTTGATCGTAATTACGGATTATACCTTCTAAGTTGATCAACCGTGGCACAATGTCACATTCAACCATGAATAAGGATGTTTGATGAGTTTTGTAGTTCAGTGTAACAAAGTAATTATTTATTATAAACGAAAATTGTGGAATTGAATAGTATTGTTTAGAACACCAAGAAATCCTTGAGCAATAATAGATTTACATAAAATGTAAGAACGAGTCTGTCATTTGCCCACTTATTAGAGAAGGTGGTGTTGTCTAACTTATTTTCTAAGTCTACTCTAAAAAACCAAAAAACAATTTCACCGACAGAATTGTAGGTCTTTGACGATACACTAAGCCTTGACAACACTTAAATAAACCTACACTTACCAACAACCTAAGGGGTTGGTTAAAAGAAAGAGTTGACTTGCTTGTTTGTTTCACGTTGGGGGTGGGGGGTGTTTGCAGTTGGATTCCGAGGGAATCCGACAGAAACGTAATTTAGATTCTGATTGACTCCCGAAAGGAAGTTGTTTGTGCATGGAGGGATGAATCCGTCGGATTCTGTGGTATGTATAAAATTTTCTTTGAGTTTTTCGTCACTTTGAGATCGGAAAGTCACGGAAACCGAAATTTTTCGGTCGACCATCAACCATTCGGTTCACCGAAATCCACGTAAACGGGCGACTGAACATATTTCAGTCCACCGAATTCGTAACTGGAATGACCCGTTCGGACGACCGAACTTAGTTCGATCTTCCGTTTACGTTCACTCTGAGAATTCTCATTTCGGTCGTCCGTTTTCCTTATCCAAATTGTTAGAATTTTTACATTGTGCTTGGTTTTCAGGGGGACGCAACCCCTTTGCAACCCCCGTCACCTCACCGGCGAGGTGGAACGCCGCTCACTCATCGGGGAGTGAGATCTCCGACCGACTCGTCGCAATGAACATAAGAAGTATGAGCAAACAACAGAATTTCTCATTCCCCAAATCGCTTTCCGACGCATGCATAAACAACAAAAATCAGTTAAAGTGAAACTGTTTTCCACTAGATTCTGTTTTCCTTTACTTGTCGTTTAACTCCGAAAATCATTTTCCGTCACTTTTCACTCCACAAACACCCCCTACATACCTGGGATCAACCTAAATTGATCATATAATACAAGGTTCAAATATGATGCAATGATCATTAACTCGATCAAACTCCTTGTCATATTCCTAATCATTTGTTATGTTTGAAAGGAACAAGAGAATTAAAGTTACTTATTAGTAAATATCTATCATTATTTATTATATATATAAAAGAACTTTGTTAGCTTGATAATTAATAATTTTTGCACGTATCCAACCCATATGCCAACCATTACCTTTTCTTGGACCACTACAATTACATTGGATTCTATTTGAATACCTCAATTCAAACTTCATCACCGAGTGAAAAACAAGGTTAGATAGCTCGAACCAAGGTGTTACGTGTCAGATCATTGTGTCGGATTAGGAAATCGTTATCTATCCTCGTTTCTACTCTTTAATTTAATGTACTTTTTTTAATAATAATAACATCGTATATAAACTGAGACTGGTTTAATTGTTTATTCAAACCGTAATATTGGATTGGGTAAATATTTAGCTTAAGTTGTTCCCGACCACAAAGTACGCGCATTATTAATAATAAATAAAAGGAAAAGAAATCCGCAGTGAAATCAATCACTCCACGACTCGGTTTGATCAGAAACATCTCGATTCCGTCTCCCGACAAAGATTTGGTGCACGAAATTGGTGTCTTTGTCTATCACGATGGCAGCTCCCGCACCAACCCTGAGCAAAAACGCTAAATTGGTAAGTTTCGTTTTCGTTTTCGATTTTTTTTTTGTTGTTGATGTTTTCAGGCTTCTGTTCATCTGTGTGTGTAGTTTTTGAATCGATTTGTATTGAGTTTTTTGTGGGTTTGCGTTTGTGATCGTATTTGTAATGAATTTTCGTTTTTTTGTTATTATTCCTTTTTTTTCATCAGATTATAGTTGTATCAATTTTAGGCCACCAAAAGAATATTTTCTCATAGAAAAATCACAAGTCTTTTTTTTTAGTTGAGAAAATGTTGGGTGTGGTCGAATCATTTCATAATACTTAAAATGCTTCAAACTAGTAAAAAATGGAAATTTATCTGTTTTATTATGTAGGAGGTTAAGTACTTGAATTATCATACAACATTAATCGCCCCTCCCGAGAGTCATATAATTTTCCCTGTTTTGAGTTAAAATAGAAGATTAAGTTGTATTCCTTTTGGAGCTTCGTGAAGTGTCTATTGCAGTAATGCTTGTGTACGAAGATGGCAGGGTAAAGACACTTAATGACATCTCTAAAAGAAGTTTGTGCTGTGTCTGAATCTATCAGAATGGTCATTACACTGATTCCTTTCACATCTAATGTTGTTCTTTCTTACTGAAGAGGCTTAAGGTCATTGATTTTTTAGTATTCTAACGTAATAGGTGGTGATCCCACAAAATTTTGTTTAACCCAAAACAAGGAGTTTGAAATATTACCGATAAAAAAAGTTCAAAATATTAGGCTTAAAAATTAACCGTAGGAAGAGAACTGTTTTGGACATGTTACATGGATACCATTTGTGTTGGAGACTTCGTTTGTGATAATCCTGGACTCTTCTCAGATCGTGAATGGGTCACTTTCCGAACAAGATTATTCGACCCTAATACACTGCCCGGGTTGCACGAATACCTTGCGGGGATAATCCGAGAAGGAACAATCGAGTTCAGGCAATATGAACTTCGATCAGAAAAGTAGAGAAGAAGTATTAATTTCGCAATCTTGTTTTTTGAGTACCGAATCCTATTATAATAAGATAATCGAAGCACCTTTTGGGTTGGGCGGTTACACAGACACCTTTTGGGTTGGTATTATCCACTCAAACGGAATTACATAACATCCAATAAAATTAATATGGATTTTCCGAAGAGCTTTCGGGGCGCTGCCCCGAACCCCGCCAGGGGCTCTGCCCCTTGGAACCCCGCCCGCTGACCTGGCAGCGGGACCCCAGCCAGGGGCTCCGCCCCTTGGACCCCGCGAGGGGGCTGCGCCCCCTCGACCCTTGCTTCATATTCGTGGTCGATAAACCGTTAGCTCAACAAGCGTGCACTCCGCACTACCCAAACTCGTTTCCGAGCCTAACGATAAATCGCATCGGTCTCAAGTAAATCACATTACGACTAAAATGAATTGATGACACTAAAATCACCAACAATTTGGACTGCAAGTGTAGATTAATTAAGCACATCAATTGAGTAAGGAAATTGCTCACAAGGATCACTGCCGCTTTGGAGCTAAGTCGTCGACTACTAAGACATGCACAGATGGAGAGAAGGTGGAAAAAGGTAGGAGGTGGAAGTAGGGTGTAGTTTGGAAATGCAAGCATATGTGGCTGCATCCACATAAACAATATGACCCCCTGCTTTATCCCATATTGAAGATGCAGGGCCCTGTAGTTTTTTCATTCACTGCCAATGCTGGTGCATATGCGCCGCATCTTAGATGGACCATATTTTGGTGATGGCATGCTATTCATTGGTGATTTTGTTTTGCATTTTTATTGATGACATGTAGTTTATAGGTGATTTAGACATTTAATATTATGTTTGAATCCAAAATTCAATTGTAGTTTTTAGTTATTAATTAATATTGCTTTATAATTGTAATATTAATTTACATTTGTGGATATACATTTTCAATTGTATAATTAATAATATTAATAATAATTAATTTTAAATCTTAAGCCGCATATGCACCCACATATTTCCTGCATAGGGCAAATGCATGATGTGGTGGTTTGTCGCTTCGCACTGCCATCATGCATTCCTGAACCTTATTCACCAAACCCCTTACCTGGCCTCAATCTTGTTGTTTATTAATGTGTTTAACACTCTGTCTGGCACTGTAATATCAAATGCAGCATTAAAATAATGTTGATGTGTTACACAAGAGATTAAATTTACATACTGAAGATACAAAAGAGTTATCTTCCTCCCTTCAGAATTTATTGGACCTTGTCTATCACTGTATTCTATATTCAGTATCCTCCACTTGAATTGGAAAAGAGAGGGACATTTTGGAGTTCTAACTTCACGTGGAGACATGTCATCTCACACACCCTAACCTCGTTGGCTTTCACCTTACCCATGTCAATATGCTATAAATGTGTTTTTCCTTTGTAGGGTTGTTAGTTGTTGACATCGGTCCCATGGTCACTGTCAGGCTCTTACCCTGTTGTGTTATTATGTTGTTGTTGGTTAGTTTTGTTGTCAGGTTCTCTTTACAAATGTTTTGATTGATAGGTACTCCTTGGAGATGTTGGAACGGGAAAGTCAAGTCTGGTTTTACGTTTTGTGAAAGATCAGTTTGTGGAATTCCAGGTTGGTGTCTTTTATATTAAGGTCATCAATCTTTTGTTGTTGTTATACATTGGGCTAATAGGCATGGTTTGCTGTTTATTTATATCAATTTAGGAGTCTACAATTGGTGCGGCATTTTTCTCACGGACATTGGTGGTTGATGATACATCTGTGAAGTTTGAGATCTGGGATACAGCCGGGCAAGAGAGATACCACAGCTTGGCACCCATGTACTACAGAGGTGCTGCAGCAGCCATTGTCGTGTATGATATAACAAACCAGGTTAGCCTTCATGGATATATTGTTGTTACAATTACAAATATAATCATGTAATACCTTGGGTATATTGTTGTTACAATTACAAATATAATCATGTAATACATATATATGGTGCAGTTGTTTTTCCCGGATGATGGCTGTCAGGTGCAGTTAATTGGTGATCTAAGAAAATTATGTTATGGAAATAATCATGTTGCATAAGATAGAAGTTTACCTATTTAATCCCTCATTTTTCCACATTCTTAAACTAATGCATCATTCTGGAAAGGTGTAATTCTCAGCCACCAGTTTTTGCAGGAGTGCGTTTACTTTTTGACAGAAATGTATTTGAATATTGCTAGGTGGACTGCTAGTTAAAAATATCATTAAATGTTTTTCATTTAAATTAGAAACTTAGGTTTTTTATGTTTCATTGGAATAAGTTGGATTCACATATTGACTCATTGAACTTGTGTCTTTGCACCCTACAGGCATCCTTTACAAAAGCTAAGAAATGGGTTCAGGAACTTCAAGCTCAAGGTATACTAGCTTTATTTTCTAGCATGTTTTCCCGATTAACTATTGGTGCTTGTCATTCTTCTTTTCCCTGCTTGTTTGAAGACAATAATGACAATTTTTCCTTGATTCTAGTACTTGGGTTCATTGACTTGGACTCTTCATCATAAATATATTTAACCTTGAAGTGTTATAAGAATTTTTTTCTTGGAAGATTGCATGTTGATGTATTTAGTTTTCCTTAGTTTGGTGGCCATTTTCATCATAAAAGTCTATCCCATCATCTTATTCACTCTCTTATAGCTTAGAATTGGGTGCCCCTCTCCCGATGGATGACCTTATGGAAATTTCTCGAGCTCATATTGTCTCCCATAAAAACACTTGTTTGCCCAGAAACTTTTTTGTTTAATGGGTTTTTTTGAGCTAAAAATGATTTGTAATCATGCTTAATTACGTTTCTAATGTTGTTTACATTTGGCATTTATTGGGTACACAAGGAAATGCTAGTACAATCGTGGCCCTTGCTGGGAACAAATCTGATCTAGTAGACTCGAAGCAAGTTTCAACAGAGGTAATTTCATCCATGTACATTTGGGGACATCGTTAAGATCAAGACATGGTGGGATGATCTGGAATTCCATACCGTTAATGTTGCCATTTGCCTTCACATATCATTCTTGTTATACTTTGCTTCTAGGAACATCAAGATATTTTATTTATTTATTTCTGTTGATATATCAGGAAGCCCAAAAATATGCCGATGAGAATTCCCTTTTCTTCATCGAAACCTCTGCGAAATCTGCAACAAATGTAAATGAAATATTTCAAGAGATTGGTGAGTCGTGTTGTTTGTCTATTTTGTTTTGTTTGTGTATATGTGTAATACACTATCTTTAAATGAACTCCAGTAAGCATGCAAAACCACATGAAGAAGAAGAAATGTTAATCACTCGTTGAAAGGATTCAAATAAAGTGTTAAAAGAGCATGACTTTGTAGCGTAATTTGTATCTATGACTTGTCTTCGCTCAAATCGACTTTCAGAATTGCCTTCTCTTTGTTGTTTTTCAGCAAAAAGACTGCTACAAGCTCACAGTGTGCAGAAGCCCTCCGGCATGATTCTCACGGACAGACCGGCGCCAAGACCTGCAAATGCTTCATGCTGCTCTTGATCTCCCCCACCAGTATCCCGCAGTTTGTTTTCATTTTTCAGCTATAGGTCGTAGATGTACGAGAGAAGTTGCTTGGGTTGATTGAAAATAATCATGTCGTGTTGGCAGTTTAGTTGTATTATCTTTGGCAATGTAAATGTTATTTGCAGTATACTTGATTACATCATAGATGCATTATTACCACCTTACCTTGGTTGTGGCTTTGGATTTGATTATAAATTTATGATATATTACTTTCTAATAAGAATAGAGGGTTGATCATCATTCATTACGAGTCTTTATTGGTACTGGATGTCAGCTCCATATTTTCTTGAAGCCAAATATGTTGTAGCTTAGTATAAATGTTCATAGTTATTGGTAGGGTAATTGTCTCATCGAGCGAGACCCACTCCAGAACGTGGGAAATTAAGATGAGAAGGTGGAACAAGAGATGTTAGTTGGACCGAATTTTTTAATTATGGATTGCATCAACACGTTACACGCTTATATAGAAAACTCAAGCAACAAACAATTAGGAAATTTCAAATAAAGGACACTATCAAATAGGACATATCTTTATCGACTCAACGTAAGCAACTACTTTAATTGAAATAAGGAAAGCAAATCAATGATGTTGAGATGTAGTTGAAGATATTTCGGGATTTGCTTTTTCTCTTGTCATGCAGTCAGGGTTGCAAATGGGTACGGTAAAAATCGTTTGACCGTCCTAATCGAACCAATAAGTTGGGTCACGAGTTGTAAAACTCATAACCGTTTGATAAATGGACGGATAAGAGTTGTTATATATACAATATACATATTTTTTATATTATTATTGTCATTATGTGAATGTTTGATGTTGTTTTATATGAATTTTTGGATGTTTAGATTATGAATTTTTGGAGGTTTTGATTATAAATTTAAGGATTTTTGATGTTTTAACAAGTTTGACATTTTTTTATCCATTTAACCATTTACCCAATTTTTATATCGGTTTTAGTATCCATTAAGTTTTAACCATTTAACTGTCTAAAACCGTTTAATTAAATTAAATGGGTTAGGTCATGGGTAGATGTAAAATTAAACGAATTTCTAACAAAACTGTGAACTAATTAATTAAATGGGTAGGATAATAGATAAGTTGGAAGGCACCACATAGTCCTGTTGAGGTGGAGAGGCACGCATTGTAACAATTATTGTATGTTTTATTTATTGTTCATGGTTTATTTTCCATAACTTAGAGTTCTTACAAATCAATAAAAAAAATCAAGTTCTTCATGAATGCAAATGCGTACTAATCACTACGAAGTGAAATTGCAGTTCTTAGAACTTCAATTCTCTGAAATAAAGTTTTGAACTTTTCTAACTTATTCAGTATCAATCACACCCTAAAATAGAATTAGTCTGGGTCTATCTATTTTCGGTGAGACATGTGGTTAGAATGTCAAAATAAGATGTGAAATTATAATGAGTTGTGCAATAAGTCTAAATTAGTATTAGTTGGGGGTGTTTGGAATTACATTTTGATAACTAGATTTTCTAGTCATGACTGAGTCTTGAAAGCATTATTTCAAATGAAGATTCAAAATTTTTAAATGTCAATTGCTAATCACATTTGATCCGTGCCTTTATTAAAATCATTATTTGATCAACAAAAATGTACTTCTAGATACTTTTCATACGACTCCACCAGGATGACCGCTCTTTTAATTTGCTTCCTTTTCAATTGGTTAGAAGTTCTTGAAATATCGTGGAATCATTTTGAATATTTTATCTATCTGCCTTAGCATAAGATCGAATCTTTATTTACCAACTAAATTAAAATTTCTCTCCTTACGTTCTCAAAAAATTCTCACTGGTGTAATTCTTCCCTCAACGTACACTTGGTAAACTTTTAAGGGATTGCTCTCTTAACTTACATTTGAATATTAATAATTTTACAGAAAGAATATCGAAAAATAACATATAATATCACCAAGAAATTGACATAAAACATCATTTACACTTCAAGCCTAAGTCTAGTGGTGCGCAACAACCCCACAGACTATACAAATAGGATTTTAGGTTGGTTGACCAACTACAACAAATGACAGTCAACCAAATTCGTTATATTCATACACAAATTTAATTATTTAATTGGATAATAATTCTCATTTATCTTCTCAACGAACTTTCTTAGGTTTGACCAAACAATAGATGCTAGACTAAGCCTGCGGAATCGAAGATTTGACTTTGGTTGGAGAGAGATGTTGACCAAATCTCACCCAACATGTATATTTCTCGTGAAGATCACGCTCACCAAATCATTCTAATGTTCGTAATTAGTAATTTTCTTTTCTTTTGAAAACAATTAATAGGTTGAATTGCAAATTGTCTCATCCTAAATCATCTTCAAAACCAATGTACAAATTTACTTTAAAAAAATAATATAACAATAATGATAAAAACAAGTCCAAAAGAATTGTCTATTGATTTTTGAATTGCAAAGAGAATGTTAATGGAATTAAATTCATACTTTATTTGGTACGAATATATATTAGAAAATGAGGCACTTGAAGTTTTCTTAAAATCCAACGATCGAATTGTGAATATGGCCGTTGGATCAAAACTACTACGTCAGTTATACACGTATAAAAATCAAATCGTTATTTATGATACTTATTCACGACTGGATCGCAACACAAGAAATTTTTACATGTGATGCGAATTTCATATTTTAATTGATTTGTGAAAATAAATGTTTTAATTGAACAACAAAATAGACGCCCCATAAGTAAAAAGAGATTAGGCCTCATTTTATACGTACGAAAGTGGTTATCCTCGTAATGGCATGCATGATCCCCGCTCAATTGATTTTCTTAGTGCCACTTTTCAAATAATTTATGTGAATAGTTCTCGGAATAACGATAATTAGATACGACACACTAACAAAATGTGTTGCAATATTTGTTAGGTCTTGTGTAGCTTTGAAGTATCCAAACTGAAGACAAACTCCCAATTTAAGCTATGTGTGGAACACCCTCAAGCTTGGGTGACTAATATATAACATGTTGTCTTTATTAACATAGATAGTGTCTTTTTTTTGTTGGAAATTAAGCATCACAGACACATAGACATATTAAGGGTTTTAGAAGTGTACACACACGATGGGAGAGGTCACCAAATCTAATGAAATTAAGTTCCAATGCTTTTGAGCCAAATGGCATTCAACTTACTCCAGTTGGTGCCATATAGCAGCTCCCACTACCAACCACCATACCTAACTCTAACAAAACAAGATGTTGAAGGAGTTGTGCTTGGATATATTGCATCTTTCTAAGATGGTGGTTGTAGGTTTTGGTGAAGTATTTGGTCAGTTGCTTTGTGTGTTTAGTTAATATATTATGTTGAGGGAAAGAAAATTTAGATAACCACCTTCGGAGATGAAGTAATTCGTTTTCGATCACACTTTAGATTTAGTCTTATTGTGTTACTTGAGGTGTGATTGGTTTACAGAAAAAGTAGTTTAGAAGTCAAAAATTACACTTCCAAAATGATCTTGGTTATTGGTTGATATGAAAACGTAAAAAATGTCTGAGAGTTCAATTTTGAAAGTTTCACATATATTTATTGTATTGGAATCCAATTATACTTTGAATTTTAGGAAAATCATAAATTTTGAGTTCTAACTTCCTCGCTTCCTAGCTTCAAACCAATTACACATCCAGCGGTTGAACATTTATGAGATCAGTATTAATTATTCCTAGATTCCACCTCAATTTTGCAATTTAAGCATTTTAAAGTTCAAATGTTAAGTTGCTGGATATTGCTGTCGATCGATTGGGTTTCTAATCTTCTTAAGCCAATAGGCATGTTGTAACGTGCATATTAAGAAAATGAATGATGCAATCAAGCAGTATATATATGTGTTGGAACAATTTAATAATTTCTAAGTCCTAACTTAAGCTCAAGTTTATTCAATCTTCATCTTCTGCTCATATTTATTTGTCATTTAGTAAGATCGATCGAATTACAATAATTCAAAACACCTCAGCATGTTTGTTTATGATGTGCTGTGTTCCTTTCTCGTATTACAGTGGTTTCCTGCTGGATAAGAAAGTATATACATACCGTATATAGCATTTAAAATTGTTTTTTGCTTTTTGCCCATACATTTCTTCAACTCCATATAATTTTCCTTTTCTGGATAAGAAAAAACAACAGTTTGCTTCTTTGTTGGAACATCCTCAAACAGCAGAAAATTTGAAAATTTAAACAAACGAGATCTTAAGACAAATGTGATCAAACATGAAAGTTACTTATATAAATATAATCAGTCGGTGCACCACAATACAACAGAGTTTGTCAAAATACATGATTACAACAATACAACGGAAAACAGATGCAAGTAATCATGAAGACCTCGAAGAGTCCGAAGAGGATCCTGACCCAAAAATGTGTGTCCGCTATCACCACCCGATAGAACCTACTGTGGTCCTGAAACATGAATCAAACAACAATGTTTGAGTTTCCCATTAGGAAACCTTATATGTCAAGTTCACCTATATGAATGCAACAGTACTCTAATGAATCTATCATGCTAGTAGCACGTCATATCAACATCTGCAATGCAACAAATCCCCTCTAAGGGGTAAAACAGGACCTTAGTCCCTCAGTAACAACAAATACCCTCAAAGGGTCAACAAGGACATCAGTCCAACAACAACAACGGGTCTCCCTCGAAAACCTACCGTAGGCACATACGGTCTTACGGACAGTACGCGACGCATCCCCACACGCGACTACTCGAGCCAAAGGATAAGTGAGGAGCGTCCGCACTTCCGCGAAAGGCGAACCACGTGGTCTACACCACCACAACGGAGTCGTAGCCCGGTCGGTCAAAACATCCCCCGATAGGTGTCCAATCGAGAAATCATCGTCAGAACAACATCGGCGGCATCGGCGACACAACATCGGCGGTACAACATAAGTCTGGCACAACATCGGACGGCACAACCACAAGACTTAACATCATCGGCAACATCATCACCGGCAAAAACTTCGACGGTACAACATACGTCCGACACAACATCGGACGGGTCCAGACCGTAGTATGCAGGGTCATCAATCATACATCAACATGCATTGGGATCTGTGATCCCTCAGGTCTACTACTCTACAGAGAGTCAAGCAACACCACTTCACACTATTATCCATCAACGGAGGTGGCACGACCCAAGTGTCCACAATCTTCCACACGGCGGTCTCTTGGCAGGCACAAGCAACGTACCCGCACAAGACCAGGAGTTCAGTTCTGCGCACAAACGGTCGACCGAAATAGGCAATCCGGTCGACCGAAATAGGCAATCCGGTCAACCAAAATAGGTTTGGTCCACCGAAAGTCTGCAACGGTCGAACTCTCTGCGCATCACTTAATTCCAAACAGTCAAACACCAATCTAAAACCGGTCGACCGAATATGAGGTCAAAATCTGGACTCTAGTCAAAATCACACAAGTCTATTCGGTCCACCGACTCAGGGGTCCCGGTCGACCGAAAACTACCAGAGTCATCCTAATAGTCTAAGTCATACAACAATCGAACAATATATATAATCGGTCAAACATCATGCAATATAAACAAGTTCACTTAAGTTCCAGTCAAACCAAAAACTAGGAACGGTCGACCGAAAACAAACATGAAGTCCTCTGGCCCACCGACACACGCACAACCGGTCGACCGCCACATGACATCGTTCGACCGGTGATGGTTAAAGTCTGGCAAAAACATTAAACCGGTCGACCGCCCGAAGGCACCGGTCGACCGTTGGTCGACAGCAACCCCGCACCAGCCGAGGATTTTACGTCATTTCTCGTCGCCGACGAGGTCTCCGACCTCCCGCGACCGACCACAACACCACTACGACATGGGTGTGCAACAACATCAACTAAGAACTGACATACCTCAAAACAAGACGGAGCATGCCGGAGATCGGCTCAACGTCGCCCGCAACCTCGAAGCCGCGCCTTACGTCCGCGCCTCCACAACTCCGTGCTCGACTCCACTCGCCGGAGCCGTCTTCACCACCTCTTGTTCGCCGGAAAAAGGGAAGAAGAATGTGAGAGAGAGAAGTTTTGGTGAAGGAAAGAAGAAGAAAGGAAGAAACATTGATTTTCTCCTCAAAACCAACCCAACCAACAGTAACCACCCCTACACCCATCACTCATCACTCATCACTATTCCTCCTTCCATTTCCAATGCAATACCCCATTAATCAAGAGGTTAGTCCTTAAGTAAGGTTAGGGACATAACATCAACTATATAAAACTTATGAATAAAAGCATCACAATTAACAGTGTATTGTTCTTCGAAGTTGTAAGATAGAAAAAAAAATGCAATTTTCATTTTTATAAAATAATATGGTATCTCTCACAAAACTAGTAATATCTAAATAGTATAACATTATATATGCTTCAAAGTCGTAGCTATCTTTTTCGTAATATATATTCTTATAAACAAGAAAAACAATATTTCCCAAAAGTTTACACTGTTGTGAAATCAATTATGTTATAAGTATAATATAAGGACTATATATTAATCATATTGTAGACCTAAACGTTGGACTTAAAGATGCTACATTCAAACTTTATTTGTTCACATTGAATTCTCCAAATATGAAATACCTAGATAGAGAAGACATACACCTTGGTCGTTGACTCGTTGGTGGATTTGTTAATTTATATGTCGATTTCATTTTTCTTTTTTGTGAAAACAAATACCAACATATCATATTTGCAGATACAATCCTCGATCTTTTGCTATTTTCAAATATCTCATCTAGGAATTCTTGCTTTGAGGCACACCAAGTCAAAAACACTAAAAACAAACAATTCTAGGATATAACATCAATAACATCTGATATATTCGACTTTATTGTGAGAGGAAAATCAATAAATTTAGGTAACTACAAGACTCTAAAATAAAATTAAAACACAAAGAAAAGCTTCAACAAAATATAAATTTTACAAGGCTATTTCTGCACAATCCCATCGATTACTTGCCGTCCCCGGCAGTTCTAGATTTTGTAGTACAAAATCATGCATGAATAGATGCAGTACACTTTGCACCATCAAAAGTCTGGAGGGTTGTTCAAATTTAATTGCACTTTCATGCTTATGGTGGTGGTCACTACTTGCATTAATTATGGTATTAGTCACCATCCAAACCTCATCCTACACTAGTTAGGTAAGATTTTTCTCAATATTTGATGCTAAAATATTGAATTGCTAGATGACGCTCATTTCTCTTAGGAGCTACTTTTTTAATTAACCTTCGTCATATAGACTGGATGGATAACAATACTCGTTCCAAACTCTCTTGGGCTTTTATTATTATTATTAAACGTGAAAAATACATAGTAAGACAAGTATTACTACAAGAACGTATGCAATTGTGGTGTGACATTTGTTAGTTGTTACGTGGATTTCTTATGTTACGGTGGCCACCACTGATGGGAGCTACTATTCGTCGCCGGAAAATTACTTAAATCGTTCTAAAAATTACATTTTTACCCTTAACAAATCAATTAATATATATTTCGTTTCGTGTCTTTAAACAAGATGTTTGACTCAGTTTGACTCACATTCCTAGTACCAACACCACGAAAATGTCTGGCGAAGCACCTGTAACGGGTGCGGATTTTTTCCCCCCGACTTGGAAGTCTGGATAAGACGCCTCCACGTTGGTGGAGGCGTCTGGATACGACGACTCCACAAAGGTGGGGGCGTCTTAGCGAGACGCCTCCTCTAAGTGGAGGCGTGTTAGCCAGACGCCCATTTTTTTTAATTTTTTTGTTAAATTAATTTTTTCCAGGTTCCGTCGCAAGATTTCGGTGGTGATGGAGTAGATTACAATGAGTTTTTTAATAGTAAAAAATATTTACAACAATCAAGGAAGCTTGTAAATGGACGAAACAAGTTGCAATAGGAGCCAAATTTGTTTTGGTTATATCATCATACCCAGCTGGCGATACATATATGCCAACGTCGCCGACCCCCATGAGTACTGACCAATGGTATCTGGCTCCCTCGCCTCCAATAGGTCGCGTGGTCTGACTCTGGAACCGCTCTTGTCGACAAACAAGACGTAGCCTAGCAGTAAGAAGAGGTAAGCAGTCATCTGCGTATCCTCGGTCCGTGGTGGTCGCCCCCGTCTGCAACACTCGTCCACAACATCGATATTAACACCACCGCCACTCCAAAATGAGCTATCCCGCCCAAGACCCTCCAGGCTAACACCCAACAACTCAGATACATATAACTTCAACTCAGATGTCGGCGCCTGCGCACTGACCATAGGACCCTCAACAGGAATGTGAAGAATCTGAAAGACGTCATGCAACATGATCGTCATCTCTCCGAACGGCAAGTGGAAAGTGTTGGTGTCAGGATGTCACCGCTCAACGAAAGCCGAAATCAACGACATGTCAATGCAGGAAAACATGTTGTACGGCAAGTGACCCAATCCACTGTCACTGACGGTCGCCGTCATATCATCAGTCATCACTGAACGCCAAACCTGCAATGTCGTACATGCTCTGTGCCGATTATGGCACTTCAAAACCTTCCGATCCTCTCCATCCCAGATGCGTCTGGCGACGTGGCCTCCAAAACTGGGAATGACGCTGCCATCTAGAGGACCACCAGGCATCATATCCGTGACGATCCAAGACTCGTCCTCACCCCTCTTCTTCTTCTTCTGAGCTCGGGCGTCTGCAGTGCACGAACTAGAATCACCGGTCACAAACCGGCCACCTCGACCCTTCCTAATGACCCACTCAGCCGAAGGACTACAATCTCGCCCCCGTCCTCGACCGTACTGACGTATCGCCTCCTCCTGTGGCCCCAAACCATACCGGCCCCCATCGTCAATATCGTCGTGACTCCTCAACTCATCTGAATCATCATCGTCGTCGAAAGAATCCTCAGGTGTCTGACGACGACGTAAAAGATCACTCTCTCTCCTAACTAAAGCAGAAATACCACGTCTACGTGGATGACGAGGACCTGACTCGTCTGCTACACTACGTACCGCACGTAAGGGAATTGATTTTCCTTTTCCTCCACGGTAACCCGATGACTATTAATGGATTTCCTAAAATAATTAAACTAATTATTAACTTAATAATCGATTTATTTAGCAATTATCACAATTAATCAATCATCCTTTACTAAAATCGTACACAACTAATTATTAACATAATAATCATATTATTTAGCTATTATCACATATTTTAATCAATAATTCCTTACTAAAATAATTAAACTAATTATTAACTTAATAATCGATTTATTTATTAATTATCACAATTTATAGTCAATAAAGAATTTACTAAACTAATTTAATTCATTATTAACATAATATTCAATTTATTTTAAATTTATCACAATTTATAATCAATTTAAATAAATTTTAGAAAAAATCCGGGGTGTCTGCGGGAGACGCCCCAACGTTCGGGGAGGCGTCTGCCGGAGCCGCTCCCCTAGGTGGGAGGCGTCTCCCGCAGACGCCTATCCCTATGTTCGGGCGTCTCCCGCGGACTCCCCACCCAATTTTTTTAAAATTAATAAAAATAAATAAGGCACTTTATCAGATTTGAGTAATCCGGGGCGTGTGTTGGTTCTTTTCCTGGCCTCCGAGACATTATATCTGGTGAATAGAAGAGTAATATGAAGAGAAAATAGTGTTAGAAGAGAGAAATGAAGAGTTATATAAGTAGAAATGGTAGAAAGATAAAATGGTAATCTGACGGACGATTTAAGTAGTTTTACGACAACGAATAAAAGTTTAGTTAAGTGATACTATACTTATTTGTTTTCATCGTAACAGTTAATACCACCGGTTAACAATAACCACTCGCCCACAGACTCAACCAATGCTACTAACTAGGGGTGAGCTTCGGTCCAGGACCGGACCGGACCGGACCGGACCGAACCGGACCGGACCGAACCGGACCGGACCGAAACCCGAATTTTCGGGAAGTCCGGACCGAATAGGTTCGGTCCGGTCCGATCCGGTCCGGGTCGGTCCAAAACCCGAATTTTCCCCTTAAATTTTCGGTCCGGTCCGGACCGAAGACCGAATTTCCAAAATTTTGTGGACCGAAGACCGGACCGAAAAAATTCGGTCCGGTTCGCTCCGGACCGAAAAATTCGGTTCGGTCTGGGTGCCCAGATCGGACCGAATTTTGCTCACCCCTACTACTAACAACTATATGCTAAAATAATATATAACAAATTGTGGTTATATGTTTCACCATCTTTGCGCATCCACTTCACGTGGTTGGGAAGTTTTTCCTTAATATGTTTATATTATTATAGTCTTAGATAAGGAAACTAAAGTTATTTTATATTATTTTCCACAGATCCACTGAGTGCAAATAACAGTATAGCACATGCACTACTGCATCTGATTCCAACTCATACGCCACTTTCTTTCTCATCATAATTTTAGGAGATTTAGGATTTTCTTCATTATTTCTTTTCACATTGTTAAGTAATTCAATCAAGCGTGATTCAATGGTCGAGTATGTTATCATTGTATATAGAGATCTTAAGATCGAAATTCAAGCTTATTTGATAGTTGTAGATTTGGTTGTTTATTCGACTGCATCAAATAACAGTATAGGCAGGACAAATAAGTGAAAGCACTTTTATTATTTATTTACACAAAAGCATCCAAGCTCGGGAATGACAAACTCTCACTCTATAAGTGCTAAATGTATTTAGTAAAATGTGATTTTTTTTGTATTGCAATGAACCACTCTATTCTAAATTCTAATGCTTGTACGTAGAATAAGTAGGGCCTAAAAGGTGTTAGGTCAAGTATACGATGATAGTTAACTGATGAAGCGATATAATATTGAAGAATAATTTCACCCATGCAAGAGTGGGTTCAGTGAGATACAAAGACAGGAAGCAAATCTGGCAGTATAATTAATAAAAAATGTTGCATGAACAAAACACAATGTCCCACCAAACATTTGATCAATAACTCAATGCGAATTTTTGATTGCATGTTATTTCAAAATACTATATTTTCGTTTATGCCACCACTATATATCTATTTGTATTAATGTACTACAAAATAATACAAATTCTATTAATACCACTACAAACCATACAAATTTCATTAATGTCATTCTGTTAACATTTTCCGTTAATGGTGTTATTGTTCTGTTAACGCCGTTAAATTTTTTATTATTTTAATAGTAATATTTACAAATTCTACCATATATAATTTAGTAATTTAGTAATCCAATTTTTTTATTATGATCTTTACTATAAAACACTTAAATTCAAAAAGCAAGACTATTAATTTTCACAAGTACAAACGGGAGTGATACGAGTGTTTTGTTGTTTTTTTCCTATGAAAATTAAATTCCAAAACACTTAAACAAGAATTAAACCTTTATGATTTTCACAGCAAAACACTTAAATTCTAAATATCAATAATTTTAATTTTCAAAGCAAAAAAAACACCAAAACACACGTAACACCATCGGTTATACCTGTGAAAATTAAAAGTCTTGATTTTTGGAATTTAAAAATGTTTTTCCGTGAAGATCATAAAAATAACAGATTTAGATTATTAAGTTATTAAATTATATATTGTAGAATTTGTAAATATTACTATTAAAATAATAATTTTTTAATGACATTAACCGAACAATAACACTGTTAACAGAAAATGTTAACAGAATGATATTAATAGAATTTACATAGTTTTTAGTGACATTAATAGAATTTGTATAATTTCTTAGTAGTATTAATATAAATAACTACATATAGTGATAACAGAAACGGAAATATAGTGATATAAAATGACATGTAAGCAAAAAATCCTAATTTTTTTTCTTAGAATAGGAAACTAAGTGCATGAATGTTCCTCCTAAAAAATTCAGACGTGGGAGGTGGTTTTAGTTTTACTTACAAGTTAAGCAGACAGACATGCAAGAACACATATTTTGAAGATTTTGTTTGTGTCGTTACAAAACATTTCAATCAGCCTTTTGTCATCGATTCAGCTGTCTATTACCGTTACAAAACTTGTAATTTGTATTGTTAAATCCTTAGAAAATAATAAAAGATTACATTAATTCAATTTCAATCTGTATTGTAATCTAATTTGGTGAAGTTTTTTAAGGTAATAATTCGTTGTAGCCAATTATCAAACAACTTTACTCAGCAATTCACTCAAAGCATTGACTTCAACAATTTTACCGGATGGAAGAAAAATATGACACTGAGAAGTTGGTGGGACTTGAGATTTGAGACATCAAAAACTGTAATATGCAAAAACTGTAAAATGCAATGAATAAACACTACCACTTCGGACCAATCCAACTAGTAGAGCATAATATTCTCAAGTCCTAAAATTGAACTCCAGTGATGTGATTAGATTATTTTCTCTTTGTTGTTTCAAGAAAGAGAACGAGTATTGTAAAACTAGTCTACAACGAATCAATTGGTTTCCAAACGATACACAACGTGAGGGGTAATCCACCGTCATAATATTTTTTTGGGTTAAACACGGTTTACTTTCTTAATTATGCCTTGTATCACTTTACCTTCCTGAATTTTCCACTTTAAAAATCTATTATTTAAACACACATTCACATTTTTGTAATTTTTTTGTTATATCCCTAATATACTTCTAAACCTATATTTAAGTAAAAGTTGAATCAAAACGGAAGTCCGATATGGTTAAAATTTGGGTAAGATTGATACTGAATTTGACCCAAATTTCAACCAAATCTGACATATATTTCGATTCGAATTTTCACATAAATATATGTTTAAGAGTGTATTGGGCATACAACAAAAAATTGATAAAAACGATGAATTAGTGTTTAAATAATGAATTTTTAAAGTTAAGGGAGAAAATGTTACAAAACGAAAGTTAAGGAACGAAAGTAACTATCAAATTTAAAAATTTAAATGAACAAAGTGATATTAAGCATTGGAAAGAAAAACAGTAATTATGAGTACATTTTTAAGTGTCCTGATCCCTAGGGGTGTAAACAAGTCAAACATATTTTCGAGTTATATGTATTATATTATGTTATTATTAAATATAAAATAATAATTATAAATAGAGTAATAAAAAATTGAACGTCGAGCCGAGTCTTAATTTTTTTCGAGTTCGAGTGGCTCGATTTTTACCAAATCATGTTGAAAAATTTCTTTGATTTTCATTATAATCCTTCATTTTCAAGTTAAACTAGAGTCAAATATTTTTCGAGACTAACTATCGAGCCGATTCAAAGTTGACAGCCTATCCGTGACAATGCAACTGGAAGGTCAAAAGAGTAACTAAACTCAAAACCAAAAAAAAGAAAAAGAAAACTCCAAGACAATGATTCATATATATACACACACATTTTCTATCTCTCTCTCTCCTCCGACCATACCATGAGAGACCTCCAGCTAACGTCCATCTCCGGCGGCGCCGACGAGCTGGAGGACGTCGGACTCCTCCACGACTACGACGCGGAGGAGAGTGGAGGTGGGTCCCACACGACCACCGCCATACAGGTCCAGATCACTGGGATGACCTGCTCCGCCTGCTCCTCCTCCGTCGAGTCCGCCGTATCCACCCTCCCAGGCGTCGTCAAGGTCGCCGTCTCGCTCCTCCAGAACAAGGCCAGGGTCGTCTTCGACCCCCAACTTCTCCAGGTTCGTGGGTGTTCAACACCTAAATAAAGGTCCCATCTTTTGGGGGTTTCGGTTTTGGATCCTAATTGAGACTGGAATTGGAGGTTTTTAGCTTCGTTTCATCTTAGGCTGGTGGTGCTGTTTTTTTGCTTTTGGATCCAAACTTCCCATTTTTCGGTGGAAAGTTGTGGTTTTGGTGGGGGATTGGGGTTGGAGTTGGGTGTTTTAGCTTCATTTCATCTAAGGCTGTTTGTTTGTTTGTTGTTAATGTATTGTTGTTATAAGTTTGATTCAACTTTCGCTTTCGGACCCAAAGTTCTCATCCTTCGGGATGAAATTCGGTGTTTAAGGTAGTTTGGTGGGGGAATTGGGTTTATTTTATAGCTTGTTTTCATCTAAGGTTGTTTGCTTGTTGTTTCTAGTGTGTTGTTGTTGTTATGAGATTGATTTTGTGTTTTGATTCTTCTTTTCCCCTTGAATTCTGCTAATATGGGGGGTTTGGAATGGGATTATGGAACTTGTTTGGGTTGGTAAAAGTGGTTGGTGAGTCCCCACATAATTGGGGTAATTTTGACGTCTTGGGTAAGTGAAATTGGTTACTTCAATTTCCAGCTGGTGTTCTGATTGTACATATTCTCAAAGAATGCATTTCTACCTTTTCTGTGGGCTGTGGATAATGACATTGGAGGAGTAAAATAATTGTTGTGTTGATGGTGACTTGTTAATTTGATTTGGAAAATTTGCTGCTTTTGTGGGATAATATTTGCATATGTCACGTCGGTTCCTTTTCTTTTCTGTAGTATATAAAACTGTAGGTTTCCAGATATTGGGATCAAGTGGTTGAAAATAGGGAAAAAATAACACGCCTCTTTTTTCTAGTTCCCTTCGTCAAAGCCTTCTTCAAATGGAAGGGGAAGTTGTAGTATTTTCATTTGTTTTGAGTATATCTGGTTTCTTTTAGCTACATTCTTTTGACCAGTTTCTGGCTTTGTATTCATGTTGTAAGTTGTTTAGCTATTATTCTCTTTCATTACTTATCTTCTGTTGTGGACAGTTGAACAAGTAGTTCTTATATTTCCAGACTTTAGGAAGTGGAAAAAACATCCTTATGCTTACGTAGCCTGAAAAGTTTTTTGGTTTATAGTGCGTGTGAATGGGAACTGGTCTATGATCCATTCTTGGATCGGAAAGTGATTTCCACATTGATAAGATGAGAACTATAACCAAAAGATGGTAAATAGAATTCTAAATAAACCACTAAAATGAAGGCAAAAGTGCCTTTTGACCTATAAAAGAAATATAAAGGAGAAATTGTGCAACAACCTGATAAGGGAACTTGCTACAAATACTCCTTAAACTACTTTTTATGGTTTTCTGGTACTCTGCTAAATACTTGATAAGAATCTACTCATGCTAGTGTAAATACTATGACGTTTCAAATGATTTCACCTAGGAAGCACGGACACTTCTGAATGGTCGTCGTGTCCGAGTCGTGGCCGTGTCGGACACCGACACTCCTCGGACACGCCTTGGACACGTGTCGGACACGCCAGGTGGCGTGTCCTACAGTAGTTTTGACATTTCGCAGTGGTGGACACTCCTCGGACACTCCTTGGTCTTGATTTTGACTTTTGACTTTTTTTTCCTTCCTCCTTTTCGGTACCAGAATGTTTATATAGAGGAGAATAAGAAAATAAACCATTGGGTCAAGGAAGTTTCAATACAACTCTTGAAGTATATTATTTTATTAGGTAGTAATCAGTTTGTTGTCCTTTAAGAATAGACATAATGACTACTTTTGTCATGGACAATGAGGAGACAACCTGAAACAACGTATATTATTTTATTATGAACATTTAACATTTATGAGTAATTATTTTTTTACAAGTATATTATTTTTTATTTATATATATTATTATTTTTAATTATAATTTTAATGCCGTGTCCGTGTCCTACTTTTTAGAAAAATGCCGTATCCCCGTGTCCGTGTCCCGTGTCCGTCTCCGTGCTTCTTAGATTTTCACCTTCAGCTCGGGAAGTTTTGGGAAGTCCTTGTCCCTTATAGGCTCGTAACAATCATCAATATAAGAACAACATGGAATTTGTTGTTATTTAAACTTCTGTTCATCAGGATTCAGGAGCAGGCTAGCAGCTGCTAACTTTTTTCCTAGTAGAGACCAAAGAATGTAAGAAGTATTAATTGTATATCAAGAACGTTACACTAAGAACAAGCAGAGAATGTTAATGGAAGGTTCTTCTTAGATCTCAGAGAAAAACGATTGCAGTTCTCTTGGTATATTTCAAAAGAAGGTTGGTTCATACAACAAATTGGTCTCCTGGGAAATGACAACAAGCATGTAGCAAAAATGTCATCATCATACTCGGGATTCATGACATAAAAAGCATCCATCTTCAAGCATGTAATTGTTTTTTTTAAAGTTTCAAGCATGTCACTGTCAATACACATTTTAAAGGACCAGAAAAATAAGAGCACTCTGTTCAGACCATGCTTTCCCGAAAGAGGTATCCATATTAGTATTTAGGAAGTATTTTCTCTTGGACAAGATGGTGTGTGATCAATCACGATAGTGCATCTTTGTGATTCTTTCGCAATTGAGTTTCATGTTGTGGAAATTATCATCACTGTATATCATAGGACAGGCTTTTGCTGCTACCTATGGAAACTGTAAACTAACAACTAGTGCACCCTGCAGGAGGAGGCCATAAAAGAAACTATTGAGGATGCAGGTTTTGAAGCAGAAATCTTGGCAGAATCAAATAAATCAGAGACCAAGTCTCAAAGAACTCTTGTAGGACAGTTTAGGATTGTTGGAATGACATGTGCAGCATGTGTAAACTCCGTTGAGGGTATCTTAACAAAACTTCCAGGTGTCAAACGTGCAGTTGTTGCATTGGCAACTTCTCTAGGAGAAGTTGAATATGACGCTTCAGTAACCACCAAAGAAGAAATTGTTATTGCTATTGAAGATGCTGGTTTTGAAGCTGCATTTCTTTCAAGCAATAATCATGACAAATTTTTGTTTGCTGTGGATGGAATATTTGGCAAAACAGAACTAAATCTTCTTGAGGACATACTCAAGGGTGTGAATGGAGTACGCGAGTTTGATATAAATAGAACCACAGCAGAAATAGAAGTTGTATTCGATCCTGAAGTTGTTGGTGCTAGGTTAATAGTTGATGTTGTGGAAAGAGAGAGCTATGGAAAACTTAAACTTAAAGTACAAAACCCTTACACACGTGCCACTACAAATGATGGTGAACAAGCCTCAAAAATGTTTCAGCTTTTTATGTCTAGCTTACTGCTCAGTGTAAGTTTAAATTTATAGCCATGTTCTATTTTTCTGAAGATAGTTACTGATGTTATAGTCTCATACTTGTTATTTAGTTATGTTGTTTTTCTACTTGCCACAGATTCCTGTATTGTTCATTCAGATGGTATGCCCAAGGATATCTTTTATGACGTCTTTGCTTTCAATGCATTGTGGACCTTTTTATTTGGGTGAGCTGTTGCGGTGGGCATTGGTCAGTATAATTCAGTTCCATATTGGAAAACGGTTCTATGTAGCAGCCTTTAGAGCAATAAAAAACAGGTCCACAAACATGGATGTTCTCGTTGCATTGGGAACTACATCCTCGTATTTTTATTCTGTTTGTGCACTTATATATGGTGCCTTTACTGGATTTCGGCCTCCAATATATTTTGAGACCAGTGCGATGCTCATTACCTTTGTCCTGTTTGGCAAATATTTAGAAGTTCTTGCCAAAGGGAAGACATCAGATGCCATCAAAAAGTTGGTTGAGCTTGCACCAGCATCTGCTCTTTTGATTGTTAAAGATGCAGGTGACATGAAATAAATTATTTCTATTATATTTTTGCATTCCTTATGAACTTAGGGTGGTTTCAGTAGTTGAAGTTATGAAATATAATTATTGCATTCAAACGAATCATAGTTTTAAATTAACTCAATTCTTTTGCATTGGGTTTTAGATGGGATAAAAGAAAAAGAAATAGATGCATTGCTAATCCAGCCCGGTGATGTCTTAAAGGTTCTTCCTGGTTCCAAACTTCCTGTTGATGGCACAGTTGTTTGGGGTACAAGCTACATTGACGAGAGCATGGTGACTGGTGAATCTGCACCAGTTCTCAAAGAGTTGTCATCTCCAGTTATTGGGGGTACGATTAATTTGCATGGTGCCCTTCACGTGCAAGCTGTAAGGGTTGGTTCTGATACAGTTCTCAGCCAGATAATTTCTCTGGTTGAAACTGCTCAGATGTCTAAAGCTCCCATTCAGAAGTTCGCTGATTTTGTAAGTGCCATTTATTCGAGCTTAGTTCATGCTTTAATGTGTGTTCACATGTCATTGCTGAACTCTCTAGGATGGCTATGGTAATCTTTTGAGCAAGTTGCTTTCGAATGATATGGTATCCCACACCGTAAAGGAAAATCTCATTTATCTGTTTTTTTCCCCAAAAAAAAATACAAAACAAAACAAAAAAGTAGTTATTCATTGTAGTATAGCTGCTATGGCACTCCAGTTGCACTTTTTTCTCAGTTTCATGTTGAGAGAGCAATTCACTATGTAAATCCTAAGAAGGGGAAAACCTTCTCAACTTAACATTCATAACTTCAGACGTCTTATTGAGTCAAAATGCTAATTCCAGGGTCTTTGGATTAAGGAAAAAGTTATCATATAGGGTTACCATAATTCTATACACAAGAATAGTTTAGCGGGATTGATAGTATAACTCCTGTTGGGAAATTCTGATTTAATTTGGTTCCTAGTCAAGCCTTCAGTCCTTTGGGGACACATTTTCATAAATTCCAATCCCAGTGGGCCAGTGGTAATATTTCTTATATCTGTCTTGTAATTTACAGGTGGCAAGCATTTTTGTTCCCACTGTTGTTGGCCTATCATTTCTTACATTTGTGACATGGTAAGTTGGTGATAGTTGACAATACTTTTCTGTTTGGGTTTTTACACGTCTCATTGCCTTTGTTTTATTATTACTTGTGATATACTGAAATTAAATCTGAACTTCATTGAATTTCCTTTTAGGTTTCTCTGTGGATCATTTGGTGCATATCCAGATTCATGGGTAGCCGACAGCAGCAATTGTTTTGTTTTTTCCCTCATGTTCTCAATATCAGTCGTTGTAATTGCATGTCCTTGTGCCCTTGGCTTGGCCACTCCAACAGCTGTCATGGTTGCAACCGGTGTTGGTGCTAATCATGGTGTCCTGATAAAAGGAGGAGATGCGTTGGAAAGAGCCCAGAAAATTCGTTATGTGGTATTTGACAAAACAGGGACCCTTACTCAAGGAAAGGCTTCGGTCACAAACTCAAAAGTTTTTGGTGGGATGGACATTGGAGATTTTGTCACATTAGTTGCTTCTATAGAGGTGATATATACTTCTTATTACTTGATTTTATCTTGTTTTGCTTTGACATTAATTTGTGATTTCATTTTTGTGCAGGCTAACAGCGAGCATCCAATTGGAAGAGCAATCGTGGATTATGCTTATCACTACCATTTTTTCAATGAAACTTCTGCTACAAAAGAAGAAAGATTATCAGAATGGCTTCTAGAAACAATGGAATTTTCTAGTGTGCCAGGGAAGGGTGTGCAATGCCTTACAAATCAGAAAAGGGTTTTGGTGAGTTCAAAATCTAGTGCTTGTTTGGCTTTGGAATGCAGTTCAAAATATTTGACGTTACACAATTTTGAGTCTGCATTTGCTTCTGCAACTATCTTGATAAGTTTTCTTAATTTTTATTCGCACATTGCTTTGTTGGCTATATTACCTTGATACCAAATGTAATAGATATTTCACTGATGGAGCAGGTTGGTAACCGAAGGCTTCTAACTGAAAATGCCGTCAAAATACCCACAGAAGCTGAAAAGTACCTGGTAGAGTTGGAGGAGAGTACCAAAACGGGCATCCTTGTGGCTTATGATGGGGCTTTAGTAGGTGTATTAGGGGTAGCCGATCCTTTGAAACGAGAAGCAGCTGTTGTAATCGAAGGCCTAAAGAAAATGGGTGTTGAACCTGTTATGGTAACTGGAGACAATTGGAGGACTGCACGCGCCGTTGCTAAGGAGGTTTGTTCCAATGGCACTCAAATAGCAACCAACTACCCAGATGTCATTCCTTTCTTTAAAAGTATTGGCGACGGAACAAATTGATATGACTATACATTTCCTGCAGGTTGGCATCAATGACGTAAAAGCAGAAGTGATGCCGGCAGGAAAGGCGGATGCCATTCGCTCTTTCCAGAAAGACGGCAGCATAGTTGCCATGGTCGGTGATGGCATAAACGACTCTCCAGCCCTTGCAGCAGCCGATGTTGGAATGGCGATTGGTGCAGGAACAGACATTGCCATTGAGGCCGCAGACTATGTGCTGATGAGGAACAATCTTGAAGATGTTATCACAGCCATTGACTTATCAAGAAAAACCTTCACAAGAATACGTTGTAACTACTTCTTTGCCATGGCATACAACTTGGTCGCAATACCAGTTGCCGCCGGAGTCCTTTTCCCTTTCACGGGATTGAAGTTGCCACCATGGCTGGCTGGGGCCTGCATGGCGCTTTCAAGTGTGAGCGTTGTTTGCTCTTCTTTGATGTTAAGAAGATACAAAAAACCAAGGCTGACCACCATACTTGAGATAACAGTGGAATAGAAACATATGCTTTCCAATGTACAGTATGTAACATGTAGAATCATGTTTTTTGCTTTCTTCCGTTAATTTTGTAGTTCATTCCAACGTGTAGTTTGTGAGTTGATTTATAAATGGAAGGTGGGCATGTGTTAGTTGCAGGGCAATCAGTCTTCTTTAAAGTCCAGGATGTATTTTGGTTTAAATTTCTTATAATGTAGTTTGAACAAGTGGGAAGCAAAACATAATGTGTGAATCAATTAAAACGGAGGAAAAAAGGCATCTGACCCATTTTAATTGGTTTTCTCTTCCTCTTTCTTCCATCATTTGTTCTTCCAATTCAAAGGCATCTCACCCATTCTAATTGGTTTTCTCAGCCTCTCAAAGTGGGAACGGGAGGAGAAGGCACTTGTTCCTCTTCTGGGTAAGACGTTAAGCTGAAATTTAAGCAGCATGGGTCGTGGAAGCATTTTTTTTGGAAATTTGAACTTTTTTCATAAGCACTTCTATATATGAATACGTCAAACATCTCTTTGATTTCAATAAATGACAACAAATACTTCCAAAATAAATAATGAGTACTCATTGTCGTTTGCCAAAACTAGAGCAGCTTTACCAAGGCTCACCAACTACACCACAGCATTTTCATCACATGCTTTTAAAGGAAAAAAAACCCTAACCAGTTAGACCACCCATTGTTAGCAGGAATAATGAAGCTTCCACTTGGTGGTTAGCAGTCCACACCAATATACTTCATTTGGTTTCAACACTTTGCCACTTGTCTCTTAGATATTAAATAATTATGTGGTGTTACTGTGAGAACCCAAACCTTTTAAGAAATTTAATCAAGATTTGGACTTATGTCTGAATTTAGGTGGAGGGGAGGGGGTGAATGCAATTCAACCACATTTTTGCATGTGGCTTGGTGTGAGAGGAAGGGGGATAGCGATTGATTCAGGAGTAGGGTTGTCAACCGTGTTGTGTCGTGTGTTAATCGTGTTGTGTCAAATCGTATATATAAGTTCTAGCTACTGCGTCGTATCCGACCCATTTAATAATCGTGTTGCTAGACTTCTGCCGTATCCAACTCGTTTATAGTCGTGTTGTCATATCCAAACTGTTTATACACAATTATTAAACGAGTTATTTCGTGTACACGTTTAACACGACTACCGTTTACACCATATACAATTAGTTCCATTTATTACACAAATACCGGATTGCATGATTTCACGCCACCCGTTCATTAAAATTTATAACTTATATATTACTTATAGACTTGTCGGTATTAGTCGTGTATTTATCGTGTGATATTCGTAATCGTGTACCTAATTACCTGATTACTTATCGTGTTTTATCATGTCTTAATCGTGTTAATCGTTTTTACATCAGAAATCCATATCCAACCCATTTAATAATCGTGTTGTCATATCCACCCCATTTATTAATCGTGTTCAAATTGTCAATCCATATCCGCTAAATTCGTGTCGTTTTTGTGTCGTGTAATCGTGTTTCGTGTAAAATTGACAACCCTATTCAGGAAGCTATAAAAGCGAGGAGTTGGGTGAGAAGTAAAAGAGTTTTGTTGGTGGATAGAAGAAAGAGATTGAAGAGGAGGAAAGTTTGTGAGAAGAAGAGAAGGGGAGAAAGTGTTAGGATCTATGACCCTCTAATCGATAGATAAATGTGGAATTAAAAATAATTATCGAAGGATTAAGGAAGAGACAATTGCAAACCACAAATTCGTCGACACCGGAGTTTAGAGAGGTTCGACACCCACACCCGGGTCCTAGCCCTCCTCGCAAGCCTCGCTCGAACCCCTGAGCCTCGCTTACGGTTCCACTAACCGATCTCCGTTCCGGGCCGAGATCAACGTCGTTTACAACACCGAGCCTCGCGAACAACCTCGCATCGCTCGTGTCTCCTCTCACAACCCGAGAGGGAGCTTCCTCGAAGCTTTACAACTTGGTGATTCTTGAATAAGGAATTGGAATCACAATCTAACTAACACTCTACACTTGAGCGCACTTGGATATTGATATCGAATTGGATATGCAAGTGGTGAAGTTTAGGCTTGAGTGTTGTGGATTGAGAGCTTGAAGATGGAGATGATTTGACTTTGAGTATTGGATAGATAGGAAGTGTTCAAGATCTTCAAAAACAACAAATGAGGAGCTATTTATAAGCCTTCAAGCTCAACTAGCCGTTTGGGAGTTGGTGGAGAAATTGACTAATAGGAATGCAAGATGTGACTTAAGCTCGGGCAGAAATCATGGCATATTCGGTCGACCGTTATCCAAACAGTAGTCCGAAGAATTGGTCTGAATTAAGAACTCGGTTGACCGATTATAGGTCGGATAACCGTTCACCAACCTCCAGTAGCTTTTATCTATTTAGCCCTAATTAAGTTCGGTTCACCGTTTCAAGGTTTAGGGTTCAAGGTGGACAGTAAAATTGGTTGGTCTCTGATCTACTCAAGTTCGGTTGACCGTGTACACTTCGGTAGACCAAAGTTAGCGCGAGTTTTACGCTGACATTGAGTGGGAAATTGGTTTAACGATAACGGTCAAGTGGCACATGTAAATAACCGTTGGGCTCCTAAAGCCAATATGGAATCCGTTGATCGATAGGTATTCGGTCGTCCGAAATGGAACAAGTCAATTGGGCTCTAGGGACTCAATTTGAAAGCGACCATTGGAGCGAAGTCCAAAACCGGTCGAGGGCTATTTGGTCGACTGAAGGTGGTTCAGTCTTCCATTGGGGCAATTCCAGATAACACCTAAGTTTTACTGGTGGGAAGTATTCGGGTATCCGAAAGGTGTTCGGTGGACCGAACTAGACAGGATCCGGTTGACCGAAATAGGTTCGGTTTACCGATGAATGACGAGACAAAATCCTAGTGCTCAAGTTTACATAGAACCTTATGGACTTAATAAATACAAAGTTACATGTCTTGGTCCAAAGCTTTGATTACAAGTCTTGAGTCTTGATGTCTTTGTCCCATTGCTCATTTCCTTGATTGTCTTGATCAACCCATCAAGATGATTGCAAGTATACAAATATATATATGCAATGCATGTAATTGTGTTTGCTCACTTTGATTGATTAAGATTAGTTTAATTGATCATCAAAATTAAAATAGATTAAGGCCAAAAATCCAACAAAAAGAAAAGAAGAAGTCGATTGGTCATGAGGAGAGAAAGAAAGAGTCTTGCTGAGAAGAAGGTTTCTTGTTGGGAAAGAGAAGTCGGAAGGAGAAGGAGTTCGAGTTTCTTCTAGTAGAAGCTCGTTGGCGTGGAAGCAATTGTTGTTGTTCTTCAAAGGCTTCTTCAGGCCTTACAGGTATGTCAAGTTCAATTAGAGGTTCACACAAGATGTGTGAGGGGTCAGAGGTGTCGTCGGAGGTCGGATATCTCATCGATGCTAAGGTGCAGCAAAGTTGCTGCACTGGAACGGTCGACCGATTGGGGTATTGGTCGACCGATTGTAGTGCAATTGTGCAATTTAAACCCGCACCGGTCGGATGATGTCTTGTGGCGGTCGACAAGTTACGCTTGATTGCGGGAAGAAGAAATCCATGTTATTATTCGGTCAAATGAGACCCTTTACCGTTCAACCGATTGTAACTATAGTGAGTTGGTTGGGGTCATAAACCATAAAAACGGTCGACCGCCTTATGATCATCTAAGTAAATTGGTGATAACATAGACCATCTAAACGGTTGACCGCTCCTTGATTTCGTTCGACCGATTACTTAAGAGAACTTAAATGTGGTTCGACAATTCATATTTTGGTCGACCGATGATGACTTAGAGAAAACGTAGGAAGTCCCTGATATGTTCGCTCGACCGAGTCTCCTTTGCCGTTCGACCATTGGGATGTTTATTTTAATGATATATGTGGCATAGACCTTCTAAATAGTCGACCGCTAATAGACTTTTGTTCGACCGCTAGTAGACTTTTGTTCGACCGTTAGTGATGTTTGTTTGGTTCGACCGTTGGATTGTGGTTGAACCAATTACCGGTATTAACGACCAACTAGTTGACCTCATGACCTTTTTGGTCGACCGTTGGAGCATTGTATTGTTTGGTTTGTTTTATATGCGCGTTGGCGCGTGGATTTCTTTTACGGCTTATGTTTCCATGATATGACATGTGCATTGAGATCTAGGTAGTAGACCTGTGGGATCATATTCTTCTTTGCATGATCTATATGATGTGACTTTACGGAGCAAGTTGACCGTTAGCCTGTGTAGCGACAGAGATGACCATTGATGTTGTTCCGACGAGTGATGGTCTAGTTGTGGCACGTTTGGCGAGTATGACTGACCAGAGTGACGACTTTGGTAGATTGTGACTTTTCGACCACGAATCAGATATGATGATGACTTGGAAGTGCGTGCGACCTTCACCGAACTCATATGACTAGTGTAGCTGCGAGTGAGGGTGTGTCACGTACTTTCCGTATGACTGAATGTGCCTGCGGTGTGTATCTACAGAGTTTCCTTATGGAAACTCATGCATTGTTGTTTATAATTTTTTCAGGATCTCCTTCGGGAACTGGTTGGGTGGTGACTGAGGACGAGTTCATTTAGGAGTCGGGTCCTTGTGTCTATTTTGAGGTTATTATGACTACTTGTACTTATGTTTGTTGTTTTTTGTTGTAGTCATACTTTCGACAACTCTTGTATATGGTGCATCTTATATTATATGTATATATTTTGAGTAGCGTTCCCCACGTGATATGTTATTGATCACTTTTGAATAACTTTTAAAATTCTAAATTTCCACTGTTTCAGGACGTTGCAGTTAGATGTAAGTCCGAAAGTGTTACTAACAAGTGATGTTGACAAACGTGTCATGAGAGTGACTGGATGTTGAGATAAATTACATGCATGATATATCTCCTCCCATCCATAGGCCCTCCTTCACCTTTATCAAACCTTAATTTCCATCAGTTAAAAGCCACTAATGACTCATCATGCATTAAGATTACTATATATTAACAACAACATTACTCATCTCACAGGAAACTGGATGATGCCTGTAGAAGCCAAACAAACCTCTACGGATTTGTAAGTGACACCACTCACCTCTGAAATCCTTACCCTTCCTCTTTTTCTTCCATCATTTGTTCTTCCAATTCAAAGTCATCTCAAACTTGCACGGTACCACTGACCAAATGAAGTATGTAGGGAGCGGTGACCCTAGTAAAGACTTCTCTAATTTTGCAGAGGACAATTACTACATTTGCCCGCTAGTGTCTGAAACATATGCTTTGCAATGTACAGTACGTAACATGTAGAATCATGTTTTTTGCTTGCTTCCGTTAATTTTGTAATTCGTTCCAATGTGTAGTTTGTGAGTTGATTTATAAATGGAAGGTGTGGTGTGCATGTGTTAGTTGCAGGGCAATCAGTCTTCTTTTAAGTCCAGGATGTATTTCTGTTAAATTTCTTATAATGCACTGACATAATGTGCGAATCAATTAAAACGGAGGAAAAAAGAGAGGGAAGTTTCAAACTTCAACTGGACTCTGTACTTCATCTAGTCCCCTAGTCGTACATAATCATTAGGTCATTTTGAAGATATAATTACCATTGTTAAGGTAACCCTTATGATGCACCTAAATTTAAGGTAATTGTTAAGGAGGAATTACTTGCAAGTTGCAAATGTAAATAAAGGAGTATTTATTTATATAGAAAGCTAAGCGTTTTTAACATTCAAAAGATAAATGATGCTCCCCCGATCCAACGAAGAGAGGATAAAGAAAAAAGAGAGACGAATTACCACTCCGATAATTACCAGAAGAGATTGGAGGGTACTGGATTACCATTTCACGGGTTATTGATTCCCAAAGCCATTATTCTTCTATTTTGGAAGATGTTATAGTTATCCTCTTTTAATATTTCTCCTCTCATTCCGGGTTTGCCCTTCGTACGAAAAAGGTAGAACGCACACACTGAAATAGCAAGCTGTATCATTACGCCCATTGTGCTATAAAAACTACCTATATATTCTGCGGTGAAACTAGGAATTTCGTTGAGGGGCGAAAATATAAAGGAAAACCTCGTCATATATACTTCTACAAAAATTACAACTAAGGTCATCACTAATCATGACCCGAACAACCTAGTCATGAACGTTATCTCTCTTCTCTCTATTCCACATCAGTTTTCTCTCTCTCCAACCCACTTTATTCTTTTTCCTACATTATTCACATCTTAACCACAACCCACAACAATCTATTTCCTCAACGTCATTTCAGGGTCTATCTTGAAATCTTTTAAAAAATTCTAAAAAATCAAAACAATTATAAAACGTATTTTCAAAAAAAAACTTTTAAAAACAGATTCAAACAAAAAATTCAAAAAATAAAAACAAAAAAACAAAAAAACAAAAAAAAACAACCGGGTCGTCTCCGATCGTGGGGGCGCACGACCCCACGTTAGCGGTGCTCTAACCTCGACTAAATTTCATGTTTTTTTAAAAGGGTACATGATTGCATGGTGACTAACATTTCAACTATTACAGTTACAATTGGAAGCGTTAAAGTTGAATTTTCTTTTCAACTAATTCTCTATTAAAACACCGATATACTTCCAACTTATAAAAGTAATATGAGTTTAATTCTTGAATTTGTGTATCTATTACAAAGTAAAACAACTCAGGGCACCCTTAACGGGGTTCCCCGCCCGGGCGCCCTGGTCGGGCGCCCAGGCGCACCCCCGTTAATGGGCTGGGCGCCCGTGGGATGCCCGCCTGGGACGCCCGCCCGGGCGCGTGCCCGCTCGCTCACCGGGGAGCGAGACCCCCGAACGGCATGTCGAGGTGGTTTAATAGTATGGTCTAATATCACGCGTGCACTTTAATCACACTTCCACTGAGCAAACACGCGTGCACTGTTTTCAATCACGCGTGCACTTTAATCACGCTTCTACTGAGCAAACACGTGTGCACTGTTTAATCACGCGTGCACTGTTTTCAATCACGCGTGCACTTTAATCACGCTTCAAAAGAGTAAACTGTGCAATCACGCGTGAACAGTGCAACAGATACATCTAAACCCTCACAACTATAAATACATCTATCTATCTCCTGACTCCTCACATTTCCTTAACTTCTTAACTTGTTAACTTCTTCTCTCATCAATGTCGGATAATAGTTTAAACTCCAGTCAATCCGACGATGATAACTGGAATGAGACATTAAATATAATGGACCGCGCTATTGAATTGGTCGGACAAGTTGTTTACGAAAGGACTACACGTCCTAAGCAGCGTCGAAGGAGAATGACGAACCCAGATAGAGATCGTGAACTAGGTTACAGACGTCTTATAGACGATTATTTCTCTGACAACCCTGTGTATTCTGATACTCTTTTCAGGACAAGATTTCGGAATGTAATATTTGACGTAGTAATATGTACTGTTGCTAATGTACGATTATTTCTCTGACAACCCGGTTAATGTAGGTTTTAATGTAGTATTTGAAAGTTTAGTTTATGTAATATGTACTGTTGTTTCTTAACTTTGAGTGTAATATTTCCTATTTCAGTTTATCTTAAATGTAATGTGACTCCGTAATATTTAATAATAATTTCGTGATTTAGCAGTAATTATTAACAATATTTCGAGTTAAAATAGAATTGTAATGTTATTAGAATTAGAATTATATAAAATGTAATTTGTTAAATGTTGTGTGAAAATTATAATTGTTTAATTAAGAAATGATGTGGATGAAAGAGAGTGTAGGGTGGGTGGGGGTAGCCTGGGCATGTGTAAGGTTTTTTTTTTGGGTGGGTTGAGTGAGCTGACGTGGCAGAGAGAGAAGCTGACGTGGCAGAAAGAGAGTGCAGGGCGCTCGGGAGTAGCCCGGAGGCTGTTATTTGTGCTCTCATGATATATATTGATGAACATTTGTGAATTTTTGAACGACCAACCATCAAATATAAATTGTCCATCCATAGTAGAAATTACAATTTTCATGGTTCCTTAAAATTATCAAAATTAAGAGAGATGCGGGAACACCCACTTCCCTTAATAATGGTTCTACCCTGTGAAAAATGCGTATATCAAACCAAGGAAAGAATTGATTGAAGTAGAGAGAGATTGGTACGAATACTTGAATTTGTTAAATGTTTTATGATAAAATTAGTATGAATAAACTGTTATGTTCTCGGGTTTCCTAATATTTTTAAAAGCAAGGAGAAGGGGGGCAACCATTGTGAATGATTTTGGTTCCACTATTTTACAGAAAGGTATATTGAAGCGAGGAGAAAATTCATCAATGTTACATTTCACTAGTTCCTTAAGATTTTCAAAATTTGCAGACAAGGGGGGCACTCGCTGCTTCCATGGAATTTGATTAAGTGCACATTAATACTCATCTATAAAATTTCAAAATTTGAATGTGTGCGTAGGGGTCAACTCTCCCCATGCCCCCTTCGTTCAGCCCCTGGATCTATCAACATACCAAAATGATAGACATTCCAAACTTTAGGTTTGAGTTCCAACTCTATTTCAATGCAAAGAAATTTCATACGGCTCACAGCACACTTCATTTCGTCTAATGTTGCAAAGGTAATTTTAAAAAAAACTAAACATCTATTATGATTTATGAGTTCCATTAATTTGCAGCAAATAACAAATACATTAAAATTAAAATTCTATAATATGAAAGAATTGTCCCACTCCCACTCACCAAAAGTCAAGCATCTCTTATTATAACACAATAAACTAAAAGTCCACTCCCACTCCCGTCTTTCCATTTAGACAATTCCTAAGAAATACCATTCTGAAGAAATCCATCCACTCCAAAAGGATTAGGAACTAAAATTCAAAACCACAAAGGCTTAAGTTCGCAAAAATCATTGCTAACATGAAGAACTCTTATTTTATTTAAATGCCACAATCCATTACATAACGGAACACATCACACCGAGGGATGGATTGTTATACATGTAACGTTATTGGGTTTTTTCCCCATCAGATGTAGCACATCCGCCAGCAACCTCGCTCTAATTCATAACCTGCAATATCATCTGTAGGTTTTGCTGATTTTCTGACACTATGCTGCCACCGACTACACTGACAGCCTTCCTGCATGTCAATTAAGAGAGCGAATGTGAAGACATGGTTAAAATGAAGTGCGAAAGATAGAGTTCAATGCAAAATTGCATAAAAAGAACGTGGAAACTCATTGCTGAACTAGAGAAACACAAAAGTTTATCTAACGACGAAGAAACTGCAGACAAGGCATATAACATCTACCAATTAGAATAGGGATGTGAACAAGACATTTTCTTCGGTGTAGAGACAATGTATCATTTTTTGATGAAAAAATCTCCTGTGAAACTCTTGAAGAAAGCACTTAAACTGAAACATGTAGACCAAAAGGCAGAAGGAAGACCACCAAACACACGGCAATCCTTTTATTCCCATGATTGAATTGAAAATATATAATGCATTGATCAAAAGCAGTAATAGTATTATTATAAAGTTGAGAAAAGTCTCAGAGAACATTCCATATATACTAATATAGGGCAATGGTTAAATTAACCAATTGGATATTGAAATGATTTACGAATCCATTAATATCTTGTACATAATGATAAAATAAAAAACCTCAAATAGTAAACCCCTTGTTCCTTTTCTCTCACTTCCACTACCATAAATTTTAATTAGCCTATGCGCTTATCCTTCTTAGTATAGTCTAGCTGAGTTTATTCAGAGAGGAGTTTATTTTCAATATATTAAGGTGACCCTAAAAATGTGTGTATGTCACGTCATGCTAATTTCACATTATCAACAAATTTTCTCACCATTTGAACCATTTTGATCCAACAAATCAGTGCCTTGACTAGTCCAATGTCCGTGTTGAGTCTGAAAACATTGGCAAGGCACAAACATGTAAAAAAAATCTTGAGCCCAACATTTGTGAAAGAAATTATTAGCGGGAGGAATAAAACATCAAAATTCATTAAGATGTTGAAAACATTAGGCGCTAATACTTTTCCGACTGTACCTTTTTTGTCATACAGCTTGAGAATGCATGTGTGTACGTGTCATATATCAGAAAGCATGTCTCCAAGTTGACATCTATGGATATGGAATTTTGAAACTTTTGGTGGATATTAGCACCCGAAACAAAAATTTCACAAAGATAACCCACACAAAGGATGATTAGAAAATTTCCTAAATGGCTTGCCATGACATAAATCACATTATGAACATATCATATAAAAACAACACAATACTGAGATAGAATCCTCACATTATGAACATATCATAGAAAAACAAAATAATGTTAAGATAGAATCATATTACATGGATATCTGTTTCAATATTAATAGATGTTTTGCACTTCATTGGAGTCGGAATTTGTTAAACAAGACATGGATTTTATAACCTTAAATTCGAATTGCCGTGTTAATTTGAAACTACGGTTCTGGAAATCATGTCATTCACAATTCATATATTGTATAATCTGGCTAATGTGTTCGGGCATATGCTATTTTTCAATTTGGAAAAAGACACTTGATTGTTATTTATTTTGATTGTACAATATATGAATTGTTTTTATTATAAAAAACACAATTCACATATCGTACAATTAAAATAACAATCAAGTTCTTTTTTTTGTAGATTGAAAAATGGCATGCCTGAACATGTTAGTTTTTTTTGTGAAAACCCCAAATCAAGAGTACTGTGGTAACATGAAGCACGAAACCAGCTGTCAGACACCACAAATAGTCCAAGAATAATCTTGTGGGACATGACCTAACCTTAAGAGCAAGTACGACTTTAGAAGTTATTCAACTGAGTCAAGGAATCAACATTTTAATAAAAAACAAAAAAATATCTAAACCTTTTCTATTGAGTTTCATTTCTAGCCTACCCCAACGAATATAGGATTAAAAGCTTTGTTGTTGTAAAGAAGTATCTAAACTTCCCTAAGTAACTTCTAAGAGAACTAGAAAAATGAAAAAAAATAGAACTGCACCTGAAATCTTTATGGCACCGTGATAAAGTGAAGATTCACTCTGCAAATTGCTATTTTTTAAGAAAATATAAACCATCACGTATATCCAATTTTTCCTCCGATACAAGACCAGACAAGAAGCTTTGCAGCTGTTGAAGGGACTTGTCGTAAGAAGGCTCAGCTATACAAAACATCTGTTGCAAGTACCACCAGCAGATCAGTTTCTTAAGATTATGTGCTATGCACATGTGTACAGTATACATATACGTGCATTTGTAACAAAAAATGAAGTCACATCTTTGTATTACCTTCAGAGTGTTATGAATCCTATCCAAACCCATGTTTCCAAAGTTAGTAAGCATCCCTATGATGAATTTCTGCAAGAAAGAATGTAGGGTTTTTTTCACCTTAACATTTAAGAGTAGCGCATAAATTTTTAAAGATATCTTTCACTAAAAGTTTCAAAAAGCTCATCGTATATTTAGTTCAAAGAAAGGGGAATGTGATGGAAAATATCAAACAATAGTCGCATCAATTTATCGTATGTTAGAAAAAATTGTCCAACATGGACATATGCAAAAAGTGGCAGCAACAATAACAACAATCTTTAATCCCAAACTAGTTGGGGTAGACTATATGCAAAAAATGGCAAAAAATGTAAATTATGTTATGGATTAAAAATCATGACACTTCAGTAATTCATCTTGCAAATAAATATTAAGAAATACCTAGACAATGTGGTGTTACCCAACGCAAATTTATAAATGTAATGTATCATTTAAAAGGCTAAAAACCTAAAACATAGTCTTTAGTAAAGCTTACATATGAAACTAAAATTTTCGTGCCCCAATAATGTTACAAGCTCACAAAAAAGTAACTTTAAAACACAGCCTCGGAGCATATACCTCATAAACAGTCATCTCCTTCTGTAGTTGTTCCTCCACAGATACGACAGATCTCTCTCCTTCCTCTTCAGTTGTTAAGAGGTCTTCGCAGTTCCCACTGCCAACAGCACTTTTATTCATGTCATTGGTTTCTTCAACAATAGTGAAAATGTGATTATCACAATCCACTCCAGGGGATTCAGCCAGGATTCCCTGAAACATATCAAAATAATGAGGAAGTGGTTGCATTCCATTAACTTGTACTGTCACTGAACAGTTGATGAAGTCAAACTCCAAAAGGATACTACCTAGTAAAATTATTAATAAAACATTATTAATCATAAACAATAGACATCACTTTTCCCCTAAAAACAGCCCCAGCCCCAACTCTGGCATGGGCAGGTGTTAGACTACTTGTCATCAAAAGCATGACTAAAAAATGTGGCAAAACAGAAGGCATGCTTGAAAGTAGGGGGTGCACACACAAAAAAGGCAAGGGAATGAATATGGGCATATACTCATATTCATTTTAATCTTGATATGGATACAGCCACTAAGTGATATGTAACACACCTTTTATGATCTTCTATAGATTTAACACCAGCGACTTAAGTGTTTGCCATTCAGGGTGTCACAATTCTCTGATTAGGAAAAGGGTGTATTCCCTCTTCTTAAGGCCTTTGCCTAGTTGAGAACATTAACCAAAGTACATCAATTTATGTTATCGCACTCTACAGTCATGCAACTTAAACACCTTTGCAGGATTGGAACCAAGTAGAATACTCATCTAAGGTTCTTTATAATATATGAAAACATTTTTATGCAAATAAAAGTGTAAATCATCACAACTGCAAATATGATTCTTCTGTTGTGAAAGTCATCAACACAAGAAGGAAGAGATGGGCATGGGAGCCACAAGAGATATCTTATTATGAAATTATTTGTTCTTTATTTATAGCAGAAGCCAACAAAATATTTTCATATGTTACATATAAAAATATCACATTCTAACAAATGAGCAAATCACAGCAAGGTTAAAAGAAGGAAGAAAAACTTACAGGATCATTGCCTGAACTTAAAATGTACAAATACAAACTCTTCTCCAGACATCCACATAGATTATTAAAAAAAGATTTTAAGACAGTGAATCCCATCATTACATTTCAAAATATGCAAGTGCAGTCATCACGCTTAGTAATGGAATCCAGTCTACACTATAATGGTGCAATGGGCCAAGTAAACAATCTGATTTATGTATTCTGAATGGACGATATTTATTAACATCGGAAACTACGTTTTGGTCTCGTTTCCATACCTTGCTTATCCAAAATGTTATACGTCTATTGAGAGCATCAACCGATAATCCAACAGCATCAGCAAGGTCCTTAGAGGTCCAGCTGGAAAAGAAAAAGATGTCATACACCCCTCAAAGATAAGAGGATAAAGATAGGAAGTTCTTCAGAACAGAAAAGAGAGATTGGTCAGAATGCCAGACCAGTGTAAGTAAAAGACGTACCTCATTTGATCCTGAAATTTCATAATAATAGCTGCATGCACTGGGGAAACTGTGAACTGCAAATTTTTACCTCCAAACTGCAGTTCTATCTGAAAAGACAATTTATAAACTTCAATAAAATATGATTGGTGAAACAATGTGCATTTGTAAAAGATATCACGACTTGAAAGTGGAGTTTGTGAATCTAACCTTGACTGTTCCCAAGTTCTTTAGCCATATCAGCTTACGGGGTGTCTTGATTTCATGAAATCTCTTAGCATAATCAGAAAGAAGCTGATCCATGCCAGTGGGAATATTAATAGATTCAGCCTGTTATTCAATCATTTCCCAAGGGCCACCCAGATGTTAAGGATATATCCACATAGGTAAACCTAAAATGCAGTTATGTAAATGAATAAATGATTAAAATAATATCACCACACCTGTATTGGGGGCCAGAAGTGGGAAGATATGATTGTAGCATCAAGAAGATCCAAAGAAACCTTATTGCCCTCATTTTCCACAACTGAAAGATAACAGATTTGGAAGATACACCATTTTAAACATAAAAGAGAAAAACACAAATGAGGATATAGCATAAAGAAAAAGGATCGCATGGCTCCAACATTACAAGGTTTAGAAGATTGTGGCATGGACGCTTTAATGTTGCTATTAATCCTTTTCGAACCAATAAGATCACTAATCATAATTTCACATTTTTGCATGATGTTCTCTCCAAAGTGTATCTGTAACATGTAGCGATTGAATGGTATCAGAACTCACATATGAACAAGACTTGAAATAAATGAAAGCTCAAAACGGAAAAAGCACGAAAGGAATTAAGATAGAAGACTAACACAAGATGAAAGTTAATAAACACAACTTATTAGAACTTAAAGTTTAGAAATACACCTTAAGAAGTTCCACTGTACGTATCTCTGAGTCAATATCATAATCGGATTTGCTAACAAGCTTTTCAGCTAGCATAACACGGTATTCGTTGACTAGATGATCTTTTGATCCAATAACACTGACCAGCATACCAAGTATATCGATTTTTCTTCGGTCGTTGCCGCCTTGAAAGGGGCCTGCCTCTACATGGTCAGGTTCCCAACTAGAACAGCGAAAACCCGAAGAAGGTATAAATAAATCTGGAGAGAGAAAAGGAAACAATATAGAATACTTAATGCAATTTTACTATTAGTGGCATGAAGTATACCGTTCTGCATTCAACCATGCTTGCTTGTCATCAGTCTCCAGGTTATCATCATAATTAGAACTCTCTTTATTCTCAGTGTCTCTATTTAGTTCCTCCAGTAGACTATCTCCAGTGTTTCCAGATCCACTGGCATTCCCCCCTGATCCTTCAGTAAGCATCGTCACAATGCATTTTATTGTGTCCTTCCTTCCTCTCAAGTAGTCTCTTATTGGCTCTCCTACTGCTTCAAGGAAAACTCCAGTGGGGTCAATTGTTCGCAGAGCTTTGATAGTTGAAACATATTGGTGCAATATATCATTTGTAGAGGCACCGGCAGTAAGCAAACGACAACGTAGAGAAGAAATAAATGAATCAACAAGCTTAGAATGTTGCCCAGTGTAATCTAGACACTGTCTCAGATCATCAATTGCTGGAGAACTGTTTAAAGCAATGTCAATCAATATGAGCTTCTGCCTCCAAGAAAACAATGAAACATGAACACTTGCCTATGGTAAAGATGTTGATTCAACAATATCAATAGACTGCAAAAGAGGCTTTTGAAAGTATCCATCCAGAAGAAGAAAAAAAGATACAACGACAAACTCAAAGCAATACACTTTATATAACAGTATCGAATCAGAACCAGAGTATGGGAAACTATGTAAAAAGGATTAAATAATTACTAAAAAAGCAAAATTAATAGGTTGCACATTAGTATAACTCAATATTTCTGAATATAGCATCAAGCTGCCAAAGCAATAAAATTTCTGAAGTAATCTATATTCTACAAAGTAAGCGGAATGCCCAGCAATTTTAACATGTTACTAACTGAAGGCAACACACCTCTCAGGGTAGTCCACAATAATCTCAAATAGTTTCGCAATTCTTAGATCCTGCAATGTTTCATAAGCGAAGTACTCAAGACGCAACTGCCATCTTACGAGTACTTCAGAAGGTTTGGTGATCCAGGGCAAACACAAGGTCTCTGATGCCAAAGGTGATACAGGACATAGTGATGCAGCAGCATCATCAACTGTATCACCAAGATAAGCTAGTAGAGCATGTAAGAACTGGAGTGGAACCACCTAAAACAAACATCAATACACAACACAGTTTCAGAGCCACAAATACATAAAGAATTCCAAGATGAAGTGCCTGCCAATTTCCTTTTTGTCATTTGTAATATAACAATAAAATTTACAAGGCTATGCACGAAGGTTGTAAATAGTTGCACATGATAGAGTCCCCTGTAAAAGTTAGCAAATGTGACATGCCTAAACCACAACCAAAGGAACCATTTCAAGAATATGCACTAATAAAGTGGCAAGTAAATGCAATGGAGATGTAGAAAAGCCAAAAAAAGCACCTGTATCCACTCCTTAATTGACTGCAAAACAGGGATCCGGTAGTCATCTCCAGCCAAACTATAGACTTTGGTCTGTTACTAGCAAAAATGGTTAAGATAATAACTAAGGCTGTCATATATAATCTTCAAATTCTGTTATGACTTCTTAGCAAATAAATTTCCAAATGAAAACCTCGATGTGAAATGTTGGCTGTAAAAAAAATACTATGTTCATTTCAGTACAACAATATCTTGAGATACCTGATTGAATGTGATCAGAGATGTTATCTTTACTCACCTTCAGAAGTAAAAATATAGCAGAAGCATAAGCATCCTCAGTCAAGGATTTGAATCCTAGATTTCTGAGATAATGTACGGCCCTCCCAATCTTCTGAATCAAAGTGTGGTTCCTAGAGATTACTGAGTTGTGGTTTACATCAACATCCATTTCGGCACCAGAAGGAGAGATATCCTTCTCAAAATCCAGAGTTTCATGATATTGAGTCTCTTCACCTTCTTCACTTTCCCCGGTCATTAGCTTATTTAAGTCATCCAACAGCTTACTGAAGTAACTTCGGAGAACACCTAGGTAACAGATAACGAACACTCAACCCTAAAAATATCTTAGAAACATACATGAAGGTAGTCTAATGAAATGCCAGAATAACAAATGACTGACTGATAAGCATACACGGCAGCCTGATGGAAGAATGATTATTATACAGGGTGTCTTTTTGGGGGGTGCAAAATGGTTACCATTAAAAAGCATAGGATAAAAATGAAAAATAAAAGTACATGTAGATAACAAATGTTTGACAAAACAAAGAAGAAATTACACTTCACAGCTAATAATTGATGCAATCATTCAAAAGCAGCAAGGGGTCATTGGGGAGTTGTTTATTTAACTCTGCATTGTCTGGCACATGTAGCCTATGTTGAAATCTTAAAGATCCATCAACCCCTAAGAAGAAGTTGCAGTCAGTTCCTGAAGATATCTTCTTTATTAGTTCTAGACTTCTAGCCTTCTACGAGGTATGGGTCTATCTCTTGGGCGTCTACAATTTCTATGCCGGTGTTGGTTGGATACCAATATTTGTTATTAAAACACAAGGGTTCACAAGGGACCCTATAAGATCACATCTACTCATTTCCTCCACGAATTGACATATTTTTACCATAGATGAGCTGCTATACTGATAAATTTTCTACTCAAGGTATCAGCTACAATGTCGACCTTTGCCAATTGACACACAATATTGCAATCATAGTTCTTTGGTAATTCTAACCATCTCAACTATCTCATATTTAATTCCTTTTGTATAAAAAAGTATTTCAAACTTTTATGATCAGTATACACAAAATTTCACCATAGAGATAATTCCTTCAATTTTTAGTGCAAAAGCTATTGTTGTTGATTGTAAGTCATGAGTGCAATAGTTCTGCTCATGATTCTTCAATTGCCTTGAAGCATATGCTACCACCACCTTCCCATCTTGCCAACATACGCAACAAAAGATCCAATTGTGAAGCATCAAAATATACTATAAATCAACATGTATCCGAAGGTATAGCTGGTACCTAACAAGCGTTAATCGTTACTTTAATTCCTGAAAGCTTTTGTCACAGTCACTGGTCCCAATGAAATTTCCATCTTTTTTATGTCAACCTACTTGAAGGAGCAACTTTTGAAAAATCTTTCACAAACTTTTAACCAATTAGTTTGAAGAAACACCTTACACTTTTATAACATAGTAGGTTTCTATCAATTCAGAATTGCTTCTAGCTTTGATGGGTTCACTAATAATCCATCTCCATAATCTACGTGACCAGGGGAGCTGATCTAATTCAGGCAAAGTTCACATTTACTAAACTTAGCAAAATATTGGTGGTTTCTTGAAACTTGCAAAATAATCCCCAAATGATCAGCATGCTCTCATGTACTCTGGGAGGAGATCAAAATACCATCTATGAAAACAACAATAAATTTATCTAGATAATCCCAAAAGATTCGATTAATTAGGTCCATAAACTGTTGGGGCATTAGTTAACCCAAAATGGCATCACCAACAACACATAATGTCAATACCTAGTATTAAAAGTTGTCTTAGGTAAGTCTTCAACCTTAACAATTAACTAATGGTACCCTGATCTCAAATCAGTTTTTGAAAACATAATAGCTCATTTCAATTGGTTAAACGAATCATCTATCTGATATAGAGGTTATTTGTTCCTTACTGTTACTTTTAAAAGTTTTTTGTAGTCTATACATAATCTCATAGACCCATCTTTTTTCCTAACAAATAACTAGAGCTCCCCCAGGAGAGACGTTTTGGGTCTTATAATTTTCTTATCTAAGAGTTTCAAGATTTATATCGTAAGTTCTTAAAGTTCCAGAGGTGTCATTTTATATGGTGCTATAAAATAATCCTTTTAGGATGCATGTCAAAGCGCTTTAACAGCCATTTGTCATATAATGCTCATACATCATTATCATTCTTGGCAATTAGTGGTGTTGCAATGACAAACTTGATGATGCATATGCTTTGTATTTTGCAAGATTTTCAATTATACCTTACATCATATAATGTATATAAAAAATTTCTTTGGCCACAATTTGTTTTCTTTACTTCTATAGTCTTCAAATATTACATGCATGGGTCTACATCTATAAAATTCAATCAGAGAACACATAATGAGTCTACTTCCTATTAAAGAAAATATAGTTTACTTGAATATGGAAATAGAAGGTGGTGGAATGACAAGTACTCATGTGGTCTAGGCAGAAATATCTATATCGTAAATTTGTAATAACGCCCACATGCACACCAGAAATCATGAATCTTGGTCATGAATGAACATCATTAACCCTCTATTGAACAAATAAATAACTAAATGATTTAGATAAGAGGTTAGAAAATTATGATCTAAACAGTATCAAACATTCAACAGTTGGGACAACAACGATCGCTTGACTTCCAGATGCTTAATATATTACAGATCTCCTTGTAAAATTATATTATTTTATCAGAAAATGGAACTACGAGTCTACTAGCTAATAAAGGAATAATTACTTGATTCTGATAAGATGATAAAGAGTTATAAACTAAACTATAAGCAATGTTAAACAGTTCTGATATTTCAAGTTGCCGTGACTTTTACATTACCATTAATATTACATAAGTGCTTCTATAATTATAATATTTTATAAGAATGTAGTATTATGAATCTATTATCTAATTCAGAAACAATTTTAGATTTAGTTAACGAAATAAAATGTTATGATCCAAATAGTAAGTGGAGTTCAACTGTCTAGACTCTAGACAACACTAGTTTTCTTAACTTTCATAATACTTTAACTATTATATATTCATACTTCTAAATTTATGATAGTTTACTAGAACATAATACTATGAGTTTAATAAGTCCTCTAAAAAGAATTCCGTGATTCCATCAAGATAACAAAAGGTTATATACTAATTAGTAAGCACTACTCAATTGTCAGGATAGCATCATTTCATCAAAACACTGAAAAGATTTTTTAGTTACTTGTCTACTAATTTTCTCTCTCTCTCTTCCTTCCTTCTCTTCTTATTCCTCTTTTCAAGAGTTTGGAGAATGTTTGGGGTGACCTCGTGCTTCCTCAATGGCTCTATTTATAGAAATTTTGGAAGGGAGATGGGAGACATGTGTAACTAGGTTTCCTGTTGTGACCTATCTAAAGGACACGAGGTTAAGTCATTGCTATGTGAATTGGATTTAGAAACAACTCAGCAAGTGTCTCATGTATGTAGCACTTGTTTAGGATTTTATTATGTAGTAATATTCGTCCAATTCCAATGACAAAATATCTACTGGTCTGCCAAAGAAAGATGCTAATACTTGTCTTAGAGTATTTACTCCAATGACAAATGTTTATAGTTATGTTGAGCTAAATCTTAGTGGGGATGTTACATTATCTGAAATCAGAATAGAGAAAAGTCTGACTAAACACGAAGATACATTTGAAAGCATCAAAAATCATATAAAGCTTACTAAATTTTGGAGCTGAAATAATAAAAATCACAAGAAAGTGAATAACTGTAAAATATATGAAGAAAGAAACACAAATGACACGATTAACAAAGATTAGAAACAATTGTCAACAGCATATGCTTTGAAGCGGACATCATTTTTATCAAAAGTGAGCGACAAATGAAAGAGTGAGAACTAGCGCACCAGGAAAATGGGAGGGAAGAGTCGTCAGAAGAACAGAGGATACAATTAGTTGGTACTTGGAAAGCAGATATGATCCATCAGTGTCAAGACGGTGGCCATCTTTCCTTTCCATATGGGATTGCAAAGAACAAATCAGGCTACGCAAACATTTTTCCTGATATGCTTTTTTAGCACTTATTTCTTCCAATGACTCCATTAATACTTCCTCAGACCAATGCCTCTACAAGATAGCACTAACTCTTAAATAAACAGATAAAAAGTCCAGGCTAGAATAATTATCACACAAAACCAGCTTAGTGTAAGATCCCAAAGGCAAGTAGCGGTTACAACTTCTAAAAGCAATATTTCATACATATGGTTTGTGTTTCTCTAAGATATTGGCATCGAGAGGGGAATCAAAGTGCTTCCAGAACTTCAAAACTGCATTTTTCTTGAACGTTTCCTGTCATAAACCAAAAGGGGCAACCACAAATCATTATATAAATACATATGATAAATGTTATACAGAGAAACAACTACATGTCTAAATGTTCTATATGAAAAAAAGAAAGGCTCCCAGTTTCAATATATATTAAAGAACTAAGAAAGTTGGACTTTGACCAGAAGTGCGTATAAATGAAATGATAGAACAGCGAAGGCACTGTGTGTGGAAAGTTCTCACGTATTTTACCCACTAGAGCTACTCTGGATAAGTGTGTTAATGAGTATGCTACCGAAATTTCAAATTAAGAAGCCAACTAAGATATTACACATATTGAAATGTATCCTGAACGGGTGTCTTAATGAACTATTTAGGAAGTATTAAGGAAATTATTACAAACAATATTTATCTTGATATTGTTAGAACATGTTTTGCTTTCGAAGCTTATCAAATTTCAAAACACTATTGCCATTTAATTAATTTGATATTTCCTGATCATAGTGTCATACCACTCATCAAACTTAATGGTCAACCAAAAGGTTGAAAGGTTGTTCTTATGTAAATCTTATATCCTTTCACTAGTTTCTACATTTAAGTAAAATAATCTCCTATGTTAATTAACATACATACTTCAAACAAGTAAAGAACTAGAAGAATACAAAACATGCTAAAGTGATGAGCCACAATTTTCATGTATAACCCATCTTTCACCGCATTATATTTAATGGCAATGCACATCTACGTTAAGGCGGGCAGTCGCCCCTGCTAGTGGTTGCATATGCGACCACCCGCACACTGCACACATCTGTGTGGTGTGTGCGATCGCACATGGTCGCCTAGGCGACCTTGTGCACAGCAGCACAGTCGCAATGGCTAGTTGTTTTTTTTGTTTTTTTTTACTTTAATAAATTTTTAACCCTCCCCCCCACTACTACTTATTCCTATAAATACCCCCTCCCACCCATTTCATTATACTCCTACAACTACAACTCTCTCAATCTCTCATTCCCAATTCTCAAACTCTTCCAATCTTTCAAGTTCCAACTCCGTCACTCCGGTGTTCAAGAATTCCGACGTCCTAGAATTCCAACGTTCGAAGTTCTTTTTTCAATTCGATCATCAAACGCACACTTTCTAACTCTTGGGTTCTCGGCCTAACGTGCTCGGCTTCCAGTTGCAAGCGTAATTGGTGTGTTCGAACAAATGCACACAAAGAGAAGAAACAAATTGGCGACGAAGAAGTTGAATGATTTGGTCTTCGAAGAAGCACAGAGACGGACATGGGACACGGACATGGGGATACAACATTTTTTTTCTAAAAAAATAGGACACGGACACGACATTAAAATTATAATTAAAAATCATAATATATATATAAATAAATAATAATATATTTGTAAAAAAAATAATTACTCATACATGTTAAATGTTCATTATAAAACAAAGACAACATCCAAATGAAATAATTAATACAACATAAGTCAAATTATCAAGTTCTTCAATCACATCTCGACCACCACTGCATCATCTTCTGGAAAAACATCATCAATAAAAAGAATAACTTTCATGTCAGGTTCATCTCGTGAAAGTGTAGCAATCTCAAGCTCTCTTGCTCCTTCAAGTGTAGCAATCCAAAGTGGATGACTATCTACCTCATCTGAAGGTGTTGCATCAGAAAAAGTCATAAAACAAAATGGTCTAAGAAGGTCAAGAAACGACGTTGGGAAGAATGGGGTGGCCAAAGACAGCTGAACAGAAACGCAGACGACCGAATAAAGGTTGAGTGAACCGTCGAAAGAGGTTGAGGCTGATCGGAGAGGTTGGAGTCGTCGGTGAAGAGGTTGGAGTCGCCGGAGATAGGTTAGGGTTTCTCCCAAACAACGGTGGAAGAAATGTGTCGTTGGGTTTTAACTTTAAGTCTTGAAAATTTGCAATATTAATCCGAAAATTTTGAAGTTTAGAAAGTCCTTAATTTTCAAAATAACCCCAAAACTTAAAAATTCACAAACGTTGTCATGTCCAAATGTGGACACCGTGTCCAAGGAGTGTCCCTCCTGTGTCCTAGCCGTGTCCACCACTACGAAATGTCGAAACTGCCCAGGACACGCCACCTGCGTGTCCAAGGTGTGTCCGAGGAGTGTCGATGTCTGACACGGCCACGACTCGGACACGAAGACCATTTAGAAGTGTCTGTGCTTCCGTCTTCGTGAACTACAACTAGAAGTTGCAGTAAAGATTCAAACAAGAATGGAACGTCCTGGTTTCTTCGATCCTATCGGTGTGGACTACGACCTGTTGAAGGATCATCCTTGGTTAGCAGAACTGATGAGGATCTGACGTGGGCTGAAGTGGAGGAAGCTACCTTAGGACCTTTACCTTCACGAAAACGGGCTCGTCGATCCACGACGTCTTCAACTACACCTTTCAAAGTGAAGGATTAGATGAAGATATCAACATAACTGGTTATAATTATAGAGATCCAGGCGCATCGAGTTCTGAAGCTCCCCGGGATGTCGATGAAGACTTCATTCCGACCGATGATGAAGAAACCGACAAGAATGACGTCTACGTTGACGATTTGAACGACTCCGAGGAAGACAACAATACTGAAGTTCATAACTAGACTTTAAACAATGTGTCCAATTGAATAAGTAGGGCGTTTGTATTGTCATTTTTTTGTCTTCTAAATTGTATTATTAACTCTAAAATTAATAAAATAAAAGGGCTAAGTGTTTGGGTGGGTAGAAGTACCTATTGAGACTATGGTTGGTGATCTATGTGTCTTTTTGAAGCTCAAACATGTAGAGTTTGTTTTTATATTTTATTTGTTTTTTTCCTATTTGTTACCTAATTTTTTAAATTAAAACCGAAAATAATAATTAAATTAATATAAAAAAGGTCACCCAGAACCAGGCGACCGCCCAAACACCAACGATCGCCTAGGCTACTGGGCAAGCCATGTCACCTAGGCTATCCTAGCCGTTACCTAGGCATTTTTTTCCAGTTTATTAGGAACCATCCCATCTTGCTTGCATATAGAGTTTTGGTGGACATTATGGAAGGAACATTGCAAGTTGATTTATGAAGGTGAACAAAGGCTATCTATACACTCTCTACAACTACAAGTCAGTCAATATTTAAGGACCACAGTTCACCAACACAAAATCATAGCTTGTTTTTACAATAAGAGTTTTAAACTTGCAAAGCTTACATCCACTTGTTGTTTGGGGTCATGTTGTAATTTGACCTCTCTTTTTGTTAGTTGTGTACCATGCTTTGATTTTCTTTTAGATGACCATACTTGTATACTTCTACGTAGCCGAGAGAGGCAAAAAGAACACGTCCAATCCTCTCGAGTGAGCAACACAGCATTTTGCATAACAAAACAAATCATCCAAATTCAAGCCACTCCAACAAAGAACGAACTTGTAAATGTTATATCCGTCTTGCAGTTTGAGTTTGTGTGGTAAGATTCGATCTCCCATTTTATGTATTAGAAGTAGGGGTGAGCAAAATTCGGTCCGGTCCGGGCACCCGGACCGAACCGAATTTTTCGGTCCGGACCGAACCGGACCGAATTTATTCGGTCCGGTCTTCGGTCCACAAAATTTTGGAAATTTGGTCTTCGGTCCGGACCGGACCGAAAATTTAAGGGGAAAATTCGGGTTTTGGACCGACCCGGACCGGACCGAACCTATTCGGTCCGGTCTTCGGTCCGGACTTCCCGAAAATTCGGGTTTCGGTCCGGTCCGGTTCGGTCCGGGACCGAAGCTCACCCCTAATTAGAAGTAGTAGCAAAACACGCACATTATTCTCAAACTCGTAAAAACCAACTGGAATACGGACGGAACCCTAGAGAGGAGGAGCGCGAACCTCGAGGGCGGAGAGGAAGTGGTCCTGGACGAGGGGGCCGAGACCGCGGGCGCAAAGGGCGCGGACGGAGTCGGCGAGGTCGGGGTCGGCGGAGACGTCGCCGGCGAGGAGGGCGTCGGCGGAGGCGTAGAAGGCGGTCCAGGCTTGGAGGATGGCGTCGAGGGCGGCGTCCTCGAGGGAGTCGAGGGCGGCGAGGTCGAGCTCCATCGGGGAGGGAAACGGAGCCTAGGATTTGGGTTGGGGAGAAGCAGTGGAGTGGTGTAGGGTTTGGGTGTTTTGGGCGCAAATGCGGGATTTTTGGGTTGGCTTCGTTGGGTTTTAGCGTTTCAAATTACGGGCGGTCGAACTTTTGGTTCGAGTCGATGACTCCAACTCGAATTTAATTTGAAAAAATATTTGATTCTAATTTAACTTAAAATTAAAGAATTTTGATGAAAATATAAAAAAATCAAATTTAGTTCGATACCGTTCGAAAAAATGAAATTCAGCTCGATAGTTTGTTCGAATTTTTATTATTCTATTTATAATTATTTTTTTGTATTTGATAATAACATTAGATAATAATTATAGCTCGAAAATTCGTTCGACTCGACTCGTTTACACCCCTACTTCAGATGATATTGATTTTTACTAGTTTTATTTATTGGTTTAATTAATAATATTTTTGGGTGATCTAATTTTGATTTTTTGGTAGGAATTTTTTTCAAAATAGTATTTTTTTAAAAATTATCAAAATAAATCTCTTTCAAAAGTATTTTTCACACTAGACCTGTTGCCACCACGTGGTGACACATGGTAGCGGCAGGTTTATTTTTTAGTGTATACAGAACTCGGTATCACCAGTGACAAGTTCTGCTTGAGAAACTCAACACTGATGATGCCGAATTCTGCTTAAAAGAACTCATTACTGGTGGTGTCAAGTTCATTTTAGTTTTTATTGCGGGAACACTTGTCATATTTCTCTTGAAGTGATTTGACAGAAGAACAATATTTCAAATAGAACTCGACAACAGAAGTGCCGATTTTCCTTCAATAGAACTCGACACTAGTGACATTGAGTTCTCTCAAGTAGTACTCGGCACTGGCGTTGCCGAGTTCACATCAAGAGAACTCATCAGCACCAGTACCGAGTTCTATTGAAGAGAAATCGGGAAATTCATTTAATTTAAGAACTCGACAATTTCATTTCCTGTTTAAATTTTTTTGACAACAAAGTCAATCATTACAATTACAAAAAATTCAACAACAAACACAACCGTTTCGAAGTAGAAAAATACAACAAACCTCACCATTTCCCACTTCCTAAATTTGAACAAACACCATCATTTTCAACAACAAATATTGCAGTAAACACAATCATTTCAATCACAAAACACAAACAACTACAATAAAATCAAAATAACATCCACAATAACAAGTTTAACATTTTAACATAAATAAAACAAAACTAGTTAATAACAACCAAATAAGTTTAATACAACCAAATATCTATCGTAAGTGACCTCTCAATCTCTTTTTTTAGGACGTGCATGAGCACGTCCACTCCCCCGACCACGTCCCCCTCCTCGTGTTTCATTCTCTGCCTGTTCTGTATCCTGAGTCAGACCACCACCGTCTTCTTGTGTGTGTGGATCTTCTTCTTCAACGACGTGATACTGACTCAAATGTAATGTGAGTTCTTCAGCACCAAAACCCATGAGTCAAGCTTTCATTTTTCCTTCAATTTTTCAACCATCGAAGAGTATGTCTTGTGATCTCTGGTCGTCTCATGAATTTGATGGAGTTCTTCGTGGAACTCATAAACTCCGTGCACCTACAGACAATTAAATTGTTTAACAAACACTAAACACAATTTAAAAACATTGTAATTTTTTAATTAAATGTTTGGATCTTACCATCTCCCGTTCTCTACCCGCTCGGGGTCTGTACACGTTACGTTTCGGAGTCAAAGTGTGGTGAAAATCCAACGTACCGTGATGTTCCAGTATCATTCCATATATAATTGTGTGCTCTCTTCAGGAGTGACACCTAAGAGTGGTCGTTCAAACTGTAGATAATCTCTTCTATGAGACTAAGGCTGGATGAATCTATGATTTTCCACCAACCAATTAACATCTTATCTCTCCTGAGCTGATTTCACTTCATGTCTCTCCATCGGCTCTGGAATGTGTGGTTGTAGACCGAACTACCTCATGACTCGGTCTGTACAATGCATAACTACCTCTTCAAAATATATAAGTCATGTACGACTCGTCCAAATGTCAGAACCTTCTGTACACAGAGGTGCTAACTGACTAATATCCAAATGCTCATACGGATCCCATGTGACCTGGTTGACCTCATACACGTCGAGCTCATTCTGATAAAAATCAAGTGTCATCGTCTTACCACTACCCTTGAATGTTCTTAGACGTCTCCAATGGGAGCCTAATGGTGCTCTGTCGTCCTCCGGGTACAGTAACGGTCTGCTCTTCAAAGGTTTCCCAATGTGGAAATGTTCCCAACACCAAAACTGCAGAAACGTAAGAAATCCGCACAGATGTTTGGTCGGGATCAATGCAACTTCGTCCAAACTGTGATATAAGTGGGTCAGAGCCGCACTACCCCCAACAATACTCTCATGCGACTGTCAAATCTCCGAGCAAAAGAAGGTACTTCAAGTGAACCATTGTGCCGCTCTTACCAGCCAAAATATTGCTTCCCAATTAGGGGTGGCAACGGGTATCCGGAACCGATGGAATCGAACAAGAATCAGTGGTACCAAACCGGGACAAAACGGATATGGGTCGGATCTGGATATACACTTTCAGAACCGACCCGGTTCCGATTCAGATATGGTTCTTGTCAATGGACCCGAAATCGGAACTAGATCCGATATGAACAATATTTTCAAAAAAAATGTCACCTACCAGGATTCGAGCCTGAGGTGCATGTGCCAGTGCCACATTCAAATGAGTTTCACCACTACACCAACTCATGAGAGTTGGTAACTAATGCTATCCTGAATGGATATTGTTTTGCAAAAAAAAAAACAAATTGTGTGGAAAGTATAGTCCCACGTCGGAAAAAACGAATTTCTCACTCCAAATCCGAACTATAAAACCTCACCACAGGTCATTGGTTTCAACAAGTCTTTTGGGATGAGTTTTTGATCAAATCCGCAAAGAACACATTGAAAAATACAAATTTTGTACTGAATCCGGTTCCAACGGATACAGTTCTGGGTACTCGTTAACCAACCAGATCTGGTTCTGGGTACCCATGTTGGGAACCAATCCAGATCCGGATCCGGTTATGGGTCCCAATTTATAATTCGGTTTCGGTTCTACTAGTACTCGAACAGCAACCGATCCGTTGCCATCCCTAATCCCAGTATACGTCGGGCTGTTTTTTATAGCCCGACAAAACTCGATATTACAAACGTCGAGTTCACTTTATTTTAAGCGAACTCGACGTTTTAGATGTCGAGTTCTATTTAAAACATTGTTCTCCTGGGCCACCAACTGTCTCATGCACGATCTCTGAGTTGGGAGAATAAAAACCAAAAGGAACTCGACACTGGTACTTGTTGGCTTTTTGGCCTTAATCCGTATTTTGATGATGTAATTAAACCTAATCTTAATAAGGACATGTAGATTAGCACATGTAGTATAATAATATGCATGTTGTATTGTGCTAACATCTACAGGTGATCAAGACTCAAGAAAGAAGAAAAATCAAGTCAAGACATGTAATCAAGCTAGGATTGAAGACATGTAATTTTACCTTTCTTTGAGAATTAGGAACTTATGTGAATTGAGCATAACTTAAGCTAATATGCATGCATTCACACACTAGGTTCCTTTTAGGAGTCACACACAAAATATCATATAATTTGGACTCCATTAGATCACCTAAACACCTAAAACATTGGTCGCCAGTCTGCCTGAGTTCGGTCGACCGTTCACCTTTCGGTCGACCGGTTATACACAATTTTTGTTATACCAGACCAATCCGTTCAACCGATCACACATCTATTTAACCGATTACCCAGACCTGTTCGGTCGACCGGTAAACCTTCGGTCGACCGTTTCGTTTGCTGTTTTTGGTAAAAATACGACCGTTTTATTTGTCGTATTATACAACGGTCGTATACACATTTTTCTCAAATATACACCCCCATATACATTAGAACCGGTCGAACCATTTGCCTAGTTCGGTCGACCGTTCAAATAGGTAAAATCTACCTGCTATCGGTCGACACAAGTTTGTCCAACCGATCAAGATTTCTCTCTACCGAACCCACTAGTTCGGTCGACCGGTACCTGCTCGGTCGACCGTTGACCTATAGATCTTAAGTGTTTCGGTCGACCAGTACCTTTGTTCGGTCAACCGATCCATCAACAGACTCAAGGGTTCGGTCGACCGATACACCTTTCGGTCGACCGTTTCTGGACAGATTTCTGAACCCGATTTTCTATTTTGTGTATCTTGCACAAAACCCAATCAAATCTTGTCCAAACGGCTAGAAATCTTTAGGAGCTTATAAATAGAGGTTCACACTTAGTTTTCCACAAGATTTCACAACTCCAAAGTGTCAAACTTATAGTGAGATTTTCCACAACCTCAAAGCTCCCAATTAGTGATTCCAAAGCCTAATTTCCACATCCTTCATCATACATTCATATTAGCATCTGTTGTGCTCAATACTAGAAGAGTGAGTTCCACTCCAATTGTTGTCAAGAGAGCAAGGGTCTTGGTGAAAGCCCAAGACAAAGTGAGCAAGGGTCTTGGTGTAAGCCCAAGACAAAGAAGCAAGGATTTCGGTGAAAGCCCGAAGTGATTCTCTCGGTTTGTGAGAGGTGGTGCCAAGCTCGGCGAGGGTTGTTCGCGAGCTTGAAGACTTGTAAAAGGCGTTGCTCCCGGCCCGGAACGGGGAGGCATAGTGAAGACGCAAGAGGAGCTCGAACGGGGATTCGAGAGGGGCTTGCAAGAGAGGACGTAGGCGCGGCCGAACCTCTGTAAATCCGGTGTCTTCTTGTGTGGTTTGCATTGCTTTCCTACTTGTGTTTGATTTGTTTTTAATTTCCGCTGCAATTCTTTGATCAATCAACCAAGTAGTTAATTAGGGCTTAATCGTGATTAGTTTGTGGACCCATAGACCCACACGATCCAACATTTGGTATCAGAACCTTGTTCGTTAATTTTGTTCTTAATCGATAAATTAACATGGCTCTTAATGCATCCACACCTTTAGAATCTTGTAAACCACCATATTTTGATGGAAATAACTTTAGCTCATGGAAATTTAAAATGTCTTCATTTATTAAATCCATGAATGCAAACTTGTGGTTTATGATTCAAACTCCATATGAATCACCTAGATATCATATTAGTAAATGAAGCTTAGAAGATGAGAAAAATGCATCCCTAAATGCTAAGGCTATGAATGTCATATTTTGTGCATTAGGAGATGAACATTTTAATCTTGTTTGCTCATGTGATAGTGCTCACTCTATATGGCAAACATTAGAAAATAACTTTGGTGAAGGAGATTCATCAACCGGGGAGAAAGGAGCAACCACTCCAAAGGATGTAGCTCGAGCAAAGAAAATGGAGATTCACTCAACATCTTCATCATCGTCAAGCTCATCCGATGGAGAAAGTGAAGATGAGGTATCTTCTAGTCACTCTTCAAGTTGTAGTTCAAGTGGAAAATCATCACATTCACATAAACTACAAAATGCATTTCTGAAAATGGTAGAAAAATGTAAAGAGCTTCATGAATCAAATAAATTAGCAAACAAGCAAATAGATGAGCTTAAATGTCAAAATGCATCTATGTTAGATGATAAAGTTGATTTGCTTGCTAAAATTGATGCTCTTACTTTAGAAAATGCATGCTTGAAGAATGAGTGCTTAAATGATAAATCTACCTCATCTAATGCAATTGAAAGTCATATGCTTGATAATGACAAAATTGACTTGCTAAAGAAACTAGATGAATCATATCTTGAAAGCAAGAAAATTCTAAATGACTTGAATTGCATGAACGATAAAGTTGTTAACTTGGAGATTCACTTGCATAAAATGAATAAAAAGCATGCTTCAATTATTCAAAATTTTAATTGTTTGAATGAATCTCTTAAGACTAACAACAGTGAACTTATTGCTAAAAATGAAATGTTAACTCATAAATTGCATAAGTTCACTCATGGCAAACAAAATAACTATTATGTAAAGAACATTCCGGTTCAAATAATTGTTAAACATAATTATGACATGAAAAAGAAAGTAAGTGTAGAGCTACCTAAATCAACTTGGATTTGGGTGCCAAAAGCTAAATTGAATGGATCCAAACAAAAATGGGTACCAAAATCTACACTTGTAGGAGCTTGAGGAGGAGATTGGTGGTGACCGGGTGAGCCAAAGCGTCGAATTCGAATCCGGTTGCATCACCAAATCAAGATTGGAGCTATTCAAGATTCAAGTTTGGTATAAAAATTTCTATCTCTAAAATTTCTGAAAAATAGCTCTAATCTAGTTAATATGCTTAATTGTCATATCCTTAGAGTTTAATTCATTGCAAATCATATACCCTATTCATTGCAAATCATTTATCACATCCATTGATTCTAAATGTCAAATTTTAAATGGATGTTAGAATAAGGCTTAAATAGAAACTTAATTGAACTTAACTTTAATCATACTCATAGTTTCCATCTAGCCTTATTGATAGGGGGAGCTTAATAGTTATATCTTTTATTAGAGTAATGAAGTGCAAAATTTAGGGGGAGCATCTTCATTACAAATGACATCCTAAATTGAACTCAAATAGTTATATATAATTGTCAATGGGGGAGAAATTTAAATTCATATATTACATTGATTATTGTATTTTTTTGATGGATGTCAAAAGGGGAGAAGTAATAAATTAGGGATACTTGAAATATACATGAAATTGTCAAGAAAAACTATGCACATCCATAGGGGGAGCATTTATATGCATAGTTAACTTATACATTTTTCAAGTATTAGGTTGGTTTAAGATATAGGTTGCCATCATCAAAAAGGGGGAGATTGTTGGCTTTTTGGCCTTAATCCGTATTTTGATGATGTAATTAAACTTAATCTTAATAAGGACATGTAGATTAGCACATGTAGTATAATAGTATGCATGTTGTATTGTGCTAACATCTACAGGTGATCAAGACTCAAGAAAGAAGAAAAATCAAGTCAAGACATGTAATCAAGCTAGGATTGAAGACATGTAATTTTACCTTTCTTTGAGAATTAGGAACTTATGTGAATTGAGCATAACTTAAGCTAATATGCATGCATTCACACACTAGGTTCCTTTTAGGAGTCACACACAAAATATCATATAATTTGGACTCCATTAGATCACCTAAACACCTAAAACATTGGTCGCCAGTCTGCCTGAGTTCGGTCGACCGTTCACCTTTCGGTCGACCGGTTATACACAATTTTTGTTATACCAGACCAATCCATTCAACCGATCACACATCTATTTAACCGATTACCCAGACCTGTTCGGTCGACCGGTAAACCTTCGGTCGACCGTTTCGTTTCCTGTTTTTGGTAAAAATACGACCGTTTTATTTGTCGTATTATACAACGGTCGTATACACATTTTTCTCAAATATACACCCCCATATACATTAGAACCGGTCGAACCATTTGCCTAGTTCGGTCGACCGTTCAAATAGGTAAAATCTACCTGCTATCGGTCGACACAAGTTTGTCCAACCGATCAAGATTTCTCTCTACCGAACCCACTAGTTCGGTCGACCGGTACCTGCTCGGTCGACCGTTGACCTATAGATCTTAAGTGTTTCGGTCGACCAGTACCTTTGTTCGGTCAACCGATCCATCAACAGACTCAAGGGTTCGGTCGACCGATACACCTTTCGGTCGACCGTTTCTGGACAGATTTCTGAACCCGATTTTCTATTTTGTGTATCTTGCACAAAACCCAATCAAATCTTGTCCAAACGGCTAGAAATCTTTAGGAGCTTATAAATAGAGGTTCACACTTAGTTTTCCACAAGATTTCACAACTCCAAAGTGTCAAACTTATAGTGAGATTTTCCACAACCTCAAAGCTCCCAATTAGTGATTCCAAAGCCTAATTTCCACATCCTTCATCATACATTCATATTAGCATCTGTTGTGCTCAATACTAGAAGAGTGAGTTCCACTCCAATTGTTGTCAAGAGAGCAAGGGTCTTGGTGAAAGCCCAAGACAAAGTGAGCAAGGGTCTTGGTGTAAGCCCAAGACAAAGAAGCAAGGATTTCGGTGAAAGCCCGAAGTGATTCTCTCGGTTTGTGAGAGGTGGTGCCAAGCTCGGCGAGGGTTGTTCGCGAGCTTGAAGACTTGTAAAAGGCGTTGCTCCCGGCCCGGAACGGGGAGGCATAGTGAAGACGCAAGAGGAGCTCGAACGGGGATTCGAGAGGGGCTTGCAAGAGAGGACGTAGGCGCGGCCGAACCTCTGTAAATCCGGTGTCTTCTTGTGTGGTTTGCATTGCTTTCCTACTTGTGTTTGATTTGTTTTTAATTTCCGCTGCAATTCTTTGATCAATCAACCAAGTAGTTAATTAGGGCTTAATCGTGATTAGTTTGTGGACCCATAGACCCACACGATCCAACATTTGGTATCAGAACCTTGTTCGTTAATTTTGTTCTTAATCGATAAATTAACATGGCTCTTAATGCATCCACACCTTTAGAATCTTGTAAACCACCATATTTTGATGGAAATAACTTTAGCTCATGGAAATTTAAAATGTCTTCATTTATTAAATCCATGAATGCAAACTTGTGGTTTATGATTCAAACTCCATATGAATCACCTAGATATCATATTAGTAAATGAAGCTTAGAAGATGAGAAAAATGCATCCCTAAATGCTAAGGCTATGAATGTCATATTTTGTGCATTAGGAGATGAACATTTTAATCTTGTTTGCTCATGTGATAGTGCTCACTCTATATGGCAAACATTAGAAAATAACTTTGGTGAAGGAGATTCATCAACCGGGGAGAAAGGAGCAACCACTCCAAAGGATGTAGCTCGAGCAAAGAAAATGGAGATTCACTCAACATCTTCATCATCGTCAAGCTCATCCGATGGAGAAAGTGAAGATGAGGTATCTTCTAGTCACTCTTCAAGTTGTAGTTCAAGTGGAAAATCATCACATTCACATAAACTACAAAATGCATTTCTGAAAATGGTAGAAAAATGTAAAGAGCTTCATGAATCAAATAAATTAGCAAACAAGCAAATAGATGAGCTTAAATGTCAAAATGCATCTATGTTAGATGATAAAGTTGATTTGCTTGCTAAAATTGATGCTCTTACTTTAGAAAATGCATGCTTGAAGAATGAGTGCTTAAATGATAAATCTACCTCATCTAATGCAATTGAAAGTCATATGCTTGATAATGACAAAATTGACTTGCTAAAGAAACTAGATGAATCATATCTTGAAAGCAAGAAAATTCTAAATGACTTGAATTGCATGAACGATAAAGTTGTTAACTTGGAGATTCACTTGCATAAAATGAATAAAAAGCATGCTTCAATTATTCAAAATTTTAATTGTTTGAATGAATCTCTTAAGACTAACAACAGTGAACTTATTGCTAAAAATGAAATGTTAACTCATAAATTGCATAAGTTCACTCATGGCAAACAAAATAACTATTATGTAAAGAACATTCCGGTTCAAATAATTGTTAAACATAATTATGACATGAAAAAGAAAGTAAGTGTAGAGCTACCTAAATCAACTTGGATTTGGGTGCCAAAAGCTAAATTGAATGGATCCAAACAAAAATGGGTACCAAAATCTACACTTGTAGGAGCTTGAGGAGGAGATTGGTGGTGACCGGGTGAGCCAAAGCGTCGAATTCGAATCCGGTTGCATCACCAAATCAAGATTGGAGCTATTCAAGATTCAAGTTTGGTATAAAAATTTCTATCTCTAAAATTTCTGAAAAATAGCTCTAATCTAGTTAATATGCTTAATTGTCATATCCTTAGAGTTTAATTCATTGCAAATCATATACCCTATTCATTGCAAATCATTTATCACATCCATTGATTCTAAATGTCAAATTTTAAATGGATGTTAGAATAAGGCTTAAATAGAAACTTAATTGAACTTAACTTTAATCATACTCATAGTTTCCATCTAGCCTTATTGATAGGGGGAGCTTAATAGTTATATCTTTTATTAGAGTAATGAAGTGCAAAATTTAGGGGGAGCATCTTCATTACAAATGACATCCTAAATTGAACTCAAATAGTTATATATAATTGTCAATGGGGGAGAAATTTAAATTCATATATTACATTGATTATTGTATTTTTTTGATGGATGTCAAAAGGGGAGAAGTAATAAATTAGGGATACTTGAAATATACATGAAATTGTCAAGAAAAACTATGCACATCCATAGGGGGAGCATTTATATGCATAGTTAACTTATACATTTTTCAAGTATTAGGTTGGTTTAAGATATAGGTTGCCATCATCAAAAAGGGGGAGATTGTTGGCTTTTTGGCCTTAATCCGTATTTTGATGATGTAATTAAACTTAATCTTAATAAGGACATGTAGATTAGCACATGTAGTATAATAGTATGCATGTTGTATTGTGCTAACATCTACAGGTGATCAAGACTCAAGAAAGAAGAAAAATCAAGTCAAGACATGTAATCAAGCTAGGATTGAAGACATGTAATTTTACCTTTCTTTGAGAATTAGGAACTTATGTGAATTGAGCATAACTTAAGCTAATATGCATGCATTCACACACTAGGTTCCTTTTAGGAGTCACACACAAAATATCATATAATTTGGACTCCATTAGATCACCTAAACACCTAAAACATTGGTCGCCAGTCTGCCTGAGTTCGGTCGACCGTTCACCTTTCGGTCGACCGGTTATACACAATTTTTGTTATACCAGACCAATCCGTTCAACCGATCACACATCTATTTAACCGATTACCCAGACCTGTTCGGTCGACCGGTAAACCTTCGGTCGACCGTTTCGTTTCCTGTTTTTGGTAAAAATACGACCGTTTTATTTGTCGTATTATACAACGGTCGTATACACATTTTTCTCAAATATACACCCCCATATACATTAGAACCGGTCGAACCATTTGCCTAGTTCGGTCGACCGTTCAAATAGGTAAAATCTACCTGCTATCGGTCGACACAAGTTTGTCCAACCGATCAAGATTTCTCTCTACCGAACCCACTAGTTCGGTCGACCGGTACCTGCTCGGTCGACCGTTGACCTATAGATCTTAAGTGTTTCGGTCGACCAGTACCTTTGTTCGGTCAACCGATCCATCAACAGACTCAAGGGTTCGGTCGACCGATACACCTTTCGGTCGACCGTTTCTGGACAGATTTCTGAACCCGATTTTCTATTTTGTGTATCTTGCACAAAACCCAATCAAATCTTGTCCAAACGGCTAGAAATCTTTAGGAGCTTATAAATAGAGGTTCACACTTAGTTTTCCACAAGATTTCACAACTCCAAAGTGTCAAACTTATAGTGAGATTTTCCACAACCTCAAAGCTCCCAATTAGTGATTCCAAAGCCTAATTTCCACATCCTTCATCATACATTCATATTAGCATCTGTTGTGCTCAATACTAGAAGAGTGAGTTCCACTCCAATTGTTGTCAAGAGAGCAAGGGTCTTGGTGAAAGCCCAAGACAAAGTGAGCAAGGGTCTTGGTGTAAGCCCAAGACAAAGAAGCAAGGATTTCGGTGAAAGCCCGAAGTGATTCTCTCGGTTTGTGAGAGGTGGTGCCAAGCTCGGCGAGGGTTGTTCGCGAGCTTGAAGACTTGTAAAAGGCGTTGCTCCCGGCCCGGAACGGGGAGGCATAGTGAAGACGCAAGAGGAGCTCGAACGGGGATTCGAGAGGGGCTTGCAAGAGAGGACGTAGGCGCGGCCGAACCTCTGTAAATCCGGTGTCTTCTTGTGTGGTTTGCATTGCTTTCCTACTTGTGTTTGATTTGTTTTTAATTTCCGCTGCAATTCTTTGATCAATCAACCAAGTAGTTAATTAGGGCTTAATCGTGATTAGTTTGTGGACCCATAGACCCACACGATCCAACATTTGGTATCAGAACCTTGTTCGTTAATTTTGTTCTTAATCGATAAATTAACATGGCTCTTAATGCATCCACACCTTTAGAATCTTGTAAACCACCATATTTTGATGGAAATAACTTTAGCTCATGGAAATTTAAAATGTCTTCATTTATTAAATCCATGAATGCAAACTTGTGGTTTATGATTCAAACTCCATATGAATCACCTAGATATCATATTAGTAAATGAAGCTTAGAAGATGAGAAAAATGCATCCCTAAATGCTAAGGCTATGAATGTCATATTTTGTGCATTAGGAGATGAACATTTTAATCTTGTTTGCTCATGTGATAGTGCTCACTCTATATGGCAAACATTAGAAAATAACTTTGGTGAAGGAGATTCATCAACCGGGGAGAAAGGAGCAACCACTCCAAAGGATGTAGCTCGAGCAAAGAAAATGGAGATTCACTCAACATCTTCATCATCGTCAAGCTCATCCGATGGAGAAAGTGAAGATGAGGTATCTTCTAGTCACTCTTCAAGTTGTAGTTCAAGTGGAAAATCATCACATTCACATAAACTACAAAATGCATTTCTGAAAATGGTAGAAAAATGTAAAGAGCTTCATGAATCAAATAAATTAGCAAACAAGCAAATAGATGAGCTTAAATGTCAAAATGCATCTATGTTAGATGATAAAGTTGATTTGCTTGCTAAAATTGATGCTCTTACTTTAGAAAATGCATGCTTGAAGAATGAGTGCTTAAATGATAAATCTACCTCATCTAATGCAATTGAAAGTCATATGCTTGATAATGACAAAATTGACTTGCTAAAGAAACTAGATGAATCATATCTTGAAAGCAAGAAAATTCTAAATGACTTGAATTGCATGAACGATAAAGTTGTTAACTTGGAGATTCACTTGCATAAAATGAATAAAAAGCATGCTTCAATTATTCAAAATTTTAATTGTTTGAATGAATCTCTTAAGACTAACAACAGTGAACTTATTGCTAAAAATGAAATGTTAACTCATAAATTGCATAAGTTCACTCATGGCAAACAAAATAACTATTATGTAAAGAACATTCCGGTTCAAATAATTGTTAAACATAATTATGACATGAAAAAGAAAGTAAGTGTAGAGCTACCTAAATCAACTTGGATTTGGGTGCCAAAAGCTAAATTGAATGGATCCAAACAAAAATGGGTACCAAAATCTACACTTGTAGGAGCTTGAGGAGGAGATTGGTGGTGACCGGGTGAGCCAAAGCGTCGAATTCGAATCCGGTTGCATCACCAAATCAAGATTGGAGCTATTCAAGATTCAAGTTTGGTATAAAAATTTCTATCTCTAAAATTTCTGAAAAATAGCTCTAATCTAGTTAATATGCTTAATTGTCATATCCTTAGAGTTTAATTCATTGCAAATCATATACCCTATTCATTGCAAATCATTTATCACATCCATTGATTCTAAATGTCAAATTTTAAATGGATGTTAGAATAAGGCTTAAATAGAAACTTAATTGAACTTAACTTTAATCATACTCATAGTTTCCATCTAGCCTTATTGATAGGGGGAGCTTAATAGTTATATCTTTTATTAGAGTAATGAAGTGCAAAATTTAGGGGGAGCATCTTCATTACAAATGACATCCTAAATTGAACTCAAATAGTTATATATAATTGTCAATGGGGGAGAAATTTAAATTCATATATTACATTGATTATTGTATTTTTTTGATGGATGTCAAAAGGGGAGAAGTAATAAATTAGGGATACTTGAAATATACATGAAATTGTCAAGAAAAACTATGCACATCCATAGGGGGAGCATTTATATGCATAGTTAACTTATACATTTTTCAAGTATTAGGTTGGTTTAAGATATAGGTTGCCATCATCAAAAAGGGGGAGATTGTTGGCTTTTTGGCCTTAATCCGTATTTTGATGATGTAATTAAACTTAATCTTAATAAGGACATGTAGATTAGCACATGTAGTATAATAGTATGCATGTTGTATTGTGCTAACATCTACAGGTGATCAAGACTCAAGAAAGAAGAAAAATCAAGTCAAGACATGTAATCAAGCTAGGATTGAAGACATGTAATTTTACCTTTCTTTGAGAATTAGGAACTTATGTGAATTGAGCATAACTTAAGCTAATATGCATGCATTCACACACTAGGTTCCTTTTAGGAGTCACACACAAAATATCATATAATTTGGACTCCATTAGATCACCTAAACACCTAAAACATTGGTCGCCAGTCTGCCTGAGTTCGGTCGACCGTTCACCTTTCGGTCGACCGGTTATACACAATTTTTGTTATACCAGACCAATCCGTTCAACCGATCACACATCTATTTAACCGATTACCCAGACCTGTTCGGTCGACCGGTAAACCTTCGGTCGACCGTTTCGTTTCCTGTTTTTGGTAAAAATACGACCGTTTTATTTGTCGTATTATACAACGGTCGTATACACATTTTTCTCAAATATACACCCCCATATACATTAGAACCGGTCGAACCATTTGCCTAGTTCGGTCGACCGTTCAAATAGGTAAAATCTACCTGCTATCGGTCGACACAAGTTTGTCCAACCGATCAAGATTTCTCTCTACCGAACCCACTAGTTCGGTCGACCGGTACCTGCTCGGTCGACCGTTGACCTATAGATCTTAAGTGTTTCGGTCGACCAGTACCTTTGTTCGGTCAACCGATCCATCAACAGACTCAAGGGTTCGGTCGACCGATACACCTTTCGGTCGACCGTTTCTGGACAGATTTCTGAACCCGATTTTCTATTTTGTGTATCTTGCACAAAACCCAATCAAATCTTGTCCAAACGGCTAGAAATCTTTAGGAGCTTATAAATAGAGGTTCACACTTAGTTTTCCACAAGATTTCACAACTCCAAAGTGTCAAACTTATAGTGAGATTTTCCACAACCTCAAAGCTCCCAATTAGTGATTCCAAAGCCTAATTTCCACATCCTTCATCATACATTCATATTAGCATCTGTTGTGCTCAATACTAGAAGAGTGAGTTCCACTCCAATTGTTGTCAAGAGAGCAAGGGTCTTGGTGAAAGCCCAAGACAAAGTGAGCAAGGGTCTTGGTGTAAGCCCAAGACAAAGAAGCAAGGATTTCGGTGAAAGCCCGAAGTGATTCTCTCGGTTTGTGAGAGGTGGTGCCAAGCTCGGCGAGGGTTGTTCGCGAGCTTGAAGACTTGTAAAAGGCGTTGCTCCCGGCCCGGAACGGGGAGGCATAGTGAAGACGCAAGAGGAGCTCGAACGGGGATTCGAGAGGGGCTTGCAAGAGAGGACGTAGGCGCGGCCGAACCTCTGTAAATCCGGTGTCTTCTTGTGTGGTTTGCATTGCTTTCCTACTTGTGTTTGATTTGTTTTTAATTTCCGCTGCAATTCTTTGATCAATCAACCAAGTAGTTAATTAGGGCTTAATCGTGATTAGTTTGTGGACCCATAGACCCACACGATCCAACATTTGGTATCAGAACCTTGTTCGTTAATTTTGTTCTTAATCGATAAATTAACATGGCTCTTAATGCATCCACACCTTTAGAATCTTGTAAACCACCATATTTTGATGGAAATAACTTTAGCTCATGGAAATTTAAAATGTCTTCATTTATTAAATCCATGAATGCAAACTTGTGGTTTATGATTCAAACTCCATATGAATCACCTAGATATCATATTAGTAAATGAAGCTTAGAAGATGAGAAAAATGCATCCCTAAATGCTAAGGCTATGAATGTCATATTTTGTGCATTAGGAGATGAACATTTTAATCTTGTTTGCTCATGTGATAGTGCTCACTCTATATGGCAAACATTAGAAAATAACTTTGGTGAAGGAGATTCATCAACCGGGGAGAAAGGAGCAACCACTCCAAAGGATGTAGCTCGAGCAAAGAAAATGGAGATTCACTCAACATCTTCATCATCGTCAAGCTCATCCGATGGAGAAAGTGAAGATGAGGTATCTTCTAGTCACTCTTCAAGTTGTAGTTCAAGTGGAAAATCATCACATTCACATAAACTACAAAATGCATTTCTGAAAATGGTAGAAAAATGTAAAGAGCTTCATGAATCAAATAAATTAGCAAACAAGCAAATAGATGAGCTTAAATGTCAAAATGCATCTATGTTAGATGATAAAGTTGATTTGCTTGCTAAAATTGATGCTCTTACTTTAGAAAATGCATGCTTGAAGAATGAGTGCTTAAATGATAAATCTACCTCATCTAATGCAATTGAAAGTCATATGCTTGATAATGACAAAATTGACTTGCTAAAGAAACTAGATGAATCATATCTTGAAAGCAAGAAAATTCTAAATGACTTGAATTGCATGAACGATAAAGTTGTTAACTTGGAGATTCACTTGCATAAAATGAATAAAAAGCATGCTTCAATTATTCAAAATTTTAATTGTTTGAATGAATCTCTTAAGACTAACAACAGTGAACTTATTGCTAAAAATGAAATGTTAACTCATAAATTGCATAAGTTCACTCATGGCAAACAAAATAACTATTATGTAAAGAACATTCCGGTTCAAATAATTGTTAAACATAATTATGACATGAAAAAGAAAGTAAGTGTAGAGCTACCTAAATCAACTTGGATTTGGGTGCCAAAAGCTAAATTGAATGGATCCAAACAAAAATGGGTACCAAAATCTACACTTGTAGGAGCTTGAGGAGGAGATTGGTGGTGACCGGGTGAGCCAAAGCGTCGAATTCGAATCCGGTTGCATCACCAAATCAAGATTGGAGCTATTCAAGATTCAAGTTTGGTATAAAAATTTCTATCTCTAAAATTTCTGAAAAATAGCTCTAATCTAGTTAATATGCTTAATTGTCATATCCTTAGAGTTTAATTCATTGCAAATCATATACCCTATTCATTGCAAATCATTTATCACATCCATTGATTCTAAATGTCAAATTTTAAATGGATGTTAGAATAAGGCTTAAATAGAAACTTAATTGAACTTAACTTTAATCATACTCATAGTTTCCATCTAGCCTTATTGATAGGGGGAGCTTAATAGTTATATCTTTTATTAGAGTAATGAAGTGCAAAATTTAGGGGGAGCATCTTCATTACAAATGACATCCTAAATTGAACTCAAATAGTTATATATAATTGTCAATGGGGGAGAAATTTAAATTCATATATTACATTGATTATTGTATTTTTTTGATGGATGTCAAAAGGGGAGAAGTAATAAATTAGGGATACTTGAAATATACATGAAATTGTCAAGAAAAACTATGCACATCCATAGGGGGAGCATTTATATGCATAGTTAACTTATACATTTTTCAAGTATTAGGTTGGTTTAAGATATAGGTTGCCATCATCAAAAAGGGGGAGATTGTTGGTTTTTTGGCCTTAATCCGTATTTTGATGATGTAATTAAACTTAATCTTAATAAGGACATGTAGATTAGCACATGTAGTATAATAGTATGCATGTTGTATTGTGCTAACATCTACAGGTGATCAAGACTCAAGAAAGAAGAAAAATCAAGTCAAGACATGTAATCAAGCTAGGATTGAAGACATGTAATTTTACCTTTCTTTGAGAATTAGGAACTTATGTGAATTGAGCATAACTTAAGCTAATATGCATGCATTCACACACTAGGTTCCTTTTAGGAGTCACACACAAAATATCATATAATTTGGACTCCATTAGATCACCTAAACACCTAAAACATTGGTCGCCAGTCTGCCTGAGTTCGGTCGACCGTTCACCTTTCGGTCGACCGGTTATACACAATTTTTGTTATACCAGACCAATCCGTTCAACCGATCACACATCTATTTAACCGATTACCCAGACCTGTTCGGTCGACCGGTAAACCTTCGGTCGACCGTTTCGTTTCCTGTTTTTGGTAAAAATACGACCGTTTTATTTGTCGTATTATACAACGGTCGTATACACATTTTTCTCAAATATACACCCCCATATACATTAGAACCGGTCGAACCATTTGCCTAGTTCGGTCGACCGTTCAAATAGGTAAAATCTACCTGCTATCGGTCGACACAAGTTTGTCCAACCGATCAAGATTTCTCTCTACCGAACCCACTAGTTCGGTCGACCGGTACCTGCTCGGTCGACCGTTGACCTATAGATCTTAAGTGTTTCGGTCGACCAGTACCTTTGTTCGGTCAACCGATCCATCAACAGACTCAAGGGTTCGGTCGACCGATACACCTTTCGGTCGACCGTTTCTGGACAGATTTCTGAACCCGATTTTCTATTTTGTGTATCTTGCACAAAACCCAATCAAATCTTGTCCAAACGGCTAGAAATCTTTAGGAGCTTATAAATAGAGGTTCACACTTAGTTTTCCACAAGATTTCACAACTCCAAAGTGTCAAACTTATAGTGAGATTTTCCACAACCTCAAAGCTCCCAATTAGTGATTCCAAAGCCTAATTTCCACATCCTTCATCATACATTCATATTAGCATCTGTTGTGCTCAATACTAGAAGAGTGAGTTCCACTCCAATTGTTGTCAAGAGAGCAAGGGTCTTGGTGAAAGCCCAAGACAAAGTGAGCAAGGGTCTTGGTGTAAGCCCAAGACAAAGAAGCAAGGATTTCGGTGAAAGCCCGAAGTGATTCTCTCGGTTTGTGAGAGGTGGTGCCAAGCTCGGCGAGGGTTGTTCGCGAGCTTGAAGACTTGTAAAAGGCGTTGCTCCCGGCCCGGAACGGGGAGGCATAGTGAAGACGCAAGAGGAGCTCGAACGGGGATTCGAGAGGGGCTTGCAAGAGAGGACGTAGGCGCGGCCGAACCTCTGTAAATCCGGTGTCTTCTTGTGTGGTTTGCATTGCTTTCCTACTTGTGTTTGATTTGTTTTTAATTTCCGCTGCAATTCTTTGATCAATCAACCAAGTAGTTAATTAGGGCTTAATCGTGATTAGTTTGTGGACCCATAGACCCACACGATCCAACAGTACTGCCGAGTGGTCTTTGGTAGAACTCGGCCCTAAAACCGAGTTCAACTTGGAAAATATGGCAAGTGTTCATAAAAACCAAAATAAACTCGGCATCACCAGTGCCGAGTTCTCTCAAGCAGAACTCGACACTGGTGATGTCGAGTTCTGTATATACTAAAAAACAAACTCGTCGCCGTCACGTGTCACCACGTGGTGACATTAGGTTTAGTGTGAAAAATACTTTTGAAGAAGATTTATTTTGGTATTTTAAAAAAAAGTTATTTTGAACGAATTTCCTTTTTGTTATGGTGTCTGGATGTTCAGATGTCCAATCAGTTTGTGGAACTTTTTTGAAAACTAGTGGCGTTTCCACCGTGTCCATACCTAAAAATTTTGAAAAATAAAAAACTAGTAATAGTACTCAATACAAGTATTTGAGATTAAGCCTAAAATAGAATTTTGTTGTCAACTTATCATACAAGATCTTTTTTTATGACCGGTGATTCCTTGACTTCTACATCCATATTGGGATTCATATTAGAAGTCACTATTACTTCAATAATTTAACAATCTTCAATAAACCGAAGGGTGATAGTTTTAATTTGAAGGCAATAATGATATGGAGTATGGTCCATTTATTGATTAAATTGTGTATCTTTTTATGTAAAAGCTAGCATGTCATGCAACCAAATAATTTTTTTGCTTTGTGGAAGATGTGCATTAATGCTCGATCCGTACGTGAATCATACTTTAATGAATGTTTTTTTTAATGTATACATAATCTCTGTAAACAATATATTTTTTGACAAATGTATTTTGTTAAACAATATTGTCTTTGAGGTGCGGTTAAAAATTCCATATACGTAACTTATTTGTCTCTGTAAGTTCTCAGACCCGATGAAGACCTCATAGAAGAAAAATGGTGACTTTGAGGAGCTTTGCTGCGCTAACTGTGGCTGCTTGACGATAACTGAGATGCAAACCCAGGGTGTCATCCACCAGAACCCGCATCCCTCCAATGAGCCACTACATATTATGTCGAACCCTGATCCCACACCAACTTCCCTTGCCAAAGGCTACGAGGAATATGTTCCCAATCTCGAATAGGGATCGTAGAATAGTTTAGGAATCGTCTTTGTGGATGGAGTAGGTTAGTAGGGACAGGGTTTTTGGGAATTTCAGCCTTCGTAGTAGTTCTACAAATATTTCCCATGTCCATCTTACATTTCCTACATATTTATCTTTTGGATGTAAAAAGATCTTGTAAAAAGTAATGAAATCATACTAAGTTATTGTCCATTTTATTCTTGTCATTGTTTGGTCGTACTATGAATTAGTAATTGCAACACCATATTTAGTTCTTGTGATAGGAATTTAATTTAATTATTTCAAAATCACATCCATTGAAATAACACCTTCAAAGGAATTTTTTTTATTAAAACAACACTCATAGTTTAACATAGGGCAGTGCAAAACCCGGGTCGGACCGGGTGACCGGACCGGACTGATCGGTCTGGGTTCGGTCCGGGAAATTCTGATTTCATCCGGTCCGGCAAATTTTTAAATTTCGGTCTGGTCCGGTCCGGACCGGTCTTTTTTTGTTTTTTATTTAAAAAAAATAGGTTTTTGACCGGACCGATTCGGTCCGGTCCGGTCCGGTCTTCAGTTCTCGAGTATCCGGTCCGGACCCCGGATAAAAATCCGGTCCGGTCCGGATGCTCAGCCCTAGTTTAACATACTAGTGTGTTGTTGTTAGTAGTGAGAAACTAAACATTGCAAATTGTTTGCAGGACATGTGCTTGAGTTTTGATGATACTTTAGTGCATATCGACGGTGACATCGACATAAACTCCGGACCATCACCCATGAGCTCCTGCACCAACGATGAGTGGCATGTTACCTCCAAGATTATGACCCTATTGCTGAGAGTGAGATAAATTCATGATCTCATGAAGTTAGAGTATCTGTATGAACTCCATAGTATGAAGTTGATTTTTTTTGAAGCAATGTCGTTACGTTTCAATGAAGAATTCTTGATGAGTAGGAGACTAAGAATGTATTCAACATGTTTACTATTAATCATCTATTATTTATGTACTATTATAACTTGTTGTTGGTTGATATGTGCATGTTAATTGTTTTGTAAACTTGTGGTATTCTCTGTCAATGTTTGTTTCCCTTTGAATTGTGTTTCGATGTATATTTATTCAACGTAATTGCAGTAGAATGTGTCAAATTAGAATGTTATTTACATGAGCATGAGAATAATCCACATTGTCGACACTTAACATGAAACATATATCACTCCAGTACGAGAATTAATCAGGGATGGCATTTTATTTATTGAATTGATGAATCAAACAATACTCAACACATGTTAGAACATTAGTACTTCACTACACCAACATTAACAACAAACTATCCTTGAATTACTTATAAAATAACAGTCAAATGCAAATTAACCATCTCCACCCGTCATGACAAAAACAGTCAATGCGTCTGCACATTCGACCTCCTCAGCTTACGCAACTCCCTCGTAATAAAATAGAAATCTCTGAAGAAGTATTTTTACAGAAAGTGTTGAAAGGGAAAATTGGTTTTCAATCTCTTGATTAGAGGAGATTGAAGTGGGTTTATTTATATCATCAGTTTGATTTACAATATTACAATTGAGCAGTATGAGACTATAATAAATTACAAGTGTGGATGAATGTGGATAAGAAAATGGGCCCAATTCATTGGGATTAATTTGATGCCCTAATACCCCCCTGAAGAGAACATGGAGGGAACAAACAATGAGCTTGGAGCAAAGAAGACTAAAATGTGGCAAAGATAAAGCTTTAGTGAAGATATCTGCAGTTTGGTCTTTGTTGGAGATAAAACGTATGTGAAGTTGCTTGGAGGTGACATTTTCACGGACAAAATGGAAATCAATTTCCACATGTTTTGTCAGGGCATGGAAGATGGGGTTGGCAGCAAAGTATGTAGCCCCAATGTTATCGCACCACAGTGTTAGATGAGCGGTGCCGCAAAGATGGAGATCCCAGAGTAGTTGTTGAATCCAGATTACTTCAGTTGTGGCATGAGAGAGGGTTTTGTATTCTGCTTCGGTGCTTGATTTGGCAACGATTGCTTTTTATTTTTATTTTCAGGCAACCGGATTTTGTCCAAGGTAGACATAGTAGCAGGAGGTCGATCAACGGTCATCCGAGTCACCAACCCAATCTGCATCGAAGAATGCAGACAAGTGGCTTAGAGTTGTGGGAGATGACCGAGCAAAGTTTAAAGCATAATTTATTGTTTGTTTTAGCTATCGTAAGATCCGTTTGACGACACCAGTGATCATCATTGGGATTATTCATAAATTGACATACATGGTCAACAGAGTAGGCAATGTTAGGTATGGTTAAGGTTATATACTGGAGAGCACTGACAATACTTCTATAGAGAAAAACATCATGCATTGGTGAACCAGAGTATCGTGATAGTTTTATAGAAAGACAAGAATGGGTGGCAATAGGTTTGGCAACATTATGAACATTAATTTTAACTAACAAATCAGAGATATACTTTTGTTGGTTAAAAACATGCCTAAGTTTGTTTTATGTGCTTCTATTTCTAGAAAGTAATGAATAGAGCCTAAATCGTTTAGGGAAAAGGTAGAGTTAAGGGTTGAAACAACCTGAGAGAGGAGTTGTGGAGAACTGCCAGTGATGAGATATCATTGACATATACAAGTAGAATTAGTATATCGTGACTGACATTCAACACAAACATAGATGTATTAGATAGACTGGGCTAAAACCAAGTTGACTAAGCTTAGATACTACTTTGGTGAACCAGGCGCGTGGGGCTTGCTTAAGGCCATAGATGCCTTTGCGAAGCCGAAAAACGTGATTTGGGTAGGATGAATTAGTGTACCCCTGAGGTTGAGTCATATAGACTTCCTTTTGGAGTTCACCATTCAAAAAGGCATTATTGACATCGAGTTGCCGAATATCCCAATTTTTTGAGATAGCAAGAGATAGAACCACACAAATAGTTAATGGTCTTACAACTGGACTAAAAGATTCATCGTAATCAACCCTAACCTCCTAATGGAACCCCTTAGCTACTAAACATGCTTTGTATTTTAAATTGAGCCATCTGAATTGTGTTTTATCCGATAAACCCATTTACAGCCAAATAGATTTTTAACAGAGGAGATAGGGACAAGTGTCCAAGTCTTATTAAAAGTTAGTGCATTAAATTCATCATCCATAGCCGCCTGCCACTTAGCATCTTTGACAGCAGTAGAAAAATTGGAAGGGGTGGTGTCCGAAAAAGTAGTGGGAGGAGGATATTTGGTAGTGTTAAATTTTTTGAAACCAGGGAATTCTTTTGGTTTGCGGGTGTGATCTTTTGTTCTAGTAGTCATGGGGTGAGAGACTGGTGGAGAATTGGATTGGCTGGTGGTAGCAGTGGTAGGAGAAATAGAGGGTTGTTTGGTGGTGAAGTGGATACTGGTAATGCGGGATTGATTGATTGTGTAGTTGGTGGTGGTGATTGTGTAGGTGCAGAATTGTTAGAAATAGTTGTCGAGATGTGTTGTAGGGATGCTATGTCAAACACACATGACTGAGGTATAACAGAGGTGTTATTACGATTACCAGATACCCCAAATGGCACGTTCTTAGCATAAGGAAAAGAACTTTCATCAAATACCACATGTCGAGCAATATATGTTTTAGAGTTGTCTAAATCATAGCATTTATACCCTTTGTGATTAACATTGTAGCCCAAAAACACACAAGCAGTAGATCGAGGTTGAAGTTTATTGGACCTTTAGGGTCAAAGATAGGGAAAGTAGGTGCAACCAAAAACTTTTAAAATATAATATTCTGGGGGTTTTTGAAACAAATTTTCAAAAGGAAAGATATTGTTAAGTGTTGAAGTGAGAAGTTTCTTGATCAGAAAACAGAAGAAAGAAACGCATCATCCCAAAATCTATGAGGAACACTAGAGTTTTTAAGTAAAGACAGACCAGTATCAACTATATGACGATGTTTACGCTTAATCGATCCATTTTGTTCATGCGTATGAGGACAAACTATTCGATGACTAATGCCATGATTAGACAGAAAGCGAGAGACACTACATAATTCTTCTCCCCAATTGCTTTGGAAACTTTGAATTTTACAGGAGAAGAATTTTTCAACTTGTAATTTAAAACGTTGAAGGACGAAAAACAATTCAGATTTGCATGACATAGGAAAAAACCAAGTGTAGCGAGAGAAATCATCTAAAATCTGACATAAAATCGGTTTCCAATAGACGAAACAGTAGGTGCAGGACCCTAGACATTAGCATGAATTATTTAAAGAGGTGTAGTATGATTATTAGTTGAAAAAGCTAGTTTGATGTTCTTTATTTGTTGGAAAGTATGACGAGTGTGCATAGTTTTAGAGGCTGAAACGGATAAACCATGACGATGAAGAATAGTTTGAACCACTCGTGTAGAGGGATGTCTCAGACGCTGATGCCAAATAGAAACTAGAGGGTGTTCTCCCAGAAACACCAATTTACGAGGAGGAAGACTGGAGAAGTGGAGGCGATATAAACCGTGCTCAAGTTGCCCGCTGAGGAGGACCTGCACCGAGAATAGATCCTTAACAAGACAATAAGTCAGAAAGCACTCAAATAAATATTATTGTCAGCAGTGAACTTAGCAACACTCAATAGTTTACGTGTAATAGTGGGAACAAAAAGACATTATGCATGCGTAATGGTTTAAGGAAAGAAGGAAAAGTGAGATTTTGTATGATGAATGGGAAAACATGTACCATTAGCGGTTTCGATTACATCTGATCCATGATACTCTTGTGAGTCATGGAAACCACCACTGTCATTTGTCAAGTGATGTGTTACGCCCAAGTCGGGGTACCAAGCATCACTGACTTCACGACAGGCAGAAGCCATGTTAGCAGAGGGGTTAGGAGGAGATTGGATAGATGGATCCAACTATTTATAACATTGGAGAGCCGAGTGACCCATTTTGGTACATATCTGACACTAGATACGGGGTCGATTCCCAAAGGAGGTGTTGATGTTGTTGTTGCGGCAGAAGCGGGAGTTGTTGTGATTATTGGAAGGGTTGTTAGGACGACTGAAGTTGGCACGTGAAGGGTATGGCGCCTTGATGGTGTTGTTGATGGTTGGATCCTGAGTATGGTGTTTCTCTAGACGGGTTTCTTGACAGAGAAGCATGCTGTGGAGATCCTCAATAGATGGAGGATGTTGGCGAGTAGTGATGGAGGTGACGAAGGAGTCGTATTCAGGTCCGAGGCCGGAGAGGACATGTAAGACTAGGTCGGCATCAGAAACGTGATTGGTGACGACTAAGAGTTTGTCAGATAGAGATTCCATCCGCTGAAGGTAGTATGTGATGGAGGAGGCACCTTTCTTGGTGGTTTGGAGTTGTGGGCGGAGTTGCAGGATGTGACATCTGGAGTGTGAGGCAAAGAGGTGCTCCGGACTAGTTTAGGCAACGATTGTAGTTTCACATCCCACTATATGGGACATGACCGACTCGGTTAGGGTGGAGCGGAGCCACCCGAGGAGTAGTTGATCTTGTTTCCACCAAACGTTGAAGGCGGGATTAACGATGGTGGAGGTTGTGGCCGGCTAGTTGGATGTCACCGGAGTCAGAATAAGAGGGGGACACGGTAGAGAATCGTCAAGGTAGCCGAACAGATCATGGCTACAAACAAACAGAACAATCTGGGAGCGCCAAAGGAGGTAGTTGTCGCTATCCAGACGGAAATGCACAGAGAAAGAGGGATTGGAGGGAATGTCTAGCGGTGGGAGGCCACGAGAGGTTTCTTGGTTAGTGGAGGTGGAGGAGATGGACGGTGTCATGGTGGTGGGTGAACGAAAATGAGAGGGTTTTCGTCGGAGAAGAATGGGGAAATGCGGCGGAAATGTAGGGTAAAACGGTTTTCGTTGGATTTTCTTGGTTTTAAAGGTTGGAGCACGCGATGTGATCTGTTGGATCTAAGGTTAAAAGGATCAAACCATGGAGATGATGTGTTTCTTGAAGTTTGTAGGTGGTCGTCGTATGAGGATGTGTTTTCTTAGAATGGTTGAGATCGTTATCTAGAGGTGTGGTTGTGAGCCAATAGGAAGAGAGAAGGGGAAGATGGGCCAGGTGGGGTTTTGAAGGGTTTTGGGGTGGGTTTGTTGGGAAAGAAAAACAAGTGGTGAGTTGTTAATGTTGGGTTGGCTCTGATACCATAATAAAATAGAAATCTTTGAAAAAAAACTTATTTTTAGAGAAAGTGTTGAAAAGAAAAATTATTTTTCAATCTCTTGATTTGAAGAGATTGAAGTAGATTTATTTATATCATCAGTTTGATTTACAATATTACAATTGAGTAGTATGGGAATATAATAAAATACAAGTGTGGATGAATGTGGATCAGAAAATGGGCCCAATTCATTGGGCTTAATTTGATGTCCAAATACCTCAGAATCCATTTTGTTTGATTTCCAACATCTCCAAGCGCCCCGAACACCTCCCGCTTTGTAACAGATTTGAAAATCTCGGTCAAGTCCACCCAATCATCACTATCGGGAACCAGTTTACACATCTTGGATAATGAAGGCATTCTCCTATATCTACAACTTGTTGGGGGGCATTGGCTGGGATTAGATCTCCCCATAAAGTAGGTCTTTCTTCTCATATAGGACTTCAAAAACATTTGTAATCTTTTCACTCAAGTACTGCACTGACGGTGGCATGCATGTCTTTTGGATGTTTGGTTTTTTGGTTTGGAGTGACTGGGTTGGAGGAGGAACAATCGATCATAAAATGTTATCGCCAAAGTCCCCAACCCCCTCTTCATCATCAGCTTGCTCAACATTTCTTGCATGTGATGAATGACTTACATTTGTGTGGAGCCGATACTTGTTGCCTCTTTTCTTAAGGCAAAACCCTAAATCACCCCCAACCAATCCATTGTCAAAGATGAATTGCATTTCATCCTCGAACAAAAGAGGACTGTACTTAAAGTTTGTGAAATATTTACGCCTTTGTGCAATAGTCATAAACACGTTATATATTTGACAAAGATTGGAAACAGAAAGGAACAAGAAACTTCTTAAACTAAATTGTTTCACTGAAGCGTTGTTCTTTCACCAATGGTCATCCATAGCAATAGTCCCTCGGTTCTTGTCCCACCCTAGTCTCGTTTGTTGGTTTAGCCACTTCCAGGTCGTATATCTTCTTTTTTCGTCGTTCCATTGATTTTTCATCTGGTCCCATTTATATCTTAGATTTGTTATCTTATTGAATTTGTCAACAAGATTGCTTCACCCTGTCGTATTAAGACATTAGTCGCGCGTGTTCCCCACTCTAACCTCCACACAGAGACGAACAAAGAGACCATGTCGCTCTGACGTCAAATTAGCAGTCTTTTATTTCAAAGATAGGGGGTCAGGAACTCTAGGAAGGGAAATATCCGAGGCAACCAAGACTGTCTGGGTTACAACTACTTGTTCATGTTGGTCTACAGTAGAGGACCCACCAAATTGGGTGGGGAAATTGTCATCGTTGTAAATCTCCTCGAAGGAGAATGCGTACGAGACCAAAGCTTGTTGCAATTAGTGGAATAAAGCCTTTGCGGACGTGAACCATCAGTTTGATCCTGAGACATCAATCCTTACACGAAATTTTCCATGAATGGTTCGTGCCCATATATTGGAAACACAACTTGCATAAAGGTAAAACACTTGTAAGTAATATAAATGAAATAGAAAAACCATGGAATAAAGCACAATCGGGTAAATTGGTGAAAATATTTAATGGAATGAAATACAATTAAATTGGAAAGTAATGTGTTATAAAGGTGGCAGTAACAAGATTAAAACAAAAATCACGAAGGTAAAACAAATGGTACAGAAATTGGTACAAAGTTCTATGAAGGTAAAACATTATCTAACTATTTCGATTCGCGGTTGCAATTGCGTCCGTAATCTAATCACTTAAGTTTGACATATTTAAGTTTATCACGAACGTTGTCTCTTTGATTACTAGATGGGGGCGGTTGGACCTCTGTGTCTACCATTCGTTCATCATCTTCTATCAACTCATCGGTCCTTTCATCTATTTTGAAGTTGTGGAGTGACAAACCCACTTGGACAAACATTTCTTGAGATTGTAGAGGATAAGGATCGATGTGTGTTAAACAATGCCCAACGTTTCTTTAGGACTCCAAAAGCTCTCACTATTACGTTTCTCATGGAAGAGTGCATACTATATTTAACATTTCTTGTCTTCCAGGAGGTCAAACCGCCCACGTAAGTAGTATCGAGTGCTATGGTAAGGTGCCAAAAACCCTTTCGGTTTGGGAACCCTGCGTCTACAAGGTAGTATTTATCTGTTCAATGGTAAGATAGTCAATGTTAAATAAATTATTTGGTTTGAGGCTAAAGTAATTAATGAGATTTTTCATTTGGAGGCAGCGGGAAGTTGACAAGTTGTAGAATGGGGTCATAGATCACCTGGTATAGAATTCGATTGTCGTGAACACTATCCCATCTAGAAATTGCAACGTACGTAAATGATATTGTAAAATCACAAATTACTACAACATCGTTGAGTTGTGTGCTTAGGGTCGCGTCGTCCTCGTCAAACAATAACCATGTTACCCTATTTAGGTCCATTTTCTGATAAAATTCCGATAAATGAGGTATAAATACATGGCCATTTCAGTGATTAGAAATAATTGCTATAATTATTTGTCCAACAAAATAAAACATGTTATTCATTTCCTATGAACCAAATATGATCTAATATGAGCTAGTTTCAAACATTCATCACAATGGCATACGAAATGACTAATCATGACCAGTATTCATGGTCTAAGAATTGTTGATTATGGTTTGGCAAATACGGATTCACATGCAAAATCATAAAACGGGTACCGTAGACTACATTATTAATACACGTAACCGTACGTGTTAGCCGTTAGGGCATTTTTTAAAGTTCTCAAAGACAATTGTTACAGACACGACTAAGTGAAATTTCTAAAAGAAAATTAACAAAGACAAACTAGAAACATGTGACATCTATAAAGTATAAACACGTGGTATCTATAATTTCAGTAATTAATCGAGCGAAACACATTAGACTATGTTTAACCATGCCCGGGCTATCCGGGTGTCCCGCTCCCTCTCTCCGTCACGTCAGCTCATCCCACCCACCTAAAAATGCCCTAGTTACCTCACCCACTCTACATTTTTTTCCTCCACATCTTACACCACATTTAACAAATTACAAATTACATAATTCTAATTTTAATTACGTCTTAATAATTAATATTAAACTACATGAAATTTTATTGATTAAAATTAGGAATGCACAGTAAACGCGTGAATGCAGTACACGCGTGCAAAGAAAGCAGTCCGCATGAATGCACAGTTTGCAATTTTCCTTCTATATATACCTCATACAGACATAACAAAAACTTTACAAAACTGGAAAATGTCTTCTCCATATCACAACTATTCTCCCCGTCGTTCCCAATTAAATCCACGTCCACACTATCCACAAGGATACTCCCGTCCATATTTCCCACAACCAGACTTCTCTCATTACGCTCAGTCTTTCCAATAGTCATTCCAACAACCATTCCAACAGACAAACTTCTCTCAATACGCACCATCATTCCCACCACTAGACCACAACCAACAATTTCCACAATTCCCAAAAATCAACCCGAATTTCAGATGTTTGGGCGCAACATGTCACAAGTTCTCCTAGTACGAAGGACACTCAAGAAGACAACCAAAACGACGATGAGTCCCCACCACGCCAGACCGTCGCACCACCATCCCCACGTCCACAGCGATGTCGCAAAGTCCAAGTCGTCAAAAGCAATATGGAGCCGTGGACCACACATGAGGACGAATGACTCGTGTCAGCATATATGGAGGTTAGTTCTGAGGCGGTGACAGGGACAAACCAGAAGGCTACTTCCTCATGGACCAAAGTAAAACGAGTTTACGACATCTCCGTCGATGAAACGGGCCTCCCCGAGAGGAATGAGGAGTCCTTAAAAGGACGCTGGAGGAGAATTATACCTGCTGTCAACAAGTGGGTCGAATCCTTCGATCAGGCGTACCAATGCAAAAGGAGCGGGCAGAACGACGACGATGTCGTCCGACAAACTCACCACATCTACGAGCGCACTAATAACTCTAAGTTTCTTTACTTTGATGCTTGGTCATGTTGCGTAGGTACCCGAAATGGGAGTCCTTGCTATCTGGAAAAAATGTCGTGCGTGTTGGTCGGGAGTCCCCAGAGTTTCACAATGAAAGCAGTCCCCGTTCAGGAAGCCTTTGGAAAAGAAAGAGCACTGATGACTCCAGAACGCAATCACCGGAGGCAGACAAAATGATGCCAGGATCGTCTACACGACCACTAGGTGTGAATAAGACAAAAAAAACATGGGTAAAAGTTCATTACGCCCTGAGGGCAACACCGACGTTATGGAACTTGCACAACAAATTGCATACAACGCCCAAGTGAGAGAAGAAGGTTTCTCCAAGCAGGAGGAATTAACAAAGCGTAATTTTCAAAGACATGTTAAAAAAACTAAGCTCGACATGCTTCACTCTCTGATGAAAAAGGACAACCCGTCAGAATGGGAACAAAAAACGATTGTGAAACTCATGGACTGGTCGGAAGAGAATGATTTCATGTAGTTTGTTAGTTCATATTAGTTCATATTTTGTGTAGTTTATATTACATTTAGTTAGTTGTATTTTGTATTTCGTGTAGTTTATATTACGTTTAGTTTGTTGTATTTCGTGTATTTCGTACCGCTCCGTATTTACGTGTACTTTGTATTTTGTACCGCAATGTATTGTTCCTATGATGTTTTAGTATTAAAATATTTTTTAATTTCAGCACTAAATATGGATTTATCTTTGATTTGAGCATGAAATTAGATGTAATGTATAAATTTTAAATATTTTTCAAATTAATAACATCAAAGATTATCACCTCACATTACTAAAAACTACCCAATACATTATCAATTAACCATAATAACAAAATCTCCACTAAAATAAAAAAAACAAAAAAAAATCGACCAACGGGAGTGCAACACATGCTCCCACCCGAATGGATAGCCGGGTCCGAATGGAAGCCCCGGCGCACTGGTCGGGCACACCTGACCGGTTAAGCATGCCCTTAGATTTACGGCTGTGCATTCCAGATCCATGTCGTATCAAACAAATTTTAAAGACGTCAAAAAATATGCATGTTAAAATTTTGTTTGGTTTTAATGTATCATAGTAATGTACATATGGTTCATCCAACCCAAATTGGAACTTGCGGAGTTGCACATAGTAATAAAAAATGCTTTATGCCCAAACCAAAAGATAAAGGTGTAGTACTAAAAGAAAATAGAACATGATCAATTTAAGGAGGGAGAACATCGACTGTGAGACATCAAAATACTATGGGTGAATTGTCTAGGTGTCATCAAGAAACGACAAAATTTGATTTTTACCATCTGAAAACAACTATATCCACTAATGTCACAAAAAAACCAAAATACTTGTCATAATGTCATCAACATTTTTTCAATGTCATTCCGTTAGCAAACCGTTAACTTTTCTGTTAACGTCTGTTACATATATTAATATTTAATGGAAATTTTGCAGAATCACCCTGAATAAACTTAGAATTCAATAAATTCATTATTTAAAAATTGTAAAAAATTACTCAAATAATTTATCTATACTCTCTCTCATCTCTATCTTTCATCTATCATATCTTGTTTTTCTCTTGCTAAACTTAATGACTCGGTTGCTGAACTAATGAAATTCAATATTTTTTATATTTTAAGAATGCAAAATAGCTATTTTTTTATAAAATATATTTTCTAATAAATATTTCTTTTTATATATTTTTTTTATTTTTCCTAAAAGTTATTTTCTTCTACTTTTTTATTTATCTTATTTCAAATTCATGTTTTTCTTGGAAAAAAATAATTTATATAAAAAATAAATATTTATTAGAAAAATAATTTTTTATACAAAATGATTAATTATTTTTTATTTTTAAAATATAAAAAATTATGAGATTTCATTAGTTTAGTGAGATAAAAAGAAAATATGAAGGATGAAAGATAGAGATGAGAGAAAGTATAGATAAATTATCTGAATTGCTAAACGTCGTCCCAAAATTTCTGAAATCGCCCGTGCGAATTACCGTTTTATCCTTAACTCATTTTTACTTATATATCTCTTCATTTCACTCTCATACCAACCCTCTCTCTTCATCTTCCTCTCATAATCATCAAAAATAATGTTTCGGATGTCACGAAAGGAGCCAACGGACGCCCCGATGTACTCAAATATGGTAAAATGTCAAACTTCTTTTTAGTAAAATAAATAAAAAATTAGAGGGCGTCTGCCGTAGCCCCCTCATGGGGAGGCGTCTGGCTTAGACGCCCCTCTTTTTTAATAAAAAATCTAAAAATTATACAGTATGTTATCTCAAATTATTTCAGGTTTCGTTCCAAGTTTTTTGGTATTAATGTGGTGGATTACAGTGAGTTTTTTGTAGGTCAGATAGTTTTACCAAATACCACCGTGACAGGGGACTCGAAAAAAAATTGAATCTAGAAATTATTGGATCTTAATCACTTGCAAAAACCTCATTGTAATCCAACCCGTTAGCACTGAAATGTTGCAACGGAACCTGAATTAATTTGAGATAACACACCATATAAATTTAAGTTTATTTTTTTTGGACAGGGGTCTTAGACAGACACCCTGCCCAATTTTTTTTTGAAATTCGCATGATTTAGACGATTCGTCAGACATTTTCGTGGTGTTGGTAAATGTAAAGTGAGGAAAACGTAGACATAATCTTTAGTTTAAGAAACAAGACAAAATTTGTATTAAAAGAATTGTGAAGGGTAAAATGGTAATTAGACGAGCAATTTAAGTAATTTTGGGATGATGAATAGTATTTTCCTAAATTATTTGTGAATATTTTAGAATTTCTAGAACACATATAATGAATTTATATAATGAATTTTATGAATTCTAAGTTTATTTACGGTGATTCTGTAAAATTTATATTAAATATTAATATACTTAATGGATCGTTAACGGAAAAGTTAACGGTTTGCTAACAGAATAACCTTAGAAAAAAGTTAATGATATTATGACAAATATTTTTAATTTTTTGTGGTATTTGTGGAAATAGTTGATTTCAGATGACATAAATTTAATTTCGTTATTTTTTAAGAACACCCAAACAATTCACCCAAATACTAAACAAGAAATTCGTTCTACATTAAATTAGTTCGTGTTACCTATTTCAGCAAAGGATGAGATTGAAGAGGCCCTGAGATGTGGTCGGAGGAACTTCTTCTCTTCTCGTCAATTCCTAGATGAGAGAGTAAAGTAGGTGGTGAAATATTGGTTGGGAGTAGAGACAAGATTTCGTTTATTCGTCGTGGTAGATGGACATGAAATTCACCACGTCCCGGTGGCAAAAATGCCAATAATTTGATGGCAAATCCGGTAATTAAGTTGACAACTAGGGGCGGAGACAGAAAAAACCACACATGTCCAACAGTGAGAAACATCCAAAAACATGTGGGTTTGTGTTTTCTTGGGTTTGCCTTGAAATCGAAATCGAAATCGAAATCGGGAAGAAACTTGAAGTTTCTTGAAGGATTTAGACCATGTTTGGATGGGGTTTTAAATGAAACTTGTGTGTCGAAAAAAACTACCGTTTTCCACACATCCAAACACAACATTTGTTGTCAAGTGAAGATTGAATTCCAATAGATGTAATAGTAAAGTAGATAAAATAAAACAAAACAAGTACACATACAAGGGAGTAAAAATCGTACAACATATTCTTATTTTTCTCGAATTATGTTCCAAGGATATGTACAACGAATAATATGTTTTCTCTAAAATTCATTTTTTTTGCAACTCATTATAATTTTCGTATGAGCACAACTATTCCATGATGTTTTTTGTTTTTAGGTAATATCATCCTTATGATTTTACATTACTATCGATATTTGAACACAAAGTGGAGAGAAGATTTTGTAAATGAGAACTAAACTCAAACTCTTTATCTTAGAGAGTGTGTGAGATTCTTATTTATATTATGAGTTTGAAGTACGGAAATATGTATAAGTAATATGTGATTAAAATAGGTAATACAATTAAGTGATTTTATAAACAGAAATAATTCCTATGTGAGTTTAAGTGGGCCCATTGGACTGAATTGAGCTTTGTGTTTTAACATACCCTCGCAAGCGAACATGAGGTGGTCCAACAGAGAGCTTAGAACAAAGCAAAGCGAACCGAGAAGAGGAAATATGCTTGGTTAACACGTCTGTTGTTTGATCCTTGCTAGAAATGAATTTGATCAACAATTGCTTGGTGACAACTCTTTCTCGAACGAAGTGGAAATCGATTTCCATATTTTTACTACGAGCAGAAAAATTGGATTTGCAGCTAGATAGGTAGCACCAATATTGTTGCACCATAGAGTTGGAGGTCTGGAACATGGCAACCCAAGATATTGAAGACGTTGCTGAAGCCAGATGATCTCAGTAGTGGCATGTGAAAGACTCTTGTATTCGACTTCTATGCTTGATTTTGCAACCGTTACTTTTTTCTTTGATTTCCATGCTACAATGTTTTGCCCCAAAAAGATGCAGAAACCAGAAGTTGATCTGTGGTCATCAAGGTCCCCAGCCCAATCTGCATCAGAAAAGGTAGACAAGTAGTTCACAGAAGAAGAGGGAGAAGGAACATATGAAGGCCAAAATGAATAGTTTGTTTTAAATAGCGTAGAATATGTTTTACAACCGTTCAATGTTCATCAGTAGGTGCATGCATGAATTGACATACTCGATTGATAGCATATGTTATATCAGGTCGAGTTAATGTTATATACTGAAGTGCTCCAACAATGCTACAATATAGAAAAACATCATGCATGGTAGTACTAGTGAATCTAGATAATTTTGTGTTAGAACAAGGGGAAGAAATAGGTTTGACATTTTGCATTTTAGTTTTAACAAGAAGATTAGAAATTTATTTATGTTGATTGAGAAACATTCCAAACTTAATTTTGCGCACTTCAATACCAAGAAAATAGTGTAAAGGACCTAAATCTTTCAAAGCAAAGACTTTGTTAAGGTTTAAAACAACCTGAGTGATAAGAGAGGAGGAGCTGCTAGTGAGTAAAATATCATCAACATAGACAAGCATTACTAGAGTATCTTGACCTGCACGAAGAACAAACATGGAAGGATCAGATAGGCTTGGTTTGAACCCAAGATGTCGTAGTTGTGTTGCTAACTTGGTGAACCAGGCACAAGGTGCCTATTTAAGCCTACAAAGAGCTTTCTACATGCGACATATGTTGTGGGAGGGAGGGGTTGATGAACCCAGGAGGTTGAGTCATATAGACTTCCTCTTAAAGATCACCGTTTAGGAAGGCATTATTTACATCTAACTGTCTGATAGGCCAATTTAAAGAGATGGCAAGAGATAGAATAACACGAATAGTCACAAGTTTCACAAACGGACTAAAGGTTTCTTCATAATTTACACCAACTTCTTGATTAAAGCCTTTTGCAACAAGACGGGCTTTGTATTTATTGACAAAACCATCAGGGTTCCTTTTTACGATAGACCCACTTGCAACCAATTATGTTTTTCGTGGAAGAAAGTGGTACTAAATACCATGTGCCATTGGAGGTGAGTACATTAAACTCATCATCCATAACTGACCTCCACTTGGCATCCTGACAGCTTTTGAGAAGCAAGAATGGGTTGTATCTGGTAAGGAGGAAAGGACAAAAGGGTATTTGGTGGTGAGATATGTCTGAAATTCAGAAAAGGATTTTGGTTTTTTGGTTATCCTTGGATCGAGTTGTCATGGGGTGGTTTGGGGGTGGAGGGTCGGAGGTGCAAGGAAGGGGTATTGAAGGAGAAGGCAAGCTAGATAGTTGGGTTTCATATGATGATAGGGAAGTGGTATTTGTAGGGGGGACAAGTTGTAAATTACTCAGAGTGGAAATTGGGTCGGTTGGTGGAGCAGGAGAATTAATTGTCAAGGGACCTTGTGGTGCTACTATGTCAGAAATGCGAGCCACAAGTATGGCAGAGGTGAATGACTCACTACTACCAGATACCCGTGCAGTAGAACTGGTAACAAAAGGAAAAGAATATTCATCAAAAACAACATGTCAAGCAATGTAAGTCTGAGAATTAGTCATGTCAAAACATTTATATCCTTTGTGATGAGGACTGTAACCCAAAAATACACAAATACTAGAACGAGGTTCAAGTTTATTGGAGTTGTAAGGTTGAAGGTAGGGAAAACATGTACAACCAAAAACCTTAAGAAGAGAATAATTAAGAGTTTGGTGAAAAATCTTTTCAAAAGGAGATATGTTTGTCAAAGTCGGTGTAGGTAGTCAATTAATTAAGAAAACAACAGATACAAAGGCATCATCCCAAAATAATTCGGTACAGAAGCATGTTTAAGTAAAGATAAGCCCACATCCACAATATGACGGTGTATAGATCCATTTTGTTCATGTGTATGTGGACAAGAAATACGATGTAAAATACCATGACTACTAAAAAACTTAGAGACGTTGCGATATTCGCCTCCCCAGTCACTTTGAAAGCATTTTATTTTTAAGGAAAAATAATTTTCAACCTGAATTTTGAATTTTTGAAAAACATGTATAACTTCAGATTTAGAGGTGATAGGAAACAACCAAGTGTAATAAGAAAAGTCATTGATTGACATCATTTCATGCTTATATTTGTACCTTATATCCATTATCTTACACCTAAGCAATGCTACGTGACGAGTTTTATGTTTAGTTTTCAGGAATAAACATGTTTGAAGAGAAGAGCCATGAAAGGACCCAAAAGCAAGAAAAATGACTTAATTGTGAGACCTGGGGACTAAGATGAAAGGGAGAAGGACCTGATCGTAAGACCGAAGGACCTAATAGCAAAACAGGAAACTCCACACCATCATGGGGAGTATTTTGGCAATTCGATTCGGGTCGGAGCTCCAACTAACCAAGTAGATGCATCAAAGACCAAGAAATACTTCCAGCAAAGCCCAACACAAAACCCAGACGGATATGGGCCTTATAGGCCGCCAATTGACGGTTTGGATCATCCCAGATCCGCTAAGTTTTCTCCTGGACTTGTATTAATGTTTGTTTAGGCTATTTGGTATTGGTTTAGTCCCACATCGGGGGATTGTCCCGGATTAGCTTTTTCCATGCTTATAAATAGAACTCTTCACCTCCCATTGTATCCATCTCTCTCTTTGGTGACATCTTCCCTACTAAGAGTGAAGCCTTGAAGCAAAACTCTGGTGGAGGAAGAGCTGCTTGTAATTTGAGTGAGTTAATAATAGATGTTTTCATTAGCTTGTTAATTCTTGCTTAGTTAATTTCCTTAATGTGTTTGCTTTGGTGCTTGTTTAGTTTTATGCTTCTTTAATATTTCTTGCTTGATTAGTATAGTTTCATTTCAGTATAATGCTTCATTTTATTAGAGTAGTTAGTTTAAATATGTGTGAGTAGTTTCATCCCCATTTGGGGGGTGGAGAAATATGTGATATAATCATGTAGTGTATTAAGTGTGTTATCTTTATCCCTTGAGCTTTATATGATTTCCATGACCATCTAATGAGTTTTCACTCTTATCTTCGATATGCTAATGCTCTTGAATGAAGCTTAGCTTATGCTTTGATTAGTGGACCTATTTTATGGGGAATGATAAGGTTAGGATATGAATGAAGTTAATATTGGAAACACAATTTGTAGTGTATGTGCTCTTGTTGCCTTTACCTTAGCTAATGTCTTGTATGTTTTAATGATATAGTCTTATTTTAATTCATGTGGAGGCATAGTAGGGTCTAGTCTTTATACTTGAGTTCATGTAGTTTCATTCCAATTATTGTCTTGTATGTTTTAATGATGTAGTCTTATCTTAATTCATGTGGAGGCAAAGTTGGATGTAGTTTTATGATTTCATGCACTACATGTTGTGAGGAGCTTAATGAACACACACACTTCTTTATGTTCACATTATTTCTCTACCCCCTTTAGGGTTTAGTTTTCTTTCTTTTCTTCCACTTCCATTTGCACCTTAGTGTAGTGTAGTGTAATACATCTTTCTCTCCTTCTTTTTACCTCTCGCCTTCGAACAAACCAATTGTCGACACACCTCCCAGTGGACGACCCGTATTTGCCACCGCTTCAACGCGGCCGTGCACTTGCGGTTAATATAAAACGATCAATCATTCATCTAAAAACGAAAGATAATATCTTTTTCCAGAAGACGAACTAATAGGGGAAGGACCCCAAACATCTGAATGTATTATTTGTAAAGGAGCAGTAGTATGAGTAGCAGTTTCAGTAAGATGTAGTTTGATGTTCTTTACTTGAAGGGGAACTATGGCAAAAATGTAAATGTTTGGGTCTTGAGATATGCAAACCATGTTTCTGAAGAGAGGAGTGAACAATTCTTGCAGAAGGGTGTCCCAGACGTAGGTGCCAGATATCAATAGTAGCACGTTCATCGAGAAACACCATCTTTTGTGGAGGAGAACCAGAGATTCGCAACTGGTAAAGCCCATGCATAAATATATTATGTATGCATAATGGTTTAAAAGAATACGACAAAGTTATCGATCCTGAGCTAAGTATAGGCAAACCTGAGCCATTAGTAGTTCGTATCACATCGGTCCCTTGGTATTCTTGCGACTCATGGAAGCCACCATTGTCGTTCGTCAGATGATCGGGATACTAGACGTCATCGGCTACTGGATAAGCAGAAGCCATGGTAGCATAGATGTTTTGGGTGACTGGACAAAAGGATTGAACCGCTGATAGGACTGGAGAGCGGAGTGGCCCTGTTTGGAGCATATTTGGCACTAGATGCGTGGACGGGAGTTGTCACAATTGGTGTTGTTGTTGCGGGAGTGGTTGTTATTGCTGTTGTTGTTGTTGCGGTTGTTGGGACGGAAATTGTCCCGGTTGTCCTACGACTTGGTAACGGGATTCACTAAGATGTCTGGAGTGTTGTGTTTGGCCAGGCGAGTCTCGTGACAGAGGAGCATACTATGGAGATCTTCAATGGAGAGAGGATCTTGGCAAGTTGTCATAAAGGTGACAAAAAGTCGTATTCTGGACCAAGGCAGAGAGAATGTGAAGCACGAGGTTGACATCAGTGATGGGACTAGCAACGGTAGAGAGATTGTCGGAGATGGACTTCATTTGCCGGAGAACCTCAGAGATGGAAGATCCAACTTTTTTGTTGTCTGCAGTTGAAGTCGAAGTTGAAGGATACACGATATGGGCTGGGAAGCGAAGAGCCTCTCGAGGCTGGTCCATACTCCATGGGAAGTCTCGCAGCTGACGACATGCGCCATGACTCCTTCTGTGAGAGCCGCTCGAAGCTAGCCAAGAAGGAGTTGGTCTTGTTTGCTCCAGAAGAGGTAGGTAGGATTGACGGTGGATGGTGTGGTAGCGGAGTCAGTTGTGGTGAGGTATTGTGGAGGACACTGGAATGAGCCATCGAGGTATCCAAAGAGGTCATGACCTATGATCAACGGAACGATTTGAGATCGCCAAAGTAGGAAGTTGTCCCAATCAAGACGAACTTCGACAGAGAAGGCAGGGTTTGAGGGTACAGAAGGCAGATTGGTGGTGGTGGAGTTTTCGTGGACAATGGAGGAAGAGTTGGAGTTCGTCATGGTGGAAGAATGCTAGAGAAGGAAGAAAGGTGGCGAGAAAGAGAACGGAGAGGAAGGGTTTTTGTTTGATGATGACATCGAGATTCAGCTTTATAAGGGAGGTCAAGAAAAAAATCCTGGTCGTTGTGTTTAGGGTTTCTTTGATGGTGAATGACTGAGATTGTGTTGGAGAATCTTGAAATCTGGATGGTTGAATTTGAATTGACGGATGGGATGATAGGTGTTTGTTGAAGCTAGCTCTGGATTGTTGGATAGAGTTGTGTTTTTGTTGGATGGTGAGGATAGTGATCTGATGGGTGCCAAAAGAATTGTGATCGTTGGATTAGAGGAAAGAAAAGGACATTTTAGATTGAGTTGTCTGTTGGTTTCTGACACCACAGTAGCAGAAGATGAAGAAGACCATTGGATGGAGATATTTCGAAATCAAGGCTTCAGATTTATTTCGTAGAAAAATGGATGGGAAGATGATGGTGGCCGTTGGATGGGGTGAGATGAACAATGTGATTTCGCTGGAAAAAGCACAATCCGTGTGCAAAGGAGAGAACAGATTCACACCGTTAGATAAAAAGAAGAAGGATGAGGAAGAGTTTCCAAGATGTAGTTGGTTATGGGCTGTGAAGGTTTTCTTGGTTTTATTACGGGCCAGAAGAAGAAAAAGAAGGGGAAGGGTGAAGATGGGCTGAGTTGGGAGGAAGAAAGGGTGGATCAATGTTTCAACCTATTTGGTGGCTTTTCATGTCATGTTTGAACACAAAGTGGAGAGAAGATTTTGTAAAAGAAAACTAAACTCAAACTCTTTATCTTAGAAAGTGAGTGAGATTCTTATTTATATTATAAGTTTGAAGTACAAAAATATGTATAAACAATATGATATTAAAATAGGTAATAAAATTAAGTGATATTATAGACAAATAATTCCTAGGTGAGCTTAAGCGGCCTCATTGGACTGGGCTTTGTGTTTTAACGATCAATAATAGTACAATCGACTGTCTTTTAAACTAATCTTGACAATCCTTTATTGTTGATAATTTTCTCAACCATTCGTATTTTCCTGGTCATTTTCGATTTTTCCTAGTACTTAACATGGATCCTAGTCGTTTATTATATTTTTAGATTTTAAATTGACAGATCTAAATTATTAATTTTTCTTTCTATTATTTTTCATTTTTTTAATTTGAATATTGAAAAGACATATCCTGCCAATCAACCTATTCACCGTAATTACTAGGGCTATAAGCGGGGTGGGGCGGGATCAAAAAAAAAATCCGCTACCCGCCCCGCGTAAGGATGGACTAGGCTATGCAGGGCGGGTTGGCGGGTTTAATCTTTTAATTAAGTTAAATACAAAAATCAATTTTTTTAACGTTATCTATTTTAATCAAAGCTAAGTACAAAAAACAAGGAAAAAATCAATCAATGTATGTTTTTAAAATTATGTACAAAAAAATCAAAGCTAAATACAAACAAAATCAAAACAAAATACAAAAAAATCGAACAAAATATAAGGCTTATGCGGGGCCGGTTGCGAGAAAACCGCAACCGCCCCGCTTATTATGCAAGTTGTGTGGGTGACGGGTTGGCGGGTAACAATTTTTTGTCCGCAACCCGCTTCAGACGGGACGGATTGCGGGTAAAAGTTTATCCATTTACAACCCTAGTAATTACCCAGACCCATTTCTTCCCAAACCAACATGTAATCACTATCATCTCAATTCTCCGTCCAAACTCCCTTTAACAGGAAATCACGATGACCGACAAAAAAAATGTTGTCGGAGGATTGACATGGTAGACCGAGTAATTAAAGATGAAGACTCCAAAATGGTAGACCGAGTGATTACAGATGAAGACTCCAATGTGGTTGTTGTTGAGAGCCGTACTTACTTTGAAAGTTTTATCCTTTTGTTCTCACGAAGATACAACTAATTTTTTTGTTTGATAACAATTTGAAACCTAACTTAATTAAAACTAATTTTAAGTTTACTGATTCGAAGATTATTTTGAAAAATACTTCTATTTGTTAGTTTCAAATTCTAATTTTGTAGTTAATATTTCTTAATTGATTTTGTACACCATCTATTGAACATTTTGATTTAGTAGTTTTAACATCATTTGGTGGATATATATATATATATATATATATATATATATATATATATATATATATATATATATATATATATTTCAATGGGGTTCATATATACACATTCTATACAAGCACTTTTCTTAATTCATTCTTACGCGCGCAGCAGATACGATTCATATAGCGAATACCTTCTTATTATTAGTTACATGTGATATTTTACATGTTTTCTTATTCATAATATATGATTCATACTAAATAGGTCCCCAATTGACTAAAAGTTCCACTCACAATTTAAGGGCACGATGAGTTTGCATGAAAACATATATAATGGAAGTGAGGAACTGAATTTGCGAGAAACTGAACTTGCTTATGACTTGTGAGAGATACAAGTGATGAAACCCATCAAAGTTGTATCACATTATTACAGAGAAAACAAAGGTTCGTAGACGTACAACACGGTTGAACATGCATTATGATAAAGATGGCCGACCATTAATAACTACTTATAACCACTTCCATCACTCGTAATCTAGATAACACAGACTCATGGTGGGACATGTAAATTCAGCATTTTTGTTGGCACGTGCATTTGCGCCTGAGACCTGCACAGTGGCCGCCGGAGAAGTGCTCTTCCATGCACGTCGAGGCGCAGCGCCGGTCGCTCACGCATACACCCCAGGATCTCTTGCTCGCGTACTCGCAAATCTTGGCTTCCACGCATGGCACCTCGGCCGTCCCTGCCAATCAAAACGTACTCACAGATAATTCAAATGAAAGTGAGTTAATGTTGTTAATAAACCACACCTACAATAGCTTACATGTTGCTACAAGTAGCATAGCAAAAACGATGTAAGAGACAGCTTTCGAGTTGCCCATTGTCCGACTTAAGGGTTTAGTTTGCTTTTACCATCATCCTGAACGATGAGATTTATAGGCTGATGACTGAAGAGGGTGGAATCTTGAGATTAGTGGAACAAACAAATGACTCCAAATGAGTCAGGGCTGTCAGCACAAGTGGCCAAAAGCACTCCAGGTGATGCACATCCATCGTCCATCTGTATAGCCATATAGGATAGGAACGTATCCTCCTAGCTTGCTTGCCATATGCAACAAACATTCGTCAGACGTGGGCATCTTTCCTTTCCATATGGGATTGCAAAGAACAAATCAGGCTACGTAAACATTTTTTCCTGATATGTTTTTTTAGTACTCATTTCTTCTAATAACTCCATCAATTATCAGGTTGTTTACCCACTAGAGCTACTCTTGATGAGTGTGTTAATGAGTATGCTACCGAAACTTCAAATTAAGAAGTCACCTAAAATATAACACATAATGAAAAGTAACCTGAACGAGTGTCTTAATGAACTATTTAGGTAAGTATATATTGAGGAGATTATTACAAACAATTTTTATCTTGATATTGTTAGAACATCTTTTGCTTTCGAAACTTATCAAAATTCAAAACACTATTGCCATTTAATTAATTTGATATTTCCTGGTCATAGTGTCATACCACTCATCAAACTCAATGGTCAACCAAAAGATTGAAAGGTTGTTCTGATGTAAATCTCTTATATCCTTTCACTACTCTCTACTTTTAAGTACAATTATCTGCTATGTTAATTACAATAATTCAAACAAGTAAAGAACTAGAAGAATACAGAACTGGCTAAAGTGATGAGCCACAGTTTTCATGTATAACCCATCTTTCACTACATTATACTTAATGACAATGCACATTGCATTTTTTCCAGTTTATTTGGAACCATCCCATCTTTCTTGCATATGGAGTTATGATGGACATTATGGAAGGAACACTGCTGGTTGATTTATGAAGGTGAACAAAGGCTATCTATGCACTCTCTACAAGTCAGGTAAATATTTAAGGACCACACAGTTCACCAACACCAAATCAATGCTTGTTCCTGAAATAAAAGTTTAAAACTTGCAAAGCTTACATGCATCCACTTATAGTTTGAGGTCATGTTGTAATTTGACTTCTCCTTTTTTGCAACTCATTTTTTTAGTGTGAACACATATCCATGATGTTTTTATTTTTACGTTTTATTATGTGCATACATGAAATTTCCATGTTCCAATACAATATCATCGATATGATTTCAGGTTCGACGTGGGTTTCTAGTCTTTTAAACTTATCTTGACCGTCCTTTACTGTTAATAATTAATCTCCACCATTCGTATTTTCCTGGTCCTTAACGTAGATCTTAGCCACTTATTATATTCTTAGATTTTAAATATATAGATATAAATCATTAATTTTTCTTTCCATCATTTTTTATTTATTAATATGAATATTGAAAAGACATCCTCCCAATCAACCTCTTCCCACCGCAATTACACACTACCGACCCATTTCTTCCCAAACCAACATCATCTCATTTCTCCCTCCAAACTCTCTTCAACAAGAAATCATGATTACTCCGACAAAGAGTTGTTGTTAGTGAATTAACATGGCAGACCGAGTGATTTATGATGTATACTCCAAGGTGATTGTTAATTAAGAGATGTAGTTGATTGAACTTCTTTGTTCTCGGTAAGATACGACCAATTTTTTATTGGGATTTTTACGTATGTGCACTTGCAAAGATGGCTTGTTAGACGTTTGCTCCCGTATAGTTTTATATTGTCCATGTGCACACGCAAACACCACTAATTTCGTCTATGCACATGAGCCCGACACCCGTTAGTTTTTAGGTGACGCCGTTACCATAAGTTTAACCCCGTCACCATCTTCCCCTAATCCCCCTTCCTTTTCTCCAAATCCCTTCCCCTAATCCCCCTTCCTTTTCTCCAAATCCCTTCCCCCTGAACCCTTCCTTTTCTCTGAAACCCTTCCGCCGAAATCGCAGTCATCTTCCATCTCCCCCAAACCCCACTCCACTCCTACTCCCGAAGGAAGTACACCATCTCCCCCAAAACCCACTCCACTTCCACTCCGACTTCTCCATTGATCTGTCCAGCGATATCTCCAGCGAATCTACTTTTTTCCGCCAAGTTCGTTTACTCCGGCCTCATCCCGTTGCCCAATCGGATCATGCCCGACAAGCCGAAATCGCAATGTCATCTTCCTCCGACTGCTCGTTGATTCCTCTGACCAACATTCCCACCTGCAAATGCGGACTTCGAGCGAAGATCCAAGTGTCCAACAAGCAAATCTCATTTGGGCGTCGGTTCTGGGTGTGCCCTACGGATTTCAAGGTATGATTTTAATTTTTCTCCTCCTTTGTAGTTTATGTGTAATGTTGGCCAGAAGGTGTTCGACGATCTTTCTGATCGGATGCCTTATTTTAGATTCAGTTTGGATAGAATGGGATGCAATTTTTGATCGATAATCCATTGTTTTTTGTAGAGTTCAAATTCGTGCGACTTTTTTAGGTGGTTCGACCAAGATATGAAGATGGAAAATTTTAATTTGATTCATGTGAAGATGAAGTGTTGCTTGGACGAGCTTCTGAATCTCACTATTCGGGTCGGGGAGATGCATGCGTTGCTTCATGAAGTGAAGCAAAATGTGGAGAATGTGAATGTCATCGTGAAGAAGGCCGACATGTTTCTCTTGGTGTTTGGTGTTGTAGTCCTTGCTCTGTTCGTAAAGTTGGTCGTTTAGAATGAAATTGTTGTAGACTTTGCTGTTATCTGAGATGTTTTTCTTATGTTATCTGAGTTGGTCGTTTAGAACGCGTATTAAGAGCAATTTGACCTATTGATTATCTGTATTCTTATGTTCTTATGTTCGTATGTGAACGGGAGGAGATATGAATTTGATGGTGCTTTTGGTAGAGTTGGTGGTGATGAGTTGATTCATACTGTGGTCCTATGATTTTGCCAGCATCTACATTTTTTCATCACGCAACAAGATGAATTACTTGCAGCAAAAATTCAAACAGATTGCTATCAAAATCTGTTCTAAACAACAGATTAGAACAAACTAAAACCCACTCTCTCAGCCTGCTTTCTTTCCAACAGATTAGAACAACAGATTAGAACAAACAGATTGCTATCAAAATCTATTTTAAACAACAGAATAGAACAAACAACATCTACTTTCTAAGCCTCCACTCTCTGAGGAGCCTCCTCAATAACAATGCTCAATCATGTCTGCTATAATAACAACCTTTCATAAACTAGAACAAATGCAGAAAAATCATCAATGCAGTTGCTTTTAGAAACTGAATTACTGAATTTTACACGCATTCTCAACATCAAACACACAAAATCTAAGACAACTGCATTCAGCATTATAGCAAACTAGAACACACGAAATCTAAGACAACTGCATTCAGCACATTAGAACACACGAAATCAAATTAACATAGTCCATCGAACACAAGTTAGAACTGCATTCAGCACTAAAGCAAATTAACATAAAGCAAATTAGAACACACGAAATCTAAGACAACTGCATTCAGCACTAAAGCAAATTAACATAGGCCATCGAACACAAGTTAAAATCCCATACTCTGTTAACATAGGCAACTGATTTCGAAACTTAAGAATACAACTCAAAGTCAACTTCAAAATGAAATTAAGAAAACCATCGATCAAGGGAGACATCCACCGCTAACTTGGCCAAGCAAATCCATCATGGGTCCAGAAGTACTTAATACAAGTGGTCCAGTTGTACTGAAAGTTGTTGGTGCTCCAGAAGAACTTCCCCCAGACCTCCTATCACCCCCTCTATTCATGGTACCTTGAGGCCTCCTGTTTTTTACCACAAATGCAACAAACAAAGAAATTAGTAAACTGGGCTAAATTCCATTAGTTGATCAAGTAAAATGTTTAATCACCTATCTGGGAAAGAGTGTTGATCCATAATTGGTTCCTTGCATTTCCTGGCCTGGTGTCCTAAATTTCCACAGTTCTTGCATTTGTGTCTTCTTTGTGCATTTGTTGGCTCGTCAGATGCTCTCTTCCTCTTCAATGCCGGCCTTCCAGCTTTCCTCCTGGTTTTTTTGGTGGCAATACAAGTCCATCTTCTTTGGCCCAGTTAGCTCTGTCTGGCATCGGACTAACGTTCACGGCGTAAGCGCATCTGTACTTCTCCACAGTGTAATATTCGCTCACGTAATCCTCCCACACCACACCCCTAAGTGTTGAAAGCAATGCACAAACATGCTTGCAAGGCAAGCCCATGATTTGCCACATTCCACATGAACAAGTCTTCTGCCCGAGGTCAATAATACATCTCCCCTTGTCGAACGACACTTCTGCTAGAGTGTCAGTTGACCTTACGACGGTGTAGCTCCCCAACTCTCTTGTTGTATTATACAACCACTTCTTCGCAAGCGGTACCAAGGTTCCGGTCCACGTCTTTACCTTGCATTGTCGACTGTAAATGGTGTTCATGTACTTCTGTCGCAATGTGTCCACCATACTAACAACAGGGAAGTGCCTTGCTTCATTGATGTAGGCATTGTACGACTCACTGCAATTATTCATGATGAAAGGGCACTTCGCATACGTACCAAACTGACTCCTCGACCAAACTTTCTCCTTGTACTCCACCTTCCATATCCAGTCATATGCCGACTTATTTACTACCTTCATTTCTGAAATGAACGATTGAAAATCTTCATCTTTGTACGACTGAGCGGCACACCAAAGAAGGGTTTGCAAATAAGCTCCAGGGAATTTTTTCTTAAAATTCTTGTATAAGTGTCTCATACAAGTTCTATGCTCACACCCAGGGTAAGTCTTGGCAACCGCCTCCTCAAGGCCCTTACACCGGTCAGATATAAACACTAACCCTTCTGGTCGACCAACAACTTCCATCATCTTGTCCATGAACCACTGCCAAGAGGCCTCACTTTCAATATCTGCAACCCCAAATGCTAAAGGCAATATACCATTGTTCCCATCGATAGCAGTCGCAGACAGTAAGACTCCACGGTACTTGTGCTTGAGATGACATCCATCTAGACCTATTACCGGTCTGCATCCCTCGAGGAACCCCTGTCTACAAGCATTCAAGCACACAAAAAGGTACTGAAATTGATTATTTGGATGAAGTTGGAATTGGATAACACTTCCAGGGTTCCGCCTCTTCAGTTCACCCACCAAACTGGGAAGTAATTCGTATTGAAGACCATCTGCTCCATGTAATTTCTGCAATGCCAATGTCTGAGCACTCCAAACTCTGTGATATGGGAGTTTCAGATGATATTCTCTCTGTAGTTGATCAGCAATATTCTTCACTGTTAGTCTCTCATCCTGCCTTAACAATCCAAGTGCTTGATATGCAATCCAGTGCTTTGTAGCCATCTTTGAAGCACAACTATTGACTGAGGAGCATGTATGTGGAGTTCTAAGTGTCTTGATCTGAAACACCTTGGACTCTTGCATCCGAGACGCATGAATTCTCCATGTGCAATTTACCTCTTGGCACTTTGCAGTCGATTCAGTTGGCTCTTGATGATATGAATTGCACTTTCAGACAAGATGCAATGTTGCAACAAGCACATTCTGAAGCATCCCACATCTGGAAAAATTGCCCCCACACACATCACTGGGTTCTTCATGTCAACATGAATTGGTTGTGGGCCATCATCGAAACTGAAGTCCAACTCTTGAAGAGGTCATCCTCCAAAATGTCATCAAACTCTGGGAAAATGACTTCTTCATCAGAATCTGAGTCTCTACTTGGCGTGTATTCGGGTCCTTCTTCATCAGAATCCCTCGCAGCAGCCATGTCAATGTCATCCTTGTCTTTGATTGTGGGGTCATCATTTTGGACTCCACGAATAGTGCTCCTGGTGGACCGTCTTGGTGGACTGCCCTTTTGTGGTTGTTGTGGGGTCATATTAGTGTCATGAACTTGTCCTTCTGATACCAGAACAATTGGACATTCAGGCTGATCCACACTTCTGCTACCAGAACATGACTCCACACGGTGTAGTCCTTCAACCCCACATTCTTCCTCCCTATTCATATCAGTTTGGGTCAAATGAGGACCCTCACCTATGACCGGCGACGTTAAGACATTTTCTGCACTTCCAAAGATGTGCAACTCCATCTTCCGATTAACGGTCAGTAGAGCTGCCTCTAAATCCATGTCTGAATAGATGGTTTGATACTCCTTCATCTTCGGATGAGGAACCATGTAGTCAATTCTCAATACTTGGTTGACACCCACCTCAACAAAACTTCTCGGTCCATCTCTGAATATCACTAAAATTGACTTTTTCAATAATGATCATCCCCTCTGCCTCTTTGAAACCCATAGCACGCCTACGTCCCTTTCTAAATACCCATTTTCCTCCAACATGCAATTTAAGTTCAATATTTGTGACTTGAACATTCCTGGTAAGATGAAAACAATGTTTCCCAAACAGATGTATTTACAATAAACATTAGGTATATTGTTTACTTAAGTAATCAATAGTCTAATGTAAACTACACATAAAGTCAATTTCAAATAGTCTCATGAATATATAACGCATGACAACATTGCTCGGGACACAATTTCAGTTTTAAAAGAAGAAATTAAAGTCATCTACTTGAAGAAACTTCCTAATAATATGATGGTCTATGAGAAAATTGAGTTTGTGTCACTCCACAAAACCAAACAAACAGAGAATATCTAGGTTGCGTTAATAGTTTCATGCATGTTCATTTTTTCACCAATATCTACTCTAGCACAGGAGATTAACCAAAAAATTGCTATTTCCTGACAACATTTTCATCAAATCACTACAAGTGGGACGCATTCGAACACCTACCTCAGACGTCGACCTCCAAGTCCACTTCTTGTGTGCATTGTATCCAGCGGGATGAGAACAACAGGCTTGTCGGGCGTGTCCCGATTGGGCAGCGGGATTTGTTGGAGATATCGCCAGACAGATCGATGGAGAAGTCGGAGTGGAAGTGGAGTGGGTTTTGGGGGAGATGGTGTACTTCCTTCGGGAGTCGGAGTGGAGTGGGTTTTGGGGGAGATGGTGTACTTCCTTCGGGAGTCAGAGTGGAGTGGGTTTTGGGGGAGATGGTGTACTTCCTTCGGGAGTCGGAGTGGAGTGGGGTTTGGGGGAGATGGAAGATGACTGCGATTTCGGCGGAAGGGTTTCAGAGAAAAGGAAGGGGATCAGGGGGAAGGGATTTGGAGAAAATGAAGGGGGATTAGGGGAAGGGATTTGGAGAAAAGGAAGGGGGATTAGGGGAAGATGGTGACGGGGTTAAACTTATGGTAACGGCGTCACCTAAAAACTAACGGGTGTCGGGCTCATGTGCATAGACGAAATTAGTGGTGTTTGCGTGTGCACATGGACAATATAAAACTATACGGGAGCAAACGTCTAACAAGCCATCTTTGCAAGTGCACATACGTAAAAATCCCATTTTTTATTTGATAACACAATCAAACGTCAAGCCTAACTTAATTAAATCTAATTTTAAATTTACTGATTTAAATATTATTTTAAAAAATACTTCTATTTGTTAGTTTCAAAATATAATTTTGTAGTTAATAGCCGTTAATTGTGATTCGTTAGTTTTTTTGTAACATAATTTGATGGATATATATATTTTACATTTGGATTACCACAATGTTCAGAAGTCACATATGTGACCCCTTGTGCGTCATGTTCGCATATGCGGCAACATAATTAAAATTTTGTTTAATTTTTAATGAAAAATCAAAAAAATCAAAAAAATAATCGGGAATAATCATAAAAAATGGAGAAAATTAGGAAAAATACGAGAAATATCAAGAAATAATGAATAATATTTATATAATACAAAATATACATTTATTACCAAAAAAAGATAAAACCCCTTACTATAATGTAATTAATTTAATTCGAATCAGTAAAAAGAATTTCGTACTCAAAAACTAGTTTACTTTATAAAAAACCTCCAAAACACACACCATTGGATAGCAGTACGTCATTTTCGTTATTCATGCCCACCGAATCTCGACCATCCATTTTCTGACACCCCATGTGATTTGTGCCCTGCAAATCTCAACTGTCCATTTTCTGAGATATTTTGGAAGCATAAAGCTCATTATTCTTTCTCCTTTTTGCTCTAGGTAGTTGGAGCCTCACAGCCGCACATTACCTTGGGTCTCATTTGGAAAGATTGTTATTCTCAACATCTATTGCCCAATATTTATCTACTTCTAGGTCATCAGAAAACTAACTTAATATAGCTTATACCGTTAAACTTTCAAAATTAACACTTCATTAATAGTCTACCCTAACAACGTTAGCTAAAGTATATTTTACTGATAATTAATCATTGGAATATTTTTCAAAATAATAATAAAATAAATATTGAAAAATATGCATCGTAGAAACTTATTTGACAAAGTTTTACCTCTAACCGAAAACGATACTAGTACCACAGTTTTAAAATAAGGGAAAAACGACATCCATCCGAGAGTCGTTTTTTCCTAGGGCTAAAATAATGTTGGCTAGCCACCATCTTCTTTTTCCACACCCAAATTATTTCTCACTCCCCATTACTCCACTTCTCCGACGACCAACACTGTTGAAGTTAGGTTTTCATTTTGTTTTTTGTTTTTTTTGATTTTGACATGAAATACAATGCATGTATAGTTAATGTATTGTTGTTATGTTAATGTATGAAATGTAGATTTTGTACACTCGAAGTAATGAGCTCCGGTAGCAGATTGGTTATGGGTTTTTTCGATTGAATTGTTACATTCGTAGATTGGGTGCCCGAATATGAAGGTGGTTACAGACAAATGCTTAATGTTAATACTGAAATGCGATACAATGATCTTTGTAAAACAATTTGTGGAGTTTGTGGTTTCCGAGAAGGAGAGTTTGATTTGAAGTTAACCTGCAAATGACCACCGTATGAAAAGTACACATATGCTGAAGTTTTTGATGATCAGAGCACGACTACGATGTTATCTTTATTTAACTTCGTGAATACGGTTGTATTGTTTGTTCAGAAACAACTCAAGCATTATACTATTGTACACCAAAGTCAGTTAACTGAGGATTATCAACCAATAACATAAACTGTAGGATTTCATGACTAATTATACATATATATTTTCGAAATTTTATGTATAATAAGGATCAATTACAATTTTCTACGATTTATTTCATGCATGAATCGGTTTGTTTTAATAACTAGTTTTAAAAACCTATTAAAACAAACACAAGGGACTCCGAAATTCATACCTAGAAGTTCTCTAAAACTTCTTGATGTTCCAGAGACGTTGAGGAAGACGATCGTCGCTTCCCGTTGCGCCGGATGCCTCCGAGTGTTCACCGAAACCCTAAACAAGGTTGGAGAGAAAAGAGCTAGCCAATCGATCCCCAAACTAGCTTAGAATCTAGCTACAAACCCCTTCCTTAATCTCTGAGATTTCTCCTTCCAAAGACTTAGAAAACTAAGAGAATTTTCGTGGATTTTTGTGGTGAATTTAGGAGAGAAAATATTTTGCAAACAACTTGTATCAATTGAGGAGAATAAGGACCTATTTATAGGCTCCTATCTTACTCTTAATCATGGCTATTCTTAAGCCACGAATTCTTGACATTTTCTCTCACAAACTAATTCCAAAATGCATTACATGCATCCACAAAACATTTGACCAAGTTTGGAGCTAATCCAACCATCGATCAAATTAATCTCTTAATTATCAAAGGCAGAAAATCGATTGTGATTCGGTTTACCGAGTCCCACTCGGTTAACCGAATATGTCACGATTGTTTAACCGAGTACGCGACGGATGACCGAATCTTAAGGAGAAAAATTCTCCTTAACCGATCGGACGAATTCTCGTCTAAGACCGAGTGCTATTCGGTTAACCGAAAATCTCGGAACTTGACATCGTTCGGTCGACCGTTTCTGGTTCGGTACACCGTACCAAAGATCCAGGCACTTTGGTCAAGTTCGGTCAATCAATTACGATTATCCGTTTCTCGTTCGGTTGACCGATCCATAGATCATTCGGTCGACCGAACCATAACGGATTACCAAACTTCTACCCGATTTTGCCTTTTCAAAATTTGGATTTATTTCCAACAAAATTTGAACTTAAGGGGGTTTTAGCAAATTCACAACTTATGCAATATATTATCCTATGCAATAATAAATTATTGCACCCCATAATATATGCATCTCATATGAATTTATCATGATTCTAATTATGTTATATACAACATAATTGATTTTACTTGTTCACCACATGTGTCATATTTTCTATAAGAAACCCGACACATCATATGAACAAAAAATGAAGCTTCTTGTTTCCTGGTTTTTGCGGTGTGACCTATGGGAGGATCTAGACTAAGTTGGCAGTGATATTAAGAGCTTAATATCACAAGCTATAAGCGGTATCTAGCTACACATTATAGCTCCCAATTAGTTAGATGTCTTAATTCCACTCGAACCAAAACCCGATCCATTTAGTGATGGAGTACACCACTTGTGTCCGTCCCTTGCCTCATGATATTAAGAATACATACAAAGTAGTATTGTGTCATCTTTGTATTAGTATTCATTTCTTGATCTCTTTAAGCCAGTTATAAATATGTGACTTAACTCAAATCACATTGTGCACATTATAACTTTGCTTTATCAAGGGGCCCACTAATATCACATTTGGAGTTGGCAGCAGTGGTGTATGCACTGAAGATCTGGAGGCACTACTTGTACGACGAGCAGTTCGAGGTGTTCACAGACCACCAGAGTCTAAAGTACTTAATCTCGCAGAATGAACTGAACATGAGGCAGCGACGTTGGTTATGTTGGATCGTGTAGGTTATGGGTCTACAACACTAATCACTATTAATCCCTAATTACTCACTTGTTTAAACAATCAAAGGTAAATGCAGCGGAATTTAAAACAAACAAGCGAGTAGGGAAGGAATATGCAAACCACAATGGACACAGAGGTTTTACAGAGGTTCGGCCACCACCTACGTCCTCTCTTGCAAGCTCCGCTCGACACTTCGAGCTCTGCTCGTGTCTTCACTATCCACTCCCTGTCCCGGGCCGGGAAAAAACGTCGTTTACAAAACAAGCTCCGTGAACACCCTCACGAGCTTGACTTTCTTCTCTCACAATCCGAGAGGAACGCTTCGGGCTTTCACCGAAACCATTACTTCACTTTGACAGCAACAAACTTGAGTGAACACACTCTCTAAACTTGAGCACACTTGAATGAGATTAGATTTGTGATTAAAGTGTGGAAGGTTTGAGTCTTTGAGTGTGTTGGGTTTCTCTCTAATGTATTGGACAAGTAGTGGTAGGAGAGTTGTGTTAAAATGTGTTTTACAACTCTATTTATAAGCCTTAGAGAGAATAGAGCCGTTGTGATTGATTGGGTGTGAGTTGATGTGTGATACACAAAATAGAAATCTGTAGGACCCAATTCTGGATGAATTCGGTCGACCGGATCGGGCTGAACGGTCGATGGTTAGGCAGTTTTGAACTAAGTTCGGTCGACCGGTTAAGCAACGGTCGACCGTCCAACGCTACGATTTAGGTACACTTAAGTGATCGGTCGAACACCTAAAGGGAAATTGTCGACCGATTTGTACCAGGCACTTTTGGGTTGACAAACAGTGATGTATTCGGTCGACCAAAACAGTTCTAGCGGTCGACCGTTTTTCAACAGGAGATTTGGGTTTGTCAAGAGATGGACAAACGGTCGACCGATCATGGTCCTCGGTCGACCGATACATGAAATGTATTTGGGGTATAATTGGTTTAATATGAATACGACCGTTGGGTATATACGACAAAAGTAACGGTCGGGAAAATAAGTTTAGACGGTCGACCGAAAGGCAAAACCCGGTCGACCGAAACTAGACAGTGAAAACACAAACATGATACTTGATCATTCGGTCCACCGAACGACATGTTGCGGTCGACCGAATGTGGGAAGACAGTTAGGGTTCAGGTTTGGTGTTTTCCGGTCTAAGTTTGGGTGATCTATTGAAGTCCAAATTATGTGAAATTTCGTGTGTGACTTCTATAAGGAACCTAGTGTGTGTTTAAGTTGATTTTAGCTCAAGTATGCTCAATTTACACATGTTCCTAAGACTCAAAGAAAACACATAATACATGTCTTCAAATGAGCTTGATTACATGTCTTGACTTGATTTTCCTTTCTTCCTTGAGTCTTGATCACCTGTAGAGATTAGCACAAAGCAATATATATGCAATGCAACATGTATGCTACTCTACATGATCATAATTAAGATTAGGTTGATTAAATCATCAAAACAAAGATTAAGGCAAAAAAACCAACAGGTTAGAGTTTGTGAAGGGTTATTACCTCACGATCGCCTACCACCCGGGGAAGGCAAACACAATAGTCGACGCTCTGGGTAGGAAGTAGAAGAGTTCAGTGGCTAGTCTGCGGGTGGAGACTGTTGGAGGATCTGGTTCTGTGGAGGCCATTAGCAGCCGCGCACAGTGGAGCTATGCTTGCCATTGTATGGGTTGAGCCGGACATAGTGGTGCACATTATCCGCGCCCAGGCAGAGGATCTAGAGATGGTCGCCATGATGCAGTCAGTACAAACTGAGAGGTCAGAGTTCAGGGTAGCTCCGGATGGAGCCATCAAGTTCAAGAGTAGACTGTAGGTGCTGGTGACAGCTGACCTGCGAAGAGAGGTCATGGAGGAGGCTCATCGTGCTTGATATGATCCATCATGGGAGCACGGAGATGTATAGGGATCTATAAAGACATTTCTGGTGGCGGGCATTAAAGAGGGATATCGCGGAGTTTTTAGTCACGATGTCTGGTCTGTCAGCAGGTGGAGATCGAGCACCAGAGGCCTGCTGGATTGTTGCAGAGGATTGAGCTTCCAGAGTGGAAATGGGAGCACGTGACCATGGACTTCATCACAGGACTACCGAAGACGAGGCGTTTCAACGACGTGATATGGGTGATTGTGGACCGTTTGACCAAGTCAGAGCACTTTCTCGCGATACAGATGACGTCACCGCTGAGCAGCTTGGCGCTGTTATACGTGGATTTGATAGTCAGGTTGCACGGAGTGCTAGTTTCCATAATCTCAGACCGAGATACGCGGTTTACGTCAAGTTTTTGGGGTCGCTTCAAAGGGCTTTGGGGATGAGGCTGAAGTTCAGTAACTTTTCACCCTCGGACAGATGGTTAGTCAGAGAGGACCATACAGACGCTCGAGGATATGTTGAGAGCATGTGCTTTGGACTGGGCAGACAGTTGGGATGAGCTTCTACCACTGATTGAGTTCGCGTACAACAATAGTTTCCATACCAGTATAGGGATGGCACCCTATGAAGCGTTGTACGGACGACCGTGTAGATCACCCTCTTGTTGGGGTGAGGCGGGCGAGAGACAACTAGTTGGACCAGTGATTGTCGAGCAGTGTGCAGAGAATGTGGATGTCATCCGACAGAGATTGGCCACAACGCATTGTGGACAGAAGAGCTATGCAGACCAACACCGACGAGAATTGACTTTTGCAGTGGGGGATCAAGTGTTCTTAAGTATCTCTTCTGCTAAGAGAGTCATGAGGTTTGGACACAGAGGGAAGTTGAGTCCGAGATACATAGGGCCGTTCGAGCTTCCAGACAGAGTTGGTGTCGTTGCTTATCGGATTGCCTTGCCACCTCAGTTTTTGGGACTGCACAATCTATTCCATGTTTCGATGCTGAGAAAGTACGTTGATGATCCTTCACACGTGTTAGAGTCGGATATGCCTAGGGTGCGACCAAATTTGTCGTTGGAGGAGCAACCAGTGGAGATAGTTGATCAGATGGAGCACCAGTTGCGTAAGAGGGTCATCCCGATGTTAAATGTCCGATGACAGTACCACACACCATGAGAGGCTACGTGGGATATCGAGGCAGATGCGTGGGAGAAATACCCAGAGCTTTTCGGCACGTAGCTTATCTTTATTTCGTGGACCAAATTTCTTTTTGGTGGGGGTGATTATAAAACCCAAATCCAACACACACTCTCTCACCTCTCTTCCCTAACCCGAACCCATCTTTCCCTCACCCTCGTTCTTTCCTCCTCAGCCCCAGCGACTCAGGCCACTACCTCCGGCGAGCTCGGCGTCCGCGCGTAGGCACCGAGGGGAAACACCTCCTTCTCTGGTGTTCTTCTTCAAGGTACGCCACCCACCCTTTTATTTCGAGTCTTTAGGGGCGACCGTGTGTTGAGGGTGTTGGGCGAGGAGAAGGTGGCGTCAGCGTTTTAGCTAGTTGGCCGGTGCAGGGTGACACGGGGAGGCACGCATACTGGTGTCGCGTGCCTCCTACTGGGCTGTGTGCGAGCCGGCGAGGGGGAGGCCAGCGTCAGACCACCCAACGGTTGGCCGGCGGCCCGCTGGCAGAGGTGAGGCTGGGCTAGGGTTGGTCCGGTTGGGTGTTGGTTTTGGTTGGGCTTTTGCATGTGAAGTCATTGTATTTTTCTATGATTTTGGTTAGAGAATTAAGTGGAGGTTTTGCAATGTATGGATGAGATTTAGGTGTAATTGCTTAGTTAGAAAGTAAGTGGAATAATTGCGAAATAAACCTGGAAGTTAATGTATTTGTTTAAAAATGTGAGTACCAGACTAATTGCTAGAAAAACCTTGGAGTTGTTGGGTATTTGGTTAAATAGTTAATAATTGGATTAATTGCATTGGAAACCTTGGAATTAATTGTAATTTGTTTTATTGTTTCATAATTTGAATAATTGCTGGAAAATCCTAGAATCATTTCTATTTGAACAAAAAATTAATAATTATATTAATTGCTGAATAAACCTTAGACTTTCTGTAATTGTGGAAAAATAATTTAATCGATAAAATTACACTTATACCCATGTACTTTGATTTGTGGACTTAGAGTTATAATTTCACTACGTTGCTTATATGATTTTATAGTCTTGGTTTTTCTTTAGTGTTCTATACTTTGTTGGGGTTGTGGACCCGTGTTGTTGCGAGTAAATTATTTTTACCCTCTTGGCTTTTGAGATTGCGAGATTGTGAGAGATTTGGGGAACCAACTGCTCACCCACATTGTTACGAGTGGCCTTCGAGCGTTGCTCACGGACTCGACATGTGGTCGAGTAGTGGAGATGACGTGTGAGACACATATGACTAGAGGTTAAAGTTTTTTTCCCAGTGGTTGTGACGGTTCGAGAATGGTCCACCAACGTTGTGACGAGTGACCGTTTGGGAGCGTGCTAACGGGCTCGGGACGTGATTGGAGTAGTGTTACTTTGTGGACCGGATGCACGATTTTGTCGAGGGTGCACGCTCGACCTGACTAGACGCGTGGTCGCCTCAAGACTTGTGACAGTTCTGCCGTGAGAGCGGATTAAGTGTTGCCTTGAGATTGGATGTGCGACGAGGTTGAGGTGGACGCTTGGCTTTGTTGTTGCGACACGAGACCAGTGTGAACTGTCAGGGACAACTAGACCTTGTTCGGTGTTGGGTTGGTGTATTTGGTCTTGATTCTAGATTTAAGTGTGTATGTTTGTGTGCAGGTGCGGCACGGTAGTTGGCTGGATGCGACTTGAGCTTGAGATGCGTGGACTGGATTTGTTGAGCTCAGTTGTCATGTATTTTTCTACTCCTCTCAGTAGTTTAGTAGAATTTAAAGTTCTTGTATTTCTCTTCTGTATTATACTTTGACTTTGACTTTATGACTTTGACTTTATGATATGTCTATTTTTCGTTTCCTTTAGGTATTTGTGATCCGGACGTGGATTAGGAACATTACAGACAATGTCCAAGGAGAAACATGAACGTGAAATTCATCAATTGAATCTGACAATGTCCAAGGTGAAACAGAAGTCTTAGGAAAAACAGAAGTCTTTGACGAAATTATTGGGGCCACAAAAACCTTCCTCAATCTCGCATGACGGTGTGAGGATGAAGAATCGAAGACCTTTAGTTACGAACGGTGAGAAATTGTGACAGATTCATTGAGTGCCACGGAGGGTTGTAGGATGAAAGCTTGAAGCTTCAGATTCCACGACACTCGAAATAAGAAAGAGAGAGATGAGAGAGAAGAAATAGAAAATAGAAAAAAGTTTAATAAAATATTAAATTATACAAGGTGGATTTTATAAATTTTATAATTAATTAATGATTAGTTTTAATAGTTACACGGGAAGAACTTGAAAGCAGAAGTTGTATCACATCGTTACAGAGCAAGCTGAGAACCCAGGTTCGTAGGCGTACAACACGGTTGAACGTGCAATATGATAAAGACACCCGACCATTAATAACTATTAACTACTTCCATTATTTGTAGAGAACACAGACTCGTGGTGGGACATGTAAAATCAGCATCTTTGCTGGCACATGCATCTCCGCCTGAAACCCGCACAGTGGCCGCTGGAGAAGTGCTCTCTCATGCACGTCGAGCCGCAGTGCCGGTCGCTCACGCATAAACCCCAGAATCTCCGGCTATGGTACTCGCAAATCTTGGCTTCCACGCATGGCACCTCGACTGTCCCTGTCAATCAAAATTCTAGATAATTCAAAATGAAAAAGAGTTGTCGTTAATAAACCACACCTACATTAGCTTACAGGTTGCAATGAGCAGCATGGCAAAAACGATGTAAGAGACAGCTTTCGAGTTGCCCATTGTCCGACTTAAGGGTTTAGTTTGCATTCAAGACCATCCTGAGCGATGATTTTTATAGGCTGATGACTGAAGAGGGAGGATTAATCGTGCGATTGGTGGAACAATGGAGGTCTAGACAGGTGCTTGCACCACAAACAAATGCTCCTGGATGTCTTGCACGTGGACTCCAAATTACTCACGGCTGTCGGCAACGCATATTTTTCAAACACAAGCGGCCAAAAGGACTCACAGCTGTATAGAATAGGAATGTAGCGAGACTCCAAATGACTCACGGCTGTAAGCACCGAATATTTTTCTGCATAAAGTGGCCGAAATGACTCCACCACCACCAGGTGTTGCATATCCATTGTACATCTAGACAACATTAGTTTTCTTAACTTTCATTAGCTATTATATATTCATACTTCTAAATTTATGAAACTTTATTAAAACAAAATATTGAAAAGTATCCTGAACGAGTGTCATAATGAACTATTTAGGAAGTATTAAGGAGATTATTACAAACAATATTTATCTTGATATTGTTAGAACATCTTTTGCTTTCGAAATTTATCAAAATTCAAAACGCTGTTGCCATTTAATTAATTTGATATTTCCGGATCACGGTGTCATACAACTCATCAAACTGAATGGTCAATCAAAAGGTTGAAAGGTTGTTCTTGTGTAAATCTCTTTTATCCTTTCACTACTTTCTACTTTTAAACAATAATCTGCTATGTTAATTACAATAATTCAAACAAGTAAAGAACTAGAAGAATACAGAACTGGCTAAAGTGATGAGCCACAGTTTTCATGTATAACCCATCTTTCACTGCATTATACTTAATGGCAATGCACATTGCATTTTTTCCAGTTTATTAGGAACCATCCCATCTTTGTATATGGAGTTATGATGGACATTATGGAAGGAACACTGCTGGTTGATTTATGAAGGTGAACAAAGGCTATCTATGCACTCTCTACAAGTCAGTCAATATTTAAGGACCACACAGTTCACCAACACCAAATCGTAGCTTTGATGGCCAGAGGTGAGGATAGAGAAATCAACTGTTGTTCTTGCTATGCTCGGGTTTTTGCAGTTCTCGCACTGTTCGTCCTTCCGATTCTCGTATCTTTTCTTGTTGTGGTTTTGTGGTTTTCCGACAAGAAATCATGATTTTCTCCTTCGTTTTGGATGTTTTGCCCTTGCGGATGAGTTGTGGTTTTTCGTCGAGTTTCCTCGCGTTGAATCATAGCGGTGATTTGGGACAACGGTAGGAGTTCCGGTGCCAGAATCACTTGATTCTGTATTGCTTCGTAGTTTGCATCAAGACTTACCAAAAATTGGTAGATCCTGTCTTGTTCTATTCGTTGCTGGATTACTTAAGTGTCAGTAGTCGGGGGTTCGTATACTCCCAATTCATCACACGCCTTTCTGAGAGTACCTAGGTACTCGGTGATGCTCCTTGAGTTTTGACGGGTTTGTGATATCTCATGCTTGATTTTGAAGACGTGTGCAAAGTTTTGCGCCTTCCCGTAGTATTCGTGGATGGTATCCCAGAGTTCATTTGCGCTGTCTTTGCAGAGAGAGAAAATTCGGGGATGTTTGGTTGCATGAACGTGATGATCCATGACACAACAAGGTTGTCCATGTTTTGCCATACCTCTTGCTTGCTTTCGGTTCCATTTCCTTTGGGTATTTTGGTCTTCCCAGTGATGTGGCATACTCTCCCTCCGCCACTGAGGGAAAGTGTGGCTGCCCGAGCCAACGACAAATAGTTTGTCCCGTTCAATAGGGTTGAGACTAGGTGCGAGGATGCGTTTGTTTCTGAATGATTTCCGGTTTCGTTTGCCATGGTTTTTTAGGGTTTGGGTTTGGATGTTGGCTATGTTGCCTTCAACCCCCTTGGATGAGATGAAGATCGGTGATGACCTCCGGGGAGAGTCTGAGGCCGTGAGATCAGTGCTCTGATACCATATTGAATTTAGGCGAGTATGGAAGATTGTATTATTTGATTATTGTCTGATTGTACATTTTTGTGTGTTCATATACTATACAAAGATAAATTAGTCCATTGATGACTTTCCAAACAAAGAGGAGCGTTGGTCTTTTATTTGTTTCCATGTGTCCTTGATCTTGAATGATAGTGTTGAGGAGGAGATTGCCTTGGTTGATGCAACAACTATAATGAGGATTCTCTGAGTCAATTAGGTTGATCTTGCCATATTCGTAATATATTTTCAACAAAACTTATAAAAATTCAAAACATATTATCAGGAGCCCGAGTCGGGCATCCCTTCCATTTGCTTTTTTCGACAACACCAAAAAGCCTGACCCATCCCGATCTACACCCGTCGCGTGTACCTCCGGTCGCCTCCTCCTCCTCCTCCTCGCTGATCCTCTACGCTCGCCTCCTCTCTGGTAACGTTTCTCTAATCACCATCACCACCATCACCCACGACCACCATCATCCACTGCCGCCCCTCATCCCGAGCCCAACCCCCACCCGACACCAGTGCCTTCCCTAACCCCAACCCCAGCCACAAAACCCAATCCCAAACCCAACCTCATACATGTCTATATGTTTTTATATGTATTTTTTATAAGATTATTTGTTTTGATTATATTGTTTTTAGTTTAGATTATAGTTTCAATGCTATAAACTTACGTTAATTGTTTGATTTGAATTTGATTATAATTTGAATTCAATGTTATATTTTTTATTATAGTTTACATTAATTGTTTGATTGATTTTTGTGGTTTTTCAATATTAGTGATATTTTGTTGTCTATGGACTTGTTTGGTGACTTTAATGATAATTGGTTAATTACCACTTCAAATAATAAGTTGGCTTAATGGTGTGTTTGGGTAGTTTATCCGGGAGAGAAAGGAAAAGAAAAGAGAATATGGTTGAGCATCTGTAGCTTGGATAACAACGTGGAGATAAATGGAGAGGAAGTGAAAAGAAACGAAGAAATTAAGGAGTAATTGAGAGAAAATGGTTGTTGTAGTTCTATGACTAAATCATCTCTTTCATTTTAAAAAATGAAACAATAACCATGACACTTTAATCGATTATAAATTATTTTTTTAAATTTTCTCATGTCTTTCCACTCAAGAGAAAATTAGAGAAAAGAAGAGAAACCATGTTTCTTTTTTTCTCTCCCCATTTCTTTGCTTTCCTCTTCCATATTCTTGCTATGATGTAGGCAATTTTAGTGGAATCAACATTGAGAACTCTCTATGTCAATTTTTCCTCTTGTCACAAACAATAACATAAATAAAGTTAGATTGGTGTCTTTGAACTTTTGAGTTAACAAAATCTTGATTAGATTTTGGTTAGAATTTAGATTTATGAATCGATATTAGATTTGTGGATTTATATTGGATTTGAGATTCAAGTTTTAATTTACGATTTGAAATTGAACTACGTTTTCATTTAGAATTTAGGATTTGATATTGGATTTAAGTTTTGTTTGTTGGATTAAACAAAATATATTTGTAAAGATAGTTGGATTATTCAAGCACTTTTGTTGTGCCAAAAAGAGGGTGATGTTTATGTTTGATTTCTGTTTGATGAATTGAATGTTTGTCGTTGAATCGTGGTCATTTTTTCTTGTCAGTACAAGTCTTCTGAAAATTTTCAGTATCAAAAATATTAGGGAGGTTATGTTGAAATTTAGTTGGAATTTAAAATAAATTTTGACATGTTTGCGGTTCAGTAAATTTATTTGAATTCAAGATTTGAAATTGAACTACATATTGGATTTTGCCTTCAGGATTTAATTTCAATTTTAAGATTCACTTTCACTTTGATTTTGGATTACAGATTCTATCATGAATTACGAATTTCATTTTGTGTTATAATTTAAATTTATGAATCGATATTAGATTTTAGGATTGATCTTGGATTTTGGAATCAAGTTTGGATTTGGTAATCGATTTTGGATAACAATTTTCTTGTATTGTATTATTAGAATCATAACTTCAGACAGTAGGATGTATGACCAAAGAGTTAGTGAAACATTCGTCGATAATTTTGAGGCATTCCTGAAACTAGCATTTAGTCCCAAGAACCAGTACAAGAAGCAGGTGAGCAGGCACAGACCCGGGAGGAGCGGATGACTGGATGGCCACAAAGCATTTATGTCGAAGATTGGTCTACTCTTTTAGATTATTGGGTCAGCATGGTTTGTCAAGTATACTTTGATTTTAATAATTTTAATATTATTCAATTAATATGAAAACTAACATTGTATTTAATTTTTGATGCAGAAAAAGAGTGAGATCAATAAGAAAAACCGGACGAACCTAATTACACCACATACGTGTGGTATGAAGTCCATCGTGCGATATAAGGAGAATATGGTAGTTGGTTAATTTTTTGTCAAATTTAATTCATTTGATTTATTTTTTATGCAATGTAACACCTTTTTTTATTTTTGTTGCAAATTGCAGAAGACTCGAGTGCGCCAGAGCCCACACAGACAGACACGTGGATTAAACTCCACAACATGAACCATCCAGAAGCCGCTTGACTCATTGTAAGTTAATTACATGTATATTGATTTATAATGATTACTATGTTTCAAGTTTCTATTGAAGTTTTAACTATTGAAATGTTTTATTTTAGTAACAATTACTATGAGAGGATCGGGTGAGACGAGCTCTCAGGGCTCTATCACCTCGGTTGCTCCTGATGATCTGGTTGGCACCATGTTGGGTGACAGACATGGACGGGTTCGTATGTATTGCAACAACGTCACGCCTCGGGATATGTATGGGATTCGTGGGATGCCAAGTAGAAGAGAATGCAGTGCCAGAGCGGACATGGAGCGGAACGACGAAACATCTGTGGGGTTGAAGCATGTCAGCAGTGAGCTCACGATGATGCAAGATAAGCTAAAGACGGCAGAATCCACACTCAGTAATATGCAGCTTCAAATGAACTTCCTGCTCGAGAAGGCAGTTTACACGAGCGAGGTAATCTACACGTTGTTTAGTTAAATTGTTGCATTTATTGGTTTATGTCAAATAATTTATAATGTTTAAAATGTGCAAGATCACGACGTCACCCCTCTTTGCACACCGCTGCCACCGCCGAGACGAGATGATGATCACGAGCCTACAGGCGAAACATGGATGGGAGGTTTGACGGTTTAGTCGCTGCATTTAATCTATTACTTTTATCATGTATAGAATGAATTAATCAAACTAATTTGTGAATCAAACTTATTTTTGAATGAACGAGTCACTGCTGGAAAAACATGTAATGACGTCGCCATGTCATGTCAGGTAAGAAACCGACGTGAAACAACCTAAATACGTCGGTTGCACATAAACAATGGATCGAAATTGGATTTTTACAAGTCGATTGAGTGATGAGTATGAGTATGGAATAGATAAAATTCTTAAGTTTGCACAAAATAATGCGCATATTAGAAATGAAGGAAAGATCTTATGTTTATGTAGGAAGTGTCTTAACATGTTCTTAAGAGATGTAAAAGAGATCAAGATTCATCTATTTGAGGAAGATTTTGATGAAGGATAGACACGTTGGATATGACATGGTGAGAACAAAATACGTACGCAGGAAGGTAGTGATAGTCCTTCAAATCAAGATGTTAACGATGAAGATCGGTTAGAGATATGATTCGAGATGTTACCGATATGTTTGATGATAGACCCCCAACTACTTAGTAGTATGTTGTCTGACAATGAAAAACCTTTGTATCAGGGTTGCACCAATTTCAGTAGATTGTCTGCAGTGTTAGAGTTATATACATTGAAAGTCGCGAACGCTTGGAGTGATGACACTTTTATTGCTTTACTTAAGTTGTTAAAAGAAATTCTTCTAGAAAAGAATGAACTTCCAGACCGTACATTGAGGCCAAAAAAATCTTGTGTCCGTTGGGTATACAGGATTGGAAAATACATGCATGCCCTAATGATTGCATATTATATACGTCTGAATATGAAAATTTGCATTGTTCTCCAGTTTGTAATGCGTCCTTGTATAAACTTGAGAAAAATGTGAGTGGTGATATACCAGTAAAATGGTCGCTTGCGAAGGTGTTGTGGTATCTTCCGATCATTCCAAGGTTTAAACATTTATTTGCTTGTCCTTTGGATTCAAAGAATCTAACATGACATGCAGATCGTGATAATGCAAATGATCAGATGCTGCGACATACTACAATTTCTCCCCAGTGGAAGAAGATCGATTCAGATTTTTCGGTGTTCAGTTAAGAATCCAGAAATCTGAGACTTGGTCTGTGTACTGATGGAATAAATCCTTATAGGAGAGGAGTTTGAGTAGCTTTCATAGTTTGTGGCATGTTCTACTGGTTATGTACAATCTACCTTCATGGTTAATCATGAAACCCAGATACATGATGTTGTCTTTAATGATTTCTGGTCCAAAACAACCAGTCAATGACATAGATGTGTATTTCGCTCCCCTAATTGATGACTTGAAGAAATTGTGGAATGATGGTGAGCAAATGTGGGATGCCCACCATCAACTGTCATTTTAATTGTGTGCGATAATATTGTGCACAATTAATGACTTCCCTGCATATGGAAATCTATCTGGCAATTCTGTGAAATGGCACAAAGCGAATTCTATTTGTGAAGAAAACACATATTCTTTGCAGCTTGTTCATGGAAGTAAGACAATGTATCTTGGTCATCGCAAATTTCTTTCCATGACTCATCTGTATCGTAAAATGAAGAGAGCTTTTAATGGAAAGCAGTAATTCGAAAACCTCTTGCAGAAATCATTGCAAGACAAGTTCTTGGGCGGGTAATGAACATCAAATACCAATTCGACATGCCTTACAAATGCGGAATTGATAAGAGTAGTTGGAAGAAAAAAAATTATTTTTTAACCTTCCTTATTGGGAGATTTAGAAGTCAGATATTGTATTGATGTGATGCATGTCGGAAAAAAAGTTTGTGACAATTTCTTTGGAACTCTTCTGAACATACCGGGCAAGACTAAAGATGGATATAATGCCAGACCTGATCTACTTGTACTTGCATTCGAGTAAAACTAGCACCAGAGAGTAGGGGTACTCGTAAGCATTTACCACCAGCTTATTAGACTTTGTCTAGAAAGGAGAAATTAACTTTGTGTCAGTGCCTACATGGTGTCAAAGTCATACAGGGGTATTCCTCAAATATAAGCAGTCTTGTTTCAGTGAAAGATTTGAAACTAATTGGTTTGAAGTCTCATGATTGTCATGTGTTGATGTAGTAATTGTTACATGTTGCTATTAGATCGATTTTGCCGAAACACGTTGGACAAGCTATTATGAAATTTTGTTTGTTCTTTCACAAGATTTGCAGCAAAGTAATTGATCCAAAGTATTTGGATAAGTTGCAGAATGAAGTGGTTGTTACCATATGTCAGTTGGAGATGTACTATCTGTTGGCGTTTTGGCCTTAATCCTTGTTTTGATGATTTAATCAACCTAATCTTAATCATAAGTAACGTAGAGTAGCACACATATTGCATTGCATATATATTGCATGTGCTAACCTCTATAGGTGATCAAGACTCATGGAAGGAAGGAAATCAAGTCAAGATTTGTAATAAAGCTATATGAAGACTTGTAATCTTGATTTTATTTTGAGTCTTAGGAACATGTGTAAATTGAGCATACAAGAGCTAAAAACATATCACATACACACTAGGTTCCTTAGAGAAGTCACACACAAAATTTCACCTTATTTGGACTTCATTAGATCACCCAAACCTTAGTCGGAAATCACTTAAAACCTAAACCCAGAATTCCTGTGTGAAACGGTCGACCGAACCAGTTCTCAGTTCGACCGGTTTATAATAGACTCTCCACAGTGATTTTACCGAACTCGACCGGTCGACCGGTTCTACCTTTTCGGTCGACTGATCCCGGATTTTAATATGGCTGTTACCTTTGTCGTATTCCTATAACGGTCGTATTCGTATAAAACAAATTTAACCCCAAAATACATTCGGTAACCGGTCGAACGACGACCCTGTTTCGGTCGACCGGTTGAACACTTATAATATCCCTGCTATCGGTCGACACACTCTTCGTTCGACCGATCCAACTTTGTCTCAACCGAATCCCCTTAATGGTCGACCGTCCCATTCTTTGGTTCGACCGATTCACTTAAGTAGAGTTAAGTTCTAGCTCGTTTGCCTGACCGAATATTCTTTTGTTCGACCGTTCTCCTTGAAATCAAGCGAACGGTCGACCGGTCTATCAGTTTCGGTCGACCGGTTCTGGACAGATTTGCAACTCGATTTTCTGCTTTGTGTATCTTACACAAAACCCAACCAAATCTATCCCCAACGGCTAGAATACCTTAGGACCTTATAAATAGAGGATCAAGACTTGTTGTTAACAGATCTCTCCAACTCCAATTGTCCCAATACATTAGAGAGAAACCTCAATCCTCAAAGCTCCCATTTCTACACTCCATAAGTCTAAACTACACACATTTGATCAATCACTCATCCTACTCAAAGTGTGCTCAATTAGAGAGTGAATCTCACTCAGTTACAAAGTTTGTCAAAAGAGTATAGACTTCGGTGAAAGCCCGAAGTGATCCTTCTCAGATTGTGAGAAGAGGATTCCAAGCTCGACGAGGGTTGTTCGCGAGTTTGACGGTTGTAAGGCGTTGTCTCCCGGCCAGGAACGGGGAGCGGATAGTGAAGTCGTAGGCGGAGCTCGCGGAGTCGAGCAGAGCTTGCAAGAGAGGACTAGGACCCGGGTGGGGTGCCGAACCTCTATAAAAACGCCGAGTCGATTTGTGGTTTGCTTGTTCCTTTTCCCTACTAGTCTTTAAATTGTTTCCGCTGCGTTTATTGTTTGATTAGTTAGGGATTAGCGTAAAAGTTATTAGATTAACCTGACCCACACGATCCTACATTTGGTATCAGAGCCTTGTTAGCTAAATTTCATTACTTTACCGTAATTTTAGCATGGCTTCAACATCTAATCACATAGAGGGTTTATGCACCACAAGGCCTCCTTTGCTTAATGGGTCAAACTATGATTATTGGAAAAATAGGATGAAAATCTTTTTAATATCAAATAACCTTAAGTATTGGAAATTCATTCAAAATCCATACATACCCCCAAATGAAGATGAGTTAGATTCTCTATCTAGGGCTGAAATGAAAGAAATTGAAATGAATTCAAAAATCATGAACATTCTTTATTGTGGCCTTAATGAGGGAGAATACAATAGAATTAGGGGTTGTGTAAGTGCAAATGAAATATGGCATAGGTTACAAATGCATAATGAGGGTGATAGTAAAACTAAAGAAACTAGGATAAGTCTCCTCATGCATAAATATGAAATATTTACTATGCAAATCGGTGAGAACATAAGCGACATGAACACTCGCTTCACCGATATTACTAACTTTCTTTTGATTCTTGGAAGAAGGAAAAAATGAAGGAGAGATGACTCGAAAATTCCTCCGGTCATTGAGCAATGATTGGGAAGAACAAGGAATCGCACGATCTTTCCAAATTGAAGATGGAGGAACTCATTGGAAATCTCATGGCCTATGAGCTTCAATTGAGTCATCGAAAAGAGAAGGAAGCTTCCAAGAAAAACTCCATGGTGGCATTGCGTGCAAACTTTGATGAGCCAAGGAGAGTGAAAGATGAGGACATTGAGGTCATTGCCCAAGACTTCTTCAAATACCTCAAGAGGGATAAAAGAGAAAAGAATGAAAGAAGAGGTAGAAGAAGTGAGAAAAGAGAAAAAGAAAAGGAGAAGGAGGAAAGTAAAATGAGAGAAAAGAGAGGGAGAAGAAAAATGAGAGAAGAGAGAGGAGAAGAGAAAAGGAGAAGAGGGAGAGGAAAGAAAGGAAGGAGGAAGCTCACAAAGCCACTTGGGATGACTCTTCATCTCCATCATCATCATCCTCTTCCTTGCAAAGTAGAAAAGAGGTTGCCCATTCATGCTTCATGGCTATTGAAGATGAACAAAGTGAGGTAGCTTCTAACTCCTCTAAATCTTATTCCACTAGAAGTAATTCATATTCAAGTAAATCATATTCTAGTGCTAGCTCTAAATCTAATGTCAATGATGAATCATATACACATGATGAGCTACAAAATGCATTTTATGATTTAGTTAAACAATATGAGATCATTTGTGAAAAGAACAAAAATGCTAGAAAACTATAAATGATCTCAAATGTCAAATTGAATTAATCATGAAAGAAAAGAATGAGGCGGTTGCTAGACTTGAATCAAATGAATCATCACTTGCTAGTCTAAGTAAAACACCTATTGTTGATGAACATTTAGATCTTAGAGCTTCAAATATGCAATTAAGGAAAGATCTAGAAATGTTCACTAAAGGAACAAAAATGCTTGATATGCTATTAAGTAGTCAAAGACAATCCTTAGCTAAACATGGTTTAGGATACAATGTGCATTTGAAAAATCATGTATCTCATACTACTTTAAATGACAAGCATTTATTTGTTAAGTCTAGTTCCTCAAGTGTGTGGGCACCCAAAACTAAAATGGTTTGGATCCCAAAAGCTAATGTTCAAGGACCCAAAGTTGTTTGGGTACCTAAATCTACACTTGTAGGAGCTTGAGGAGAAGATTGGTGGTGACCGGACGAGCCAAAGCATCAAATTCGATTCCGGTTGCATCACCAAGTCAAGATTGGAGCTAATCAATATTCAAGTTTGGTATAAAATTTCTATCTTTGAATTTTCTGAAAAATTAGCTCTAATCTAGTCTATATGCTTAATTGTCATATCTTTAGAAGTTTAATTCATTCCAAATCATTAACCCTATTCATTGCAAATCATATATCACATCCATTGATTATAAATGTCAAATTTTGAATGGATGTTAGAATAAGGCTTGAGTAGAAACTTAAATGAACTTAACTTGAATCATACTCTTAGTTTCCATATAGCCTTATTGATAAGGGAGCTTAAATGTTATATCTTTTATTAGTGTAATGAAGTGCAAAATTTAGGGGAGAAACTTCATTACAAGACATCCAAATTCTATGCTTAAAGTCATACTTATTTTTGTTTTTGATGGATGTCAAAGGGGGAGAGATAATTAAAGGGGAGCCTTGAAAATTGGTTAAAATTGAACAAAAACTATGCACATCCATAGGGGGAGCATTTATATGCATAGTTTACACTTAAAATTTTCAAGTATTAAGATATAGGTTGCCATCATCAAAAAGGGGGAGATTGTTGCCTTTTTGGCCTTAATCATTGTTTTGATGATTTAATCAACGTAATCTTAATCATAAGTAACGTAGAGTAGCACACATATTGCATTGCATATATATTGCATGTGCTAACCTCTATAGATGATCAAGACTCATGGAAGGAAGGAAATCAAGTCAAGATTTGTAATAAAGCTATATGAAGACTTGTAATCTTGATTTTATTTTGAGTCTTAGGAACATGTGTAAATTGAGCATACAAGAGATAAAAACATATCACATACACACTAGGTTCATTAGAGAAGTCACACACAAAATTTCACATTATTTGGACTTCATTAGATCACCCAAACCTTAGGCGGAAATCACTTAAAACCTAAACCCAGAATTCCTGTGTGAAACAGTCGACCGAACCAGTTCTCAGTTCGACCGGTTTATAACAGACTCTCCACAGTGATTTTACCAAACTCGACCGGTCGACCGGTTCTACCTTTTCGGTCGACCGATCCCGAATTTTAGTATGGCCGTTACCTTTGTCGTATTCCTATAACGGTCGTATTCGTATAAAACAAACTTAACCCCAAAATACATTCGGTAACCGGTCGAACGACGACCCTGTTTCGGTCGACCGGTTGAACACTTATAATATCCCTGCTATCGGTCGACACACTCTTCGTTCGACCGATCCAACTTTGTCTCAACCGAATCCCCTTAATGGTCGACCGTCCCATTCATTGGTTCGACCGATTCACTTAAGTAGAGTTAAGTTCTAGCTCGTTTGCCTGACCGAATGTTCTTTTGTTCGACCGTTCTCCTTGAAATCAAGTGAACGGTTGACCGGTTTATCAGTTTCGGTCGACCGGTTCTGGACAGATTTGCAACCCGATTTTCTGCTTTGTGTATCTTACACAAAACCCAACCAAATCTATCCCCAACAGCTAGAATACCTTAGGACCTTATAAATAGAGGATCAAGACTTGTTGTTAACAGAACTCTCCAACTCCAATTGTCCCAATACATTAGAGAGAAACCTCAATCCTCAAAGCTCCCATTTCTACACTCCATAAGCCTAAACTACACACATTTGATCAATCACTCATCCTACTCAAAGTGTGCTCAATTAGAGAGTGAATCTCACTCAGTTACAAAGTTTTTCAAAAGAGTATAGACTTCAGTGAAAGCCCGAAGTGATCCTTCTCGGATTGTGAGAAGAGGATTCCAAGCTCGGCGAGGGTTGTTCGCAAGTTTGACGGTTGTAAGGTGTTGTCTCCCGGCCCGGAACGGGGAGCGGATAGTGAAGTCGTAGGAGGAGCTCGCGGAGTCGAGCGGAGCTTGCAAGAGAGGACTAGGACCCGGGTGGGGTCGAACCTCTATAAAAACGCCGAGTCGATTTGTGGTTTGCTTGTTCCTTTTCCCTACTAGTCTTTAAATTGTTTCCGCTGCGTTTATTGTTTGATTAGTTAGGGATTAGCGTAAAAGTTTTTAGATTAACCCGACCCACACAATCCTACACTATCCACCGTCTTTTTTTGACAATATGGTTCATTTGGTAGTTTATATGGTTAGAGAAGTTAAGCTACTGATGAAGATTTAAATTTATACCGCAAGTGCACGGCGTCTATGAAGACGTGGCAAGTACGGGTCGAACACAAGGAGGGAGAGATTTCCTTGTTAGTGTTATTTCGATTGTGGAAGAGAAAGGAGAGAAGAATTAATTTGGGTTTTTGGGATTTTTGGATTAATTATCTAAAGTACGAAACAAAAGCAATTAGAACTAAAACAAGAAATAGGAAGAGAAATCCGTTGGGTGGAGGTCTAGACTTAGGTTTAGATTGGAGAATGGAGAAACTTGAAATAAATCATGTTAGTTATGAAGCATTACAAGATAAATGATTTAACATAAACTCAAGTAATCAAAATATACTAATCATGAACTTAAAACAATAACATGCATTCATCTTCTCTACCCCTAATTCCATCACCTCCACCCTTTGGAAAGAGTTAGAAACTCATGGAGGGAGGAAGAAGAAGGGATCCTAGAGACATTAAAATAAAATAAAAACAAAACAAAATAAAACAGAATTTTATTACTAATGATCCAAGACCAAAGGTTCAAAGATGTGTTACATTCGTCCTACAGGGCTATTTATAGCCGATACAGGGGATACCAATACATAAAAGGATAGTACACGCGTCAACCCAACACTGGACAAAATTGGAGCACACAGATCCTCACTGGTGCGGCGAAATCGCCGCACAATGCATGGGAGATGCGGCGGAATCGCCGCCCAAGTCAAGGATTTCGCGCCCGGATTTCTGTGGTGCGTTTATGGCATGATTTGATCTTTATTTGCGCGTCTGGATGGATTCTTTCCATTCTTTTAAACTCCGGATTAATTCCTTCCATTGTTGGAGATTTATATTTGACTTTTCTTTTGACTTTTCCAACAAAATAACTTGATCCTTTTCTTTTGCAATCAGGTCCTTGGTATTTTGCAATTAAGCCCTTGACCTTTTTGTAATTAGCTCCTTGAATGCTTTTATGCTTGGATGCATTTCCATTTGAAACCCGATAAACTTGAATTCGGTCTTTATGATAGAAATGAATCTTTTGCACACGTTTATGCTCGGAATGTGGGTAATTTGCATCCAGGTCCCTGTATTCTGTAAATACGACTAAACACATACCTTAATAGCATTTATTGATATAAAAGTAATCTAAATGAAAGACATATGATGCAATGTATGCAATGCATCAAATACCCCCACACCTAGATTTTGCTAGTCCCTAGCAAAGCAAAATATAAGAAAATGAAAACAGGGAAATCCTAACTCACTTTCGTAGGAATCACGGTTGCACTTAGCATGTGCAACAAGCCTTTAAACCTCTTTGTTGCCAAGGAGGAGGAGTGTTGTCTCCTGAGGGTTTTCAACGGATATACCCACAAAATCCTATCAACATTTCATTAATAGTTCTCAATATCCCTACCTCAACCTTATACATCTTACTGAAAATTCTTGCATGCTCATTATATAAATCTAACTCATTAAAAATATGACTTGGTCTTTATTCCTCCAACATTCACACCACTAACCCTTCTAAACATGTTATTACTTAAATTATTTTGCACGCCTCCCCTGGTGGTGAAGTATCATTTGGATCAACCATGGCATGGATCATTCTTTTAGCTTTGGGCCTTGAGTATTATTATTATTTTTTTTCCCCGTGATTCAACACATTTGCTTTTTGACACTTTTACCCTTTTGCATTCGTGTAGCGAGTTTGGTCGATAATCCCGAGCTGGTAGACTCAAGTTACCGGGTTTCAAGATACCCCTACGGACCAGTGACTCAAAGGCTTGGGCTTTTGTAATCATTTTGCAAAATGTGCTTTCCTCACTTTATTCCTTTATTTTTACTTTTATTTTCCTCAAGGCTTAATTGCTATTAGAAGTCCACACTTCCCGGTATATTTTCCTCAACCTCTGCTTTTTATCAACCACTTCAAAGATTTGATTCATCCAATTTAAGTGCATACATGTCTTACAAGGGTCATGGGTTATTTCTTTGGAACTTAGATTTATGTCATAATTTCTACAAGCAGAACTATATAATAAGGAACAAAAACTTAATGCAATTTGTACACGGGTTTTGGCAGTTCAATCTTAAGCTATGTCATAGAATATTGATTTTTTTTTTTTTTTAAACTAAAGCAGAACAGAAAATCAAATAGATAGATATGTACATATATAAACACCCCCCACACCTACATCATGCATTGTCCTCAATGTATGCATAGATAAAATAAATGCACTTATTACCTGAGTCGGCTTGCGGTAGAGGGGTTGAGTTTGCTCAAAGTCAACCATAATCAGAACTGGATTGAATGACATCATGTTGGTGCATGTATCCAGTTGAATTGTTCCCCATGTTGACTTGAGGAAAAGATTCCACTCTTCTCACTTGAATTGGTTCGCTTGTTTGCTCGAGTGATGGTGGTTGGGTAAATGAATTATTCCCTTTTTTCTTACATCCTTTTTGCTTATGTGATGATTTATTTGATTCAGAATTCTGATAAATACGTGCTCTCATCACAACATCACTTGGGTTGCATATTATTTCTGGCTCATTATCAATATGGAAGATATTAAATTCTGCTTTTAAGTTCCCGAAAGATAATTGCATGAGCCCATTTCGACAGTTTATTAATGCTTCCGAAGTGGCTAAAAAGGGTCTACCTAAAATTACAGGGATTTGTCGATTAGGATTTACAACATGTTCAGTATCAAGTACGACAAAATCCACTGGATAAATGAAGTCACCAACCTTAATCAAAACGTCCTCTACTATACCTCTCGGTTTCTTAACAGAACAATCAGCGAATTGGAGGGTTGTCCTAGAGGGTTTCAGTGGACCAAGGTTGAGTTGCTCGTAGACAGAAAATGGGAGCAAGTTAACGCTTGCACCAAGGTCTAGAAGGGCTTTATTGATAAACGTATCTCCTATTGAACATGAAATTGTGGGACACCCCGGGTCCTTATATTTTATAGGAGATGTGTTGGAAAGAATTGAGCATATGTTTGCAGTTAAAAATGCCTTCTTTGGTACATTCGTTTTTCTCTTCTTAGTGCACAAATCTTTTAAGAATTTAGCATAAGCAGGTATTTGTTGAATCATGTCTAAGAGTGGAATGTTTACCTTAACTTGCTTAAATACTTCCAAGATTTTCTCTATTTGTGCACTAGAGTTCTTTTTGAGTCTATTGGGAAATGGGGCTTTAGGCACATAGACTCGCTCAGGTTCAGGTTGAGCTACAGGTTCAGGTTGGGTAGGTGGATTGGGCTTTTCAATTTGGACGTCGGGTTCAATGGTCAAGTCATATGTGGGTGCTTGATGGCTAGATTGATTAGTCATTCTAGGGTTTACCACATTATTGTCAATTTGTCTTCCGGACCGTAATGATACTACAGCATTGATTTGTTGGAACGGTCCTTCCTCATTAACCATTTGAACCGGTCTAGGGTTGTTATTTCCTGAAGGTGGTTGATAAGATTGATATTGATTATTAGTTCTGGGGTTTACCTCAGGTTGACTTGGAAATTGGTCCTTTTCTCTTTCACCTATTATCTGTGCTAATTGGCTGACCTGTGTCTCTAGCCTTTGGAATGATTGGTTGGTTGTTTGTATAAAAGTTGTCATTAAAGTTTCTAATTTTGTCAACCTAACCTCATGATTTCCATTGTTATTACCCCCAGATGATGTATTATTTTGGTTATATGGGGTTTGTTGTTGTCTAGGAGGTTGTCCTTGTTGGGTCCACGAAAAATTGGGATGATTACGCCAACCTGGGTTATAGGTTGATGCGTAAGGATCATTTCTAGAATTGTTAAATGTGGCATTAACATGTTCCAGGTCCACACAGTCCTCCATTAAATGACCAGTCTGACCACATCTAGAGCAGGGGATAGACAAGGGTTGATTCATTCGGGATTGATTTTGTAGCTCTAGACTTTCCATTCTACGCATTAGGGTAGCTAGTTTTGCCTCAGCCGCTATGTTGGAGTCTACAGCTAAGACACCTGGTCGGGGTTGACTCGCTATTCTAGATCCAATACTCGGGTTGATGGGTGTTCTAGCATTGTCCCATTGCATACTATTTTCAGCTAAATCCTCAAGAAAAGTCCAGGCATCATTTTCATTTTTGGACATGAAGTTCCCTTGGCTCACAGATTCTAGCATAACTCTAGATTTGGGTGTCAATCCCTCATAAATAATTTGGCATAATTGCCACTTCGGTATTCCGTGATGAGGGCATTGGGTCAAGACACTCTTAAATCTCTCAAGATAGGAATAGAACGGCTCGCTCTCAGACTGAACGAATGCAACAATTTCATTCCTAATCTTCATAGTCTTATGGTTGGGGAAATATTTTTTTAGGAAAACTTGAACAAATTCGGCCCAACTTCTAATAGATCTTTCGGCTAGACTATATAGCCATTTCTTAGCGTCGTCTTTCAGTGCTAGAGGCACGAATTTCAGACGCACTGCCTCTTCAGGGATATGCTGGTATTGCATAAGAGAGCAGATTTCCTCAAATTCTCTAAGGAAGAGATATGGATCTTCCCTAGAGGTGAGCTTAGGCAGCATACTCATGTATTGTGCCTTAAGTTCGAAGTTGCGACCCGGTATGGTGGGCATGACGATGCACGATGGCTGAGCAGCCATCGTTGGGTAGCACCGATCCCTCAGAGTTATAGGTTGTGCAACAGGCGGGTCCACTACGTTCTCACCCATTAGATCCGGGTGAGGTGGTGCAACAGATGGGTTGGGGTTAAGCTCTAGACTGGAATCCAGATGAACTCGTGAGAGTCGATTACTCAAGTCCCGAATCCAAATCTGAGTGCACCGGGTTGAATCAGTTTTTGAACTTGAGTTTGAAATTTAAATTTCAAATTCAATTTCAAGAATCAATTACTTTTTTTTTTTAATTTTTTTTTTTTTGAAAACAAACAATAGAAAGGTAAAGATGAGAAGGGAAAGAAGACTCAGACGAGAAGGGAAACTTAACTCTAAAGGATAAAAATTAGGGTTGGTCAGAAATTTCCTGAACAAGCACGGTCAAAACAATCCTAGACCTAGTGTCACTTAGATCTAGACGACTCCTAACTGGTTGAGTCGAATTGATTTGCTTGATTCACCTCCCTCACCAATCAAACCAAGTTGGCCAGTTAGTGTATAGCTAGTGGGGGCGCTTCCGACAGAGTCAGTGCCAATTAGACAACCACGTCGCTTGGAAGACTTTCGTCGACACAAAAACACTTTCTAGACACCAAATTGAATTCAATTAGCTTCAGGTCATAGCAAGTCAAACCAATCTCCTCCTTAATTGAGTCCGAGTCCTTAGGGGCCAATGTCTAATTGATTTTAAATTTTAGGCTTAGGCGACACTTCAGGATTGTGGTTTGTGGGCTACAGGAGGGTGATGAAATCCCCACCGTATCTTTTCCTACGGAGTTGCCCTTAAGATAGTTTAACTTAAATCTAGCAAAGATAGTCAAACAATGGTCCTTTTAATGGGGGCAATTGCAAGGTTGTATGCAACTAAATTATATGCTCTAATGCAATCGATAAAAACCTCGATACGTACCTTGCCTCCAGCAATCTTCAACAAGTATTAATTTGCAAGAATTTAGCAAGAATAATGCAAGCAAAACATTATATGATGCATGCACTAAGGTCTTTCTAATTTTGCCAATTTTAGGTCAGAGTTGAATTATTGCCAATTATGGAATTGTAACCCTAGCACGTGCAATTCTACGAAAGGAAACTTTTCAATTATTCAGATTTTACGAGAAAGGCAAGAAAAGTTACCTCCGCAATGCTCAGTCGGGTTCGCCGCCCGCTCTCGGAGATTCCAGTAGCTCAATGCGACCACCCAGAGATGCCGACGACCCCAGAGAAAAATGAAGACCAGAGCCCTAGCTTGTGCGGCGATTCCGCCGCAAGTCCACTTGAAGATGCGGCGATTCCGCCGCCCAAGTGTCTCAGAACGCTCCCGGATTTCGCCACGCGCTCTGTTGTCTCCTGCTACACAAATTCAAATACTTAGATCGCGCACAAGGTAGACAGGATAAAATCGAAAACACAAAAACACAAAAATCTGCGTCGCCTCCCCGGCAACGGCGCCAAAAACTTGATGAAGATTTAAATTTATACCGCAAGTGCACGGCGTCTATGAAGACGTGGCAAGTACGGGTCGAACACAAGGAGGGAGAGATTTCGTTGTTAGTGTTATTTCGATTGTGGAAGAGAAAGGAGAGAAGAATTAATTTGGGTTTTTGGGATTTTTGGATTAATTATCTAAAGTACGAAACAAAAGCAATTAGAACTAAAACAAGAAATAGGAAGAGAAATCCGTTGGGTGGAGGTCTAGACTTAGGTTTAGATTGGAGAATGGAGAAACTTGAAATAAATCATGTTAGTTATGAAGCATTACAAGATAAATGATTTAACATAAACTCAAGTAATCAAAATATACTAATCATGAACTTAAAACAATAACATGCATTCATCTTCTCTACCCCTAATTCCATCACCTCCACCCTTTGGAAAGAGTTAGAAACTCATGGAGGGAGGAAGAAGAAGGGATCCTAGAGACATTAAAATAAAATAAAAACAAAACAAAATAAAACAGAATTTTATTACTAATGATCCAAGACCAAAGGTTCAAAGATGTGTTACATTCGTCCTACAGGGCTATTTATAGCCGATACAGGGGATACCAATACATAAAAGGATAGTACACGCGTCAACCCAACACTGGACAAAATTGGAGCACACAGATCCTCACTGGTGCGGCGAAATCGCCGCACAATGCATGGGAGATGCGGCGGAATCGCCGCCCAAGTCAAGGATTTCGCGCCCGGATTTCTGTGGTGCGTTTATGGCATGATTTGATCTTTATTTGCGCGTCTGGATGGATTCTTTCCATTCTTTTAAACTCCGGATTAATTCCTTCCATTGTTGGAGATTTATATTTGACTTTTCTTTTGACTTTTCCAACAAAATAACTTGATCCTTTTCTTTTGCAATCAGGTCCTTGGTATTTTGCAATTAAGCCCTTGACCTTTTTGTAATTAGCTCCTTGAATGCTTTTATGCTTGGATGCATTTCCATTTGAAACCCGATAAACTTGAATTCGGTCTTTATGATAGAAATGAATCTTTTGCACACGTTTATGCTCGGAATGTGGGTAATTTGCATCCAGGTCCCTGTATTCTGTAAATACGACTAAACACATACCTTAATAGCATTTATTGATATAAAAGTAATCTAAATGAAAGACATATGATGCAATGTATGCAATGCATCAGCTACTCAGTCTGATTTTTTTGAGGTGGGTGTATCCTTTCGAGCATTACTTGGGTGAGTTGAAAAATTATTGTAAGTTTTCCAACAGACGTGATTTTATGTTCCCTATTACGTCCCCCATATACCACGTCAATATATTGGACCAGTAAACCCGACGTGATATGGTCAAAAAACCAACGTGAAAGTCCATTATTCCAACAGTGAATGTTTTATCGAGGTTCAGTTTCGACTTCAGTTCTTGAATGGATGTGTGAATGGTTGTGTTGTTGTGAATGAATAGAAAAAATTGATTTTCTTTGAACAGGGAAAAGTAGAATTCGAGAAGAGACATTGTACTATTTTTGAATTCCAGTAAGAGTTTACACTGACCGTGTAAACGAAGATTCCATTTTCAGTACATCGGGGTATATTCTCATTCGTCGGATAACAACGTACGATTTTTTGGCCAACCGACCGTCTACTGAAAACGAATGTACACCGACGGTAGATATCCATCGGGGTATATTCTCATTCGTCGGATAACAATGTACGATTTTTTTGGCCAACCAACCGTCTACTGAAAACGAATGTACACCGACGGTAGATATCCATCGGGGTATATTCTCATTCGTCGGATAACAACGTACGATTTTTTTGGCCAATGTCCCTACATCGACGAATAGTTTTGTCGTATTAGTACACCGATGACTTGTCCGTCGATGTTATCATGTCCAACGAAAACCACTCACAAAAAATGGTGGGAAAATTGGCACCAAAAACTATTCCGACGACCTTTGTCCGTCGGTGTACTTGTACACCGACCCCTGTAACTCCGATGGATGTAGTTTCGTCGGTGTATCTTAACACCGACAGATTTATATGTACACCAACGATTATTGTCCGTTGGTGCATCCCAGTTCTCCTTTAGTGTTTTATTTCTTACTTAGAGTATATTTTATTTTTTTCTTAGAGTATATATTATTTTTTTCTTAGTGTAGTGGAGGAGAAGAGAAACACAATTTTATAATCTTTATTTCTTAATCAAGTTTTAGTTTCATGTTCTTTATGTTTTGTCTTTTATTTGATGCAATATTTATTCCATTGCTTTAGTTAGATGTAGTTTTCTTCACTTGTTCATGTGTTGTTTTTCATTTGTTTCTTTCTTTGTTATGTAGTTGATCAATGAGTAATCTATCCCCATTGATGGGTGGGGAATGATGTGATATGTGGATGTTGTTAGATTCGTGTGTGTTTTAATCTTAATCTTGAAACTGTAAATGATTTTAATAGTCATTTTAATGGGGGGTTCACTCTTGCATTTGAAGTGTTGATAGTCTTAATGGATGCCTAGTACATGTTTTGGTTAGTAGGCTCACTTTACGGAGAATGATGATAAGATTGGAATGGGTGAAGAGATAAGATTGACATGTAATGTTATAGTTACCTTTAGCCTCATCCTAAGTAAATTTTGTATGTTTTAATGATGATGATAAATCTTAATCAATGTAGAAATACATTTGTGGTTTAGTCTTTATAGATTTCTATGATATGCATGTCATTAAGGCTTAATTATACACACACACATATATATCACACATCCACACTTTTGCATGCATTTTCTATCCCCTACGGGACTAATCATCTTAGATTATTTTCAGCACTCGTATTGCATTAGTTAGTTAAATACTATCAACTTTAATTTTCTCCCCCACTTGAGTATAGTCGAGGATGACCCGCACTCACTCATCGTGGACACAAGCCGTAATTGTTACCACTTCAACGGCGTCATGTACTTACAGTTTTGAACTTTAATTTTCATGAACACGTCATGTTGTAATTGACCTCTCCTTTGTTAGTTGTGTACCATGCTTTGATTTTCTTTTAGAGGACCATACTTGTATGCTTCTACGTTGCTAGTCGAGAGAGGAAAAAAGAACACACACGAACCTCGAGGGCGGAGAGGAAGTCGTCCTGGACGAGGGGGTCGAGGCCGCAGACGTAGAGGGTGAGGCGTGGAGGATGGCGTCGAGGGTGGCGAGGTCGAGCTCCATCGGGGAGGGAAACAAAGCCCTAGGATTTGGAGGAAAGAGTGGAGTGTTGTTGGGTGTTTTTGGCGCAAATGTGGGATTTTTGGGTTGTATTGGTCGGGATTTAGCGTTTCAGTCTTTCAGATGATATTGATATTATTATTTCTTGTTTTAATTAATAATAATTATTGGGTGATATAGTTTTGACTGTTATTTACTGTGTTTGGATGTGTGAATGTCCAACTAGTTTATGGAAAACTGTGGGGAAATTAGGATTCGAAATCCTATACCATTTGCATGCCATATTTTTAAGGAATTTGTTTTGAAATAATATTATTTTTTTAATTTTTTTCCAAAATAAACATCTACCAAAATAATTTTTCAAAGTAGACTCGCTGCCACCACATGTTGACACATGACAACGGTGGGTCTTGTTTTTTAGTGTATAGAGAACTCGACGTCTGTGACGCCGAGTTCTTCAGCAATTTTTTTTGGAGAACTCGACATTGCTAAAGACGAGTTCTCCATAGGGCAAAACCGTTGTGCAAAGATCACGTTCTATACAGGCAAAACTTGGCCCACGAATTTCCCCAATTTGAACTCGGCAACAGAAGTGTCGATTTCTCTTGATGTAAACTCGGCAACACAAGTGTCGAGTTTGCTTGAAGTGAACTCGGCACTGGTGTTGCCGAGTTCTTTTGACGAGAGCTCAACACTTTTGTTGCTGAGTTCACATGAAGAGAACTCGGCAGCACCAGTGCCGAGTTCTTTTGAAGAGAAATCGGCAAGTTCATTTCCTGTTTCAGAACTTTTTGACAACAAAGACAAACATTCTAATTACAAAAAATTCTACAACAAACACAATCATTTCCATGCAGAAACATACAACAAACACCACCATTTCCCACGTCCTAAATTTCAAAAAACAACAAAAAATCCCACTACCAAAAATTCAACAAACACAATAATTTCCAACAACAAATATTACAGCAAACACAATCATTTCAACCACAAAACACAAACAACTACAATAAAATCAAAATAACAACCACAATAACAAGTTTAACATGTTAACATAAATAAAACCAAAACTAGTGTAACAACAACCAAATAAGTTTAATAAAACCAAATATCTATCCTAAGTGACATCTCAATCTCTTCTTCTTATTAGGACGTGCCTGAGCACATTCTCTCCCCCGGGCTGCGTCCCCCTCCTTGTGCTGCATTCTCTGTCTGTTCTGTATCCTGAGTCAGACCGCCACTGTCTTCTTATGTGTGTGTGAATTTTCTTATTCAATGACGCGATCATGACTCAATCGTAATGTGGGTTCTTCAGCACCAAAACACATGAGTCAAACCTTCATATTTTCCTCCAATTTTCAAACCATCGAGGAGTCTGTCTTGTGATCTCTGATCGCCTCATGAATTTGATGGAGTTCTTCATGGAACTCAAAAGCTCTGTGCACCTAAAGATAATTAAACAATTTAACAAACACTGAACACAATTTAAAAACATTGTAATTGTTTAATTAAATGTTTAGATCTTACCATCTCTCGCTCTCTATCCGCTCGAGGTCTGTATAAGTTATGCTTCAGAGCCAAAGTGTGGTGAACAATCCAACGTACGGTGATGTTCCAGTACCATTCCATATACAACTGTGTGCCCTCTCTTCAGGAGTGACACCTAGGAGCAGTCACTCAAACTGTAGATGATCTCTTCTATGTGACCAATGTTGAATGAATCAGTGATTTTCCGCCAACCAATTAACGTCCGCCCTCCCCTGAGCCGATTTCACTACATGTCTCTCTATCGGCTCTGGAATGTGCTATTGTAGACCAAACTGTCTCATCACTCGGTCTCGACAATGCATAACCACCTCACCAAAATTTATAAGCCATATATGGCTCGTCCAGATCTCAAAACCTTCCGTACATAGTGGTGGTAACTAACTAAGATCCAAATGTGCATAAGGGTCCTACATCACTTGATTGAATTCATGCACGTACAACTCATTCCGATAAAAATCTAGTGTCGTAGTCTTTGCACTACCTTTGAATGATCTTGGTCGTCTCCAACGGACACCTAATGGTGCCCTATTGTCCTCCGGGTATAGTAATGGTTTGCTCTTCAAAGGTCACTGATTGACATCATTTCATGCTTATATTTGTATCTTATATCCATTATCTTACACCTAAGCAATTTTACGTGACGAGTTTTATGTTTGAATTTCAGAAATAAATAGGTTTGAAGAGATGAAGCATGAAAGGACCCAAAAGCAGGGAAAAAAGACTTAATTGTGTGACCTGGGGACTAAGATGCAAGAGAGAAGGACCTGAACGTAAGACCGAAGGACCAAAGAGCAAAATAGAAAACTCCACACCATCATGGGGAGTATTTTGGCAATTCTATTCGGGTCGGAACTCCAACAAGCGAAGTAGATGCATCCAAGACCAACAAATACATCAAGACAAGCCCACAACAAAAATGAGCCCGATCCAGAACTAATAGACCGCCAATTGGCGGTCTGTTTGGCTCCGGATCCGCTCATCTTTGGCGGGCACGTGTATTAGTGTATTCTTTGTCTATTTTTGGTATTTGTTTAGTCCCACATCGGGGGATTGTCCCGGATTAGCTTTTTCCATGCTTATAAATAGAACTCTTCACCTTCCATTGTACACATCTCTCTCTTGGTGGCTTTCTTCCCTACTAAGAGTGAAGCCTTGAAGCAAAACTCTGGTGGAGGAAGGGCTGCTTGTAATTTGGAGTGAGTAATAGAAGTTTTGTAGTTAATTGTTGTTTGCTTTAGTTTTTACATTGCTTAGTTAATTTCAATTTACATGTCTTGCATGTTTCTTTTGTCTCATGTTCTTTTAGTCTCTTTAATGTTTCTTGCTTGCTTAGATTAATTTCATTTCAGTATTATGTTTCATTTTGTTAATGTAGTTAGTGTAATGAGCAGTGAGTAAATCCATCTCCTTTTGGGGGTGGAGAAATATGTGATATAATCATGTAGTGTATTAAGTGTGTGCTATCTTAATCCCTTGAGCTTTATATGATTTCCATAACCATCTAATGAGTTTCCACTCTTATCTTTGATATGCTAATGCTCTTGAATGAAGCTTAGCCTATGCTTTGATTAGTAGTCCTATTTTATGGGGAATGATAAGGTTAGGATATGGATGGAATTAATATTGGAAACACAAGTTGTAGTGTATGTACTCTTGTTGCCTTTACCTTGGTTAATGTCTTGTATGTTTTAATGATATAGTCTTATCTTAATTCATGTGGAGGCATAGTAGGGTTTAGTCTTTATACTTGAGTTCATTTAGCTTCATTCCAATTATTGTCTTGTATGTTTTAATGATGTGATCTAATCTTAATTCATGTGGAGGCAAAGTTGGATTTAGTTTTATGATTTCATGCACTACATATTGTGAGGAGCTTAATGAACACACACACACACACACATCTTTATGTTCACATTATTTCTCTACCCCCTTTGGGGTTTAGTTTTATTGCTTATCTTTCATTTCCTTTTGCATTCTAGTGTAGTTTAGTGTATTCAATCTTTCTGTCCTTTCTTTACCACTCGCCTTCGCATAAACCAAACGTCGACACACCTCCCAGTGGACGACCCGTATTTGTCACCGCTTCAACGCGGTCGTGCACTTGCAGTTAATATAAAACGAATCAATCAGTCACCCAAGGTGTAAATGTTCCCAGCACCATAATTGCAGGAACGTAAGAAAACCACACAGATGTTTGGTCGGAATCAGTGAAGCTTCGTCTAACATGTGATATAAGTAGGCCAGAGCCGCACTACCCCAACTGTACTCCGATGTGACAGCCAAATCTCGGAGCAAAGGCAGGTACTTCAAGTGAACCATCGTGCCTCTCTTATCTTCCAAAATACTGCATCCTAGCTGGAACAGAATAAATACTCTAGTATGTCGTGTAACCGTCTCATCGTCAGCATCAAAATGCAACTGCTGAAACTGATCTTGCAACCAACTCATAGTTACCAAACCTTTATAACCCAAGTCATTGGGGACCTGACCCAATAAATCCATGCAGAAATCTGACCAAACGTACTCCTGAGACTCACACACTGGAAACCCATCTACGTGCAAGCCGGTAATCAAAGAGATGTCATGCAAGCTGCAAGTGATCTCACCATGTCGTAGATGAAATGAATGAGTCTCCGTTCTCCAAGGCTTCACCATCGCCCCCAGCAAGGTATGGTCCAACTAGACTCGGCCCAATCGAGTGACTGTGTCAAACCCTGCCATATCTAGCAGAAACAACATCCTCTCATCAGTGATCTGCCATTCGTTGAGCTTCGATCAATGCTCAACGCATTTTACAACCTCAATGTTCTTCTGCATAAATTAAGATAAATATCAGAATATTAATACATACGTGCAAATATTTCATTTGAAAGTAGTAAAATGCTTACAAAATCTTTGAACAAGTCAGACTTGTAGTTGGTCTGCAAAACCAACACTGATTTGTCTACCGGACCCTGTGAATCGTAGCTGCCTCTAACCGAACCGGTATTGGAACCACCAAACTCCATCTGTACATAACACGCTAAATATTAGAAAACATTCAAGTGTTGCAAATCATATCTTAAGAATTAACGTAATATTAATTACAGTTAGAAAAATTTGGAGTCATAAAAACCATTCAAAATATTTTGCATTCATTCAAGTCTTACACACAATTAAATCTTAAAAAACATTCAACAGTTACATCACATCAAATCTTAAAAACCACTCAACTGTTACATTTATCCAAGGTCATACATAATGGTAACCTGGACATTTCTAAAACAACCACACGATATATAGGTTCCTTGCATCACTTTCTATTACGTCCTATACTGTCGCATCTCCCACACCTTACCCTTCTTCCAGAGTGTTCGTCCATATCGTTTCAGATTCACGTGGATTTAGGCCGACCAGGAGGTCTTTTGGTTTTGAGAGGCTTCATTGTGATATTACCACGGTCTGGCCAAAACCTTACATCAGGAATTAGGATAAATATAGATTTGTATGTCTGTTTGTACATTTGAACCTCATAATACGAGGAGACCAAACGTGAAGTTCTGACATTTGCATGTCTGCCGCTACAAACTACTAGTACATGTGAACATGGGACGTGCATTGCAATCATGTATCCACAAGTGCAACTAATAACTCCTTCAAATTTGACAAGGTATTTTTTCTGATCATCAGATTCAACCTGGTACATCGACTGGTGGTATCGAGTTACTGTATGAGATCTGGCCAGTTTGCTGCTTGCCGTCAGCACGGTGTGGATTGTTGGTACATATAGTTCATTCCACGACTCCGTCACCTCTCTTCTTTTGACAAAGAATTTGTTCAAATGGAGAAACACATCAAAATCATGATTGTAATTGGTATACCACGTGTCCTCTTAAGACATTGTTGAAGCTTTCCGACATGTTTGTTGTCATACTTCCCCAACGTCGACCCCCGTCGTGACAACAAGTCCATCTTTCCAAAGGACCCTGTTGTTGAATCCACTCGTAAACTGGTTTATGTTCCTTAGTAATAGCCTTCATTAGATCTTCAAATTTTAGAAATGAATGCGTTTTACCAGCTTCATAAAACTTAATTTGTCCCAATCTTTCCTTGCAGTTACGTTGTTTTGCAAGATTTGCTTACATGTGTCGGAGGCAGAATCAATGTACATGATCTTCTGAAGGCGGAAAAGTATCTCTTACAGAAGAGTTTATTCCCGAAAATCTATTAGTGATAATAAACAAATTGGGTCGCCTGGTTACTCTACTAGATAACAATTGTAGGAACTACGTCCAAGACTCCGTCTTCTCGCTCTCTACGACGACAAATGCTAAAGGAAAAATTCCGTTACTCGCATACGTGGCCACAACAATCAACAATAATCATTTGTATTTGCTATAGAGGTGTGTTCCATCCACACTGACAACTGACCTGCAAAATTCAGACCAGTAATTGAAGGCCAAAAAGCCTAGAACACCCGCTGAAATGTCTCCTCGTGTGGATTTACCCGTATCGCCTCTATTTTGACAATTGTGTCTATATTGTTCTGACACACTATAGTGAGGAACTTTCGCAAATCCTTAAAATTGTCTTCCTCGACACCATAAATTCGGTTCAACACTTTCTGTCTGGCATGCCATGCTTTAGTGTAACCAATTTCAAGGGAGTATTTGGTTTTCACCCTTTCCATTATTTTAGCATGACTGATTGTGAATTTGGTTCTAATAAAAGGCATTGCCAAGTTGCAAATAAAATTAGTACTGCATTGTTTGTTGTCGGACAACAACTTCAGATTCGAACATGTGTGCTCTACGTCGTACGTTTTAACTTTAAAGTATCTGCAACATTTCAGAACAGATGCATGTAGACATCATTTGCAGTTATCCTCATGGCGACGAAGACAACGAACAATGTAGTGTTTCGTTGAAGAAACCACAACTGAATACTGAACATATTTTTTAATGTGTCACGACTAAAGAGCATGAACCAAATCATCTTTCGTCGGGAAGATTCTTTTATCCCAAAAGGAACGACCATCTTCATTCTGCCAATTACTTTGTGACACATTGTTCGCATCATCGAAGAATGAGTGTTCAATGACGGAGTTATCTATCCAACTGTCATCGTCAAAGATAATGAGAAGTTCATTCAGAGTTGGAACCATGTCGTTGTTAGCAATTGCATCTTCAACAACGTCGTACTCTTCATGGTTTATGGATTGACCCATCACAGATATGACCTCCTACGTCTCAGGAACCACTTCATTAGCAGAAACACCTTCGGGTTCATCTTCTACAACAAATGGTGTACTGTAATCTTCTAATTCTTCGGTGTCATCATTTTCATCACATTCCATATCTTCTTCCGGGCATTGAAGTTCAGGTCGACCGTAATGAATCGGGTCAACAGATGACAAACCAATATCAAGGTTGGGATATGAGGTCGACAGTCCATCCCTGCCAACAAACTCATCACGACTGTAATGCATGGTTTGAAATTGCAATAGACCAGGATAAAGATTTGCACTGCTGGAAGGAATGTCACATGCATTTTGTGGCCATTCACTGCCTGTTTGGGAGTTCTACGATTGGAAAAATGAAATTGGCCGGTATGCTAGAACTTTGGAGGTGGGATTTAGACTCATATTCAAATCTATTCCGCAATCCCAACCGGTCGACCTTGCTGTACCATACTCTAGAAGTTGAGAAATGGTTGTCAGCGTAGGTTCATGCAATTTAGGTTCGGCTTCTACATAAACTCCAACCACAGACATCCATTTAAACAGACACATCATTCCGTAAACCGACTTATCATTGGTTAATAGAGTGTATGTCCAGTTGTTGTTTAAAGGCAATTTCGCCGTTAACTTGACATCAAACATACTTTCTGGATAACAATATTCAAATCTTATGACATCCACAAAATCCACATACTTGATTTTCAACGAAACTACTACTAATTTACGCTCGGACCGTATATATTCTGCCACATCTCCGTTACATTCTAATTTCCCATCATACATGACCAACAAAGACCTTCAGCATCTTGATCCATTCCTAACCTATATTAATTAAATTTGAAAATGTATTCAACTTAAATGGTTGTTTTCTATTCCTAAATAATTAAAATTATGAAATTACTAAAATGATTTAGATATTACCTTGGTCAGGTGTAGTAGCAAACGACAATAAACGTCGAGCAATCACTCCAACAAAATCAACTACAATAAATAATGTTACGAATAATGTCAGAATTTTTTTAAAACTTTAACAAAACATCCCCAACGTTTTCATATTTGAAAATTTTAAACCTGCATTGTAAAAGAAACTAATTATAATAGAAACAACATTCTCAACTTCAAACATCTAAATAGCAACATATTTCACAACTTCAAATGACATACATTCGAACAACATGCAAATCATAACATATTGGGAAAATAATTTAATACAAGTCAAAATATTAACTTTTAACAACGACTAGAATTTCAATCACAATAATCAAACTTTAATTACACATTTTTTAAGATTACCATTGTAACATATAATCAACAAAAACTAAATCAATAATATAATAAGAAGCAAAAAATAGTTTGACGTAAAAACCCAAAATTGGAATCAAGTTTGCACCTAAACGACTTCGTAAACTAACAAAAACACTACAATCATAACTAATACAACAATGTATATCATCATAATACATAAAATAAGGAAACAAATGGTGGAACACGAAGAAAAATCGAAACCCCAACCTGAAGAACGCGAGAACTCGACGTGGGGGGGGGGGAGTTTATAGCCCGACGAAACTCGGCATTTTAGATGCCAGGTTCTGCCTTTAGAACTCGACATCGAGGATGTTGAGTTCAATTTAAAACCATGTTCTCTTGGCAAACGTGTGGGGAATACTAGTTTAAACGTGAAGTTCTTGTCAAAAGAACTCGGCAACACCAGTGTCGAGTTCACTTCAAGCGAACTCGGCACTTGTGTTGCTGAGCTTACATCAAGAGAACTCGGCACTTCTGTTGCCGAGTTCAATTTGGGGAAAGTCGTGGGCCAAGTTTTGCTTGTATAGAACACGGCCTTTGCACAACTGTTTTGCCCTATAAAGAACTCGACGTTGCCAACGTTGAGTTCTCAAAAAAATTGCTAAAGAACTCGACGTCACAATATATACTAAAAAATAAGACCCGTCGCCACATGTCAACACGTGGTGTGAGCATATCTACTTTGAAAAATTGTTTTGGGAGATGTTTTTTTGGAATTTTTAAAAATAATAATATTATTTCGAAAAATTTCCTATTTTTAAAGAATCTAATATCGTCTCATCAAATGCCATTTGTTAGTCATTGTTTCTTTAGGTTTTTGAAATAACAAAAACCTACACCATTTGGATGTCATGTTTTAATATGATAACATCTCATGAAATGACATTTACTATCGCATGAATCTGATGGTGGTGGTGGTGTGTGGCCGAGTCTTATTATTATAATTGGCGAGGTCACTTCTCACCGATTTGGGCCCACTCTCTCTCTGCCTCTCCTCCAATAATACTAAGGGTGTGTTTGGATGTAGCTCCTGAATGTCAACTTCGATCAGAAGTCAGTTTCTGAAAATGTGGATGTGGGAACAATTTCTTCTTGAAGGTTGAGAGTTGTTTGGATAGACAAAAGACGTCTGGTAGTGGGTGATGTCTTGTCAAATGAAATTCCTAAAATACCTTCAGACTTTGATTAAATTAAAATTCATTATAAGTTCGTTTTAAATGATTTTTTCAATTTTTTCTTCTGAAAATATGTTTTTTATTTGTTTATATATATTTTTAAAATTTTAATTTTAATTTTTTACCCGGGATTGATCTCCAAATAATGTGGGGGGGGGGGGGGGGGGTAAATTGGTCCAAACAAAATCAAAATTTCGAAGAAGCTGAGAAACTCCTTCACCCAAGCTTCTCCATCCCATTATAAACGTTGTCTTGTTTTGCGTGCCAGAAACCGAAATTCTTGGGAGCCAAATGACGTTTGGACGTGCACTACCATTAACGTGGGGGGAGCTCGAATTTTTGCACCCAAACGGGGTCTTGAGTTGATTTGCGCTCCTCCTTGTCTTTGTCCTTTCACTGGAGTCATGGGTGCCGACTTCTTCCTCTGAAGGGAGTCCAACTCGTTTATGGTATGCGCCTTAGCCAAAGGTATCTATATGTTTCAATAATGAATCGAGGGAAATGTGCATGTTAAAAATGTGTTTGGTTTTAGTGTATCGTAGTAATGTACATATGTTTCATCTAGAGGTGGGTAACGGGTCAGGCCGGTTTTAGATAAAATAAACGAGCTGGGCTTTAGACCCGGCCCAGTTTAGGTAAATAGGCAGGTCAAGGTGGGTCGGCCCGTTTGTTTGCAATAAAATTAAGAAAATAAACGGGCAGGCTTGGACCAACTCTTTTAACTTTGCAGGCCGACAGACTTGGGCCGGACAGACCTGTTACCCAGCTTTAGTTTCATCCAACCCAACTGGAACTTGCGCGCGGAGTTGCGCATAGTAATAAAAAATGCTTTATACCCAAACCAAAAGATGAAGGTGTAGTACTAAAAGAAAATGGAACATCACCAATTTAAGGACGGAGAAAAACGATCGTGACACATCAAAATACTAAACAGGAAATTCCTTCTACATTAAATCAGTTTCGTGTTATTAATTTCAGCAAATCGTTGACGAGGGAGACCGGTGATGGAACTTAATTGTTCTCTTCCCGTCAATTCCTAGATGAGAGAGTAAAGTATAGGTGGTGAAATATTGGTTGGGAGTAAAGAAAAGCTTTGGTTTATTCGTCGTGGTAGAATGTCCAACAGTGAGAAATTCACCACATCCCGGTGGCAAAAATGCCAATAATTTGATGGCAAATCCGGTAATTAAGTTGACAACTACGTTTAGACCACGTTGTTTGGATGTGGTTTTAAATGAAATCTGTGTGTCCAAAAAAAACAACTGTTGGATTGCACACATTTAAACACAACTTTTGTTGTCAACTGAAGCTCAGTATAGTCAATATCAAAAATTGAACTCCAGTAGATTTAATAGTAAAGTAGGTAAAATAAAATAAAACAAGTTCAAATGTAAGGGGGTAAAATTTGTACAAAATGTTGTTATTTTTCTGGATTTATGTTCCAAGGATATGTACAACAAATAATATGTTTTTCTCTAAATTTCATTATTTTATTTTTTGCAACTCCTTATTTTTGTGTGAGGAAATCTACTCCATGATATTTTTTGTTACATATTATTATGTGCATACATGAAACTTCCAACACAATATCATTCGTATGATTTCACATTACTGTCAATAATAGTACAATGGTTCGATGAGTTCATACTCTTTTAAGCTAATCTTGACTGTCCTTTATTGTTGATAATTTATCTCCACCAGTCGTATTTTCCTTGTCATTTTCGATTAATCCTTTCTATTATATTCGACTTTTTTTAATTTGAATTATTGAAAAGACACATCCTCCAAATCCACCAATTCACGCTGCAATTATCCTCCAAATCCATCAATCCACACCGCAATTATCCTCCCAATCCACCAATTCACACTGCCTTTACCCACTACTGACCTATTTCTCCATCATCATTTCTCCCTCCAAACTCCTTTTAACAGGAAATCACGATTACTAACAAAAAATTGATGTTAGTGGATTGACAGTGATTTAAGATGGAGCATCCTTGTTGATTGATGCCGAGTGATTCAGGGCATCTTTAGCGGCGCCCGGCACTTCCAAGGTGATTTATGATGGAGACTCCAAGGTGGTTGTTGAGATCTGTTGCTGACTTCAAAATTTTATCTTTTTGTTCCCAGTAAGATACAACCAAATTTTTGTTTGATAATAATCAAATGTGAAACCTTTTGAAACTAATTTTAGATTTACTGATTTAAAGATTATTTTGAAAAATACTTCTATTTATTAGTTCCAAATTCTGATTTTATAGTTGATATCCCTAAATTGATTTCGTACACTACTGAACATTTTGATTTAGTAGTTTTAGCATGTTGCGAACTATATATGATTCATATTAATATATTCTCAATAAATTCATATTAAGGTCATTTGTTTGTGTAGTCTTTAAAATGTGCATAATTGTGAAAATACTCCTACATTTTTACTATTCACTTGGACGTATTCACATTTTACTACGTATTACTTGAGTGTCACTCCAGTGTTTGTGGGACCTATTTCATTAATTTTTCTGTTAAAACAGTAACAAAACACATTATTTAAAATTAAATTGTCCTTAATATTAAATAAAAAATACAAAAAAAATATATTTTACAAATGTACCGTCTATTCCCTCTCTCTCTCTCCCCGACCCTTTTCTATCTTCCCTCATCTCCCTCTCTCTCATCCCTCCTCTCTCTTTTGAAGATCAGGAGAGGGTAGAGGTAGGAGCAGCAGTGCTAGAGGTAGTAAAATCGTCGGGAGCTCGCCAACGCTCGGAACAGCATGACTAACCATGGTGAGCATCTCCGGGGCGTTCTCGGTGTAAGCGTTGATCTTCAAAGTCTTCTTGTCGATGGCGAGAAGGCATCCGAAGGGCTGGATGAATTTCCCCTTCTGGATGTACTGAAGATAAGCGGCTACCTTCTCGGACCGGCCCGGGGAAGCGGTCTTGTGGAGGGAAACGCTTTGTGAGTAGTCAAAGGAGTTTCCAAGTTCCTCGAATATATTCGGCGTTGAGGCGGGCGTCTGCGGTGGTTTGGGCCACGATTCTCTCGCTGTGGCGGCTGCTCCGGTTCGAGCTGCCGGCGGATTTGGACGGCCTCGAGGACGACATGACGGATGGTTCCACACCCAAACTTGCTGAGTCACCACAACGGTATCGTTTCGAAGAGGTTGTGATATACCAAACTGGACTGGATATTTAGATAGAATGAATAAAAAAAACAGACTTTAGTTGATTCTTGATTTAGATGCTGCTGTCAAATTGGTTGTTTATTCATTGTTACTAAGAAAAGAAAGTGAGGAGACTTATTGAAAGCATAAAAGGACAAACTGTTGTGATTAAGGTTATAATTAAAAAGACGGTTGACTTACATGCTCAAGTGCTTTGCTTGAAACGGAAACTGCAAGTTTTGTTTTTATTTTCCTCCGCTAAAACAACGTCGTCTTTCCCAATCCTATGTCCTAACTGAAGCTTCAAAGACACCAACGAGACAACTCAAAACCGCCTTTCAAGTTTTTAAGATCTTTGTTTGACGACCAACCTAATGACAGAAACCCATAACGTAGGATCCTAAAAGGGTTTGGGATTTGAGGGGGGAGTGGTGGGCACGTGGAAGACAAAGGTGTGGAGGAAGGCAGAGGAGGAGGTGGAAGAGATGGGTTGGGGAAGTGGAAGAGGATATTAACTTATACAGAAGTCGTGCTGAAACAGAGATGGGTCTCATGCAAATCCACAACATCCCAAACCCAAACGAGAGGTCATTTTCTTTGAGCGTGAGAGAGAGAGAGCGGAAAGAGGGTGTGTTTATTTGAATGTTTTTATTTAATAAATAATGTGTTTTGTAAATATTTTAACAGAAATATTTTAACAGAAATAGTAAAAGGACTCTCAAGATGTGAAAATGTACGTACACTCTCAAGATAGTGAATAGAAAAAATACGAGATATTTTAACAATCAACGTTTTGAGGATAAACAAAACAAATCACCCATATTATTAGTTACCTGTGATTTACATGTTTTCTAATTCATAATAAATGATTCATACTAAATAGGTCCCCAATTGACTTAAAATTTCACCCACAATTTAAAAGTATGATGGGTTTTGCAGGAAAACATTATGGAAGCGAGGAATAAACTTGTGAGGAACAAAAATTGCTTGTGACTTGTGAGATACAAGTGAGTGAAACTCATCCCTCCACTATGCGAATACTTCCGGGAAAAACTTCCATCACTCGTAATCTAGAGAACACAGATCGACTCATCAAAGTTGCGAGAAACTAAACTTGATTGTAACTTGTGAGATATAAGTGATGAAACCCATCAAAGTTGTATCACATTATTGCAGAGCAAACACAGGTACGTAGACGTACAAGTCATGTACAAGACGGTTGAACATGCACTATGATAAAGACACCAGACCATGCATTAATAACTACTTCCATTATTTGTAGAGAACACAGACTCATGATGGGACATGTAAAATCAGCATCTTTGCTGGCACGTGCATTTACGCCTGAAACCAGCACAGTGACCGCCGGAGAAGTGCTCTTGCATGCACGTCGAGGCGCAGCGCCGGTCGCTCACGCATACACCCCAGGATCTCTTGCTACGGTACTCGCAAATCTTGGCTTCCACGTATGGCACCTCGGCTGTCCCTGTCAATCAAAATTCCAGATAATTCAAAATGAAAAGGAGTTGTCGTTAATAAACCAAACCTACAATAGCTTACAGGTTGCAATGAGCAGCATGGCAAAAACGATGTAAGAGACAGCTTTCGAGTTGCCCATTGTCCGACTTAAGGGTTTAGTTTGCATTTAACATCATCCTGAACGATGATTTTTATAGGCTGATGACTGAAGAGGGAGGATTAATCGTGCGATTGGTGGAACAATGGAGGTATAGACAGGTGCTTGCACCACAAACAAATGCTCCTGGATGCCTTGCACGTGGACTCCATATTACTCTCGGCTGTCGGCAACGCATATTTTCTGCACAAGGGGCCAAAAGGACTCCAGGTGATGCATATCCATCGTACATGTATATATAGGACAGGAAAGTAGCCTCCTAGCTTCCCATATGCAACAAACAGGCGTCAGAAGAACAGAGGATAAAATTAGTTGGTACTTGGAAAGCAGATATGAGTGTCAAGAGTCAAGACAATCGCCATCTTTCCTTAGTGTAACTTCTAAAAGCAATCTCTCATACTGACATATGGTTTGTCTCTCTCTAAGATATTGGCATCGAGAGGGAAATCAAAGTGCTTCCAGAACTTCTAAACCACATTTTTCTTGAACGTTTCCTGTCACGAGAAACCAAAAGGGGCAACCACAAACCTTTATATAAATACATACGATAAATGTTACACAGAGAAACAAATATATGTCAAATTGTTCTCATCTATTTATGAAAAGCAAAAGTGTAACATCTCGAGACAGCGGAAATTTAAAACAACTCATAATTAAGATAATGAAACTCAATAATCAAAGACGAGACTGTTAATTCTCATAAAACAAATAGCGGTGCACCAAATTACATCAGAGTTTGTCAAAATGATACATGATTACAACATAACAACAAAAGAAGATAAAACGTAATCATGTTGACCTCAGTGGTCCGAGTAGATGATCCGACTCCAAAATGCGCGTGTCCGCCGATCACCACCCAACTGAACCTACCGTGGTCCTGAAAAATATATAACAACAATGCATGAGTTTCCTGAAGGAAATCTCGTATGCCAAGTCACCTATATGCATGCATTACGCAAATAAACCTATCATACTAGTAGCATGTCATGACATCAACAGAAAGGAAAACAGTTCTCCTGAAGGGTAAAACATGACATCAGTCCGACAGTCAACATCGGGTCTCCCGAGGAGACCTACTGCAGGCACATGCAGTCTTACAACACGCGACATCGCACCCCCCACACACGGCTACACTACTCAAGGGTTCAGCAGGGAGCCTCTGTCATGCCTGCGGGCCGATAGAATACAGATATTCAAATCTCTGTGGTCAGAGCCACTGGGGACCAACGGGGCCGTCGCCCGGAAGGTATAACAACAACATCTCAATAGGTGCCCAGTCTAGGAATCAACATAGCCGGAACAGCCTTGGCCCAACAATCATCATCGTCAGCACAACCTCAGCGGCATCACTGGCACAACATCGGTGATCCATCACAAACGTCCGGCACAACATCGGACATGTCCAGACCGAAGTCGGCCAGGTCATCAGGCTCCACGAGCCTCAAACACCAACCGCGCCGCTATAAAAGCAGGGCAGCGACCTCCGTAGCCCGTAGGCCGGTAGTCACCTCACCCAACGCAAGTTGCGTGCCCGTAAAACATCAAACATTGGGATCCGCGATCCCTCAGGCCTGCTATACTACATTGAGTCCAATCAATCCATCATCTTAGTCACGGTCTATACATGGAGGTGACGCGTGCCGAACACCCACAGTACTTTTCCACACGGCGGTCCCTGGGCAGGCACGCGGAACGCGCCCACCGTCACCTCCCGACTCACGCACAAGGCGAGGACACGGGTTTCCGTGGACAAAGTTGGCATTCAAAAGGGAACCAGGAATTCTGTCCTGGGCCCAAACGGTCGACCGGAAGAGGTGATTCGGTCGATCGGTTCCGGAAAGTAATCGGTCGACCGTACGCCTAACACAGTCTACCGCTGCGTTCAAAACACAATCCGCAACGGTCGAACAAAGGTCTAAAACCGATCGACCGAACGAGGTCAAAATCTGGAGTCTGGTCGACCGAAAACTAACAGGGTCAACCTATTATTCTACGTCATAAAACGGTCGAACACAAAAATACAACGGTCGAACCAACATGCATAGAAAATTAGTACACTTAAGTTCCGGCCGAACGACCACAAGGAACCAGTCGACTGAAACACAACAGGAAGTCCCAACTCACCAGCAATATGCACTACCGGTCGACCGCCACAAGGCATCGTTCGACTGGTGAAGGTTAAAGTCCGGTAAATAGTGCTAAATCGGTCGACCGCCCGAAGGATCCGGTTGACCGTTGGTCGCCTTCAACCTCGCGCCAGCCGAGGATTTACGAAGAATCTCGCCGCCGGAGAGGTCTCTGACCCCTCCCGGCCGACCAACACCTCCCCCACACTTGGGGAGCAAGCAAACCACACTAATGAGTCGACATACCTTTCACCCGCGTGAAGTCGATGGTGCCGGAGCTCCTACGCCTCTCCTCCAGTAGACCTCGATCACGCGCTGCGCCTCTACCGCACGAGCACCTTCCTCGGCCGACGCCTCCGCAGCTGCTCCACCAACACGCGCACCAGCAAAGGAAAGAAAAGGAAGGAATGAGAGCAAAGTGGAAGAAGAAGAAGAAAAGAATGGCAACCCCTGTAAAAGCCCTCTCGCGCACAGTAATCGTCCCCCACACTCCTCAGGCCACTATTCACGCTCCACCCCATGTAATCCACTGTTCACGTGCTTCTTCCCCATGCAAAACCCCTCTTTATCACCATTAGCCCACTAACCCTAGGTTTGGGTTCTAACAATCCACCCAACTTAAAAGGATTTCGTCCCGAAATCAAAGCAAACTACTCACCGAAAAGCTCTGGATACTGCCTTCTGACTTCCTCCTCGATCTCCCAAGTGGCCTCGCACTCACTGTGATGCTGCCACCTGACCTTCACCATCGGAATGGTCCTCCTCCTGAGCTGATGATCCATGCGATCAACTATCTCGACCGGTCTCTCCTCAAGCGACAAGTCCTGCTGGATCTCTGGCACTGCTATCTCAATCACGTGAGCTGGATCTGCAACGTACTTCCTCAGCATCGATACGTGGAAGACGTTGTGAAGACCCGAAAACTGCGGCGGCAATGCAATCTGGTAGGCAACCTCTCCAACTCGGTCGAGGATCTCAAACGGCCCAACATACCTCAGACTGAGCTTCCCCTTCTTCCCAAACCTCATCACTCCTCGGGCTGGGGAAATCTTCAGAAACACATGATCGCCCACCTCGAAACTCAACACCCGTCTGCGTCGATCAGCATAACTCTTCTGTCTGCTCTGTGCTGTGGTCAATCTCCTCCTGATCACATCCACCTTCTCTGCATACATCTGCACAATCTCTGGCCCCACTAACTGCCTCTCGCCCACATCACTCCAGCATACCGGTGATCTGCAAGGCCTCCCATACAACGCCTCGTACGGTGCCATCCCAATACTTGAGTGTTAGCTGTTGTTGTAGGCGAACTATATCAGCGGCAAGTGCCCATCCCAGTGCCCTGACCAATCCAGTGTGCATGCTCTCAGCATATCGTCCAAGGTCTAAATCGTCCTATCTGGCTAACCATCTGTCTGCGGATGAAACGCTGTACTGAACCTCATACGCGTCCCCAAAGCCTGCTGCAGACTCCCCCAAAATCTGGAAGTGAAATGAGGATCTCGATCGGAGATGACGCTCACTGGCACCCCATGCAACCTGACTATCTCCTCCACATACAACTTAGCTAGACCCTCCAGAGGCAACGTGGTCCTGATCGCTAAGAAATGCGCCGACTTGGTCAGTCGATTGACTATCACTCAAATCGCGTCGTGGAATCTCCTCGTCTTCGGCAATCCTGTGACAAAATCCATCGTCACGTGCTCCCACTTCCACTCAAGAAGCTCAATACTCTGCATCGGTCCTGCTGGCCGCTGATGCTCAATCTTCACCTGCTGACAGACCAAGCATCGCTCCACAAACTCTGCAATGTCCCTCTTCATGCCCTTCCACCAGAAGTTCCGCTGCATGTCATTATACATCTTCGTGCTCCCAGGGTGAATGGTGTATCTAGCTCTGTGTGCCTCCTCCATGATGTCATCTCTCAGCCCATCGAACTTCGGCACCCAGATCCGACTCCTGAACCTCAAACCACCATCGACCCCTACACTGAAGTCTGACCCAGCTTTGGAAGCCAACTGTAGCAGACCAGCTAACTCATCATCCCCATGTTGAGCCTGCACCACCCGTGAGACAGTCTGCGGCTCCACCCGAAGCCCAGCAATCACTGCTCCCTCAGAACCCTCTGTGAACGGTCTCCACTCTGTCAATGCCTCGAGTAGCCTCCACTCCTGGATGCACAAATTCGCAACTGAAACCTCCACCTTCATGCTCAGCACATCTGCAACCGAATTTGCCTTCCCCGGATGATAGGAAATGGTGAAGTCGTAGTCCTTGATAATCTCAAGCCATCTGCGCTGCCTCATATTCAGCTCCTTCTGCGAGAACAAATTCTTCAGACTCTGATGATCGGTGAAGACCTCGAACTGCTCGCCATACAGATAGTGCCGCCAGGTCTTCAATGCGTGAACTACCACTGCCAACTCCAGATCATGAGTAAGGTAGTTCTTCTCGTGCACCTTCAGCTGCCTCGAAGCGTACGCCACCACCTTCCCGTGCTGCATCATAATACAACCTAAGCCAATCCCTGACGCATCGCTGTAAATCACGTAGACTCTACTGCCACTCGGTAGAGTTAGAATCGGTGCAGTCGTCAATCGTCTCTTCAGCTCCTGAAAGCTTTCCTCACACTTCTGGGACCAAACAAACTTGACGCCCTTCTGCGTCAACGCTGTCAGCGGCGATGCGAGTCTGGAGAAATCCTAGATGAACCATCTGTAATACCCTGTCAGTCCCACAAAACTCCTGATCTCCGTCACGCTCGTCGGGGCCCTCCACTGAGTCACAGCCTCGACCTTCGCCATATCCACCGAAATCCCATCTGCTGACACAATATGCCCCAGAAAAGCTACCTGATCCAACCAAAACTCGCACTTCGTGTACTTGGCATAAAGCTGCTGATCTCTCAAGATGCCAAGCACCATCCTTAGGTGCTCTCGATGCTGCTCCCTGTCAGGCGAGTATACCAAGATGTCATCCACGAACACCACAACAAACCTGTCGAGGTACGGCTGGAATGTCCTATTCATCAAGTCCATGAATGTTGCAGGTGCATTCGTCAGTCCAAATGGCATCACCAAGAACTCGTAGTGCCCGTACCGTGTCCTGAAAGCTGTCTTCTGAACATCGACCTCCCTGATCCACAACTGGTGATAACCCGAACGCAGATCGATCTTCGAGAACACTCTCGCCGTCTGCAACTGATCAAACAAGTCATCAATCCTGGGCAAAGGGTACTGGTTCCGAACGGTAACATTATTCAGCATCCTGTAGTCGATGCACATCCGCAACGATCCATCCTTCTTCTTCACGAAGAGCACAAGCGCTCCCCATGGAGAAACACTCGGTCTAATGAACCCGGACTCCATCAACTCCTGCAACTGCTTCTTCAGCTCTGTCAACTCAGCAGGTGTCATATGATACGGTGCCTTCGACTGAGGTGTCGTACCTGCTACCAACTCGATGCCGAACTCGATATCCCGGTGCGGCGGTAATGCTGGAATCTCTGCTGGAAATACATCTGGAAACTCCTGCACTACATCTATATCTTCCAGCCTCCTCGTCTCAGGATCAGGAACTACCAGCGTGGCCACGAACGCTCTGCATCCCTGCTGTATCAGTCTCTGTGCCTTAACCGCAGACACAATCAGACGACCCCCTCTGCTCCTCGCACCTCTGATCAGAACATCCGGCAAGCCCTCCATCGGAATCAGGATCTTCTTCTCGCGGCAAAAGACCCGCACGTCGTACTGTGATAGCCAGTCCATCCCCAGTATGACGTCGAAGTCCTTCATCGGTAACAAGACCAGATCAGCCGGAAAATCATGGTCTCCCGAAGCAACTGTGGTGCCGGGAAAAAAGCTCCCCATAGTGCCCACCTCACCCATGGGCGTGCTGACCTCCAAAACATCAGTCAGCAGCACAGGGGTCTGACCCAACTTGCCAGCAAACTTCTCCGAAATGAAGGAATGAGTGGCGCCGCAAACAAACAACACAAACTTCAGCCATGAATGCATGCTAAGAGATAAAATGCACGATCCCTCAGGTCTGCTATACTACAATGAGTCCAATCAATCCATCATCTTAGTCACGGTCCATACATGGAGGTGACACGTGCCGAACACCCACACTTTTCCACACGGCGGTCCCTGGGCAGGAACGCGGAACGCGCCCACCGTCACTTCCCGACTCACGCACAAGGCGAGGACACGGGTTTCCATGGACAAAGTTGGCATTCAAAAGGGAACCAAGAATTCTGTCCTGGGCCCAAACGGTCGACCGGAAGAGATGATTCGGTCGATCGGTTCCAGAAAGGAATCGGCAACGGTCGAACAAAGGTCTAAAATCGGTCGACCGAACGAGGTCAAAATTCAGAGTCTGGTCAACATCAAAATCAACACTATCGGTCGACCGACTCAGGGGTCTCGGTTGACCGAAAACTAACTGGGTCAACCTATTATTCTACGTCATAAAACGGTCGAACGCAAAAATACAACGGTCGAACCATCATGCATAGAAAATCAGTACACTTAAGTTCCGGTCGAACGACCCCAAGGAACCAGTCGACTGAAACACAACAGGAAGTCCCAACTCACCAGCAATATGCATTACCGGTCGACCGCCACAAGGCATCGTTCGACTGGTGAAGGTTAAAGTCGGGTAAATAGTGCTAAATTGGTCGACCGCCCGAAGGACCCGGTCGACCGTTGGTCGCCTTCAACCTCGTGGCAGCCGAGGATTTACGAAGAATCTCGCCGCCGGAGAGGTCTATGACCCCTCCCGGCCGACCAACACCTCCCCCACACTTGGGGAGCAAGCAAACCACACTAATGAGTCGACATACCTTTCACCCGCGTGAAGTCGACGGTGTCGGAGCTCCTACGCCTCTCCTCCAGTAGACCTCGATCACGCGCTGCGCCTCTCCCGCACGAGCACCTTCCTCGGCCGACGCCTCCGCAGCTGTTCCACCAACACGCGCACCAGCAAAGCAAAGAAAAGGAAGGAATGAGAGCAAAGTGGAAGAAGAAGAAGAAAAGAACGACAACCCCTGTAAAACCCCTCTCACGCACAGTAATCGTCCCCCACACCATCACCCTACACTCCTCAGGCCACTATTCACACTCCACCCCATGTAATCCACTGTTCACGTGCTTCTTCCCCATGCAAAACCCCTCTTAATCACCATTAGCCCACTAACCCTAGGTTTGGGTTCTAACAGAAAGGCTCCCAATTTCAATATATATTAAAGAAACCAAGAAAGTTGGACTTTGATCAGAAGTGCGTATAAATAAAACGATAGAACTGCGATGGCACTGTGTGTGTGGAAAGTTATCAGGTCGTTTACCCACTAGAGCTACTCTTGATGAGGGAGTGTTAATGAGTATGCCACCGAAACTTCAAATTAAGAAGTCACCTAAAATATAACACATATTGAAAAGTAACCTGAACGGGTGTCTTAATGAACTATTTAGGAAGTATATATTGAGGAGATTATCATAAACAAATTTTATCTTGATATTGTTAGAACATCTTTTGCTTTCGAAACTTATCAAAATTGAAAACACTATTGCCATTTAATTAATTTGATATTTCCTGGTCATAGTGTCATACCACTCATCAAACTTAATGGTCAACCAAAAGATTGAAAGGTTGTTCTGATGTAAATCTTTTATATCCTTTCACTACTTTCTACTTTTAAGTGCAATAATCTCCTATGCACATTGCATTTTTTCCAGTTTTTTAGGAACCATCCCATGTTGCTTGCATATGAAGTTATGGTGGACATTATGGAAGGAATATTGCAGGTTGATCTACGAAGTCGAACAAAGGCTATCAATACACTCTCAACAAAGGTGGACATTATGGGAAAATAAGTTGATAATCTTTTCACTTCCCTGATTTTCTGAGAAATGGAGAGAGTGGAGGAGTCGGGTCATGGGTTCGATTTTTTGTGCCATATTATACTATAAAAGGATCAGTTATATTCACAATACACACACATGAGTTTTCTCTTTTCACCACAACCCCTTACGTTTCCTGTTGAAAGTGTTGAAAACGACCTTACGGGTCTTCATCTGATCTTGTTGTTCGTCAAAGTCGTAGTGTCACGGCAAAGATGTTGCAACCGTTCCATCTTCAGAGAAAGCCAAAATCCAGAATCACATCAACCCAACAAAGTAAAACCTAAGGTCAAAGTTCTGGACAAGTTGGACACTAGACTAAGGATTATCCTTTCAAGAAAGCTAAAGGCCAACAATGTGCCACTGATTTGACTCCACATTTCAATGTTTTGATTGTTGTGGATGAGACCAAAAGTAAGTTTTTCTAATATTGATCCTTATTTATTAACCATATGAGTGGTTGGTTGACACTGAGGCTAATGTGCATGTATGTGTTTATAAGTCCATGTTTGTCTATTACCAACCTATCTATGGAAAGATTGTTGCGATGACGAATGGAAACATTGCAAGGGTGGTTGATGTTGGACGTATTGATCTAATGTTACCTTCAGGGAGAGTTCTTTCATTGCACATGATGCATCATGTGTCTGTCGTTCATTGTAATATTCTTAGTGTTCCATGTTTGGTAATTGAGGGTTATGAAATGACTTTTAAGTGTAATAAAATTGTAATAACTTATTATGGTACTTGTATTGGAAATGAGTACTTGTGTGGTTGTGGTTTTTTACTTCATCTTGAATCTACATTTGATAATCATGATGCTATTTGTGTGCATGATGAAACTTCTTCTCGTGTTTGTTCTATTGAATATTGTGATATACGACAAGGACGTTTTAGACATGTGAACTATCAATGTTTGAAAAGAATGATGGATTTAAACATGATTCCAAAGTACGCTATTGAGAATAAAAAATAGCAAGTGTGTGTACAGGCTAAACAACCTAAGAAACATTTTCATGTTATGACTAGGCAATCTGATATTCTAGATTTGATACATACTGATACTTTTGAATTTAATGACATGTTCACTAAGGAACATAAGAAATTTTTATTACTTTCATTGATGATAGTTCAAAATATTATTACGTATACCTTCTGAAAAGTAAGGATGAAGCATTGTCTAAATTCCTTGTTTTTAAAAACGAAGCTGAGAATCAAATTGAAAAGAAAACTTTAGGGATTGAGTGTTAGATCCTAATCCTTGATTAGTGACTAATTGTGTTTTGGAGGTGATGGGATGGGTAGGTGGTGAGGTGTAGGGTGGAGAAGTAACGGTTGAAGGTGGGGGGTTTATATAAAGCTAAACTCGTCTTCTCTTCTCGTCTCACACACACACTCTCTACTCAACATCTCTCTCTCTCTAGGTCCGACCATTGAAGACTGGAGGCGAGCAAGGAAGAGCCCGACGAGCATGACCGGAGGAGTGATGCTCGGGGTGGACGCGTTTTTGGGCGTGAAGATATCGCCAGAGGTGCAAGGAAAGTGTGGAGGTAAGCGTCGTCGTCTTTCGGAATATTCAACGCGCGAAAAAGGTATGCCAAGTTCCTTTTTAGTGTTCACATAAGTTGTGTAAGAGGTCAGGGGCGTCGTCGGAGGTCAGATACCTCGTCGTTGTCGAGGTGCAGTAAGGTAACTGCACTCGAACTGTCGACCGACTACGTTATGGTTGAACCCATGCCACTTTTCTATAGGGAAACAGTTGACTGTTGTGCCGTGTTCGGTCGACCATTGTTGCCTTGTTTTGTGTTTTCATGGTTGTGTGGTGTGTGATCGGCTATGAGGGCAACGGGTCTAACCGACCTTGATGGGCGACGGACCAGACAATGCCGACCTGATGGTGATCATTATATATATATATATATACACCTTGGTGGGCAACGATTTAGCAACTTGTGTGAGCGACCGTTTATTATCAGCTTGTGTGAGCAGCCCGTCCATGTGTGCGGAGGTTGTGTCGACGATGTTCTGACTTGGGTGTAGTAGCTTTCGTAAGGCACCTGTTATTGTATATGCATTATATATTGCATCTTATGAGAGTTTACCTTCGGATGACCACGTTTTCAGCGTTGGTGAATCTTCCTCCTGATTGTTCAACAATCGGTTGTAAATGAATATTCAAGAAGATATTGTACTTTATGAGCGGTTTTAGTATTGAAACCAAATGGGTCCACTGATAAGTACAAAGCCAACCATACCTATTCTCCAGTGTCTCACAAGACTACTTTATGAGCGGTTTTAGTATTGACATCCATATATGATTTTGCGATCTATCAAATGGTCGTAAGAATTGCTTCTTTTTATGGTGATCTTGAAGAAGAAATTTATATGGATCGGCCTAAAGGATTTATAGTTTCTTGAAGCGGGAGCAAAGTTTGTAAACGCGTTAAGTCCTTTATAGACTCAAACAAGCTCCCAAAATGACATGAAAAATTTGACAAAGTCATATTATTATTTGGCTTCCAGGTTATTGATTATAACAAGTGTGAGTACTGACACGTTAAAGGTGGGGCTTATATTGCATTGTTTTTCTATTGCATTGTCTTTATATGTCAACGACATATTACTGTTTGGCTAAACCGTGATATAATAATACATAAAACAAAGTCCTTATGTACTAAGTTTGGAATGAAGGACTAGGTCAGTTGAGGGTATTTCCATATCTCAATCTCACTATATCGAGAATGTTCTTGAGAGATTAGGATACACAAACTGTAGATCTGCAAAAAGCTCATATGATTCTTCAAAACTTTTGTACAAGAACAAGAGTGGTGTACCAATTTCATAGTTGAAATATTCTTCAATCATATGTAGCTTGATGTGCCTTGCAAATTGCACATGACAAGATATTTATTTCTCAATGAGCAAGCTAACTAGATACACAAGTTGTCCTGATGGCAGATCCGACACAAAGAGGTAGATCCAACACAAATGCAATTTAAGGAAAGCTAACTTACGCTACTAATGCAATTCGAGGCATATCCAACTCAAATGATCTGCTAGTAGCGGATCCGATTGGGCAGTTGACGCCTCAATTTCTCTAGTGGGTCGGGTCATTGAGTCAAAGCACTGCGGAACATCCAAATCTGATTTGTAGTTATCTGATTGCGCTCAGAGTAATCCAGACTCTCTAATCTTCTATAAATACACTTGTAATTCATGTTATTCCCTTCTTCTTCCTCCTCATTAGGTTTGGTTTATTTTTTGTTTAGTAGTGTAGTGGAGAGATTGAGAACAACATTGTAATCTTTTTTCATTAATTAAAGTTGTTTTTGTTTACTTCTTGTTTTAATATAGTCTTCTTTACTTGGTTGAAGTGTGAATTAATGATATGAAGTGATTAGTGAGCAATCCATCCCCATTGGGGGGAGAATGATGTGAAGCGTGAATGTTGTGAGATTTGTGTGTGTTTAATCTTAAGCTTGGAGCTTCAAATGATTTACATGGCCATTTTGATTGATTTATCACTCTTACTTTTGATGTGTTAATAATCATAATTGATGTTTAGCACATGCTTTGGCTAGTGGGTCCACTTTATGGGGAATAATGATGTAAGGATAAGATTGAAGTGGATAAAGAGATAAGAATGACATGTAATCTTGTGGTTTTCTTTAGCCTAATCTTGATTAGTGTTTTGTATGTCCTAATGATCATGTTAAATCTTAATTCATGTCGAGACACATTTGTGACTATGGCTAAGATATATTTTTATATTATTAATGCCATGAGTAGTTAATTGTATACAAACACAACTTACATATACAGTTTTGCATGCATTCTCCACCTCCAACGGGACTAATTATATTAGTTGTTGATTTGCATCGCATTCGTCATTTAGTTTAGCAACTCTCAATATTCCTTTTTCTTCCCCTACTCGAGTATGATCGTTGTCGACCCACACCCACTCCACATGGACAAGACTCATACTTGTCCTCGCTCCAACGTAGTCGTGCACTTGCGGTTTCAAACTTTGAAATTTCCCAACAAGCGGCAACCCACCAATATGAGTGGAGATCTCACCAAGTTAGTTCAATGTGATAATAACAAGTACTTGAGTGAGTTGCATCCAACAACCTGGTTACATTATGTATCCTTTCCCTAAAGAATAGACACGTTGTGGACCTACAAGTTCAGTAAGATTGTAGACTTTGAATGAGTTTGAGTGTAGAAGTTTTTGGATTACTTGAAACACAGAGAGCAGCCGTTGTATCCGGGATGTACACCAAAATTGACCAAGTTGTCGTTTGTCATCAAAACATTTCTTATGAAGAGCACTTATAGATGGTCAGACATTTTGTTCAACAAATGGTTGGTGTATCAAGCTGAATTATTGCCAGATGGAGCTTGTCTACCGAAAGATACGTATGAGACGAAGAAATTGATTCAAAATTTAGAATTTTAATATGAAAACATTCAAATGTGCAAGAATCATTGCATTTTGTACTGAAAGGAGAACAAGAATGCAAATTCATGTGCGATATACGAAGAATCTCTTTGGCTGCAAGTGGAGGGGAAAGATGAAGTAGACGTTCAAGAATTGGGTTTTAAAAATCCAAAAAAATAATCTTGTCACGGTTTTACGATACTTCCCATTGAAGCCAAGGTTTCGCAGGTTGCATCTCTCTGCTGATATTGCAAAGTTGATGAGATGTCATGTGGAAGAACGTCAGAAAGATGGAAAATTGCGTCATCCAGCTGATTCTGCGTGTTGGGCTGAGTTCGACAACAAACATCCGAATTTCGCTTCAAAGATAAGAAATATAAGGCTAGGGTTGACCGTCGACAGCTTTCAGCCATTCAGCCAAACTCAACATAGCATATGACCCGTAATTCTCGTACCATATAATCTGCAAACATGGATTAGTAAGAAGCATCAGTTCTTTATGATGTCGCTGATTATACCCGGTCACCCTGGTAACAAGATAGAAGTTTGCTTGCAACCGTTAATCGAAGAGCTGAAAGAACCATGAGAAGAAGGTTGAGATACTTATGACGCTTACACTAATTCGTGTTTTACGCTAAGGGGTTCCTTGAGGTGGACAATAAACGACTTCCCTGCTTATGCCGATCTGAGTGGGTGGATGACTAGAGGATATAAGGTGTGTCCCTATTGTATGGAAGATACTTATTCCATTTATCTAAAGCATAGTGGGAAGAATGTGTATATCACGCATGATGATGATGGTAAATTGACGTCTTATCCACCAACTTCTTTCTGGATGAGCGCTACTGAGATGTAAATTTTTTGTAGTGTTCTGCATTCAGTGAAGGTGTCAGATGGGTATTTGTCCAACATATCTCGATATGTGAACGAGAAAAAGTGCAGGATTAGCTCACTAAAAAGTCATGATCATCACATATTGATGCAATAATTATTAACTCTGGACATTAGAAAGTCATGGAATTAAAGAGGTGCTAGAAGCAGTTATCACCTGAGTCAGTTCTTTCACAGTTTGTGTTCTTAAGTATACATCGTTGAATCATTGGGTTCTCAAGTAATCGCAGTTTGGTCCCATTGTCTGCCAGCTGGAAATGATATTTCCATCGAGTTTTTTTTATGTAATGTTACATTTACTTGTTCACTTTGCTTGGGAAACACGATTGGCAGGACCGGTTAAATATTGTTGAATGTATCCATTTAAGAGATATATGAACAAATGTAAGGTGTATGTTCGAAACAGAAATAGACTAGAAGGGTCAATTGCCGAAGGTGTTCTCGTAGAGGAGTGCACCACCTTTTTCTTAAGATACTTAAAGAGTGTGGAGATGGTTTTTAATAAGCCTTTGAAAAATGATGGAGGTGAAAGACCATTAGGCACTGGAAAAATGGTTGTTCTAGACCCTGTCGATCTTGAAAAGGCTCACAATTGGGTGTTAAATAATACTATCATTAGTGATGAATATCAAGAGTAAGTTAGGAGTATACTTGTGCTATTTTAGCAATGTCTTTAACTCATTGTTAACAAAATTACACATTCTACTGTTTCAGGCGTTTTAATAGTTACACCACTTTCCTTGGAGTAAGAGTACGTTGCAATTGAGGACAACAATCAAATGTTCGATAGAAGACTTTTAGTGAGTGGTTTAGGGAGACTGTTTCGAAAGGAAAACTGCAGAAACATCGACATTGAAGCACTTGCTCGAGGTCCAGACAACGTGAGGGAGGAGGTATTCAGGATATATCATCAATGAGTTTAAGTTTTGCACACAGAAACATGAGTCCAAAGCCAAAACAAAGAATATTGGAGTATTTGTAAATGCAACAACAAAAATTACTCCACAGCACAAGATATGAATTTTGTCATTGCACCTGTCCACTACTTTGGTGTATCGCAAGACATAATCAAACATCAGTCCTATGGTGATTTGATGTTTGTTTTTGTTCAAGTGTGGTACGACGTTTTGGGTCGAGACAACACAAAGCAACAAGTGAGCAAAGATCCAGATATCTCGTTTCTCCTACTACGACGAGACCACAAATATTTGTCATCCCTACTATCGATTGTGTATTTGTAAAAAATATTTTTATTTGAATATTTTTATTTAATAAATAATGTGTTTTGTAAATATTTTAACACAAAATTAATGATATTTTAACAATCCACAATTTGAGGTTAAACAAAACAAATCACCCATATTATTAGTTACATGTTATTTACATGTTTTCTAATTCATAATAAATGATTCATACTAAATAGATCCCAAATTGACTTAAAATTTCACCCACAGTGTAAAAGTATGATGGGTTTTGCATGAATATATTATGAAAACATTATGGAAGCGAGGAATAAACTTGTGAGGAACTAAACTTGCTTGTGACTTGTGAGATACAAGTGAGTAAAACTCATCCCTCCGCTATGCGAATACTTCCGGGAAAAACTTCAAAACAGTACCGTTTCGAAGTCGTATCACATTATTACAGAGAAAACACAGGTTCGTAGACGAACAAGACATGTACAACTTGGTTGAACATATATGCATCATGATAAAGACACCCGACCATTAATAACTACTTCCATCACTCGTAATCTAGAGAACACAGATCGACTCATCAAAGTTGCGAGAAACTAAACTTGATTGTAACTTGTGAGATATAAGTGATGAAACCCATCAAAGTTGTATCACATTATTGCAGAGCAAACACAGGTACGTAGACGTGCAAGTCATGTACAACACGGTTGAACATGCACTATGATAAAGACACCAGACCATGCATTAATAACTACTTCCATTATTTGTAGAGAACACAGACTCATGATGGGACATGTAAAATCAGCATCTTTGCTGGCACGTGCATTTACGCCTGAAACCAGCACAGTGACCGCCGGAGAAGTGCTCTTGCATGCACGTCGAGGCGCAGCGCCGGTCGCTCACGCATACACCCCAGGATCTCTTGCTACGGTACTCGCAAATCTTGGCTTCCACGTATGGCACCTCGGCTGTCCCTGTCAATCAAAATTCCAGATAATTCAAAATGAAAAAGAGTTGTCGTTAATAAACCACACCTACAATAACTTACAGGTTGCAATGAGCAGCATGGCAAAAACGATGTAAGAGACAGCTTTCGAGTTGCCCATTGTCCGACTTAAGGGTTTAGTTTGCATTTAACATCATCCTGAACGATGATTTTTATAGGCTGATGACTGAAGAGGGAGGATTAATCGTGCGATTGGTGGAACAATGGAGGTATAGACAGGTGCTTGCACCACAAACAAATGCTCCTGGATGCCTTGCACGTGGACTCCAAATTACTCTCGGCTGACGGCAACGCATATTTTCTGCACAAGCGGCCAAAAGGACTCCAGGTGATGCATATCGATCGTACATCTGTATATAGGACAGGAACGTAGCCTCCTAGCTTCCCATATGCAACAAACAGGCGTCAGAAGAACAGAGGATAAAATTAGTTGGTACTTGGAAAGCAGATATGAGTGTCAAGAGTCAAGACAATCGCCATCTTTCCTTAGTGTAACTTCTAAAAGCAATCTCTCATACTGACATATGGTTTGTCTCTCTCTAAGATATTGGCATCGAGAGGGAAATCAAAGTGCTTCCAGAACTTCTAAACCACATTTTTCTTGAACGTTTCCTGTCACGAGAAACCAAAAGGGGCAACCACAAACCTTTATATAAATACATACGATAAATGTTACACAGAGAAACAAATATATGTCAAATTGTTCTCATCTATTTATGAAAAGCAAAAGTGTAACATCTCGAGACAGCGGAAATTTAAAACAACTCATAATTAAGATAATGAAACTCAATAATCAAAGACGAGACTGTTAATTCTCATAAAACAAATAGCGGTGCACCAAATTACATCAGAGTTTGTCAAAATGATACATGATTACAACATAACAACAAAAGAAGATAAAACGTAATCATGTTGACCTCAGTGGTCCGAGTAGATGATCCGACTCCAAAATGCGCGTGTCCGCCGATCACCACCCAACTGAACCTACCGTGGTCCTGAAAAATATATAACAACAATGCATGAGTTTCCTGAAGGAAATCCCGTATGCCAAGTCACCTATATGCATGCATTACGCAAATAAACCTATCATACTAGTAGCATGTCATGACATCAACAGAAAGGAAAACAGTTCTCCTGAAGGGTAAAACATGACATCAGTCCGACAGTCAACATCGGGTCTCCCGAGGAGACCTACTGCAGGCACATGCAGTCTTACAACACGCGACATCGCACCCCCCACACACGGCTACACTACTCAAGGGTTCAGCAGGGAGCTTCTGTCATGCCTGCGGGCCGATAGAATACAGATATTCAAATCTCTGTGGTCAGAGCCACTGGGGACCAACGGGGCCGTCGCCCGGAAGGTATAACAACAACATCTCAATAGGTGCCCAGTCTAGGAATCAACATAGCCGGAACAGCCTTGGCCCAACAATCATCATCGTCAGCACAACCTCAGCGGCATCACTGGCACAACATCGGTGATCCATCACAAACGTCCGGCACAACATCGGACATGTCCAGACCGAAGTCGGCCAGGTCATCAGGCTCCACGAGCCTCAAACACCAACCGCGCCGCTATAAAAGCAGGGCAGCGACCTCCGTAGCCCGTAGGCCGGTAGTCACCTCACCCAACGCAAGTTGCGTGCCCGTAAAACATCAAACATTGGGATCCGCGATCCCTCAGGCCTGCTATACTACATTGAGTCCAATCAATCCATCATCTTAGTCACGGTCTATACATGGAGGTGACGCGTGCCGAACACCCACAGTACTTTTCCACACGGCGGTCCCTGGGCAGGCACGCGGAACGCGCCCACCGTCACCTCCCGACTCACGCACAAGGCGAGGACACGGGTTTCCGTGGACAAAGTTGGCATTCAAAAGGGAACCAGGAATTCTGTCCTGGGCCCAAACGGTCGACCGGAAGAGGTGATTCGGTCGATCGGTTCCGGAAAGTAATCGGTCGACCGTACGCCTAACACAGTCTACCGCTGCGTTCAAAACACAATCCGCAACGGTCGAACAAAGGTCTAAAACCGATCGACCGAACGAGGTCAAAATCTGGAGTCTGGTCGACCGAAAACTAACAGGGTCAACCTATTATTCTACGTCATAAAACGGTCGAACACAAAAATACAACGGTCGAACCAACATGCATAGAAAATTAGTACACTTAAGTTCCGGCCGAACGACCACAAGGAACCAGTCGACTGAAACACAACAGGAAGTCCCAACTCACCAGCAATATGCACTACCGGTCGACCGCCACAAGGCATCGTTCGACTGGTGAAGGTTAAAGTCCGGTAAATAGTGCTAAATCGGTCGACCGCCCGAAGGATCCGGTTGACCGTTGGTCGCCTTCAACCTCGCGCCAGCCGAGGATTTACGAAGAATCTCGCCGCCGGAGAGGTCTCTGACCCCTCACGGCCGACCAACACCTCCCCCACACTTGGGGAGCAAGCAAACCACACTAATGAGTCGACATACCTTTCACCCGCGTGAAGTCGATGGTGCCGGAGCTCCTACGCCTCTCCTCCAGTAGACCTCGATCACGCGCTGCGCCTCTCCCGCACGAGCACCTTCCTCGGCCGACGCCTCCGCAGCTGCTCCACCAACATGCGCACCAGCAAAGGAAAGAAAAGGAAGGAATGAGAGCAAAGTGGAAGAAGAAGAAGAAAAGAATGGCAACCCCTGTAAAAGCCCTCTCGCGCACAGTAATCGTCCCCCACACTCCTCAGGCCACTATTCACGCTCCACCCCATGTAATCCACTGTTCACGTGCTTCTTCCCCATGCAAAACCCCTCTTTATCACCATTAGCCCACTAACCCTAGGTTTGGGTTCTAACAATCCACCCAACTTAAAAGGATTTCGTCCCGAAATCAAAGCAAACTACTCACCGAAAAGCTCTGGATACTGCCTTCTGACTTCCTCCTCGATCTCCCAAGTGGCCTCGCACTCACTGTGATGCTGCCACCTGACCTTCACCATCGGAATGGTCCTCCTCCTGAGCTGATGATCCATGCGATCAACTATCTCGACCGGTCTCTCCTCAAGCGACAAGTCCTGCTGGATCTCTGGCACTGCTATCTCAATCACGTGAGCTGGATCTGCAACGTACTTCCTCAGCATCGATACGTGGAAGACGTTGTGAAGACCCGAAAACTGCGGCGGCAATGCAATCTGGTAGGCAACCTCTCCAACTCGGTCGAGGATCTCAAACGGCCCAACATACCTCAGACTGAGCTTCCCCTTCTTCCCAAACCTCATCACTCCTCGGGCTGGGGAAATCTTCAGAAACACATGATCGCCCACCTCGAAACTCAACACCCGTCTGCGTCGATCAGCATAACTCTTCTGTCTGCTCTGTGCTGTGGTCAATCTCCTCCTGATCACATCCACCTTCTCTGCATACATCTGCACAATCTCTGGCCCCACTAACTGCCTCTCGCCCACATCACTCCAGCATACCGGTGATCTGCAAGGCCTCCCATACAACGCCTCGTACGGTGCCATCCCAATACTCGAGTGTTAGCTGTTGTTGTAGGCGAACTCTATCAGCGGCAAGTGCCCATCCCAGTGCCCTGACCAATCCAGTGTGCATGCTCTCAGCATATCGTCCAAGGTCTAAATCGTCCTATCTGGCTAACCATCTGTCTGCGGATGAAACACTGTACTGAACCTCATACGCGTCCCCAAAGCCTGCTGCAGACTCCCCCAAAATCTGGAAGTGAAATGAGGATCTCGATCGGAGATGACGCTCACTGGCACCCCATGCAACCTGACTATCTCCTCCACATACAACTTAGCTAGACCCTCCAGAGGCAACGTGGTCCTGATCGCTAAGAAATGCGCCGACTTGGTCAGTCGATTGACTATCACTCAAATCGCGTCGTGGAATCTCCTCGTCTTCGGCAATCCTGTGACAAAATCCATCGTCACGTGCTCCCACTTCCACTCAAGAAGCTCAATACTCTGCATCGGTCCTGCTGGCCGCTGATGCTCAATCTTCACCTGCTGACAGACCAAGCATCGCTCCACAAACTCTGCAATGTCCCTCTTCATGCCCTTCCACCAGAAGTTCCGCTGCATGTCATTATACATCTTCGTGCTCCCAGGGTGAATGGTGTATCTAGCTCTGTGTGCCTCCTCCATGATGTCATCTCTCAGCCCATCGAACTTCGGCACCCAGATCCGACTCCTGAACCTCAAACCACCATCGACCCCTACACTGAAGTCTGACCCAGCTTTGGAAGCCAACTGTAGCAGACCAGCTAACTCATCATCCCCATGTTGAGCCTGCACCACCCGTGAGACAGTCTGCGGCTCCACCCGAAGCCCAGCAATCACTGCTCCCTCAGAACCCTCTGTGAACGGTCTCCACTCTGTCAATGCCTCGAGTAGCCTCCACTCCTGGATGCACAAATTCGCAACTGAAACCTCCACCTTCATGCTCAGCACATCTGCAACCGAATTTGCCTTCCCCGGATGATAGGAAATGGTGAAGTCGTAGTCCTTGATAATCTCAAGCCATCTGCGCTGCCTCATATTCAGCTCCTTCTGCGAGAACAAATTCTTCAGACTCTGATGATCGGTGAAGACCTCGAACTGCTCGCCATACAGATAGTGCCGCCAGGTCTTCAATGCGTGAACTACCACTACCAACTCCAGATCATGAGTAAGGTAGTTCTTCTCGTGCACCTTCAGCTGCCTCGAAGCGTACGCCACCACCTTCCCGTGCTGCATCATAATACAACCTAAGCCAATCCCTGACGCATCGCTGTAAATCACGTAGACTCTACTGCCACTCGGTAGAGTTAGAATCGGTGCAGTCGTCAATCGTCTCTTCAGCTCCTGAAAGCTTTCCTCACACTTCTGGGACCAAACAAACTTGACGCCCTTCTGCGTCAACGCTGTCAGCGGCGATGCGAGTCTGGAGAAATCCTAGATGAACCATCTGTAATACCCTGTCAGTCCCACAAAACTCCTGATCTCCGTCACGCTCGTCGGGGCCCTCCACTGAGTCACAGCCTCGACCTTCGCCAGATCCACCGAAATCCCATCTGCTGACACAATATGCCCCAGAAAAGCTACCTGATCCAACCAAAACTCGCACTTCGTGTACTTGGCATAAAGCTGCTGATCTCTCAAGATGCCAAGCACCATCCTTAGGTGCTCTCGATGCTGCTCCCTGTCAGGCGAGTATACCAAGATGTCATCCACGAACACCACAACAAACCTGTCGAGGTACGGCTGGAATGTCCTATTCATCAAGTCCATGAATGTTGCAGGTGCATTCGTCAGTCCAAATGGCATCACCAAGAACTCGTAGTGCCCGTACCGTGTCCTGAAAGCTGTCTTCTGAACATCGACCTCCCTGATCCACAACTGGTGATAACCCGAACGCAGATCGATCTTCGAGAACACTCTCGCCGTCTGCAACTGATCAAACAAGTCATCAATCCTGGGCAAAGGGTACTGGTTCCGAACGGTAACATTATTCAGCATCCTGTAGTCGATGCACATCCGCAACGATCCATCCTTCTTCTTCACGAAGAGCACAAGCGCTCCCCATGGAGAAACACTCGGTCTAATGAACCCGGACTCCATCCACTCCTGCAACTGCTTCTTCAGCTCTGTCAACTCAGCAGGTGTCATATGATACGGTGCCTTCGACTGAGGTGTCGTACCTGCTACCAACTCGATGCCGAACTCGATATCCCGGTGCGGCGGTAATGCTGGAATCTCTGCTGGAAATACATCTGGAAACTCCTGCACTACATCTATATCTTCCAGCCTCCTCGTCTCAGGATCAGGAACTACCAGCGTGGCCACGAACGCTCTGCATCCCTGCTGTATCAGTCTCTGTGCCTTAACCGCAGACACAATCAGACGACCCCCTCTGCTCCTCGCACCTCTGATCAGAACATCCGGCAAGCCCTCCATCGGAATCAGGATCTTCTTCTCGCGGCAAAAGACCCGCACGTCGTACTGTGATAGCCAGTCCATCCCCAGTATGACGTCGAAGTCCTTCATCGGTAACAAGACCAGATCAGCCGGAAAATCATGGTCTCCCGAAGCAACTGTGGTGCCGGGAAAAAAGCTCCCCATAGTGCCCACCTCACCCATGGGCGTGCTGACCTCCAAAACATCAGTCAGCAGCACAGGGGTCTGACCCAACTTGCCAGCAAACTTCTCCGAAATGAAGGAATGAGTGGCGCCGCAAACAAACAACACAAACTTCAGCCATGAATGCATGCTAAGAGATAAAATGCACGATCCCTCAGGTCTGCTATACTACAATGAGTCCAATCAATCCATCATCTTAGTCACGGTCCATACATGGAGGTGACACGTGCCGAACACCCACACTTTTCCACACGGCGGTCCCTGGGCAGGAACGCGGAACGCGCCCACCGTCACTTCCCGACTCACGCACAAGGCGAGGACACGGGTTTCCATGGACAAAGTTGGCATTCAAAAGGGAACCAAGAATTCTGTCCTGGGCCCAAACGGTCGACCGGAAGAGATGATTCGGTCGATCGGTTCCAGAAAGGAATCGGCAACGGTCGAACAAAGGTCTAAAATCGGTCGACCGAACGAGGTCAAAATTCAGAGTCTGGTCAACATCAAAATCAACACTATCGGTCGACCAACTCAGGGGTCTCGGTCGACCGAAAACTAACTGGGTCAACCTATTATTCTACGTCATAAAACGGTCGAACGCAAAAATACAACGGTCGAACCATCATGCATAGAAAATCAGTACACTTAAGTTCCGGTCGAACGACCCCAAGGAACCAGTCGACTGAAACACAACAGGAAGTCCCAACTCACCAGCAATATGCATTACCGATCGACCGCCACAAGGCATCGTTCGACTGGTGAAGGTTAAAGTCGGGTAAATAGTGCTAAATTGGTCGACCGCCCGAAGGACCCGGTCGACCGTTGGTCGCCTTCAACCTCGTGGCAGCCGAGGATTTACGAAGAATCTCGCCGCCGGAGAGGTCTATGACCCCTCCCGGCCGACCAACACCTCCCCCACACTTGGGGAGCAAGCAAACCACACTAATGAGTCGACATACCTTTCACCCGCGTGAAGTCGACGGTGTCGGAGCTCCTACGCCTCTCCTCCAGTAGACCTCGATCACGCGCTGCGCCTCTCCCGCACGAGCACCTTCCTCGGCCGACGCCTCCGCAGCTGTTCCACCAACACGCGCACCAGCAAAGCAAAGAAAAGGAAGGAATGAGAGCAAAGTGGAAGAAGAAGAAGAAAAGAACGACAACCCCTGTAAAACCCCTCTCACGCACAGTAATCGTCCCCCACACCATCACCCTACACTCCTCAGGCCACTATTCACACTCCACCCCATGTAATCCACTGTTCACGTGCTTCTTCCCCATGCAAAACCCTTATTAATCACCATTAGCCCACTAACCCTAGGTTTGGGTTCTAACAGAAAGGCTCCCAGTTTCAATATATATTAAAGAAACCAAGAAAGTTGGACTTTGATCAGAAGTGCGTATAAATAAAACGATAGAACTGCGATGGCACTGTGTGTGTGGAAAGTTATCAGGTCGTTTACCCACTAGAGCTACTCTTGATGAGGGAGTGTTAATGAGTATGCCACCGAAACTTCAAATTAAGAAGTCACCTAAAATATAACACATATTGAAAAGTAACCTGAACGGGTGTCTTAATGAACTATTTAGGAAGTATATATTGAGGAGATTATCATAAACAAATTTTATCTTGATATTGTTAGAACATCTTTTGCTTTCGAAACTTATCAAAATTGAAAACACTATTGCCATTTAATTAATTTGATATTTCCTGGTCATAGTGTCATACCACTCATCAAACTTAATGGTCAACCAAAAGATTGAAAGGTTGTTCTGATGTAAATCTTTTATATCCTTTCACTACTTTCTACTTTTAAGTGCAATAATCTCCTATGCACATTGCATTTTTTCCAGTTTTTTAGGAACCATCCCATGTTGCTTGCATATGAAGTTATGGTGGACATTATGGAAGGAATATTGCAGGTTGATCTACGAAGTCGAACAAAGGCTATCAATACACTCTCAACAAAGGTGGACATTATGGGAAAATAAGTTGATAATCTTTTCACTTCCCTGATTTTCTGAGAAATGGAGAGAGTGGAGGAGTCGGGTCATGGGTTCGATTTTTTGTGCCATATTATACTATAAAAGGATCAGTTATATTCACAATACACACACATGAGTTTTCTCTTTTCACCACAACCCCTTACGTTTCCTGTTGAAAGTGTTGAAAACGACCTTACGGGTCTTCATCTGATCTTGTTGTTCGTCAAAGTCGTAGTGTCACGGCAAAGATGTTGCAACCGTTCCATCTTCAGAGAAAGCCAAAATCCAGAATCACATCAACCCAACAAAGTAAAACCTAAGCTCAAAGTTCTGGACAAGTTGGACACTAGACTAAGGATTATCCTTTCAAGAAAGCTAAAGGCCAACAATGTGCCACTGATTTGACTCCACATTTCAATGTTTTGATTGTTGTGGATGAGACCAAAAGTAAGTTTTTCTAATATTGATCCTTATTTATTAACCATATGAGTGGTTGGTTGACACTGAGGCTAATGTGCATGTATGTGTTTATAAGTCCATGTTTGTCTATTACCAACCTATCTATGGAAAGACTGTTGCGATGACGAATGGAAACATTGCAAGGGTGGTTGATGTTGGACGTATTGATCTAATGTTACCTTCAGGGAGAGTTCTTTCATTGCACATGATGCATCATGTGTCTGTCGTTCATTGTAATATTCTTAGTGTTCCATGTTTGGTAATTGAGGGTTATGAAATGACTTTTAAGTGTAATAAAATTGTAATAACTTATTATGGTACTTGTATTGGAAATGAGTACTTGTGTGGTTGTGGTTTTTTACTTCATCTTGAATCTACATTTGATAATCATGATGCTATTTGTGTGCATGATGAAACTTCTTCTCGTGTTTGTTCTATTGAATATTGTGATATACGACAAGGACGTTTTAGACATGTGAACTATCAATGTTTGAAAAGAATGATGGATTTAAACATGATTCCAAAGTACGCTATTGAGAATAAAAAATAGCAAGTGTGTGTACAGGCTAAACAACCTAAGAAACATTTTCATGTTATGACTAGGCAATCTGATATTCTAGATTTGATACATACTGATACTTTTGAATTTAATGACATGTTCACTAAGGAACATAAGAAATTTTTATTACTTTCATTGATGATAGTTCAAAATATTATTACGTATACCTTCTGAAAAGTAAGGATGAAGCATTGTCTAAATTCCTTGTTTTTAAAAACGAAGCTGAGAATCAAATTGAAAAGAAAACTTTAGGGATTGAGTGTTAGATCCTAATCCTTGATTAGTGACTAATTGTGTTTTGGAGGTGATGGGATGGGTAGGTGGTGAGGTGTAGGGTGGAGAAGTAACGGTTGAAGGTGGGGGGTTTATATAAAGCTAAACTCGTCTTCTCTTCTCGTCTCACACACACACTCTCTACTCAACATCTCTCTCTCTCTAGGTCCGACCATTGAAGACTGGAGGCGAGCAAGGAAGAGCCCGACGAGCATGACCGGAGGAGTGATGCTCGGGGTGGACGCGTTTTTGGGCGTGAAGATATCGCCAGAGGTGCAAGGAAAGTGTGGAGGTAAGCGTCGTCGTCTTTCGGAATATTCAACGCGCGAAAAAGGTATGCCAAGTTCCTTTTTAGTGTTCACATAAGTTGTGTAAGAGGTCAGGGGCGTCGTCGGAGGTCAGATACCTCGTCGTTGTCGAGGTGCAGTAAGGTAACTGCACTCGAACTGTCGACCGACTACGTTATGGTTGAACCCATGCCACTTTTCTATAGGGAAACAGTTGACTGTTGTGCCGTGTTCGGTCGACCATTGTTGCCTTGTTTTGTGTTTTCATGGTTGTGTGGTGTGTGATCGGCTATGAGGGCAACGGGTCTAACCGACCTTGATGGGCGACGGACCAGACAATGCCGACCTGATGGTGATCATTATATATATATATATATACACCTTGGTGGGCAACGATTTAGCAACTTGTGTGAGCGACCGTTTATTATCAGCTTGTGTGAGCAGCCCGTCCATGTGTGCGGAGGTTGTGTCGACGATGTTCTGACTTGGGTGTAGTAGCTTTCGTAAGGCACCTGTTATTGTATATGCATTATATATTGCATCTTATGAGAGTTTACCTTCGGATGACCACGTTTTCAGCGTTGGTGAATCTTCCTCCTGATTGTTCAACAATCGGTTGTAAATGAATATTCAAGAAGATATTGTACTTTATGAGCGGTTTTAGTATTGAAACCAAATGGGTCCACTGATAAGTACAAAGCCAACCATACCTATTCTCCAGTGTCTCACAAGACTACTTTATGAGCGGTTTTAGTATTGACATCCATATATGATTTTGCGATCTATCAAATGGTCGTAAGAATTGCTTCTTTTTATGGTGATCTTGAAGAAGAAATTTATATGGATCGGCCTAAAGGATTTATAGTTTCTTGAAGCGGGAGCAAAGTTTGTAAACGCGTTAAGTCCTTTATAGACTCAAACAAGCTCCCAAAATGACATGAAAAATTTGACAAAGTCATATTATTATTTGGCTTCCAGGTTATTGATTATAACAAGTGTGAGTACTGACACGTTAAAGGTGGGGCTTATATTGCATTGTTTTTCTATTGCATTGTCTTTATATGTCAACGACATATTACTGTTTGGCTAAACCGTGATATAATAATACATAAAACAAAGTCCTTATGTACTAAGTTTGGAATGAAGGACTAGGTCAGTTGAGGGTATTTCCATATCTCAATCTCACTATATCGAGAATGTTCTTGAGAGATTAGGATACACAAACTGTAGATCTGCAAAAAGCTCATATGATTCTTCAAAACCTTTGTACAAGAACAAGAGTGGTGTACCAATTTCATAGTTGAAATATTCTTCAATCATATGTAGCTTGATGTGCCTTGCAAATTGCACATGACAAGATATTTATTTCTCAATGAGCAAGCTAACTAGATACACAAGTTGTCCTGATGGCAGATCCGACACAAAGAGGTAGATCCAACACAAATGCAATTTAAGGAAAGCTAACTTACGCTACTAATGCAATTCGAGGCATATCCAACTCAAATGATCTGCTAGTAGCGGATCCGATTGGGCAGTTGACGCCTCAATTTCTCTAGTGGGTCGGGTCATTGAGTCAAAGCACTGCGGAACATCCAAATCTGATTTGTAGTTATCTGATTGCGCTCAGAGTAATCCAGACTCTCTAATCTTCTATAAATACACTTGTAATTCATGTTATTCCCTTCTTCTTCCTCCTCATTAGGTTTGGTTTATTTTTTGTTTAGTAGTGTAGTGGAGAGATTGAGAACAACATTGTAATCTTTTTTCATTAATTAAAGTTGTTTTTGTTTACTTCTTGTTTTAATATAGTCTTCTTTACTTGGTTGAAGTGTGAATTAATGATATGAAGTGATTAGTGAGCAATCCATCCCCATTGGGGGGAGAATGATGTGAAGCGTGAATGTTGTGAGATTTGTGTGTGTTTAATCTTAAGCTTGGAGCTTCAAATGATTTACATGGCCATTTTGATTGATTTATCACTCTTACTTTTGATGTGTTAATAATCATAATTGATGTTTAGCACATGCTTTGGCTAGTGGGTCCACTTTATGGGGAATAATGATGTAAGGATAAGATTGAAGTGGATAAAGAGATAAGAATGACATGTAATCTTGTGGTTTTCTTTAGCCTAATCTTGATTAGTGTTTTGTATGTCCTAATGATCATGTTAAATCTTAATTCATGTCGAGACACATTTGTGACTATGGCTAAGATATATTTTTATATTATTAATGCCATAAGTAGTTAATTGTATACAAACACAACTTACATATACAGTTTTGCATGCATTCTCCACCTCCAACGGGACTAATTATATTAGTTGTTGATTTGCATCGCATTCGTCATTTAGTTTAGCAACTCTCAATATTCCTTTTTCTTCCCCTACTCGAGTATGATCGTTGTCGACCCACACCCACTCCACATGGACAAGACTCATACTTGTCCTCGCTCCAATGTAGTCGTGCACTTGCGGTTTCAAACTTTGAAATTTCCCAACAAGCGGCAACCCACCAATATGAGTGGAGATCTCACCAAGTTAGTTCAATGTGATAATAACAAGTACTTGAGTGAGTTGCATCCAACAACCTGGTTACATTATGTATCCTTTCCCTAAAGAATAGACACGTTGTGGACCTACAAGTTCAGTAAGATTGTAGACTTTGAATGAGTTTGAGTGTAGAAGTTTTTGGATTACTTGAAACACAGAGAGCAGCCGTTGTATCCGGGATGTACACCAAAATTGACCAAGTTGTCGTTTGTCATCAAAACATTTCTTATGAAGAGCACTTATAGATGGTCAGACATTTTGTTCAACAAATGGTTGGTGTATCAAGCTGAATTATTGCCAGATGGAGCTTGTCTACCGAAAGATACGTATGAGACAAAGAAATTGATTCAAAATTTAGAATTTTAATATGAAAACATTCAAATGTGCAAGAATCATTGCATTTTGTACTGAAAGGAGAACAAGAATGCAAATTCATGTGCGATATACGAAGAATCTCTTTGGCTGCAAGTGGAGGGGAAAGATGAAGTAGACGTTCAAGAATTGGGTTTTAAAAATCCAAAAAAATAATCTTGTCACGGTTTTACGATACTTCCCATTGAAGCCAAGGTTTCGCAGGTTGCATCTCTCTGCTGATATTGCAAAGTTGATGAGATGTCATGTGGAAGAACGTCAGAAAGATGGAAAATTGCGTCATCCAGCTGATTCTGCGTGTTGGGCTGAGTTCGACAACAAACATCCGAATTTCGCTTCAAAGATAAGAAATATAAGGCTAGGGTTGACCGTCGACAGCTTTCAGCCATTCAGCCAAACTCAACATAGCATATGACCCGTAATTCTCGTACCATATAATCTGCAAACATGGATTAGTAAGAAGCATCAGTTCTTTATGATGTCGCTGATTATACCCGGTCACCCTGGTAACAAGATAGAAGTTTGCTTGCAACCGTTAATCGAAGAGCTGAAAGAACCATGAGAAGAAGGTTGAGATACTTATGACGCTTACACTAATTCGTGTTTTACGCTAAGGGGTTCCTTGAGGTGGACAATAAACGACTTCCCTGCTTATGCCGATCTGAGTGGGTGGATGACTAGAGGATATAAGGTGTGTCCCTATTGTATGGAAGATACTTATTCCATTTATCTAAAGCATAGTGGGAAGAATGTGTATATCACGCATGATGATGATGGTAAATTGACGTCTTATCCACCAACTTCTTTCTGGATGAGCGCTACTGAGATGTAAATTTTTTGTAGTGTTCTGCATTCAGTGAAGGTGTCAGATGGGTATTTGTCCAACATATCTCGATATGTGAACGAGAAAAAGTGCAGGATTAGCTCACTAAAAAGTCATGATCATCACATATTGATGCAATAATTATTAACTCTGGACATTAGAAAGTCATGGAGTTAAAGAGGTGCTAGAAGCAGTTATCACCTGAGTCAGTTCTTTCACAGTTTGTGTTCTCAAGTATACATCGTTGAATCATTGGGTTCTCAAGTAATCGCAGTTTGGTCCCATTGTCTGCCAGCTGGAAATGATATTTCCATCGAGTTTTTTTATGTAATGTTACATTTACTTGTTCACTTTGCTTGGGAAACACGATTGGCAGGACCGGTTAAATATTGTTGAATGTATCCATTTAAGAGATATATGAACAAATGTAAGGTGTATGTTCGAAACAGAAATAGACTAGAAGGGTCAATTGCCGAAGGTGTTCTCGTAGAGGAGTGCACCACCTTTTTCTTAAGATACTTAAAGAGTGTGGAGATGGTTTTTAATAAGCCTTTGAAAAATGATGGAGGTGAAAGACCATTAGGCACTGGAAAAATGGTTGTTCTAGACCCTGTCGATCTTGAAAAGGCTCACAATTGGGTGTTAAATAATACTATCATTAGTGATGAATATCAAGAGTAAGTTAGGAGTATACTTGTGCTATTTTAGCAATGTCTTTAACTCATTGTTAACAAAATTACACATTCTACTGTTTCAGGCGTTTTAATAGTTACACCACTTTCCTTGGAGTAAGAGTACGTTGCAATTGAGGACAACAATCAAATGTTCGATAGAAGACTTTTAGTGAGTGGTTTAGGGAGACTGTTTCGAAAGGAAAACTGCAGAAACATCGACATTGAAGCACTTGCTCGAGGTCCAGACAACGTGAGGGAGGAGGTATTCAGGATATATCATCAATGAGTTTAAGTTTTGCACACAGAAACATGAGTCCAAAGCCAAAACAAAGAATATTGGAGTATTTGTAAATGCAACAACAAAAATTACTCCACAGCACAAGATATGAATTTTGTCATTGCACCTGTCCACTACTTTGGTGTATCGCAAGACATAATCAAACATCAGTCCTATGGTGATTTGATGTTTGTTTTTGTTCAAGTGTGGTACGACGTTTTGGGTCGAGACAACACAAAGCAACAAGTGAGCAAAGATCCAGATATCTCGTTTCTCCTACTACGACGAGACCACAAATATTTGTCATCCCTACTATCGATTGTGTATTTGTAAAAAATATTTTTATTTGAATATTTTTATTTAATAAATAATGTGTTTTGTAAATATTTTAACACAAAATTAATGATATTTTAACAATCCACAATTTGAGGTTAAACAAAACAAATCACCCATATTATTAGTTACATGTTATTTACATGTTTTCTAATTCATAATAAATGATTCATACTAAATAGATCCCAAATTGACTTAAAATTTCACCCACAGTGTAAAAGTATGATGGGTTTTGCATGAATATATTATGAAAACATTATGGAAGCGAGGAATAAACTTGTGAGGAACTAAACTTGCTTGTGACTTGTGAGATACAAGTGAGTAAAACTCATCCCTCCGCTATGCGAATACTTCCGGGAAAAACTTCAAAACAGTACCGTTTCGAAGTCGTATCACATTATTACAGAGAAAACACAGGTTCGTAGACGAACAAGACATGTACAACTTGGTTGAACATATATGCATCATGATAAAGACACCCGACCATTAATAACTACTTCCATCACTCGTAATCTAGAGAACACAGATCGACTCATCAAAGTTGCGAGAAACTAAACTTGATTGTAACTTGTGAGATATAAGTGATGAAACCCATCAAAGTTGTATCACATTATTGCAGAGCAAACACAGGTACGTAGACGTACAAGTCATGTACAACACGGTTGAACATGCACTATGATAAAGACACCAGACCATGCATTAATAACTACTTCCATTATTTGTAGAGAACACAGACTCATGATGGGACATGTAAAATCAGCATCTTTGCTGGCACGTGCATTTACGCCTGAAACCAGCACAGTGACCGCCGGAGAAGTGCTCTTGCATGCACGTCGAGGCGCAGCGCCGGTCGCTCACGCATACACCCCAGGATCTCTTGCTACGGTACTCGCAAATCTTGGCTTCCACGTATGGCACCTCGGCTGTCCCTGTCAATCAAAATTCCAGATAATTCAAAATGGAAAAGAGTTGTCGTTAATAAACCACACCTACAATAACTTACAGGTTGCAATGAGCAGCATGGCAAAAACGATGTAAGAGACAGCTTTCGAGTTGCCCATTGTCCGACTTAAGGGTTTAGTTTGCATTTAACATCATCCTGAACGATGATTTTTATAGACTCATGACTGAAGAGGGAGGATTAATCGTGCGATTGGTGGAACAATGGAGGTCTAGACAGGTGCTTGCACCACAAACAAATGCTCCTGGATGCCTTGCACGTGGACTCCAAATTACTCTCGGCTGACGGCAACGCATATTTTCTGCACAAGCGGCCAAAAGGACTCCAGGTGATGCATATCCATCGTACATCTGTATATAGGACAGGAACGTAGCCTCCTAGCTTCCCATATGCAACAAACAGGCGTCAGAAGAACAGAGGATAAAATTAGTTGGTACTTGGAAAGCAGATATGAGTGTCAAGAGTCAAGACAATCGCCATCTTTCCTTAGTGTAACTTCTAAAAGCAATCTCTCATACTGACATATGGTTTGTCTCTCTCTAAGATATTGGCATCGAGAGGGAAATCAAAGTGCTTCCAGAACTTCTAAACCACATTTTTCTTGAACGTTTCCTGTCACGAGAAACCAAAAGGGGCAACCACAAACCATTATACAAATACATACGATAAATGGTACACACAGAAACAAATATATGTCAAATTGTTCTCATCTATTTATGAAAAGCAAAAGTGTAACATCCCGAGACAGCGAAAATTTAAAAAAACTCATAATCAAAACAATGAAACTCAATAATCAAAGACGAGACTGTTAATTCTCATAAAACAAATAGCGGTGCACCAAATTACATCAGAGTTTGTCAAAATGATACATGATTACAACAGAACAACAAAAGAAGATAAAACGTAATCATGTTGACCTCAGTGGTCCGAGTAGAGAATCCGACTCCAAAATGCGCGTGCCCGCCGATCACCACCCAACTGGACCTACCGTGGTTCTGAAAAATATATAACAACAATGCCTGAGTTTCCTGAAGGAAACCCCGTATGCCAAGTCACCTATATGCATGCATTACGCAAATAAACCTATCATACTAGTAGCATGTCATGACATCAACAGAAAGGAAAACAGTTCTCCCGAAGGGTAAAACATGACATCAGTCCGACAGTCAACATCGGGTCTCCGGAGGAGACCTACTGCAGGCACATGCAGTCTTACAGCACGCGACCTCGCACCCCCTACACACGGCTACACTACTCAAGGGTTCGGCAGGGAGCATCTGTCACGCCTGCGGGCCAATAGAATACAGATCTGCAAATCTCTGTGGTCAGAGCCACTGGGGACCAACGGGGCCGTCGCCCGGAAGGTATAACAACAACATCTCAATAGGTGCACAGTCTAGGAATCAACATAGCCGGAACAGCCTCGGGCCAACAATCATCATCGTCGGCACAACCTCGGTGGCATCACTGACACAACATCGACGATTCATCACAAACGTCCGGCACAACATCGGACATGTCCAGACCGAAGTCTGCTAGGTCATCAAGCTCCACGAGCCGCAAACACCAACCGCGCCGCTATAAAAGCAGGGCAGCGACCTCCGTAGCCCGTAGGCCGGTAGCCACCTCACCCAACGCCAGTTGCGTGCCCGTAAAACATCAAACATTGGGATCCGCGATCCCTCAAGCCTGCTATACTACAATGAGTCCAATCAATCCATCATCTTAGTCACGGTCCATACATGGAGGTGACGCGTGTCGAACACCCACACTTTTCCACACGGCGGTCCCTGGACAGGCACGCGGAACGCACCCACCGTCACCTCCCGACTCACGCACAAGGCGAGGACACGAGTTTCCGTGGACAAAGTTGGCATTGAAAAGGGAACCAGGAATTCTGTCCTGGGCCCAAACGGTCGACCGGAAGAGGTGATTCGGTCGATCGGTTCCAGAAAGTAATCGGTCGACCGTACGCCTAACACGGTCTACCGCTGCGCTCAAAACACAATCCGCAACGGTCGAACAAAGGTCTAAAACTGGTCAACCGAACGAGGTCAAAATCTGGAGTCTGGTCGACCGAAAACTAACAGGGTCAACCTATTATTCTACGTCATAAAACGGTCGAACACAAAAATACAACGGTCGAACCAACATGCATAGAAAATCAGTACACTTAAGTTCCGGTCGAACGACCCCAAGGAACCAGTCGACTGAAACACAACAGGAAGTCCCAACTCACCAGCAATATGCACTACCGGTCGACCGCCACAAGGCATCGTTCGACCGATGAAGGTTAAAGTCTGGTAAATAGTGCTAAATCGGTCGACCGCCCGAAGGATCCGGTTGACCGTTGGTCGCCTTCAACCTCGCGCCAGCCGAGGATTTACGAAGAATCTCGCCGCCGGAGAGGTCTCTGACCCCTCCCGGCCGACCAACACCTCCCCCACACTTGGGGAGCAAGCAAACCACACTAATGAGTCGACATACCTTTCACCCGCGTGAAGTCGACGGTGTCGGAGCTCCTACGCCTCTCCTCCGGTAGACCTCGATCACGCGCTGCGCCTCTCCCGCACGAGCACCTTCCTTGGCCGACGCCTCCGCAGCTGCTCCACCAACACGCGCACCAGTAAAGGAAAGAAAAGGAAGGAATGAGAGCAAAGTGGAAGAAGAAGAAGAAAAGAACGGCAACCCCTGTAAAATCCCTCTCGCGCACAGTAATCGTCCCCCACACCATCACCCTACACTCCTCAGGCCACTATTCACGCTCCACCCCATGTAATCCACTGTTCACGTGCTTCTTCCCCATGCAAAACCCCTCTTAATCACCATTAGCCCACTAACCCTAGGTTTGGGTTCTAACAATCCACCCAACTTAAAAGGATTTCGTCCCGAAATCAAAGCAAACTACTCACCGAAAAGCTCTGGATACTGCCTTCTGACTTCCTCCTCGATCTCCCAAGTGGCCTCGCGCTCACTGTGATGCTGCCACCTGACCTTCACCATTGGAATGGTCCTCCTCCTGAGCTGATGATCCATGCGATCAACTATCTCGACCGGTCTCTCCTCGAGCGACAAGTCCTGCTGGATCTCTGGCACTGCTATCTCAATCACGTGAGCTGGATCTGCAACGTACCATCGATACGTGGAAGACGTTGTGAAGACCCGAAAACTACGGCGGCAATGCAATCTGGTAGGCAACCTCTCCAACTCAGTCGAGGATCTCAAACGGCCCAACATACCTCGGACTGAGCTTCCCCTTCTTCCCAAACCTCATCACTCCTCGGGCTGGGGAAATCTTCAGAAACACATGATCGCCCACCTCGAAACTCAACACCCGTCTGCGTCGATCGGCATAACTCTTCTGTCTGCTCTGTGCTGTGGCCAGTCTCCTCCTGATCACATCCACCTTCTCTACATACATCTGCACAATCTCTGGCCCCACTAACTGCCTCTCGCCCACATCACTCCAGCATACCGGTGATCTGCAAGGCCTCCCATACAATGCCTCGTATGGTGTCATCCCAATACTCGAGTGGTAGCTGTTGTTGTAGGCGAACTCTATCAGCGGCAAGTGCCCATCCCAGTGCCCAGACCAATCCAGTGTGCATGCTCTCAGCATATCCTCCAAGGTCTGAATCGTCCTATCTGGCTAACCATCTGTCTGCGGATGAAACGATGTATTGAACCTCATACGCGTCCCCAAAGCCTGCTGCAGACTCCCCCAAAATCTGGAAGTGAAATGAGGATCTCGATCGGAGATGACACTCACTGGCACCCATGCAACCTGACTATCTCCTCCACATACAACTTAGCTAGACCCTCCAGAGGCAACGTGGTCCTGATCGCTAAGAAGTGCGCCGACTTGGTCAGTTGATTGACTATCACTCAAATCGCGTCGTGGAATCTCCTCGTCTTCGGCAATCCTGTGACAAAATCCATCGTCATGTGCTCCCACTTCCACTCAAGAAGCTCAATACTCTGCATCAGTCCTGCTGGCCGCTGATGCTCAATCTTCACCTGCTGACAGACCAAGCATCGCTCCACAAACTCTGCAATGTCCCTCTTCATGCCCTTCCACCAGAAGTTCTGCTGCATGTCCTTATACATCTTCGTGCTCCCAGGGTGAATGGTGTATCTAGCTCTGTGTGCCTCCTCCATGATGTCATCTCTCAGCCCATCGAACTTCGGCACCCAGATCCGACTCCTGAACCTCAAACCACCATCGACCCCTACACTGAAGTCTGACCCAGCTTTGGAAGCCAACTTTAGCAGACCAGCTAACTCATCATCCCCATGCTGAGCCTGCACCACCCGTGAGACAGTCTGTGGCTCCACCCGAAGCCCAGCAATCACTGCTCCCTCAGAACCCTCTGTGAACGGTCTCCACTCTGTCAATGCCTCGAATAGCCTCCACTCCTGGATGCACAGACTCGCAACTGAAACCTCAACCTTCATGCTTAGCGCATCTGCAACCGAATTCGCCTTCCCCGGATGATAGGAAATGGTGAAGTCGTAGTCCTTAATGATCTCAAGCCATCTGCGCTGCCTCATATTCAGCTCCTTCTGTGAGAACAAATACTTCAGGCTCTGATGATCTGTGAAGACCTCGAACTGCTCGCCATACAGATAGTGCCGCCAGGTCTTCAATGTGTGAACTACCGCTGCCAACACCAGATCATGAGTAGGGTAGTTCTTCTCGTGCACCTTCAGCTGCCTCGAAGCGTACGCCACCACCTTCCCGTGCTGCATCGGAACACAGCCCAAGCCAATCCCTAACGCATCGCTGTAAATCACGTAGCCTCTACTGCCACTCGGTAGAGTCAGAATCGGTGCAGTCGTCAATCGTCTCTTCAGCTCCTGAAAGCTGTCCTCACACTTCTGGGACCAAACAAACTTGACACCCTTGTGCGTCAACGCTGTCAGCGGCGATGCAAGTCTGGAGAAATCCTGGATGAACCGTCTGTAATACCCTGCCAGTCCCACAAAACTCTTGATCTTCGTCACGCTCGTCGGGGCCCTCCATTGAGTCACAACCTCGACCTTCGCCGGATCCACCGAAATCCCATCTGCTGACACAATATGCCCCAGAAAAGCCACCTGATCCAACCAAAACTCGCACTTCGTGTACTTGGCATAAAGCTGCTGATCTCTCAAGATGCCAAACACAATCCTTAGGTGCTCTCGATACTGCTCCCTGTGAGGCGAGTATACCAAGATGTCATCCACGAACACCACAACAAACTTGTCGAGGTACGGCTGGAATGTCCTATTCATCAAGTCCATGAATGCTGCAGGTGCATTCGTCAGTCCAAATGGCATCACCAAGAACTCGTAGTGCCCGTACCGCGTCCTGAAAGCTGTCTTCTGAACATCGGCCTCCCTGATCCGCAACTGGTGATAACCCGAACGCAGATCGATCTTCGAGAACACTCTTGCCGTCTGCAACTGATCAAACAAGTCATCAATCCTGGGCAAAGGGTACCAGTTCCGAACGGTAACCTTATTCAGCATCCTGTAGTCGATGCACATCCGCAACGATCCATCCTTCTTCTTCACGAAGAGCACAGGCGCTCCCCATGGAGAAACACTCGGTCTAATGAACCCGGAGTCCATCGACTCCTGCAACTGCTTCTTCAGCTCTGTCAACTCAGCAGGTGCCATACGATACGGTGCCTTCGACTGAGGTGTCGTACCTGCTACCAACTCGATGTCGAACTCGATATCCCGGTGCGGCGGTAATGCTGGAATCTCTGCTGGAAATACATCTGGAAACTCCTGCACTACCTCTATATCTTCCAGCCTCCTCGTCTCAGGATCAGGAACTACCAGCATGGCCACGAACGCTCTGCATCCCTGCTGTATCAGTCTCTGTGCCTTAACCGCAGACACAATCAGACGACCCCCTCTGCTCCTCGCACCTCTGATCAGAACATCCGGCAAGCCCTCCATCGGAATCAGGATCTTCTTCTCGCGGCAAAAGACCCGCACGTCGTACTGTGATAGCCAGTCCATCCCCAGTATGACGTCGAAGTCCTCCATCGGTAACAAGACCAGATCAGCCGAAAAATCGTGGTCTCCCGAAGCAACTGTGGTGCCGGGGAAAAATCTCCCCACAGTGCCCACCTCACCCATGAGCGTGCTGACCTCCAAACCATCAGTCAGCAACACAGGGGTCTGACCCAACTTGCCAGCACACTTCTCCGAAATGAAGAAATGAGTGGCGCCGCAAACAAACAACACAAACTTCAGCCATGAATGCATGCTAAAAGATAAAATGCACGATCCCTCAGGCCTGCTATACTACAATGAGTCCAATCAATCCATCATCTTAGTCACGGTCCATACATGGAGGTGACGCGTGCCGAACACCCACACTTTTCCACACGGTGGTCCCTGGGCAGGCACGCAGAACGCGCCCACCGTCACCTCCCGACTCACGCACAAGGCGAGGACACGGGTTTCCGTGGACAAAGTTGGCATTCAAAAGGGAACCAAGAATTCTGTCCTGGGCCCAAACGGTCGACCGGAAGAGGTGATTCGGTCGATCGGTTCCAGAAAGTAATCGGTCGACCGTACGCCTAACACGGTCTACCACTGCGCTCAAAACACAATCGGTAACGGTCGAACAAAGGTCTAAAACCGGTCGACCGAACGAGGTCAAAATCCGGAGTCTGGTCAACATCAAAATCAACACTATCGGTCGACCGACTCAGGAGTCTGGTCGACCGAAAACTAACTGGGTCAACCTATTATTCTACGTCATAAAATGGTCGAACGCAAAAATACAACGGTCGAACCAACATGCATAGAAAATCAGTACACTTAAGTTCCGGTCGAACGACCCCAAGGAACCAGTCGACTGAAACACAACAGGAAGTCCCAACTCACCAGCAATATGCACTACCGGTCGACCGCCACAAGGCATCGTTCGACCGATGAAGGTTAAAGTCGGGTAAATAGTGCTAAATCGGTCGACCGCCCGAAGGATCCGGTTGACTGTTGGTCGCCTTCAACCTCACGCCAGCCGAGGATTTACGAAGAATCTCGCCGCCGGAGAGTTCTCTGACCCCTCCCGGCCGACCAACACCTCCCCCACACTTGAGGAGCAAGCAAACCACACTAATGAGTCGACATACCTTTCACCCGCGTGAAGTCGACGGTGCCGGAGTTCCTACGCCTCTCCTCCGGTAGACCTCGATCACGCGCTGCGCCTCTCCCGCACGAGCACCTTCCTCGGCCGACGCCTCCGCAGCTGCTCCACCAACACGCGCACCAGCAAAGGAAAGAAAAGGAAGGAATGAGAGCAAAGTGGAAGAAGAAGAAGAAAAGAACGGCAACCCCTGTAAAATCCCTCTCGCGCACAGTAATCGTCCCCCACACCATCACCCTACACTCCTCAGGCCACTATTCACGCTCCACCCCATGTAATCCACTGTTCACGTGCTTCTTCCCCATGCAAAACCCCTCTTAATCACTATTAGCCCACTAACCCTAGGTTTGGGTTCTAACAGAAAGGCTCCCAGTTTCAATATATATTAAAGAAACCAAGAAAGTTGGACTTTGATCAGAAGTGCGTATAAATAAAACGATAGAACTGCGAAGGCACTGTGTGTGTGGAAAGTTATCAGGTCGTTTACCCACTAGAGCTACTCTTGATGAGGGAGTGTTAATGAGTATGCCACCGAAACTTCAAATTAGGAAGTCACCTAAAATATAACACATATTGAAAAGTAACCTGAACGGGTGTCTTAATGAAATATTTAGGAAGTATATATTGAGGAGATTATCATAAACAAATTTTATCTTGATATTGTTAGAACATCTTTTGCTTTCGAAACTTATCAAAATTCAAAACACTATTGCCATTTAATTAATTTGATATTTCCTGGTCATAGTGTCATACCACTCATCAAACTTAAATGTCAACCAAAAGATTGAAAGGTTGTTCTGATGTAAATCTTTTATATCCTTTCACTACTTTCTACTTTTAAGTGCAATAATCTCCTATGCACATTGCATTTTTTCCAGTTTATTAGGAACCATCCCATGTTGCTTGCATATGAAGTTATGGTGGACATTATGGAAGGAATATTGCAGGTTGATCTACGAAGTCGAACAAAGGCTATCAATACACTCTCAACAAAGGTGGACATTATGGGAAAATAAGTTGATAATCTTTTCACTTCCCTGATTTTCTGAGAAATGGAGAGAGTGGAGGAGTGGGGTCATGGGTTCGATTTTTTGTGCCATATTATACTATAAAAGGATCAGTTATATTCACAATACACACACATGAGTTTTCTCTTTTCACCACAACCCCTTACGTTTCTTGTTGAAAGTGTTGAAAACGACCTTACGGGTCTTGATCTGATCTTGTTGTTCGTCAAAGTCGTAGTGTCACGGCAAAGATGTTGCAACCGTTCCATCTTCAGAGAAAGCCAAAATCCAGAATCACATCAACCCAACAAAGTAAAACCTAAGGTCAATGTTCTGGACAAGTTGGACACTAGACTAAGGATTATCCTTTCAAGAAAGCTAAAGGCCAACAATGTGCCACTGATTTGACTCCACATTTCAATGTTTTGATTGTTGTGGATGAGACCAAAAGTAAGTTTTTTCTAATATTGATCCTTATTTATTAACCATATGAGTGGTCGGTTGACATTGAGGCTAATGTGCATGTATGTGTTTATAAGTCCATGTTTGTCTATTACCAACCTATCGATGGAAAGACTGTTGCGATGACGAATGGAAACATTGCAAGGGTGGTTGATGTTGGACGTATTGATCTAAAGTTACCTTCAGGGAGAGTTCTTTCATTGCACATGATGCATCATGTGTTTGTCGTTCGTTGTAATATTCTTAGTGTTCCATGTTTGGTAATTGAGGGTTATGAAATGACTTTTAAGTGTAATAAAATTGTAATAACTTATTATGGTACTTGTATTGGAAATGAGTACTTGTGTGGTTGTGGTTTTTTACTTCATCTTGAATCGACATTTGATAATCATGATGCTATTTGTGTGCATGATGAAACTTCTTCTCGTGTTTGTTCTATTGAATATTGTGATATACGACAATGACGTTTTAGACATGTGAACTATCAATGTTTGAAAAGAATGATGGATTTAAACATGATTCCAAAGTACGCTATTGAGAATAAAAAATAGCAAGTGTGTGTACAGGCTAAACAACCTAAGAAACATTTTCATGTTATGACTAGGCAATCTGATATTCTAGATTTGATACATACTGATACTTTTGAATTTAATGACATGTTCACTAAGGAACATAAGAAATTTTTATTACTTTCATTGATGATAGTTCAAAATATTATTACGTATACCTTCTGAAAAGTAAGGATGAAGCATTGTCTAAATTCCTTGTTTTTAAAAACGAAGCCGAGAATCAAATTGAAAAGAAAACTTTAGGGATTGAGTGTTAGATCCTAATCCTTGATTAGTGACTAATTATGTTTTGGAGGTGATGGGATGGGTAGGTGGTGAGGTGTAGGGTGGAGAAGTAACGGTTGAAGGTGGGGGGTTTATATAAAGCTAAACTCGTCTTCTCTTCTCGTCTCACACACACACTCTCTACTCAACATCTCTCTCTCTCTAGGTCCGACCATTGAAGACTGGAGGCGAGCAAGGAAGAGCGCGACGAGCATGACTAGAGGAGTGATGCTCGGGGTGGACGCATTGTTGGGCGTGAAGATATCGCCAGAGGTGCAAGGAAAGTGTGGAGGTAAGCGTCGTCATCTTTCGGAAGATTCAACGCGCGAAAAAGGTATGCCAAGTTCCTTTTTAGTGTTCACATAAGTTGTGTAAGAGGTCAGGGGCGTCGTCGGAGGTCAGATACCTCGTCGTTGTCGAGGTGCAGTAAGGTAACTGCACTCGAACTGTCGACCGACTACGTTATGGTTGAACCCATGCCACTTTTCTATAGGGAAACGGTCGACCGTTGTGCCGTGTTCGGTCGACCATTGTTGCCTTGTTTTGTGTTTTCATGGTTGTGTGGTGTGTGATCGGCTTTGAGGGCAACGGGTCTAACCGACTGATGCATTGCATACATTGCATCATATGTCTTTCATTTAGATTACTTTTATATCAATAAATGCTACTAAGGTATGTGTTTAGTCGTATTTACAGAATACAGGGACCTGAATGCAAATTACCCACATTCCGAGCATAAACGCGTGCAAAAGATTCATTTCTATCATAAAGACCGAGTTCAAGTTTATCGGGTTCCAAATGGAAATGCATCCAAGCATAAAAGCATTCAAGGAAGCTAATTACAAAAAAGGTCAAGGACTTAATTGCAAAATGCCAAGGACCTGATTGCAAAATAAAAGGACCAAGTTATTGTGTGGAGAAAGTCAAAAGAAAAATCAAATATAAATCTCCAACAATGGAAGGAATTAATCCGGAGCTCAAGACAATGGAAAGAAATCATCCAGACGCGCAAAGGAGGATCAAATCATACCATAAACGCGTGACAAAAATCCTGATTAAATCCGACCAACGTGTGAGGCGAATCCGCCGCACAATACACATGATGTGCGGCGATTCTGCCGCCCATTGGTCGATTTGTGTGTCCCAATTTTGTCCAGTCGTGTATGGACACGTGTACTATCCAATTCTATACCTAAGTCCATTGTAGCAACTATAAATAGACCCGAGAACGATGTAAATAGGGTCCTTGGTGGTTGTTCTTATTTGTGTACCTTAGTTTTATTAATAAAATTCTGTTCTTTTAATTCTTGTTTTAGTTTTCTTTTAATGTCTCTAGGATCCCTTCTTCTTCCCCCCTCCATGAGTTTCTAACTCTTTCCAAAGGGTGGAGGTGATGGAATGAGGGTTAGAGAAGATGAATTGCATGTTATTATTTTAAGTTCATGATTAGTTTATTTTGATTACTTGAGTTTATGTTAAGTCATTTATCTTGTAATGCTTCATAACTAACATGATTTACAATAAGTTTCAGTAATTCTCTGATCTAAACCTAAATCTAAACCTCCACCCAACGGATTTCTCTTCTTATTTCTTGTTTTAGTTCTAATTGCTTTTGTTTCGTACTTTAGATAATTAAATCAAAAATACCAAAAACCCAACTTATTTCTTCTCCCTTCTTCCCCTAAATCGAAATCACACTAACAACGAAATCTCTCCCTCCTTGTGTTCGACCCGTACTTGCCACGTCTTCATAGACGCCGTGCACTTGCGGTATAAATTTAATTCTCATCACCGACCTTGATGGGCGACAGACCAGACAATGCCGACCTGATGGTGATCATTATATATATATATATACACCTTGGTGGGCAACGATTTAGCAGCTTGTGTGAGCGACCGTCTATTATCAGCTTGTGTGAGCAGCCCGTCCATGTGTGCGGAGGTTGTGTCGACGATGTTCTAACTTGGGTGTAGTAGCTTTCGTAAGGCACCTGTTATTGTATATGCATTATATATTGCATCTTATGAGAGTTTACCTTCGGGTGACCACGTTTTCAGCGTTGGTGAATCTTCCTCCTGATTGTTCAACAATCGGTTGTAAATGGATATTCAAGAAGATATTGAAACCAAATGGGTCCACTGATAAGTACAAAGCCAACCATACCTATTCTCCAGTGTCTCACAAGACTACTTTATGAGCGCTTTTAGTATTGACATCCATATATGATTTTGCGATCTATCAAATGGTCGTAAGAATTGCTTCTTTTCATGGTGATCTTGAAGAAGAAATTTATATGGATCGGCCTAAAGGATTTATAGTTTCTTGAAGCGGGAGCAAAGTTTGTAAACGCGTTAAGTCCTTTATAGACTCAAACAAGCTCCCAAAATGACATGAAAAATTTGACAAAGTCATATTATTATTTGGCTTCCAGGTTATTGATTATAACAAGTGTGAGTACTGACATGTTAAAGGTGGGGCTTATATTGCATTGTTTTTCTATTGCATTGTGTTTATATGTCAACGACATATTACTGTTTGGCTAAACCGTGATATAATAATACATAAAACAAAGTCCTTATGTACTAAGTTTGGAATGAAGGACTAGGTCAGTTGAGGGTATTTCCATATCTCAATCTCACTATATTGAGAATGTTCTTGAGAGATTAGGATACACAAACTATAGATCTGCAAAAAGCTCATATGATTCTTCAAAACCTTTGTACAAGAACAAGAGTGGTGTACCAATTTCATAGTTGAGATATTCTTCAATCATATGTAGCTTGATGTGCCTTGCAAATTGCACATGACAAGATATTTATTTCTCAATGAGCAAGCTAACTAGATACACAAGTTGTCCTGATGGCAGATCCGACACAAAGAGGTAGATCCGACACAAATGCAATTTAAGGAAAGCTAACTTACACTACTAATGCAATTCGAGGCATATCCAACTCAAATGATCTGCTAGTAGTGGATCCGATTGGGCAGTTGACGCCTCAATTTCTCTAGTGGGTCGGGTCATTGAGTCAAAGCACTCCGGAACATCCAAATCTGATTTGTAGTTATCTGATTGCGCTCAGAGTAATCCAGACTCTCTAATCTTCTATAAATACACTTGTAATTCATGTTATTCCCTTCTTCTTCTTCCTCCTCATTAGGTTAGGTTTATTTTTTGTTTAGTAGTGTAGTGGAGAGATTGAGAACAACATTGTAATCTTTTTTCATTAATTAAAGTTGTTTTTGTTTACTTCTTGTTTTAATATAGTCTTCTTTACTTGGTTGAAGTGTGAATTAATGATATGAAGTGATTAGTGAGCAATCCATCCCCATTGGGGGGAGAATGATGTGAAGTGTGAATGTTGTGAGATTCGTGTGTGTTTAATCTTAAGCTTGGAGCTTCAAATGATTTACATGGCCATTTTGATTGATTTATCACTCTTACTTTTGATGTGTTAATAATCATAATTGATGTTTAGCACATGCTTTGGCTAGTGGGTCCACTTTATGGGGAATAATGATGTAAGGATAAGATTGAAGTGGATAAAGAGATAAGAATGACATGTAATCTTGTGGTTTTCTTTAGCCTAATCTTGATTAGTGTTTTGTATGTCCTAATGATCATGTTAAATCTTAATTCATGTCGAGACACATTTGTGACTATGGCTAAGATATATTTTTATATTATTAATGCCATGAGCAGTTAATTGTATACAAACACAACTTACATATACAGTTTTGCATGCATTCTCCACCTCCAACGGGACTAATTATATTAGTTGTTGATTTGCGTCGCATTCGTCATTTAGTTTAGCAACTCTCAATATTCCTTTTTCTTCCCCTACTCGAGTATGGCCGTTGTCGACCCACACCCACTCCACATGGACAAGACTCATACTTGTCCTCGCTCCAACGTAGTCGTGCACTTGCGGTTTCAAACTTTGAAATTTCCCAACAAGCGGCAACCCACCAATATGAGTGGAGATCTCACAAAGTTAGTTCAATGTGATAATAACAAGTACTTGAGTGAGTTGCATGCAACAACCTGGTTACATTATGTATCCTTTCCCTAAAGAATAGACACGTTGTGGACCTACAAGTTCAGTAAGATTGTAGACTTTGAATGAGTTTGAGTGTAGAAGTTTTTGGATTACTTGAAACACAGAGAGCAGCCGTTGTATCCGGGATGTACACCAAAATTGACCAAGTTGTCGTTTGTCATCAAAACATTTCTTATGAAGAGCACTTATAGATGGTCAGACAGTTTGTTCAACAAATGGTTGGTGTATCAAGCTGAATTATTGCCAGATGGAGCTTGTCTGCCGAAAGATACGTATGAGACGAAGAAATTGATTCAAAATTTAGAATTTTAATATGAAAACATTCAAATGTGCAAGAATCATTGCATTTTGTACTGAAAGGAGAACAAGAATGCAAATTCATGTGTGATATACGAAGAATCTCTTTGGTTGCAAGTGGAGGGGAAAGATGAAGTAGACATTCAAGAATTGGGTTTTAAAAATCCCAAAAAATAATCTTGTCACGGTTTTACGATACTTCCCATTGAAGCCAAGGTTTCGCAGGTTGTATCTCTCTGCTGATATTGCAAAGTTGATGAGATGTCATGTGGAAGAACGTCAGACAGATGGAAAATTGCGTCATCCAGCTGATTCTGCGTGTTGGGCTGAGTTTGACAACAAACATCCGAATTTCGCTTCAAAGATAAGAAATATAAGGCTAGGGTTGACCGTCGACAGCTTTCAGCCATTCAACCAAACTCAACATAGCATATGACCCGTAATTCTCGTGCCATATAATCTGCAAACATGGATTAGTAAGAAGCATCAGTTCTTTATGATGTCGCTGATTATACCCGGTCACCCTGGTAACAAGATAGAAGTTTGCTTGTAACCGTTAATCAAAGAGCTGAAAGAACCATGGGAAGAAGGCTGAGATACTTATGACGCTTACACTAAGTCGTGTTTTACGCTAAGGGCTTCCTTGAGGTGGACAATAAACGACTTCCCTGCTTATGCCGATCTGAGTGGGTGGATGACTAGAGGATATAAGGTGTGTCCCTATTGTATGGAAGATACTTATTCCATTTATCTAAAGCATAGTGGGAAGAATGTGTATGTCACGCATGATGATGATGGTAAATTGACATTTTATCCACCAACTTCTTTCTGGATGAGCGCTACTGAGATGTAAATTTTTTGTAGTGTTCTGCATTCAGTGAAGGTGTCAGATGGGTATTTGTCCAACATATCTCGATGTGTGAACGAGAAAAAGTGCAGGATTAGCTCACTAAAAAGTCATGATCATCACATATTGATGCAATAATTATTAACTCTGGACATTAGAAAGTCATGGAGTTAAAGAGGTGCTAGAAGCAGTTATCACCTGAGTCAGTTCTTTCGCAGTTTGTGTTCTCAAGTAAACATCGTTGAATCATTGGGTTCTCAAGTAATCGCAGTTTGGTCCCATTGTCTGCCAGCTGGAAATGATATTTCCATCGAGTTTTTTATATGTAATGTTACATTTACTTGTTCACTTTGCTTGGGAAGCACGATTGGCAGGACCGGTTAAATATTGTTGAATGTATCCATTTAAGAGATATATGAACAAATGTAAGGTGTATGTTCGAAACAGAAATAGACCAGAAGGGTCAATTGCCGAAGGTGTTCTCGTAGAGGAGTGCACCACCTTTTGCTTAAGATACTTAAAGAGTGTGGAGATGGTTTTTTAATAAGCCTTTGAAAAATGATGGAGGTGAAAGACCATTAGGCACCGGAAAAATGGTTGTTCTAGACCCTGTCGGTCTTGAAAAGGCTCACAATTGGGTGTTAAATAATACTATCATTAGTGATGAATATCAAGAGTAAGTTAGGAGTATACTTGTGTTATTTTAGCAATGTCTTTAACTCATTGTTAACAAAATTACACATTCTACTGTTTCAGGTGTTTTAACAGTTACACCACTTTCCTTGGAGTAAGAGTACGTTGCAATTGAGGACAACAATCAAATGTTCGATAGAAGACTTTTAGTGAGTGGTTTAGGGAGACTGTTTCGAAAGGAAAACTGCAGAAACATCGACATTGAAGCACTTGCTCGAGGTCCAGGCAACGTGAGGGAGGAGGTATTCAGGATATATCATCAATGAGTTTAAGTTTCGCAAACAGAAACGTGAGTCCAAAGCCAAAACACAGAATATTGGAGTATTTGTAAATGCAACAACAAAAAATTACTCCACAGCACAAGATAGGAATTTTGTCATTGCACCTGTCCACTACTTTGGTGTATCGCAAGACATAATCAAACATCAGTCCTATGGTGATTTGATGTTTGTTTTTGTTCAAGTGCAAGTGGTACGACGTTTTGGGTCGAGACAACACTAATAGAAGTGATGAATACAAGTTCACATTGGTGAATGCGAATCGATTTCTGAAACCAGAACCTCATACTTGCATCTCAAGTAGAGCAAGTTTTGTATGTTGCTGAGCCAAAAGATAGAGAAAGCGATGACCAATGGTTAGTGGTTGTGCGAGTGTTTCCGAAAGATTTATATAACATGGAGGACGATAAAGCTGAAGATTCAGAGTACGGTCGAGGAAATCTTGTGCAAGATAGAGTTCACATTGACGATATTGGTTTGGTGGAGTTTGTGAGACATGATCTAGAGCCACTTGTGTTCGAGTAGTTCATTTTTAGCGAGTATGAAAACTAATGTTCTTTTACTTTTAAACTACATAGAAGCAATAATGACGGTATACTAAATTGTGATGTTCTTTAATTCAGATATGTCTCGACAATGCAACACTCGTCTGGAGGACAAGGATGACACATCTGTACGTCGTCGACATACAGATTCCCAGGAGTCTGATGAAGAGGCTCTCGTAGACGAGATTGAGCTTTCACCCTCTGCAGGTGAAGCCAGTACGAGTAGGAGTAGGGGACGTGGCCCCACTCAGTGTTTGGAGGAATGGTCGAAGAAGGACCAATCTACGATCGATTTCACACTAGAGGGCATGCCCAGAGGACCCCCCATGGCTGAGAGTTTTTAGAACTTTATTGGGTCACTTGCGAGGAGGTCACAAATACTTCCCCAGCGTTATGCAAATTGGAGACTGATGCCCAAGAAAGACAAGGACGTGGCATGGCAACAAATTTTGGTAACATTTCATACAATCATTTTATACATTTCATACATCTTTTTTATTGAAAATTGCAGAAAACTCGAGTGCTCCGGAGCCCACACGGACAGACATGTGGATTAAACTCCACAAGAGGAACCATCCGGACTCATTGTAAGTTAATTACATGTATATTGATTTATAATTATTACTATGTTTCACGTTTCTATTGAAGTTTAACTATTGAAATGTTTTACTTCAGCAACAATTTGAGACTATGAAAGGATCGGCGGAGTTGAGCTCTTAGGGTTCTGTCATCTCCGTCGCTTTTGATGATCCGGTTGGCACCGTCTTGGGCGATCGACATGGACATGTTCGTATATATTCTAGCTACGTCACGCCTGCAGATATATACGGTGCTCGTGGGATGCCAAGCAGAGCAGAATGCAGTGTCCGAGCGGACGTGGAGCGGAACGACGAAGCAGCTGCGGAATTGAAGTGGATCAGCAATGAGCTCATAATGACTCAAGATAAACTGAAGACTGTGGAATCCGCGCTCAGTAAAACGCAGCTTCAAATGAATTTTCTGCTCGAGAACATACCAGGTAAGACTAAAGATGGATATAATGTCAGACTTGATCTACTTGAACTTGGTATTCGAGTAAAACTAGCACAAGAGAGTACGAGTAAAAGGAGAAATTAGGAGAAAAAACAACTAGATGTGTTTCTTTTCATCAAATGCTTGATGTTCATTGTATTAAGGTAAAAAGGTTGTGATTGAAATGAGAGGAATGAAGTGGATTGAATTATTGAAAGCATGCTTAACCAAAAAACAGAATGAAAAATTAATTAAATTCAAAGTTATATATCTACTAGTCTTTAGTTTACAATGAACGGGAGTGTCTTACATATGTTTTGGTGTTAAGATTTACATGTTTATCTTTTGGAAGTAAAAAAGTTCTTGCACTAAGTAATGAAACTACACTAAGTTATTGGCCATTTATTGTTGTCTTTCGTGTGGTCATACCATAAATTAGTAATTGCAACACCATATTTCATTCTTGTAATAGAAATTTAATTTAATTATTCCAAAATCACAACCATTGAAAAGAAAATGTCTTAGAAAAAACCATAAGACAAACATTAATTCTTGGTTGCCTTGGTGGTTTGCTTCACCGTTCCACCCCCCCCCCCCCCCCCCCCCCCCCCCCCCCCAAGGTCTCGAATTCGAGCCTCGGGATCCTATTTTGCTGGCTAGAAAAGAATTCTTTTTAAAACAATCTGGACCTGCTTAGTATCAAACGGACCTAGTATCACACCACTTAGCTACCGTAACTAATCTATTCATATTCCTACTAACATAATATAATTATATCGAGTATTTTTGTGTTTGTACAATGATGAAGAATTAAATTTATACCGCAAGTGCACGGCGTCAATGAAGACGTGGCAAATACGGGTCGAACACAAGGAGGGATAGATTTGTTATTAATGTGATTTCGATTGGGGGAAAGAAGGAGAGAAGAAATAAATTGGGTTTTGAGATTTTTGGTTTTTAATTATCTAAAGCAAGAAACAAGAACAAATAAACTAAAACAAGAACAAAGAGGGTGAATTCCGTCGGGTGGAGGTTTAGATTTAAGGTTTAGATTAGAGAATTCAGAAACTTATAATAAATCATATTAGTTATGAAGCATTACATGATAAATGATTTAACATAAACTCAAGTAATCAAAATAGACTAATACGAACTTAAAATAATAACATTTATTTGTCTTCTCTTCACCCTAAATCCGTCACCTCCACCCTTTGGAAAGAGTTAGAAACTCATGGAGGGAGGAAGAAGGGGTCCTTGAGACATTACAAAAGAAAACTAAAAGTAAGAAATAAAAGACAGAATTTTATTAATGAAAAGAAGAATACAAAACTAAGATTAAGAATAAAAACTACAACCAAAGACTAAGGACCCTTCTAACATCGTTCTCGGGTCTATTTATAGTTGTTACAAGAGACCTAAGTATAGAATTGGAGAGTACACGTGTCCAGACACGACTGGACAAAAATTGAGCACACGGATCCTCTCTGGTGCGGCGGAAACGCCGCACAATACATGTAATGTGCGGCTAAATTGCCGCACAATAAGGTTGGATTTGATTCGGATTTTTGCTGTGTGTTTATGGTATGATTTGATCCTCCTTTACGCGTCTGGATTGATTCTTTCCATTCTTTTGAGCTCCGGATTAATTCTTTTATATATTTGAAGATCCACATTGATTTTTCTTTAGATTTTCTCCAAGATAATAAAAGCTACTCGTGATTTGCAATTAGGTCCTTGTCTTTTTGCAATTAAGTCCCCGGCTACTTTTGTGCTTAAGTCCTTGTTCTTTTTGCAATTAGGACTTGAATGCTTTTATGCTTGGATACATTTCCATTCGTAACCCGATAATCTTGAACTTGGTCTTTATGATAGAAATGAGTCTTTTGCACGCGTTTATGCTCGGGATGTGGGTAAATTGCATTCAGGTCCCTGTATTCTGTAAATAAGACTAAACACATACCTTAGTAGCATTTATTGATGTAAAAGTAATCTAAATGAAAGACATATGATGCAATGTATGCAATGCATCATACAAGTAAACACGAAAATGACACAAAATCATTTTCGGTACCCGAAATCTGACATAAACACGATACGAAACGCGAAATCCTTAAACCCAAACATAGATTTTTCGTGTCATGTCCGTGTTGTGTTTTCATGTTGTGTCATATTGCAAGGTCTAGATAAATTCATGATCTCGTGAAGTTAGAGTTTCTGTATGAGCTACATAGTATGAAGTTGAAAAGTTTTAAGCAATGTCGTTACGTTTTCAATGAATGAGTAGGATAATAAGAATGTATTCAAATCGGTTTACTAATAATCGTCTATTATTTATGTACTATTATAACTTGTTGTTCATTGACATGTGCATGTTAATTGTCTTCTGAACTTGTGGTTTTTTTCTGTCAATGTTTGTTTCCCTTTGAATCTGTGTTTCAATGTGTATTTATTCAACTTAATTTCAGTAGAAGATGTCAAATTAGAATGCTAATTTACATGAGCATGAGACTAATCCACATTTTCGACACTTAACATGCAACATATATCACTGCATTAGGAGAATTCGGGGATGTCATCTTGATTTACTGAATTGAGGAATCAAATAGTACTCAACACATGTAAGAACATTAGTACATCAGTACACCAACATTAACAACAAACTATCCTTGAATTACTTATAAGATAACAATCAAATGCAAATTAACCATCTCCACCTGCCATGAAACAATAAGTCAATGTGTCTACACATTCGGCCTCCTCATCTTACGCAACTCCTTCACAATCCATTGTTCGACTCCACATCTCCAAGCACCATGTTGAACGTTTTATATTAAACCGCAAGTGCACGACCGCGTTCAAGTGGTGGCAAATACGGGTCATCATCAGGGAGGTGAGCAGCCTCTCGTTTGCACGAAATCAAGTGGCAAAAAATAGGAAAGATAGTTTGATTATCCTACTCTACGCTACACTACACTACGAAGTACGAAATGCGAACGAAAACAATAAACGATGAACTACAAAACTAAACTAAGAACTATATAAGTGCTGGAATTCAGAAATAGAAAACCTCTAAGGGGTGGAGTGAGTGCACACATGCAAAGATGTGGATATTGAACACATTCTTTAAGCACAAATAAAGGTGGTGTTATCATGCATATGAAGTGTCTAAATGTTATGGCAAAACCTATCAATCTATTCACCAACTTAGTTGATTAACATTTACATATACAAGTTGTTTATTTCAGAACCTAAACAAACATGAGAGGTGTCTAATCATTTTGGCAAAACTCATCAAGTTATAAATTCTATCCTAAACAAGCAAGCATACATTCATGTTTTATCAACACATTGTAAATAAATCATTCATTCCATTCTCATTTGCATGTATGAACATCTACTCCACCCCCAAGGGAGATGAAACTACTCACTACACATTAGACTAATGATTAAGCTAAGCAACGAAAGCATATTAACTAAGCTACTAAAACTAATGAAATGAAATTAAACAAAGTAAAACAAGCAACATGAAACAAACAATATAATAAAGAAACTTTTATTAAAATGACTCACAATTCAAGTAGCATCCTCCTACTTTAGTGTGTGCTTCAAGGCCTCAGTTCTAGTAGAAAGAATAACCACTCAAAATGTGAAGTGATTACAATGGAAGGTGAAGAGTTCTATTTATAGCCATAGAAAAAGGCAATTCGGGACAATCCCCCGATGTGGGACTAAACAAATACCAGAAATGGACTAAATACACACTAATACGCGACCCACCAAAATCTTAGCGGATTTGGGCCAAAACAGACCGCCAATTAGCGGTCTTGGACCGCCAATTGGTGGTCTATATGGTCTGGATCACGCTGGATTTTATTCTGGGCTTTTCTGGATGTCTTTGTTGGTCTTTGATGCATCTACTTCACTTGTTGGAGCTCCGACCCGAATAAAATTGCCAACATACTCCCCATGATAGTGTTGAGTTTTCTGTTTTGCTCTTTGTTCCTTTGGTCTTACGTTCAGGTCCTCCTCCCTGGCATCTTAGTCCCCAGGTCTCACAATTCAGTGCTTTTTCCCAGCTTTTGGGTCCTTTTATGCTTCATCTCTTCAAACCTATTTATTTCTGAAATTCAAACATAAAACTCGTCACATAACATTGTTTAGGTGAAAGATAATGGATATAAGATACAAATATAAGCATGAAATGATGTCAATCAAATACCCCCACACCTAACTTTTGCTAGTCCCAAGCAAAACAAAGGAAGAGAAAAGTATACGAAAAACAAGAAATCCTAACTCACTTTCGTTGGAATCACGGTTACACTTAGCACGTGCAACAAGCCGTTAAACCTCCTTGTCACCAAGGAGGAGTGTTGTCTCCTGAGGGTTTTCAGCGGATACACCCACAAAATCCGAACAAAGATGCATTAATCAATCTAGCTACACGACTCGTTGGACTTATTTTGTCGATCATGGGACGCGGTAATACTACGGGTCGACTCTATATATGTAATCAGTCCACACACCTAGCCTAATGAATTATTCGTGAAAGTTAGTTAAGGACTTAAGTGAAAGACATGGGCAACCTTAACTTCTGAATGTGATACAATGTGTAAAGTCCATTAAGGTTCTTATTTGACTCTCTTTTTCTTTAAATGTTTGAGTGATGAAACCCTATGATTACACGCCCCCGAGGGAAAACCCGGGTGCATCCTAACGACTCGATAAGACCTAAAGTCAGTAAGCTAGATACCGTAATGCATCAAGTTCAAGACAATTTTGGGAGCTTTCTTTTTTACTTTGCCTCTCAACGGTTTTGCACATGCCAAACACACGCAAAACCCACAAAAAAACATTTTCTTTCGCAAACACATGAAGATTTTGAAAGAAATGTGAAAATTTTAAAGCACTAGGCAAGCAAAAGAAGACAAGTCACTCAAAGATCATGGCAAGCAGATATATCAATATTAAATGCGGCACACTAACATGACCCTATCAATACACACAAAAGAAAACAAAATCAAAGGAAAAAGACTCGACTATGTACACACGTAAAACACCCCCCACACCTAATCCATGCATTGTCCTCAATGAATGTGAGCATGATACTACATGGATTTATGCATGAAAAAGGGAAGATCTCACCAACATGAAGTGCAACAGGAAGTTCATGGTTATAGTGATGGACACAAACCCGAATTCCCACAAAACCTGTGAGATACTGAAGAAGGGAGACAAATACGTGAAAGAAATGGGTCCCAAGTACACAAGGGTTGGGGCACACAACAATCAATGCTCGCTCATGGAGTCTTTTATTACATTTTTTACAAGGTATATACATCAACAAAGATATTCTCATAATCATTTGGTCAATGAACATCAAATGAGAACATCGAGTTATGAGGACCAGAGACTTGCCGAGATGGGCAAACTTCATTGTTACTCTGAGGTGTCATGAGGGGTGAAAGATCAAAGCTGAAAGGCTCGAACCCCTCATGATATTGGTTGGGTGTAGGCAACATGAATGAATGAAGTTGTGTTGCCTCACTAGGGTTTAGTTGCTCATCGAACAAAACCCTCCAACCAATAGGTGGGTGCATCAGAATGAGTTCCTCAAGCTCATTCGATGGATGCAGCAGACCTGCATCACTAAGAATGAGGCTTCTCCCCAAGTCATCAAACAAGGACCTCCCACCATCATTTATATCATCAAGCATAAGCTCGGTCGTAGGTGGGTCCTTGTTGGAGTCAAGATGAAGCTCAAATGGCTCAATGGCCAATGGACATGAGATAGAGACACCTTCTGGTATAGGCAAATGATGAGGTGTCTCACTCTCACTAGTAATCTCAACTGAATTATGCAACGAACACTCATTTTGGACATTCATGTTTGATGTCAGCTCACTCTGTTGCATTGAAAAGACAGGCAATGAGTTTTCGCTGGGCCCACAAACATTCTCAATGGGTTGCATTGGTGTTAGGGGTGTTCGTTGATTTTGCGGTACTTTCTCTAATTGGCGGATGAAATTGAGATTTAAAGGTTGGTCCATGGGCTCTTGTTGCCTACCAGATTTGAACACATGAAACACAACACTCATGTTACCGAATGAGAGCTTCATGAGACCATTTCTACAATTAATTAAGACATTGGAGGTTGCCAGAAATGGTCTACCCAAAATCAAAGGTATTTGAGTGTGGGTGTTCGCAACAGGATTGGTATCGAGGACAACAAAATCGACTGGAAATATAAAATCTCCAACTTTGATAAGCACGTCCTCGATAATCCCCTTTGGAATACGAATGGATCTATCCGCCAATTGGAGAGTGATCTTAGTTGGTTTCAATTCTCCCAAATTCAACTATTGATAAACAGAAAATGGGAGGTTGACCGCTGATCCTAAATCAAGCAATACATTACTCATGCTAGTGTCCCCTATCGTACACTGAATAGTAGGACACCCAGGGTCCTTGTATTTTGTGTAGGCAGGATTGGACAAAAGTGAGCTTACATTTGCAGCCAAGAATGCTTTCTTAGGAACATTGGTCTTCCTCTTGGTTGTGCAGAGATCCTTCAACACTTTGGCATATTGAGGTATTTGTTGGATGACATCCAACAAGGGGATGTTAACATTCACTTGCTTTAACACCTCTAATATCTTATCCATTGTGTCACTCTCTTTTTGGTTAACCTACTTGGATAGGGAGCTTTTGGCAGGTAGGTTTTCTGCGGTGCCTGAGAAGGAGGTGGTGTATTACCCTCACCCTCACCCTCTTCTTCACCACCATTCCTACTGAGGGACTGCATAGATGGTGGTGGGTGTGGCAAGGAAATGTGATTGTCAACCTGCTTTCCATTCCTTAAGGTTACAATGGAATTGACATGGTGAACAAGTTCCTCCACATGGTTCACTTGCCGCCCCCGAGGTACCACATTCTCATTTTGCATGTGTTGTTGCTGGTACATATGGGGGTTAGCCTCAGGCTGGCTAGGCAAAGACTCTCTCTCTTTCATGTACAGACTGAGCCAATTGGCCCATCTGAAGCTCTAGAGATTTAATGGTCTGCTGATTTTAAGTGAGAATTTGACTTGTGGTTGACATAAAAAATTTCATTAAATTTTCAAGTCCACGAGTGAAGGTCTCAAGCGAATTGAATCGGGTTTCCATAGTATTGGAATTTGGAAAACCCGATTGATTGGTGATTGGAGCTTGGGGTGGCTGATAAGATTGTGCATGCATGAGAGGTTGGTATGATTGGTTAGGTGGTCGAGAGGAGTTTGAAGGACCGCCCGGGGCATTATTTTGGTTCCATGAAAAATTGGGGTGGTTCCTCCATCCAGGATTATAAGATGATGAGTATGGGTCATTCCTAACTCTGTCATAGATGACGTTGACATGTTCCATCTCAGGAGGAATGGACGCACACTCTCTTTCTACATGACAGGGAACTAGACCAGATGTGGACATGTGAGGTGCACCTTGTTTGTTTTGGAGCTCAATCGAATCCATACAGCGCATTAAGGCCGCCATGCAGGCCTCGGTGGCCGTAGTGGTATCGACGGCAAATACGGCACCCGATCTAGTCGAGTTTGCATTCGCGATCCTCGCTCCTATGCTGGATGATGCAGGTGGTTCCCTTACGCTCTCCCATTGCATGGTTTTCTCAGCGAGGTCTTCTAGGAAAGCTCATGCCTCCCTTTCATCCTTTCCCAAGAACTCTCCTTGACACATGGACTCAAAGAGCGTTCGGGACGGGATGTAAAGACCCTCGTAAACAATCTGACAAAGACGCCACAACTTAATGTCATGGTGAGGGCATGAGGATAGTAGCTCCTTGAACCTCTCTAGATATGCATGAAATGTTTCGGTCTCAAGTTGATAGAACGAATTGATTTCGTTCCTCAATTTTTGAGTCCGATGATTTGGAAAGTATTTCTTGAGGAATGCAGATTGAAACTCTTCCCAAGTCCTAAAGGAATTCGCCTGGTTGTTCTACAACCATTTCTTGACATCATCCTTTAGTGCAAAAGAGACTAGCCTAAGATGGATGAAGTCTGTGCTAAGTTGTTTCGGCTTGAACATAACACAGACCTCCTTAAATTCCCTGGGAAAGATATAGGGGTCACCTTTCGCAGTGAAGTGAGGGAGCATGGAAATAAACTGAGGCTTAACCTCAAAGTGGTTTCCATTTGCCTCTGGCAATACGATGCATGAAGGTAGAGCGGTACAGGTCGGGTAGCATCGATCACGTAGAGGTATGAGAGCGACAACATGAAGAACATGTGGAATAGGTGGGTCCAACAACTGCTCCTCCTCGCGGAAATTAGTAGTCATTGAACCCGAACTAAGTGTGACACGAGAGGAGGAAGGCGTCGAGAAATCGACTACCGAAGCAGGGTTGACAAGACGTCTCGTCAAACGGCCACTCTCGTCTCGTGCCCACGAAAGCATGCACAAACGTGCACACACACAAACTAAAACTTTTTTTAACAAAGAATGTGCGTAGAGGAGAAGACGAGAGAACACAGGAGAGAAAGAATGACTCAGGAGAGAAGGGAAGAAATCCTTATGCTACGACGGGTGGGTACAGGTAGAAGCACACAAGGAAACAAGGCTCAAACAGTACTAATATCACTATAGGTCCTTACAGCTAGACGACGCCTAACTGCGAGGTCACACAGCCTCAACACGCCTCACCTCCTTACGACGAGGATCACAAAGCAGCAAGTGAGCAAAGATCGAGAGATCTCGTCTCTCCTACTACGACGAGACCACAAATATTTGGCATCCCTACTATCGATTGTGTATTTGTAAAAAATATTTTTATTTGAATATTTTTATTTAATAAATAATGTGTTTTGTAAATATTTTAACAGAAAATTAATGATATTTTAACAATCCACAATTTGAGGTTAAACAAAACAAATCACCCATATTATTAGTTACATGTTATTTACATGTTTTCTAATTCATAATAAATGATTCATACTAAATAGATCCCCAATTGACTTAAAATTTCACCCACAGTGTAAAAGTATGATGGGTTTTGCATGAATATATTATGAAAACATTATGGAAGCGAGGAATAAACTTGTGAGGAACTAAACTTGCTTGTGACTTGTGAGATACAAGTGAGTAAAACTCATCCCTCCGCTATGCGAATACTTCCGGGAAAAACTTCAAAACAGTACCGTTTCGAAGTCGTATCACATTATTACAGAGAAAACACAGGTTCGTAGACGAACAAGACATGTACAACTTGGTTGAACATATATGCATCATGATAAAGACACCCGACCATTAATAACTACTTCCATCACTCGTAATCTAGAGAACACAGATCGACTCATCAAAGTTGCGAGAAACTAAACTTGATTGTAACTTGTGAGATATAAGTGATGAAACCCATCAAAGTTGTATCACATTATTGCAGAGCAAACACAGGTACGTAGACGTACAAGTCATGTACAACACGGTTGAACATGCACTATGATAAAGACACCAGACCATGCATTAATAACTACTTCCATTATTTGTAGAGAACACAGACTCATGATGGGACATGTAAAATCAGCATCTTTGCTGGCACGTGCATTTACGCCTGAAACCAGCACAGTGACCGCCGGAGAAGTGCTCTTGCATGCACGTCGAGGCGCAGCGCCGGTCGCTCACGCATACACCCCAGGATCTCTTGCTACGGTACTCGCAAATCTTGGCTTCCACGTATGGCACCTCGGCTGTCCCTGTCAATCAAAATTCCAGATAATTCAAAATGAAAAAGAGTTGTCGTTAATAAACCACACCTACAATAGCTTACAGGTTGCAATGAGCAGCATGGCAAAAACGATGTAAGAGACAGCTTTCGAGTTGCCCATTGTCTGACTTAAGGGTTTAGTTTGCATTCAAGACCATCCTGAGCGATGATTTTTATAGGCTGATGACTGAAGAGGGGGGATTAATCGTGCGATTGGTGGAACAATGGAGGTTAGACAGGTGCTTGCACCACAAACAAATGCTCCTGGATGCCTTGCACGTGGACTCCAAATTACTCTCGGCTGTCGGCAACGCATATTTTCTGCACAAGAGGCCAAAAGGACTCCAGGTGATGCATATACATCGTACATCTGTATATAGGACAGGAACGTAGCCTCCTAGCTTCCCATATGCAACAAACAGGCGTCAGAAGAACAGAGGATAAAATTAGTTGGTACTTGGAAAGCAGATATGAGTGTCAAGAGTCAAGACAATGGCCATCTTTCCTTAGTGTAACTTCTAAAAGCAATCTCTCATACTGACATATGGTTTGTGTGTCTCTAAGATATTGGCATCGAGAGGGAAATCAAAGTGCTTCCAGAACTTCTAAACCACATTTTTCTTGAACGTTTCCTGTCACGAGAAACCAAAAGGGGCAACCACAAACCATTATATAAATACATACGATAAATGTTACACAGAGAAACAAATATATGTCAAATTGTTCTCATCTATATATGAAAAAAGAAAGGCTCCCAGTTTCAATATATGTTAAAGAAACTAAGAAAGTTGGACTTTGATCAGAAGTGCGTATAAATAAAACGATAGAACTGCGAAGGCACTGTGTGTGTGGAAAGTTATCAGGTTGTTTACCCACTAGAGCTACTCTTGATGAGTGTGTTAATGAATATGCTACCGAAACTTCAAATTAAGAAGTCACCTAAAATATAACACATATTGAAAAGTAACCTGAACGGGTGTCTTAACGAACTATTTAGGAAGTATATATTGAAGAGATTATTACAAACAATATTTATCTTGATATTGTTAGAACATTTTTTGCTTTCGAAACTTATCAAAATTCAAAACACTGTTGCCATTTAATTAATTTGATATTTCCTGGTCATAGTGTCATACCACTCATCAAACTTAATGGTCAACCAAAAGATTGAAAGGTTGTTCTGATGTAAATCTCTTATATCCTTTCACTACTTTCTACTTTTAAGTGCAATAATCTCCTATGCACATTGCATTTTTTCCAGTTTATTAGGAACCATCCCATGTTGCTTCCATATGATGTTATGGTGGACATTATGGAAGGAACATTGCAGGTTGATCTACGAAGGCGAACAAAGGCTATCTATACACTCTCAACAAAGGTGGATATTATGGGAAAATTGGTTGATAACCTTTTCACTTCCTTGATTTTCTGAGAAACGGAGAGAGTGGAGGAGTGGGGTCATGGGTTCGATTTTTTGTGCCATATTATACTAAAAAAGGACTAGTACTCCATTCACAATACATACACATGAGTTTTCTATTTTCACCACAATCCCTTATGATTCCTGTTGAAAGTGTTGAAAATGACCTTACGGGTCTTGATCTGATCTTGTTATTCGTCAAAGTCGTAGTGTCACGGCAAAGACGTTGCAACCGTTCCATCTTCGGAGAACGCCAAAATTCAGAATCACATCAACCCAACAAAGTAAAACCTAAGCTCAAAGTTCTGGATAGGTTGGACACTAGGCTAAGGATTATCCTTTCAAGAAAGCTAAATGCCAACAATGTGCCACTGATTCGACTCCACATTTCAATGTTTTGATTGTTGTGGAGGAGACCAACAGTAAGTTTATTTCTAATATTGATCCTTATTTATTAACCACATGAGTGGTCGGTTGACACTGAGGTTAATGTGCATGTATGTGTTTATAAGTCCATGTTTGTTTATTACCAACCTATCGATGGAAAGACTGTTGCGATGACGAATGGAAACATCGCAAGGATGGTTGATGTTGGACGTATCAATCTAAAGTTACCTTCAGGGAGAGTTCTTTCATTGCACATGACGCATCATGTGTCTGTCGTTCGTTGTAATATTCTTAGTGTTCCATGTTTGGTAATTGAGGGTTATGAAATGACTTTTAAGTGTAATAAAATTGTAATAACTTATTATGGTACTTGTATTGGCAATGAGTACTTGTGTGGTTGTGGTTTTTTACTTCATCTTGAATCTACATTTGATAATCATGATGCTATTTGTGTGCATGATGAAACTTCTTCTCGTGTTTGTTCTATTGAATATTGTGATATACGACAAGGACGTTTTAGACATGTGAACTATCAATGTTTGAAAAGAATGATGGATTTAAACATGATTCCAAAGTACGTATTGAGAATAAAAAATAGCAAGTGTGTGTACATGCTAAACAACCTAAGAAACATTTTCATGTTATGACTAGGCAATCTGATATTCTAGATTTGATACATACTGATACTTTTGAATTTAATGACATGTTCACTGAGGAACATAAGAAACTTTTATTACTTTCATTGATGATAGTTCAAAATATTATTACGTATACCTTCTGAAAAGTAAGGATGAAGCATTGTCTAAATTTCTTGTTTTTAAAAATGAAGTCGAGAATCAAATTGAAAAGAAAACTTTAGGGATTGAGTGTTAGATCTTAATCCTTGATTAGTGACTAATTGTGTTTTGGAGGTGATGGGATGGGTAGGTGGTGAGGTGTAGGGTGGAGAAGTAACGGTTGAAGGTGGGGGATTTATATAAAGCTAAACTCGTCTTCTCTCCTCTTCTCTTCTCACACACACTCTCTCTACTCAACATCTATCTCTCTCTAGGTCCGACCAGTGAAGACTGGAGGCGAGCAAGGAAGATCACGGCAAGCATGACCTGAGGAGTTATGCTCGGGGTGGACGCGTTGTTGGGCGTGAAGATATCGCCAGAGGTGCAAGGAAAGTGTGGAGGTAAGCGTCGTCGTCTTTCGGAAGCTTCAACGCGCGAAAAAGTTATGCCAAGTTCCTTTTTAGTGTTCACATAAGTTGTGTAAGAGGTCAGGGGCATCGTCGGAGGTCAGAGACCTCGTCGTTGTCGAGGTGCAGTAAGGTAACTGCACTCGAACTGTCGACCGGCTACGTTATGGTTGAACCCATGCCACTTTTCTATAGGGAAACGGTCGACCGTTGTGCCATGTTCGGTCGACCATTGTTGCCTTGTTTTGTGTTTTCATGGTTGTGTGGTGTGTGATCGGCTTTGAGGGCAACAAGTCTAGCCGACCTGATGGCAATCATTATATATATATATATATATATATATATACCTGGGTGGGCAATGATTTAGCAGCTTGTGTGAGCAACCGTTTATTATCAGCTTGTGTGAGCAGTCCGTCCATGTGTGCGGAGGTTGTGTCGACGATGTTCTGACTTGGGTGTGGTAGCTTTCGTAAGGCACATGTTATTGTATATGCATTATATATTGCATCTTATGAGAGTTTACCTTCGGGTGACCACGTTTTCAGAGATTGTGCCTTGTGAGCATGTGTAATGTGTGGATTGGGACAGAGGTCCTTGGTGCCCAGCTTAGGGAAGATGTCTTATTTCCGTAGTTTTGTATACCAAAATTGTTGTCATATTTCATGCATGTTAGGTGAGGTTGGTATATGGGGTTTCCTTATGAAAACTCAGGCATACTTTCATGTTTGCATTTCAGGCCGTAAGCGACAGTAGAGGGTGGTGACTGAGGAGGATTGCACCAAGGATCAGATCCTCCAGTTTTCCCTTTTGAGGTTGATATGATTACGTGTGTATGTTTATTATATCTTTTGATGTGATCATACTTTTGAAACTTTGTATTATATGGCGCACCAGTTGATGTATATATTGTTAGTAGCGTTCCCGCCTGAGTTGATGTCTTTTGAATATCTTTTAAAGTTTTAAATTTTCCGTTGTTTCGGGGACGTTACATTTAGATCCGATAGGTGTGACGAATATACGTCAAGCATGTTTGAAAAGGTTAAGTTTGTCAGAATTCTAGCATACTTCTTGAGGTAAGAACGCCATATTCTCTACAATCTAATGAAATTGTTGAACAAAAAATAGAACGATATCTGATATGATTAATGCATTATTGGAGAGTTAAGGATTATCCAAATATATGTGAGAGAAGTTTTGAATACGATTTGCCATATCTGAATAAATTTCCCCAGAAACATAAGGAGGTTAGTCCTTTCAAACTCAGGCATGGTCGAAAAACAAGTTTTAAATAGCTTAGAGTTTGAGGTTGTCTTCCAAAAGTGTTAATCCCTGAACATAAGAGGTAAAAACTTAGTCCTAAGACCGTTGATGCAATATTTCTCGGATATGTTACTAACAACTATGCGTATAGATTTGTGGTAATCAAGTCCAAGATAGTTGGTATAGATGTTAACACTATTGTTGAACTTAATGATGCAACATTCTTTGAGAATGTATTTCTCATGAAACCTGGAGTTTCTCAACAAGTTTCACATGTGGGTGATCCCACTACGTCTCCTTCCATCTACGAATATGTGGAAAGAATGACAAATATAGGGGGAAATCCGTCCATTACCGAAACCCAAGTTTTCACAAACTTAAGTAGAAATTAAACCTAGAAGAAGCAAACAATCTAGGATTGCCAAAGACTTGGGAAGTGATTTTATCACGTACCATATCGAGGGTGATCCTAATACTTTCAAGGATACTATGACTTCTTCTGAAGTAAAACATTGGAAAGATGCAATCAAAATCGAAATGAACTCCATTGTCCCTAATGGGACATAAGAGTTGGTGAATCTTCCTCCTGATTGTTCAACAATCGGTTGTAAATGGATATTCAAGAAGAAATTGAAACCAAATGGGTTCACTGATAAGTACAAAGCCAACTATACCTATTCTCCAGTGTCTCACAAGACTACTTTATGAGTGCTTTTAGCATTGACATCCTTATATGATTTTGCGATCTATCAAATGGTCGTAAGAATTGCTTCTTTTCATGGTGATCTTGAAGAAGAAATTTATATGGATCGGCCTGAAAGATTTATAGTTTCTAGAAACGGGAGCAAAGTTTGTAAACACGTTAAGTCCTTTATAGACTCAAACAAGCTCCCAAAATGACATGAATTTTTTTACAAAGTCATATTATTATTTGGCTTCCAGGTTATTGATGATAACAAGTGTGAGTACTGACACGTTGAAGGTGGGGCTTATATTGCATTGTTTTTCTATTGCATTGTGTTTATATGTCAATGACATATTACTGTTTGGCTAAACCGTGATATAATAATACTTAAAACAAAGTCCTTATATACTAAGTTTGGAATGAAGGACTAGGTCAGTTGAGGGTATTTCCATATCTCAATCTCACTATATTGAGAATGTTCTTGAGAGATTTGGATACACAAACTGTAGATCTGCAAAAAGCTCATATGGTTCTTCAAAACCTTTGTACAAGAATAAGAGTGTTGTACCAGTTTCATAGTTGAGATATTCTTCAATCATATGTAGCTTGATGTGTCTTTCAAATTGCACATGTCAAGATATTTATTTCTCAATGAGCAAGCTAACTAGATACACAAGTTGTCCTGATGGCAGATCCGACACAAATGAGGTAGATCCGACACAAATGCAATTTGAGGAAAGCTAACTTAAGCTACTAATGCAATTTGAGGCATATCCGACTCAAATGATCTGCTAGTGACGGATCCGATTGGGCAGTTGATGCCTCAATTTCTCTAGTGGGTTGGGTCATTGGGTCAAAGCACTTCGGAACATCCAAATCTGATTTGTAGTTATCTGATTGCGCTCAGATTAATCTAGACTATCTAATCTTCTATAAATACACTTGTAATTCATGTTCTTCCCTTCTTCTTCCTCCTCATAAGGTTAGGTTTATTTGTTGTTTAGTAGTGTAGTGGAGGGGTTGAGAACAACATTGTAATCTTTTTTTCATTAATTAAAGTTGTTTTTGTTTACTTCTTGTTTTAATATAGTCTTCTTTACTTGGTTGAAGTGTGAATTAATGATATGAAGTGATTAGTGAGCAATCCATCCCCATTGGGGGGAGAATGATGTGAATGTGAATGTTGTGAGATTCGTGTGTGTTTAATCTTAATCTTGGAGTTTCAAATGATTTACATGGCCATTTTGATTGATTTATCACTCTTGCTTTTGATGTGTTAATAATCATAATTGATGCTTAGCACATGCTTTGGCTAGTGGGTCCACTTTAGGGGGAATAATGATGTAAGGATAAGATTGAAGTGGATAAAGGGATAAGAATGACATGTAATCTTGTGGTTTTCTTTAGCCTAATCTTGATTAGTGTTTTGTATGTTCTAATGATCATGTTAAATCTTAATTCATGTCGAGACACATTTGTGACTATGGCTAAGATATATTTTTATATTATTAATGCCATGAGCACTTAATTGTATACAAACACAACTTACGCATATACAGTTTTGCATGCATTCTCCACCTCCAACGGGACTAATTATATTAGTTGTTGATTTGCGTCACATTCGTCATTTAGTTTAGCAACTCTCAATATTCCTTTTTCTGCCCCCACTCGAGTATGACTGTTGTCGACCCACACTCACTCCACATGGACAAGACTCGTACTTGTCCTCGCTCCAACGTAGTCGTGCACTTGCGGTTTCGAACTTTGAAATTTCCCAACAAACGGCAACCCACCAATATGAGTGGAGATCTCACAAAGTTTGTTCAATGTGATAATAACAAGTACTTGAGTGAGTTGCATGCAACAACCTGGTTACATTATGTATCCTTTCCCTAAAGAATAGACACGTTGTGGACCTGCAAGTTCAGTAAGACTGTAGACTTTGAATGAGTTTGAGTGTAGAAGTTTTTCGATTACTTGAAACACGGAGAGCAGCCGTTGTATCCGGGATGTAAACCAGAATTGACCAAGTTGTCGTTTGTCATCAAAACATTTCATATGAAGAGCACTTGTACATGGTCAGACATTTCGTTCAACTTATGGTTGGTGTATCAAGCTGAATTATTGCCAGATGGAGCTTGTCTGCCAAATGATACGTATGAGATGAAGAAATTGATTCAAAATTTAGAATTTTATTATGAAAACATTCAAATGTGCAAGAATCATTGCATTTTGTACTGAAAAGAGAACAAGAATGCAAATTCATGTGAGATATACGAAGAATCTCGTTGGTTGCCAGTGCAGGGGGAAGATGAAGTAGACGTGCAAGAATTGGGTTTTAAAAAATCCAAAAAAACTATATTGTCACGGTTTTACGACACTTCCCATTGAAGCCAAGGTTTCGCAGGCTGTATCTCTCTGCTGATATTGCAAAGTTGATGAGATGGCATGTGGAAGAACGTCAGAAAGATGGGAAATTGCGTCATCCAGCTGATTCTGCGTGTTGGGCTGAGTTCGACAACAAACAAACGAATTTCGCTTCAAAGATAAGAAATGTAAGGCTAGGGTTGACCGTTGACAGCTTTCAGCCATTCAATCAAACTCAACATAGCATATGACCCGTAATTCTCGTGCCATATAATCTCCCAACATGGATGAGTAAGAAGCATCAGTTCTTTATGATGTCGCTGATTATACTCAGTCACCCTGGTAACAAGATAGAAGTTTGCTTGCAACCGTTAATCGAAGAGCTGAAAGAACCATGGGAAGAAGGGTGGGATACTTATGACGCTTACACTAAGTCTTGTTTTACGGTAAGGGCTTCCTTGAGGTGGACAATAAACGACTTCCCTGCTTATGCCGATCTGAGTGGGTGGATGACTAGAGGATATAAGGTGTGTCCCTATTGTATGGAAGATACTTATTCCATTTATCTGAAGCATAGTGGGAAGAATGTGTATGTCACACATGATGATGATGGTAAATTGACGTCTTATCCACCAACTTCTTTCTCGATGAGCGCTACTGAGATGCAATTTTTTTGTAGTGTTCTGCATTCAGTGAAGGTGATGGGTATTTGTCGAACATATCACGATGTGTGAACGAGAAAAAGTGCAAGATTAGCTCACTAAAAAGTCATGATCATCACATATTGATGCAAGATTATTACCTCTGGCAATTAGAAAGTCATGGAGTTAAAGAGGTGCGAGAAGCAGTTATCACCTGAGTCAGTTCTTTCGCAGTTTGTGTTCTCAAGTAAACACCGTTGAATCGTTGTGTTCTCAAGTAATCGTAGTTTGGTCCCATTGTCTGCCAGCTGGAAATGATATTTCCACCGAGTTTTTTTGATGTAATGTTACATTTACCTGTTCACCTTGCTTGCGAAGCACGATTGGCAGGACCGGTTAAATATTGTTGGATGTATCCATTTAAGAGATATATGAACAAATGTAAGGTGTATGTTCTTAACAGAAATAGACCAGAAGGGTCAATTGCCGAAGGTGTTCTCGCAGAGGAGCGCACCACCTTTTGCTTAAGATACTTAAAGAGTGTGGAGATGGTTTTTAATAAGCCTTTGAAAAATTATGGATGTGAAAGACCATTAGGCACTGGCAAAATGGTTGTTCTAGACCCTGTCGGTCTTGAAAAAGCTCACAATTGGGTGTTAAATAATATTGTCATTGTTGATGAATATCAAGAGTAAGTTAGGAGTATACTTGTGTTATTTTAGCAATGTCTTTAACTCATTGTTAACACAATCACACATTCTACTGTTTCAGGCGTTTTAATAGTTACACAACTTTCCTTGGAGTAAGAGTACGTTGCAATCGAGGACAACAATCAAATGTTCGACAGAAGACTTTTAGTTAGTGGTTTAGGGGGACTGTTTCGATAGGAAAACAGCAGAAACATCGACATTGAAACACTTGCTCGAGGTCCGGACAACGTGAGGGAGGAGGTATTCAAGATATATCATCAATGAGTTTAAGTTTCGCACACAGAAACGTGAGTCCAAAGCCAAAACACAGAACATTGGACTATTTGTAAATGCAACAACAAAAAGTTACTCCACAACACAAGATAGGAATCTTGTCATTGCACTTGTCCACTACTTTGGTGTATCGCAAGACATAATCGAACTTAAGTCCTACGGTGATTTGAAGTTTATTTTTGTTCAAGTGCAAGTGGTACGACGTTTTGGGTCGAGACAACACTACTAGAAGTGATGAATACGGGTTCACATTGGTGAATGTGAATCGATTTCTGAAACCAGAACCTCATACTTGCATCTCAAGTAGAGCAAGTTTTTTATGTTGCTGAGCCAAAAGATAGAGAAAACGACGACCAATGGTTAGTCGTTGTGCGAGTGTTTCCGAAAGATTTATATAACATGGAGGACGATAAAGCTGAAGATTCAGAGTACGGTCGAGGAAATCTTGTGCAAGATAGAGTTCACATTGACGATATTGGTTTGGTGGAGTTTGCGAGACTAGAGCCACTTGTGTTCGGGTAGTTCATTTTTAGCGAGTAGGAAAACTAATGTTCTTTTAAACTATATAGAAGCAATAATGATATTTTACTAAATTGTGATGTTCTTTAATTCAGATATGGCTCGACAACGCAACACTCGTCTAGAGGACAAGGATGACACATCTGTACGTTGTCGACATAAAGATTCGCAGGAGTCTGATGAAGAGGCTCCCGTAGACGAGATTGAGCTTTCACCCTCTGCAGGTGAAGCCAGTACGAGTAGGAGTAGGGTGTAGGATCGTAAGGGTCTCTAATTCTAATCACTTTTAAGCTAACTACCTACTTGTTTAATCAATCAAGATATGCACAGCGGAATTTAAACAAATACAAGTAAGCAAAGCAAATCACAACGATGACACCAGATTTTTATAGAAGTTCGGCCTCCCGCCTACTTTCTCTCTTGCAAGCTCCGCTCGATCTCCCTCGAGCTCCTCTCGCGTCTTCACTATCAACCTCGTTCTGGGCCGAGATTAAGCCTTTTACAAAACAAGTTCCACGAACACCCTCGTGAGCTTGACTTTCTTCTCTCACAATCCGATAGGAACACTTTGGACTTTCACCGAAGTCCTTGCTTCTTCAAACTGAGATCTTGAGTGGAATACACTCTCTAACTTGAGCACACTTAGCTTAGGATGTGGAATTGATGCTAAGATGTGGAAGTTTAAGCTTGAAGAGTAGGATTTTGGGAATGAGAGACTTGAGAGTTTCTCTTAGGTGTATTTGACAAATGGAAGTGTAAGAGATGTGTAATTGTGTCAAGGGAATGCCTATTTATAAACTCCTAAGGTATTATAGCCATTGGGGATGAATTGGGTAAAGATTTTGTAAGATACACAAAACAGAAACTGACAGGACCTAATTCTGAGTAAGTTCGGTCGACCGGATCGGTTTGTTCAGTCAAATGTTTGGAAATTTAGAACTCGGTTCGGTTGACTGATAAAAGAACGGTCGACCACTAAAGGCTATAATCTAGGTACACTTAAGTGATCGGTCGACCGATTCACACCGGGCACTTTGGGGTTGACAAACAAGATAATGTTCGGTCGACCGAAACACGGTCCACGGTCGACCGAAAACCGACAGACACTTATGGGTTTGTCAAGTCTTCTATGTTCGGTCGACTGAACAAGGTCCTCGGTCGACCAATACATAAAATGTATTTGTGGTATTTTGAGATAATACGAATACGACTGTTGGGTATATACGACAAAACAAACGGTTGGAAATTTGTTGAAACTTGGTCGACCGAAAAGCTCTGGACGGTCGACCGAACTTGGACAGTTAAACACTAACAGGATATATGATCACTCAGTCGACCGAACGGTCTGTTTCGGTTGACCGAATGTGGGCAAATTGTTCAGGTTTTGGTTTAGTGTTTTCCGGTCTAAGTTTGGGTGATCTATTGAAATCCAAATTATATGAAATTTCGTGTGTGACTTCTATAGGGAACCTAGTGTGTGTTTGAGTAGTTTTTAGCTCAAGTATGCTCAATTACACAAAGTTCCTAAGACTCAAAGAAATACAAAATACATGTCTTCAAATGAGCTTGATTACATGTCTTGACTTGATTTCCTTTCTTCCTTGAGTCTTGATCACCTGTAGAGGTTAGCACAAAGCAATATATCTGCAATGCAACATGTGTGCTACTCTACATGATCACAATTAAGATTAGGTTGATTAAATCATCAAAACATAGATTAAGGCAAAAAAAAGCAACATAGGGGACGTGACCCCACTCAGTGTTTGGAAGAATGGTCGAAGAAGGACCAATCTCCGATCGATTTCATACTAGAGGGAAAATCCCCAGAGGACCCATGGCTGAGAGTTTTCAGAACTTTATTGGGTCACTTGCGAGGAGGTCACAAATACTTCCCCAGCGTTATGCAAATTGGAGACTGATGCCAAAGAAAGACAAGGACGTGGCATGTCAACAGATTTTGGTAACATTTCATACAATCATTTTATACATTTCATACATCTTTTTTTATTGCAAATTGCAGAAAACCCGAGTGCTCCGGAGCCCACACGGACAGACAGTTGGATTAAACTCCACAAGAGGAACCATCTGGACTCATTGTAAGTTAATTACATGTATATTGATTTTATAATTATTACTATGTTTCACGTTTCTATTGAAGTTTAACTATTGAAATGTTTTACTTCAGCAACAATTTGATACTATGAGAGGATCGGCTGAGTCGAGCTCTCAGGGTTCTGTCACCTCCGTCGCTCTTGATGATCTGGTTGGCACCGTGTTGGGCGATGGAGATGGACGGGTTCATATGTATTCCAGCTATGTCATGCCTGCAGATATATAAGGTGCTCGTGGGATGCCAAGCAGAGCAGAACGCAGTGCCCGAGCAGACGTGGAGCGGAACGACGAAGCCACTGCGGAATTGAAGCGCGTCAGCAGTGAGCTCGTAATGACTCAAGATAAACTGAAGACTGTGGAATCCGCGCTCAGTAAAACACATGTTCAAATGAATTTTCTGCTCGAGAAGGCAGGTTACACAAGCGAGGTACTCTACACATTGTTTGGTTAAATTTTTGCATCTATTAGTTTATGTCATAATTTATATTGTTTATAACGTGCAGATCATGACATCACCCTTTATTTGCACACTGTTGCCATCGTCGAGACAAGATGACGATCACAGGCTTACATGCGGAGCATGGGCGGGAGGTTTGATGGCTTAGTCATTGCGTTTAATATGTTACTTTTATCATGTGTAAAATGAATGAAACAAACTATTTTGTGAATCAAGATGTGTGAATGGTTGTGTTGTTGTGAATGAATGGAAGACATTTGATTTTCTTTGAACAGGAAAAATTGGAAATCGGGAATAGCTAAGTGGCTTTTGTCAAATTCTAGGATGAGCTTACACCGACGGATATCCATCAGTGTATATGGCGTTCATTTTTCAGTACATTGACGGATATCCGTCGGTGTATATCTTCGATACTTTCACCAGTGGTAGGTATCCGTCAGTATATATTCTCATTCGTCGGATAATAACCTACGAATTTATTTGTCGGTGTAGCTACCACCGACGGACTTGTCTGTCAGACTAGTACACTGATGGTGTATCCGTCAGTGCTATCCACCCGACAAAACCACAGCTAAAAATTGGTGAGAAAATTAGCGTCAAAAACTATTCTGACGGCGCTTGTCCGTCGGTGAAACTGTACACTAACGCCTTCAAGTCTAACGGATGATTTTCCGTCGGTATATGGTATCACCGACGGATAAGTATGTACACCGATGCTTATTGTCCGTCGATGAATCCTTGTTCTCTTGTAGTGGTGCCGTGTCGGCATGGCACGGTAGGCAGTGTTTCGGCCAGACAGGGCTCGATTCCCATGTCTACTTACATGGGGAAAAGTTGGGATAAACCCCATCCCTCCGCTATGCAAATACTTACACGGAAAAACTTGTGATAAATCCCATCCCTCCACTATACAATCCACTATACAAATACTTGCACGGGAAAAACTTGAAAGGAGTACCGTTTCCAAGTTGTATCACATCATTACAACAGGTTCGCAGCCGTACAAGTCATGTACAACACGGTTGAACATGATAAAAACACCCGACCATTAATAACTACTTATAACTACTTCCATTACTCGTAGTCTAGAGAACACAGACTCATGGTGGGACATGTTAATTCAGCATCTTTTCTGGCACATGCATCTCCGCCTGAGACCCGCACAGTGGCCGCCGGAGAAGTGCTCTTTCATGCACGTCGAGGCGCAGTGCCGGTCGCTCACGCATAAACCCCAGAATCTCCTGCTATGGTACTCGCAAATCTTGGCTTCCACGCAGGGCACCTCAGCTGTCCCTGCCAATCAAAATTCCAGATAATTCAAATTAAAGTGAGTTGTTGTGAATAAACCACACCTACAATAGCTTACAGGTTGCTACGAGCAACATAGCAAAAAAAATGTAAGAGACAGATTTCGAGCTCCCCATTGTCTGACTTAAGGGTTTAGTTTGCATTCAAGACCATCCTGAGCGATGATTTTTATAGGCTGAAGAGGGCGAAATCGTGCAATTAGTGGGGCAATGTATGCTTTAGACAGGTGCTTGCACCACAAACAAATGCTCTTACACGTAGACCCAAATGACACACGGCCGTCGGCCACGCATATTTTACTGCACCTGTGGCCAAAAGGACTCGCGTGATGCACATGCATTGTACAGCTGTATAGGATAGGATGTAGCGAGACTACAAATGACTCACGGATGTAAGCAACGCATATTTCTGCACAGGTGCCCGAAATGACTCCAGGTGATGCACATCCATTGTACATCTGTATAGGATAGGAACGTAGCCTCCTCGCTTGCCATACGCAACAAAGAACGCTACAATTTCTACTATCGATCATAGAAAGAGAGGAATGACTGACAAATTATAAAAGAAGGGTAAAATATAACCAAGTCGAATGAATTCCATGAGAGATGTTTCCTTAGAAAGCACGGATCAATAATAACAATAACACAATTTATAAAAACCCAAAACAGGCTAAGTCTGTTTTGGACTTTTGGTAGCAAGAATATGTGTGGATCTCGTCGGCTACATTTATTCGACGGATTTTAGCCACAAAACAAAGCCCGTCCAAAATGGTATTCATCTCGTACCACAAAAAGGTTACATCGAACTAATCTAGTCACTTTGCTTAGAAAGATGAACTCCAGCAATCCGCAATCAAAACTTGGGCATTTGAGACCTCAAGCTCCCGCCTAGTTGTGAGTACTGACCAATGCCATGTGCCCAATCAGGTCCAGTACACGGTTGCTGAAACAAGAACACCCAATTAGTATAAGAATCAGCATTAGTTTGCTGTAGTATAAATAAATAAGAGATGATGCATCACCTGTAGCCCCACTCGTTGTCGTACCAGGAGACGAGCTTCATGAAGGAGGCACTCAACCCAATGCCAGCCTTTGCGTCAAAGATACTAGACCTGGAGAAACAAGAGGGCATCAGCATAAAGAGAGCAAAGTTTTGGTGGAGGCGATCGAAGTGTGAAACTTTGCATACCTTGAGTCTCCAACAAAATCGTTTGAAACAACATCATCTTCTGTATACCCAAGAATGCCTTTCAGTGGGCCCTCGGCTGCATTCCTGGAATTAAGTGCGCAAACCGTTGGGAATAGGGGATATAGTTAAGTTTTGAATTGAAAACTATGGGACAGAAACAACCAATGTAGACAGCAGCGCAGGTTATGCCACTTCACAGGTTCTTTCCTCTCTAACAATACAACTTGGCATATAATGATAAATGCAAACGTCCTAACCAAAACCAAGAGAAAACAGCCCATTTGAAGGATATCCCTAGCTAACCAATAATCTATAAACACTTGAAAGTTAGTGAACGAACCAACTTCGAAAGAATAAAATAAACTCACGGTTGACAATAAATAACTGGGATAAGAGTAATTAAATATGCAAAATAGTAAAATGGGGTTTCATGTTCCATTTTTAATTGGAATGCAGGTTGCAGAAAATCAATAGGAAGGCATCCTGAGTTGGGCAAACACCCAAACGTAAATGCAATTCAGGTGTTCAATGATGATTATGAAGATAAAAAATTTTTAGCTCCAAAAAGATCATCTAGCTATAAACATATACAAGATAATATAATATTAGCTAGTCAATATACTAGAAATTTAATCCAGGAAAGCTTAGCAGGGAATACAAAAAATCATTTACAAGCACGCACTTAGGAAGACATTACATTGTTTGCCACCGTTCGAAGCACTATGATGTAACATACAACCGGAAAAGGCCTAATGGTCACAGATGGAATATAGATCACAAAAAGGGAAAAACATATTAACCTGATCGCTGCTTTGACATCATTGTATGAAGCATTTTTTACAAGACGGCAAGTCAAGTCAACAACAGAGACATTGGGTGTCGGAACACGAAAAGCCATGCCAGTAAGTTTCCCATTGAGGTCTGGTAGGACTTTCCCAACAGCCTAGAGTCCCATGAGAAAATCATGAGGATTTGAAAAACGATTCAATTGTGTTAAAAAGGACATTCACCTTGGCTGCACCGGTCGAACTGGGAATGATGTTCTGGCTAGCGCCACGCCCCCCACGCCAATCCTTCATTGAGGGACCATCGACAGTCTTCTGAGTTGCTTAACAGTCAAAACATTAATTGTTGTCAGCTAAAAATCATGGCACACTGGAAGACCAAAACAGAAACTTTTTACTTTTTTAGGCCACTAAATGAATTTTGTAAGCATTGAAAACAACAAAGAGACAATGTAAGACTGAGACCTGTTGTCGCATGGACAGTGGTCATTAGACCTTCGGCGATACCAAACTCCTCATGAACAACCTAAACAGAAATACCACATGATCAAAACGCATGATTCAACATTGAACTTGTATTTATTTTGAAGACAAGGAAATCAGGAAAAAATACCATTTTGGATTTAAAAAGAGATCAATAATATAAGTTATATCATTCTAAATTAAAATACAGATATTAAGAACCTGAAAGTCATAATTAATTTAAAGAAACTCGTTAATAATAAAGAATGACAAGAGAACCCACATTTCACAGAATTTCTTCTAAAAATAGTAGTAGCACTTATCATTTAGTATCGTTCCACAGAAATAAATAAAAAATAGTATAAAAGACATTTGTTCCACTATAATTCTCATGTTACCAGCCATGCATGAGCCTATATAAAATGTGACAGTAATTTCTGACTTAATTTACCTTTGCAAGAGGGGCAAGGCAGTTGGTCGTACAACTTGCGTTGGAGACAATGTCCATGCTTGGATTATATGTCTTCTCATTAACACCAACAACAAACATTGGTGCATCAGCAGAAGGAGCTGATATCACAACCTTTTTAGCACCACCCTGAGAGAGCCAAAAGGAATAACGTTACAATCTCCAATTGACAATTTTACAAAGTCAAACGGGAGAAAGAGTCTCTGTTACATTCCACTTTCTAACTTAATAACATACATCGGTTGTATTTTGTTGCATACCTTCATATGTGCTGATGCCTTATCCAGCGTTGTGAAAACACCAGAAGATTCCACCACAAAGTCTGCACCATAATCACCCCAAGGAATCTCTATGGGATCCCTGAGAATCACATCAAATGGATCCATATGAATCAGCATAACAACTACTGACGACCATAAAAGCATAAAAGTCAATTTGTTGAGTGACTGGCATGGTGAACAAAAGCGAATTTTGTATAAATCAATGACAATATGACAATATAATACTATAACTGCTAGGCGCTAGCCAGCAAGAAAATAAATCTATAAGCTTGTTGAGCTGCGCAAAGGGATAAAATACCGACATGGCAGCATTTTTGAATGAAAACAATGCATTATAGGGTAACAAACAGATAACATATACTATTAACATTTCCATTTGGTATTACGACAAATAGATGCCTAGAAGTAAACCTGTAAGTTTAGAAGAATACCTTTTGCTGAACACTGTGATACGTTTTCCGTTTATTTCCAATGTGGACTCATCCAGAACTTTGATGCTCCCCTTGAATACACCATGAGTGGAATCATACTTGAACATATATGCCTGAGAAAACAGGTAATACATCTTTGAATGTCTGAAAATAGTAAAAACTCAAATAGAATTTTATGGTAAAAAGTTTACAGTTCATGTGATGGATACCTAACAGGCTAATGTAGTCAATAGAAATTTCATGACATTCTTTAATCATAAACACGACTGAGAAAGAATCAATAATGAAAAATACAAAAAGCATACAAGAATGCCTGTCAAGCAAATTGACCACCACAAAAGAGTGTAGCTGGAACATGGATTTGGTCTTCGACAAACTAATATGGGTTCATGTATCATATCTTTTTTTTAAAAATAGATTATTATAAATGTTAAACTCAATTGTAAAAAAATTAAAAATTATATTTCATAGTATACTTCTATGTAAACATTTGCTTTGGATTTCATATCTACAATGGCAAAATATTGATGATGAAAAAGCCCCACTTTGAAATGGATTCACTGTTTACCGTTCCCATTCCATAGAACTAAATATAACCCCTTAACCCGACCAAGAAAATCCTTTTCCCCCAAAAATTAAGCACAGTGAGGTAATTTAAATAAGGAAGCCGTGAAAATGCAAAACAAAATCTCACCATGTATTTAGCATCAATGAATGGATCATTAACTGCCATGATTTCAATATCGTCCCGAGCCGTGGCAACACGTAAGACCAGCCTACCTATCCGACCAAAACCTGGAAGAAAACAATTTAAAGCAATAAATATTAAATTAGATGTAATAATCCTTCTAACTGGGAATTATAACTCAGATATTGGTGATATTTAAAGTATTAATTGTTTGGTATTTGAAAGAACAAAATATGTATATTTTAAATTGACAAAATTGCTTCCACCCCAATCCTGAGAACTTGATTAGCAACCATGTCAGACAAGGCATATACAGTAAATACATAAAAAGGCTCACCATAATGTATTGCCTTCCAAGAGATAACAATAGCCATATGTACAAAGATACTTTTGCCGATAAAACATCGATGTGGTGACCCATACAATTAGTTTTAAGATGAACTAATTCAATGAGGCATGATAACCTTCTGCAAATAAATAGCATCTAAAGTCCGCACAATCAAGTTGTGGCTCCAGGTAGAAAAGCAAAATGCAAGTGCTATATTGTATATTAGGTAGCAACAACTTCATTGTTAAAATGATATAAAGATAAAAACAAAATGGACTGAGAAGTATAACTGGACAGCAAAAAGAAATAGGATAAGTCGAATACACAGGTAAGATGCAAGACCATCAAGCAAAAAAGGGGTAACGTAACGTAATTACTTAACTAGTTCACACCCTAAGAAAATCCTAGTCTGTTAATGGTAAGCGAACTCATAACAAAGCAAAAGAGGAAATGAAAAAAATAGTGTTTCTGACTCTTGATTTATGATTTCCTCAAATACGACACAAGACTATCACTATCCAGTCCATTATCTAACATGAGTTCAAGGAATCCAGTCCTAAAGTTTATGGAAGTACAAACTTAACCAATTTGAACATAGAAAAACTAAACTAAGGAGATAAACAATAGAAGACATCGTTACCAAAGATACATACCATTTATGCCGATCCTCATCTTTCCTCCGCTTGATGATTCTAAATGTTCAAAATCCCCAAATCAAAATAACACTACATCAAGCTAAGCGTTATATTTTGATTCAAAGCAAATCTAAAGTCATATATACTCACGTGCAACTGTAGGAGGAACTTCCGTGGCTGTCGCTTTTATTGGCTGAATTTGTGATGAAAAGCACTTCCTATAATACCACAAAACACAAATAAAAATCATGATCCGAAATTCACCGTATCAAAGCAAAAAAGAAAAGAAAAGGGCAATAAAGCCCCCCTGCTGAAAAAAATAAATTGGAATTAAACAAAAATGACCAATTCTTAACTGTGGTGAGGATACTCGGACAGACGAGAGCGCCTGACCAAAGAAGTTGGATTTGCTGGACACCTGAAAAAAATCCAAACAAAACAAAATCATCATAAACTGCAGAAAAACACGACATAACGAGAAGATTAAATCTTTAATAAAAACAGTTTACTTCGTCCCAAAGGGACAAAAATAAAACACTAAAAGTTGGAGAGGCTGTGTAATTGGAGAGTTCAAAACAAAAGCACTCCAGAATGAAAGCCGTTGCACATCAGCAGACAAACACAAACTATACAACAACAAAAATCGAAACCAAGTAAATAGGAGGGAGAGCAAAACACGCCAAAGACAAAATTCACTAGAAAAACAAAATTTTCGGTGCTAAATGAAACCACTGTAAGAACAATATGAAACTGCGCTACGACAGTCGACAGAAATGGAGAGTCAATCAAAGCACCATCATCAAAATCACGAGAGAACGCAAAGAACAGAAATACAACAAAAATATTCAAGCAAACGAGGAATCGAGCTCGCTTCACTCCACCAATCTGAGTTCGCAAACTTAAACAAAACACGCTCGACTTCATCAACAAATGAAAAAACACGATCTTACACAGCTTTTGAGTCGAATTCGAAAAAAAAGGGAGAAAGCGCGATCAAACGAAACAGTAAAAAATCCGAAAAGAAAGTCAAGCAGACGAAGACTCAAACACGATCCACTCCAACGCAAACTCCGAAACGAAGCAGATTAAGTATAAAAAAACCACTCCTGATTCTCCATAATGAAACCAAAAAATCACGATCCTCCAAGAAGTTCGGATCTCAGATTCTCAAGTAAACTCACAGTCAATCACAAGGAAAAAAAGAAAATCAACAAAATTCCGATCCAAAACCAAACACACTCCGCCCGGAACCAAACGGCGAAGTCACGACGAGGCGAGAGAAGACCTTGAGGAGGTCGGGGAAGGAGTCGCGGGTTCCGTCGAGGAGGGGAAAGGAGGCGGCGGCGACGGCGGATCCGGCAACGGACGAGAAGGCCATCGGATCGGGATGGGATCGGAGACGAAACCCTACAAATGGGAGGGGAAGGGGTGTGTATTTATAGCGCCTCTTTGGGGTTCACGACAGGAGTTTTTTTGTTTTGGTTGTTTAGGTGGCGGCGGGTGAGGAGAGGGAGGAGTCAGGACTCAGGACTCAGGAGTGGGTTGGTTGGTGGAAGCTCCTTTTTGGTGACGTGGCTCTTGTGAGACCGTCCTTTGTGCCACGTGGATATCAATGTTTGACGTGGATGGCCTTTTTCTCAGATTTTTATTTAAAGATTTTTCTTACGGTTTTTCTGATTTTCTTAGCCTCTAGTCTCTAGATTTTGTTTTTGAAGGTTTTCCTTCTCGACATTATATTGACTGCTATTTTTGGTTGTTTGTTTTGGTGTTTGGTTGGGTTTTGATTTGAACCGTAAAATGTATACAAATTTTAATTTTGCTCGTACTAGATTTTTTATTTTACATAGCTAAATATTTGACAATTAGATATTACCTTCCCCTACCACCCTCAAATTTGGAATTTAATACTGAATTATTTAAAATTTATTCTGAATGTCATAGAAATTTATTCTGAACAGCTTGAGATCGCCGTTGTTGTTTGTTAGAAAAGTGTAACGGTAAAAGGTGTGAAAAAATATAAAAACAAGAAGTGGGGCCCAAGTTGTGTATTCTTTTCCTTGCTGAAAGCAATTTCTTGAAGAACTCTAAGACCACCTTTTAACGGGAGAGCATACATTGGACGTCCAATCCACGCACCCCCGTGCAACTCCCTCCCTCCACGTGCCTCAATGGAAGGGTGTGGATCGAGAAAAGAGTTGGGTGGGGGTATGTGCCCCCCTTCTTCTTTTTTTGGTTAAAACTAGGGTTGTACAACTTTCGGTCTGATTTTTTGGACCGGATTGGACCGATTGGTCCGGATTCAGGCAGGACCGAATCCGACCGGTCCGGGTTTTGGTTCGGATCCTGGGACAAATTCGATTTTCGGTCCGGGTTTTTTGACCGGACCGGACCGATCGGTCCGGACCCCAGAGAGCATCCGGGTCCGGACCGATGTTCACCCGTAGTTAAAACAGTTAAAAATGATTTGAAAATTATTTTAAATAATTTTTTTAATTTTTTTCTGAAAATATATTTTTATTTGTTTATATATATTTTTTAATTTTTTACTCATGATTGATCCAAATGACGTGGAGGGAGAGAGAAAACTGGATGCCTGGGAAGTTTCAGGTGTAGTTAACGGTGCCCTAACAACTCCAAGAATCTTGTTGTTTGGAGCTTGGGGTGGCGTGCGGGTTGAAGAATGAAAAAATATATTCTAAAATTGCATTGCTTCCACCGTTGCTATTTGAGTGGAGCCACAATCGTTCCAAAGACAAGATTCTACCGATTCAATTGTCAAAAAATTGCTACAATACATGTCAAGAGAATGTTTGTTGTTCATCTTAATATGCTAGCATGATTGCGTTGTTGTTGTGTTGTAACTCTTGTTTCAAACATCACTTGTGAGATTCGTGTTGTAATTTTTACGCTACCAAGGTCTATTTGGCTATTTCTAAGCTAAGCTTTATCATAAGAACGATTCCGAGGATATGCTACACGTAATGGAAAATATCATTGGTGTCCACAATTATTTCGTTATATGATATACCATATATACCTTTTCATTTGATTTGATTTTAATTCAGAATTACTGAACATCGCCGAAAAACTACCTAAATCGCCCGTGCGAATAACCATTTTATCATTCTATCATTTCTACTTATATAACTCTTCATTTCACTCTCCTAACATCACTTTCTCTTCGTATTACTCTCATATTCATCCAAAAGCATGTCTCGAAGGCCAGGAAAAGAGTCAGCGGACGCCCCGAACTACTCGAATATGGTAAAATGTCTCGATTAGTTGTTTTTTAATATTTTTTTGGGTCGGGCGGCTCCCGCGGATGCCCGACCCCAATAGAGGGGCGACTCCGTCAGACGCCCCCTCCCGATAGAGGGGCAAATACCTTGTTTTAGGACACATGACAAAATGAGTATTAAATGAATTGTGAATGACAAAATGATAATTGGTTTGACGATTTAAATAATTTTCCGGCGACGAATAGTAGTTTCCTATTCAGTTTATAAGAAATGTTGGTTTGGAGCTTAGAAGTGAAGTTCTAAATGCACAATATGAGGTCAACATTGATCAATTGAAGTTTTTGAATATGTTGCTGGTTAGACTATGGTTAACGAAAATACCAAAAAAATGTTCAATCGAAAGATTTAGTCACATGATATTAAGCCCACACGAAAATAAAATAACAAAAAAATCCTTCCAAACCACCTAATATATGAGTAAAATTGAACTTTATCGCGCATTAAGCATGGAAATAAATATCGACAGACAATTAAATAAACCTCAACTTAATACATCACTTTATGAAGATTTGAATGCATAAGGTTTCGCAACTTTGAACTTTACCAATTTTATAAGGCTCATAGTTAACATGATGACGATAGAACCAACAAAAGAGTAGGTGCACCAAACATTTCTCCAGATTTTCATTGATCTTTATCAATACATAAACTTGAAACCTACCCCAGCAAAAAAAAACTGTACTATATATGACTTTCTTTAAGGTTTGACCTCGAAAAATTGCTTTTTACAAGCTTCCTGGAAAGACGCATCACCCACCAATTTGTTTATTCAAAAGTTACTGCATGACCATGGCTCATTAATATAACATATCAAATATAACCTTAACAAATGCCCATTAGGATTAAGAGTTCTAAATTAGTTAAATACGATAGGAGCGGCAATGTACTGTTATATATACTCTAGTAATAAATAATAGAAAATAAAGTCATGTTTGGTTAGCTCGAAGGTGTAATGTGAGATGATAACAACTTTGATTACATTCCGGATCGTTGCCTCTTGTGCCTCTTTCAGATCGAAACAGTGGATCATATCTTCGTTTCTTGTGATTTTTTTAGGTGCACAGTGGAGGACATCCTATCTTATATTAATTGCCTCGATGCTTAAACGACCTGCTCTCGCTCGAGAAAGCACAGATAAACCATGTTAGCTCCACTATTTGGATCCCCCTCGTTCTTATTACCTTTGGAATATTTGAAAGACAAAAAAATTATGCTAATATAAAGGTTGTTAAAGTCTAATAATGATAAAGCTTGAAGCCGCATCCTCTTATCTGCGTCCTTCGACCTTCGGGAAGTCGAACCTTCAACCGACAAGAAACTATAGATAACTAGCTTTTGTGGTTGCCCCCTGAGTCTTTGCTTTCATTTTCATTACCTTGTATACTACATTAATCTTTGTATTTATTTTGTTATTTCAATTGTATCCTACTATGTGAGCTAAATTATGTGCTTTTGTCTTATGTGTTTACATTCTCTCTTTTTAATAAAATTTGTTTTTCCACTCAAAAGAAATAAATCACCTCATTGAAGGTCCTAATCAAATTACATTACAACACAATCAATTAATTTTAAATTACTCAGATCTTGTCACATTTGTAAAACTCAATCTCGACCATATGGGAAGAATGCCGAAGCCCTCACAATCTTACTCGACCCTTATTAGAGCTAATTGAGTTAATAAATTATTATTTTTAATTATACCGAGAATGATATGATGAATTTCAACATTACCGAACAATATGATAAGTAAATGATGTAATCTCATTACAAATTTACAAGGTATTCAATTCGTGGCAAACCAACATGACATAAGAGTTTTGGTGTTGGTCAACACAAGACATGGACGATAAACAAAAACTAAATATTGCGAATTTTTGTTGCGACATTTTTTTACACTAGTAATTTCCTTGGAATTAATGTTTGAAAACAATACTAAAATTGTTATCTATGGAAGCCATATGTGTGCTAATTTCTTGGAATTCATGTTGGAAAACAATACTAAAATTGCAATTATTGAGACTTTGAATTGTAAGAAGTAAGATGGAAATCATAAAAAAACGTAAATTGTGACTGGAACTTGAAAGATGAATTTTTACTAGGATCGTGAACTACAATTGTTGAAACTGCAAAATGTAAATAACAATTTTTAAACCATAACTATGATCATGAACTACAATTGTTAAAACTGTAAAATGTAAATAACGATTTTTAAACCGTAACTAGAATCATGAACTACAATTGTTGAAACTTTAAAATGTAAATACGATTTTTAAAACCGTAATTACGATCATGAACTATAGTTGTTGAAACTATAAAATGTAAACAATGATTTTGTATATTGTAAAATGCAAACGGAAAATGGTGGTCATGTTGTCAGGCATGGTGGTGAGGATGCGGTGGTGATACAAAATTATGTTCATAGTGTGTTTGCATGATTTTGAGAATTATATGAACAAAATGAAAGATAACAAGGACTACCACGCAAATATCACAGAAACCCTCAAAACCACATATTTTCTAATGCATTATAAATTACATTGCATTAATTGCAAAGGACAAGACCTTCCAGTAATTAAAGGTGATCAAAGTCCTTAATATTGCAACAACAAACAACCTTCTGGTTGTATTTTGTTCTTCTGAAAGCTTCAAGTTTAATATATTCTAATTTTGCAACAGCAAACACTTTTCTCGTTTGTATTGGCAAGTTGTCATTATCAATCACATCTTTGTGTTCAACATCCACTGGTCAGTGACTTAGTAGTGACGTTGATTCAACGTCTTTGTGTGACTTTGACGTTAGCACGGCCAAATCTTGAACTACTACTTCACAAGAAGTCCCATGCACTCCACGCAACCTCGAAAGGAACGTCTCACGAAGATTATAGGAAAATGTTTAGTGGACGTGCGCGTCTGGGACGCACGCTGATGTGGCCAGTCCACTCAGCAGACGCTGCTTTGTTAGCGCGAAGGGATATGAAATGTTTTTGGTTTTTTTATTCCTCTATTTTCGTACCTTCATCATTTCCACCATCCTTCCCTCCATCCCTCATTAATGCGACTCAAATCATTCTCTTCCTTCATCATTTTGGCGCTCGGCGCTCCTACACGGCACAGAAGACTTGTTATCAATCTCAAGATGCCTCTTCCTTTTCCTTCCCTTCTCTTCTGTGGTCATTCCTCTGTACTCAAATGGAAATCGTTCTCGTGCCTTCCCTAGTGGAGCAGCCATCAAACGTTCCCCATGAGGGGATGTTTTTCCCCTCTTTCGAAGAAGCCAAAGCATTTTACGTGGCCTATGCCGATTATTGTGGTTTTGGCGTTAAGACAAGACAATCTCATTACGATCGTGGTGTTGTTATACGGGTCACGCTGACTTGCTCCAAGGAGGGCACCGCACCAACGGACCAAGGGCAAGGAAAATTGAAGCCTAGGTTATCCAGCAGAGTACAATGCACTGCTCGGATAAGGGTATCCGGAAACACAGCAAGGGGTTACAACGTTAACTTTGTGGATCTTAACCATAACCATCCCATGCTTGACCCGGAGCAAATGCGATTTCTCACACAAAAGGTATATTGAGGCCGTGAAGTGTATTGAAATGCTTAAGGCATGTATGCACACTACACAAAACTTGGTTCGACCTGATGAACCTGAGTCTTCGGGTACATCGGTCCTTAATCCGGAAAAGGTCAGACGTATAGGAAGACCGCCGACTAGACGTCGAGTGTCTTTAGCTGAGAAGATAATTAAAAAGAGCCATAAAAAACACGCCCAACAAGAGAAGGGAAAGTGGAAGATGAAGGTTACTTCGCCGCTTCACGAAGTAGCACCAAAACCCACGGATCCTGATTTCTCCGATTGGGACATGAGTTTGTATTACGAGAAATTTCCTCCTTAATTTACATTTTTTTGTTTTTTCCCGTTCTTGTAAAACCAAGAAACTTGTAATTGTTGATCTGTTTTGATCTGTAAATGGTTGTTATACAAGTTCAGTTCAGATTTACTTGTGTCTGATCGAAATAAGTTTTTCCTGTTCGGAATATGTTGTGGGTGTGTTGGGAATAAGTTGTGTGTGTTCGGATTAAGTGGTGTGTCTGTTCGGAAATAAGTTGTGAGTCTGTTCGGAATAAGTGGTGGTTCTGTTCCGATTAAGTTGTGAGTCTGTTCGGATTAAGTGTTGAGTCTGTTCTGATTAAGTGTTCGGTCTGTTCGGAATAAGTGGTGGTTCTGTTCGGATTAAGTTGTGAGTCTGTTCGGATTAAGTGTTCGGTCTGTTCGGAATAAGTGGTGGTTCTGTTCCGATTAAGTTGTGAGTCTGTTCGGATTAAGTGTTGGGTCTGTTCGGATTAAGAAGACTGTGTTCGGAATAAGTTGTGAGCCTGTTCGGATTAAATGTTGCGTTTGTTCGGATTAAGTTGTGAGTCTGTTCGGATTAAGTGTTGCGTCTGTTCGGATTAAGTGTTGGGTCTGTTCGGAATAAGTGGTGGGTCTGTTCGGAATAAGAAGACTGTGTTCGGAATAAGTTGTGAGCCTGTTCGGATTAAATGTTGCGTTTATTCGGATTAAGTTGTGAGTCTGTTCGGATTAAGTGTTGCGTCTGTTCGGATTAAGTGTTGGGTCTGTTCGGAATAAGTGGTGGGTCTGTTCGGAATAAGAAGACTGTCTGTTCGGAATAAAGTTAGCTTAAGAATGACATTGGTAATGTTTGTATTTTTACATGTAAATAGTTTGTGAACTGAATATGTAAACATTTTGTACATGTAAACCAAAAAATAAACAAAACTTAAAATATCTTTGTCTGTTTAGACCTGCACACACGACTGACGATCCCTAAGTAACATGACCGCCAATTCACCCCTGATAGAGTGGATGGTATTGGGGTCCTTCTCCTTCGTAGGGTCAATGATGCATTGCATACATTGCATCATATGTCTTTCATTTAGATTACTTTTATATCAATAAATGCTACTAAGGTATGTGTTTAGTCGTATTTACAGAATACAGGGACCTGAATGCAAATTACCCACATTCCGAGCATAAACGGGTGCAAAAGATTCATTTCTATCATAAAGACCGAGTTCAAGTTTATCGGGTTCCGAATGGAAATGAATCCAAGCATAAAAGCATTCAAGGAGCTAATCACAAGAAGGTCAAGGGCTTAATTGCAAAATGCCAAGGACCTGATTGCAAAAGAAAAGGATCAAGTTATTTTGTTGGAAAAGTCAAAAATAAATCCCCAACAATGGAAGGAATAATCCGGAGTTCAAGACAATGGAAAGAATCATCCAGACGCGTAAATAAAGATCAAATCATACCATAAACACATGACCAAAATCCGGACCCGAGCAGACCTGATTGTGCGGCGTTTTCGCCGCACAACACCTTCAATATGCGGCGTTTCCGCCGCCCAGTCATTGATCTGTGTGCCCGATTTTTGTCCAGTGTCGGGTCGACGCGTGTACTATCCTTTTATGTATTGGTATCCCCTGTATCGGCTATAAATAGCCCTGTAGGACGAATGTAACACATCTTTTGAACCTTTGGTCTTGGATCATTAGTAATAAAATTCTGTTCTTTTAATTCTTGTTTTTATTTTATTTTAATGTCTCTAGGATCCATTCTTCTTCCTCCCTCCATGAGTTTCTAACTCTTTCCAAAGGGTGGAGGTGATGGAATTAGGGGTAGAGAAGATGAATGCATGTTATTGTTTTAAGTTCGTGATTAGTATATTTTGATTACTTGAGTTTATGTTAAATCATTTATCTTGTAATGCTTCATAACTAACATGATTTATTTCAAGTTTCTCCATTCTCCAATCTAAACCTAAGTCTAGACCTCCACCCGACGGAATTCTCCATCTTTATTCTTGTTTTTAGTTTTAATTGTTCTTGTTTCTTGCTCTAAATAACTAAAACCCAAAAATCTCAAAACCCATTTATTTCTTCTCTCTCTCTTCCTCTTAATCAAAAATAACATCAACAACGAAATCTCTCCCTCCTTGTGTTCGACCCGTACTTGCCACGTCTTCATAGACGCCGTGCACTTGCGGTATAAATTTAAATCTTCATCAGTCAAGATTGAACATTAGGCACCTTATCCAGTATAAAACGAAGGCGCCGCAATCGTTGCTCCCCGGTGGTTGTTGTTGGCTCTCTTTCCTCAGGATTCTCAGGGGCCAGTCGACCTTGAGTAGATCCCTCCAGTATACAGCCGCATCCGCTGCTGCACATTCATGTAGGCCTACAGTCTGCTCCGGATCATCACCTTCGCCTAGCTCCCTAGAGATACTGTTGAATGCCAAAATCTCTTTGGACGGGCCATAGACAACCACCAGAGTCCAATGACCTGAAGACCAGCATGGTTGTGCGATCACGGTCTGTGTTGGAGACGCACCTACGATTTTAGGGAGGATAAAATCATCAACTTCTCTGCCTTGCCCTCCAAGAATTCGCCCCGACTCGAATGTGGATATGCATATAACTTTTTCTGGGTGGCGTCTTTCTTCGAGCACCGATAGCATAGCGTCGATAATTTCATCGCTAATATCCATCCTAGGCGTTATAAGCTCCTTCAGGTCGGAGCGTTTTAAACTGCACATATCGCCTCTCCAGATGACCTCCCTATTGTCCTTGTTGGGTTCGGTCAGGTTCAGTAGCATTTTGACCTCATCAACTGACAAAGTGCCCAATGCAGGCATGTCAACATCCGGCCTTTTTTTCTTCAGGCTCCTTTGAGCCGCTCTATCTTTTCTTTTTTGCTCTTCTTCCTTCTTATTCTTCTTGGCCAGATGTTCGCCTTCCTTCAGCTGCTGCTCAACGGTGGCCGTCGAGCGTTTTCTTTTCGCGACCCAGTTTGCTATCTGGGCCTTGCTTTCTTCTTCCTTCTCCTTCTTCTTCTTCTCTTCCCTCTTCTTCTCTTCCTCCTTCTCCACTATTTTCCTCTTTTCTCCCATCTTCCTCTCCTCCTCCCTCCTCTTCTCTTCCTCCCTCTCTATTCTCTTCCTCTCTTCTTTCTTCTCCTCTTCTTCCTTCTTCCTTTCCACCTCCCTTTTTCTCTCACATTCCTCCTCCTCCCTCTTCCTCTTTTCTCGTTCCTCCTCCTCCTTCCTCTTCTCCTCTTCTTCCTTTGTCCTTTCCTCCCTTTTTCTCTCACATTCCTCCTCCTCCCTCTTCCTCTTTTCTCGTTCCTCCTCCTCCTTCCTCTTCTTCTTTTCTCGTTCCTCCTCCTCCTTCCTCTTCTTCTCTTCTTCTTCCTCCTCCCTCCTCTTTTCTTCTTCCTCCTCCTCCCTCCTCTTTTCTTCTTCCTCCTCCTCCCTCCTCTTTTCTTCTTCCTCCTCCTTCCTCTTTTTTTCTTCTTCTTCTTCATCCTCCTTCCTCCGCCTCCCTCTTCTTCCTATTCTCCTCCTCTTGCTCTCGCTCGTTCTCCCCACCAGGTTTTCCAGTTGTCCCTGTCCCTCGAAGATATATAATATCTTTCCTGAGCCTCCCACACTCTTCCTGGGAAATCCTCAGTTCTTCCCTGAGGTCGTGTACCTGTTCTGTGGCCTTCTTAAGGGCAGCTTCGGCCCTCAGCCATTTTGTCTTCACCTCACTCAGCTCCAATTCTTGGAGCAGCGGGTCGCATGGAATGCTGCAGTCTGCCAGTTGGAGCCTTGGCAAACTGACGGTTGAAGTTGAGCTCTTTCGAACAGGAGTTCCAACATGACCAATAAGTTGCAGCTCCCTTTCACTCATTGATGGAGCCCCCATCAGGTCGAACGTGCCGTCGTAAATCCGATGTAAGGTAATTCCACGTTCCTCCCATTTCCTCAGGGTTAATCGTTTCCCAAACAGCTCCGTCCATCTTTTCATCCGTGGGAAAACTCCAGTTCTGGGCTCCCCCAATTTAAATTTCTCACAAAGCCACACCTTCAAATGGAAAGGAAAAAAATGAGAACTACTATACCAACGTACCTTCATATTCGAAAGACAACTGAATCCGAACATACATTAAACGTAAACTGAACAGACACCCAACTTAATCCGAACAGACGGACTTCTTATTCCGAACAGACACACGTCTTATTCCGAACAGACCCACCACTTAATCCGAACAGACCCACCCCTTAATGCGAACAGACTCACAATGTATTTCGAACAGACTCACAATGTATTCCGAACTGACTCACAATGTATTCCGAACAGACCCAACACTTAATCCGAACAACCCCACCACATATTCCGAACAGCCCCACCACTTAATCCGAACAGACCCACAACGTATTCCGAACAGACCCACCACTTAATCCGAACAGACGCACCACCTCACCCGAACAGACGCACCACTTAATCCGAACAGACGTACCACTTAATCCGAACAGACACCCAACTTAATCCGAACAGACGCACCACTTATTCCGAACAAACGCACCACTTAATCCGAACATACACCCAACTTAATCCGAACAGACGCAACACTTATTCCGAACAGACTCACCACTTAATCCGAACAGACCCACCACTTAATCCGAACAGACACCCAACTTAATCGGAACAGACGCACCACTTATTCCGAACAGACTCACCACTTAATCCGAACAGACCCACCACTTAATCCGAACAGACCCACCACTTAACCCGAACAGACCCACCATTTAATCCGAACAGACCCACCACTTAATCCGAACAGACTCACAACGTATTCCGAACAGTCACACATCGTATTCCGAAAAGAACAAAAACAAAAAGAGAGGAAGAGAGGAAGTGTGAAGCAGGAACAAAAACTTCCCATGCGTACGTAACCCCAAAATTAGGGCGATGTCTTCCGGTGTAAGGGGAACTACCCCTTATCCTATTCTCAGCCCCACCTCCTCCGTATCGTAGTGCTCGACGAACCAACCGACTATTTCGTTGTCCGTCGTAATGTTAGGAAGGTTTAGGAAGTGACCGAATGGGGTGCTACGGAAAGCCTCCTTCTCCACCTTATTCATCCGGTCAAACTGCTTTCGGATGGCCTTCCAGGAGCATCGTGATTCCCGGAAGTAGTACGTGGTTCCCTAAAACCAATAATTTAGTAAACGGAAGTTCATCAAAAAACATAACGACCCAGGGAAAGAAAAAATTAGAGACCCACCGGTTCTGGGACGTGTTCGATATCGACGGCCGGAGTTGAAGAATCCATTATCGTTTACAAGGTGCGCTTCACAGGGAAAGAAAGTCGGGAAAGCTTCACAGGTGCGCTTCCTACGTTCACAGGTAAGAAAGAAAGAAAGCGAGAGTCTCCCTTTAGTTCTGGATATGTTATCTTCCTCGGTATCCGAACCGTCGTTCGTAGGGTGTCTGTCGCTGTCTAATCTGGAAACGAACCGTCCTTCTTCGAAAACCGTCAAAAAAAATTTAAAACAATTTAAGGCGCGTTCGGAAGGAAAGCGTGACATGGCAATCCGAGTAGACGCCGACTCCTCCACTTTTTGAAGCCACGTAGGGCGCGTCACGGACGCCCGCGTCCGTGTATAAGGACTCAAGATTATAAACATCATAGTTCAGAAACATCTCAATTATAGAAATTTTTTGTTGGTTTAAAAGGTCCTGAAAACTTGTGTTACCCAAAATTGACCGAACATTTACGTAAACAAAGAAATACAAAGACATCTTAGACCAGCTGTAATCTTTTCCTAATCCTGAGTTTTTTTTTCTTTTCGAAATTAGTTTTCTCTCTCTTTCACGTTAGTTTTCTCTACTTTTAACCCACTTTCTTCTCTTTCCTACACTATTCACCTCTTAACCACAACTCATCTATCTCATCAACATCATTTTATGGTCGATTTTGGAAAAAATTCTACAAAAAAAAACGTATTTTCAAAAAAAAAATTAAACTAATTTTCAAAAAATGAAAACAACAAAAAAACAGTGCTGGGAGAAACGACCGGGACGACCAAGTCGTCTCCCCCGTTAAAGGGAAGTGTGGGGGTCGTGGGGGTCGTTGGGGCACACGACCCCCCATTGAGGATGACCGTAAGAGCAACCCTAGCGGGTCATCGTCGTCTCCCCCGTTAAAGGGAAGTGTGGGGGGTCGTGGGGGCGCACGACCCCCCGTTGAGGATGGCCTTAAGAGCAACCTTAGCGGGTCATCCGTGGATGACCTGTTGTCCCCCTGGATGACCCGGTCGTGGGACGACCGGGTTGTGCCAAGTAGCACAACCCGGTTGGGCGGGTTTTTCTTGGATTTTTTTGTTTTTGTTTTGGTATTTATTTTAATAATTAGGGGTTTATATTTTGATAATAATTAGGGGTTAGGGTTGATTATATTTTGATAACGTTATAATTAAAATACGAAAATTATATAGAAATACACCAACTTCTTTGAAACATGAAATATTTAACTAAATTTAAAGTAGAACTAAACAACAACTACACTGAAGTAACAACTGATATTCTAAACTGATGAAATAAATTGGGAAGATAAGTGTTAAACTGAAATTAAAACTGAAAATAAGGAAGATAGGTCATAAACTGAAAATAGGGAAGATAAGTCATGCTGGAAAAAAACGACATAGTTCTACTTAATGATTTCGCCATTGATCATTTTCGGATTAATTTCATCCTTCAGTGTCAAGATGCCGAGTTACTTAGCCTCAAAAGTGAAATATAAAGGTTGTACTTCATAGAAGCCCGACAGGTTTCTTCTTTCTCATTTTCCAACGTTATCTTCTCTCGCCGAAGTCTAATTTCATCCTGTTTGACCGAGGCCGCGACCTGAAGAAATTGGAAGCGTTCGTCGTTGTCGACCACGTGCGGATCCTCTGTCACCGCTTTCCCTTTCAGTTTCCCTTTCCTTTTGCTTTTCTTTACACCCGCCGGACGAGGTCCACTTGAGGCGATAAATTCTGGGGTCGTTGATGGATGAGGAGAGCCTAAGAAATTTTCTTCCGACGAGTCTGTACGACCTTTTTTCCCCAGATGAACCAGTGGATGGGAGGGTAGGACTACATTGGAAATTACCCTCACGCGTCATCCCGGGCATGGGGACCGTAGACCTCCACTTAGGGTACTCTTTCAGCATCAACCAGGTCTGGTAGTGCATGAAGGTCGTCCCGTCAGTGCGCTCATAAATCGCGTGAGCTTGCTCGATAAGGTCGCTCGTGCTGTCCTCACTTCTGCTTCGTCGAGTGTTCTCATCTATGCAGCCGCTCCGCTTCATAGTAGCTAGGGTTGTCAATCGTGTCGTGTCGTGTGCTAATCGTGTCGTGTCAACTCCTATATATAAGCTCTAGGTGTTGCGCTGTATCCGACCCATTTAATAATCGTGTTGCTAAATTTTTGCCGTATCCAACCCATTTATAATCGCGTTGCCATATCCAACCCGTTTATACCCGATTATTAAACAGGTTACTTTGTGTACACGTTTAACATCGCTACCGTTTACACCATTTAACACACGATTAACACACGATTATCCACTCGTTCAGAGTTCAAACTACAAAGTTTCAAACCACTTATATATATAATTGGTAAAATTATAAATATGACATTCAGTTCTTAGAATTTGTTTATTATAATTTATAACTTATATATTACTTATAGACTTGTCGGTATTATTCGTGTATTAATCGTGTCGTATTCGTAATCATGTGCCTAATTACCCAATTACTTATCGTGTTTTATCGTGTCTTAATCGTGTTAATCGTTTTTGCAGCAGAAATCCATATCCAACCCATTTATTAATCGTGTTCAAATTCTCAATCCATATCCGCTAACTTCGTGTCGTTTTCGTATCGTGTTTCGTGTAAAATTGACAGCCCTAATAGTAGCCACATTTATCCTCCTCCAACTCCCTTTGAGAGAGTCGAGGTTTCGTGGCTTCAGTCGCTCGTTTGTGAGCCTCGCTTTGTCTTACAATTTTTTCACCTTTCTCCAAAGGAGCACTGCCTTCTGGTTCGTTCCCACCGTTGCATCACAACTAATCCCCTTGTACGACAAAACGAGGGCTTCATCCTCCTCTTTCGCCCATACGTGCTTGCTTTTAAGGGGACTGATAGCCGTTCTTTGTGCACGTTGGGACATACCAATGTGGCAAGGGTCTGCGTGGTCACTATCCTCATCATTTGGGGTAGTAGTATCTTCGTTCCTACTAGATTGACTATTGAGGAGTTGGTTGTACATCTGCAATGTGTTTCGGAGTTGTTGGGAGTATTGTGGTTGGGATGTACTCCCCCAGTTTTGGTGTCGGGGTGGATGTTCAGAGTATTGTTGGGAGCCCCCCCAGTTTTGGTATGAGGGTGGATGTTCAAAGTATTGTTGGGAGCTTCCCTTTGTAGGATCGTGTGGGTTATGGGTCCACAATTAAGGCTAATCACCTAATTCTCTACTTGTTTAGACAATAAAAGAAATGCAGCGGAAATAAAACAAACAAGCGAGTAAAGGAAGAATAACGCAAACCACAAATCGACTCGGGGGATTTTTATAGAGGTTCGACACCCCACCCGGGTCCTAGTCCTCTCTTGCAAGCTCCGCTCGGATCACCGAGCTCCGCTCACGACTTCACTAACCACTCCCCGTTTCGGGCCGGGAGAGAACGCCTTTACAAGTCTTCAAGCTCGCGAACAACCCTCGCCGAGCTTGGCTCCACCTCTCACAATCCGAGAGGATCACTTCGGGCTCTCACCGAAGTCTATACTCTTTGTCTTGGGCTTTCACCAAGACCCTTGCTTCTTGCACAATGGTTGAGTGGGACAACACTCTCTAAATCTTGAGCACACTTGAGTAGAAATAAGGAATTGATCACTAAGTGTGGAAGGTTTGAGGCTTTGAATGTTTTGGATTCTCTCTAATATTTGGGACAAGTTTGTAGTGGGCGAGTTGTGTTAAAATGTGTTTTACAACTCCTTATATAGGCATTAGAGAGAATAAAGTCGTTGGGATTGATTGGGTATGAGTTGATGTGTGATTACACAAAACAGAAACTGCAGGACCCAATTCTGGATGAATTCGGTCGACCGGATCGGTATGAACGGTCGACCGTTAGGCAGTTTTGAACTAAGTTCGGTCGACCGGTTAGGCAACGGTCGACCTCCCAACGCTACGACTTAGGTACACTTAAGTCATCGGTCGAACACAAGAAAGGGATTCGGTCGACCGATTTCGTCCAGGCACTTTGGGGTTGACAAACAAGTAGATATTCGGTCGACCGAAACAGGTCTAGCGGTTGACCGATGTTCAACATGCACTTAGGGGTTTGTCAAGAGATGGACAAACGGTCGACCGATCTTGGTCCTCGGTCGACCGATACATGAAATGTATTTGGGGTATACTTGGTTTAATACGAATACGACCGTTGGGTATATACGACAAAAATAACGGTCGGAAGATTAAGTTCAAACGGTCGACCGAAACCAGACAGTGAAACACAAAACAGAATACTTGATCATCCGGTCGACCGAACGGCATGTTGCGGTCGACCGAATGTGGGCAGAAAGTTAGGGTTTAGGTTTAGTGTTTTCCGGTCTAAGTTTGGGTGATCTATTGAAGTCCAAATCATGTGAAAATTCGTGTGTGACTTCTATAGGGAACCTAGTGTGTGTTTAAGTTGATTTTAACTCAAGTATGCTCAAAATACACAAGTTCCTAAAGACTCAAAGAAATACAAAATACATGTCTTCAAATGAGCTTGATTACATGTCTTGACTTGATTTTCCATTCTTCCTTGAGTCTTGATCGCCTGTAGAGGTTAGCACAAAGCAATATATATGCAATGCAATATGTGTGCCACTCTACATGATCATAATTAAGATTAGGTTAATTAAATCATTAAAACATAGATTAAGGCCAAAAAGCCAACAATCTCCCCTTTTTGATGATGACAACCTATATCTTAACTAAATCTTAATACATGGAATTTGTGAATGTAAACTATGCATATTAATGCTTCCCCTATGGATGTGCATAGTTTTTGTTCAATTTTATTCCAAATGCCAGGTTACCCCCTTAATTATCTCTCCCCCTTTGACATCCATCAAAAAATTGATATTAATAAAAACAAAGATTATACAATTGAAGGTCAATATGGATGTCTTGTAGTGAAGTTGCTCCCCCTAAATTTTGCACTTCATTACTCTAATAAAAGATATAACATTTAAGCTCCCCCTATCAATAAGGCTAAGTGGAAACAATGAGTATGATTCAAGTTAAGTTCATTTAAGTTTCTATTCAAGTCTTATTCTAACATTGATTGATCGTTTTATATTTAACCGCAAGTGCACGGCCGCGTTGAAGCGGTGGCAAATACGGGTCGTCCACTGGGAGGTGTGTCGACACTTGGTTCGTGCGAAGGCAAGGGGTAAAGAAAGGAGAAAAGGATTGGTTACACTAAACTACACTACAATGCTAAACTAGAATGCAAAAGGAAATGAAGATAAGCAATAAAACTAAACCCCAAAGGGGGTAGAGAAATAATGTGAACATAAAGAAGTGTGTGTGTGTTCATTAAGCTCCTCACAACATGTAGTGCATGAAATCATAAAACTACATCCAACTTTGCCTCTACATGAATTAAGATAAGACTACATCATTAAAACATACAAGACAATAATTGGAATGAAGCTACATGAACTCAAGTATAAAGACTATACCCTACTATGCCTCTACATGAATTAAGATTTCACTACATCATTAAAACATACAAGACATTAGCTAAGGTAAAGGCAACAAGAGCACATACATTACAAATTGTGTCTCCAATATTAACTTCATCCATATCCTAACCTTATCATTCCCCATAAAATATGTCCGCTAATCAAAGCATAAGCTAAACATCATTCAAGAGCATTAGCATATCAAAGATAAGAGTGGAGACCCATTAGATGGTTATGGAAATCATATAAAGCTCAATGGATAAAAATAACACACACTTAATACACTACATAATTATATCACATATTTCTCCACCCCCCAAATGGGGATGGAACTACTCACTACTCATTATACTACTGATTAGACTAAGTAAAGAAAACATTTAACGAAGATACTAAAATTACTAAACAAGAAATTAAACAAAGTAAAACAACCCACACAAAGCAAACAACATAACAAAACAAGATTAAAAGAAACAAATAAACTTTTATTAACAATGACTCACATTGAAGGTAGGATCCTTCTCCACCTTGAGTTATTGCTTCAAGGCTCACTCCTTAGTAGAGAGAATGCCACCAAACAATGGGTAATTACAATGGAAGGTGAAGAGTTCTATTTATAAGCATGGAAAAAGCTAATCGGGGACAATCCCCCGATGTGGGACTAAACCAATACCAAAAATAGCCTAAACGAACATTAATACAAGTCCAGGAGAAATTTCGACGGATCCTGAGCAATATGGACCGCCAATTGGCGGTCCAAGATTGTCGGATCGTGTTGGAATTTGTTGTGGGCTTTGATTTCTGGTATTGTTGGTCTTTGATGCGGTTACTCGACTTGTTGGAGCTCCGACCCGAATAGAATTGGTAAAATACTCCCCATGATGGTGTGGAGTATTCTGTTTTGCTCTTAGTTCCTTCTGTCTTACATTTAGGTCCTTCTCCCTTGCATCTTGGTCCCTAGATCTCACAATTCAGTCCTTTTTCCCAGCTTTTGGGTCCTTTCATGGCTCTTCTCTTCAAACCTCTTTATTCCTGAAAACTAAACATAAAACTCGTCACGTAGCATTGCTTAGGTGTAAGATAATGGATATAAGATACAAATATGAGCATGAAATGATGTCAATCAAATACCCCCACACCTAAGTTTTTGCTAGTCTCGAGCAAAACAAAGAAAGAGAAAAACAAACGAGAAACAAGAAATCCTAACTCACTTTCGTAGGAATCACGGTTGCACTTAGCACGTGCAACAAGCCGTTAAACCTCTTTGTTGCCAAGGAGGAGGAGTGTTGTCTCCTGAGGGTTTTCAGCGGATATACCCACAAAATCCGAACAAGATGCATTATTCAATCTAGACCTCGACTCGTTGGAAATATTTTGTCGATCAATGGACGCGGTAATGCTACGGGCCGACTCTATATAGGTGATCAGTCCACACCTCTACCCTAATGAACCATTCGTGCAAGTTAAATAAGGAATTATGTGAAAGACATGGACAACCTCAACATCCTCAAGTGCTACAAAGTGTAAAGTCCATTAAGGTTCTTATTTGCATTATCATTTTTTTTTCTTTTTGTTTCTTTTCACATTTTTTTTTCTTTTACTTTTTATTAGTTGGAGCTTCATTCTCCCAGGGTCAGGTTCCGTGCATCATTGCCCATGAGGACTTACACTATCACGTACACCTTTCCCCACATCTCCACATAGGGCAATCCCTACCACCCGTGTAACGGGAGTTTAGTCGGCGCATCCCAAGTCAGATGACTCGAAAGCACCAGGCACAAAGTCCCCTCAGACCTACTTTCCCGAGTGATAGGAGCCGTGCGAGAAGAGAGAACACCTACTCACTTATTTCTTATCTACACATGAACCAAAACCCCTACACTAATGTCTCACAACAGGATTTAGAGGGTCCTTGACTACAACAAACTTCCTTAAGTTAACAGACACGAATTATTGACTCATTAGGTTCAGGGTGGACTTCATTAAATGTTTGAGCACTGAAACCCTATGATTACTCACCCCCAAGGGAAAACTGGGGTGCATCCTAACGACTCGATAAATCCTAAAGCCACGTACTAGATATCCTAATGCATCAAGTTCAAGACAATTTTGGGAGCTTTCTTTTTACTTTGCCTCTCAACGGTTTTGCACATGCTAAACACACGCAAAACCCACAAAACATTTTCTTTCGAAAACACATGAAGATTTTGAAAGAAATGTGAAAATTTTGAAGCCCTAGGCAAGCAAAAGAAGACAAGTCACCCAAGGATCATGGCAAGCAGATATATCGATATTAAATGCAGCACACTATGATGACCCTAACAATGCAAACAAAAGAAAACAAAATCAAAGGAAAAAGACTCGACTATGTACACACGTAAAACACCCACCCACACCTACTTCATGCATTGTCCTCAATGAATGCAAGCAAGATACTACATGGATTGATGCATAAAAAGGAGAGATCTCACCAACATGAAGTACAAAGGGAAGTGCAAGGTCATGTTGATGGACATAACCCGAATTCCCTCAAAACCTGTGAGATGCTAAAGAAGGGATACAAATACGTGAAAGAAATGGAGCCCAAATACACAAGGGTTGGGGCTCACAACAATCAATGCTCACTGAAGGAGTCTTTTATTGTACTTATTTTTTTCTTTTTCTTTCTTTTTTTTTCTTTTTTTTTTATATAACTATGTACAAACATAAGTTCCCATCTTCATTTGTCAAAAGACATCAAATGGGAACCTCAAGAGTGGGTCAATGCACTTGGAAAGGGAACAAGACACCACGCGGGGCCAGAATACGCATGCGTGGGCCCCCTTCACAAAGAGCACCAGATGAAATGAGAGGTTCATGAATTGGACGCAAAGGCGTCTCATTCAAAGGATCAAACTGAAAGAGCTTGAACCTCTCAAGAGTTTGGGAAATGAGGGGCAACGGAAGAAGAATCTCTCCTGTTGCGGAACTGAAGTTATGATCATCAATCCAAACTCTCCAACCAACAGGCTGGTGGGTCGGAACGAGGTCAAGCACCTCGTTATGCATGTCCAACTCACCAGGAGAACAGGAAGTGGGTCTCATACCCAAGGTATCCTCCAAGGAACTCCTAATACCCTCATGAGCAAAGTGGTTGTTTGATGTTCCATCATTTCCAAGATGATCAGGAACAATAGTGAGAGGCAAACTCTCATCAGGTTGTTTGAAGTTGAGGGTACTAGGGAGCTCTTGCTCCACCAGAGGTGAGTCCTTAGGAGGTACAACAATAAGATCATGTGGCTCAAGGGCCACGGGACAAAAAGGTAAGGCACAATCCTGTGCCGACTCATAATAGAACTGGTCCAAGTTATTCTCAATTTGAATCGAATCCTCCACTAAGTGATCGTGAATTGAAACCCCAAGTCCCTCAGGCTGACTAGGAGTTTGACTTTGAAAGGTTGTGCTTTGAATTTGTGGATGTGGTGGTGGTTCGATATCAAAAGATGAATCCTCATGTTGACAAGAAAGGTGACCTTCCTCGCGTTCATGGAATTGTTGTGTCATTTGACTCACTTGCAATTCCATATTTTGCAAGGAATTCAAGTTGGACTTCAATAAAGTTTGAGTGGTTTCCATGAATGTTTGGAGGGTTTGTTTTAAGGAATCAAATTTGGGGTCAACAGTGAGGTCCAAGTCAGAGCTTGGGAAATTTTGGGGTTGGGTGTTGATGGGCTGAGAATGAGTCCAATGATTTGAAGTGGGGTGTTGGTAGAATTCTGGGTATTCGGGAGGAGGATACGGGGGTGAAAATGAGGTATAAGAATTTGGATAAGATTTGTCTCCCCATGAATCCATCACTCTCGGGTTGTACGCGGATGCGTAATGGTCATAATGAGCATTTTGGGAAAATGTGTGCTCATACTCAGGCTCAGGGGGAACATAAGGACATTCCCCGATAACATGACCACTCAACCCACAACAGTCGCACGGTACGGCTACTGGAGCCACCGGGGCACTCATGTCGTCTGCCATACGCATGAAAGAGGCCAAAGTTTGTTGTAATGTCTCAGTTTGTTGACCAGCATATGATTCGGCATAACTAGATTGTGGTCTAGCAGTCGGTGCCTCTCTCATGTTACCCCAATATGAAGACTGCTCAGTCACAAAATTGCGATCATCCCAACCATACGGGGTGTTAGTCTGAGCCACCCCAGGTTGCATGGGTCCGGAGTACCAGGAAGAATCGTCCTGGTCCCAACAATGATATGGATGGTCGCCCATGTAACCATCCATCTCAAGAAAAACTCTCGAGTCGATCACTCTCACCACCACGAGGCTAAGCTCGCAAAAAAGTGCTCGACTCGACCCTAAAACGCTAACAGAGAGTGTAAAGGGGAGGAGACTATAACGTAGAAGAAGGTGAGAAGAAGATGACTCAGAGGAGAAGGGAAGAATCCCTAGAGCTAGCGAGGGTACAGGGTGAAGGTAGAAGCCTAACTAGCAAGCACGGCTCAAACAATGTAAGGCAATGGGTCCTTAGGCTAGACGACGCCTAACTTCGAGGTCACTAGCCTCGACACGCCTCACCTCCCTACAACGAGGACCACAATGCCCAGCAAGTGATACCAGATCCGGAGATCCAGTACCTCCTACTATCGACAAGGTAGGCAACGCCGATCAGGTCATGACGGTCTCAACTAGATTACTCTCCTAGTGCGTCCGAATTCCTAGGGCCAATGTCTACTTGCTTTTAGTTAAGGCTTTACTTGAGAGTGGTTTTTGGGGCTAAGGGAGGGGTGATGAAATCCCCCACCTTATCTTTGAAGTCTATAGGTGATGCCCCTTAAAGATGTTTTGAAATCTTAGGCTAGCAAGCAACTCACCAAACAAGCACTCACCTCACTCTTGTTTCGATGCAAACCTTACTCACTAATGAATGTCCTAATGCGTGAATGAGTGATAAGGAATGCGTACCTCGCTCCAGCAATCAACGACAAAATGTAAAGCAAAGAAAAGAAAGATGCATGCAAGGTCTACATATGATGCATGACCTAGATGGCAAGAAGTCTAATCTTTTGCTTTGAGTTTTATGGTCCAAGTTGATTAAAGGGGATTGAAATTAAATCTGGGAGCAAAGTAGAAGTCACAGCATGCAAAATTGTGCTCCCAGATAACTAAAATGAACAATATAACAACTGGAACAAATTTGAGAACAATTGAGGCTCACCAGGCCGCCAATTGGCGGTCCCAGACCGCTGATTGGCGGTCTTTTTGTAGCTTCTGGTCCTCAAACTTCTCCAGTAGCCTCCCCTTGATCCTTAGGTTCCCTGAAACTAAACAACACTAGAAACAAAAAATTAAAAACCCCTCGAATCGCCCAAACCAACGTCTGGACAGAGCACCTCCCCGGCAACGGCGCCAAAAACTTGATTGATCGTTTTATATTTAACCGCAAGTGCACGGCCGCGTTGAAGCGGTGGCAAATACGGGTCGTCCACTGGGAGGTGTGTCGACACTTGGTTCGTGCGAAGGCAAGGGGTAAAGAAAGGAGAAAAGGATTGGTTACACTAAACTACACTACAATGCTAAACTAGAATGCAAAAGGAAATGAAGATAAGCAATAAAACTAAACCCCAAAGGGGGTAGAGAAATAATGTGAACATAAAGAAGTGTGTGTGTGTTCATTAAGCTCCTCACAACATGTAGTGCATGAAATCATAAAACTACATCCAACTTTGCCTCTACATGAATTAAGATAAGACTACATCATTAAAACATACAAGACAATAATTGGAATGAAGCTACATGAACTCAAGTATAAAGACTATACCCTACTATGCCTCTACATGAATTAAGATTTCACTACATCATTAAAACATACAAGACATTAGCTAAGGTAAAGGCAACAAGAGCACATACATTACAAATTGTGTCTCCAATATTAACTTCATCCATATCCTAACCTTATCATTCCCCATAAAATAGGTCCGCTAATCAAAGCATAAGCTAAGCTTCATTCAAGAGCATTAGCATATCAAAGATAAGAGTGGAGACCCATTAGATGGTTATGGAAATCATATAAAGCTCAATGGATAAAAATAACACACACTTAATACACTACATAATTATATCACATATTTCTCCACCCCCCAAATGGGGATGGAACTACTCACTACTCATTACACTACTGATTAGACTAAGTAAAGAAAACATTTAACGAAGATACTAAAATTACTAAACAAGAAATTAAACAAAGTAAAACAACCCACACAAAGCAAACAACATAACAAAACAAGATTAAAAGAAACAAATAAACTTTTATTAACAATGACTCACATTGAAGGTAGCATCCTTCTCCACCTTGAGTTATTGCTTCAAGGCTCACTCCTTAGTAGAGAGAATGCCACCAAACAATGGGTAATTACAATGGAAGGTGAAGAGTTCTATTTATAAGCATGGAAAAAGCTAATCGGGGACAATCCCCCGATGTGGGACTAAACCAATACCAAAAATAGCCTAAACGAACATTAATACAAGTCCAGGAGAAATTTCGACGGATCCTGAGCAATATGGACCGCCAATTGGCGGTCCAAGACCGCCAATTGGCGGTCCAAAATTGTCGGATCGTGTTGGAATTTGTTGTGGGCTTTGATTTCTGGTATTGTTGGTCGTTGATGCGGTTACTCGACTTGTTGGAGCTCCGACCCGAATAGAATTGGTAAAATACTCCCCATGATGGTGTGGAGTATTCTGTTTTGCTCTTAGGTCCTTCTGTCTTACATTTAGGTCCTTCTCCCTTGCATCTTGGTCCCTAGATCTCACAATTCAGTCCTTTTTCCCAGCTTTTGGGTCCTTTCATGGCTCTTCTCTTCAAACCTCTTTATTCCTGAAAACTAAACATAAAACTCGTCACGTAGCATTGCTTAGGTGTAAGATAATGGATATAAGATACAAATATGAGCATGAAATGATGTCAATCAAACATCCATTCAAAATTTGACATTTATAATCAATGAATGTGATATATGATTTGCAATGAATAGGGTTAATGATTTTCAATGAATTGAACTTCTAAGATATGACAATTAAGCATATAGAATGTCTAGACTAGAACCAGTTTTATCGAAAAAAAATTTAGAAGATAAGAAATTATACCAACTAGAAGCTTGAATTGGTTCCAATCTCAATTGGTGATGCAACCGGAATTGAATTTGACTCTTGAGCTCACCCGGTCACCCCCAATTCCTTCCTCAAGCACCTACAAGTGTAGATTTAGGTACCCAAACAACTTTGGGTCCTTGAATATTAGCTTTGGGAACCCAAACCATTTTGGTTTTAGGAGCCCACACATTTGAGGAAGTATACTTTACAACTAAGTGCTTTCCATTTAAAGTTGTATAGGAAGCATGGTTTTTCAATTTTGCATTAAATCCTAAACCATGTTTTTGCAAAGATTGTCTTTGACTTCCTAATAGCATGTTAAGCATCTTGGTTCCATTGGTGAACTTTTCTAGATCTTTTCTTAAATGCACATTGCAAGCATGAAGATCTAATTGTTCAACATCTATAGGTGTTGCTTTTAATTTATCAAAATTTGATGCAAAGTTTTCTAGTTTAGCAACCACCTCACTTTTCTCATTCATGCATGTTTCAATTTTGCTTTGGAGATCTTTGATTAGCTTTCTAGCATTCTTATTTTTATCACAAATGATCTCATATTGTTTAACTAAGTCATGAAATGCATTTTGAAGCTCATCATGTGTATAATTTTCATCGTTTGCACTAGAATGTGAGCTATCACTATAGTATGACTTAGTTGAGCATGAATTACTAGAGCAAGAGTTAGATTCTACCTCACTTTGATCTTCAATATCCATGAAGCATGAGTGAGCCACTTCTCTTCTACTTTGCAAGGAAGACGACGATGATGATGGCGATGAAGAATTGTTGAACGTTTTATTTTAAACCGCAAGTGCACGGCCGCGATGAAGCGGTGGCAAGTACGGGTCGTCCTCAGGGAGGTGAGCAACCTCTTGTTTGCACGAAATCAAGTGGCGAAAATAATGGAGAAGAGAGTTGGTTACACTACTCTATACTAAACTACGCTAAGAAGTACGAAATGCGAAAGAAAGAAATAAACGATCAAATAAAAACTAAGCTAAGAACAAAATAGAAGTGCTGGAATTTAAGGAATGGAAAACCCCTAAGGGGTGGAGTGAGTGCACACAAGCAAAGAGGTGGGTGTAGAATACATTCTTTAAGCACATGAAGGTGGTGTTTATCAAGCATAGGAAGTGTCTAAATGTTATGGCAAAACCTATCAATCTATTCACCAACTTAGTTGATTAACATTTACATATGCAAGTTGTTTATTTCAGAACCTAAACAAGCATGAGAGGTGTCTAATCATTTTGGCAAAACTCATCAAGTTATAAATTCTATCCTAAACAAGCAAGCATACATTCATGTTTAATCAACACATTGAAATTAAAGCATTCATCCTATTCTCTAATGCATGTATGTACATCTACTCCACCCCCCAAAGGGGATGGAACTACTCACTAAACATTACACTAATTATTAAACTAAACAAAGAAAGCATATTAACTAAGCTAATAAAACTAATGAAATGAGATTAAGCAAAGCAAAACAAGAAACATAAAACAAACAACATAATAAAGAAAACTTGTATTAAAATGACTCACATTAAAAGTAGCATCCTCCTACTTTAGTGTGTGCTTCAAGGCCTCACTTCTAGTAGGAAGAATAGCCACTTAAAATATGGAGTGATTACAATAGGAGGTGAAGAGTTCTATTTATAACCATGGAAAAAGGCAAACCGGGACAATCCCCCGATGTGGGACTAAACAAACACCAAAAATAGCCTAAACGAACATTAATACAAGTCCAGGAGACATTTGAGCGCATTTGGGCCAAAAGTGACCGCCAATTAGCGGTCTTGGACCGCTAATTAGCGGTCTACAGTGTCCGGATCGGTCTGGAATTTCTTGTGGGCTTTTCTGGAAGACTTTGTTGGTATTTGATGCATCTATTTTGCATATTGGAGCTCCGACCCGAATAGAATTGCCAAAATACTCCCCATGATGGTGAGGAGTATTCTGTTTTGCTCTTAGGTCCTTCGGTCTTGCATTCAGGTACTTCTTCCTTGCATCTTGGTCCACAGATCTCACAATTCAGTCCTTTTTCCCAGCTTTTGGGTCCTTTTATGCTTCATCTCTTCAAACCTATTTATTCCTGAAAACTAAACATAAAACTCGTAACATAGCATTATTTAGGTGAAAGATAATGGATATAAGATACAAATATGAGCATGAAATGATGTCAATCAAGAATCATCCCATGTAGCCTTGTGTGCTTCCTCCTTCCTTTCTCTTCTCTTGCTCTTCTCCTTTTCTCTTCTCCTCTCCCTTCTCTCCTTTTTCTTCTCCCATTCTCTTCTCTCATTTTCACTCTCCTCCTTCTCCTTCTTCTTTTCTCTCTTTTCACTTCTTCTACCTCTTATTTCATTCTTTTCTTCTTTATCCTTCTTGAGGTATTTGAAGAAGTCTTTGGCTAGGGCTTCAATGTCCTCATCTTCTACACTCCTCCTTGGTTGGTCAATATTTGCATGTAATCCCAAGGTGAATTTGTTCTTGGATGCTTCCTTCTCCTTCCGATGGTTAATTTGGAGCTCATAAGCCATGAGATTTCCAACGAGTTCCTCCATCTTTAATTTTGAAAGATCGTGCGCCTCTTCAATTGCGACGACTTTATCTTCCCAATCGTCCTTGTCATCTCTCCTTCATTTAATCTTCTTCCAAGAACCAAAAGAGAGTTAGTGATATCGGTGAAGCGAGTGTTCATTTCGCTTATGTTTTCACCGATTTGCATGGAAAAAATCTCATATTTATGCATGAGGAGACTAATGCGAGTTTCCTTAGTTTTGCTATCCCCCTCATGATGCATTTGCAATCTATGCCAAATCTCATATGCACTAACACACCCTCTAACCCTATTATATCCACCCTCATTTAGGCCACAATACAAGATGTTCATGATTTTCGAATTCATTTCGATTTCTTTCATTTTGGGTTTTGTAAGTGTATCTAATTCATCTTCATTTGGGGGTGTGTATGGATTTTGAAGAAACATCCAATACTTAAGGTCATTAGAAATTAGGAAAATCTTCATCCTATTCTTCCAATAATCATAATTAGACCCATTAAGCAAAGGAGGCCGAGTTGTGCATAATCCGTCTACGTGATTAGATGTACTAGCCATGCTAAAAATACGATTAAGTATGCAATTTAGCGCACAAGGCTCTGATACCAAATGTAGGATCGTGTGGGTTATGGGTCCACAATTAAGGCTAATCACCTAATTCTCTACTTGTTTAGACAATAAAAGAAATGCAGCGGAAATAAAACAAACAAGCGAGTAAAGGAAGAATAACGCAAACCACAAATCGACTCGGGGGATTTTTATAGAGGTTCGGCACCCCACCCGGGTCCTAGTCCTCTCTTGCAAGCTCCGTTCGGATCACCGAGCTCCGCTCACGACTTCACTAACCACTCCCCGTTCCGGGCCGGGAGAGAACGCCTTTACAAGTCTTCAAGCTCGCGAACAACCCTCGCCGAGCTTGGCTCCACCTCTCACAATCCGAGAGGATCACTTCGGGCTCTCACCGAAGTCTATACTCTTTGTCTTGGGCTTTCACCAAGACCCTTGCTTCTTGCACAATGGTTGAGCGGGACAACACTCTCTAAATCTTGAGCACACTTGAGTAGAAATAAGGAATTGATCACTAAGTGTGGAAGGTTTGAGGCTTTGAGTGTTTTGGATTCTCTCTAATGTTTGGGACAAGTTTGTAGTGGGAGAGTTGTGTTAAAATGTGTTTTACAACTCCTTATATAGGCATTAGAGAGAATAGAGTCGTTGGGATTGATTGGGTATGAGTTGATGTGTGATTACACAAAACAGAAACTGCAGGACCCAATTCTGGATGAATTCGGTCGACCGGTTAGGCAACGGTCGACCTCCCAACGCTACGACTTAGGTACACTTAAGTCATCGGTCGAACACAAGAAAGGGATTCGGTCGACCGATTTCGTCCAGGCACTTTGGGGTTGACAAACAATTAGATATTCGGTCGACCGAAACAGGTCTAGCGGTCGACCGATGTTCAACAGACACTTAGGGGTTTGTCAAGAGATGGACAAACGGTCGACCGATCTTGGTCCTCGATCGACCGATACATGAAATGTATTTGGGGTATACTTGGTTTAATACGAATACGACCGTTGGGTATATACGACAAAAATAACGGTCGGAAGATTAAGTTCAAACAGTCGACCGAAAGAGAAGGTGCGGTCGACCGAAACCAGACAGTGAAACACAAAACAGAATACTTGATCATCCGGTCGACCGAACGACATGTTGCGGTCGACCGAATGTGGGCAGACAGTTAGGGTTCAGGTTTAGTGTTATCCGGTCTAAGTTTGGGTGATCTATTGAAGTCCAAATTATGTGAAATTTCGTGTGTGACTTCTATAGGGAACCTAGTGTGTGTTTAAGTTGATTTTAGCTCAAGTATGTTCAAAATACACAAGTTCCTAAAGACTCAAAGAAATACAAAATACATGTCTTCAAATGAGCTTGATTACATTTCTTGACTTGATTTTCCATTCTTCCTTGAGTCTTGATCACCTGTAGAGGTTAGCACAAAGCAATATATATGCAATGCAATATGTGTGCTACTCTACATGATCATAATTAAGATTAGGTTAATTAAATCATCAAAACATAGATTAAGGCCAAAAAGCCAACACCCTTGTTTTGGTGCGGGGTGGAAATTGGGAGTATTGTTGGGAGGTCCCCCAATTTTCGTGCGGAGGTGGATGTTCAGAGTATGGATCGGGAAATGGTTGGGTACTACTTCCTACGCCGTATGGAAGGATAGGTCGATAGTAGGAATCTAGTTTGGAGTATACGACAATCCTTGAGGTTTAAAAAGGCGATGAGGGACCGTGGATGTTTGATGGTCCTCAGTGTTGGGGTCAGGAGAAGACATGGGTTCAGGAGAGTTTGGAACGTTGAGGAAATGAAGTTGTGTGTGATGACTAAGGTGGACTTGAGGGTATTTATAGCGAACTTCTTCTGATTTAGCTTAGCTTCCTAAATAGGTTTTCCAAATCATTAATTTCCCAAAGATTTAAGATAATTATATTCACAGACAAAATTTCAAATTTGAAATCACACGCGTACTGTAGATTGTCAGTCCGACAAGATAAGACATCACACACGTACTATAGATTGTCAGTCCCACAAGATAAGACATCACGCACGTATTGTACATAAGTGTGTTGGATAAATAAAGTATATGCAATTTGGAAATAGATTATTAATGTTTTTGGTAAATATAAATGGTTTTGGAATAGAATAAAAGTTGAGAAGAAAATTAATGATGTGGAGGAAAGAGAGTGGGATGACCTAGGTCATGGTTAATGGGTGAACAGTGAGGGAGAAATATGATGTTTGGTCATGATGACGTGGCAGAGAGGGAAAGAAGAGAGAGAGAGTGGACGACCTAGGACATGTTTGAGAATTATTTCTTAAACTGGACTCAGGTCTTTTTTTAGTGTATAAAGCTTGAGTTGAGTAGAAATATATTTCTTTATAGAACGAGACATCGACAACGTTAAGTTATAACACTTAGAAATTTCTTGCACACCCAGGATGGTGCACTGTCAGTTTTGAATCCAAATTATACTCAACACTTGCAACGTCGAGTTCATTTTGATAGAACTCGACACTTGCAACATCAAGTTCTGACAGTTAGAAGTTTTCGTGCACACCCAATATGGTCCATTGGTAGTTTTGAATCCCAATTGAACTCGACACTTGCGATGTCGAGTTCATTTTGATAGAACTTGACACTTGCGACATCAAATTCTCACACTTAGAAATTTTCACGCACACCCACAAGAGTTCACTGCCAGTTTCGACTCCAAATTGAACTTGACATTTGGAATGCTGAGTTTGGTTTGAAAAATTCAGAACTGGTAACACTGCGTTTTTGGTGTATTTTCAACTGCCCAACCCGGAACGTGCACAAGTAGTTCCTAATCTTAGAATTCATAAGGATGATTCGTCACTCACTGCGAAGCTGAAGGATAAGATGCAAGTCTTCCTGTGATGTTTTGGTGCCCACGACCATACACTATAATTGAGTCAGGATCAAGTTATAGAGGGAGAAGAGAATACTACAGTTCGAGCTACTTTAGAATGAGGAGATAGGGGTATGACTCAGCAAACGGGAGAGACTGCAAATGCCAGACAAGGTGGAGGCCACGCCCGTGGTAGAGGACGTGCTCAAGCACATTCAAAGAAGAAGAAGAATATGTTGTGGCGTCGTTCAGGAAAGTTGCGAACAAAATCTTTTGTTGTCAAACAATTTGCTATGTACGATTGATCGGGAAAAAAACAAGGGAACTACTATTCGTCGCCGGAAAACTACTTAAACGCCCCAAAAATGACCTTTTTGCCCTTAACAAATCAATTAATACACATTTCGTCCCGTGTCTTTAAACAAGGTGTTTGACTCAGTTTTACTCACATTCCTAGTACCAACACCACGAAAATGTCTGGCGAAGCACCTGAATTCGGCGAGGTAACGGGGGCGGAATTTTTTTTCCCGACTCGGGCGTCTGGCTAAGCCGCCTCCACCCAGGTGGAGGCGTCTGGATAGGCCGCCTCCACATAGGCGGAGGCGGTTTAGCCAGACGCCTCCACCAATGTGCAGGCGTCTTCGATGGACGCCTCCACATTGGTGGAGGCGGCTTAGCCAGACGCCCGTTTTTTTATAATTTTTTTGTAAATTTCTGTTAAATTCAAATTTTTCAGGTTCCGTTGCAAGATTTTGGTGGTGATAGAGTATATTACAGTGAGCTTTTGGACAGTAAAGAAATATTTACAACAATCGAGGAAGCTTGTAAATGGGCGAAACAAGTTGCACTAGGAGCCAATTTTTTTTTAGTTATATCATGATACAAACCAAAAGCAGATAACCGGATGGATTGTTACCTCAGATGTGATTGCAGACGTGAGATGAGTTCTCGTGATACGAGTATTGCACTGCGAAAGAATACGAAAAGAAAAGGTTGCAGTTGTCGGTTTTTGGTAAAAGTGGTGGAGCGACGAGATCGTGATGGATGAGTCATTGTTTCGAGTAGCATCTATGGGCAGCACAATCACCCACTTGCAGTTTATTCAGAGGGTCACCGACAGGTCAGTGGACTTAGTGCTGGGGCAAAGGAAATTGTTCGTGATATGACAGAGGCACAAACAAGACCCCGTAACATTTTGTTGGCGGTAAAGAAGAAATTCCCGGACGATAATCCAAATCAAAGACACATTTATAACTTCAGAGAGTACATGAGGAGGACGAAATCTGAAGACAGGAATCCCACGCAGCAGTTTCTCAGGGCGGCAGTGCAGCATAAATATTTGCATTGGATTGTGGCAGATGAAGAAACTAATGTCTTGACTCACGCATTTTTGGCACATCCGACTTCAGTTCAGTTGTTGCGTACATACCCATTCGTAATCTGTATGACGTGTAAGACGAACAAATACAAAATGCCTTTGTTTGAGATGGTTGGGGTTACTCCAACAAACATGAATTTCCTCGTCGGATATGTGATTTTGCAGGATGAGACCGAGTCTAGTTACTGGTGGGTGTTGGAGAGGTTGCGAGATCTGTTATTACATATTGTTAGCCCGACAACAATAATTACGGACCGGGAGATGAGTCTAATACGACTAGTGGCAGAGGTTTTTCCTGAGTCTGCTCATTTAGTATGCACCTGACATATCAACAAAGGCGTGTACAACTACGCATACCATGTATTCGGCAAGGAGAAGCAGCTTGCAAAGAGTTTTAGGCGTGGATGGTGGAGGAGAGTCATTCTTTCTGATTCACAGACGGATTATGATAGAGCAGTCCGTAATGTGAAAGATTCTTATAAGTCCTGGCCAGTGCTGACGAAGTATGTGGAAGACACTTGGTTGGTGCATAAGGAAAAATTCGTGTTGAATTGGACGAATCAAGTTTTTCATTTCGGAAACACTACGAATTGCAGGGTGGAAAGTGCACATTCGGCTCTGAAAGAGTGGATCAATACATCGACTGCCGCTCTCGACACTTTTTTCGACCGCGTGAACTCGTCTATTGAAATGCAGCTGACGAATATTCGGAACTTTCTTGAAGATTCGAGATGTCGACATTTGGCACATTACATAGATCCTCTGTTTCAGCATATAAATGGTCGAGTTTCGCATCACTGCTTGTCGTTAATGACTCAGGAGTTGAAGAGAATGGAGGACTTAAATGATGAAATTGAATATCGTTGTGGGTGTGCTTTCCTGACAACACATGAGATTCCTTGTGCTTGTACCATGTACGAGGGTTTGGCGTCAGGCGATGAAATTTATTTAGAGCAGATTCATCCATTCTGGAAAACACTTGTTATCGGAGAAGGAGTCCAGATGTCAGAGTTTGTTGATCAGTCAGCACAAGACGTCGAGCATTTTCGGAAGCTAGTGGATGAGATCTCGGAGAGCGACCATGCAGTAATTCGTAGTACCTCTCGTATTTTATACGAACATTTACACCCCGATCAGTCAAACTATGGAGAACCCGAAGAAAATACTAAGGTACGAGATCGACCTAGAGGAAAGTCGACACGTCGGGACCCGAGTGACTTCGAGTATGCTGATCGAGGTCGTGGTCGGTCTGGCAGTAGTGGGAGCAGGGGTCGTCAGTCTAATTCGTCTCGATCGTCCGTGAATACTGGCACATGATCTTCTGGTATGTCGATATCTTTGTTGTTATGTTATTTAATATATATCAGTAATCTAAATGGGGTTGAATATATTATCTCCTAATTTTGTTGTTTTAATGAATTGTTATTTACCTATCTTACAGTGTCCGGACGGGTTGACGTGGACAACTTCCCATATAATTATAGAGTGCCAGGAATCATTTTACCATTTCTGGAAAGGTGGAATGATGTACGTGCTGATGGCAACTGTGGATTTCGATGTGTTGCCGATGTCTTTCATGGTGGTCAAGAGAACTGGTCGTACGCCCATCGTGTCATTTCTAATGAGATAGGTGCATATCCTATATATGAGAGTGTCTATTTCGGCAATGTGAGAGAGGCTCGTCAACGAATTGATTGGGGCGGGGGAGTTTGTGGCGAGGATCATTATATGGAGGTTTGGTCCGACTTGTTTCCTATTGCTAAATTTTACAAGTGTGCGGTCATGTATTTCGCAATGGGAACGGATGGTTCGTTGTTCCCGTGTCTTACTGTTCTACCTTGGGAGTGTTCGTCTGCCATGACGAGGTCTGTCAGAGAGTTGGTCATTGCTCATTTAGGGAGTTACAGACATTTTATTCGTTTGGAATTAGTTGATGATTTCCCAGTACCTCCTATAGCGACCTTATGGTATCAAATGCGAGATGAGAGTGTTGTTGGATGAGAGGATCAATACCAAAGTAGGATGGAGTATCGGGCGGCCGCCGGAACCGCCTCCCCCTTGGGGGAGGCGGTTCCCGCGGCCGCCCTCTGGTTGGGTCGGCGGCTCCCCCGGACGCCCGACCCAAAAATGTTTTTTTTTTAAAATTAATTGAAATAAACAAGGCAATTTACCAGATGTGAGTAGTCAAGGGTCTCCGCTGGTTCTTTTCCTGGCCTCCGAGACATTTTATGTGGTGAATAGAAGAGTGATATGAAGAGAAAGTTGTGTTAAAAGTGTGAAATGAAGAGTTATATTAGTAGAAAGGGTAGGGGCAAAATGGTAATCTTACGGGCGATTTAAGTAGTTTTACGACGACGAATAGCAGTTCAGAAAAACAATGACATGTTTTCCTATGTGTTTGTGTTTTCCATGAATGTTTCTTTCTTGTTTGTGATTCAACTAAAATGTTTGGAAAATATTAAGAGAAAACAACTTATTGACCAAAGGATTGATTTTAAGACCAAATTGGCCTGAGTGAACTCGGCGTCTGCATTGCCGATTTCACTAAAGATAAATCGGCGTTGAAACAACCGAGTTCAAATTGAACTCGAATCTGACCTCGACATTGCCGGTGTCGAGTTCAATCAAACTAAACTCGACATTGCCGGTGTCGAGTTCTTTCAAATTGAACTCGGCGTTGCAAATGTCAAGTTCAATTTGGAGTCCAAACTAGCAGTGCATTCTTCTGGCTGTGTGCGAATTTTTTTGAGTGTTAGAACTCGGCGTTGCAAATGTTGAATTCAATTTGGATTCAATATTGGTAGTGCACATTCCTGAGTGTGCGAGAAAATATCTAATTGTCAGAAGTCGTGTCGCAGGTGTCAAGTTCTATAAAGAAATCTTTTTTTACAGAACTCGAGTTCTCTAGACACTAAAAAAAGACCCGTCACCACCACGTGTCGCAACGTGATGATAGCGGGTCTAGTTTAAGAAATACTTCTTAAAAAATTTCCAAATTGAATTTATTTTTAAAATAATTTTAATTCAAATTTTTTCTCTCTCCAATATAATGCCGTCTCCAACAGGTTAGGTGAGGCGATCTTAAAACAATAAATAAGAGAGGGAAAAAAATTAAATTTAAGCATGTAATTGAGCATACTCGTCACTCGAGATAACACATGCTTAAACTAAGTTTTTCATGCTCAAAGATCTCAAAGTTGTAACTCCGGCTTGTCTTGTTGGATTTCCTAACAAACTTGATTAAGCTTATAACAAGTTCATTTTTTGGATAAGATAACAAGTTCATTGCAAGCTTCCATTTTTCATTAAGCAATATGGACAATAAATTTTAGAAGAAAAAGTTCAAAATATTTTTTGATGTGAATATAAAAATTAATCCCTACACATACAGGGTCACCCTTGTAGCCCTGTGGGAACAAACATTAACATTCCCTGGATATGAAATTATCAAATCTATTAAAAAGATAGATAAATACAGCATCTAACGAAGGAATTCTTGTTGTCGAACTTAGCCATTGAAGTGGCTTATTAAAATTAAAATTGTAAAAAAACGAAACGTCTCCCACGCACTCAATTCTCATATATATAAAGATAGAGAAGAGTAAATAACAAAAGTACGAATAAATGCTTAAGTCATTTCCATTTCAGAAAATTGGTCTATACTTTTGCAATCTGAGTGTTCTCCCAAGGAAATGACATGAATGACTATGACAGGACAGGGCGGGCACCATACTTGTAAGACCATAAATAACAGCGCTCGGGCTACCCGAGACGTCCTGCTCCATCTCTCCGTCACGTCAGCTTCTCTTTCTTTCACGTCAGCTCACCTCACCCACCCAAAAAAACTCATTAACCACACCCGGGCTACCCCCACCCACCCTACACTCTCTTTCCTCAACGTCATTTCTTAATTAAACAATTTTAATTCTTACACAACATTTAACAAAGTACATTTTATATAATTCTAATTCTAATTACTACTTCTAATTACTTTAACTCAAAAATATTGAACTTTTACTATTAAATCACGAAATTATTATTAAATATTACGAAACCACGTTACATATTACATAAACTGAAATCGGAAATATTACATTCAAAGTTAAGAAACGACAATACATATTACATAAATCGGACTTCGAAATAGTACATTAAAAATTACGTTAACTCATTTTTAAACCGCTCCTCGTCCATAGTGTTGTCATATGTGCTCGATTAAATCGCCTTTCAGATCTAAATGTTGATTCCTGTCACGAACCCGATCTTGTTTGGCAAAAAACTCGTGAATATCATCTATACGATCGGTCGAATATGGTATTTCCTCAACTAAAATTCCAGGTCGATCTTCCATAAATTCGCTTATATCTCCAAAATTGGCGTAAGAGTCACGTTCGTCCTCCATAATCATGTTATTCATGATGATGCAAGCTTTCATTATTTTGGATAGTACGTCCTTACTCCAGGCAAGAGCCGAGTTTTTGATAAATACTTAGGGCCGAAGCTGTTAATAACACCTTCGTAGAATTTGAGGAGTGCATTTCTGGATGTTGGTGCACTCATTCGTAAGTACTCATCAATCCCATCAGCTGTCACGCCATAGGCTAGCGTTCGCATTGTTGCCGTTGTTTTTTAATCCGGAAATACTCATTCTACCAGTTGCATCCGGTGTTCGTTGGAAGAAGACATCAGATGCTTCAACGACATTGCGAATGTGTAGAAAGACATGTTTTCACATCCGAAATCTTCTCCTGAAAAGAGAATCAGAATACACAAGGTTGTCAGAAAAATAATCGTCTGTAAGGCGTCTGTAACCAAGTTCACGATCTCTATCTGGGTTCGTCGTTCTCCTTCGACGATGCCTAGGACGTGTACTCTGTTCGTACACAGCCCGAGCGGCCAAATCAATAGCACGGTCCATCAGATCAAATGTCTCACTATAGGTGTCATTGTCTGATTGAGCGGAGTTTGAACTATTATCCGACATTGAGATAAGAAGTTAATAAGAGTGAATAATTTAAGAAGATGTGAGGAGTTAAGGAGATAGATATATGTATTTATAGTTGGGAGTAGATAGATGTATCCGTTGCACAGTACACGCGTGAATGCACAGTGCAAGCGTGACTACATAGTGCACGCATGAATAGTAGATGTGTGATTATAAAGTGCACGCGTGATTGAACAGTGATCCCACAATAATCAAAATTATCACCCCACGTTAATCAAAATTACCCAATACATTATCAATTACTTCTAATAACAATCCTCCACTAAAAAAAATTTGGACCAATGGGGGGGGGGGGGCACACGTGCCCCCCACCCGAGGGCGCCCCGAGCGTCCAATCGGGACGCCCACTGCTCGAGCAGACACCCGGGCTAGAGGCTCCCGTTAACGATGGTCTAAGATGACAACCGGCAGCATAACAATCGAATGATTTCACAAGGTCTTTATCTAAATCGTTAAGGCCTGGGGCTCACCTTCCGTAACCAATCACATAACAATCCATAGTCGTCAGATGTTATTATGCAATCAATTTTAATAATTAAAATTAATCCTATCAACTATCAAAAAAAAATCTACATTTGATAATTATTGGCAAACAGTTAACCAAAGGTTTAGTCAGTTCTATGCAAGACTTAGGTACGATTCCTAATATGATGAGGCAGAGGAGTTCAAATCTTCATTTCTGGTCATTAGTTTAATTATTTATCATTAAGAGGAGAAAAGCAATTTTAAGAGAGTTGATTATTTGAGGCCCGAGGGTTGGGATTAGTTGCAAGTTATTGGGCCTTATTAATGCAACATACGGAGATCACAATAGTGCTATTCGGTAATCAAGTTTGGACTTGGGTTCGACCCACTCTAGTCAATACTTCATACCTTAGTACTATATGTATGATTAAAATACACAACTATGTGTTTGTAAAGTACTATTTAGAAAGTGATCATGTATTATTGGTTGAGGTACACCATTAACTAATCCAACAGAGTGAAACACCAATAAGGCAAATTTCCTTTAAAAAACCAGTAAAAGTGGCTGCCACTTTATTTACATGTTTCCATCAAGAACATGATTCCCAACCCGTTAAAAGAGAAATTTTTAAACAAAATTTGATAAAAGGGTGTCTTTTGTGGTCTCTCATTTCTGACTTGATGCATTGCTCAATTTATTTTGGTATTGTTGGATTCTTTTGATGTTGATGTCAGTTCACATGGGCTTTGCAGGTTCCACTGTGAAGGAGCTCATGTTTTCTTAAGCAATGACCGTTAATGTTTTGTTCCTTAGGAAGTGGGAAACTATAGTCATAGGAATCATCTCTTTCTTGTAGGATATATCATGTTTTTTTGCGCAATTGATAGAGTTAATTTACATGATTAAGATACGTTGTGGGGTTGCAATCCACCCATCATAAAGTGTTACGAGAATATGGTCTGAACTCACGACCCATCTCCGCTCAACTAGTACTAGGGACTAATACCCAATTCAATATTAAAGACTTAACATATCAAGGTTAGTGGAAAACTTACTTAGACATTTAATTAGAGCTAGTATGAGTCAGAGGGTGGCATCCACTATACTGCTAGGCAATGGTATCTGCAAAAAAAAAAAAAAACTTTCATAGGGGTATACTTATTTCCAAAACAGTTTTTGCTTTAATTAAACACCAAAGTTAACCTTTTGTCTTGGTTATTCAAAGAGTTGTACCAATTAAACTAACACTGTAACGTCCTCAAACACAGCGGAAAATTTCAAATTAAAATCATACAATCAACGAGGACATTACGAAAGAAATACACACGCTGGTGCACCAACATATAATATATATATATATATGTGAACGAGTTTACAAAAGAATGTGATTACATCAAAAGATCATATACAGAGAATACACACAAGTAATCACAACCACCTCAAAATGTAGGGAAGCAGGATCAGGTCTCGAGCGCTCCCTCCGCCGACGCCACCCACCTAACGTCGCTCTCGGCCTGAAAGCAGACAATGAATGCCTGAGTTTCCAGGAGGAAACCCAGTATGCCAAACCCTAACACATATATGGACAGAATGAAATGTACAAAGAAATGTAAAACACCACAACTGATACACCTGCTAAGTTCCCGGGACCTCTCTCCCGGCCATAGCCCAACCACACGGGTCTCAAGGGTCCTCTCACCCCAACCCACCAACACACGTGCACACAAGGCACCGCCGGTCCAAATCACGGCCAAACAACCCCCCTCATTGCCTCAGTGTTACCGGAGCCACGGTTTTGCATCAATGTTACCGGAGCCACGGTTTTGCATCATTCGCCGGAGCCACGGCTTTGCCTCATTCGCCGGAGCCACGACTTTGCCTCATTCGCCGGAGCCACGACCACAAAATCACAACCCACGTGTCACCACTAATCGCTATAGGGCCGGAATGTCTGTGCCGTCGCCCCAAAAGGGCGGAGACCCGTTGCCTTCTAGCCAATCAATAGCAACACACACCCACACAAAACAGTGTAAAACGGTCGAACAAAACATGGCTTCCGGTCGACCGATCCTCACCCAGAGAACTGGCCCAACCGAAAAACCCGCCAAACGGTCGACCGACAAAGGGGTCCCGGTCGACCGAAAAGCACCAGTAGAAATCCATTTTCGCAAACAACAGTAAAACGGTCGAACAACCGAACCCTATCGGTCGACCGAAAACCACCAGTAGAACTCACCCAGAGTCCACACTTCACGGTCGACCGAAACCACACTTCCGGTCGACCGGCCATTAAGTTAACTTAAACGTCGGTCGAACGAGTCAAACAGGCGGTCGACCGTTTGGATGGTCAACGCCCCAACCGACATACAACAGTACTTTCGGTCGACCGGCAAAGGGGTCCCGTTCGACCGAAAATACACAGGACGTCTTTCTCTCGCTAAAATTGCACAACTGGTCGACCGCCCAAAGGGCATCGTTCGACCGGTGCGAGGGATTCGCCCAAAATACACTAGAACCGGTCGACCGAACCAAAACACTGGTCGACCGATTTTAGTGCAGAACCGACTGTGCAGGTCCGACGAGCCCGAAACGGCCTACCGTCGACCGCTCCCACTCCCACACTAACAATAGGTGAGCTTGAAAGCAAGTTTGACATACCTTAAGGCTTGAAGAAGCCTCTGAAGAACGACGGCGAGCTCTTCCTCGCGAAACCTCCCGCAATCGACGATCCTCGCTCCTCCGGCGACTCCAACGACAACTCCCGTGCTCTCCGATCACCACACCACGCCGGCCTTCCCTGTGCTGCCGAGAGAGAGAGAGTGAGTGAGAGAGATGCAAACGTGAGAGAGAGAGAGAGAGAGTTAAAAACCCAAACCTTATATACTTTCTCCCACTCAATCTCAGCTGTCGATCTCGATCCTCCACTAATCCTCCCCTAAACACAATTAGCACATAAGAAGGGTTAGGATCTAACAATCCACCCTCCTTAAAAGAATTTCGCCCACGAAATTAAATCCAGTGCTTACCAAACAGCTCCGGATACGACTTCCTTACTTCCTCCTCAACCTCCCAAGTAGCCTCTCGCTCAGAGTGATGCTGCCATCTGACCTTAACCATAGGAATCGTCCTCCTCCTGAGCTGGTGCTCCATCCGATCCACAATCTCAATCGGTCTCTCCTCGAGAGACAAATCCTGCTGGATCTCTGGGACCGCAATCTGAATCACATGAGAAGGATCTGACACGTACTTCCTCAGCATCGAAACGTGGAAGACGTTATGAAGACCAGAAAACTGTGGCGGCAATGCAATCCGGTAGGCGACCTCTCCAACTCGGTCCAAAATCTCGAACGGCCCAATGTACCTCGGACTGAGCTTCCCCTTCTTCCCGAATCTCATGACCCCACGCGACGGTGAGATCTTCAGAAAGACATGATCGCCGACCTCAAAAATCAATACTCGCCTACGCCGATCCGCGTAGCTCTTCTGCCTGCTCTGAGCTGTCGCTAGTCGCTGCCTGATCACATCAACCTTTTCAGCATACGCCTGTATAATCTCAGGCCCGACTAACTGCCTCTCGCCTACCTCACTCCAGCACACCGGTGATCTGCACGATCTCCCGTACAAAGCCTCGTACGACGCCATCCCAATACTCGCATGGTAGCTGTTGTTGTAGGCGAACTCGATCAATGGCAAGTGCTCATCCCAGTGCCCTGCCCAATCCAGAGTGCACGCTCTCAGCATGTCCTCTAACGTCTGAATGGTCCTCTCTGACTGACCGTCTGTCTGCGGGTGAAATGCTGTACTGAACTTCAGACGAGTACCCAGAGCCTGCTGCAAACTCCCCCAGAATCTGGAAGTGAACCTCGGATCTCGATCTGAAATGATACTCACTGGCACCCCATGCAGTCTGACGATCTCCTCAATATATAATCTCGCAAGACCCTCCAAAGGTAGAGTAGTCCGGATGGCCAGAAAATGTGCCGATTTGGTCAGTCGATCGACTATAACCCAAATCGCGTCATGGGAGCTCCTCGTCTTCGGCAACCCGGTGACGAAATCCATCGTCACATGCTCCCACTTCCACTCAGGTAGCTCTATACTCTGCATCGGTCCCGCTGGTCTCTGGTGCTCGATCTTCACCTGCTGGCAAACCAAACACCTAGCCACAAAATCAGCCACATCACGCTTCATCCCTCGCCACCAGAAGTTCCGCTGCAGATCCTTATACATCTTCGTACTCCCCGGGTGAATGGAATATCTGGCTCGGTGTGCCTCCTCCATGATGTCATCTCTCAGCGCATCGACCTTCAGCACCCAGATCCGACTCCTGAACCTTAGACCTCCATCCACTCCCACAGTGAAGTCCGACCCATCTCTGGCAGCTGACTGTAGCAGACTAGTCAAATCCTCATCCCTGTGCTGAGCCTGGACAACCCGACTGACGGTCTGCGGCTCCACTCGAAGACCCGCAATCACTGCTCCCCCCGAGCTCTCGGTGAACGACCTCCACTCTGACAATGTCTCGAGTAGCCTCCACTCCTGAATACACAAACTCGCAGCTGACACCTCCACTCTCCTGCTCAGCGCGTCTGCAACTGAATTCGCCTTCCCCGGATGATAGGAGATGGTGAAATCAAAATCCTTAATCAGCTCAAGCCACCTGCGCTGCCTCATATTCAGCTCCTTCTGTGAAAACAGGTACTTCAGACTCTGATGGTCCGTGAAGACTTCGAACCGCTCACCATACAAATAGTGACGCCAAATCTTCAGAGCATGAACCACGGCTGCCAACTCTAGATCGTGAGTGGGGTAATTCTTCTCGTGCACCTTCAACTGCCTCGAAGCATACGCCACCACCTGCCCGTGCTGCATCAGTACACAGCCCAAACCAACACCTGAGGCGTCGCTGTAAATCACATAACCTCCGCTGCCGCTGGGAAGAGTCAGAACTGGAGCAGTCGTCAACCGACTCTTCAGTTCCTGAAAACTGTCCTCGCAATTCTGGGACCAAACAAACTTCACTCCTTTCTTCGTCAGCACCGTCAGTGGTGAAGCAAGTCTCGAGAAGTCTTTGATGAACCGGCGGTAGTAACCCGCCAATCCAACAAAACTCCTAATTTCAGTCACACTCGTCGGGGCTCTCCACTGCGTCACTGCCTCGACCTTCGCTGGGTCCACTGATATCCCAGCTCCTGACACGATGTGCCCCAAAAATGCAACACTGTGAAGCCAGAACTCGCACTTCGAAAACTTGGCATACAGCTGCTGATCTCTCAGAATGCCAAGTACAATCCTCAGATGCTCCCGGTGCTGATCCATATCTGGTGAATAGACTAAAATATCGTCCACGAAGACAATCACGAAACGGTCGAGATACTGACTGAAAGTCCTATTCATCAGATCCATAAATGCTGCAGGCGCGTTCGTCAACCCGAACGGCATAACCAGAAACTCAAAGTGCCCGTACCTCGTCCGAAAAGCTGTCTTCTGGACATCTGCCTCTCTGATCCTCAACTGATGGTACCCGGATCACAGATCAATCTTCGAGAACACCTTTGCTGACTGCAACTGGTCAAACAGGTCCTCGATCCTGGGCAAAGGATACTGATTCCTCACCGTAACCTTATTCAGCATCCGGTAATCTATGCACATCCGCAACGAGCCGTCCTTCTTCTTCACAAAAAGAATCGGCGCACCCCACGGTGAGACACTGGGTCGGATAAACCCAGTATCCATCAGAACCTGTAACTGCTTCTTCCGCTCCGACAACTCTGCAGGCGCCATCCTGTACGGAGCCTTCTACTGCGGTGTAGCCCCAGCTACCAAATCAATGCCGAACTCAATCTCTCTGTGAGGTGGTAGACCGGAGACATCATCAGCAAACACCTCGGGAAAATCCTGAACAATCTCGATGTCCTCCAGCCTCCTCATCTCTGGGTCTGGAACTACCAAGGTGGCCACAAAAGCCCTGCAACCCTGCTGAATCAACTTCCGAGCTCTAACCGAAGAAACAATCAACCGACTCCCGCGGTCCTTCAATCCTCTGATCAGAAGATCAGGCAAACCTCGCCTCGAAATCAAAATCTTCTTATCACGGCACAAGACTCGGACGTCATACTGGGACAACCAATCCATCCCGAGTATAACATCGAAGTCCACCATCGGTAGCAAGACCAGGTCAGCCGGAAATTCCTGGTCTCCCGAAGCAATCGTGGCGCCGGGAAGAAATCTCCCCACAGTGCCCACCAAACCCAAGGGTGTGCTGACTTCCAAAGTGGCAGTCAACATCGCAGGGGTACGACCCAACACGCTCGCAAACTGCTCAGAGATAAACGAGTGTGTGGCCCCAGAGTCGAACAACACCCTAGCTACCAAATCTGCCACAAGTAGCATACCTTCCACCACCGTGTTCGCATCTCTAGCCTCCTCCGCCTGGATAGTGAATACGCGACCTGCTCACTTCCCCTGCTGGGGTGGTGCTGCAGAACGACTCGGTCCAGCTCCACCAGCTGTGGATGATCCCGGCCGAACAATAGGCCCACCCGGCCTACTCGGGCAAGAACGAACAAAGTGACCCAGCTGGCCACAGCCATGACACGCACCAGAGCGGGGCCCGCAACCGCGTCCCGGATGAACTCCACCACACTGCCTGCACTGCCCAGCCTGCGGTGGTCCACCTCCGTCAATCCGAGGCCTCTTGCCCGGATTCCCTGACAACTGACTCCCCGGACGCACTCCGGTCTTCACCTGCGACCTCCTAGCCTCCTCAATGTCCTGGCTATCCTGATCCATGATGGTCGCGAACTTCACAGCGTCTGCTAACGTCTGTGGCATGCTCGTGGTAACACGAGCCCTGAACTGCGGCCTCAGACCGCGCACAAACCTCCGAGCCCTCTGCTCCTGCGTCACATAAATCTCTGGACAGTATCGCTCCAAAACGTGAAATTTGCTGATGTAGGCAGCCAGAGTCATGTCCCTCTGCTCTAAAGCCAGGAACTCCTCTCTCTTCCTGTCGCGGGCGTGCTGCGGAAAGTACTGCTGGTTGAACTCCACCAAGAACTCCTCCCAGCTCAACTCCTCACTGTCCTCGAACACCACAGCAGAAGTGGATCTCCACCAGTTGGCTGCGCCACTGTCCAACACGTAAGTGGCCAGATCCACCTTCCTCTCAGGAGGACACCCAATCGCCCGAAATATTTTCTGGATCTTAAAGACCCAGTCCTCTGCTGCCTCAGGATCGCCGCTACCATCGAAAGATGGGGGATGCTGACGCATAAACCGATCCAACACTGCGCCTGCTCCTCCCTGATCAGCCTGGGCGGATTGGCGCTCGAGAATCTCGCCCAATCTACCCAGCGCCCCCTGGAGCGTCCTCAGCTCCTCACCTCTACTCCCCTCACCCACCTCATCACTGGTGCTACGGTCTCGGGGAGAAGGTCTCACACGCCTCGGAGCCATCTACACAGGCGACACAAAACATGAATGAGAACAATGCATGATTGATTGACACAACTCTAAGGGTGGTTCCATTGGACGAAGACACTGAAACTGACCGCTCTGATACCAAGTTGTAACGTCCTCAAACACAGCGGAAAATTTCAAATTAAAATCATACAATCAACGAGGACATTACGAAAGAAATACACACGCTGGTGCACCAACATATAATATATATATGTGAACGAGTTTACAAAAGAATGTGATTACATCAAAAGATCATATACAGAGAATACACACAAGTAATCACAACCACCTCAAAATGTAGGGAAGCAGGATCAGGTCTCGAGCGCTCCCTCCGCCGACGCCACCCACCTAACGTCGCTCTCGGCCTGAAAGCAGACAATGAATGCCTGAGTTTCCAGGAGGAAACCCAGTATGCCAAACCCTAACACATATATGGACAGAATGAAATGTACAAAGAAATGTAAAACACCACAACTGATACACCTGCTAAGTTCCCGGGACCTCTCTCCCGGCCATAGCCCAACCACACGGGTCTCAAGGGTCCTCTCACCCCAACCCACCAACACACGTGCACACAAGGCACCGCCGGTCCAAATCACGGCCAAACAACCCCCTCATTGCCTCAGTGTTACCGGAGCCACGGTTTTGCATCAATGTTACCGGAGCCACGGTTTTGCATCATTCGCCGGAGCCACGACTTTGCCTCATTCGCCGGAGCCACGACTTTGCCTCATTCGCCGGAGCCACGACCACAAAATCACAACCCACGTGTCACCACTAATCGCTATAGGGCCGGAATGTCTGTGCCGTCGCCCCAAAAGGGCGGAGACCCGTTGCCTTCTAGCCAATCAATAGCAACACACACCCACACAAAACAGTGTAAAACGGTCGAACAAAACATGGCTTCCGGTCGACCGATCCTCACCCAGAGAACTGGCCCAACCGAAAAACCCGCCAAAAGGTCGACCGACAAAGGGGTCCCGGTCGACCGAAAAGCACCAGTAGAAATCCATTTTCGCAAACAACAGTAAAACGGTCGAACAACCGAACCCTATCGGTCGACCGAAAACCACCAGTAGAACTCACCCAGAGTCCACACTTCACGGTCGACCGAAACCACACTTCCGGTCGACCGGCCATTAAGTTAACTTAAACGTCGGTCGAACGAGTCAAACAGGCGGTCGACCGTTTGGATGGTCAACGCCCCAACCGACATACAACAGTACTTTCGGTCGACCGGCAAAGGGGTCCCGTTCGACCGAAAATACACAGGACGTCTTTCTCTCGCTAAAATTGCACAACCGGTCGACCGCCCAAAGGGCATCGTTCGACCGGTGCGAGGGATTCGCCCAAAATACACTAGAACCGGTTGACCGAACCAAAACACCGGTCGACCGATTTTAGTGCAGAACCGACTGTGCAGGTCCGACGAGCCCGAAACGGCCTACCGTCGACCGCTCCCACTCCCACACTAACAATAGGTGAGCTTGAAAGCAAGTTTGACATACCTTAAGGCTTGAAGAAGCCTCTGAAGAACGACGCCGAGCTCTTCCTCGCGAAACCTCCCGCAATCGACGATCCTCGCTCCTCCGGCGACTCCAACGACAACTCCCGTGCTCTCCGATCACCACACCACGCCGGCCTTCCCTGTGCTGCCGAGAGAGACGAGTCTAGAGAGAGAGAGAGTGAGTGAGAGAGATGCAAACGTGAGAGAGAGAGAGAGAGTTAAAAACCCAAACCTTATATACTTTCTCCCACTCAATCTCAGCCGTCGATCTCGATCCTCCACTAATCCTCCCCTAAACACAATTAGCACATAAGAAGGGTTAGGATCTAACAAACACTCTCGGTATTACCAAATAAAATTAATGACCCGGGTAACATAGCACCGGAGTTCTTTACAAAAGAGATCAAAGATGTAATTTTTGGGCTAGCACCTCGAAAGGTACCATGATTCGATGGTTTGAACCTTAAATTCTTGCAACAATACTGGATTGAGCTTAAATATCCCATCCTAATCCCTCTTCCAGAGATTCCACAATCTAGGCATCTCCCCAACTGAATTTGCGGGATTCAACCAAAATGTTTAATCACTCTTATACCCAAAAGACTAGTGGTAGAAACAGTTAAGGACATGAGACCAATATCTCTCCTCTCGAGCACAAACAAAAATTTGGCTAAAGCGTAGAAAACCGACTATCCAATGCACTATCACTTGTCGTAGCTCCAACCCAGTCTGCTTTGTTAAAGGGCTGACAAATCATGGACACAATTGTATCAACCCAAGCAATAACACGCCACCTCTACAAATCTAGGGAACCAGGGTTAATCCTAAAATTGGATTTTGATAAGGTAAACTTGGGATTTCTTTCTTGCAAATTTACAAGGTCCGTGATTTCCACAAAGATGGTGTGATTGAATTATGTCTAACAACATCATGATCTTCAATCCTTATCAACGGGAGCCTAGAAGGTTACTTCCAAACTGGTAACGGAGTCCGTTAGGAGATCTCTCCCTACTTCTCTTTCTTGTCGTCACCAATTTCCTTAGCACAATGCTTAGGATGGGGATGCAAAATGAAGTAGGCATAAAACTTGGAGCTAAAAACTTCGAAATCATAAACCTTCAGTTCGGCAATGATACGATACTCCTTTTGCACCCTTCAAACAAAAATGTCATCAATGTCAAAAGATTTCTAGCCCTAATTGAAGCCATATCTTGCATCAAAATAAACTCCAAAAAATAAAACTTAACTGGGACATCTGTGTTGCAATGGGATCTTCAAAGATGTAAAGAATACTTAGGATGTGACTTGGGGAGTTTAGTCTTTTCATATATGGGAATACCGTTAACCCTGAACTGTGGGCCGCAATCTGTGTGGAACCCGATAATAGAAAAGAAAGATGGGAAATTGGAAAATGAAATAACTTTCTATTGCAGAAAGAATAACTATTATCATTGTTGTCACTTGTCATAACGCCAATGACGACGTACTACATGTCATGTATCCCAACACTGAAAGAACTTTATTAAAACAAGGGAAATGATTTATGAACGTAGTGCGTCACGGACGCGCTCTACGTGGACATCCATGTCAGCCCTTACGTGGCCAAAGCATGAATGTTTTTTTGTTTTTTCTTCCTGATGTCCACTCAAATCCAATTAAATGCGTTTCAACTCAGCACGTTCTCTCTCTCCACCCAAATACAAATATGATGACACTCTTTCTTTCTTCTTCATTCTTTCTCTCCAGAATAAATCACCATTTCGAGCAAAAGAATAGGTCGAAGAAGCGTCTGATGCCGACTCCCAGGATTCTTCACAACGTAAGCAGCGTGAATGGGACGGTGCGAAGACTTCCCGATGTTCTACATAAACAGGAAATCTGAGATGCTATTTTTTTCCTAAACGTAATTCTTGTGGGGTAAAATATACAGTGGAAGGTTTGTTGAGTGTGTGCGGGGGTGGCAGGGGGCGGCAGCCCCTGCAGGGGACGTGAGTCCCCCCCGCAAAGCGAGCGGACAGAGGGAGCGCGCTTTGCGGTCGTTTTTTTGTTTCGACATCATATTATTGCATTCCATATATTGATTCGTTTATTCCGACAATAATGAAGCCATATATTATTCCGGACTGCAAATACACTTATTCCGGACTGCAAATACACTTATTCCGATTCCGGACAGCAAATACACTTATTCCGGACAGCAAATCCACTTATTCCGGACAAACTTTATGTTCCGTTTCTGGACACACTTTATTCTTAAACCGGACAACAAATACACTTATTCCGGACAACAAATACACTTATTCCGGACAACAAATACACTTATTCCGGACAAACTTTCTGTTCCGTTTTTGGACACACTTTCTTCTTATTCTGGTCAACTACACTTATTCCGGACTGCAAATACACTTATTCCGGACAGCAAATACATTTATTCCGGACAAGAAATCAACTTATTCCGGACAAACTTTATGTTCCGTTTCTGGACACACTTTATTCTTAAACCGGACAACAAATACACTTATTCCGGACAACAAATACATTTATTCCGGACAGCAAATACACTTATTCCGGACAAACTTTCTGTTCCGTTTCTGGACACACTTTCTTCTTATTCTGGACAACTACACTTATTCCGGACTGCAAATACACTTATTCCGGACAGCAAATACACTTATTCCGGACAGCAAATCCACTTATTCCGGACAAACTTTATGTTCCGTTTCTGGTCACACTTTATTCTTAAACTGGACAACAAATACACTTATTCCGGACAACAAATACACTTATTCCGGACAGCAAATACACTTATTCCGGACAAACTTTCTGTTGCATTTCTGGACACACTTTCTTCTTATTCTGGACAACTACACTTATTCCGGACTGCAAATACACTTATTCCGGACAGCAAATACACTTATTCCGGACAAACTTTATGTTCCGTTTCTGGACACACTTTATTCTTAAACCGGACAACAAATACACTTATTCCGGACAACAAATACATTTATTCCGGACAGCAAATACACTTATTCCGGACAAACTTTCTGTTCCGTTTCTGGACACACTTTCTTCTTATTCTGGACAACTACACTTATTCCGGACTGCAAATACACTTATTCCGGACAGCAAATACACTTATTCCGGACAGCAAATCCACTTATTCCGGACAAACTTTATGTTCCGTTTCTGGTCACACTTTATTCTTAAACTGGACAACAAATACACTTATTCCGGACAACAAATACACTTATTCCGGACAGCAAATACACTTATTCCGGACAAACTTTCTGTTCCGTTTCTGGACACACTTTCTTCTTATTCTGGACAACTACACTTATTCCGGACTGCAAATACACTTATTCCGGACAGCAAATACACTTATTCCGGACAAACTTTATGTTCCGTTTCTGAACACACTTTATTCTTAAACCGGACAACAAATACACTTATTCCAACGTAAAACTTAAAAACAAATATTTTATTATGATAAGTGTGGGCTCTGCACGAATAATGAGACTGCACGATGTCCTAGGGTCTGCACACTGTCTTATCTGTGTATTGGGAAATGAATCGTTCAACTTAAAGAACCGGCGTTTTTTAAAAAGACCAAAACGCGCGAAGAGAAATTTCGCTGACTGGACGCTGACTCAAAGAAAAATATCTGAGCTGTACAGATCCACGTAAGGCGCGTCCGTGACGCGCGCGTCCGTCTATCACGACTCTTAAAACAATTGATAAGATCAGAAGAAACTTTCTAGGGAACAATGACTTGAGAAACTCAAGCATCAAAAATTTGGTCAGTTGGGGCAAAGTGTACATGTAGGCCTAAACGAAATGGTGGGCTTGGTGTTATAAATACACACACATAGTCTAGGCTTCTGAGCAAAAAAAGCTTTGGGATCTAATTAACTTTAAAGAGGGAATGTGTCAGCAAATCATCAAAAATAAGTATCAAACATCACGACTAAGATAGGTTTATTCCCAAAGAATAAACAACCTAGCTATCTCCGTATTCTATCGCGACTTGATACCATGGATCCCATTTCTATGCATCCCTAGTCAAATTGAAATTGGAAATGGTAACGCGACTCTATTTTGACATGATCGGTGGTACAACAACACCATCCTAACTCGTGATTGGGAGAACCTATTTCACAAAACAAAACACTTGTGGATTCCACAAAGCTCTTTCTGAGGAATAAATCCCTTCACTCATAGTTGGGTGTGATTGAGCTTCCATGTTACAATGTTACATCTTTATTCCGTATATATTTGTTTCTGTCCATTAGAAACAAACGATATTCGAACTTGGAGACTCTCCAAAAATGCAAAATTCACGACAAGGAGTTTATACAAGCTTCTAATTGATGGAGGTGTTCCTACCCTTTAATGAACGAAATTTGGAAGGCACTTTGTAGAAAACGAAGATGAAAGATGGAATTTGGTTGTTATTGTATTTCTCTGAGAAAGTTCTCTTATGAACTTGAATTACATGATATATATAGACATTGGTTTTGGTTATCGTTGTATGGAACAGATGCGTCTGTTTGGTGAACAGACGTGACTGTTCTTTGTGATTAATGCTGGTGAAGATGCTTAGGCGACGTTTGGTTCTGATGTCGTTTTGGATTCTTCAACACTCCCCCTCAAGTTGGGTCCGGAAGAGATTGAAGGTGCCCAACTTGTCTATGATTAGGTTGAATTGTTTCTGACTTAGAGCTTTGGTGAAGACATCTGCCAATTGTTCTTTACTGGAGATGTATGTGACATCTATTTCTCCGGCTTGAATCTTTTCTCGGATGAAGTGACAGTCAACTTCAATGTGCTTGGTTCTTTCGTGAAATACGGGATTTGAAGCTATGTGCCGAGCAACATTGTTGTCGCAGAACATGTTCATGGATGTGGTATGAGTTTGTCCCATATCATGGAGAAGTTGTTTTAACCATATAAGATCACTAGTTGTTGATGCCATGACACGATACTCAGCTTCAGCGCTAGATCGGGCAACAACCTTTTGTTTCTTACTTCTCCAAGTTACGAGATTTCCTCCTACGAACGTGCAAAATTCGATAGTGGACTTTCGATCATAGCTTCCTGCCCAATATGCATCCGAAAAACCAATGATACTGTTAGAGTTGTTGTTTTTCATCAGTAATCCTTGTCCTGGGGTCTGTTTTATATATCTTAGAATTCTATCGATGATATCTAAGTGTGGTGTTCTGGGTGCATGCATAAATTGGCTTATTATGCTAACAGCAAAAGTGATGTCAGGTCTGGTTACTGTTAGGTATATGAGTTTTCCTACAAGTCTTTGAAATTGGTGGATATCTTTGACAAGTTCTCCATTAGTAGGACTGATTTTGAGATTTGCCTCAATAGGTGTACTAGCAAGCCTAACTCCAAGTTTTCCTGTTTCTTTTAATAGATCTAGGGCGTATTTTCTTTGTGATAGGAACATGCCATTTTTTGAATATGCAATCTCTATTCCCAGAAAGTATTTTAGGAAACCAAGGTCTTTTATATCAAATTTTGTTTTTAAGTAATGCTTGACCTGGTTAATTTCATTATTATTATCACCAGTAATGATGATGTCATCTACGTAGACTAAGACTATGGTGACTTCTTTCTTATGATGCCTAGTGAACATAGAAGCGTCAGCGGAAGACTTTAAAAAACCATAAGCAATAAGAAAATGACTGAGTTTGGCATACCATGCACGAGGGGACTGTTTCAGACCATAGATGACTTTGTTGAGTTTGCATACCTGGTTTGGAGTGGAGTTGTACCCTGGTGGAGGAGTCATGTATACTTCTTCTTCAAGAGTCCCTTGGAGAAAAGCATTCCTAACATCCATTTGATAGAGTTTCCAATTTTTATTAACAGCTATGGATAGGAGAACACGAAGAATGTTCATTTTTGCAACGGGTGCGAAAGTTTCTAGGTAATCGAGACCATAAGTCTGAGTATACCCTTTGGCTACTAAACGAGCCTTATATCTTTCGATGGTTCCGTTGCTGTTATATTTTATTTTGTAAACCCATTTGCATCCAACTGGTTTGGTTCCATTAGGTTTAGAAATGAGTGTCTAAGTGTTGTTGGTTTCTAAGGCTTTGAGTTCTTCCTCCATGGCATTGCGCCATTTAGGGTCGTAGGTAGCTTCGTGAAAGGTCTTAGGTTCTAGGTTTTCGTTTATTTTGGTTAAATAGGCCCTATAGTTTGGTTGTATTTGTTTGTATGTTAAGTGGTTTTCAATGGGGTAAGTTACTTGTGAGGTAATAAAGTCGTTAAACCTAGTAGGCGGACGACTGGGTCGAGTAGATCTTCTTCTCTGAGGTGTCTCCTGATTGTTTGGAGGCAAAACTTCTTCTTCTCTTTCTTCTTCTCCTTCCTTTTCTTCTTCTTCTCTTCCTTCTCCTTCTGTTTGAGTGCTGATCCCTGGTAGAACGGGTGTGTTGAGAGGTTGGAATGTGCTTGTATCTTCGGGTCTTCTGAAGTAGGATTATGTTTCTCTAAAGACTACATCTCGCGAAATATACATTTTACAATTTTCGGGGTCAAAACATTTGTACCCTTTTTGTGAAAAGAGTAACCAAGAAAAATACATTTTACAGAGTTACTATCAAATTTATAGGTACGTTTCCTGTGAACAAAGCAAACGCACCCAAAAACTTTGAGATGATCTAAGGTTAGTTTCCGACCTAATAGTATATCTAGTGGTTGTTTATTTTGAAGGATAGGACTAGGGAGCCGATTTATGAGATAAGCAGCAGTTAAGACTACATCAGACCAAAAATGTTTGGGGACATTATTTTGAAAGAGTAAGGATCTGGTTATGTTTAAGAGATGCCGATTTTTTCGCTCAGATACTCCATTTTGTTCGGGGGTATGAATGCATGTAGTTTGATGTAATATTCCGCGTGTTTTCAGAAAATTTTGAAAGTTGAGACTGGTATATTCAGTCCCGTTGTCTGTTCTTAATGTTTTAATTTTAAAATCATACATGTTTTCAATAAATGTTACAAATTCGCAAAAAATTTGGAAAACATCTGATTTGTTTTTAAGAAGATAAATCCAAGTAGTTCGTGAGAAATCGTCAATGAATAGCACAAAATATTTGAAACCGTTATAAGATTCGACTGGGGCAGGTCCCCAGATATCGGAGTGAACTAATTCAAACGGAAAACTTGATTTTGTTTTAGATTTTAAAAAAGGAAGTCTTGTTTGTTTAGAAAATTGACAAACATCACATGCATAGCTAGATGAAATAAAAGGAAATAAAGTTTTCAAAACAGGATGGGATGGATGTCCCATTCGTTTGTGCCAGAGAACATGATTAGGCACACTAGTGGTATGAAAGTCCTTATGCTGAGTATCTAAAACATAGAGCCCGTTGATGTTAACTCCTCTACCAATCGTCTTTCCTGTAATTCGATCCTGAAAGTAAACATCATTAGGGGTGAATATAACATTGCAATTCAAATTTTTCGTAATTTTTGCGACAGAGAGGAGATTAGAGGTAAATGTTGGTACATATAGGACATCTTTGTTTATTTTATTCAATATGATGATTTCTCCTGTACCTTTTATTTCTACTTGATTATTATTGGCGACAATCACATATTTGTTAGGCATATTTAATTTTTCTTTGATGCGGTTAAGTAAACTAAGATTTCCAGTCATGTGATCCGTGGCACCTGAGTCAATTATCCATTGAGTATTATGTCTTATATTTCCTAAGATTTTATTTGGTTTATTTGCAGAGAAAGTTTTGGGCCAACTTTTTATACCTGCACAATTACCTGATCATTGAGGGTTGGTTTGTAAATAGTTGCTTAAGTGGGCCAGGAGTTGGTCCAGCGGAATCGGGTGGGGTTTGGATCCGGATCCATGTCCGATGGGAGTTTGAAAAACAGTTCCGGGTCGGGTGGTTTCTTCGGATCGGGTCTGGAGAAACCCGAATCCATCTGTGTCGCGAGAGCTTATAAAACCTCAAGGATCCGATTCGTCTGCCCATTTCCACTTTTCTTTCTCCATGCTAGGGTTAGCCGCCGCACTGTTTACTGCTGGTCCGAGGCCGTTGTTTTTCTTTTTGTTGTTCCGATGATCTCCTCCTCCTTCCCTCGTTGGTCGGAGATGTGGATGTAGGAACCAGCAAAAGTTCCTATTGTGTCCCGATTTTTTTGCAGTTGTCGCATGTCTCTTGTGGTCTGTTTCTGTATTTCTTATTTTTGTTTTGCGATTTTTCGGCGAGGAACGCCTGAGTTTCTGATGTCCGTTCGCTGTTCTGAGCAGTGGTCCGGCGGGATTCCTCCCGTTGGATCATCGCGATGATGGTCGCGAGGTCTGGAAGGTTTGGTGTCATGAGGACTTGGCTTCGGATGGCTTCGTAGCTACCGTTGAGTCCGATGAGGAACTGGTAGATGTGGTCCCTTTCTTTTCGCTCAAGCAAGGTCCCCGGGTCGGTGGTCGCGGACTCGTAGATAGCGAGCTCGTCCCAACCGCGCTGAAGCGTTCCGAGGTATTCTGTGATGGTCTGTCCATGCTGTTTTGTCTGCGATAAATCTTGTTTTAGTTTAAAAACATGAGCAAAATTTTGGGCTTTACCGTATATGTTCTAGACCGCGTCCCAAAGTTCTTTTGCCGAGTTCTTGTAGAGGAATATGGACCCGATTTTTGGTTGCATGAAGTTGATGACCCACGACATTACAAGGTGGTCCATCGCCTGCCATTCCCACTGAGGGCCAGTGTGATCGCCCGCGCCCATGACAGATAATTCTGTCCATTGAGCAGTTGCGACACCAGTCTGGGGGCGTTTACTTCTGGATCCGTCATCACTTAACTTTCTCTTGGGTCTGGATGTAGGTTTATTCCACCTTCAACCCCCTTGAGAGGCAAATGTGGTGTTTTTCGGGGTTTTTTTTTGGGTGGATGATTCTGAGGGGATCCAGTGATGAGTTCACAGAACTCTGAGGATCGCCGATGATGGAAAAAATGGGGATCTTCGCTCTGATACCATGTAGAAAACGAAGATGAAAGATGGAATTTGGTTGTTATTGTATTTCTCTGAGAAAGTTTTCTTATGAACTTGAATTACATGATATATATATAGACATTGGTTTTGGTTATCGTTGTAGGGAACAGATGCGTCTGTTTGGTGAACAGACGTGACTGTTCTTTGTGATTAATGCTGGTGAAGATGCTTAGGCGACGTTTGGTTCTGATGTCGTTTTGGATTCTTCAACACACTTGGACTTCCAAAGGCAAAAATCCTAGCATGGCTCATTCACAAAGGAAGGGTTTTTACTAGGGATGTTCTAATAAAAAAAGATTGAACATTGATCCCACATGCCCAATGTGCGGCATTGAGTGGGAGTCGATCGAACACATATTCTTTCATTGCAACTTTGCACGTTCTTTTTGGGAGGAAGCAATCAAGTTAGACCTCAATCTCGTGCCAGGGAATAATGTCTCCTTCCGGCTGAATGTTATGAATCAACTCGATTTAGACCATAAGAAATGGAATGGGCTAATCTTGACTTTCTTTGGGTGTATTTGGAGAGGAATAATAAAATCTTTCGTTCACGAAGCAAACACCTTAGATCATATAATGAATGGTTTATTAGGCAAGTTCATTGAAACGATGGGGTGAGCTATTACGACAAACTCCCCTAAAGAGGACGAGAACACCACTATCTTCCCATCACACCGATTAACAAAAACTGCACTGGCCATCACTGAGCAGCCAACCGGAAGAGATGCCATACCACAAGCTCTTGTTCGATCACATCGAGGATAAAATGTCTTCCCTATATTAGACCCTACGAAAGACGCGTCGCTTGACTTCAACCGAGTTGTAAGGGAGCAGGAAGAAGTGCGAGATAGGTCAGAGCAAGTGGCGGAGAGTGAACACAAGTTGGAGGAGCACATTCAGTTCTTCGGGGCGAGGGACTCGCTCTCGCGATTCTCTCCATAGGCAGACGACCTCGGTGTTAATTTTAAGGTGTTGAGCAAATTTTGTTGTAATATTGGGAGCTATAATGGTGGTTAAAACAAAATTACGTATGTGTAACTGACTTTGGTTTTTCCGTTATGACTGTGGATAAATGATCATATCATTTATTAATGCAAGCAACCACTTTTCAAAGAAATTAAAATAAACTAGCCCTTGTGTGACTTATTTATAAGCTTATGCTAAAATTAACTTGCTTGGAATCGCAGAACAAGTTAATGACTCGTATTTCTACAATAAATTATCAATTGGAAGGCATAAAAAGGCACTGCCACAAATTGTTGATCAAGTGGTTAAGATTACAACATCAATTTAAAAAGTAACTAAACTTATCAATCATATCCAGGAATCAACATAAAAATTACATAGTTTGCATACTAAAATTTCAGTTCATTGCAAGGTTAAATGCATGAATCATAAGAAGTCAATTTACAGACAGCAACTTCTCCTCATCTCTATTTCCACGAAACAACAAAACAAAACAGACCAACAATTTATTTCTTTCCCCATTAAAGTCAAACTTCAAAGTGGTCCAACTTTTCTCATCCCAAAAACTCAAACCAAATAGTGTGAACAGCAACACTAAAGGTGTAACAAATCAAGACGACCAAAGCCAGGCAGAAACATTAGAGCTATCAACTTGTCCGATCCGGACTGGACCGACTCTGGACTCTGGACCGGAGACCGGACCGTTTGGGTACGATCCGGTCCGGAACTGGTTTTTTTCCTTAATTTTTTTATAAAAAAAAATCTAAATAGGTCGGAACCAAATTTGCTCTGGACCGGAGAATGTAAACAAAATCATAAATAACATTTGTTTTATTTGTAAAGTAAGAAACATGTCAGAAGCAAAAAAAATCATTCAGATTGGCTTGGGTTCTAAGATTCTCATCTTGTTTGGCTCTTATCTACACACACAGCAATTTCAGCTATTTTTTAATATTTACCCCCATCAACTTCATGTTGCCTTGTTAACCGTAAATTTTTTCCACCAATTTGACTTATCTCAGACCATTTATTCATACTACCATTTACTTCTACGAGGCCATTTTTGGAAGAACAGTTGATTTGAAAAACAAAGATATACAAATATATGCCGTCATTTAGGTCATAGCTAGTTTTCACATTGCCTGAATGAGGAAATCAAGTTAATAGATATCAAAAGGACATGAGTTTTACACCTTAACAGGTTTCATATATACTGATGCTTATACTAATTATATATATTGTAATTAATAATAGTCGTCAAGACATTTCTTTTTATTATATTTATATGCAAACATGAAGTCACGATGTTAGAATTTGATCCTCACCATGTTAATTCAAAATCAAAGGTTTTATCAAACTGAGCGAACTCCAGTTGGCTAAAGAAATTTAAATATTGATTCAACATGTATCCATAAATACAAAAACTCATTTCTTAAAAAAAGAGGGAGACAAAACTAAGTTTGACAATGTCATCATGCATGTGACATGGGAATGGTCTCCAAGACCATATGTTGGTGTTGAACCACATGGTTACATGACCCTACCTTGACCCATCAGGTCAGGCATCCAACTCTAGACCATTTTCTTCTGTCCTCTAACCAGCAACCAAACACAAGTGGAGTTTTTTGGTTTCAGATTAATTGAAGCACATCTGTTTTCTATCATATGTCTGAATCTGCATCTCCCATGGTAATATATTTCAAGAGTATGGAAGCATATCTTTTCTTGGTATTTGATTTTGGTATAGTAAGGATGATTTTAGGTTTGACTGGTTTGATGTTTGAGATGAGTTGATGGACATAAGAATCAGATTCAAAACAAAAATTTCCACAATAATTTTGCGAGACAACCTTACAATCAAATAAATGGAAATATAGCAGTACAATCTCAATTGAGCTTTTAACCACTTCATGTGATTCAGCCAAAACAGCACCATTTAATCACAAAATCTTTCCTAGTTTAGAAAGATTAACCAAGTAGATTAGTTACCTCCAAGACTTCAAGTTGCTCTTCCATTGGCATTAGAAACCAAAACAAAATGGTGTGCTGTAGATCTAATATTATGGGACCCATTTTGCATCAATAAGTGAGTCCTTTTCTTCATTGCAGACAATCTAAGCTGGAAACAAGGAAGAATTCATGCATGCTTCAGTCATCATTCCATGAAGTGTCAAAAATGTTTTGCACTATCTACCGTAGCTGAAACAAAACCTTATTTTTTATGTGCAAGTTTTAATCTAATGTAATATTTATGTTTGACCAACAATTTATCTTTATGATATTTTCACCCAATTAAGTGGCTTCACAACTCAATTATCTTATTTATGTTTTCTCACTTAAAATGCACAACTTTAACATCTTCAAATCTAAAAAGCATTGTTTTTTAAATTTTAAAATTGCAAAGTGAAATCTAAATATAGTTGGCAGTGCCATTCTTAATTTGATTTTCATGAAGAATATTTTTCCTATCTGGTTTCAAATCTTAGAAGAATACCCATGACATATTGTTCCATGCTCTAAAAATAGGCTTCTTTTCTGTTATATACTTACATATATACACACACTTATATAAAAGGTTTCAATATTTATTTTTCAAGAATTGAGGTGGGTCAGAGAAAGGATGAGTTGGTACTCATGAATTTATAAATGTCATGATTAAGAAGTTAAAGGAAAAATATCACGACAAAAGCTCATTTTGAAGATAAATGGAGTGGGGCCAGAAAATCATAAGGTACCCTTTATTATAATGCATGTCACGGTTAATGTTGGACTTAAACTCTTAAAGAGACTCTTAATTAACTTGGGGAAAATGCAACTCGTGATAATAAATAACGGGAACTCCAACCTAGATGATACTGTCTAAAAAATAACAAAAACATGATATATACTGCCTCCATTTTTTTTCCTACTAAAAAGTATTTCTCCCGATAAACACAACCAACCTTTCCATCGATGTTGATTGATGTTTTCTAAAGTGTAACCACAATTAAAACCACTAATTGACCTAGTCAAACCACATGATGTACAAACAATTATAAACTACACGTTTCCAAATATACTAATTATAATTACGTCCAACGGGTCTCCAAGACCCCTCACCACACCACCAACTTGTGCCACAAAATTGCATTTTCTTACCTCCAAAAAATATATTCCTCACAAACTAATTCACCGATAATTTATGTGAACTAGATGGCACCTCACCTCCACCACTCAAATCTATGTGCAAACATCCACATAGATCCGATCAAATTGTACTACCCACCCACCACTATAAATAACATCACTACAAGTAGCATGTGTAACTACTCTTAACCACAAGAGAATTCAACAATCCAAGCTTCAACTTCCAAACCTCTTAACTCCAACAACCTCACAAACAAGAAGAGAAGTGTTCAGAGTGGTTAGAGATGAGTCTCTTTTGGTGTCCAAAACAAGTGTCATCTACCACCACCACTACTACTGCTGCTATTACCACTGCTCGAAGAGATGATGAAGCGAGTGTGGTAGAATCCTCCGTTGCAACGCGACACGGGCCATGTTGTGGCCTAGGGAGGCTAGTAAGGAGGCTGAAGAAGCAAAGCAAGATGTTGTGCTCAGTAGGGAGGCCTGTGGCATTTCATTGCCAATATGATCCCAAGAGTTATGCTAGGAATTTCGATAGGACTGGGTTTGGATGCACGTCCGATGATGAATTCAACCACTTTTACTATACGTTTTCTTCGAGGTTCGTCGCTCCGATCCGGCCTCAAATTGCCACCAAGGGGAACTAAAGGGCTAAGTGTCTTCTTGCTAGATTTTTTAGTAGGAATGGGAGAAGGGAATTAAGTTGTTTTGTGTTATGGACGAGGGAAATGTGTTGGGAAGTTAATTTGTAGGAAGAGAATGTGGTGTTCAAATTGGAAATTTTATAAACTACTTATATTAGTTCTCTCTTTATGGTGTTTTCATGTGAATGTATGCAAAGAAGTTGATACAAGCTGGTATTTGATCGATGTTTTTATGAAATCTAGCATTTGATCACTTTCATATATCCTATGTTGAAAACAACACATTGTTGAGAAAAGAAGTAGAAAGTGAATCTTCAAAACCTGTTATTAAAGAAGACAAAATGTTGCGAATGTTTATTATGTACAACAAATGTCATTTGCCATATGCATTTTGTTACTGTAATACAAATTTTACAACTCTATAGTCTGGAATTTCACTCCATGAGTTTCACTTAGTTTCTTATATTTAATGGTAATACCTCAGTAGATTTTGACTTTTTTTGATTATATACTGCATTATTCTCGTAAAGAAGAAACTATTTTTTATCCTCTTGCAAAAGAATAATGAAATATATTGAAAACTTTATATAATATGGCAGTTCAAATGAAGGTACTTAAATCAAACGAATTACTTATACGGGTATCTTTAGTTAGTTCTAACTAAATCTAACAGAAGGCTTGTATGACAAACTCAACCATAACACAACTAAAAGTTATATAGTTACAAACTGAAACAATTTGAGGTTCAATTTTGTCTGACCATAAAATCATAAGAGACATCTAGTGAGATAATGGAATTCTAGAGAACAATAAAGTGATCGAGAAAATTGGGAAAGACAACAAAAGGTGGTGTTGGATTTTTGTTGGGTGTGAAAGGTGTTAAGAACACCACTCAAGTTGTCCTCATCTCCAGAACTTGTCATCTAGAGACTATAAAATATTGTGAAATTTGGATCTGGATGTCATGGGAATTTGTAGTCGTCCAAAACTCCTCCACAAGTGGTTGAAATTGCAAGACAATTGTTCCTCAGAATTTTTGGAAAGTAATGACACAATGAGAGAAAGGATTAAAGAATTGTAAGACAACTGCCCTTGTCCCCACTGTTCTCAGTTTTCAAAGTTTCTCTTTGTAACGTATCTTTGGTTACTGGGATAGCTGAATTTGTTATATTTCTTAAGATTTGTAGCTACATGGATAGGCTGAATAATTTATTTTTCTTTGGGATTTTTGCTTGGGTACACTTCTAAAAATGTCTTATTGGAACTTTGTACACATGCAATTTTTTATTGGGTCAGTACACCTGCAAATTTGATTAATTGTTTTGGTGCACTTCCACTTAACCACCGTTAACGACCGTTAGTAACATATGTTATGTTTGACGGATTAATGTTAATTTGTTGTTAAACACTCCTACTTCCAATAGAGTTAATTTATGTAGTGGATTCAGATGACCGAATGAGTTCGGAATCCATTCTGGGAGTCTAGTCACTACAACAAAACATGGTTTCACCGATGGTATCCATCCGTCGATGTATTTCCTCATTCGTCGGTGTTCAAAACCACCGACGGACATCCTAACGTTGGTGTACCTTGCGTCAGTGTTTAGTGACTTCGACGGATGCACCGACAGATAACCGTCATTGGTGTTAATTTTGGTGTGAGTTTTCCAGCCAAAATATTTCACTTTCTTTCTTCAGAACGAAGATCACCGACGGGGACACACCGATGGATACATCCGTCGGTGATCGACATTGATGGGCATATTGTTGGCTTTTAGTCTTTAATCCATATTGATTTTGATGATGAATCAAATTAATCTTAATCAAACAACATAATCAATCAAAGTGGGCAAACATGATTTCATGCATTGCATATATACTTGTATACTTGCAATCATCTTAATAGACTAATCAAGAGAAGGAGCATTGAGACAAAGACATCAATGACGACGACTTGTAATCAAAGCTCAAGGAGAAAAGTTGTAATTTTTTATGTATCGACTCCATTGGATCATATAAGCTTGAGCACTAGGATTCTGTCCCAGCAAAGTTTGGTCGACCGAATGACATTAGGTCGACCAAATTTCCTTGAACCTTAGGATTCTGTCCCAGCCAAGTTAGGTCGACCAAATGACATTAGGTCGACCGAATTGCCTTGGATTAGTTTTGGAGTTTTCTCTTTGGAATTGTCGATTAGATCGACCGAATTGCCTTGGACCTTAGGATTCTGTCACAACCAAGTTTGGCCGACCGAATTGCCTTGGATTAGTTTTGGAGTTTACTCTATGGAATTGTCAATTAGGTTGACCGAATTTCCTTGGATTAGTTTTGGAATTTACTTTCTGAAATTGTTGATTAGGTTGACTGAATTGCCCTGGATTAGTTTTCGAATTTACTCTTTGGAATTGTCGATTAGGTCGACCGAATTGCCTTGGACCTTATGATTCTATCCCAGCCAAGTTAGGTCAACCAAATTTCCTTGGACCAGTTTTGGATTTTAGTCCAATGATCACATTTGAATCTTGACTACAACAGACATTTGAATCATAACTGTCAGTGCAAAACTAGTACCTCTTTTTGGTCATCCGAATAGACAACGGTCAACTGAACGAGTCTAAGTTTGAAAACATAGGCTCTTTTTGGACATTAGGTCGACCGAATTGCATTAGGCTCAACCGAATTACATTGGGTCGACCGAATTGCCTTGGACCAGTTTTGAATTTTACTCCAATGGTCACATTTGAATCTTGCCTACAAAACTCGTGCCTCTTTTTGGTCATCCGAATAGACAACGGTTGGATGAACGAGCCTAAGTTTGAAAACAACCAATCTTCACTGTTATATCAAAACGGTGACCGAACGCCTTCCGGTAAACCGAAATCTCTATTGGTTGAAATTGAAGTCATTTTCTGGAGCAACCAAACGGTCGTCCGAATGGACTTAGGTCGATCGAACCAACCCGAAATTTCACCCCGAGCTTCAAGCATACTCTTGCTTCACATTGGATCATTACTCCATCAACTCCCCAACGACTCTATTTGCTTTGAAACCTATATAAGCCTCATTCAAGAGACACAAATAAGAAAAAACTACACTCCCAATTCATCTACAATCTTTGTGCTCTCAATTCTCAAGTCTTCAATCAAATACACTCAAAGCCAAACTTCACTACTTGCATATCCATTTCCAATCACATATCGAAGTATGCTCAAGTTAGAGTGTTTGTTTAGATAATGATTCAACTTCTATATTAATAATCACCAAGTTGTAAAGCTTCGAGGATGAAAGGAGACACGAGTGATGCGAGGATTGTTTACCAGACTCAGTGTTGTAGTGGTGTTAATATCGGCCCGGAACAGAGATTGGTTAGTGGAACCGTAAGGGGGGCTCATATGATCGAGTGTGGCTTGCGAGAAGGACTCAGATCGAGTACGGTGCCGAACCTCTCTAAATTCTGGTGTCGAATTATGGTTTGATTCTTCTCTCTCTCACTTGCCTGTCTACTTAATTTTAATTCTGCATTTATGTCTCCGTTGGTAATTTTTTGGCGCCAATTTTTTTATTAGCCCGCCATCTAATTTTTCAGAAATGAAAATCGACGGTAGATATCTATCAGTGAAGGGTAAATAACCTGTCAGTGATTTGTTTTACGCCAAAAAAATATTTTTGAGTAGCACTTTGATCCTCTTAATTTTAAAACATCACACATACATCTCTTAAACTTTGATTTGTGTAACACTTTAACCCTCTCTCCATCCAAATATTGCTATATTCAACATATTTATCATTTTTCTCAATTTTTTGTTTGCCAAACATACTTCAAATCTATCTTTGTGGTAAAATTTCAATCAAATTGGATATCAAATTTACTTCAAATTTGGGTCGATTTTTGAAACAATTATTGGCTTTTATGACTAATGTATGTTAATTTTGATGATTAATAAAATTAATCTTAATCAGTCAACCTAGTCAATCAAAGTGAACAAACATGATTACTGATTGACATCATTTCATGCATACATTTGTGTCTTATATCTATTATTTTGAGCCTAAACAATGCTACGTAACGAGTTTTGTGTTTGATTTTCAGGAATAAATACGGGTTGAGGAGAAGATGCATAAAAGGACTCAAAAGCAAGGATAATGACTAAGTTGCAAGACTTATGGACTGAAATGAAAGAGAGAATGACCCGGATGTAAAACCAAAAGGATCAATGAGCAAATCAAGAATCTCCACACCTTAATGAGTATTTTGGCAATTAAATCTGGGCCAAAACATTAACAACCAAATCGGGTTTATCAAACATCAAGAAATCAAGCCAGAAACGAACCACCGAAATCCAGACTCAATCCAATCAATCTAGACCGCCAATTAGCGGTCCAAATTGGTCCAAATGTTCCATGGTTGGGTCGGGTCGTGTATTATGTTATTTTATGTCAATTTATAGTATGCGTTTAGTCCCATATTGGGGGATTGTCCCTGATTACCTTTTTCTAGCACTATAAATAGAACTCTTCCTTCTCCTTTGTATTCACCAATTGCTTGGTGACATTCTCTCTACTTGGAGTAAGCCTTGGAGCAAAACTCAAGGTGGAGAAGAATGCTACTAGTAATGTGAGTCGTTTAATAAAATAATTTTTCATTGTTTTGTTCACATGTTGTCTTTTTTAATGCATGCTTAGCTTAGTCTTGTTTCTTTGATCTTAGGCTAAATTAGTTAGAATGTCTCCTTTCTTCTTTAGTTTAATTGCTAGCATAATATTTAGTGAGTAGATCCACCCCCTTTGGGGGGTGGAGATGATGTTCATATATCTTGTGAAATTTGGATGTTTGATGATTTTTGATTGTGTAGACTTGCATGTTTTGTATGTTCATTGGGGTATTTTAATCATCTACATGTTGGGGAATTTTGATGGGTTTTGTCATAAGATTTAGACATTTCCCATGATTAGTTTTCTCATGTTTATTGACTGAAATTTCCTGTTGAATATGCTACATGTTAGTTATGTGTTTGTATTTGTGTTTGCTTGCTTAATTGATTGAAAAAACTTTGTTTTGACGAGTTTTGCCATAACATTTAGACACCTCTCATGCTTACTTTTGTTCTTCACATGAGTTTATGGTTTTTGATGAGTCTTGCCATATCTTTAGACACTTCTCATCCTGAGCCTAATCTTATGTTAATCAAGTAGTAATTGCCAATACGTTGTGTGAATGGATTGATAGGTTTTGCCACATCTTTAGACACTTCTCATGCATGAAGACACACACACAACACACACACATACATGCTTACATGCATCATTCATCACTTATTTCACTTCATATGTGCACACACTCCACCCCTTAGGGATTTCTCTTTCTTGATTCTCAATCTTTCGTTGCTTTCTTTCGTATTTAGTGTAGTTAGCTTTAGCATAATCACATCTTTTCTCCCTTTATTCGTCACTTGATTTCTGACAAACCAGAGGCTACTCACCTCCCTACAGATCTACCCGTACTTGCCATCGCTTCATCGCGGTCGTGCACTTGCGGTCTAAATTTAAAACGAATAAACAATTACATGCATTACATATGTACTTGTATGTTTGCAAATCATCTTAATAGGTTGATCAAGATTATCAAGAAAAGAAGCATTAAGACAAAGATTCAAGATTGTAAGAAAGCTTTGGACCAAAATTTATAATTTTTCATTTATTGATTCCATATAATTGAATGTAAACTTGAGCATTAGGATTCTGACCCAATCAAAATAGATCATCTGAATTTATTTAGGTCAACTACATTTTACTTCTCAAAACATATTTCTTTTGTCCAAAAACAAACGATCAATCATCTATCAATTGACCATTTTTGCAAGCAACAACTCTTGCCACGTGTCAATATAGTCGTTGGACTTTCAACGAATATTTGATTTCAACCGTTGTCGCAAAAGACAAAATATTGGACTTTTAGCAAAATCTCAATTTTGGTCAACCAAATTGGTTATGGTCGACCAAATTACACTTGCTAGAGTCTGACCAAATCTTACTGAAAGTTGGTAATAGGTTGACCAAACTCATTTAGGTCATCCGAACTCCAAATTTTTTAGGACTACCATTTTGCAAACGGCTGATCAAATTTGTGTAGAATTATGCCTGAGCTTTAGTCACCTCATCTCTTTCTTCGGTTTAAATCTCACAAACTCTCCCAAACGGCTACTAGAGCTCGAAACCTTATAAATAAGAACTCATACACGAGTTTTAGACACCACCAAGACACCTCTATATACTCCTATACTTGGTGTCCAAACACCCAACACGTTCAAGCTCGTATTCTTCACACTCAAAGCATAAACTTCACCACTTGTATATTCATTCACTATCACATCCAAGTGGGCTCAAGTGTTGGAGTGTTAGTTATTCAAATTTCATATCCAAGAATCACAAAAGTTATAAAGCTTTGGGGAAGCTCCCCCTTAGGTTGTGAAAGACAAAATCGAGTAAGGCAAGGTTCGTGTTGTAAAGGTGGAGATCTCGGCCCGGAACGAAGATTGGTTAATAGAAGCTCAAGCGGGGATCGAAGGATTGAGTGAGGCTTAAAAGAGATGAATAGATCACGATGGTTGTGATCAAACCTTTATAAAAATCCAGTGTCGATTCTGTGATTTGCTTGCTTTATCCCTACTTAGTTTCAAATTCCGTATTTAGTGAGCATTTAGTTTGTCATAAATTTCAGTAAAATATGACTTCCGATTTGATTCAAACTTTACTATAAGATACATTAAAATTATATTTAGCAAACAACAAGAAAAAAATTGAGAAAAATGATGAATATGTTCAAAAATAACAATTTTTTGATACACAATGTGTTAAAGTGTTACACAAATCAAACTTTAAGGGGTGTAAATATAACGTTTTAAATCTCAGGGGGTCAAAGTGTTACTCGACCATAGTTGAAGGAGTATGCATAGAATGGGAGAAGGAAGAAAATCTAGAGATGAACTCCACGAGAGAAATAGTAGTTATTGAACGACTAACTCACACAAACGGGAATAGGAAGGAGTTACAAAGATCCGTCAAGTTGTATTAATATTTTTGTTACAGATATATCATAAAATCACATTATTCTTAGTATTATCACACAAGATTCATTTCAATGCTAAGATCAATGTTCACGTAGGCGACTGCCCGTCGACGTGGTCGCCTGGGCGACCACTGCCTTTCGCCCAACAAAGCTGGGCGAAATGGGCGGTCACCTCACCTAGGCGATAGCCATTGGAGGCATTCCAACGGCTATCTCTTTTTTGATTTTTTTGATTTTTTTTTCAAAAATTACAAGTTTGCCACTACCCCAAATCCTATATAAATCCCTCCAAACCTCTTCATTTTTCACACATCTCTCATTCTCTTCTTCTTCATAATTCTATTCTAATCATCAAGTTTTCTAATCATCAAGTTTTCGCGATTAAGTCTCCGGTCTGGTGCTTAGTTTTGAAGTTGGAAAGTGAAGTCTCCGATCCGGTTCTTCATTCTTCAATCGCCAAAATCAAGTGCACTCTTTCTAACTTCTCTTTAGAATTAAATTAATTAGTATTTCATTTTCATATTAGTCTTAATTTTCATATTTTTTCCTGATTTTGTATCTATTTTATCAAATTTAATTGAATTAAAATTAAAAAAAAGACCGCCCAGAGTTGGGCGGTCGCACAAACGCCCAGGCGACCGGACGCACCCGGCCGCCTAGGCGTTCCCTGAACACTGACTAAGATGATCTCCAATACAATACTATTATGTCTAATAAAGTAGACACTAGGAAAAGAGCCCCCCCCCCCCCCCCTACTTGACATTAATGAAAATTGATAGGCAATGTAGGTAGTCAAAGTAAAAAACAATGAGGCTGACGTAGATTGGTCCTTGAAGCTTCCAATTAAAGTCCATCTGATCAACAACAATGTTGTGTTTGTCTGTTACTTTTTCTAAGAAAAATACTGTGCTACTGTAGTATTACCCCAGAAGATTACAATAATAAAAAAACAGTTGATTCATGGGATCAAGAACAAGAAACCAAAGTCACAATGATAGTAACATATCATACATTGTATTCATACTATATATCCGATCGACTTAATGATTTTCTGGATTTTGCGTTTGCATCTAGTCAGAGTTCACATATAGTTTGTCCTTGTTCTAAATGTAACAATTCCAAATGGAAGAAACAGAAAGATGTATATGAAGATGTTATTTGTCAAGGTTTCACTCGTAATTACACATGTTGGATTTTTCATGGCGAGGACTTTGGAATTTCAAATACATCGACCACGTCACGAATTGAGGGAGAGAATGTTGAGGAATTTGATGACATGAGTGGCATGGTCCACGATTTGTTACGCAATCAAATGGATGCAAACGAGTTGCGTGATGAAAACATGGAAGATTCAATTCCTGTAGGTGACCAAACGACGAAGCTTTACCAATATTTAGAAGATGTAGAAGAAGAATTATATCTTGGTTGTAAATTGGGGCTCACAAAGTTGCCTTTCCTCACAAGGCTATTCCACTTGAAGTGCATAAGCAAGAGGACCAATAGTTCATTTAATAAACCGTTGGAGTTCTTTGTGAATGTACTTCCAGATGGTGCACATGTGCCTAAAAATCATTATGAAACAAAGAAGATGATGAACAACTTAGGATTTGGTTACAATAAGATACACGCTTGTCCTAATAGTTGTATCTTGTACTGGAAACAATTGAGAGAAGCCATTTCTTGTCCCGTATGTGGAGTTTCACGATGGAAGGTTGTAGAAATAGACGAAGATGGTGAAGACATAATTGCCACTACATCGAAGAAGAAAAATAAGTAGAAGAAGATTCCGGCAAAGGTCTTACGTCATTTCCCAATTAAGGATAGACTTCAAAGGTTGTTATCAACCAAAAATGTGACGTTGTCGATGAGATGGCACGACGAGAATCGGAAAAGAGATGGAGTTTTGAGACACCCAGCTGATTCAGAAGTTTGTCATGCATTTGATAGAATCCATCCATTTTTTGCATGTGAACCAAGAAATGCCAGACTTGGATTAGCATCAAATGGTTTTCAACCGTTTCGAGGGTGTGCATATAGTACTTGGCCAGTGATACTTGTAGTTTATAACTTGCCACCATGGATGTGTATGAAACATCCATATTTCATCATGTCGCTCCTAATACCAGGCCCACAAGCCCCGGGAAATTACATTGATGTTTACTTGCAACCTTTAATTGAAGAACTCAAGGAATTATGGGTTTCAGGAGTAAACACATATAATGCATCTCGAAAAGAAACATTTTCAATGCGATGCGCACTTTTATGGACAATAAATGATTTTCCAGCGTATGCAAACCTAACTGGTTGGAGCACAAAAGGTCGTTTCGCTTGTCCTTGTTGCCAAGGAGAAACTTGCTCTCGATGGTTAACAAATAGCAGAAAATTTTGTTACATGGGCCATCGTCGCTGGTTAGATGAAAACCATCTTTGGAGAAAGGATAAAAGACACTTTGGTGGATCTACTGAACAAAGAAGTGCTCTTGTTGCTTTGACTGGTGATGTCGTTTTTGATCAGGTGAAAGAATTTGAAGTGGTATTTGGGAAAGGACAACCACATGCTGATTTAGGTAAAGATCACAGTTGGAAGAAACGAAGCATATTCTTTGAGTTGCCTTATTGGAAAGACATTCTGGTTTGGCACAATCTTGATGCAATGCATATTGAAAAAAATGTGTGTGATAGTTTGTTAAGCACTGTGGTGGGTGTTTTGCCTAACAGTAAAGACAATCTAAAGTCTAGGAAGGACTTGCAGTTGATGAACATCAGAAAGGATCTACATCCACACAATGGACCAAATGAAGGGAAATTCAAACCTGTCGCCTTTTGGATGAAAAAGAATGAGCAGAAAAACTTTTGTCGGGTATTGAAGTTTTTGAAAGTGCCAAATGGATTCTCATCCAATATATCACGTTGTGTTAAGGTGAAAGAACGGAAGTTGCATCAACTGAAGAGTCATGATTGTCATATTTTGGTGCAAGAACTGCTCCCTTTGGCCCTTCGACGATCACATGGAGTAAAGCATGTTTGAAAAACTGTGATTGACCTGTGTCAATTCTTTAGAGGTCTGTGTTCGAAAAAATTTAGGGTTGTAGACTTCCTTCAACTTGAAAAGAAGATATCTCATACCTTATGCGAGTTGGAAATGATATTCCCACCAAGCTTCTTTGATATAATGTTGCACTTACCTATTCATCTAGCTAAGGAAGCTAGTTTATGTGGTCCCGTGTATTACCGTTGGATGTATCCATTCGAAAGGTAAAAGTACATTATGTTCATACTCGTAGTAAGTAATAATATTATTTAGGATATGTTTATAAATATGTAGTCAAATTTCAGGTACATGGCAAGGTTGAAATCATATGTTCGTAATACGAGTCGTCCGAAAGGGTCAATGGCTGAAAGTTACATTGTCGATGAGTGTGCGACATTTTGCTCACGTTATTTGCGTAAAGATGATACTCTAATCAATCGGCCATTAAGAAATGAAGGAGACCAAGGTTGTGAAATAGGATGTTCTGACATGTGTCGAATTGAAACAACTGATTTAGAGAAAGCACATCGTTGGATTTTATTCCACAACGAAGAAGTTCAACCATATATAGAGTATGATTACTTTTTTTCCTTTGGTCACTTTTGTTTATGTCTATTAGAAACAAAATAATTCATTTCTGGACTAAAGGCGTTGAAATGTATTGAATGCCATGTGGGGTCGAAGGCGTATTCGAAGAGATGTTACCAATCAACGAAATAGGGAATTTAGTAGTTGGTTTTCTGACACAGTTAGAGAGGAAAGTGAATCAGGCATGATTTTGTCTAACATCTTAATGGCACTGGTGAGAGGTCCAAATACAATTGGCAAGTGTTATTCTGCTTATTTAAGCAACGGGTATCGGTTCAACACCGCAGATCGTGAATCATCCCGAAAGACACAAAATAGTGGTGTTGCCGTCACAACATCAACTGAAAGTTACTCAAGCAGAAGAGACTCTAACCCCGTTGTAGGAGAAGTTGAATATTTTGGTGTTCTTAAAGATATCATACAGATTGACTACTTTGGTGATATAAAAGATGTATTATTTAAATGTGATTGGTATGACACTACTTCTCGGCATACAAGGATAAAAAGTGATGAATTCAGGTTTACTTTGGTGAACCCAAAAAGGTACCTGAATAGTGACGAACCTTTTATTTTTACAAGTCAAGCAGAACAAGTTTTTTACGCGAAAGAAAAACTCTTGGATCCTGGAGAGCAAGAATGGCTTGTGGTTATTAGGACCACACCAAGGCATTTATATAACATGCCAGAGTCGACACACCAGAGACAGATGAGTTATATTGTCACGCTCGTCCTCTGGATTTAAGTAATACCCATGTTGAAATTGTTGATGTCGATTGGAGTAGACCTGACCTTGCAATAAAGAAAAGAAAGGAAGAGAAAATGACCTAAATGCAAGAAAAATAGACTGGTTTAAAAGGTTCTAGACTTGTTTGTAATGCCCAAGGACTGGATTGTAACTCAGGAAGGACCCATGTGAAAACCTGGAGGGACTTAAGTGTAAAGAAAAATATGTTGGTTACAAAAGTCCAGAATCTCCTAAACTTGAGAAGTAATTCGACAATTAAAACCAAACAGGCTTGAACCAACATCTCCGAGCGCACCCCACGTGTTTATTATGTGAAGTAAAGCCACTGTCAAAATTTGGAGGCGATCACACGAAAATGATCCGCCAGTGGCGGATTCGTGGTGGATCCAGTTAAGCATTTGGCAGTCGCATTTCTATGGTGGGTCGGGTTGTCGGGTCAGAGAAATATGCAATATCCAGATCTGTTTTACAACAATCCAATTATCCCCAGATTCATCCAAACCCTCTCTAATATTCTATAAATAGACTTGTGATGCATCCTTTCTTCTTCTTTCTCCCCCTCCCTATTAGGTTAGTTTCCTTTCTTGTTTAGTAGAGTATGTTTTATTTCTTATTTAGTAGTGTAGAGGAGGAGAAGAGAAGCAAACTTTGTAAGCTTTCATTTTAATATAGTTTAGTCTTGTTCTTTATTTTGTTGTCTTTCCTTTGATATCATTTACTTTGTGTTTGTTTTCCTTGATTTAGTTTTTTGAATTTTGCATTATAGTTTTGGGTTGTTTTTATGTTTTCTTTAGTTTAGAGATTAGTAGCGAATAATCCATCCTCATTGGGCGTGGAGAAAAAGGAGTTTGATTATGTGATGTATTATTGTGTGTCTTAATCCTACCTTTTTTGCATCGAATATTGTACTGAACTTTTTAGTCTTCTCAATTATATTCATGAGTTTAAGCTTATTATTGACCATCATCTCAATGGCTTCTCAACGGGAATGGTTGTTAATCGATTGTGAAAATTGTTTCACCAGTTCATAAGTGATGGGGGTCTTAGACTTAACAAACATAACTGGATTGGGAAAGCAATTTGCTCCCTCAGAACCATTTATTTTTTCTTTGTTCAGTTATTATCAACATAATTCTAATTCTTACATGTAATGATCTGGCCAAAAGAGGATGATCAGCCTTTCTTAGCTTTTCATTCTCTTAACCCATTTTGGATGAGCTTTTACACGACCAATACCCTAATAACTTGATATTACTTCACTTTGAAGACTTAGTTATTATCAAACCTTGTCGCCGACGTCGTGTAACTTTAAAAAAACTATTTTTTGTTATTTCTGTTTATTTTTCGTGTACCTGGAAAAACAAAAGAACGACATTTTTCCGATTATCTTCTCCTAACCAAGATTGCATCTACAAGGAAATAATTTACATTGCTTTGCGATGATTTTCGATCCTCACACTGCTAGAAAAAAAGCATAACGTCGGATATTAAGGGGTACAACGTCGAGTTGACCGACGTGGTAGGTGGGAGACGTTATACAGGGGTACTCTTTCATGTCGGTCTAAAATCCGACGTGGTAGTGAGGGTCTACCACGTCGGTTGCATAGAAAACCGACGTGGTAGACCCTTTAATAATAAAAAAATATTTATTTATTGGTTTTTATATCATACTACGTCAGTTTTCTAGAAAACCGACGTTGTATGGTATTTTTTCATTTTTTATTTTTAAATTTAACGTCTGTAATTCACACTCAATCCCTGCAACATTCAGATTCAATTCAGCAATTTTCAAATTCACATACATTTATTGCAGTATTCATTCAAACAATACACAAAGAGATACATCTAATAAGGCAACAAATAAAAAAACCTTCTTATAAATGGATCAGTTTTTTAAGTCAATCTACAAAAATGAATGAATGAATGTTTCCTTTTCCTCAAGAGATCAGCCATGCTAATCCACAACTTGTATACTACCATGACACTACAAGGAAAGTAATAAAAGGAAGAATGTGAGAGAATATCTGTGGTGTACTCGGGGTCCTTGGATTACCATCACGTGATCTCCATAAATAAACATCTCAATCCATGTCTTCTCCAACCATGCCACCACCTTTGCTCCTTGAGGATACATGCATTCTGATAACCATTTGAGGAATAAATTTCTAAATCAAATATTGACATCAATGAACTTACATGTGAGGAGTCAACCATGAATTGTGGTGGAATGGACACCTCATCAAATTCTTGCTTTAGAACACGACCTTCCTTCCCACCAAGTTGAACGCGCAAGATAGGAAATTAGTTTCTCCAAGATCTGCCGCATAAACACTATATCAAAGACCAACCATCGTAACTAATCACACAAACTCAAAACGTCAGAATTTCTCCCAAATTGAAATCCACATCAAAAAATCAGAATCGAACTCCACCTGGATGTACTGATTGGACTCCGCTGGATCGGTCTTTAAGGTCTCCCTTTTCTCCACTCCATCTTGGTCAGTCGTCAGAGAAGGGACAGTGGGGTCGGGGCTTGGAGGCGGAGGATTGGATTTGGAATAGGGTTTGGGTGGAACGTTGAGGTCGGGGTTTGGAGGTGAAGGAGTGGATTCCGACGAGGGTTTGGGTGGGACGTTGGAGTCGTGGAGAATGTTGGATTGTGTGATCGGAAGAGGATAAGAAGTGGAGAAGGAAATGGATTCCTCACCCATCTCTACTTCTGGATGGGAAGGTCGATTTGGTGGGGGAGAGGTAGGCGGCTAAGGTTTATGTTTGTTGATTTCCGGATTGACGGGATTTCAATTTGGTCTAAACGACTATACCAAACAAAAAATTCAGCCCTTCCACGTCAAACTATTTAAAGGCTGACGTGGAATACCCCTTACCACGTTGGATTAATTAAAATCTGACGTGGTAAACAACATTAGTCCAAATCTAGTCCTAAAAATCGAGTCCAGATCCCCTACCACGTTGGTTTTCTGAAAACTGACGTGGTAGGGTTTTAATTTTTTTTATTTTAAAAAGAGTAGTTTCCAAACAAAATGAAAATGGAAAAGCTAAGAATCTTTTCATGGGAAGAAGGTTCTTATAAAGAGTAATTTCTTTTTATAAATATCAAACAAACCAGTTTGTTTTTTTGTCTCATAGTTTTTCTAATAATGTAAGAAACTTATTTACATACACACATGACTGATAAGTAAACCAAGACTAACAAAAAAAATGGTGCCTTAAGCTTTTAATCAAATGCAGTTGTTGAAGACAAATTCTGATTTGATACAACTGAGTTGAAGACATCAACACTATGTACACAGATTACAAAACTAAAACTTATAAAGTAGATAATCTATTATGATTGGGTTCTCTGATTACTACTTGCACTAACGATGGGACTTTAACCTGTTAACCATGACCCATCTGAAGTTTCTGAGTAATTAGAAAATCTTCATATGTAAGTATGAGTTATATAAGTGGTGGAAAACTTGACTCTTTAAATATCATAAAAAAGGAGGAGAAATATGACCTCAGAGTTTGTAATTTTTGGAAATAGTATTTTAGTCCTGATAATATTTCTATAGGAGAAGTTTGCGCTGGATGTCTGTGAAGAAAGTTAAATTCCTACACCAAAAACATCCTTTTCGAAAAACCTTGGTCATGCGTAGAAAAGCTAATTTCTTTGCCTAATTACGTCCTCAAAAGCACAATTGTTATATCTACATGGGATTTTCCAAACTTTGCTTCAACTAAGAATTAGTGATAAGTTAATGGATAGCAAAAGTAAAGACAAATTCTTTGGTTTCAACTCCTTCTGAGTTCTAACCTTTAGCAATTGTTGTAGATTTGCAGTATTTTTGTAAGTAAAAGGTCAACAAAAACATAAAAACAACTTTGAACCCATGAATATCGTGACACACCGCTAAGATATCAAACTAAATCCCCATTTGTCAGACATGTTCTATGTATGCGTCTCTTAATCTCTTGTAGTAATGCATATAAAGTAGGATAAAAAACATTCGTGTCGTAAGTTGAAGTTGCCAATCAAAGTAACCAAAAATAATTGATGTCAAGTTCCTCAATTGCTTCTTTCCATCTATGAAACATCCACCTTTCCACATCCTATTCACAAAAAATACTTCAGACAACAGGGATATTCATGAGACCCCCTACCATGTCGGTTCTCCAAAAACCGACGTGGTAGAGTTTTAATTAAAAATATATATATTAAAAAGGTACCCTACCACGTCTGACGTGGTAGGGTTTTAATTTTAAAATATATATTAAAAGACGTGGTTTTCAGAAAACTAACGTGGTAGGGTTTTTTTTAACTATTAAAAAGTCACCCTACCATGTCGGTGTTGATTAAACCGACGTGGTAGGATTTTAATTTTTAAAAATATATTAAAAAGACACATTACCACGTCGGTGTTGATAAAACCGACGTGGTAGGGGGTCTTCCACGTCGGTTTGTAATTAATAGACCGAGCCGTCGAATTTTGACTTGCCTAAGAGAAAATATCACCCCCACGTACCAGTGCGATGAGCCAATCGCTTTTCTCCCAGGATAGAATGGTTTCTCTATCGATTTGCCGCACACCGAAGTCGAAGAACCTCAAAAAACAGTGTGTAACCTCGCAACACCGGATAACGTTGACTTTCGAGGACGAAAATCGCCAGAGATAGCTAGTTTTCGCAGAGAGAGAGAGAGAGAGAGATCAAAACGTGTGTAACATGGGGAAAACCGACTGATATATATATATATATATATATATTATTTTGTAACCGTCAATGACTTAATTGCAACAAAAAATTAACATGAGGTCCAAAAAGATATATCCATCACCTTGAGGCTAAATCCTCTAATTCCCCCCACGACCCTCGCCGCCTCGCTTTGGACCGGACAAGCGCGCGCATGTGCAGAACTCTCCCCTCCTCTCTTTCCACCTACAAAGGGTCAAGTGAAGAAGATGTTTATCAACATCCTCCAAATTTCTAAGTTCCCCAATGTGAGACTAAAACAGAGGTGAACACATGGGACAATAGATATCATCTTCAACTTAACATGGATTTTCTCAATTATGTTATTCATGAGCCTAGCTTAAACTTAATAGTCCAACAAAAACTTGTTCTCTGAGTGTTTCATAGACTTCTTTTCTTAATGTAATACTACCTTAAAAATAGCTGCAATGTGAATTCACGAGGAGAAAACGTTGAACTTTTTATATAAATCCTATAAATAAAACGTTTTGCATTAAAAATAGCTGAATTCATTTTCATATAGTCATTTTCATCACAATGTCTATGACACAATCATATCTTTAGATAATTGACACACGAAAATCTCTAACCTGATCCCATTTAAGAACAAGAAACCCTTTGGTATTAGCTTAAAACATCCAAGTTTCGTACTTGGTCCAAAACTAGCTAGCAAAGATACGTTCAAGTTCACATAATAAATTAACGTACCAAGAAAAACAATCTCTTTGCGGTGTTCTAAATTGGAAATTTACCATGATTTGATGGAAGAAAGACGATTGATTGAACAAGCATCTTATAGATGCAGAAATCTTATCCACCCTACTAAGATTTTGGAAGTATTTGTTGTCATATGTACGTTGGAATCAAAGAAAAGCTTAAATTATCACTTCATTTAAAGCTAACAACTACATCTAAACAAAATGATGTACAATGCAGAAGCTTAATTTTGTGATTTGAGGCATTAGTTTTAGTTGAGTCAAACAAAACATACATCACAGTACGAAGTCCAATATTATTACACATATATAACACACAATATATCTTCATCAATACTTAAACAAAGTCTCAAATTAATAGTCAAACAAGCGACCACACCTTATATGTTTAAATATTATATCCAAACACTCCAAAAATATAAACCGAAGGAACTCAAATCCAATGTATATATAGAGGGTGAGACCAATGGCCAATCAATCCTGGAGGTTAGGCCAGGTGGAGGGGGAAGAGCTCGAGCGTGCTCGGAGTCGATGCTCGCCCTCTGAACTTGCTTGGTTCTCTGAGATCTATACGTTCATGTTCAACATTTATATCAAATACATACATACACACATATATATATAATATATATACCTATAATCAATACTCTTTACTATCTTGTTATAAAGTTATGTTATTTTGGTAAGATGCAAATACCAAAACCCTAAGGTTTTTATGTTATGCATCTCTAGTGTCTGAAGAAACTGCATCGGGTGGCAGTCCATATCAACAAACACATGACAATTTCGCAAGTTGATGAACTTGGGGTTGATATGAAGTTATAATGTAGATGATCTTGTGAGGTTAATTAGAGGATGTCTTTAACAACATTGTTTTTGCATAACTTCAACAACATTTGAATGGTCTAAATATGATGGATATAACTAATATATATAGCTTGTGAGGTTGAAGGGTGACTTTTGTATTTAATATATTTCCAAATTCGGTACCTAATGGGATCAAAAATGGCGTGGAAGACTCACCAGTCCCACTTGCGTCCCGCGCGGGAAGCACCATTCCTGCTTGGGACGCACTCGTCCCGCGCGTCACACATCACTAATTTTACTCATAGAATTCATATCCAAACATAGAATTTGAGGATTCCTGATCTGTTGGAAAGATAATTGAAAGGATCACATATTAGTGTCTCTTACGACTTTCCAAATTTCGATGATACGATGGTGAAATACGTGTGTCAAGACAGACCGTATTTGGAAACAAAAAAATCAGCAGATCATCAATAATTTGTTCATAACTCTCTCATCCGATATCCAAATAAGGTGATTCAAGACTTGTTGCAAATACGATTCTGAGAAGAAAAATGTTTGTATTTAACATATTTCCAAATTTTGAACCTAATGGGCTAAAAAATGGAGTGGAAAGACTGCACCGGTCCCACTCGCGTCCCGGACGGGACACACCATTCCTGTTCGGGACGCACTTGTCCCGCTCATCGTACATCACTTCTTTTACTCATTGCATTCACATCCAAGTTTGGAACAAGTTAGTTGGAGTGTTGAGCCAGTTAGTTCGAGTCTTCATCGAGTTAGTTCGAGACTTTATCGAGTTAGTGCTAGTTTGGATCAAGTTAGTTCTAGTGTGGAGTGAGTTAGTTGGAGTTTGGATCGAGTTAGTTCGAATCTGGATCGAGTTAGTTGAAATATGGATCGAGTTAGTTGAAATATGGATCGAGTTAGTTCGATAATTGATCGAGTTAGTTGGAGTGTGGATCGAGTAAGTCTAAGTCTTGATCGAGTAAGTTCGATAATGGATCGAGTTAGTTCGATAATGGAAGAGAATGATAATAAGGTTTAAAAGTACACAACTAAATATGTGTAATGAATGGAAGAACAGGTTGTGAATGCATTTCATAATTCATCAAAGGCAAATTTATCTATACATTAATACATTATAACATAACAAGAACACATTGAAAGACCAAATTATCCGAAACATAACATACAAGTGTATTTTTTCCCTTTTAATGACAGTACGCTGAAGCTATCCCATAATATTGGCCATTAATGAAGCATAGTTTAATTATATAAACAAAACCCAGAATTTAGAGGTGTGAATATGCAAAGAAGTAACTTATAAAAAAAGTGAACAGATCAGTGTTACCATTTTTGAAATATTGTCAGACCTAGGGAAGACTTCCCATGTAGACACTTTAGGCTTGTATAGACCAGTGTCGTCATCAGCCACATCTGAAATTGTTGTTGCATTGACATCTTTGAATTTGCTAGCATCTCCGACAATATTTTTTACTTCAGGTAAATCACCCTGTGGAAAAGTGTCCATTGGTGTACCAGCTGGTAAACCCCTACCTTACTTGTTGTTTCTTTTGTTCTGGTATGAGTAGTTTGATGTTTGTGCATTTTTTATTGTTGGTTACTTTGTAGTATTTCATTTTTGTGCTCTTGCAAGTCTGCATAGACCTATAGCTCTCACGGTTGTAACCACCTTCGATGCCAAACCAACAACGTCCACGTCTGCTAATGTGTCTTTGTAACACCACATAAGTATTAAATATCTCAGAGAGAAGGGGTAAGGTGTTGAAATAAACTTGAGAACTGTGTAAACATGATGACTGGTGATTGATCGTTTTATTTAAACCGCAAGTGCACGACCGCGTTGAAGCGGTGACAAATACGGGTCGTCCACTGGGAAGTGTGTCGACGTCTGGTTTGTGCGAAGGCGTGTGGTAAAGAAATGAGAGAAAGATTGATTACACTAAACTACACTAGAATATAAAAGGAAATGAAGATAAGCAATAAAACTAAATCCCGTAGGGGGTAGAGAAATAATGTGAATATAAAGATGTGTGTGTGTGTGTGTTCAATTATGCTCCTCACAACATGTAGTGCATGAAATCATAAAACTAAATCCAACTTTGCCTCCACATGAAATAAGATAAGACTACATCATTAAAACATACAATACAATAATTGGAATGAAGCTAAATGAACTCATGTATAAAGACTAGACCCTACTATGCCTCCACATGAATTAAGATAAGACTATATCATTAAAACATACAAGGCAACAAGAGCACATACACTACAAGTCATGTTTCCTATATTAATTCCATCCATATCCTCACCTTATCATTCCCCATAAAATAGGTCCACTAATCTAAGCATAAACTAAGCTTCATTCAAGAGCATTAGCATATCAAAGATAAGAGTGAAATCTCATTAGATGGTTATGGAAATCATATAAGACTCAAGGGATTAAGATAACACACACCTAATACACTACATTATCATATCACATATTTCTCCACTCCCCAAATGGGGATGAAACTACTCACTACTCATTACACTAACTACATTAACAAAATGAAACATATTACTGAAAAGAATTTCAACTAAGCAAGAAAGGAACATTAAAGAAGCTAATTGAAAGAAACGTAAACTAAGAAACATGCAAGAATTAAAAGACAAGATTAAAAGAAACTAAAACAATTATTTTATTATAAATGACTTACATTGAAGGTAGCATTCTTCTCCACCTTGAGTTTTGCTTCAAGGCTTACTCCTTAGTAGAGAGAATGCCACCAAGCAATGGGTAGTTTACAATAGAAGGTGAAGAGTTCTATTTATAGTCAAAGAAAAAGGCAATCCAGGACAATCCCCCGATGTGGGACTAAACAGATACCAAAAATAGCCTAAACAAATACTAATACACATGCTCCAGAAACTTCAGCGGATCCGGGAAGATCCGGACCGCCAATTGGCGGTTCCATACCGCCAATTGGCGGTCTATAGGATCCGGATCGTGCTCAGATTTGTTGTGGGCTTTTCTTGGTATATTTTCTGGTCTTGGATGCATTTACTTGGCTTGTTGGAGCTCCGACCGAATCGAATTGCTAAAATACTCCCCATGATGGTTTGGAGTATTTTGTTTTGCTCTTAGGTCCTTCGGTCTTACGTTCAGGTCCTTCTCCCTTGCATCTTAGTCCCCAGGTCTCACAATTAAGTCATTTTCCCTGCTTTTGGGTCCTTTCATGCTTCATCTCTTCAAACCTATTTATTTCTGAAATTCCAACATAAAACTCGTCACGTAACATTGCTTAGGTGTAAGATAATGGATATAAGATACAAATATAAGCATGAAATGATGTCAATCAACTGGTTTAGTGTTCTAATGGAAATATAAGTGATTGTAGTTGGGCCGGGACGGGCCGGGCCGGTCCTAACCTCGGCCTAACGAGCCGGGCAGGCTCACGAGCAAAGGAGCCGAGTCGAGCAGATTGCGAGCAAGTAATGATCTGAACATAAGCACAATTTTAGGGCTTCAACTGAGTGTCGGACGAGCGATGAGTAGACAAAAAAATAAACGAGAAAAGCATGATAAAATAAAATGAAAAGTAAAATCAACAAACAAACAAAAGGAATAATAGATCTGTAAATAACATGAAAATCACTTCATGGGAGTCGGTAGCAATCTAACGTCCGATTCAAAAGAGTAATGATGACACAAAAGTTATCACGCAGTAGGAACCTGCATCAACCGTATTTTCTTCTACTGCTTCAGATCTTTTGAACCTGATAAGTATCATAATTTATCATTTTTATCTTCACTATTATCTTGTTTTTGTATTTGAATAACGCTATGTCGGGTATGTTTGTTTGATTTTGTAGGTTTTAAGGAAATATGTGAAATTGTCACAAATATCTGAGTATGGAGGAACTTTAAATGTAGATATATAAAGAAAATTGAGATTCATTTCAAAATGTACATTCCACATAGTCATGTGCTCTTATGCTCTTCAAATGATAAGAAAAGGTGCAAAATTCAAGTGGGAAATTCGGATTAAGCAATCAATTATGAATTTGGAAATATGTGATTCCAGACAACACTTGACCAAATATATGATAACATTTACTACCTAAATCAAAATCTTGTGATTCAAGATGCTGGGGAAAGATAATATAAAGGAGCAAATATTCATTGTTCCTCTTGAGACTTATTAAATTCCGATGATACGATGGTGAAAAATGTATGTCAAGGCAGATGTATTTGTGTCGACACTTATTTTAAAATGAATACATTGAATGTTAAAATGAATTGTGATTCAATGACTTGAGTGTCGACACTTATATTACATTGAGTATGTGATTGTGAATGTGATGCGATTGTGATTGTGTGAATGTGATGCAATTGTGAATGTGTTTAGTGCAGGGACATATCAGTAGATTTATAACAAATAATTTTTTTCCTGAACAAACATATAAATTGTTGGTTATAGAAGAACCGACGTGATATACATGGTATATCACGTTGGTTTTCAACCACCGACGTGTTATACCAAGTGTATCACATTGGTTCGTCTAAAACCGACGTGATATGCTAGTGTATCACGTCAGTTATGGAACCGACATGATATTTCCCTCCCTTTTACTAGGGCTGGCAATTCGGGTCATGACACGAAATTCGAACACGAACCCGACACTAAATATCACGATTCGGGTCGACACGAATGACACGAACTGTAATTCGGGTTGGGTTCGGGTTGGCGTATTTCGTGTTTCGTGTAATTCGTATTTGGGTTATCAAATTCGTGTTCGGGTTTAATATTAGATTTTCGTGTTCGTGTTCGTGTCGACTATTTCTTAGTAATTCGTGTTTGGGTTCGTGTTTGGGTCGAGGAAAAACAATTCGTGTGAATTCGTGTTCGTGTCAAACACGACACGAAACACGAATTTGCCACCCCTACTCACTGCCATGAGTGTTTAATCCCTCTGTGGGATGAGGTAGACGGATCAGGATGATAGGAATGATGTAGGATTTCTAGTTTAATTGCACATATATATTGTCGAAATTTTTATACACAATAATGATCAATTACAATTTTCTATGATTTGTTTCATGCATGCATCGGTTTGTTTCAATAACTAGTTTCAAAACTTCATTAAAACAAACACAAGGGACTCCAAAATTCATACCTAGAAGTTCTCTAAAACTTCTTGATGATCCGGAGACGTTGAGGATGCTTGTCGCTTCCCGTTGCGCCGAATGCCTCCGAGTGTTCACCAAACCCTAAACAAGGTCGGAGAGAAAGGAGCTAGCCAATCAATCTCCGAACTAGCTTAGAATCTAGCTACAAACCCATTCCTTAGTCTCTGAGATTTCTCCTTCCAAAGACTTAGAAACTTAAGAGAATTTTCGTGGCTTTTGTGGTGAATTAGGAGAGAAAACAATTAACAAAAACATCTAACTTAATTAAGGAGAATAAGGACCTATTTATAGGCTCCAATCTTACTCTCAATCATGGATATTCTTAAGCCATGTTTTCTTGACATTTTCTCTCACAAACTAATTCCATAATGTATTACATGCATCCACAAAACGTTTGACCAAGTTTGGAGCTATTCCAACCATTGATCAAATTAATCTCTTAATTATCAAAGGCAGAAAATCAATCGGGCTTCGGTTTACCGAGACATACTCGGTTAACCGAATATGTCACGTTCGTCTTACCGTGCATTAGACGAATGACCGATTCTTAAGGAGAAAAATTCTCCTTAACCGATCGGACGAATTCGCGTCTAAAACCGAATGTCATTCGGTTAACCAAAAATATCGGAACTGGACATTATTCGGTTGACCGTTCCTGGTTCGGTATGCCGAACCAGAGTTGCAGGCACTTTGGTCAAGTTCGGTCAATCATTTCTGACCATCCGTTCTACGTTCGGTTGACCGATCCACAGAACCTTCGGTCGACCGAACCATAAACGGATTACTGATGTTTTACCCGATTTTGCCTTTTCAAATTTTGGATTTATTTCTAACAAAATTTGAACTTTAGGGGGTTTTAGCAAATTCACAAGTTATGCAATATATTATCCTATGCAACAATAAATTATTGCACCCCATAATATATGCATCTCATATGAATTTATCATGATTCTAATTATGTTATATACAACATAATTGATTTTACTTGTTTACCACATGTGTCATATTTTCTATAAGAAACCCGACACATCATATGAACCAAAAATCAAACTTCTTGTTTCCCAGTTTTCGCGGTGTGACTTATGGGAGGATCTAGACTAAGTTGGCAGTGATATTAAGAGCTTAATATCACAAGCTATAAGCGGTATCTAGCTACACATTATAGCTCCCAATTAGTTAGATGTCTTAATTCCACTCGAACCAAAACCCGATCCATTTAGTGATGGAGTGCACCACTTGTGTCTGTCCCTTGCCTCATGATATTAAGAATACACACAAAGTAGTATTGTGTCATCTTTGTATTAGTATTCATTTCTTGATCTCTTTAAGCTAATTATAAATATGTGACTTAACTCAAATCACATTGTGCAAATTATAACTTTGCTTTATCAATGGGCCCACTAATATCATTACTCAATTAGGCAATGACAATCTTTTGACTAACAATCTTCTCCAACAAAAGTCACACTTAACCAACCAATGCCTTTACACTACATTTATCGATAGCTCAAGACACTAGTCTAATCAAGCATTTCTTAAGTGATCGGACATAAGTCTCATATCAAAGGACCAAGAACACAGTAAAACATTAATGACACAGAAAACACAATTCTATACTGTTTTATTTATTAGGTCTATTCAGTATACAAAAGTAGTATTTTCCTCTTTTGTGTACCCGTGTTGTCACTCACTTGTAGAGCTACAATGATCTATGACCAACACGACAATCTTAACTCCGTAATTAATGTCCCATGTTAATTAACATGATTGCGAATATCTTTTGTTTTATGTAAACCATTATCTTTTAGAGCTCTACGGTTAAGGACCAAGAGTCTCTTCCTTAACACTTCTAAAAGACGAATAACATAAACAAGGAACAAAATGATTTCTCATTCAATTCATAATAATTGACATTTAAAAGTAAAACTTTTAGAACACATTCCCTTCAATCTCCCACTTGTTATTAAAGTTTTCTTTCACATACATACTCAATGTATAAAACAATAATAACCAGGGTAAACCCCATTACATATCACTCATCAAGCCAATCTACATGGTTCCTCAATCCCATGGACTCGAAATGCATTTCGCCCTTGGCTTGGGATAAGGGTTTTGTGAATGGATCAGCTGTGTTATTGTTGGTGTCCACCCATAAAAGATTTATTTTTCCTTCGTCGATGAGGTCACGTGTCACGAAGTACTTACGATCCATGTACTTCACTTTGTGGTGTGATTTGGGGTCCTTGATTTGCGAGATAGATGCACTATTATCGCAAAATAGCTCAATGGGTCCCTCGCTCGAGGGAACTACTCCAAGCTCTTCAAGGAACTTCTTGATACACACTCCTTCCTTGCTTGCTTCAGCGACAGCCATTACTTCTGAAGCGGTGGTTGAATCGGCCGTAGTGGTTTGCTTCCAGCTACGCCAACTCACAACTCCACCATTCAGAAGAAAGACATATCCTGATTGTGACCTTCTATCGTCTGGATCACTCATGAAACTCTCGCATCCGAGTACCCTCGGCTATCAACTCCCTTTGTCCTCCATAAACAAGAATCTTATCCTTAGTCCGGTTAAGGTACTTCAGGATATTCTTGACCGCAGTCCAATGCTCAGGACCTGTGTTGGATTGGTGACGACTTGTCACGCTTAGAGCATACGAGACATCGGGTCTTGTGCAAGTCATCGCGTACATGATCGACCCAATTGCCGAAGCATAAGGGACATCCTTCATGTACTCTAAGTCCTTACGTGATTGCGCACGTTGAGACTTCTTGAGTTGCACACCCATACTCATTGACACACTGCCCTTTTTGGAGTTGTTCATCTTGAACCTTTCCAAGACCTTGTCAATGTATGCACGTTGACTGAGGCCAATGAGTCTATGGGATCTATCTCGATATATCTTGATTCCCAAGATGTATTGAGCTTCACCTATATCTTTCATTGAAAATGCAGATTTCAATTGAACTTCTCGTTTGCTCAAGCAAAGGAATATGATTTCCCATGAGCAATATGTCATCGACATATAAGATTAGGAATACTACAAGGCTCCCACTAACCTTCTTGTATATACAAGGTTCTTCCTTACTTTGAATGAAGTGAAGCTTCTTCACTTCCTCGTCAAAGCGTTTGTTCCAACTCCTTGATGCTTGCTTCAATTCATAAATGGATCTTTGAAGCTTGCATACCTTCTCGCTATTCTTTGGATCTTCAAAACCTCGAGGTTGTACCATGTACACATCCTCTTCCAAGTTCCCATTAAGGAACGCCATTTTGACATTCATTTTCCATATTTCATAATCATGAAATGCAGCAATAGCGAGCATTATCCGAATAGACTTGAACATGGCAACTGGTGAAAAAGTTTCATCATAGTCAATTCCTTGAACTTGAGTGAACCCCTTCGCTACAAGCCTTGCTTTGTAGGTTATCAAGTTCCCATCCATGTCCATCTTCCTCTTGAAAACCCATTTATTTTGAATGACATTTTTCCCTTGAGGAAGGTCAACCAAGTTCCACATCTGATTATCATACATGGATTCTATTTCGGATTCCATGGCCTTAAACCATAGTTTGGAGTCTTTTCTTTCCATTGCTTCTTGGAAGGTCAAGGGATCATTGGTACCAAGTACCATGATTTCATGAAGTCCCAGATACAAGTCGTGTTTCTTCCTTTCCCTCGTTGACCTTCTAAGTTCTTTTGGTTCTACGTGTACTTCTCGAACTTCTTCCACAATTTCTTGCGGAATTGGTTCGTGTTCGATTCTCGAACGTACACTTGGTGGGGAAGATTGAGTTTCTTTCACAATTTCTTGCGAGGGTCTCTCACTCATACTCCCACTGACCAAAGGAACCTCGGTTGGGCCTTCATGATCTTGAATGTCATCATTCATGTCATGATTTTGTAGAGTATCTTGAGTTTCCTCAAGCACAACCCTACTCCCACTACTTTTTACTCTTTCCAAAAATTCCTTTTCCAGAAATGTGGCATCCCTCTCTACAATCACTCGATTGGAGGTGATATGCCAAAAGTAGTATCCTCTTGTCTCATGAGGATAACCAATAAAGAAGCACTTATCCGCTTTTGGTTGAAGTTTGGTCGACATCAATTTCTTGACGTAAGCCTCACAACCCCAAATCTTGAGAAAATTGAGCTTGGGTGTTTTACCACTCCATAGCTCATAAGGAGTTTTCTCCACGGATTTGGATGGAACATTATTTAGTGTGTAAGCCGCAGTTTGTAGTGCATAACTCCAAAAGTAAAGAGGTAATTCCGCATGACTCATCATTGACCGAACCATGTCGAACAATGTCCTATTCCTCCTTTCGGATACCCCATTCCACTAAGGTGTACCGGGAGGGGTGAGTTGAGGTACAATACCAAACTCCTTTAGGTATGAGTCAAATTCGGCATTTAAGTACTCACCTCCACGATCCGTTCGTAGAGACTTGATTTTCTTGTCGAGTTGGTTCTCTACTTCATTCTTGAATTCTTTGAACTTGTCAAAGGATTCACTTTTTTATTAGATAAACATAGCCATAACGACTATAATCATCCGTGAATGTAATAAAGTACCTGAAACCATCTCGTGCACTAGTACTCATTGGAACACATACATCGGAATGTATCAAATCCAACAAGCCACTCGCCCTTGGACCTTTCTTCTTGAAAGGCCTTTTGGTCATTTTTCCCATTAAACATGGTTGGCATGTCTCCAATGATTTAAAATCAAGTAGACCAAGAAGGTTAGCTTCTTGCAATTTCTTGATGCGCTTTTCATTAATGTGACCAAGTCGATAGTGCCACAAGAGAGTATCATTCTCGTGATTGTTCTTAAGTCTTTTGTTATTGATATTAAAGATTTGTTTATTATTTAATTCAAGCAAATAGAGACCATTCCTTATGAATGCATTTGCATAGAAAACACCATTCTTCGATATAGACAAGCAAGAATTTGAAATATTTATATTAAAATTATCCATATCTAAACATGATACAGAAATAATGTTCTTGCTAATCGAAGGCACATAATAAACATTCTTTAGACATAAATTTAAACTACTACATAATTGAAGCACCACAGAACCTTGTGCAACCGCAGAAACGTTCGCACCATTTCCGACCTTCAATTCTACCTCGTTCCTTACGAGTTCCTTCCTATCCATGAGTAGCTGTACATTAGAAAGTATGTGAGCACAAGATCTGGTATCAATTACCCAATCCTGGACAGAGGTGGCTAAATTTATTTCAATAACAAATATACCTTTGGCCTTTTTGGGGCGCCGACGTTCAATCACTCCATTGTCAAGGTCTTCCTTGTACTTGGGGCAATTTGGCCGGATGTGTCTTTTTTCACCGCAGTGAAAGTACTCTATATTGGGAGTTGGAGATTTTTGAGATTTCCCCCTTAAGGCACTCGCACGAGCACCTCCTACTCCCTTGCTCTTGATTGAACCACTTTAGGTAGATTTGCCATTTCCTTTACCAATCTTTTGGCTCCTCCCATGGACGGCAAGGACATGCTTGTCCCTACCCTTTCCCATGTCAACTTCAGCAGTTTTGAGAGCGTTGTGCAGCTCCTCAAGACTCACCCCTTTTTCACGCACGTGATAGTGCATCACAAAGTCCTTAAAGGACGGGACTAGAGAGCCAGGGATCTTATCTTCAGCAATGTCCTCGGGCATTGGTGAAGAGAGCTTTGCCAACTTCTCAAGGTACCCTTGCATCGTGAGAAAATGCATGGATACCGATGTTCCCTCCGCCATATGGCACCTTGTGAGTGCGATGGTGGTCTTATAGTGCTCCTTTCGGGTACTATCCATGAACATCTTAGACAAAGCCTCCATGGTCTTTTTGGGTTTTGAATCCAAGTATTTCGCTTGAAGCGAGTCACCCATGGATGCTAGCATGAGACCGTGAACTTGGTTCTCTTGGTCTTCCCACTTGGCTTTAGCCTCTTTCTCTTCATCTGTTAATCTCTCATTCCATTTTGGGATTGGACCTTCCAAAATGTGAGATAATTTCTCAAACTTTAACACGATATTGAGTTTGAGTTGCCAACTTATGAAGTTTGAACCATCATTTGCTAAAGGGTGTTTTTCTTTCATGGATCGTACGATAGGTTGGATGTTCGACATTTTCTACAAGATAAATCATACAAGATTTTAATGCCAATTTTATGTTTATCATACATATATACAAATGTAAATGCTGCAAATAAAAATCTTGCCCATAAATGCAACAATCCAAGATCCCATCAATTGTAATATAGACTAGCTAAGGGCTATCGAATACATTACAATATCAAGGTAAGAAAAGCATTTTCTAATCACAACCTTTTTGAATTTTAGCAACATTAGCATCTTCAAACTCTTGTGATTCTTGTCGTTTTAATTATGATGGAATATGACCTACCTCGTAAGAAAAACTTTTTCCCAAAACTGAGGGAATGAGGGAATATGACCTATCCTTGGGGTTCACTAGGGTGAAACGCACCTCATATGTCTAATCGTGGCACAACAATAGACATCCATTATATCTCCCACTATTCCCAAAGATGGAGGAAGCTATCTCCCGCTAAGGGCGAGCAGAGTATCCCTCGATCAATGGCTGCCAGTGGATGAAATAAGAAGGAAAATTACTCTTAATTTTGTTGGACAATTTAATATATTAACATGTGATTCAGAATTTTAAGTTATCATGCATATTTTCATTCATACACATCCTAACATTCAACACATGCATAGCAAGATTATATAAAAAACAGAAATTAAACCATTCACACAATCCACATCGTGTGAGTTTATATGTTCCCTTTGATCGTTGATCCTCGATCCTCGATCGATGCGCTACAGCTGTGACTTCCTCTTGCACCGGAGACGTAGATTTTACAGAAAATAAACATGCTCCTCACATTCGATAAAAACCGACTAGTGCAAGTCCTATGTAAAACCTCTCAAATGCAATGCAATTATCTAAAGATAGAAAGAGAGTATTTGACTTTTACATATAAATAAGCCCCTGTATAATAATAATTACAAACATTCATAGGCGCTGATTTGGAACATATAAACTCACAATTCCTGCAAAGACAACTCGAGCATCCATGCACGCAATATTGCTATAAACTATACAACCTAGTTTATCAATCATCTAGAATCCCAAACAATTCTTTGAAAAACATTCTGAAATCCATTAAGAACGTTTTTCATCCATCCACAAGTTCAAAAACAATTTTGAACCGCTGTCCATCCAATTTCCTAAAAGGAAAGACGAACCGCAGTTTTTCGGTTTTGTTGATTCTCTTACAAAACAATCGTTTATGCTTAAAACGAAATTATTGCAAGTTAGACTTATGTCTAAATCATAATTCTAATAATTACATGGCATGTTTTAAACCACTTAAAACATTCAAAATGAATTATTACAAAGAATTACTCCAACAAAACATTTAAAGACCGAAAAATCGAATTGTTCGAACCCTAGATGGTAAACTAAATTTATTTATAGTTTCAAATCATTAGAAAATTGAACCCTATGCTCTGATACCACTGTAGGATTTCTAGTTTAATTGCATATATATATTTTCGAAATTTTTATGCACAATAAGGATCAATTAAAATTTTCTATGATTTGTTTCATGCATGCATCGGTTTGTTTCAATAACTAGTTTCAAAACTTCATTAAAACAAACACAATGGACTCCAAAATTCATACCTAGAAGTTCTCTAAAACTTCTTGATGATCCGGAGACGTTGAGGATGCTTGTCGCTTCCCGTTACGCCGGATGCCTTCGAGTGTTCACAAAACCCTAAACAAGGTCGGAGAGAAAGGAGCTAGCCAATCAATCTCCGAACTAGCTTAGAATCTAGCTACAAACCCCTTCCTTAGTCTCTGAGATTTCTCCTTCCAAAGACTTAGAAACTTAAGAGAATTTTCGTGGCTTTTGTGGTGAATTAGGAGAGAAAACAATTAACAAAAACATCTAACTTAATTAAGGAGAATAAGGACCTATTTATAGGCTCCAATCTTACTATCAATCATGGATATTCTTAAGCCATGTTTTCTTGACATTTTCTCCCACAAACTAATTCCATAATGTATTACATGCATCCACAAAATGTTTGACCAAGTTTGGAGCTATTCCAACCATTGATCAAATTAATCTCTTAATTATCAAAGGCAGAAAATGAATCGGGCTTCGGTTTACCGAGACATACTCGGTTAACCGAATATGTCACGTTCGTCTTACCGTGCATTAGACGAATGACCGATTCTTAAGGAGAAAAATTCTCCTTAACCGATCGGACGAATTCGCGTCTAAAACCGAATGCGATTCGGTTAACCAAAAATATCGGAACTGGACATTATTCGGTCGACCGTTCCTGGTTCGGTATGCCGAACTAGAGTTCCAGACACTTTGGTCAAGTTCGGTCAATCAACTCTGACCATCCGTTCTACGTCCGGTTGACCGATCCACAGAACCTTCGGTCGACCGAACCATAAACGGATTACTGATGTTTTACCCGATTTTGCCTTTTCAAATTTTGGATTTATTTCTAACAAAATTTGAACTTTAGGGGGTTTTAGCAAATTCACAAGTTATGCAATATATTATCCTATGCGACAATAAATTATTGCACCCCATAATATATGCATCTCATATGAATTTATCATGATTCTAATTATGTTATATACAACATAATTGATTTTACTTGTTAACCACGTGTGTCATATTTTCTATAAGAAACCCGACACATCATATGAACCAAAAATCAAACTTCTTGTTTCCCAGTTTTCGCGGTGTGACCTATGGGAGGATCTAGACTAAGTTAGCAGTGATATTAAGAGCTTAATATCACAAGCTATAAGCGGTATCTAGCTACACATTATAGCTCCCAATTAGTTAGATGTCTTAATTCCACTCGAACCAAAACCCGATCCATTTAGTGATGGAGTGCACCACTTGTGTCTGTCCCTTGCCTCATGATATTAAGAATACACACAAAGTAGTATTGTGTCATCTTTGTATTAGTATTCATTTCTTGATCTATTTAAGCTACTTATAAATTTGTGACTTAACTCAAATCACATTGTGCACATTATAACTTTACTTTAAAAAAGGGCTCACTAATATCATTACTCAATTAAGAGGGGCAATGAAAATCTTTTGACTAACTATCTTCTCCAACAAAAGTCATACTTAACCAACCAATGCCTTTACACTACACTTATCGATAGCTCAAGACACTAGTCTAATCAAGTATTTCTTAAGTGATCGGACATAAGTCTCATATCAAAGGACCAAGAACACAGTAAAACATTAATGACACAGAAAATACAATTCTATAATGTTTTACTTATTAGGTCTATTCAGTATACAAAAGTAGTATTTTCCTCTTTTGTGTATCCGTGTTGTCACTCACTTGTAGAGCTACAATGATCTATGACCAACACGACAATCTTAACTCGGTAATTAATCTCCCATGTTAATTACCATGATTGCGAATATCTTTTGTTTTATGTAAACCATTATCTTTTAGAGCTCTACGGTTAAGGACCAAAAGCATCTTCCTTAACACTTCTAAAAGACGAATAACATAAACAAGGAACAAAATGATTTCTCATTCAATTCATAATAATTGACATTTAAAAGTAAACTTTTAGAACACATTCCCTTTAAATGAAAGGATTGAGAAATGTGTGCTTCAAAGTGTAGTTGTTCTTATTGTTGTTAATCTTTTGCTTGTTTTGTTTTAGAGAATTTTACTAAATGGGTTTTATCACTGAAATCTTACAGAAAAAGGATATAATTTCATAAGAATACACTATTTAATTTTGTTTGATATAAGGTTGTAGTAAATTTTGATCATTTAAGAACATGTTCTTTTATGTGATGCTTACTTTTTATAATATAAATCTTTCTTTCTCAACCTTGAATTATGATAAACACTAAATCCTTATACATCATCTCCAATTATAATATCTGAATTCTTATATCAAACGTACTTAGTTAAGCTTAGATCTGTGTGTTCTTAAGTGAGAAAGGTGCACGTTTCATATAAAAAATCAACTTTTCTCCACCATAGGTTTTTGCATGCATGTTAATTTAGTTGCATAAATTATTTAAATTGGAATTCACCATCGTCTCATTTTGTTCGACCCGTATGCTACAACACTGTAAGGTTGCGGTTAATTTTGAAACTCATCAGGTTGCGGGGTCGGTTGGTGGGTTCTCCTATTTCAAAATATTAAAATACTGAAAATTGAAAAAAATCATTTAAATAACAATATATTTTAGTAAATTAATGAACTTGTGTTTGGATTGAGACTTGGGTGGTTTAGATTAGGTTCTAATTTGTTAGATTAGGAATTAGTAAAAAGTTAAATAATAAGTTTACGAATGATAAGTTAGATTATATATATATATGAGTGTATATAATATTATTATTAATTATTTTATTTTATTTTAGCGGGTTAACGGGTTAGTGGGTTCACGTTTTTGCTCGACCCTAACCCAACCCAATAAGGAAGCGGGTTAGCATGTTTTATTTTCTAAATTGGTTGTAAATTGTGACCCTAACCCGGATCCACCAGGTCGGGTTTGACCCAACCCATTTACAACGCTACGGGTGGCGACTGGAACACCTATACAGGACCCATCCTTATATAGGAGCATTGTGGGGGGCCTTCGGTACCTCACTCTCACTCTACCAAATATCATCTTCGCTATAAACAAAGCTTGACAGTTCTTCCAAGCAATATCAACTATGCTTCATTGGAAAGTCATTAAGCATATTCTTTGGTATGTCAACGACACTCGATCCCCCAGCCTTTTATTTGTTGGACTATTAAATTTGGGTTTAGATCCATGAAAAGTCCAATGTTGAAATGTGAGTTATTGAGGTATGTGAGATTCTCACTTTCTTTTGGTCCGAATTGGGGAACATGTGAAGTTAGAAAATATTGTTAAACATTCACTTCCCATAACCCTTTGATGGTAGAATGAGAGAATACTCCACAGAAACACGTGTGTGCCCGTCCAGTCCGGTCTGGTGTGGGTGAGGCAAGGTTGTGGGGGATTTCGGGAAAATTAGAAGCTCTGGCGTCTGGGTGATAGAAATATCTTTTTGGTACTCGATTTAAATGCATATTGATTGACATCATTTCATATTTATATTTGTATCTTATATCCATTATCTTTCACCTAAACATTGCTATGTTACAAGTTTTATGTTTAGTTTTCAGGAATAAATAGGTTTGAAGAGATGAAGCATAAAAGGACACAAAAGTAGGAAAAAAAGACTAAATTGTGAGACCTGGGGACTAAGATGCAAGGGAGAAGGACCTGAACGTAAGACCGAAGGACCAAAGAGCAAAACAGAAAACTCCACAACATCTTGGAGAGTATTTTGGCAATTAGATTTGGGTCGGAGCTTCAATAAACAAAGTAGATGCATCAAAGACCGACAAAGAAATCCAAAAAAGCCCAGAATAAATTCCAGCCGGATCCAGACTATATAGACCGCCAATTGGCGGTCCCTTTTGGCCCAAATCCTCTCAGATTTTGGTTGGTCGCGTATTAGTGTTTATTTAGTCCATTTCTAGTATTTGTTTAGTCCCACATCGGGGGATTGTCCCGGATTACCTTTTTCTTTCGCTATAAATAGAAATCTTCAACTTCTATTGTAATCACTCCATAATTTGGGTGTCTATTCTTCCTACTAGAAGTGAGGCCTTGAAGGACACACTAAAGTAGGAGGATGCTACTTGAAATGTGAGTCATTTGTTAATAAAAGTTTCTTCATTATGTTGTTTGTTTCTTGTTGTTTGTTTTACTTTGTTTAATTTCATTTCATTAGTTTTAGTAGCTTAGTTAATATGCTTTCTTTGCTTAGTTTAATAATTAGTGTAATGTGTAGTGAGTAGTTGCATCCACTTTGGGGGTGGAGTAGATGTTCATACATGCATTAGAGAATGGAATGAATGCTTTATTTACAATGTGTTGATAAAACATGAATGTATGCTTGTTTGTTTAGGATAGAATTTATAACTTGATGAGTTTTGCCAAAATGATTAGACACCTCTCATGCTTGTTTAGGTTCTGAAATAAACAGCTTGCATATGTAAATGTTAATCAACTAGGTTGGTGAATAGATTGATAGGTTTTGCCATAACATTTAGACACTTCCTATGCATGATAACACCACCTTAATTTGTGCTTAAAGAATGTGTTCAAGACCCACCTCTTTGCATGTGTGCACTCAGTCCACCCCTTAGGGGTTCTTCCACTTCTGAATTCCAGCACTCTTTTTTTGTTCTTAGTTAAGTTTTAGTTAATTGTTTGTTGCTTTCTTTCGCATTTCATACTTCATACTTTGTAGTGTAGCGTAGCGTAGCATAATCAACTCTCTTATCCATTTTTCTTGCCACTTGATTTCGTACTAACGAGAGGCTGCTCACCTCCCTGAGGACGACCCGTATTTGCCACCACTTCAACGCAGCCGTGCACTTGCGGTTTAATTAAAACATTCAACAAGTTTTAGGCGCCGTTGCCGGGGAGGTGTCAGTCCAGACTCTTGTTTGGACGATTCGAGAGGATTTAATTTGTGTTTTGTAGTTTTTCTTTGTTTCAGGAGACTGGGAATAGCAAGTGGAGGCTACTGGAGAAATTTCAAGACTAACTGGGCACTTCAGACCGCCAATCAGTGGTCTAGTGAGCTTTGTTCATCTTCTATTTTCTTTATGTTGTTGCTCTAATTGATCTAGTAATCTGGGACTCAATTTTGCATGTTCTGACTCTAAGATTGCTCCCAGATTAATAATCAACTTCCCTTAAGCAACTTGGACCCTAAAACTCAAAGCAAAAGATTAGGCATTCTTTTTGTTTAGGTCATGCATCATGTATGTGACTTAGGCATATAGATCGTCTTTCATTTTAGCTTTATTTTCAGTTGCTGAGTGCTGGCGTGAGGTACGCACCTTCTACTCTCATTCATGCATTTCGTATGAATATGCATTAGTTAGTAGGAAGTGCATTGAAACAAGTGTGAGTTGAGCGTTTGTTTGGAGAGTTGATTGTTAGATTAGGACTCCAAAATGCTACTAAGGAGGGGCTGTCCCATAAAAGATAAGGTGGGGGATTTCATCACCCTTTCCTTTGCCCCAAAAACCACACTAATCAAGAGCCTAATTTTAAAATCAAGTAGAAATTGGCCCCAAGGTCTTCGGGCGCATTAGGAGAGTGATCCGGTCCCGACCGTCATGACCTGATCGGCGTTGCCCACTTTGTCGATAGTAGGAGAGACGAGATCTCCGGATCTTGGCTCCCTTGCTGGGCTTTGTGGTCCTCATTGTAGGGAGGTGAGGCGTGTTGAGGCCGTGTGACCTCGCAATTAGGCGTCGTCTAGCTGTAAGGACCTATAGCGACCTTAGGATTGCTTGAGCCTTGTTTGCTTGTGTGCTTCTACCTGTACCCATCCACCGTAGCATAAGGACTTCTTACCTTTTCTCCTGAGTCATTCTTTCTCTCCTGTGTTCCCCCGTCTTCTCCTCTACGCACATTCTTTGTTTAAAAAAAAGTTTTGGTTTGTGTGTGCACCTTTGTGCATGCTTTCGTGGACACGAGACGAGAGGGGTCGTTTGACGAGGAGCGTTGTCAATCCGGCTTCGGTATTCGATTTCTCGACGCCTTCCTTCTCTCGTGTCGCACACAGTCCGAGTTCAATGGCTGCTAATTTCCGTGAGGAGGAGCAGTTGTTGGACCCACCTGTTCGACCTGTTCTTCCAGTTGTCATTCTCATACCTCTCTGTGATCGATGCTACCCGAGCCGTACAGCTCTACCCTCATGCATCGTATTGCCAGAGGCTAATGGGAACCATTGTGAGGTTAAGCCTCAGTTTATCTCCATGCTCCCTCACTTCACTGGGAAAGGTGACCCCTATATCTTTCTCAGGGAATTTGAGGAGGTTTGTGTTATGTTCAAGCTGCAACAACTTAGCACATACTCCATCCATCTTAGGCTTGTCCCCTTTGCGCTGAAGGATGACGCCAAGAAGTGGTTGTACAACAACCAGGTGAATGCCTTTTGGACTTGGGATGAGTTTCAATCTGCATTCCTCAAGAAATACTTTCCAAATCATCGGACTCAAAAATTGAGGAACGAAATCAATTCATTCTATCAACTTGAGACTGAGACATTTCATGCATATCTAAAGAGGTTCAAGGAGCTACTATCCTCATGCCCTCACCATGGCATTGAGTTGTGGCGTCTTTGTCAGATTGTTTACGAGGGTCTTCACATCCCGTCCCGAATGCTCCTTGAGTCCATGTGTCAAGGAGAGTTCTTGGGAAAGGATGAAAGGGCGGCATGGGCTTTCCTAGAAGACATTGCTGACAAAACAATGCAATGGGAGAGTGTAAGGGAACCACCTGCATCGTCTAGTATAGGAGCAAGGATCGCGAATGCAAACTCAACTAGATCGGGTGCCGCATTTGCTATCGATACCACTACGGCCACCGAGGCACGCATGGCGGCCTTAATGCGCCGTATGGATTCGATTGAGCTCCAAAACAAACAAGGTGCACCTCACTTGTCCACATCTGGTCGAGTTCCCTGTCATTCATGTGGTAGGATAGGTCATGTAGAAAGCGAGTGTGCGTTCATTCCTCCTGAGATGGAACATGTCAACGCCATCTATGACAGAGCTAGGAATGACCCATACTCATTATCTTATAATCCTGGAAGGAGGAACCACCCCAATTTTTCATGGAACCATAACAATGCCCCGGGTGGTCCTTCAAACTCCTCTCGATCACCTAACCAATCATACCAACCTCCCATGCATGCACAATCTTACCAGCCACCCCAGGCACCAATCACCAATCAATTGGGTTTCCCAAATTCCAATAATATGGAAACCCGATTCAATTCGCTTGAGACCTTGACTCGTGGACTTGAAAACTCAATGAAATTTTTTATGTCAACCACAAGTCAAGTGCTCACTTCAAATCAGCAGACTATCAAATCGCTAGAGCTTCCGATGGGCCAATTGGCTCAGTCTGTACATGAAAGAGAGAGAGGGTCTTTTCCTAGACAACCTGAGGCTAACCCCCGCATGTACCAGCAACAACACATGCAAAATGAGAATGTGGTACCTCGGGGGAGGCAAGTGAACCATGTGGAGGAACCTGTTCACCATGTCAATTCCATTGTGACCTTAAGGAATGGAAAGCAGGTTGAGAATCACATTTCCTTGCCACCACCACCACCATCTATGCAGCTCCTCAGTGGGAATGGTGGTGAAGAAGAGGCTGAGGGTGAGGGTAATACACCAACGCCTCCTTCTCAGGCACTGCAGAAAACCTACCTGCCAAAAGCTCCTTATCCAAGTAGGTTAATCAAAAAGCAAAGTGACACAATGGACAAGATATTAGAGGTGTTTAACCAAGTGAAGGTTAACATCCCCTTGTTGGATGTCATCCAACAAATACCTCAATATGCCAAAGTGTTGAAGGATCTCTACACAACCAAGAGGAAGACCAATGTTCCTAAGAAAGCATTCTTGGCTGCAAATGTAAGCTCACTTTTATCCAATCCTGCCTACACAAAATACAAGGACCCTGGGTGTCCTACTATTCAATGTACGATAGATACTAGCATGAGTAATATTTTGCTTAATTTAGGTTCAGTTGTCAACATCCTCCCATTTTCTGTTTATCAACAGTTAAATTTGGGAGAATTGAAACCAACTAAGATCACCCTCCAACTGGCGGATAGATCCATTCGTATTCCAAAGGGGATTATCGAGGACGTGCTTATCAAAGTTGGAGATTTTATATTTCCAGTCGATTTTGTTGTCCTCGATACCAATCCTGTTGCGAACACCCACTCTCAAATACCTTTGATTTTGGGTAGACCATTTCTGGCAACTTCCAACGCCTTAATTAATTGTAGAAATGGTCTCATGAAGCTCTCATTCGGTAACATGAGTGCCGAGTTTCATGTGTTCAACTCTGGTAGGCAACAGGAGCCCATGTATCAACCTTTAAATCTAAATCTCATCAGCCAATTGGATAAAGCACCACAAAATCAACGAACACCCCTAACCCCAATGCAACCCATTGAGAATGTTTATCGGGCCAGCGAAAACTCATTGCCTGTCTTTGCAATGCAACAGAGTGAGCTGACATCAAACATAAATGTCCAAAAGGAGTGTTCGTTGCATGATTCAGTTGAGAGTACTAGTGAGAGTGAGACACCTCATCATATGCCTATACCAGAAGGTGTCTTTACCTCATGTCCCATGGCCATTGAGCCATTTGAGCTTCATATTGACTCCAACAAGGACCCACCTATGACCGAGCTTATGCTTGATGATCTAAATGATGGTGGGAGGTCCTTGTTGGATGACTTGGGGAGAAGCCACATTCTTAGTGATGCAGGTCTGTTGCATCCATCGAATGAGCTTGAGGAACTCATTCCGATGCACCCGCCTATTGGTTGGAGGGTTTTGTTCGATGAGCAACTAAACCCTAGTGAGGTAACACAACTTCATTCTTTGTTGCCCACACCCAACCAATATCATGAGGGGTTCGAGCCCTTCAGCTTTGACCTTTCACCCCTCATGACACCTCAGAGTACCAGTGAAGTTTGGTCATCTCGGCAAGTCTCTGGTCCTCAAAACTTGATGTTCTCATTTGATGTTCCTTGACCAAATGATTATGAGAATATCTTGGTTGATGTATATATCTTGTAAAACAAACAAAAAAAACAAAAACAAAAACAAAAAAAGTACAATAAAAGACTACATTAGCAAGCATTGATTGTTGTGGGCCCCAACCCTTGTGTACTTGGGCCCGATTTCTTCACGTATTTGTCTCCCCTCTCCAGTATCTTACAGGTTTTGAGGGAATTCGGGTTTGTGTCCATCACTATAACCATGAACTTCTTGTTGCGCTTAATGTTGGTGAGATCTTCCCTTTTTCATGCATAAATCCATGTAGTATCTTGCTCACATTCATCGAGGACAATGCATGAAGTAGGTGTGGGGGGTGTTTTACGTGTGTACATAGTTGAGTCTTTTTCCTTTGATTTCTTTTATGTGTATTGATAGGGTCATGTTAGTGTGCTGCATTTAATATCGATATATCTGTTGGCCATGATCCTTGGGTGACTTGTCTTCTTTTGCTTGCCTAGTGCTTTAAAATTTTCACATTTCTTTCAAACTCTTCATGTGTTTGCGAAAGAAAATGTTTTTGTAGGTTTTGCGTGTGTTTAGCATGTGCAAAACCGTTGAGAGGCAAAGTAAAAAGAAAGCTCCCAAAATTGTCTTGAACTTGATGCATTAGGATATCTACTTACTGGCTTTAGGTCTTATCGAGTCATTAGGATGCACCCCGGTTTTCCCTCGGGGGCGTGTAATCATAAGGTTTCAGCACTCAAACATTTAAAGAAGTCCACCCTGAACCTAGTGAGTCAAATAATTTGTTTTTGTTAGTATAAGGAAGTTTGTCATAGTCAAAGGCCCTTAATCTCTTTTTGTGAAACTTAAGTGTAGGGATTTTGGTTCCCATGTAGATAAATAAATAAGTGGTGTTCTCTCTTCTCGCACGGCTCCTATCACTCGGGAAAGTAGGTCTGACGGCACTTTGTGCCTGGTACTTTCGAGTCATCTGACTTGGGATGCACCGACCGAACTCCGGTTACACGGGTGGTAGGGATCGCCATATGTGGAGATTTGGGGGAAGGTGTACGTGATAGTGTAAGTCCTCATAAGAAATGATGCATGAAACCTGACCCTGGGAGAATCAAACACCAACCAATAAAATGCTCCAAAGAAAAAGAAAAAAAGAAAAAAAAGAAAGAAAGAAAAAAGTTTCAAATAAGAACCAAAATGGACTTTACACATTGTATCACATTCAGAAGTTAAGGTTGCCCATGTCTTTCACATAAGTCTTTAACTAACTCTCACGAATAACTCATTAGGCTAGGTGTGTGGACTGATTACCCATATAGAGTCGACCCGTAGTATTACCGCGTCCCATGATCGACAAAAATGAGTCCAACGAGTCGTGTAGCTAGATTGATTAATGCATCTTGTTCGGATTTTGTGGGTATAACCGCTGAAAACCCTCAGGAGACAATACTCCTCCTCCTTGGCGACAAGGAGGTTTAACGGCTTGTTTTACGTGCTAAGTGCAACCGTGATTCCTACGAAAGTGAGTTAGGATTTCTTGTTTTTCTTATGCTTTTTCCTTTCTTTGTTTTGCTCGGGACTAGCAAAAGTTAGGTGTGGGGGTATTTGATTGACATCATTTCATGCTTATATTTGTATCTTATATCCATTATCTTTCACCTAAACAATGCTATGTTACGAGTTTTATGTTTAGTTTTCAGGAATAAATAGGTTTGAAGAGATGAAGCATAAAAGGACACAAAAGCAGGGAAAAAGGACTAAATTGTGAGACCTGGGGACTAAGATGCAAGGGAGAAGAACCTGAACGTAAGACCGAATGACCAAAGAGCAAAACAGAAAACTCCACACCATCTTGGGGAGTATTTTGGCAATTAGATTTGGGTCGGAGCTCAAATAAACAAAGTAGATGCATCAAAGACCGACAAAGAAATCCAGAAAAGCCCAGAATAAATTCCAGCCGGATCCAGACTATATAGACCGCCAATTGGCGGTCCCTTTTGGCCCAAATCCTCTCAGATTTTGGTTGGTCGCGTATTAGTGTGTATTTAGTCCATTTCTAGTATTTGTTTAGTCCCACATCAAGGGATTGTCCCGGATTGCCTTTTTCTTTGGCTATAAATAGAAATCTTCAACTTCTATTGTAATCACTCCATAATTTGGGTGGCTATTCTTCCTACTAGAAGTGAGGCCTTGAAGCACACACTAAAGTAGGAGGATGCTACTTGAAATGTGAGTCATTTGTTAATAAAAGTTTCTTAATTAGATTGTTTGTTTCTTGTTGTTTGTTTTACTTTGTTTAATTTCATTTCATTAGTTTTAGTAGCTTAGTTAATATGCTTTCTTTGCTTAGTTTAATAATTAGTGTAATGTGTAGTGAGTAGTTCCATCCCCTTTGGGGGTGGAGTAGATGTTCATACATGCATTAGAGAATGGAATGAATGCTTTATTTACAATGTGTTGATAAAACATGAATGTATGCTTGTTTGTTTAGGATAGAATTTATAACTTGATGAGTTTTGCCAAAATGATTAGACATCTCACATGCTTGTTTAGGTTCTGAAATAAACAACTTGCATATGTAAATATTAATCAACTAGGTTGGTGAATAGATTGATAGGTTTTGCCATAACATTTAGACACTTCCTATGCATGATAACACCACCTTAATTTGTGCTTAAAGAATGTGTTCAACACCCACCTTTTTGCATGTGTGCACTCACTCCACCCCTTAGGGGTTCTTCCACTTCTGAATTCCAGCACTCTTATTTTGTTCTTAGTTAAGTTTTAGTTAATTGTTTGTTGCTTTCTTTCGCATTTCATACTTCATACTTTGTAGTGTAGCGTAGCATAGCATAATCAACTCTCTTCTCCATTTTTCTTGCCACTTGATTTCGTACTAACGAGAGGCTGCTCACCTCCCTGAGGACGACCCATATTTGCCACCGCTTCAACACGGTCGTGCACTTGCGGTTTAATTAAAACGTTCAACACATATTGCATTTAAGTCCCTAACGGTTACAAATTTGGTTATAAATCAAGTTTGGCTGCCTCCCATGATACGCATGTGTTTTTTTCTGTCTCTAAAAAAATCACTCCATCTCTAATGATTTTTTCCTCCTATCTTTTGCGTTCTCCAGTGATCAATCCAAATGAGATTTTGCTCTGCTTTCGTGGTTCGTTGACTCCGGTGTGTGCCTGCCTAATGAAGAAATTATTTTGTCTTGGGGGGAAGTGTCAGACTCATCGCACTTGGTATGGTTCTCTAAGACAAGTCGGCTTTCAACGGCTCGGTTCAAAGGTCTTGATCTTTGTTTCTTTGTTGTTTGTTTCCTAAACATGATATTGTTTGTTGGCTTCGTCTGAATCCTGCTGCATATTTTAATTCGACGTGTGTAACGTAATGTTTTACGTGATAATATTTGTTAGTTTTACAATAATCTTAAAAAAATTGTCATCTCAAGTAACCAATCATTTGCACCAAAAGTGGACATGTCAATGATGCCCGAAAAATTTACCGAGCAAAATTTCAAACGTTGGCAACAACGTATGAAAATATGTTTGACCACTATTGGTTGGTTGATGTGATTGAAAAGACTTTCCCATATTCTTAAAGTCAAGATCCCACAGTAGATCAAGAATTGTGGACTGAGAAGGACAAACTGTGTCGAGGATGCATTTTGTTGGCTATGTCCAACACGCTCTTTGATGTATACAGTTTGTCCTCCTCTGCCTTTGTTTATGCAAAGGATCTGTGGGATGAACTTGACAAAAGTATAATACTGAGGACTTAGGTCATGAAAAGTATTATGTTGGAATGTTCTTGAAGTTTCAATTGGTTGAGAGCAAGTATGTTACTGAACAGGGTCATCAGTTCATGATTTCGATCCATAGATTAAAAGAGGTGGATATGAATCTTCCTGAGGAGTTTCTGGTGATGTCCGTCATAGAGAAAGTTCCTTCGGTCATGGGAGGACTTCGGTATGCCTTTTAAGCATAAGAAAGGAAAATTGACTATGGATGATCTCTTGGTTGCTATTGCAATCGAGGAAGATCATCGTGGTGAAAAACTAGTAATGTCTGTTGAATTCCAACCAAAAGAAAACATATTAGTTGAATCCTCATTTAAGTCACATTTCAGAGGAAAGAGACCACAATCTTCTAACAAGATAAAACCTAAGGCCAAAATTCATAAAAAGCCAACAAACAAATCATGTTGGAATTGTGGACATGTTAGGCATTGGGCTAAGAAATGCTCGTCCAAGAAAGCCAAACACCAACAAGGTGCCACTAATTCGACTCCACAGGTCAATGTATTGACTGGGGTGGACGAGAACAATAGTAAGTTTGTTTCTGTTAATCCTCATGTTCTTTCCATTTACGAACCACATGAGTGATTGGTTGACACTGGGGCTAATGTGCATGTATGTGTTGACAAGTCCATGTTTGTCTCTTACCAGCCTATTGATGGAAAATTTGTAGTGATGGCCAATGTGAATGTTGCAAGGTTGCTTGGTGTTGGATTATCGACTTGAAGTTACCTTCAGGACGAGTACTTTCGCTGCACAGGACGCATCATGTGTTTGTTGTTCATCGCAATATTATTAGTGCTCAGTGTCTTGTAGTTGAGGGTTATGAAGTGTTGTTAAATGTAACAAAGTTGTGATTACTCTTTCTGGTACTTTTATTGGTGTTAAACGTCTTATTAATTATCGCAAGTGCACAGCCACGATGAAGCGGTGGCAAGTACGGGTCGATGTAAGGGGAGGTGAGTAGCCTCTGATTTGTCCAAAATCAAGTGGTGAAAAAAGGGGAAAGAGATTTGATTATGCTAAGCTAAACTACCCTAAACTAGTAAGTAACAAATTCAAATGAAACCAACTAACGATTGATTAAAACTAAACTAAAAACTAACAAATAGATTGATTCAGGAAGAAACCCCCCTAAGGGGTGGAGTGTGTGCACATATGAAGTGAAATAAGTGATGAATGACGTATGTAAGCATGTATGTGTGTGTGTCGTGTGTGTGTGTTTTCATGCATAGGAAGTGTCTAAAGATGTGGCAAAACCTATCAATCCATTCACACAATGTATCAGAAATTATTACTTGATTATCATAAGATTAGGCTCAACATAAGAAGTCTCTAAAGATATGGCCAACCCCATAAAACATGTCCCAACATATAGATGATTAAAACACCCCCCGATGAACATATAAACATGCAAGTCTATACGATCAAAAATTCATCAAAATCCAAACTTCACAACATATATGTATATCATCTCCACCCTTAAAAGGGGATGGAACTACTCACTACTCATTAAGAAAAGAAGAAAAACGAAATTAAAAACTAAGCATGCAAGAATTAAAAGAGAAGACAACATTAAAACAAACTAAGAAAAATATTTTATTTACATGACTCACATTACAAGTAGCATTCTTCTGCACTTGAGTTTTGCTCCAAGGCTTACTCTATGTAGAAAGAATGCCACCAAACAATGGGTAAATACACGACCCCGAGGGAAGACCGAGGTGCATCCTTACGACTAGATAAGATCTAAAGCCGGTATAGTAGATATCATAATGCATCATGTTCAATTCAATTTCTGGGAGCTTCTTTTTTGATTGCCTCTCAACGGATTTGCACATGCTAAACACACGCAAAACCCACAAAACATTTTATTTCGCAAACACATGAAGATTTTGAAAGAAATGTCAAAATTTAAAGCACTAGCCAAGCAAAGGAAGACAAGTCACCCAAGGATCATGGCAGACAGATATATCAATATTAAATGCAGCACACTATCATGACCCTAACAATACAAACAAAAGAAAACGAAAAACAAAATGAAAAAGGCTCAACTCCACATATATACAAACGTAAAGCACCCCCTACACATACTTTATGTATTGTCCTCAATGAATGTGAGTATGATACTACATGAATATTTGCATGAAAAAGAAAAGATCTCACCAACGTGAAGTACAATGAAAGTTTCATGGTCATGTTGATGGACATAAACCTGAATTCCCAAAAACATGTGAGATACTTAAGAAGGGAGACAAATAGGTCAAACAAATGGGGCTCAAATACTCAAGGGTTTGGGCCACAACAACCAATGCTCACTTGTGGAGTCTTATGCATTTTTTTCCTTCTAAACAAGATATATACATCAACAAAGATATTCTCATAATCATTTGGTCAAGGAACATCAAATGAGTACATCGAGTCATGCGGACCGGAGATTTGCCAAGATGGACCCTCTTCATTGGTACTCAGAGGTATCATGAGGGGTAAAAGGTCAAAACTGAAAGGCTCGAACCCCTCATGATATTGGTTGGGTGTAAGCAACATGAATGAGTGGAGTTGTGTTGACTCACTAGGATTTAGTTGCTCGTCGAACAAAACCTTACAACCAATAGGTGGGCGCATCGGAATGAGTTCCTCAGGCTCATTCGAGGAATGTGGCACACCAGTCGCACTAAGAATAAGGCTTCCCCCCAAGTCATCCAACAAGGACCACCCAACCTCCTTTATATTATGAAGCATAAGCCCGGTCGCAGGTGGATCGTTGTTGGAATCAAAATGAAGCTCAAAAGGCTCAATGGCCATGGGACATGGGGTAAAGACAAATTTTGGTATGGGCATATGATGAGGTGTGTCCCCCTAACCAATAGTCTCAACTGAATCATCCAACAAACACTCCCTTTGTATATTCATGTTTGATGTCAGCTCACTCTGTTGCATTGCAAAGACATGCAATGAGTTTTCGCTGGGCACACAAACATTCTCAACATGTTGCATTGGTGTTAGGGGTATTTGTTGATTTTGTGGTGCTTTTCTCTAATTGGCAGATGAGGTTGAGATTTAAATGTTGGTCCAAGGGCTCCTGCTGCCTACCAGTGTTGAACACATGAATCTCGGCACTCACGTTATCGAATGAGAGCTTCATGAGACCATTTCTACAATTAATTAAGGCGTTGGAGGTTGTCAGAAATGGTCTTCCCAAAATCAAAGGTATTTGAGAGTGAGTGTCCGCAACAGGGTTGGTATCGAGGACGAGAAAATCTACTGAAAATATAAAATCTCCAACTTTGATGAGCACGTCCTTAATAATCCCTTTGGGACACGAATGGATCTATCTGTCAATTGGAGAGTGATCTTAGGTGGTTTCAATTTTCCCAAGTTCAATTGTTGATAAACAAAAAATGGGAGGAGGTTGACCGCTGATCCTAAATCAAGCAATACATTACTCATGCTAGTGTGCTCTATCATACACTGAATAGTAGGACAACCAGAGTCTTTGTACTTTGTGTATGTGTGATTGGACAAAAGTGATCTCACACTCGCAGCTAAGAATATTTTCTTGAACATTGGTCTTCCTCTTTGTTGTGCAGAGATCCTTCAACACTTTGGCATATTGAGGTATTTGTTGGATGACATCCAACAAGGGGATGTTAACCTTCACTTGTTTGAAGACCTCTAATATCATATCCATTGTGTATTACCCTCACTCTCACCATCTTTCTCACCCTCATTCCCAACAAGGGGCTCCACGGATGGTGGTGGCCGCAAGGAAATGTGATTATCAACCTGCTTTCCATTCCTTAAGGTTACAATCACATCCACATGGTTCACTTGCCGCCCTCGAGGTACCGAACTCTCATTTTGCAAGTGTGGTCGTCTGTACATGCGAGGATTAGCCTCAGGCAGGCTAGGCAAAGTCCCTCGCTCTCTCTCATGTACAGACTGAGCCAATTGAGTCATCTGAAGCTCAAGAGATTCGATGGTCTGCTGATTCGAAGTAAGAACTTGACTTGTGGATGACATAAAGTTTTTGATTGAGTTCTCAAGTCCACGAGTCAAGTTCTCAAGCGAATTTAACCAGGTTTCCATGTTGTTAGAATTTGGGAACCCAGTGGCTTGGTGATCTGGGCTTGGGGTGGCCGAAAAGATTGTGAATGCATGGGAGGTTGGTGGGGTCTATTAGGTTGTCGAGAGAAATTTGAAGGACCACCCGAGGTATTATTTTGGTTCCATGAAAAGTTAGGATGGTTCCTCCATCCAGGGTTATATGATGATGAATATGGGTCATTCCTTGGTCTATCATAGATGGCATTGACATGTTCCATCTCAGGAGGAATGAATGCACACTCACCTCCTACATGACCTATCCTACCACACAAATAACAAGGAACTGGACCAGATGCAGACACATGTGTCACACCATGCAGGTTTTGGAGCTCAATCGAATCCATGCGACGCATTAAGGTCATCATGCGTGCCTCGGTAGCTGTAGTGGTATCGATAGCAAATGTGGTACCTGATCTAGTCGAGGAAATGAAAGCACGCAACAATAAAACTAAACTAACTAAGACAACAAACTGGAATTCAGGAATGAAAACCCTCAAGGGGTGGAGTGTGTGCACATATGAAGTGAAATAAGTGATGAATGATGCATGTAAGCATGTATATGTGTGTCTTCATGCATAGGAAGTGTCAAAAGATGTGGAAAAACCTATCAATCCATTCACACAACGTATCGGCAATTACTACTTGATTATCATGAGACTAGGCTCAGCATGAGAAATGTCTAAGGATATAGAAAGACATAAAAAACCATGAACTCGTGTGAAAAATAAAGCTAAGCATGGGATGTGTCTAAATCTTATGGCAAAACTCATCAAAACAAAGTTTCATCAATCAAGCAAGCAAACACAAATACAAACACATAACTAACATGTAGCATATTCAACATGAAATTTCAGTCAATAAACATGAAGAAACTAAGCATGGGACGTGACTAAATCTTATGGCAACCCCATCAAAAATCCCCTAACATCTAGATGATTAAAATACCCCCGATAAACATACAAACATGCAAGTCTACACAATAAAAAATTCATCAAACATCCAAACTTCACAGCATATATGTACATCATCTCCACCCCTAAAGGGGGATGGAACTACTCACTACTCATTGAGAAAAGAAGACAAAATGCAATTAAACTAAGCATGCAAGAATTAAAAGAGAAGACAGCATTAAAACAAACTAAGAAAAATTATTTTATTTACATGACTAACATTACAAGTAGCATTCTTCTCCACTTGAGTTTTGCTCCATGGCATACTCCAAGTAGAGAGAATGCCACCAAGCAATGGGTAAATACAAAGGAGGAGGAATAGTTCTATTTATAGTCATAGAAAAAGGTAACCGGGGACAATCCCCCAATGTGGGACTAATGAAACAATCTCAGAATAGACATAAACATATAACTCATATCCACAAGAAACCGGGTCATATTTTGAGAAAAAATGACTGCCACTTGGTGGTCACTTTTTCTCGGATCGGACCCATTTTTGCATATCTTCTTTATTGCTTCAATTAGTCATTTGGAGTGCACTCGGATCAGTTATTGGAGTTTAGGCCCGAATCTAATTGCCAAAATACTCCTTATGAGGGTGCAGAGTTTCTCGGTTTTCTATTTAGTCCTTTCGGACTTACGTTCAGGTCCTCCCCTCTTGCTGATGGGTCCTTGTGTATGACCGAGAGGTCCATTTTGCCTCATGTAAGTCCTTTCTTCTTACGTTTCAATCTTTTTTTCTCTTCCCTTCTCTTCTTTATTACCTAATATCTGAAATATAGCAACAAACACTCGAGTAGCACAATATTGGGGTAAAATTAAGGGTATATATCATGAATATGATGCATGATATGCTACAAATCAGTCAGGTTTCGTGCATCATTGCCTACGAGGACTTACACTATCACGTACACCTTCCCCCAAATCTCCACATAGAGCGATCCCTACTACCCGTGTAACGAGAGTTCGGTCAGTGCATCCCAAGTCAATTGACTCGAGAGCACCAGGCACTATGTCCCCTCAGACCTAATTTCCCGAGTGATAGGAGTCGTGCGAGAAGAGAGAACACCCTACTGCTTATTTCTTATCTACACGTCAAACAAAACCCCTACACTTAAAGTTTCACAACAGGAGTTTAAGGTCTCTGACTACGACAAACTTTCTTATATTAACAGACACGAATTATTTGACTCACTAGGTTCAGGGTGAACTTCTTTATTTGTTTGAGTACTGAAACCCTATGATTACACGACCCCCGAGGGAAGACCGGGGTGCATCCTTACAACTCGATAAGACCTAAAGCTTGTATACTAGATATCATAATGCATCATGGTCAAGTCAATTTCTGGGAGCTTCTTTTTTGATTGCCTCTCAACGGATTTGCACATGCTAAACACACGCAAAACCCACAAAACATTTTATTTCGCAAACACATGAAGATTTTGAAAGAAATGTGAAAATTTAAAGCACTAGCCAAGCAAAGGAAGACAAGTCACCCAAGGATCATGGCAGACTGATATATCGATATTAAATGCAGCACACTAACATGACCCTAGCAATGCACACAAAAGAAAACAAAATCAAAGGAAAAGACTCGACTATGTACACATGTAAACACCCCCTCACACTTACTTCATGTATTGTCCTCAATGAATATTAGCATGATACTACATGAATTTATGCATAAAAAAGAAAATATCTCACCAACGTGAAGCACAAAGGGAAGTTCATGGTTATGTTGATGGACACAAACCCGAATTTCCCTCAAAACCTGTGAAATATAGAAGAAGAGAGACAAATACGTGAAAGAAATGAGACCCAAATACACAGGAGTTGGAGCCCACAACAAGTTGTGCTCACTTTTGGAGTCTTCTTGTTTTTTCTTTCTTTCTTTTCATTTTTTTTGAAAAATAACTATGTACAAATTTAAGTTCCCATTGTCATTTGTCAAACGACATCAAATGGGAACCTCAATAGGGGGTCAATGCGCTTGGAATGGGAACATGACACCACGTGGGGCCAAAATATTCATACATGGCTAACTATTATGTTAAGAGAAGAAAACATGTTAATGAAGTCTACTAAGATAATGAAACAAAATTAAGTTAAGCATGCAAGAAGATAAAAGAGACAACATTAAACTAACAAAATTTTCTTTTATTAAATGACTCACATTACAAGCATCATCTCCCTACTTGAGTTTTTACTTCAAGGCTTGACTCTAAGTAAAGGGATTGACCACTAAGAATGTAGTAAATACAAAGGAGGAGGAAGAGTTCTATTTATAGTCATAAAAAAAGTAACCGGGAACAATCTCCCGATGTGGGACTAATGAAACTAGTACAAATGGATAAACACAACATAATAAACAACCACGAGAAACCAAATCGGAATTGGACCAAAATGGGCCGCCAATTGGCAGTCAGTTTTTGTCTGATTTGCTCCAAATTGGTATATCTTCTTCAATTCTTGAATTTATTACATGTGGTGCCCCCGGATTGGTTGTTTGAGTGTTGGCCCAAATCTAATTGTCAAAATACTCCTCATGATGGTGTGGAGATTGTTTTTTCTCATTGGTCCTTTTGGTTAACATCTGGTCCTTTCCTTTTGCATTTCAGTCCATAAATCTCACAATTCAGTCCTTTCTCTTGCTCTTACGTCCTTTTTGTGTCTCTCCTTCTCACTTATTTTATTCCAAAAATTTAAACATAAAACTCGTTATGTAGCATTGCTTCGGTTAAAAATAGAGGATATAAGACACAAATATATGCATGATATGATGTCAATCAATTGGCAAGGGGTATTTGTCTGGTGGTGCTTTTTTACTTCACGTTGAACCTGCTTTTATAATTTTAATGTTGTTTTTGTTAAAGATGTATTGCCTTCTCCTGTTGTTTATTCCATTGAATCTTGTGATGTTTGACACAGATATCTAGGACATGTGAATTATTGATATTTGAAAAGAATGATGAATTTAGATATGATTCCTAAGTATGTCATTGAGAATAAAAAATGTCAAGTGTGTACATGTTAAACAACCTTACAGACCTTTTCAAAAGGTGACTAGAGATACAAGTATTTTGGATCTTGTACATACTGATACTTATGAATTTAATGACATGCTAACTAAGGATCACAAGAAATATTTTATCACTTTCATTGATGATAGTTCAAAATATTGCTACGTTTACCTTTTGAAAAGTAAGGATGAAGCATTGTCCAAGTTCCTTATTTTTAAGAATCAAGCAGAGACTCAAATTGAAAGAAACTTAAGAGGTTGAGATCCGATAGAGGTGGTGAATATATGTCTAACCTGTTCGAACAAGTTTGTCAAGATTCTGGCATAGTTTATGAGATAACGGCGTCATATTCCCCACAATCTAATGGGATTGTTGAACTAAAGAATATAACATTATCTGATATGATTAATGTATTGTTGGAGAGTTTGGGATTACCTACATATATGTGGGGGGAGCTTTGAATATGGCTTGCCATATTATGAATAAAGTTCCTCAAAAACATAAGGAGGTTAATCCGTTCGAACTCTGGTATGGTCGAAAACCAAGTCTTAAATATCTTAAAGTTTAGGATTGTCTTGCAAAAGTGTTAATCCCCGAACATAAAACGAAAAAGCTTGGTCCCAAAACTGTTGATTCAATATTTATCGGATACGTTACTAACAAGTGTGCGTATAGATTCTTCGTAATCAAGTCCGAGATATCAGTGGCATAGATGTTAACACAATTGTTGAATTTCGTGATGCAATATTTTTTGAGGATGTATGTCCTCTGAAATCTGGAGTTCCTCAACAAGTTTCCTCTTTGAATGATCCATCTATGTTTGGTTCCATCCACGACTATGTGGAAAGGAAGACAAATGTGGGGCAAATCCGTTCGTTACCGAATCTGAGTTTTCTCAAACTTAAGTTGAAATTGAACTTAGAAGAAGCAAACAATATAGAATTTCCAAGGATTTGGAAAGTGATTACATCACATACAACATCGAGGGTGATCCAATTACTCTCGAGGGTGATCCAATTACTTTCAAGGATGTTATGGATTCACCGAAGCAAAGCATTGGAAAGATGCAGTTAAGATCGAAATGGACTCTATTGTCTCAAATAGGACATGGGAGTTGGTAAATTTTCTTCCAGGTTCTTCAACAATCGGTTGTAAAGGGATATTTAAATAGAAATTAAAACCAAATGGTTCCATTGATAAGTATAAAGCCAGATTAGTTTCCTATGGGTTTAAACAAAAGGAAGGAATATATTATTTCGATAAATATTCTTTAGTGTCTTGTATGACTACTATCCGAGTGCTCTTAGCATTGGCGTCCACATATGATTTTACGATCCATCAAATGGATGTTGAACTGCTTTTCTTCATGGTGATCTTGATGAAGAAATTTATATGGACCAACCTAAAGGATTGTAGCCTCCGGAAGCGAGAACAAAGTTTGTAAACCTGTTAAATCTCTTTATGGACTTAAACAAACCCAAAAGGTTAAGCATGAGAAATTTGACAAAATAATATTATCATTTGGATTTTAGGTTATTGATTCTGACAAGTGTCTATTTCAAAATTCAAGGTGGTGCATGCATTACACTGTGTTTATATGTCGATGACATATTACTATTTGGCTCAAACCTTGACATAATACATGAAACAAAGTCATTCTTGTATACTAAGTTTGAGATGAATGATATGAGTGTTGCAAATGTGATCTTGGGTTTCAAACTGATTAAATCAGTTGAGGGTATTTCCATATCTCAATCTCACTATGTTGAGAATGTTCTTGAGAGATTTGGCTATATAAATTGTAGATCTATGAAAACCTCATATGATTATTCAAAACCTTTCTACAAGAACAAGAGTGGTGCTCCAGTTTCAGTTGAGTTATTCTCATATTATAGGTAGCTTGATGTATCTTGCAAATTGTACACGATCAGATATTTCATTCACGGTGAGCAAGCTTAGTAGATTTTCATGATCATACTCATTGGGAGGCTTTGGATAGAGTACTAATGTACTTGAAGGGTGTAGGATCGATGTGGGTCACTAAATCTAATCAATTTTAAGCTTTAATCTCTACCTAACCTATCAAAGATGCAGCGGAAACAATAAGGACAAGTAGAGACTAGAAATTGCAAACCACAATGGCACCGGAAGATTTTTATAGAGGTCGGCCTTCTGCCTACTTCATCTCTTGTAAGCTCCACTCGACTCCATGAGCTCCGCTCATGACTTCACTATCAATCTCGTTCCGGGCCGAGATTAAGCCTTTATAGAGCAAGCTAGCGAACAAACCTCGCCTAGCTTGGTCTCCTCTTCTCACAATCCGAGAAGGAACACTTCGGGCTCTCACCGAAGTCTATACTCCTTTTGTCTTGGAATTTCACTAAGACCCTTGCTTCTTGAACAACTGTTGTGGAGTGGAACAACACTCTCTAATTCTTGAGCACACTTTGAGTAGGATATAACTATGATCAAAGGTGTGGAATTTAGGCTTAGAGTGTAGCGTAGGAGCTTTTGGGATTGAGAGACTTGTCTCTAATGTATGAGACAATTGTGTGTGGGAGAGTTGTCTAAACAATATGTTCAATCCTCTATTAATAAGTTCCTAAGGTGTTATAGCCGTTGTGACAAAAGTGATAGATGAATGTGTGAGAAACACAAAATAGGAAAGCACATGTCACTGTTCTACTTAAGTTCGGTCGACCGATACAGGTAAAACGGTAGGCCGGATTCTTTCCACAAAAGGCATCCAGACAGTTCCAGAAATAAACGGTCGACCGAACAAGTGGTGGTCGAACGAACAGGGCTATAACTTAAGTGAACGGTCGAACCAAAGGTCAAACGGTCGACCGATTAGGCAGTCCATAATTGTTGTCCGGGAAAGTCCAGGGACAAACGGTCGAACAAAATGGTGAATTTGGTCGACCGATAAAAACTGGCACTACGGGGGTTCAAGAAATTTCTATGTTCGGTCGACTGAAACTTGGTCCACGGTCGACCGGTGGTGAAATGTATTTTTGGGGTATCGATAAAAATACGAATACGACCGTTGGTATAATAATACGACAAGTCTAACGGTCAAATGACACGTGTAGACGGTCGAACAAAATGCTCAAAACGGTCGACCGGTTTAACATTCTTGGCTAACAGATTAGCTAATTCAATCGATCGAATAGAGAACTCGTTCGGTCGACCGATTTTTGCTCAGACAGTTCAGGTTTAGGTTTAAGTGTTTTCCGGTCTAAGTTTGGGTGACCTATTGAAGTCCAAATGATCTGAGATTTTGTGTATGACTTCTATAAGGAACCTAGTGTCTATGTGAATGTATTTTAACTCTTGTATGCTCAAGATTACATAGATTCCTAAGACTCAAAAGAAATATAAATTACATGTCTTCAATAGCTTGATTACATGTCTTGACTTGAGTTCATTTCTTCCTTGAATCTTGATCACTTGTAGATGTTAGCACAAAACAATATATATGTTATTCAATATGTGTGCTACTCTACATTTATTATATTAAGATTAGGTTGATTAAATCATCAAAAGATAGATTAATGCCTAAAAGCCAACAAATTGTACTTCTACCTTTGGGATGCATTATGGAAAATTCTCAGTTGTACTCGAAGGGTATAGTGATGCAAGCTGGATAGCCAAAAACTTTGGGAGTAATGGTGTTATAGGGTTTGTTTTTACTCTGGGTGGAGATGCAGTCTCCTGGAGGTCTACAAACCATATCATACTGTCTCTATCTACGTTTGAGGCTAATTTTTTGGTTTGAATATAAGTAAAATGGAATTGAATGGTTGAAATAACTCCTTTCTGAATTGTCAATGATTAGAAAACCAGTTCCTTCAATATTTGTGCATTGTGATAGTATGACTACTATTGCAAAACTAAGAAGCTCAAAATATAATAACAAACAAATGAGGCACATCCAAGTCAGACTGAAGTCTGCAAGGGAGTTAGTCTCGAAAAGGGTAATAGATGTTGATTTTGTTGGTACCAAAGACAATATAGTTGATCCTTTCACCAAAAGGACTTGATCTAACTCATGTTCTTAAATCCATCAAAGTTGGGGATGTGACTGGGTCCCATTTCATGACTCATCTAGAATGACAACCCAACCAATCTGAGTAGAGATCCCATAAAGTTGGTTCAATGTGGTAATAACAAATTCTCGAGTGAGTTGAATGCAACCAATTGGTGATACATTATATCTGTGTCAATACCCCCAAAGAATGGATATGTTGTTGAAACTGCAAGTTTAGTTAGAGTGTATACTCTGAATGAGTTCAAGTTTCTTAGGACAAGATGATAACAGTGCATCTTTGGAGAAGCTCAACTATGTAAATGCAACTGTCTGACCGCAATTAGAGGAATGTGGATCAATATTCCTTGAAAGCATTCACGAAATAGGATTCTGATGCATGGTTGTAAAGCATCAACCTTGTAGATTGCAATATGACCTGTTTGGTGTTCTTAACAGACATCTCCACATAAAAGGTTCAAGTTCAATACTTCATTTCACTTAGTTCATGTGGTTCAAACACAAAAGGTACCATTACTGAAAGTATCAGACTGTAAGGTTTGGTCGATCGATCAACAATAGATTGTGGTGGATTGTTGGACTATTAAATTTGGGTTTAGATCCATGAAAATTTTAATTGAAAAATCCAATGTTGAAATGTAAGTTATTGAGTCATGTGAGATTCTCACTTTCTTTTGGTCCAAATTGGGGAACATGTGAAGTTGGAAAATGTTGTTAAACATTCACTTGACATAACCCTTTGATGGTAGAATGAGAGAATACTCCACACACACACACGTGCATGCCCGTCCGGTCCGGTCTGGGCGAGGCGAAGCTGTGGGGGATTTGGGGAAAATTAGAGGCTCTAGCTTCTGGGTGATAGAAATATCTTTTTGGTACTCGACTTAAATGCATATTGCATTTAAGTCCGTGACGGTTATGAATTTGATTATAAATCAAGTTTGGTTGCCTCCCATGATACGCATGTGTTTTTTACTCTCTCAAAAAAACAAAACCGCTCCATCTCTGAGGATTTTGTTCCTCTCATATCCTGCTTTCTCCGATGATCAATCCAAGCAAGGTTTCGCCATGCTTTCGTGCTTCGTCGGTTCCAGTGTGCGCATGCCTGATGAAGAAATTGTTTTATCCTGTGCGGAAAGCGTCAGACTCATCGCACTTGGTATGTGGGGGCGATATTTTCTCTAAGACAAGTCGGTTGTCGACGGCTCGGTTGAAAGGTATTTCTGATCTCTATTTCTTTGTTGTTTGTTTCCTAAACATGATATTGTTTGTTGGTTTTGTCTGGATCTTGCTGCATATTTTATTCGATATGTGTAACCCAATGTTTTACATGATAATATATGTTAGTTTTACAACAATATTTCTAGACTCCTACAATGTCGACCTTCACTCGTTCAGTGATGTTGATTGGGCCGACTTGATCGCGAGATGATCGTCGTAGTACCAGTATATACTCGATTTACTTTGGTGGTAACTTGGTCTCTTGGGAGGGCAAACAACCAATTGTGGCTCGCTCCTCCACACAATCTGAATACCATGCCCTCAGATGCTACTGCGAAGGTTGTATGGATAACCTCCTTCTCTGCGAGTTTCACGTAAGTCTCCCTTCCGTCGGCTCTCGTTCTTTGGTGTGACAATTTGGGTGTCATTTATCTGTCGGCCAACCACTTATTCCACGTGGACACCAAACACATCGAAGTGGACTTCCATTTTGTATGTGTTAAACGTTTTATTAATTAACCGTAAGTGCACGTCCGCGATGAAGCAGTGGCAAGTACGGGTCGATCCACAGGGAGGTGAGTAGTCTCTGGTTTGTCAGAAATCAAGTTGCGAACAGGGGAGAAGAGATGTGATTACACTAAACTAGCCAACACTAAACTAGTAAGTAATAAATGCAAATGAAAGCTACTAACGATTGATTAAAACTAAACTAAAATGCTAACAAATAGATTGGAATTCAGGAACAAAACCCCCTAAGGGTTGGAGTGTGTGCACATATGAAGTGAAATAAGTGATGAATGACGCATGTAAGCATGTAAGTGTATGTGTATGTGACGTGCGTGTGTGTTTTCATGCATAGGAAGTGTCTAAAGATGTGGTAAAACCTATCAATCCATTCACACAACGTATCGGCAATTACTACTTAATTATCATGAGACTAGGCTCAACATAAGAAGTGTCTAAAGATATGACAAGACTCATCAAAAACCATGAACTCGTGTGAAAAACAAAGCTAAGCATGGGATGTGTCTAAATCTTATGGAAAAACTCATCAAAACAAAGTTTCCTCAATCAATCAAGCAAGCAAACACAAATACAAACAAATAACTAACATGTAGCATATTCAATATGAAATTTTAGTCAATAAACATGAGGAAACTAAGCATGGGATGTGTCTAAATCTTATGGCAAACCCATCAAAAATCCTCCAACATGTAGATGATTAAAACACCACCGATGAACATACAAACATGTAAGTCTACACAATCAAAAATTCATCAAACATCCAAACTTCACAACATATATGTACATCATCTCCACCCCCCAAAGGGGATGAAACTACTCACTAATCATTAAAGCTAACTATTATGTTAAGAGAAGAAAATATGTTAACTAAGTCTACTAAGATTAATGAAACGAAATTACGTTAAACATGCAAGAAGATAAAAGAGACAACATTAAACTAACAAAACATTTTTTATTAAATGACTCATATTACAAGCAGCATCTCCCTACTTGAGTTTTTGCTTCAAGGCTTGACTCTAAGTAGAGGGATTGGCCACTAAGAAAGGGATAAATACAAAGGAGGAGAAAAAGTTCTATTTAAATTCATAGAAAAAGGTAATCGGGGACAATCCCCCGGTATGGGACTAAACACATACTATAAATGGACATAAAATAACCTAATCAATTACCCGAGTAAACCATGAACCATTTGGAGTCATTTGAGTAGGATCGTGTATGGTCGGATAATCTAATCACTTTTAAACTAATTCCCTATTTGCTTAATCAAAGATGCAGCGGAATAATCAAACAAAAGCAAGTAAAGAAAATATCATAAACCACACGAAGGCACCGGGAGATTTTATAGAGGTTTGGCCTCCCGCCTACTTCCTCTCTTGCAAGCTCCACTCGATCTCCCTCGAGCTCCGCCTACGAGTTCACTATCAACCTCATTCTGGATCAAGATTAAGCCTTTTACAATCCAAGCTCTGCGAACAATCCTCTCACAATCCGAGAGGATCACTTCAGACTCTCAAAAAAAGTCCATTAAGGTTCTTATTTGTTTTTTTCTTTTTTTTCTTTTTGGAGCATAATGCTTTACACACAAGTTGGTGTTTGATTCTCCAAAGGTCGGGTTTCATGCATCATTGCATGTGAGGACTTACACTATCACGTAGACCTTCCCCCAAATCTTCACATAAGGCGATCCATACCACCTATTTAACGGGAGTTTGGTCGGTGCATCCCAAGCCAGATGACTCGAAAGTACGGGCACTAGGTCACCTTAGACCTAATTTCTCGAGTGATAAAAGTCGTGCGAGAAGAGAGAACATCACTTATTTATTTATTATCTACATATGAACCAAAAACCCCTACACTTAAAGTTTCACAATAAGATTTTAAGGGTCCCTGACTACGACAAACTTCTTTATACTAACAGACACGAATTATTCGACTCACTATGTTCAGGGTGGACTTCTTTATTTGTTTGAGTACTAAAACCCTATGACCGGGGTGGATCCTTATGACTCGATAAGACCTAAAGCTGATATACTAGATATCCTAGTACATCATGTTCAAGTCAATTCTAGGAGCTTCTCTTTTTACTTTGCCTCTCAACGGTTTTGCACATGCTAAACACACACGCCGTTGGGGTTAAGTGTGGTGAAGAGTTACGCAAGAAACACAAAATAGAAAACTGCAGAACACTTTTCAGTGCAAGATCGGTCGACCAATAGATGGTTCAGAACAAGGAACGGTTGTTCGAGAAGGGAACAGTCGAACAAAAACAGGCTATAACTGAGTTCACTTAAGTTAACGGTAGAACAAGAAAGTGGAACGGTTGACCGAAAATTAGCAGGGATTCTGGGGTTCAAGAGAAATACTCTAGACGGTCGACCGGGGACATAGTAACGGTCGACCGGCAATGTCCAGTAAGTTCTGGATAAAAAAGAATGTTTCAAGCAGTCGACCGTAAGGCAGGAAACGGTCGACCGGAGGCTAATGGAATTTTGGGGTTTGGTTAAGTTTATACAAATACGACCGTTGGTATAATACAACAAGTCTAACGGTCAAATGACACATGTAGACGGTCGACCGAGAAGGTCTAACCGGTCGGGTGGTTAAATGCACTATTTGATGAAAGATCAAATGGTCGACCGAAATGGCATAGAAAAATCTGGTTTAGGTTTAGTGAATTTCGGTCTAGGTTTGGGTGACCTATTTAAGTCCAAATGATCTGAGATTTCGTGTGTGACTTTAAGTAACCTAGTGTATGTTTAAGTAGTTTTTAACTCTTGTATGCTCAAGTACACATAGTTCGTAAGACTCAAAACAAATTAAGATTACATGTCTTCAAATGAGCTTTGATTACATGTCTTGACTTGAATCCTTTCTTTCTTGAGTCTTGCTCACCTGTAGATGTTAGCACAAAGCAATGTATATGTTATGCAATATGTGTGCTACACTACATTGATTAGGTAGATTAAATCATCAAAACATAGATTAAGGCCAAAAAGCCAACAATTTGGACTGCCAATTGGCGGTCTGGATTTGTTGGATCGAGTCTGGATTTGAATGACTTGTTTCTGTCTTGATTTCTTGATGTTTGTTGAACCCGATTTGGTTGTTGATGTTTAGGCCTAAATCTAATTGCCAAAATACTCCTCATGATAGTATGGATCTTCTTGATTTTCTCATTGGTCATTTTTGTTTACATCCGGGTCCTTCTCTCTTAAATCTCAGTCCATAAGTCTTGCAATTCAGTCATTTTTCGTGTTTTTAAGTCCTTTTTGAGTCTCTTCTTCTTAATCATGTTTATTCCTGAAACTTAAACATAAGACTCGTTACGTAGCATTGCTTAGGATAAACACGAAGGATATAAGACACAAATATATGCATAATATAATGTCAATCAGTATGCGACCCAATTCAACGGGGTGTCCTCCTCATTCATTTCATCTCTTCGAAGGACCAAATCGTCGACATTATGACCAAGCCACTACGAACTACACGCTTATGTTTTCTGCGGGACAAGCTGCACCTCCTCGTGTATGAGCCACCAACTTGAAGGGGGTTGTGAAGAAGAATTCCAAGTCTCACGTGCTTAGAATATGACCTTGTCTAGAAGATTTTTTCCTTCTTATCTACTGTAATTGAGCTTAAAGCTCCCCTATATAATACAACGTCCTCCCATGATTAGGACAAGTGATAGCCACCAATTACCATCCAAGTTTGTGTTCTTACAATTCTCAGAAGAATTATTGACACACAACAATTCACTCTTAAAATCTACAAAGCCTATTGAATTTGATACGAGAGATAGGAAATTGAAGATTTTGTATTATTATTGTTTCAAATTTACATCTATACATGAATGAGTATACATGTTCTCAATGTCTTCGGTAGTGTCTTCATCCGGTTTGACAAACGGTTCATTTTCAAAAAACAAATCTCTCGATACATACATTTTACAATTTTTGGGGTCATAACATTTGTACCCTTTTTTCCTAAAAGAATACCCTAAAAAAATACATTTAACAGAACAATAATCAAGCTTGTCCTCTCGCTTCCTGTGAACAAAACAAGTACAACCAAAGATTTTAAGATGATCAATGTTTATTTTTTATTGTGTAAAATTTCTAACGGTTGTTTATTTTCAATTGTAGGACTAGGAAGCCGATTGATGATGTAAGTTGCAGTAAGAATAGCATCTGACCAAAAATGTTTTGGAATGTTGTTTTGGAAAAGTAAGGATCTAGTCGCATTTAAGAGGTGCTGATTTTTCCGTTCAAAAATTCCATTTTGTTGAGGAGTATGAATACAAGTGGTTTGATGAATAATTCATTTTTATTTTAAAAAAAATTGAAACATATTACTCATGTATTCTGACCCGTTGTCAAATATAAAAATGTAAATATTTGCATTATACATGTTCTCAATGAAAACAAGAAATTTGCAAAAAACTGAGTAAGCATCTGACTTGTTTTTTAGCAAATAAATCCAAATGGTTCAAGAAAAATCATCGATTAAACTAATGAAATAACAAAAACCATTATATGATTCAACGGAAGCGGGTCCCCAAATATCTGAATGAACTAATTCAAAAGGTAGATGAGTCTTAGTAGTAGAAATAGGAAACGGTAATCTAGTTCGTTCGGAATAACAACAAATATCACATAAAAATTCAGAATTAATAGAAGGAAATAAACGTTTTAAGAAGCTCGAAGATAGTTGACCCATCCTTTTGTGCCAAAGTTCGTGATTAGCCAAACATCCGGCATTTAAGGCTTTATTAGATGATTCGAGAACCTATAAGCCATTTTTGAGGATGCCCCTACCAATCATCCTCCCTGTGGTACGATCCTGAAATATTACATCATGAGGAGTAAATATTACATTTCAATTGAGTTTTCTAGTTATTTTAGCAACAGAAAGTAAGTTTGTGTCGAAATTGGGTACATACAAGATATTATCATGAATATTATTAAATACTGTTGTATCTCTTGTTCCTTTAATTTCAAATTGATTTCCATTCGCAAAAGTAACAAACTTATCTAATAGACTTAGATTATTTTTTACATTATTTAGCATAGTAGGATCCCCTGTCATATGATCGGTAGCACCAGAATCAATAATCCAATTCTTATCATTTGGTTTAGTTGCTGAAAGGGCACGAATATAAATATCCAGACTATTTTCCATACCTGACACATTACCTGATTTTGGGGTCTAATTTTGCAAATCGGTTTTGAGATGGCCCACCAAAGAATTTAGTTGTTGGTGATCCGGAGCTCCACTCATGAGCCCATATCTGCCTAAGCTCGCGCCAGATCCACTCCAGTTCTTAGCCGGTGTCGGGTTAGACGCTTGCGGGTATTCGATCGGTTGTCTAGACTTATAAAAGTCTGCATTCTTTCCATATTTGTCATTTGAGTTCAGGTTAGGGTTAGGGTTTCCGTCCGAGCGGTCGCTGCCATCGCAAAGTTGGATGGTGCTACCGCTGGCAGTCCCGTCCACCATGTTTGCTCTAGCGTTCATTTCTCCATTCTTTGGAGGCCTGAGATGGGGAAAGAGAAACCATCATGAGTTTTTATTGTGGCCTTGTTTCTTATAATTTTCGCAGTGTTCATTTGCTTTGTTTCCGAATCACCTTTTGTTGTTGTTGTTGCCCTGATCTTGGTTGCAACCGGCGATGAAGGCTTGGTTTTCGGAGACCACATTGTTGGTGTTGCTTGTCATGGTTTTCCTTCGGGTTTCCTCCCATTCAACGAGATTTGTGATAGTGGTGAGGCTTGGTAGCTCCAGCGCCATTAAGATTTGTGCTTTTATGGCTTCATAGCTTGGATCCAGACCTACCAAGAACTGGTAGATCTGGTTTTGCTCTTGTCGGGTTTGGATGATTTTGGCATCTGTTGTTCCGTAGTTCGTCCCATTGTTTCTTGAGGTAGTTGATGATGGGTGTTGGTTTTGCTGAGTCTGGGATATTTCTTTGATCTTGAAGATATGTGCGAAGTTCTTGGCTTTTCCATAGTGTTCTTGGACAATGTCCCAAAGCTCCTTTGTGCTTTCTTTGTACACGAAGATTTCTGTGATGCTTGGTTGCATGGAGGTGATGATCCATGACATGACCTGATGGTCCATCATTTGCCATTCCTTTTGCTTTGTTTTTGTCCTTTCTCCTTTGGGTTTTTGCGATTTTCCAGTGATGTGGCTAACTCTCCCCTGCCACTGAGGGAAAGGGTTACCGCATGGGCCCAAGACAGGTAATTTTTCCCGTTTAGGGTGGTTGTGATGAGGCATTGGGGGTTATTCAACTCTGGGTGGTGGTTTCCAGTGTCGTCTGACATGCTTGTGAGTGGGTTTAGGTTTTTAAGTATGGATGTTGGGTGGGTTTTTTCTCTCGATCTTCAACCCCCTTGGATGAGGTGAAACCGATGATGATCTCCAGGGAGAGTCTGAGGTTGTGGGTTTTTTCTCGGATTAATGCTCTGATACCATGTTGAATTTGATTCGAGAGATAGGAAATTGAAGATTTTGTATTATTATTGTTTCGAATTTACATCTATACGTGAATGAGTATATATATGTTATACGTGAATTTACCGTTGAGTATGCTAATTAAATTTACATCTATACGTGAATTTACCGTTGAGTATGCTAAATTAGGATGAATGAATTGCTTGATTTATTTCCTTGGAAGAATTTGTGATTGCCATGACCGAAGATCTTGATTGGGCGATGATGAGATTGAGCCCTAACAATCGTATTTTCAACAAAGCCTCCCAATATATCTAATATGTGACTGACATTCATCAGAATTTAGGTTATGCTTCTGCGCACGACTTCCACATCTTCAACCTCTTTAATTTCCCCCACAACATTGTCCAAAGCATAACCCCGATAGGAGTGCATTCGCATGATGAACAACCATTTTCGTGTCGAAGCATCTCTTTTTCTAGCTAAACTTCGGACACCTTCCTAATCACTATCAAATAGAATCCAATCTCAATCTCTTCACAATTTGAATTGTTTCTCCACAAAACCTCAAAGAAATAATCTAAACCACTCATAGACACACCAATTGTCTATCATCTAAAAATCAGTTTTCTTAGCACTAATTTTGACATTCTATCAAGAACACCTCATCTCAATTCTCAAAAACGATTCCAACCGGGAAAGTGAAAATCTCAGGCATTGGAGTTGAAAGTTTTACTGGAATGGTAGTATTTAATCAAATAATTCTTTTGGAGACAGTACTCTTTTAGTAGTTTTGAAGTATTTAATCAAATAATTGGGTGGGCGCATTATTTCCTTCACGAAAGTTAAGTATGAATCCGTAAAATCTACATATGAGTGCCATAATTTATTCTTCTAAATAGGTAGAGTTGATTTTGAAAGAGTTAATTGTAAAGTTAATTGCAGTTAAATTTCTAATCTACAAATTTAAAAGTAAATTAGCAATGAGAAGTTATTCTTTGATACAATCACAATTTAATTTTAAATAGGTCAAATATGATAAGATGATTATAATCCAAAACTAAAATGGGTATAGAATCGTTATAATCTATTGCGTGAAGTTATTTACTTTTATTTCTAAATTATGCATTTATTTCTAAAGCCATCAATTTCGAAATCCTATGTTTTTTTCTTTCTATCTTAATTCCACTTTTGAAACAATTTTGATTTCATAAACCATTGATCGGAAGACGTGGCAGTGTGGTCATGAAATTTTAAATGTTGTTTAGATACACGTATAAGGTCAATTGACACTAAAATTCTACACAAAATTATATTCGACACTTTTAGTCAACATTGTCAGACACTCAGACTTCCTACTTTTAGGTTAATTTTGAAATTTTATGTCCAAACTCCAAACTACCTTCAACTACAATTTCTTATCTTGTTTTATGAAAATTGTATGTCTTGTGAAATATACCACATTTTTATGTTAAAAAACTAACACATCAATGTAAAATTTAGACAAAAATGTATAAATAAACATTCACAAAATTTAACAATTCCAAAAAAAAACAATTTTTAACCCAAAGACCTACTATATATTAAGTCAAAGACAACATCCTCAGACACCTCACCGAGGGTGACTCACAATTAGGAGGCGGAACGTGGACGTCCGGAACATAAGACTGATGGGTTCCTCTTCTCTCTAGTTACGCTCTAGGAACTGATTCACGAGTTCACTTGTTTGTAGACAAATTTTAGGTTAAACAAATCATATTTGGGGTAACAAAACACAATTATTATTTTAAAATAAGAATGTACATGTTTGCTTGTGCTAACTTACATATAAGTGTGACTACGATAAATGAACAGTCACATAATTGGCTTGTATTTTCTTTTGTATTTTATATTCTTAATGCCAAACTTTACATCGGCAATGTTTTTAATTTACACGTTTCTTCCATAAATTTTACATAATATATATTGTCAAAAATGTTGTACATTTTACACGACGTAATTGACGTCCTGTTTCCCTAAAATCAGATAAGAAATTAGGTAACGACAGTTTGTGCTGGATTTCGTCTCATGCTTATGTGTATAATTTAAATATAAAAAATATACGCAAGCAAAATCGTTTTCATATTTTTCAACAATTTTATGTACAAAATTTTCTAATTGTATTTCAATTTATATAGTATACTAATTAGTATTCAAATACACAAATTGATCATACCCAAAAGAGTTGTCAAACTCTTTTGAATCGTAAGAGGTCTGGTAGCACTTGAATCGCCTCGGAATTTCCTCCACGTGTTCACGAAACTCTAAACAAGATTAATTAGAGTGATCGAAGCTAGTCAATCAATCTTTAATGCTAGGTTAGAATCTATCTAATAACTCATTTAAGCTCCAAAGAATTTAATCTCCAGGACTTCAATTAATCTAGAGAATTTTCGGATTGAGGAGATGGAGAAAATATGGGAAGAGAGAAATTTTGTATTAAGTAACACAAGACTGGGAAAGAACTATTTATAGTGCTTTCTCCAAACCACATCATGTGTAATCAACTTACAAATAATCTTTTGTTAATCTCTCCTCTAAACCAATCATATTCTGACACATCATCATCTCATAACTACCTTTACTAAGATGGATTAAATTCATCCCTTAATCAGCACAAATCTCTTATTAATATAGGCAAAATTTTGGAGAAACGGTCGCACAAAATGCTCAACCAGTCGATCGATCAGTTACCTAAAAGGTAATTTCGGTCGAACAATACGCCCAGACGGTCGAATGATTCCCTACCAAGAAAAGTCCCTGATAATTTTGATCAGATTGTGCTTCATTTCGATCAACTGTTCCCATACCAAGAATGCTCTTGATAATTTCGGTCGAACCAAACATTACACTGGTCGACCGTTCACTTACCAGGATTGCTCCTAATAATTTCGGTAGGATCGCACGTCCATCCGGTCGACCATTTCCAAACTCAAAAGGTTTCTGTTAAATTTGACTGACTGGTTCCTGAAAACGTTCGACCATTTCCATTCGTTTTTGCCTTTACCAAAATTTGGATTAATATCCTACAAATTTTGATATTTGGGGGTTTAGCAAATTTATATGTTATAATGTTGCGGGTCACATTATATTATGTAATATATTATCGTATATAATGTCAAAACATTATACCCCATAATATACATCTCATACGAAATTATTTGTTATCCTAACCATGTTGTTATCACGACATATTAATTTTTTTTATTTTACCATATGTATTTCATTCTATATCATATGAATTTTAATACATCACATAAAACACAAAATTATATAACTTGTTTCCCAATTTTGTGGTGTGACATATAGGATGATCTAAGTTATGTTGGCGATGATACAAAATATTTTATATCATAAACTATAAAGCGGTATCTAGCTACACATTATAGTTACCCAAATAACAAACATGTTTTGTTCACTTGAACAGAACACGATCCATTTAGTGATATGTAATATATCACTTGTGTCTATCCCTTGTCTCATGATATTACGAATATTATACAAAGTATGAATGTGTTATCTTTGTATTATATATTCTTTTCTTTATCTCTTAAGCTAATTATAAATATGTAACTATACATAAATTATATTGTGCACATTATAACTTTACTTTATCAAGGGGCTCATTAATATCATCACTCAAGTCAATAGGAGCATTGATAATCTTTTGACATATTATCTTTTCCGACATAAGTCGGGTATAACAAACTATTATCTTTATCACTATACGTAATGATAGTTTTTTATAATAATCAAATTACACACTTCACTGTCACTTCTGGGATCCGGGAAAGAGCAACAAGTGAAGGTCTTTATCGATTCGAACTGTTTCGAAGACCCAACATGCATGTGAAAAGATATGTCTCATATCTTAGGATTCAAAGACACAATAAACATTAATGACACAAACACAATTCCATAATGTTTTATTTATTGTCATTTTCGTGTTTCGTGTACCCGAGACACGAACACGACACGAACACGAAAGATTTGTCAGACCTAGGCACGAGGTGGCTTGAAGGGTGACTTGAAAGGGAATTAAAGGTATATGGATGTGTTTTGTGACTAAAGTCAATTTATATTTTCTGTCGATATGAGTAAGCAATAAGAATAATAAAGACTCAAGAGGGGAAATTTCTACAACAACAATATACAAAGAGGAGGGATGTCCTACCATTAAATCTTGTTGACACAAATTTATCATTGTTAATAATTTGATATTTAGACTCCGAATTGAAAATCGAACAATGGATCCTGATCTAAGACTAATATAATCTATGTATGTCAAAAATGAAAAAAATTGAGGGTTATTTGATATAAGATCAAAAGACTAGGTTTTTTAACGAATGCAATGCGTTCATTTTTTGCATCTTTTGATCTTATATCAAATGACTCAATTTATTCCATTTTCGACATATATAGATTATATGAGTCTTAGATCAAGATCCACGGTTCGGATTTTCAATTCGAAATCTAAATATCAAGATATTAACAATGGTAAATTTGTATCAACAAAATTTAAGTGTAGTTATCCTTGCTCGTATACAAAACCGAATACAATAAGTGTGTTAACTAAAATCTGAATTTCGCTTGATTCGGAATTTGAATTATTGACATGGTAATGCGACTGTGATTGTCGGCACAAAACCACCTCTCGACAAACTCCGGGGGAAAATGGAAACTTGGTCGTGAAGACACGATAATAAATTCTTCTTTTCTTTAACACTTAAAACCTGTGATTTCATAAAATGAAGTCGTCACCCGCCTTTTAAAAGATTCTCGTAGAAAACCATGAAAAAACATGTAAATATCAGGACAACTGGAAATGATCACTTTTTAAATATAGTCGCGAACAGAGCGAAAACGTCCAGAGATTCGAGTTCGGGGCTTTGGTTATCGTGGAAAATCCATGACCTGGTCACATTGGTCCCTCTCCATGAGTTTTGGTTATCTTTTTTAACACATTGAAAGTCCAAGTTGTGAAGTCCATATATAGTCTACAAAACAAACATAAACACTAGTTAACTTAAAAGACACGAAGCAAAACACGCAGAAATTTTTGAAATAAATCCGAATGTGGGCGCCAATTCGAGGGGGGTGTTGAATATTGGTCTATATTTGTTAAGTAAGCAAATCCAGGAAGAATCGGTCGACCGGATGGGATCCGATCTACCGATCCACAACCCCAGGAATTTTGGCAATGCAGGGTTCGGATGACCGAATTGGATTCAGTCTACCGTCAGAGGGCAACAAACACTTTGGAACAACGGGTTCGGTAAACCATTGGAGTGATTTTTGGTGTTCCAAAAATGTAAAAGTGCTTGTCCAAATTGGCACGGTTCACCGAGGGGTTCTCGGTCGACCGTGGGGTTGTTGGAGAATTAGTTAGTTCGTGGGAGAAGCGTTCTCGCGGTATACCGAGCCGCACGAAGAAGCGTTCCCGCGGTCAACCGGGAAGGATTCGGTTAACCGAATCGCAACAGGAAGTGTTCCTGTTTAGTCAAGGGCGGTCGACCGAATGAGCATCGATCGACCATTTTCCACGAATTGTTGCTCGGTTTTGCTTAATTGTAGCTCAGTTTTTTAGTCTATAAAAGAGCTTGTTTGCTCTTGGTTTTAATACAACGTACAAGTGTAATATTTTCTTCATTATGAGTTGAGAGATTAGGCTAGAGAAAGATCTAGAGTGCTTTGGAGGACCTAATGCTTCCATATACTTGTAATCTCGGTTGCTTCTCTTGTTGGAGAAGCAGAAGAAAGAAAGGAAACCCACAGGAGACCCCCCAAGGACGTAGGCACGTTGTCAAACCTTGTAAATCGCGTGTGTCGTGGTTGTTTCAGGTGTGCGTTTGTGTTTGTTTGTTTATTTTCATCTTATTAGTATTTTGTTGCATTAAGTTTGGGAGAGGGTCTGAAGTTATTTCTGCAAGTCATTTTGGTTGTGTGTGATTGCTCGTGATGCGGTTTTCGTCGCTTAAGGTTGATCGTGATGCGGTTTTTGTCACTTCCGGAGGGCTATTGGTAGCATTCCCGGAGGCGTTTTCTAGGTTTCTTGGATACGTTGGAAAAGTATTTCAATGTAGAATATGGTGATGGAGTTTTGGGGATTTGGAGGTCATTTTAGTGTTTCGTGCTGGTTTAGTGTGTGGTGTTTTGCCAACCAAATATCTCCCAAATGGCCAGTTGGATTGCTCTGAAATCCAGGGAGGTTGTTGGTGGGGGGTCTATTAGGTTCTGGTGGGTTTTGGTGGCATTTTGAGGTGGTTTGGTCGGGGGTTTGCTGGTTTGAAGTAGCTGCCTCCCTCGTTTGGACCGGATCGATTTGTGGAATGTGAATGGTGGCTACTTAAGGTGGTGAACAAATTTTGCTCTGGGTTTTGGTAGTGTTTTGGGCATGAGATGGGTGTTTTTATGAGGTTTAAGGCTAGGTTCTAACCTAAGGTTGAATGGAGGTTTAAGTGTGGTTTGGTTGGGTTAAGGGCTTGGTTTGGTTTAGGTTAAGGATTTAGGCTTAATCAGGTGTTTAGGAGATAAACACGATTAGTGATGGTTATTAGGGTTTGAGAAGGGGTTTAGGGTTGCTAATGATGGTTTTTGTCGTCCCAACACTTTCGAAGAAGCAATTAAACGAAGAAACCCGGTCGATTCCATAAACGAGGGTGACTACCGCAACTATGCAAGTATCTTCTTGGAAATTACGTTACCAAACCTACATTAGATAACAAACACCATGTTTTTGATTCTGTACTTTTCATTCTTATTCCTTCAGAGCACCGAACAATACCTCCACAGTCCAATATCATTGGTTGACCAATTCAAGAGTCAAACTTCTGTTAGTCATACCCTCTCTCACATGTTGTATTGTTGGCAACTTCGCATTCTCGTCTGTATTACTGTATAACATATACCGCTCAAGTACTTACTGTTTTTACACTTTTACTTGGTACATCCTCCCTCCACATCCAGGCCAATCGAGTTCTATCATTTTGAGTTCGAAAAGTTGCAGCAAAATAGAAAATGTTTACAGAAAGTCATGGAGAAATTAGAATTATTTTAGAAAGAAGAAACATGCAAAACAAAGAAAGATTCTTATGAATTTTATGAGATAATTAATATAACAACTATAAGCTTTTAATCGCAAACTAATAGGAATCATTGTCCTGACACGAAAATTGCATTCTTCCACGTATTAATTATTGTGCAAATTAAACCGTTGAGAATGTTCTAATCCTTGTGTTTCTCTTAATATGCTTATTTCCAAGTTAATCTTTGTCCACCTTACTCTATCTGTTTTGGATCTTCCCTGTGGTGCAATATTTCTTTTCTTAATGGTGTCTAAATAAATAAAAAATTGTATATGTTCAAGATTAATAAGAGGTTCTTAAAAATTAAGTTAAGCCAAAACAGTTGAGATGAGAAATGTTACATCGAGGAATGAATTAAAAGAAATAATTACACTTTTAAGAACATGGCATTAGAGTTATAAACATGAACTAAAGTTTACCTTCGACCACCATAAGATTAACTAAATCGTCGGGCCACAGTTTAGCTTAACTGGTGAAGGGAATGGTTACGCACTCATAAGGTCATAAGTTCGGGCCTCAACAACGATGTGAGTTATTTATACTTAATAAAAATGATGTTGGTCACCTCCCGTTTGAAATTACCAATTCTTAGTCTACTCGTCCCGAAGTTAAGATTGATACCAACGAATTCAGTATCAAACAAAAAAAACAACTAACTAAACCAACTTACCAACAAAAAAATCAAACCAAACCAACAAACAAAACAATCTTTAATAAGCACCTTCTATTGATCAATCAAAGTACATTAATCAAGATTAAGCAAGAAACCAAGCACCGAACCAATTACCAATTAACCAAACTTATCCCCCAAAAACCAAACCATCCTTATCCAAACCAACCCAGCTCACAATATCCAACGGCCACGATCACACGGCCCACCGACCACGTTCTCCACGTCAGCATCCGACACAGAATCAAACTCCCAACGGCTATATTTCTGTCTAATCTAATCTCACAGCCGTCATTCCCTTTTTGAAACTCCCGCTCACACCTCCAATCACACTCTTCCTTTAGATCCGATTAGCTTTAGATATTTCTCATATAAATATATATATATATATATATATATATATATATCATACGCGTTTGATCCAGAGGGTTCGTGGAAGTTTCAGGAAGAGAAAGGAAGCAAGAACTGTGGTTGGTCTCCCTTTCCCCTTCTGTTGTCTATTTAAGTTGGTCTTTGGAAAGTGAGGTGGGTCTTGCTTGCTGAAGGTCAGTTTGGGCCTTCTTTTCTGAATCTGGGTTTTCGTTTGAAGCTTGTTTTGAGATGAAAAGAATTGGCTTTTGTTGGGTTTTCTGTGTTTTGTGCTGAATGTGAGGTTTAATGTTGATGTCTTGGTTTAATTGGAGTGTTTAGCTTTTGATTTTGGAAGTTTTTCTAGAAATTTGTTTTGGGTTAATTTTAGGTTTAATGTTGGTTAATGTTTTGGGTCTACAACTGAGTTTTTTATTTGGAGCTTGTTTGGAGAAGAGATCGAAGAGTTTGGTTTGTCGGTTTTCTTCTTTTGTTATTTCAGATATTGGTTTTGTTTGGAAGTTTTCTCGAGGATAATTTTGTTAGATTTTGGGTGTGTTGTGTGCTTTGAACTTATCCTCTCCATTTTCGTTTGAGATTCGAAGCTTGTTTCTGAGAAGAGATGAGTCAATTTTATTGAGTTTTGAGATGAGTCGATTGATAAATTTATGATGTTGAATCATCTATTGTGCTGCATTCTGATGTTTGTAATTACTAGTGATTAATCTTTTCTGTACTTAATTGTTTCCTTAAACAGATCAAGCTATTTTAGCGCGGAATTACTCTGAATAATTGAGAGGCATTGCCATCAGATTCAGAAAAATGAGCTACAATATTCTACCGAGCAATCCGAAGTTGGCGAGGAGCACTTCGCATCGCATTGCTTTCGAAGAAAGCCAGAATCTCTCGGCAAATTCGAAGTTGACAAGGAGCGTGTCGGAGTGCTACACTCGTACAATAGGAAGGAAAAGAGTAACTTCCAATGCCCCGGAGATGTTGGACTTCGATTTCCCATTCGATGACAACAAGCGAATGTGTCGTAATCATCTGGACAAAGTAAACCGTATCGAATCGTTACCCCAAGAATTATTGGTAATCTTCTCACACCAAAAAAATACAGTTTTCCTACATTAACATATGTAATTGGCTTCCTTACAATTCGTTCGAATTCGTGTCATTTTCAGGTAATGATACTGTCTGGTGTAAACCAATCTGATCTGAAACAACTTGTCCTCGTCTCGAAGACAATCAAAGAAGCAGTAAGCATTCTAGTCAATACTTAATTAATTTTATTTTGTTGGTTGCTGGTTTTGTACTGGACTTCTGTGTTTTTTGTTTTGTTTTCAGACAATCGTTGCAAAGGAAACATATTTCGCCTTCAAAACACCACCACCAAAGCCCGTCTTTGAGCGAGACTTCGACAGTGAAGACGATAATGCCTGCAATGCGCCTAAGAAAGCAAGAAGATTCAGGCCTTTTTTCCACAACAAGCTCGAGGACATCGCGATAGAGTTGTTCGGAGACAACTCTGAGATATGACCAAACAATTTAAGGTTGAAGATATAGTCGCATAGAGTTTTATAGGATCAAATAATCATACATATTTGTTCACGGCCACTTCAATTTCTTCATTGAGCATTGTAGAGATTTGTGTAAATTATGGATGTATATATACTAGCAGGACATTTAAGATATAAATTATGTTTAGATAACTTTACATTTAGGAAAGGAGCTCACTTTCTTAGGTACACTTTTGTACGTTTTGTATTACTGTTTCTGAGATTGTAAACTTTGGTTAGATGAAAACTTATTATTTTTGTATGTTCTTTCCTCCCTTGTTGGATTCCTTTTGAATTAGTACAGTAGTTGTCATTTTCTGGTATTTTTCCTTTTTTATTTATAAACTATAATTTGGCATGATTAATGTTGTGACAATCACTACAACCTTAGTATGCTTTACCCACTGGCATATTTTGGATATATATTTTTTATTCTTGCTCAAGCAGGATGATGAAAAAATATCATGTTCGGTTCTTTCGGGGGATGGATAAGCAAGAATTCACATATCCCAATAACAAAGAAACCTGATTTGAATGATCTTGTATTAAGAGCTAAATTTCCTACAGGAAAGAGCCATAATTATTATAGAGAACCTGCATGACCCAACAATCTTTTATATAATTTTTCAGTAGTAATTCTGGTACTATAGCATGTAACGTAGGCTTAGCCGTTTTAGTCATTGTATGTGTGTATATATACAGTAATTCTCGAGTGAGTCTTGAACTCTAGGTTAAAATTTAAGCCCCCACTGCATCTACCATCAATCTAAAATTTAATGGTAGATTGTGATAATGGGTAGTTACACTTGTTAGAAGGATCTTTTGGGTATAATATTTTTAATACGTAAAATTAAAATTCAACCCATGGCAATAAAAAATTTGGTTTCTCTCTCTTACCTTCGCTGATGTTTTCATTTAATTTAAATCTACTTTTAACTTGCAAATGTGATTTTTTGCTTACATATTCAATGCATTTTTCTCTTTCATTCAATTCAAGTCCCATGATATTAAGGTTTTGTGAATTTTAAATCAATAACAAAATTTAATGAAAAAAGTGTAGGATTTCGTATTCCCATATATATATATATATATATATATATATATATATATATATATATTTTAAAAAATTTAATACAAACATACAAGATCGATTTCATATTTTCATTGATTTTACGTACATGTATTTGTTTATTCTAATATCATGCATTCCTATGCATATTAAAATAAACAAATGATAGAGGATCGTACTCAAAGGTTCTCTAAAACATTTCAGAAGATCCAGAGTTCCGTTGCTCGTCGAATCGCCTGCCGATTCACCTCGAAGTGTTCACCAAACTCTAAACAAGATTAGAGATAAATGAGTTAGTCAATCAATCTCTAATTAAGCTTAGAATCTAGCTAATAACCCATATTTAATCTCCTGAGATTTCTATCTCCAAAACTTAAAACTATTAAGAGTTTTTTGTGGTGATTAAGGGAGAGATTAATGAGAGAGAGAATTTTTGCATTAACATAAACAAGTAGGATGAGAGGTCCTTTTATAGGCTCCCAAAACATCCTTATCAAGAAATATTCTTTAGTCATGATCTCTTGTTTATTCTCTCCTACAATTAATCTCAAATTGCCGCATAAGCATCCTAAAAAATGTTTGATTAAATCTGGAATTAATCCAACCCATGATCTAATTATTCTCTTAATGATTCAGGCAAAAATTGCGTTATTCGGTTGACCGAGAATTCTTCTCGGTGAACCGAACCATTCGGTTTTAACACATGTTCGGTGGACCGTGAGCTAGACGGTCGACCGAATATACATAAGAAAAATTCTCTAGAAAAATTCAGACGATCCGCATCTTGCTCCGGTCGACCGTTGACCCACTAAAATTTCTCCTAGCGAATATTCATCGGACGACCGTGTCACATTCGGTCTACCGAAAATATCCCAAGATATCTCCTGGATATTTTCTCTTGGTTGACCGAACCCAATTGTCTAGGCACTCTAGATAATTTCGGTCAACCAATTGTGTTTACCCGTTTCCCGTTCGATTGACCGTTCCGAAGACACCTCGGTCGACTGAACCCTAAACAGTTTACCGTGTTTGACCCTGATTTTGCTTTTATCAAATTTTAGATTTATTTCCAACAAATTTTGATCTTTTGGGGTTTTTAGAAAATTCATATCTCATGATAATATATTATCAAATGTAATATTAAATTATTACACCCCATAATATATACACCTCGTATGAATTTATTATGATTCTAATTATGTCAATTCTCATGACATATTGATTTTATTCATTCACCACACGTGTCTTTTTTTCACATGAAACCCGACACATCATATGAACTTAAAATCAAGCTTCTTGTTTCCCAGTTTTGTGGTGTGACCTATAGGAGGATCTAAGTCAAATTGACAGCGATATTAAACACTTAATATCCCAAACTATAAACGGTATCTAGCTACACATTATAGCTACCCAATTAGCATAGTTGTCTTTGATCCACTTGAACTAAACACGATCCATTTTGTGATGTAAGTGCACCACTTGTGTCTGTCCCTTGCCTGATGATATTAAGAATATATACAAAGTAGAAATGTGTCACATTTGTATTATATTAATTTCTTGATTATAACTATGTAACTTAACTCAAGTTACATTGTGCACATTATAATTTTATTTTATTAAATGACCAACTAATATCATCACTCAATTAAGATGGGCAATGATAATCGTTTGACTAGCTATCTTTTCCAGCACAAGTCATGTTCAACTAACTATTGTATTTATCACTATACTCATTGATGACTTTTGACAATAATCAAATTAAGCACTTCTTGAGTGAAAAGATACAAGTCTCATATCTTAGGATCCAAGACACAGTAAAACATTAATGACACGAAACAAAATTCCATAATGTTTTACTTATTAGGTATATTCAATATATAAAAGTAATTTTTTCATCTTTTATATACTCGTCTCGTCAATTATTTGTAGAGCTACAACAATCGATAACCAACACGACAATCTTATCTCGGTGATTAATGTTTCATGTTAATTACCATGATTGTGAATAACTTTTGATTTATGTAAACCATTATCTTTTAGAGCTCTACGGTTAAGGACCAAGTGTCTATTCCTTAGCACTTCCAAAATATGAATATCATAATTAATGAACAAAATGTTTGCACATCAAATTCATAATAATTGACATATAAAGGTAAATTTTTTAGAACACATTTCTTTCAAAAAGTAGGTTAGTGTATTATTAAGGTTTAAATGAAAATGTAATAAAGTATTACATGATCTAAATACCATGTAGTTAGGGATAAAACAACCCTCTAATTATATACAATCACATGTTTCTGCAGGTTTGAAAACTTCTTCATCTGGATGCTGCAAATCCATTAAAACAATCTTTTCTGGACTTTGGATATTTTGTGGTGGATTTTATTGTATTTGTTTTGGTTGATGATTTGGGATGTTGGGTTCGTATTTGGGTGGAGTGGAGAAGAATGTTTTATTGGTTAATATTTATTACCATTTATATTACCAAAAATTTATCGTGTTTTTTTGGATAACCAGTTATAACAATGGTTGTGAAGTCGTACGGTGTTGGATTCATGGTTGGTAGAGAGTACAATTTTTCTATTAATTTAAATAAAATTGAAAAACTACAAATTGCATGGTAATTACTTTTTTGTTCTTTTACAATTTTACTCTTATTTGATCTTAACTATAGATTAGATCTAATGGTGGGATTTTATGAGACTTAAATTAGTCATATGAGCTCTGGACTCATTAGATCTTGACCCTTGCAACCTGACAGGATTTAATGTTGAGTTCTTGTGGAGTTATTTGAGCAAGTGCATGAAAGTCAAATAACGTGATTTTTTTTCGCAAGATAATCATAAAACCTCAATTTCTACGGATACGAAGCTATGAGACCAGGAATGAACGTTCTAGTGGGAGTGGGAGTGCTTGCTTACGGTATTTAGTTTCCAACTTTTGATATATATATTTTTTTTTCGTTTTTTTTTTTGTAATCAAAACAGAACAACAAAAACTACCAAATCATTTTTATGGTTGCATAACTCAAATCGTCGTTAAAAACTTTCTTTGAACAACTAAAAATATATTATTTTACCTCTAAATAACTAAAAAGAGATCTTACATGGTCATTATTACATTCTCTAAATTTTTTTGTACTTGTTGGTCACTATTTAGGGCACTCACTAAGGATGTCATTTTGCCGGTCCCAAACAGTTCACATGCCCCAGGCCATTGGCTCCTTTAAATTTTAATTTTTTTTGTTTTGATTTAAAAAAAAAAAAATTAAATCTATTTTTTAATATGATTTTAATATCTGTTTTTTAAAATCTTATTTTTTAAATATGTTTTTTTTACTTTTTTTTAAATTTTTTATTTCTAAATCTGTTTTTTAAAATATATTTTTTAATTTTTTTTTAAAATCTGCTTTTTTAAAATAATTTTTAATAATTTATTTTAAAATCTGTTTTTTGTTATTTTAATTTTTATTAATCTTACTTTGTGTTGATCTAAATTTCTGTTAATCTTCATTTCATTTAATTTTTACTTCAACAAATACATTAAACAATACCGAATTAAAATACACTAAACAACACTTAAAAATTACGACACTAAACAACACTGATAAACTAAGCAATACACTTAACAACAATGATAAACTACGAAATATAAACGACAACACTGATAATATACGACAAAATACGATAAACTACGGAATATAAACAACACTTTAATTAATACGAAACATAACACCTATTTCGTTGCGAAATGAACTGCGTTATATCAACCCATTACATTCCGCCCAAGCTATCATCTTCGTGAGCATTTTTTCTTACAACTTTTTTCGGTTTGGATTCTTCTCCAAAAAAATTATTATATCCAACTTACGGTTTTTCTTGCTTGTTTCAACTTCCGCTCTAAACGTTCTCCTCGCTCTTTCTTGAGCTTCATGTCTTGTTCTCTAACTTTTGAATTGTATTCAATTTTAGCACATAATTCGGAAATCTAATCATCTCCTTGAGTTTGCATCAGAGTTTTTCTCTTTTTCTTGGCTTTTTTGACACCTTCAGGTCGAGAAAAGGGTTGTGATGATCCTTTCTTTGTTGGTGTCGCCTGACCCGAAGAATCATCCGTGCTTTTCCTTTTGTCGGAGCTTCCAGTTTAGGGACTACTGCATGCTTCCTCACGTTGACACATCGGTCGACGTCCACGTGGTACACTCACCCGACCAGGTCGAACGATTGACTCCCATTTTGGGTACTTGTGTAACACTACTAAAGCATGAAGGAATACAAATTTTGATTCAAATGTGCCGTCATAAATATTGTGAGTTTCCCAGATGACATCTTTGTCATTGAATCCGCTCTTTTTCCGCTGAAGACCTTCATTATTACAACCACATCACTTCGTAACTGCTGTTGCCATCTTCTCCAACGACCTTTCAAGAGTCTATGGCTCTCATGTCCATGTCTGCATTGCTTTGGCATGACTCGTCATATACTCGTTTGATTTTGCTCCATAACGCTACAATTTTTCGGTTGGTGCTAACAATTGCATCGATACTGACTTCCATATACGCCAAGATGAGCGATTTGTCCTCCGATACAGACCACGACTTTGGCTTCGTGGATTGTTGTTCTCCTTGCAGTGGTGATGATGATGTATTTTTGTGAGGGATGAGTGGGCAAAAGGACAACATCGTCTTCGTCAGCAACCATATCATCAACTACATTTGCACTCGTCTCCCCACTGAACATTTAGGCATACATTTGATATTGCGGTGGTGGATTTTATGGATATGCGGGGAAACTGTTAGGGTCATAACATTGTGGATATCCAATGTTCTTGTTAGGTTGGAAATAATGTGGGTAGGTTGGGAATGGTGAGTGCTCATATGATTGATATAGGTTATGATAGGGGAATATTGTGGATATCCGGTGGGAAATAATGGACGAGGGTTGGTCGTTTGACAATGTGATTCACGATTGTGGTCGGGAGAAGACATTTCGGTGTAAGTATTTGACAAATTCAAAGAAATATTTGGGAGAAGTGTTTGTGAGAAATAAAGTACATGATGAGAGTTTATATAGAGTTCTTGAATAAGTGCAGACACTCAATGACACATAAGTGTAGAGAATAGTTTAGATTCGTCGGACAAAGGTGAATAGTGTAGATTTGTCCGACAAAGGAGAATAGTGTAAATTCTGTAGAATTTCTAGTTTAATTCCACATATATATTTTCGAAATTTTTATGTACAATAAGGACCAATTACAATTTTCTGTGATTTATTTCATGCATGCATCGATTTGTTTCAATAACTAGTTTTAAAACTTTATTAAAACAAACATGGGCTCCGAATTTCATACTTAGAAGTTCTCTAAAACTTCTTGATGATCCGGAGACGTTGAGGATGCTTGTCGCTGCGCCAGATGCCTCCGAGTATTCACCAAACTCTAAACAAGATCGGAGAGAGAAAAACTAGTCTCTCAATCTCCAATAGGGTTTAGAATCTAATTACTAACGCCTCTTTAGTTCCCTTGAGAAGAAGATCTCTGAAAACTAAAACTAAACTCAAGAATTAATGGAATTTCGTGGAGAAATATGGAGAGAGAAGTTTGCACAAGAAGGTAATGAATTAATTAATGAGGTAATGAGATAAACTTGTATTTATAAGTTCTCTCCAAATTACCTATTCATGTGCAACCTCTTGCCCATGATTTCATGCAAACTTCCATCTAACCATCCATCATTTGCTAACAAATAATCTTAGCCACGAATTAAATCAGTTATGGACCAATTCCATGCATGATCTAATTAATTCTGCATAAAACCGTCTGGCCGATCGACCGTTTGGAGGTTCGGTCGACCGTTCAGAACAAGTTTCGGTCGACCGATCGATATACTCGGTCGACCGTTCGTAATAAATTATTTCATCGCAATGTTCGGTCGACCGACCGAAAATACTCGGTCGACCGAAAACGAACAGACGAAATTCTCGTTACGATCGATGCACATCCGGTCGACCGTGCAACATTGCGGTCGACCGCGCAACATTCGGTCGACCGTTTAGCGTTTAGCGGTCAACCGTTTTTGCACAGTGCTACAGACTTGTCAAATTTCGGTTTAACCCCTACAAAATTTGACATTTCGGGATTAGTAGTAAATTCATAACTCATGTAATATATTATCCTATGTAATGATAAATCATTACACCCCATAATATCTACATCACATATGAATTTAATTTAGATTCTAATTATGTTATTAATCACAACATAATTTTGATTTTGTCTGTTCACCACATGTGTCATATTTTCTACATGAAACCCGACACACCTTATGAACTCAAAATCTTCATTTCTTGTTTCCCAGTTTTGTGGTGTGACCTATGAGAGGATCTAAACTAAGTTGGCAGTGATATTAAGAGCTTAATATCACAAGCTATAAGCGGTATCTAGCTACACATTATAGCTCCCAATTAGTTAGATGTCTTAATTCCACTCGAACCAAAACCCGATCTATTTAGTGATGGAGTGCACCACTTGTGTCCGTCCCTTGCCTCATGATATTAAGAATACACACAAAGTAGTATTGTGTCATCTTTGTATTAGTATTCATTTATTGATCTCTTTAAGCTAGTTACAAATATGTGACTTAACTCAAATCACATCGTGCACATTATAACTTTGCTTTATCAAGGGGGCCACTAATATCATCACTCAATTAAGAGGGGCAATGATAATCTTTTGACTAACTATCTTCTCCAACAAAAGTCATACTTAACCAACCAATGCCTTTACACTACACTTATCGATAGCTCAAGACACTAGTCTAATCAAGCATTTCTTAAGTGATCGGACATAAGTCTCATATCAAAGGACCAAGGACACAGTAAAACATTAATGACACAAAAAATACAATTCTATAATGTTTTACTTATTAGGTCTATTCAGTATACAAAAGTAATATTTTCCTCTTTTGTGTACACGTGTTGTCACTCATTTTTAGAGCTACAATGATCTATGATTAACACGACAATCTTAGTTCGGTAATAAATGTCCCATGTTTATTACCATGATTGCGAATATCTTTTGTTTTATGCAAATCATTATCTTTTAGAGCTCTACGGTTAAGGACCAAGATCCTCTTCCTTAACACTTCTAAAAGACGAATAACATAAACAAGGAACAAAATGATTTCTCATTCAATTCATAATAATTGACATTTAAAAGTAAAACTTTTAGAACACATTCCCTTCAATCTCCCACTTGTTATTAAAGTTTTTTTTCTCATACATACTCAATGTATAAAACAATAATAACTAGGGTAAACCCCATTACATATCAATCATCAAGCCAATCTACATGGTTCCTCAATCCCATGGACTCGAAATGCATTTCACCCTTGGCTTGGGATAAAGGTTTTGTGAATGGATCAGCTGTGTTGCTGTTGGTGTCCACCCATAAAAGATTTATTTTGCCTTCGTCGATGAGGTCACGTGTCACGAAGTACTTACGATCCATGTACTTCACTTTGTGGTGTGATCTAGGATCCTTGATTTGCGAGATAGATGCACTATTATCACAAAATAGTGGTCTGCTTCCAGCTACGCCAACTCACAGCTCCACCATTCAGAAGAAAGACATATCCTGATTGCGACCTTCTATCGTCTGAATCACTCATGAAACTCGCATCTGAGTACCCTTCAGCTATCAACTCCATTTGTCCTCCATAAACAAGAATCTTATCCTTAGTCTGATTAAGGTACTTCAGGATATTCTTGACCGCAGTCCAATGCTCAGGACCTGCGTTGGATTGGTGACGACTTGTCACGCTTAGAGCATACGAGACATCGAGTCTTGTGCAAGTCATCGCGTACATGATCGACCCAATTGCCGAAGCATAAGGGACATCCTTCATGTACTCTAAGTCCTTACGTGATTGCGCACGTTGAGACTTCTTGAGTTGCAGACCCATACTCATTGGCACACTGTCCTTTTTGGAGTTGTTCATCTTGAACATTTCCAAGACCTTGTCAATGTATGCACGTTGACCGAGGCCAATGAGTCTACGAGATCTATCTCGATATATCTTGATTCCCAAGATGTATTGAACCTCACCCATATCTTTCATTGAAAATGCAGATTTCAATGAACTTCTCGTTTGCTCAAGCAAAGGAATATGATTGCCCATAAACATTTAAAAGTAAAACTTTTAGAACACATTCCCTTCAAATCCGTCCGACAAAGGTGCAAAATCATGATTTTTCTACAAAATTACGATTTTTCTGTAGCAACACGGATTATTCTTCATCACGCGTCTTGCAGGGGCTATTTTAATAACTATGGAGTACATTATAAGTAAGTGGTCGTTTCTCATGTCACAAGTGTGGATTCTCACATTTCTTTTTCTAGCTCTAGTTCATCATCTTCGTCATCTGACGAGACAACCTTCCATGAGAGATACGCAACACTGGACCATGCAGTTGAAATGGCTCATCAGCTGACTGTAAATGCTCCGAAGAGGAAGAGAAGGAGAACTCGTAATCCGGACAGAGATCATATGGTTGGTTATAACTGTCTAATTTCAGATTATTTTACTGATAACCTTATGTATTATGATCGTATTTTTAGAAGAAGGTTTCGAATGTGGAAGAATGTCTTCTTTCAAATTTCCTCCAAACATTTGGCTGATATAAATGAATTTATCTAGGATCGGCCTTCAAACATCAACGAAAGTTCTAATGAGGAACATTTTCAGTATTCCACCAATCACATCATGGATATTAATCAATATTTGGATAATAGGAGCCGAGTTCGTGATAGACAGAAACATTTGACTTTTGAAATCCGATTCGATCGAGTATATATGACAACGCTATGGAGGGAATGCAAATTAACAATATTTTTGTAATATGTATTTTAATATTTTAATCATTGTCGTATGTAGTTGTCAATTATTATTTATCAATAATATTTTTGTGATTTTAATCGAAATACTTGTTATTCAATTAGATTAAGTAATTATAAAAATAATTTATTATGTAGTTTGTTGTGATAAAATAAAAAAATAAGATAAAAAGAAATAATGTGGATGAGAGCGAGTGTTGAAATATTAGGTTGTGATAGTTGGGAGGTTTGTGTTGGGTTAGATAAATGGTTGTGATCACGCGACGAGAGAGAAATATTGGATTAAGTTGAATTTGAGGTTGTTATAACGGATGACCTTAAAGTTTTGCACATCTGTGCAATTTCGATGTGAAATAAAAATGTCGTAAACGTCCTTAGTCAATGATAAAGTTTTCCAAAACGAAATTATACGACATTGCTTCTTAATTGCTTTATGCAGATGCCAATGATAGTTGCCCAAGCAAAAATTCCATGCTGCTCTAAGCTTTTGACGGAAAGAAGGTAAAATAGTGCCATAGTTTGAGCGAAGTAGAGAAAAATTCAAATAAAATGAAACGTTACCAATTGGTGGTCTTGGATTAGAGGAGAGCAGACATCGAATCCAGTATATCTGTTATATGATAAAATTTAGTTAAAAATTGTAAAATGCTTTCAGAAAATATAATGAAACAATGACAAGGACCAAATGATGGAAATTTCCACGAATAGACAAAGAATCGACTTTGAAGTTATCTTTATCTGCATCAGCAAACTGGTTTGAGTTCATAATTAATTCATTACAAACACGTCAATATACGTGATAGCAGATAGCGTGAAAAGGTCAGGTGCATATTCCAAAAGGGAAAGGTGAACTTTTATCAAAGTGGCACCTCCACATATGTTATTTACTTATCAGTCCTCATTTTTAGTGATCAGTGATCTTCCTTAAAAAATTTGATGTACAATTTTTATTTTTATATCCGAAAACTCCATCGACAAAATCTCATACTAGTAGCATACTAGCATCGAGTCATTGAGATTTGAGAATGTGGAGAGGTACATAGTGGAGTTTAGAAAAAGCAAAAAATAATATAGTGTTAAAAAGAGGGGGGAAAAGGACCTTGCAGGAATTTTTGCAATTCAAATTTTCTAGTTTGAAAAAGATGGTTTTGATGTCTTCCACTGTTTTCCAACTCATTGACGATAGAAATTAATCTCCAGCACTTAGACCTCATCTCTTTTGAGTTGAAGTTTATATAACGTATCTTCCAAGAAATGAAAAATTCATTCCGTGGAAATGCCATGTCAGGTGCGCCTATCAGAATAGGAACATACCAATTGCCAGATCCACCTATCATCGTCGGCGTCACCATAAAAAAGATCATTAAAAAAGCGTAAGCCGTTATTAAAACATTATAAAGTTGATGATTCCCACCAAGAATTTGATCGTCGGGTCGTGCTAATTCCATACGAATTAGTACTGAGAAGCATGTGCCCATGACTCCAACAATAGCACCAAAGATGAAATATGGACTGCCAGAAGTGATTTTTGATCTCATCTAGACTTGAGCATAGAGTGAGGAGAAGGGCTCCAAGCATGAAGCTTAGGTTGAGGGGAGATACTCTTTCAAGTCTAGAAAGCATGTGTGAATAGATATCTTTGATATGTCCGGAATCATCATCATCCAACCCTATCTATAAAGTTATTCTACCTGCTCGGGTGACTACTGCAAAGACTTACTCCATAGGACAATTTCCAATTAAAGGAGAACGAGGCCTCACTCAATAGGGAAGCTTACTTACGCCACTGTGCCATCTCTCTTTCGGAATTATTAGCCCGCTTCTTCAATCAATTCAAAGGCAAAGGATCCTCGATTATCTCTTGCCCGGAAAAAAGATTCACACGGTCATAGTCATCCAAATATCAATGTGATAGTTTATTCATTCAAATGCCTACAGTCTCTCTCCCTGCCCGGATGACCCGCCCATAGTAAGTCGTGCACCTCACTCATAAGTTTCTTCAACTTGCATGTGTTAAGCATCTAGCAGGCATTCCTTCTGAGCCAGGATCAAACTCAGATTTTGACCATTGGGCCCTGACTGATGAAGTGGTAGAACCAAGCAACGATAAGAAAATAAGAGGTTGCACGAGCATCCGTTTTTCGTCCTGGTGAATCGAAAATGAATTGAAATGTTTTTTGCAAAACAACCAAAGATTAACAAAGAGTATATACACGTGTTACATGATAGAATTAGAAGTTTTTAATAGTTATATGCTTGCAAGTTGCAAACCCTTATTTCATTATTTAACCTTCATTAGAAATTTGTCTTTACCCTCTACCATGACGTCATTCATATTTGATCTTTGTCAAAAATATTCAATAGCAAACACATAGTCGCACTTACCAGCACTTTAGAATCACCCTGGGAATCTGACCTTCACACGAGAACATAATCACTTATATAAGTCAAAACAATATTATTTTTCATGTATCAATACTTTAGTAACCTTACCAAATCGAATCATCTCCGGTGTCACGACGCGAACGATATTAAAAACACCAAGTAAAAAAACCCCGCTCTTTCACACAAATTAACAAAACTGCGAGGTTGGTTTTACAAATTCCAGTGAAATCTCCTTCACCAGCGAGAGACATTGGAGGAAACTTAGTTTGTTTGTGTGTCGGAAAAGAAAAAAAGGTTTGATTTTCTCAGTCGAGAAGACCTTCGTGGTCACACGAAGCCGATCAAAACCCTAGTTTCTCCTCTCTACAACCATCAAAACCCCACCTTTCCCTCACCATCACCTTCTCCTGCTCACTCTGATGCCTCTGTGAGGTAATGGTCAACCATTCCTGCTCAATTTGGTGTTCTTTCTGTACTTCGTTTTGTTTATGTTGTTTTAAGTTCATAATCACCTTGATAATGCCATGATTTTGTTGAGGTGAGATTGCCCAAATGTGAATTTCTCCAAATAATGTAAGTTGGAAGTAGGAATTTGTCACATCTGCTGGTTTTATGGATGGTTGTAGCTTTTCTGTGGAGATTCCTAATGAGGTTGAGTAGTGGGCAACTACTACTGTGTGATTTCTAGACCGAAAGTCATGCGAAAGTTGGATATATCTTTTGTTTAGGTTGTGTTCAATGCGGTAGTTTTAGCGTGCAATTTTACTTCAACTAGGGGTTTGAAGGCCTGTTGTTTATGAATTATTTGTTTGGATTATTTCCTTTTGAGTATTTGTAAATGTTTCGTGGTGCTTGCACCTCCATGTTGAAGTTGTCGAAAACAAATACCGAGTTTAGAGGTGTAATTCCACGTGTGTTAATTTGACTTTGTTCGTTTCAATTTAATATAAAATTCTAATGTTCTATTTCAAACTGGGGCAATGCCAACTGTGAAGAAGGGGGGTCGTGCTTCTCCTATCTATTTTAGGAATTCGTCTAGTTTGTATGGACTATGCCACTATGGGCTTCCTTGTATTTTGACCCTTCAGGATTTTGAGCTGTTGGATCTTTTATTCCTCGTATCTTGACACCTGTGAAATTTTCTCCATGTATTTTGATCCACCTGACTAGATTTTTTTGGTGCCGCAGGCCGCAGCCCATTAAAGTATGATTTTATGTACAATAATGTGTGTATTTCATGGTTCACATATGACTTTTAAATTTTAGTGAGTTACACTGAGATTTGCCGACACAATATGATAGAATATGTTTTACTACCGTCGTGTGAACTAACATACATATTCAAACAACAAAAACACATATTGTCATTTATAATTTTTAGAATTGTAAATCCTTTCTTTTGAAATTTTGTAGAGCTTGTAAATAAAGCATCTAAACCAACGTTCAGGCACCGCCTAGGCGAGCCTAGGCGGCCGGCGGCGTCCGGTCGCCTGGGCGATCGCCTAGGCGGTTGTGCGACCGCCCAGGGCTGGGCGGTAATTTTTTTTTTTTTTAAATTCAATTAATTTTCATAAAATAGATAAAAAAATCAGGAAAAATCGGGAAAAATAGAAAAAAATACACAAATATTTTCTAAAACTACCATACATGTTTAGGCTTCGAAAAGACACCTAGTTCCTCGACCAAGGCCTCACTAGGCACCCCCTCTACCCACCTAAACACTTAGGTATACAATTTATTGCTCAGTAGTACGATTACAAAGTAACTCAGAGTTCATACAATAGTAGATAAAAGAGAAAGTAGAATTACAAGCTAACTAACTAATTCCATTGGACACATTGATCTAATGTCCAACTGGGAACCATATCATATCCTCCACCACCATCAGAGTCGTCGGAGTCGTTCTCATTCGGATTGTCGACGTAGACATCATCTTCTTCAGTTTCTTCATCGTCGGTTTGGACATATTGCTCGTCGATGTCCATCGGTGGTTGAGAACTCGATGCACCTGGATCTCTAGAACTGATGTGAACGATGGCATCATCCATGCCACGACCTAATAATGGCGCGTCAGATGCAGTAGAACACCGCGGGTCAGATGCAGTGGACATGGATCGAGCAAAGCGTCTCCGTGAAGAAGAATGTCCCAAAGCTGCTTCCTCGACATCGGCCCATGTAAGCTCCTCTCCAGCGAAGACCGGATCTTCAGTTTCTACCAACCACGGATGCTCGTCGAAGAGATCGTACTCCACACTGATGGGGTCATAAAATCCAGGCTTCTCCATCCTTTGCTGAAACCTTTGCCTTAACTTTTGGTTGTAGTTCACATACACCAAGTCATTCATCTTCTTCACAGCCAACCTGTTCCTTCTCGTTGAGTGCAACTGCTCGAAGACACTCCAATTCCGCTCACAACCTGATGCCGAACATGTCAATCCCAACACCCTCACGGCCAACCTCTGTAATGCAGTCTCTCCCATGTCTGCGCCATACGATTGCCACCAATCTATAGGTCTTCTTTCCGACCTTTGTCTGACGACCATATCCCTCGAGAATATTCCGAGGGAGTTCTTGTAACGATCAAGTAAACCGCAAATCTTGTCTTGTTCTGCAGGAGTGGGGACGAGCCGCTCTACGACATCCATGAATCCAGGCATATGCTCATTGAAAGCTATATTTCGATCCTGAGGTGGGACGGAGAAGAAGGTACCAGGGTTGAGTAAGAAACCAGCAGAATGTAGCGGTGATGACATCATCTTCCCTGGACCCCACCTGGTGTCGATGAGGTCGATGACTTGCTTGTACAACCTCGGGTTTCCGTCAAAGTTCCTCATGATTTGTTCTTTGGCTTTCTCCATTGCGTCACACAGATATCCCATCGCTGGTTTCTCATCGCCGTCAACAAGTCTAAGAACCTGAACCATAGGTTGTGAGGCCTTCAGTGCCTTTACGACGTTGGTCCAGAAACCACTTTGTAGAATGGTCTCGGCAACTTCAGTAGAGATCTCCTTCTTTTTCTTGTTCTTTATCCAACTTGCATTAGGATCGTTGTACCCCGGGGAAACAACAAAGGCTCGGAGTTTGTCTTTCTTCAGAAATAACCTTTGCAAACTCAGAAATGCGGTGGCAAATCTCGTGACAGCAGGGCGTAGCAGGTTCCCTTCAATGGCAATTCGCATCCTCTTCAACAACATGGCAGAGCTGTTGAAATGTTTGATGATCTTCCGAGCTAAAACAATAGTCTTCAAAAACAACTTGCCAATATCCTCCAAGATGAGATCGATGCAATGCGCTGCACAGGGAGTCCAAAACAATCTCCTTCTTTTTTGTTGCAACATCCTACCGGCAAGTACGTACGCGGCGGCGTTGTCGGTGACCACCTGAACAACGTGTTCTTCGCCAATCTCGCCAACTACCTTGTCCATCAGCTTGTACAGGTAGTCTGCGGTGTGAGAGTGACCGGAAGCATCTACAGACCTCATGAACATGGTACCTGTCGGACAATTTACTAGAAAATTGATTATACTCCTACCGGACCTATCAGTCCACCCATCTGTCATCAACGTGCACCCGTATGTTGCCCAATCTTGTCTGTACGATTCTAGTATACCTCTAGTGTAGTCAATTTCTTGTTTAAGGCACGAGTCACTAACTTCATGATACGTCATGGGTTTAAGTCCGGGTCCGTAAGTACTAGTAGCGGATATTGCTTCCTTCCACTCAGGCGTCCTTACAGTGTTGAATGATATACCACATCTATAGAAAAACCTAGCCCATTTTTGATTAATTGTTTTCCTATCTTCTTTTCTAAAGGTTCTTTCGATGGTTGTTTGTTGGGGGCCGGAAACCACGTCCTTCCCACGTCCGCAAAATGGTGCCCACAAACGTTGTTTTTGTCTCTTTCGACCAGGAACGGGGCGAGAACGGGAGGTTGGGGTCGGAGCAGAACCGGAACCCGACCCGGTTTCTAGATCAAATTCTATGTTTTCTCGGTCTACATAATCATCAAGACATACATTTTCGTTTTGTAATGTCCTACTGTTTCTAATCATGTATGCAGTTATGTCTTGTTTAATAGAGTCAGGAACTTTATCACAAGGTCTAGCATTGCTACCGGGTGTGTGTGCAAGATGTTGTTTGTGACGGGCTATACCACCTCTAGTTTCCTTACCACATAACTCACAGACAATACAATTTTTATCATTAGCGCTAATGTAATGGGCAGTATTCCAACCGGGGTCATTTGTACGGGTAGGTCTTAGGTCATCGTAACTCTCGTGATGCATAGGTAGACTAGTGCCGGGTACGTAAGCCATATCTTAAAACTAGACTAATATAAAATTTAGACTAATATGAAAATAAAATACTAATTAATTTAATTCTAAAGAGAAGTTAGAAAGAGTGCACTTGATTTTGACGGTTGAAGAATGAAGAAACGGATCGGAGATTTCACTTTCCAACTTCAAAACTAAGCACCAGACCGGAGACTTAATCGCAAAACTTGATGATTAGGAAGGTTGATGATGAGAATAGGATTATGAAGAAGAAGAGAATGAGAGATGTGTGAAAAATGAAGAGGTTTGGAGGGGTTTATATAGGATTTGGGGCTAGTGGCAAAGTTGTAATTTTTGAAAAAAAAAATAATAAAAAAATTAAAAGGAGAGAGCCGTTGGAGAGCCTCCAACGGCTCTCGCCTAGGCGATCGCCTATTTCGCCCAGCTCTGCTGGGCGAAAGGCGGTGGTCGCCCAGGCGACCACCGCCACCGGCGACCGCCTAGGCGACCGCCTAACGCCTAGGCGGTCGCCTACGTAAACGTTGATCTAAACACAACTTCAATGTTTGTCATGAATGTGATGTGACATGTCGAATAAATTTGGCATGATATTTGGTTTTCATCGGATTGGTGTTACATTTGAATTGGAATAAAGATTTTTGAACAATGTATATCTTACAGTTTAAACGATAGAAATCCATTCCTACAATCCGACATTATTCTACATTTATTTGCAGTAGTTTACACTAAATGTCTTGACTACCTTTTTTGCTCTTGTAGAGTAGGAAGCGGCACTTCTTAGAGGCAACATTTTTTCTCCATTGCTTTCTATAGGCCTATTGGAAGTGACATTTTAAAATAGTCCATATCTTGCAATTTCAAGGACACTGCTTCAGCCAAATATATGTTTCTGGTCCATGCTGCATCTGGTTCACCCTTTCTTCATCTGATCCTCTTTAGTGGCACATTCTCTGCTATCAAGATGAAAATTAATGCAAGGATCAATACACTCTGATGGAATATTCAAGATACCCTGAAAGCTTCCAATGTGAGACGACAAAAAACTGGTATGGTGGCCCTGGGAGCCATAGAGAGGTGCCGGTTTCTTCTGATTTTGTCAGTATAAATGATGAGTATTTTGTGGTTAATGCATCGTTTGGTGCGAGACCTGTGTCAAAATTTTCAATTCAAACCGGGGAGGAGTTTGCTCTTGAGTTTATGATGGAACGAGCAAATCAAAAAAAGACTTTTGCCCAGAATGAATCCGGAGGCCAAAACATTTGCAGTAATGCTATTTCAAGGAATACAGTAGAAAGTCCATATTCTGTTTCTGGATGTGAAGTAGAGAAGAGAGGCTGCACAGGGACTGGGGTACGGAATCATAATTCACTTACAAGGACATCATCTGAGGTCTCACCATATGATAGTAGGGGGGTTTCACGTGGGAATATCTTTTGGATGCCATCCAGTAGTTCATCTTGCAATATCAAAGTTCTGTGTAGTTTTGGCGGTAAAATTTTACCAAGACCAAGTGATGGAAAGCTCCGATATGCAGGAGGTGACACACATATAATTCGACTTCACAAAGACATTTCATGGCAGGAAATGCAACAGAAAACGTATTCCATATATATTACACCACATATGATTAAGTATCAGCTACCTGGGGAAGAACTGGATGCCCTTGTAACAGTGTCGTGTGACGAGGACTTGCAAAATATGATGGAAGAAATTAATCTCTTAGAAGAAAGTGACAAATCCCAGAAACTTAGGATGTTCCTTTTTTCTTCAACAGATATTGTTGAGATGCAATTTAGTTTAGACTCCATAGAAGGTGATTCTGAATTTCAGTACATGGTTGCTGTTAATGGGATGGACCATGATACCGAGAAAAGCTTGAGCATTTATGGAGGTACAAGCACGGTTGCTTACAACCTGGACCAGCTGCTGAATTCTAAATTGAGTGGGGACAGTGGTCATAGTCCAACTGCATGTAGAGTTGGAACGGAACCTGCACGGTCCACTGCTATATTGTCGGAAGGAGTTTTCCTGCCTTCTACCACAACTTCAGTTATCTCACATGATGAGGACTTACATGGCCACTTGGAGTCTGGTTTGCATGCTCATTATGGCCTTACAAATCATGTTGGGGATTCTATTGCAAACAATGCTACTGCTTGCAGCTCACAAAATGCAGAAAGTAGGACATCAATGCCCTCAACTATATTTCATTATGGCATTTTAGTGAATCCTACCGCATCTCAATCCCCAGAGCAATCATGTAGGCAAAGTTTAGTTAAAGATTTTGATGATGGTTTTAAACCAAGTGATCCAAAGCTTTGCATAGAAACAGTGGTTTCTGATGGTCAGGATTCTCTCCTGCTAAGTGATAATGCTGAACAGATTCGATTTGTGGAAAATGAACATCTTGCGATAGAACATTTATATCTAAAATTTTGTCCAACTTGTAAGAAAGTCGAGGAAGAACCTCATGGGACAAAAGAATGCATTGCACCATTACTGTCTGCAAAAGAAAATATGGATATTGGACAGAGTAATCCTGGTCAGATTCAGAAGACTAGTGATTGTGAAGCTTTTGGTCGTGAGCATGATGTTGGCATGGTGGATCATAGTCAGGGTGTGCCACTTCCACAATCTTGTCGAGTGTATCAGTCGTTGCAGATCCCTAGGAAGCTGGTTGAGATAGTAAATCGGTTATCAAAATCAAACGATCCAAATGTTCCCCAATTTGTAGTGTTTGATTCACATCCGAATTTGATGGCAACGAGCTCTTCCTCTGGACTTCAACCGTTTTGTGAAGGAGGATTAATAGGTCATCCTGAGGAGCCAGCATCAGGAGTTAAATGTGCAACATCAAATCCTAAAACAGTTAGGAATGGATTAAAGCAGGTGCAAAATTACAGAAAGTTTGCTGATTCCATCACTCAAACAGATAAGTGTGAGTTTCTCTTAAATCTTGAAAACCAAGAGAAGGCAGGCATCTCAAGTGTCCATGTTATTGGCATTGATGATTCCACCACCATTCCAGAAAGAAAGAGCCCAGATAAAGATATGGCTAATATAAATGCCTCAACAACTTATGATCGAAGTGAACATTGCTCTGACGGTCAGATCCATCTGATGGAACTGAACTTTCAAGAATCAGATCCAAGCGATTCTGAATTTGTGTTTATCAATGACAAGAAAGTAATCGATGGAGCTAAGATTCTCGTTGATTACACCGGACGTACTGAAACTTGTTCACTTGTTGTTGCAAATGACATTATCAATGGACCAAATTCAGCCAAAGAAACTTCCATCGCAGAGAAGGGTGTTGACACTTCCAAATTGTCTGATATCAATATAGCAATTTCGTCAGAGCAAAAACATTTAGGTAATGCTCCTGTAGATGATGCTCATTTTGTTCCGTCTGGTGATTCACCAGTAGCGTTCTCTGAAGTCGAAGCTTCTAATTGTGATTCCGTTCCTGTAAAGAATGCCATTCTTAACGATATCAATGATAGATTTCCTCCTCACTTGCTCTTTGACATCTTCTTCAAAGCTAGAATTTTTGAGGATTCGTCAGAGGAGGGTCTCCAAGAAAATAAGAATACCATCTTAAGTATGAATCTGCACAATCCTGAACCTAGGAGTTGGTATTTTTTCCAAAATTTGGCCCAAGATCAATGCACCGGCACAGATGGTTCTCTATCGGACCAGAATTATAACAACCATCATTCTCCATTGAGCTTGGCTGAATATTTGGCTCCTTGGTCATGTGGTTTGGAACCTTCACGATGTGAAAAAATTGAATCGGGGAATGGAGAATCTCAAGTTGATTTTCATCACGCTACTTTCGGAATTGATGGAGGTGAATCAAGTGCAGGCATGCAGGTAGAAAATCCTTTTTTTGAAGTAGGAGAATCTCTAACAATATGTGGGCGAGAGTATAAGGTATTCATGTTTCCGATCCAGTTCATTAGCACTAGTTCGACAGAACTTTGTTGCTTTCAGGCACATCATTCTAACTGATTGATTCTTGCAGGAAGTAAAATCAGAATATGAAGATTTCCACAAATTTTCTGCCAATATTCCTGTTGACTTTGATCACAGTGGTTTACAGGTATGGTGGACATTATTCTTATCCATGGCATGCTAAGAGTATAGATTTTTCCCAACTAAACTAGGTCGTAGCATATATGTGATAGAGAGTGCTTTTGAAATATAAAAAGCATGAAATGCAATCTGTATTATGTAATTATTCAATACATGTAGATTTTTATTCTCATTAAAAGGAGTACATTACAACAATGAGCATTTATGAAGGGCCAAACGTGTTTGACCCAATTTCAAAATGAGCTGTGAAAAGAGAAGCCCCTGACACCATATATTCTTTTTTGAGAAAATTTCAGCCTTTTTTTCTTTCTTGGTGAAGTTACTATACAATTTATGATGGGCCTTTTCATCACTCGGCTAATTAGTCTCCTATAATACCTGAGAGTGACTCATGTTAGCTCTAGTTGTATTTGTCCCACATTTCCCGTGAAGTTGCTTATATGTCTCATAACTGGTAATGTTTCAGCCACTCATTTATATACATTGTAATTTTTTTTTTGCAATTAAGGGGTCTATAGTATGACATGCATGATATTGGTAATTTGATTGTTTAAGTTATGCATATTAATATATGAAAAGAAATGATGCCTTTTCTCGTTGGTTTTTCCACACATCCTGTGCTTATGACATTCAAGCAGACGGTAAAAAACGAGGATCTTGAGGAGCTTAAAGACCTTGGATCTGGGACATTCGGAACAGTGTATCACGGAAAATGGAGGGGCACCGATGTTGCTATTAAAAGGATAAAGAATGCATGCTTTACAGGACATTCATCACAAAAAGAGAGATTGGTATAGTTTATGTTATATCTAGCAATATTAGTGATTTATTTAGAACTCATAATCCCTCCACTCCCATGTAAAAGAATCAAAATTGCATTTATCTAACAACACTATGGACCTTGCATCTTTCAAGCATGGAAATGGATAATATGGTCAGTCCTTACTAATTTATGTGTATATTTTTCTTCTTCTAATCACCAGCTAATTGAGTTCTGGAGAGAAGCTGGAATCCTCTCAACTGTTCACCATCCTAACGTGGTTGCTTTTTACGGTGTTGTTAGAGATGGACCAGGGGGAACACTAGCAACCATAACTGAATTTATGGTTAATAGATCCCTTAGACAGGTTTTGCTGCAAGAAAGGTAAAACGTTATGGACATTCCCTTTCCCTGCCTATTATTCTCGAAAGATATGAATTTTCTGTAAATAATTAAACTTTCTTGTCACTTTTGTCAGAGATCTTGATTTCCACAAGCGATTAATGCTTGCAGCAGATGCGGCCTTTGGTTTGGAGTATTTGCATTCTAAGAATATTGTTCACTTTGATTTAAAATGTGACAATTTGCTTGTGAATCTCAGTGATCCATTAAGGCCTATTTGCAAGGTAATCTCAACTCCCCCAAAACACATGCAAACAGTGTCGCAAGCCATTTTAATTTGCCATTATAACCAAAAGCCAATTTTAAACATATAAAGATATCATTATGTGGCTCTATTTGACATTCATAAATCAAATCTTCATCCTTTATATCAGCTGTGGCGTTAAAGTTGCACTTCATGTACTCAGCTTTAGTTGTACATAGCTTAAAACCTTTTGGTTTTAATTTTTCAAGTATTGATCTACCATTGTAGTTTCTTTTCAATCCCTAGCCTACTCTGATCAACTAACATTACATCAGCAATAATTATAACACACCATGGGAGTTCACCTTGTATGTTTGTTGTGACCTTATCTATCACTTAAACAATAACAACAAAGCTTTTAATCCAAAACTAGTTGGGATTGGCTAGAAATGAACTCAAAAGAGTCACAATTCAGACATGTGAATAACTTTTTTTCCACGCACTATCAGTTAAAGTTAAAGACAATTACACACTTGCTTGATCATGAAAAATAAGCTTTACATCCATGGTCTAACAATAATATGAAAAGAATCTCACAAGAAATTTATAATATTTTATTAAAATATTTTTTTGAAATTATTTTGAAAGTCCGCTGATGGCCAATAACTAAAGGGAAAAATATTTCAAATTTGGAATGTGTTTTACATCCAACTGCTAGAATAATATTGGGAAATAATGAATGGTGGTTTTGTATTTTTTTAACTAATTTGTTGGAACATCTAACTTAACAAATATTTCAAATTGGAGTAATTACGTTCAATATACATGGTCAATACAAATTAATAGAAGTAATTATATTTTTTTAATTCTGAATTCTAATTTTGTAAATTTTATACATGGCTATCTTTTTTCACGTGCTTGAACCGTGTTTCTTTTGAGTTCATTCTAAACTACCCAATTAAAGACTTTGTTGTTGTTATACATGACTATTTTTTTAAAGAAAATGGATTGAAAACTGACCATAACGACCTTGCATGGGACGGCCAAGATGAGTAAAGTTGCTTCGAAGTACCAAGAAGATAATATTGGGTAATTTATAGAAGTAAAGAAAATCCCAATTCTGAATTCTAATTTAGGTACTTCTATATGTGTTCCCTCTCTTTTAAAAATGAATTGAAGATTCTGAACATATTGACCTTAAGTAGGACGGGTAAGATAAGTAGTTGCTTCAAAGTACCAAATTTGTAATTTATGGTAGTTAATTACCCATAACCAAGGAACTTATATTGATGTTATGTTTGTTTATGTTATGCTAAACAATGCAGAAGTAATATCTTCATGTACTTTATTTGAAATTCTTTGGTCTAATGGATCCTTGAATTTCATCAAATATTAACTTATTTATCAATTCCTGAGGGATCCAACCCAATGTTCACGCCAAGGACTAGATAATTTTTAATTTTTTCTCTGCCACAGGTGAGTGACTTCGGTTTGTCAAACATTAAGCAGCACACTTTCATATCTGGTGGTCTAAGAGGAACTCTTCCTTGGATGGCTCCAGAACTATTTACGAGAACCAAGGTGTCTGAAAAGGTGAAGCACCGTGTTTCTACTTCATGTTAAAATTGAAATGAACAGAAAACATTTAACACAAATAAGTTTAAAGGAGATGTCTACTTTTTTTGCTCTCTCTAGTCTAATCTATGTTCACTAATCACTGACTCAAGAGGTCTTCTTCCTCAGCAATAGCAAAATGTAAGCATGTGTGATTATGAGTTTGCTACACAATTCCAGTATTTTATAATCAGTTTTTGTCTCAGTTAAATTTTTATCCAAATTTGGTTCATTATTCTAAATACCAAATGTTTTTTATATTTTTATTTTATTTTTTGTCTTTTGAATGCCGTATTTATTTTCCATGGATCTTGATGTTGGACTTTCTTGTCCGGAACCAGTACAAATGAGCTAACATCTTTAAGTTTTGTTCCTAGAAATAAATATATTTTGGTGTCCTTTCAACTAATTTTAAATCCTTGGTCTGTGTTGAGAATAGTCTCACATTGGACAACCCGGATTATTGTTGTGACTTATAAAATTTTGGGTCACTTCACTCATCATCAATTGGTTTTGAGTTGGAACCCACGTTTCAATAGTCTAAAAGGGGCCAATATTTATCGCTAAACCACAATCATATTGTAACTTCTAATAGGTGCAGCTTTCGTTGACCATGAACTTTTCTTTCAATGCATGACTTTTCCAACTTCATTAGTAAACATTGAAGATTTAGAAACAACTTTCCCCCCTCATTGCTCAAAAGACATTTGTCCTTTTAGATGATGTGTTTGTATGCCTAACTTTTTGCAATTTGACATGAATGTTTGTAGGTCGATGTGTTTTCATTTGGAGTTGTCATGTGGGAGATTCTTACAGGCGAAGAGCCTTACGCCAATTTGCATTGTGGTGCTATCATAGGTATGCTGATTGAAACATTGACACACCAAGTGTTTTGCTTTTATTTTTTTCAAGGGGTAGCCCAACATGGAAGTTGGAGGAGGCAAAAGGTCTTCACTTTACAATATCATAGTCCACAGAGAGAACATCCAATATCCCTTTACTTACTGAGTTCAGTTTCCATATTGGGGATGCCATTTGTCCAATTTAGGAGGAACAACCAGTGTACCATATTTTCTTTAAGTTGTGTTTCGGTTTCAACTAGACTGGATAGGGATTCAACCCTGCACACTAGCTACTACCTTGGCTTTTTAACTAATACATGGTATTAAACTTTTTTGCGCCAAAACCGAGGGTTTCCGACAACAACGAAATTTCTTTTGTTTCTGAAGCTTCGATATCCTATTCTTAGTTATGCATTGAATGTTCCTTTGGGCTTCAGAGCAACCTTTTTTCTTTCGCTTTTGATGGTTTTTTATATTTTTTGTGCTGATTCTTTACATCTTGTCGGCAGCCCTGCACTACCGTTTAGTGACTTCATGTACCAATGCTGCCCATGATTTTTCAGCTAAATTGTGGTGTTTCAATCATTTGTTTCAAACCAGTACGCATGTCATCACATTGTTTTATTTGATTAGAAATTCTCCTGTGTTCTCATGTTTTTCCTTAATCTTCACTGGTATACTTCTCTTGAAGTTACCTGGAGATCTCACACTTTCCCTCGACATCCATGTATCTTACATTAAACAATTCCTTATATTAAGCAATTCCTAGTTTTTGCACTCAACCGAAGATATGGTTGAAATAATTTCTTCAACCTTTCACTCTGTTTATCTGTGTTCTTACTAAATATTGCAAAAATGAAATGCTTCAGGCGGTATAGTCAGCAACCGATTGAGGCCACCAATACCGACGTCTTGTGATCCCGATTGGGGGCAACTCATGGAACAGTGTTGGCATTGTGATCCTGTGCAGCGGCCGTCTTTTGCTGAAATCGCAAACCGCTTGCGTCTGATGTCTACTGCATATCCTAGTAGTTCACATAAAGCAGAATGAAAAAGAAACTGCTTACTGATTTAGATGCCCCTCTGATACTGTCCTTTACGTGTGTAGTTTGCTGAAGAGTATATATTTGTGTCTTGATGTAGATGTCTTCCTTGTATCATATGGTGTCATAGGGAGTCATCTTCATTGTTGGGATTGTAAATATCACATTGTTTGAAATTATTCTTTGATCAACTACTTTTGGCTTTTTAGCGGAATGTGTTTATGAAAGAAGATTAATAGTTGATTTTGTTGTGTAGTGGAGCCTTTTCTTTTTATACTAGCCAATGCCCATGTTAGGCATCTTTTTATATAGCAAAATTAATCAATTTAGACAACATTCCTTTTCAAATCGAATTTACCAACTGGACTAACAAGGTGATTTGTGAAACGACTTAAATGCTATGTTATTTTATATTCAGTCATGATGTTAAATGTGTTTTTATGTTTTGTGTATTTATTAACGTTGATACAATAGATATCTATTTTAACGAAATTCTTTGTTGCAGTAGAGATTTTCTTTCGAAGAAACGGTGAAAATCCACTGTGGACTTTCAAATGAAAATGCCAAACCAATTCCCCCGATAACATATTACCTACAAAATAAAACCCTCCAAGCTTACTCTTATTACAAATAAAGATCTAAATTTTGAAAATTTTGGTACATCTTAATATTTTAAATAAATTTTTAAATCACATCATTTACAAAAATGAGATTTCAAATGACTCCCTTGCATTTTATGGTACTTACGTACTTACTATGTCTTTTGTAAATTATTCGCAAATATTGGTTGAAATACCAAATATCTTATCAAAGTACTTAGTCGACTTATATTTCACATTTGTTTATAACTTTCGTTAAGGATGAAGATGGTTTGGTTCAAAAATTGATAATAAAAGTCAGAAAATAAAAACATCTTTGCATGCCTATATTTGGAAAATAAATAAAATGAAAGATAATTTTAAATTTCGGTAAGATTTTTTTTGAATGTTAACTTAAGTAATTAATACTTATTTATGGCAATAGGTAATTCTATTTTATATGTAGTAGTATACAGAATCTCTCTGTTTTGATTTTTATACTGAAGATTAATCCCAATTTTTTTTCTTCTACTACACACACACATATATATATATATACAGGAATTTTCTAGTGAGCCCAGGGCTTAATTTAGAAAAATTAAGTCCCCACAATATCCACCACTCATTTCAAATATATATATATATATATATATATATATACATGAATTTTCTAGTGAGCCCATGGCATAATTTAGAAAAATTAAGCCCCCACAATATCCACCACTCATTTCAAATATATATATATATATATATATATATATATATTCATCTCTTTATTTTGCACTCAGCATTCCATATTCAAATCTAGAAATTGCCCAACATATCATGGTTAAAGAAACACATGTTGACGTAAAATTAAGAGCACAAGAGAAAACGTTGACCTATAAAGAATAGTATGTGCAGAAGATAAAGATGAAGTGGGTGGAAACTGGAAAGCGAAAGGAACATGCCATCCAACGTAAGGAGTGAAGGACAAAATGAACTAATGTTTTAGGTCCAATTTCTTTACTGAACTGCTAAACATCGCCACAAAATTACTTAAATCGTCCCTTGAAATTACCAAATTGTCCTTCATCCTATTTTTGCTTATATATCTCACAATTTCACTCTTTTTTCAAAACTTTCTCTTCCTATACCTACTACAGAAGATTAGGAATGTCTCGGAAGCCAGGCAAGCAGCCAGCAGTTCCCCCGGTGTACCCGTATACGGTAACCTTACTTTATTTATTTGTTTTTAAAAATAAAAAAAATTAAAAAAAGTGGCCGGCGTCCGAGGGAGACGCCCCCCGCATGGGGCGGGCGTCCGAGGAAGCCGTTCCCCCCATGGGCGACACATCGAAATCCACAGTTTCCATCAGCACGTACATCATTCCACTAGTGTAGGAATGGCATAATGATTCCTGGAATCCTATCCGCATATGGAAAGTCGTCTACGTCAGCCTGCCCAGTCACTACAATATAAACAAAAAATACAGTTACATATAATAACAATAGATACATATTTACTGAAATAAATAACAAAATTATAATAACAATAAATATAGGGATGGTATACCTGATCCTCCCCTCACAGACGAAGAACCAGAAGATCGACCACGACCTTTGCTTCCACTACCGGAAGAACGACCACGACCTCTACTCCCACTACCTGAAGATCGACCACTACCTCGCTCTGCATACTCAAACGCACTAGGGTCCCGTCGTGTCGACTTTCCCCTTGGTCGACCTCGTAGCTTTGTTTTTTCTGCAGGCTCTCTCAAATTCGCATGTTCGGGGTGTAGCTGCTCGAATAAAACCCGAGAGGCAGATCGAATTACGGTGGGGTCACTTCCTGCAATCTCATCAACCAGGCTGCGAAAATGTTCGGTGTCTTGAGCTGCCTGAGACACAAACTCTGCGTTCCCGGCTCCTTCCCCAATGACAAGTGTCCTCCAGAACGAATGAATCTGCTCTAAGTAAATTCCGTTGTCTGATTCAAGACATCCGCGGATGGTACATGCGCAAGGTATCCCATGAGAAGTCAGAAAAACGCACTCACAACGATATTCAACTTCATCATCTAACTCTTGCATTCTTTTCACCTCCTGACTCAGCAATTGCAAGCAGTGATGCGAAACTCGACCATTTATGTGACGATATAGAGCATGTCCGAAATTAGTCAAATTTCGCCGTCTCGAGTCTTCAAGAGCGTTTCGAATATTCGTCAGCTGCATTTCAATAGCCGTGTTGACGCGCTCGAAAAGAGTGTCCAGAGCTGCAGTCGATGTAGAAATCTACTCTTTTAGAGCCGAATGAGCACTTTCGACCCTACAATTCGTGGTGTTCCCAAAATGAAGGACTTTGTTCGTCCAATTCAGCACAAACTTTTCTTTATGCACCAACCACGTGGTGTCCAGATACTCCGTGATAGCCGGCCACGATCTATACAAATCTTTCAGAGCATACACAGCTCTATCATACTTGGCTTCTGAAGTAGAAAGCATGATTTTCCTCCATCTTCCACGCCTCAAAGTCTCTGCCATCTGCTTATTTTTCCCGAATACGTGGTATGCGTAGTTCAATACGTCTTTGTTGATGTGCCATGTGCAGAGTAAATGAGCAGAGTCAGGAAATACCTCTCTCACTGGTCGCATAAGGCCTAACTCCCGGTCTGTTATTATTGCAGTCGGGCTGACAATCCCCAATAACAGATCTCGCAACTTCTCCATCACCCACAGATAACTGGAGTAAGTTTCATCCATCAAAATCGCATATCCAATAAGGAAATTCATGTTTGTTGGTGTGACCCCAATCATTTCGAACAAAGGCATCTTATACTTGTTCGTCTTGTAAGTCGAATCCATGCAGATAACGAAAGGATATGTTCGCAACAACTGGACTGACGTCGGATGTGCCAAAAAAGCGTGAGTGACGACATCAGTTTCTGGATCCGCCATAATCCAATGTAAGTACTCACACTGCACTGCTTGATAGAGAAACTGCTGGACGGGATTCCGGTCTTCAGATTTTGTCCTCCTCATGTAATCTCTGAAATTATAAATATGCCTTTGATTTGGATTGTCCTCCGGGAATTTTTCTTTTACTGCCTTCAAGATGTTCCGTGGTTTTGCTTGCGCCTCAGTCATATCACGAACAATCTTCTTCGCCCCAGAACTTAGACCACTAATTTGACGATGACCCTCTGGATAAACTGCCAGTCTGTGGTTGTGATGTCCGTGAGCACTATTAAAAACCACAACCCATCCATCACGATCTCGTCGCTCCACCACTTTTATTAAGAAACGGCAACCGCAACCCTTTCTTTTGGTGTTTCTTCGAAGTGCAGTATCCATATCCCGAGACTCCATTTGATTTCGCCGGTCGCATCTCAAATAACAATCCATCCGACTATCTGATCTTGTTTCGTACGACGACACGACCAAAAAAAACCCAGCTCCGATAGCTACTTGTTTGGCCCATTTACATGCTTCATCGATTGTTTCAAAGATTTGTGTAGTTTGAAATAACTCACTGTAATCCACTCCATCACCACCGAAATCTTCCAACGGAACCTACAAAAATAAAATCGAAATTAAAAAAATCAAAAAAAATTCGGGCGTCTGTATTAAACGCCTACCCCATGGGAGGGACGTCTGAGTTAAACGCCCTTCCCAAGGGTGAGGCGTCTGCGTAGGACGCCTGACCCTAGGGAAGGGCGTCTACTACAAACGCCTTACCCAAGGGGAGGACGTCTACATAAGATGCCTCTCCCATTGCGTAGGCGTCTGCGTTAGACGCCTCGGCCAAGGGGAGGACGTCCTACGCAGACGCCCTCACCTTGGGGGAGGCGTCTAATGCAGACGCCCGACCCAAAATTTGCCCCGCGCCAGACTTATAACACCGGATGCATCACCTTCGCCAGACATTTTCGTGGTATTTTTACTGATAAATTATGAATATACAAGACCGTATGCCTAATTTATAGTCACGGGACGATATGGGTATTAAATATATTGTTAAGGGCACTTTGGTAATTTCAAGGGGCGATTTAAGTAGTTTTGGGGCGACGTTTAGTAGTTCCCTTTCTTTAACATATGAAATATTCGTCAACTAAAATGGAATCTTTTAAGATATTATTTACCGAACACTTTTTTATCCGTAGAAAGTGGCTTACACGAGAATGGGCAATTCGCACCTCCAATGCACTGTCTCGTGTATTCTCGTGAATTTAATTGGACAACACTTGAAAATAGATGAAATATAAATTGTATTTATAACAACTAATGTTACAATACTACAACTTATATTTGCATACTATACATTGTGAGACACTCACAACTACTCTTTTTACTATCATACTCTTATACAAGACTCCCTATTATAATACACTCTATAACTATCATAACCAGTGTTCAGGTAGGCGACCGCCTAGGCGGTAGGCGGTCGCCCGTGGCGGTGGTCGCCTGGGCGACCACCGCCTTTCGCCCAGCTCTGCTGGGCGAAATAGGCGATCGCCGTTGGAGGCTCTCCAACGGCTCTTTGCTTTTTTTTTCTTCAAAAATTACAACTTTGCCACTAGCCCCAAATCCTATATAAACCCCTCCAAACCTCTTCATGAGGAACTTTGACGGCGATGAGAAACCACCGATGGGATATCTGTATGACGCAATGGAGAAAGCCAAAGAACAAATCATGAGGAACTTTGACGGAAACCCGAGGTTGTACAAGCAAGTCATCGACCTCATCGACACCAGGTGGGGTCCAGGGAAGATGATGTCATCACCGCTACACTCTGCTGGTTTCTTACTCAACCCTGGTACCTTCTTCTCCGTCCCACCTCAGGATCGAAATGTAGCTTTCAATGAGCATATGCCTGGATTCATGGATGTTGTAGAGCGGCTCGTCCCCACTCCTGCAGAACAAGACAAGATTTGCGGTTTACTTGATCGTTACAAGAACTCCCTCGGAATATTCTCGAGGGATATGGTCGTCAGACAAAGGTCGGAAAGAAGACCTATAGATTGGTGGCAATCGTATGGCGCAGACATGGGAGAGACTGCATTACAGAGGTTGGCCCTGAGGGTGTTGGGATTGACATGTTCGACATCAGGTTGTGAGCGGAATTGGAGTGTCTTCGAGCAGTTGCACTCAACGAGAAGGAACAGGTTGGCTGTGAAGAAGATGAATGACTTGGTGTATGTGAACTACAACCAAAAGTTAAGGCAAAGGTTTCAGCAAAGGATGGAGAAACCCGGATTTTATGACCCCATCAGTGTGGACTACGATCTCTTCGACGAGCATCCATGGTTGGTAGAAACTGAAGATCTGGTCTTCGCTGGAGAGGAGCTTACATGGGCTGATGCCGAGGAAGCAGCTTTGGGACATTCTTCTTCACGGAGACGCTTTGCTCGATCCATGTCCAGTGCATCTGACCCGCGGTGTTCTACTGCATCTGACGCGCTATTATTAGGTCGTGGCATCGATGATGTCATCGTTCACATCAGTTCTAGAGATCCAGGTGCATCGAGTTCTCAACCACCGATGGACATCGACGAGCAATATGTCCAAACCGACGATGAAGAAACTGAAGAAGATGATGTCTACGTCGACAATCCGAATGAGAACCACTCCGACGAATCTAATGGTGGTGGAGGATATGATATGGTTCCCAGTTGGACATTAGATCAATGTGTCCAATGGAATTAGTTAGTTAGCTTGTAATTCTAATTTCTCTTTTATCTACTATTGTATGAACTCTGAGTTACTTTGTAATCGTACTACTAAGCAATAAATTGTATACCTAAGTGTTTAGGTGGGTAGAGGGGGTGCCTAGTGAGGCATTGGTCGAGGAACTAGGTGTTTTTTCGAAGCCTAAACATGTATGGTATTTTTAGAAAATATTTGTGTATTTTTTCTATTTTTCCCGATTTTTCCTGATTTTTTTATCTATTTTATGAAAATTAATTGAATTAAAAAAAACAAATTTACCGCCCAGACCTGGGCGGTCGCACAACCGCCTAGGCGATCGCCCAGGCGACCGGACGCCTCCGGCCGCCTAGGCTCGCCTGGGCGGTGCCTGAACACTGATCATAACTACAAAACTTTTTTTAAAGTGATTATTATTAATTCTTGCTTGTGATTGATTTGGAACGTGGATGGTCACGTCTATTTATAGTTGTAGATGGAAAAATGTAAAAATGGTTAACTTTTTAGATGTGAAACTTCTGGATTACTCCAAAGGGTGAAAATTTCTAAAGTTAGAAAACTCTAGAATTGAACTCATTAGTAGGTGAAGTTATAATTAGCTTATATATTATCCTTAATGGACTTAAATTTGGATTTAAGTTGGTGTTGAAATTTTTAACATAGACTACTACCAATAAAAATTCTCGACTTTACCCACAGACCACAACCCAACAACGTTAAACAACACTATCCAATTAACCATAACAAGTTTTGTCTCTTTTAAATCACGAAATATTTAATTCCGTCGCCACTAGTTTTGAAGTACACATTGGGATCCTTTAGGTCTTGTACTCTTGTTCCATAGTATTTTTTATTTTTATTCTTATGGAGGCACCTAGAGAACCCTTAACGGGTGCTTTTTTCGGAAAAGTGCCCGGGTGCCCGATCCGGGGGACCACGTGGCCCCCCAGATTGGTTATTTTTTTTTGTTTTAAAGAAAAAAGATTAGTTATATATAATTAGTTTAATGTATTGATTAGTTAAATTGTAATTAAATTAATTAGGTTTTGAAAATTAATTGAAAAAATAATTTATTATTAATTAAATTGTTTTTGATTTATTTAGATAAAAGTAAATTTAATTTTTTTAAAAACCATATACAAAATAAGAAATAGTAGTACAATACTCATAAACTTCGGAAACAAAATACAATACAAATACGGATACGAAATACAACAGAAATACGGTAAGGAAATGCAGTCATTGGTGTGGGAAAAATTGGTTTTGGTAAGATGGGTGGAATCATGGTTGTGTGACATTTTGGTATGGAAAAAATGGTTGGGTTGGGGGTGGACAACGTGGAGATCGTCGGTACTCTGGTGAATCATTGCCTTCTGAAGAGGACAATGTGAGACGATGGTGGAAGAAGTAAGATAGGAATTGAGGTGAGTAGAGAAGTAAGGTGGTTGGGGTATATATACACTCAAGTAGTCATCGTCTTGTGTTTTGTGTAGTCACGTGCGTGCTGTAGGTCCTCGATGCTTGAGAAGTCTTGTGTTTTGTGTAGTCACACGCGTACTGTAGGCCCTCGATGCTTGAGAAGTCTTGTGTTTTGTGTAGTCACGCGCGTACTGTAGGTCATCGATGCTTAAGAAGTCTTGTGTTTTGTGTAGTCACGCGCGTACTGTAGGTCATCGATGCTTGAGAAGTCTTGTGTTTTGTGTAGTCACGCGCGTACTATAGGTCATCGATGCTTGAGAAGTCTTGTGTTTTGTGTAGTCACGCGCGTACTGTAGGTCATCGATGCTTGAGAAGTCTTGTGTTTTGTGTAGTCACGCACGTACTGTAGGTCCTCGATGCTTGAGAAGTCTTGTGTTTTGTGTAGTCACGCGCATACTGAGGTCCTCGATGCTTGAGAAGTCTTGTGTTTTGTGTAGTCACGCGCATACTGTAGGTCCTCAATGCTTGAGAAGTCTTGTGTTTTGTGTAGTCACGCGTGTATTGTAGGTTATTTGTCACAACTATAAATGCAGTCCTCCTAGTTGGTTCTCACACATTCATCTACGAACAATGTCTTCATCCGATAAGTCTTCAAGTTTGAAGTCTTCATCATCTTCAACATCCAATGACGAAGCTTACGACCAAGTGTTGAACTGCTTAACGGAGTATGTCTCTCAAGTGGTCGATTGACGTCTTAAGAGGCGTAGAAGGCGAACTTCGAACCCAGATAGAGAGAAGGAGCTTGGTTACAACCGTTTGATTGCCGATTATTTTTCTAACAACCATGTTTATCCTGACAACATTTTCAGGAGAAGATTTAGGATGCGAAAGCATGTCTTTCTTCGCATTGTGAGTGTCATTGAGACGTCTGATGTCTTCTTCCAACGTACACCAGACGCCACCGGTAGGATGAGCATCTCTGTCCTGTAGAATGTACAGCAGCGATGTGTATGCTAGCGTACGGTGTTGCAGCTGATGAAGTGGACAAATACTTAAGGTTAAGAGAATCCACGGCAAGAAACACATTTGAAAAATTCTGCGACGGTGTAATTAACAACTTCGGCGGTGAGTACCTCTGAAGACCTAATGCGAGTGATTTAGCACGATTACTTCACGTTGGTGAGCAGCGTGGGTTCCCACACATGGTGGGAAGTATCGATTGCATGCACTGGATGCGGGAAAATTGTCCGGCTGCATGGAGGGGCCAATATCAAGGGCGTAGTGGTAATGCCACTATTGTCCTCGAGGCAGTGGCGTCGGCTGATGATTGATCGTTTTATATTAACCGCAAGTGCACGACCGCGTTGAAGCGGTGGCAAATACGAGTCGTCCACTGGGAGGTGTGTCGACGATTGGTTTGTTCGAAGGCGAGAGGTAAAAAGAAGGAGAGAAAGGTTGGTTACACTAAACTACACTAAGGTGCAAATGGAAATGGAAGAAAAGCAAGAAAACTAAACCCCAAAGGGTAGGGGTGAGCTTCGGTCCAGGACCGGACCGAACCGGACCGGACCGAAACCCGAATTTTCGGGAAGTCCGGACCGAAGACCGGACCGAATAGGTTCGGTTCGGTCCGGTCCGGTCCGGGTCGGTCCAAAACCCGAATTTTCCCCTTAAATTTTCGGTCCGGTCCGGACCGAAGACCGAATTTCCAAAATTTTGTGGACCGAAGACCGGACCGAAAAAATTCGGTCCGGTTCGGTCCGGGTGCCCGGACCGGACCGAATTTTGCTCACCCCTACCAAAGGGGGTAGAGAAATAATGTGAACATAAAGAAGTGTGTGTGTGTTCATTAAGCATCTCACAACATGTAGTGCATGAAATCATAAAACTACATCCAACTTTGCCTCAACATGAATTAAGATAAGACTACATCATTAAAACATACAAGACAATAATTGGAATGAAGCTACATGAACTCAAGTATAAAGACTAGACCCTACTATGCCTCCACATGAATTAAGATAAGACTACATCATTAAAACATACAAGACATTAGCTAAGGTAAAGGCAACAAGAGCACATACACTACAAATTGTGTTTCCAATATTAACTTCATCCATATCCTAACTTTATCATTCCCCATAGAATAGGTTCACTAATCAAAACATAAACTAAGCTTCATTCAAGAGCATTAGCATATCAAAGATAAGAGTGAAAACTCATTAGATGGTTATGGAAATCATATAAAGCTCAAGGGATAAAGATAACACACACTTAATACACTACATGATTATATCACATATTTCTCCACCCCCCAAATGGGGATGGAACTACTCACACATATTTAAACTAACTACTCTAATAAAATGAAACATTATACTGAAATGAAACTATACTAATCAAGCAAGAAATATTAAAGAAGCATAAAACAAAACAAGCAACAAAGCAAACACATAAAAGGAAATCAACTAAGTAAGAATTAACAAGCTAAAGAAAACATCTATTATTAACTCACTCAAATTACAAGCAGCTCTTCCTCCACCAAAGTTTTGCTTCAAGGCTTCACTCTTAGTAGGGAAGATGCCACCAAAGAGAGAGATGGATACAATGGGAGGTGAAGAGTTCTATTTATAAGCATGGAAAAAGCTAATCCGGGACAATCCCCCGATGTGGGACTAAACCAATACCAAAAATAGCCTAAACGAACATTAATACAAGTCCAGGAGAAGTTTGGGCGGATCTGGCATGATCCAGCCAATTGGCGGCCTATAAAGCCCAGATCCGTCTGGGTTTTCTGTTGGGCTTTGCTGGAAGTGTTTCTTGGTCTTGGATGCATCTACTTGGTCTGTTGGAGCTCCGACCCGAATCGAATTGCCAAAATACTCCCCATGATGGTGTGGAGTTTCCTGTTTTGCTCTTAGGTCCTTCGGTCTTACGATCAGGTCCTTCTCCATTGCATCTCAGTCCCTAGGTCTCACAATTAAGTCTTTTTTTCCTGCTTTTGGGTCCTTTCATGGCTCTTCTCTTCAAACCTCTTTATTCCTGAAAACTAAACATAAAACTCATCACGTAACATTGCTTAGGTGTAAGATAATGGATATAAGATACAAATATGAGCATGAAATGATGTCAATCCGCTGACTTGTGGATATGTCACTCGTTTTTTGGCACACCAGGTTCATGCAATGACTTAAATGTCCTACAACGATCTCTGGTTTTTGACGACATAATGGAAAGACGAGCTTCACCTGTGACTTTTGAGGTAAATGGTTCTCGATATAATATGAGATACTATCTTACAGATGATATTTATCCAAAATGGGTAGCATTCATTCCGTCCATCGTTCATCAACTAACACCGAAGGATAGGTTATTTGCTGAACGACAAGAAGCAGCACGCAAAGATGTTGAACGTGCATTTGGAGTCTTGCAAGCGCGGTTTGCGATAGTGAAGAAGTCATCTATTACATGGAGTAAGGTTGTGCTTAACAAAATAATGACAGCTTGCATTGTAATGCATAATATGATAGTGGAGGATGAATGTGATTCCTACGCTAATTTTGGAGTTTGGAACAAATTTATTGAGAACCAACCTGGAAATTCCGTGAACGCCCCGGTTTGGTATTCCACTGACCGTGTAGTGGATATTACCAAGTACTTGAGAAGGAGAGATCAGTTGCGTGATCACACCACACATTTGAACCTTCAAGGCGATTTGATCGACAATATATGGAAATGATTTGGAGGAAATGTGTCTTGATGTATTTTAACTTTAGTATTTAATGATGTATTTTTAGTTTTTAAATTTCCAGTTAATGTACTATGTAATGTAGTTTCCTAATTTTTAATAATATTTTCGTATTTATTAATTAAATGTTAATTAAAAACGAATGAATTGTTGATATTAAATAATTACGATAATGATTATTAATATATTTTGTTGATTGTTGAAAGAGTTTTAGAGAGAAGAATAAAAATAATGACGTGACAACAAATACTGTAGCGTGACTGGGTGGATTGGATAATAGTTAAAGATTTTGTAGGGGGTTGGTTTGTGTTGACGTGGCAGAGAGAGAAGATGACGTGGCTGAGAGAGAAACCAGGGCACCCGGGAACTGCCCGGACGCTGTTAATGATGGTCTTAGATTACGTTTACTTGTTTGTGATCACGCTAGATGCCAGTGTCACATTTCACAAAGTCAACACAATGCTTGCCAATGTACAGAATTTCACTTCCGTGAGTTATATTGGACTTTGACGTGTTCAGATATTTTGAAAATGATTTTCATAATATTGTTGCTAAATTATCAAGTAATTTTTTCCCGATATAAGTCACCAAATTTATAATTGACCGTGATACACGGACGCATGCGTCTGGGATGCACGTTGACATGGTCAGTACAGTCAGCAAAAGTCAAATGTCTTTTACTTTCTGAAATTAATTAAACCCTACACTCTAACATATTTATTTTGTGTCATATGCAACATGTACTTTCCTCATGCAACACTACGTTTCTCCATGCGATATTTGGTTTCCCAATGCAACATTAAACCGAACATATCCACAACTTAAACTGGATAGACACACACCTTAAACCAAACAGATCCACAACCTAAACTGGACAGACACACACCTTAAACTGGACAGACTCACAACTTAAATTGAACATACTCATAACTTAAACTGGACAGTTACACAACTTAAACTGAACAGACTCACACCTTAAACTGAATAAATCCACAACTTAAACTGGACAGACACACACCTTAAACCGAACAGATCAACATCTTAAACCGAACAGATCCACAACTTAAACTGGACAGACACACACCTTAAACCGAACATAGTCACACCTTAAACCGAACAGATCCACAACTTAAACCGAACAGATGAACAACTTAAATTGGACAGATGCAAACCTTAAACCAAACAGATACACACCTTAAACCGAACAGATTCACACCTTAAACAGAACATATCCACAACTTAAACTTTACAAACACACACCTTAAACTGAACAGACCCACAACTTAAACCGAACAGATCTACAACTTAAACGGGACAGACACACACCTTAAACCAAACAAACAAACACCTTAAATCGAACAGATTCACACCTTAAACCGAACATATCCACAACTTAAACCGAACAGACACATACCTTAAACCGAACAGATCCACACCTTAAACGGAACAACTCCACAACTTAAACTGGACAGACACACACCTTAAACCAAACATATCCACACCTTAAACCGAACAGATCCACAACTTAAACTGGACATACACACACCTTAAATTGGACATACACACACCTTAAATTGGACACACACACACCTTAAACCGAACATATCCACACCTTAAACCGAACAGATCCACAACTTAAACTGAACATACACACACCTTAAATTTGACATACACACACCTTAAACTGGACATACACACACCTTAATCTGGATAACTACACAACTTAAACTAAACAAACTCACACCTTAAACTGGACAAACACACACACTAAACTGGATAGACCCACAACTTAAACTGAACAAACACACAACTTAAAGTTGGTTTGTCCATTTTAAGATTTAAGTCTGTTCATTTTAAGGTATGAGTCTGTCAATTTTAAGGTTTAAGTTTGTTCATTTTAAGGTGTGAGTCTATCCATGGGGACACCAAACGTTGCATGGTAAACCAAATTTTGCATTGGGAAATAATGTTGAATGAGAAAAGTGAAAGTTGTATGTGACACAAAACAAATATGTTATTTAATTTATTTCAGAAAGTAAAAGACATTTGACTTCTTCTGACTAGACTGACCACGTTAGATAAGTTCGGGACGCAAGCGTCCATTAATTATTTTCTAATTATCATTGATCCAAGAGGATTTTTTATTGATCGTTGAAATGCACTTTCTTCGGTGAATATCTGTTAGCTGTGATTAAAAGTGTCAAAGTCAATTTTGAGAGTCATCCCACACAAACAAAGAATTATTTTCTTCTCATCCATCTTCTTTTCTAATAAACAATTAAGATGCACTTCCATTACAACTTACCAAAATCATCGCATCGTTCACAAGGTGGTCTCTGTCTAAGGATATTCAATACTCATTAGTAAGCATGGTTGAACATCGGCCCGGACTCGGTGCTTTCTGGGGTCCAGAACGAAGACTGGACCGATCAGATTTGGTCCAGGCCAAATCTGGACCGATCGGTCTGGTCCGAACCTTGACCGATCGGTCCGATCCCAAATCCCAGACCAGACTGGGGTTTTGTGGGAAACATTGGGTTTTGGATTGGGTTTGGATTGAACCACACCGGACCGAAACCCGAACCCATCACAAGGTCCAGACCGGAACCAGACCGATCGGATTAGGTCCAGTCCGGACTGAAAAATGTTGTCCTCTGTTAGCAAGTGTCATGTTAAGGAAGCTACGAATACAATATTGTCTAAACAAACAAGCTTTCCTACGTATGGTAGAAAGAATTCATGTAATTTTATATTTGTTTCATCGGAATGATTGCTGAAGTTATATATCCAACAATCCTTATACACGGACGCACCTGACGTGGTCAATCCAGTCAGCAAAATTAAATATCTTTTAGTTTCTGAAATTAATTAAATAACATGTTTATTTATTTTGTGTCATATGCAATCTTCACTTTTCACATGCAACATTTGGTTTTCCCATGCAACCTTTACTTTTCCACTGATTTCCTCGTGCAACCTTCGGATACCAAGGTAAAACGAGGAGTTCATGTAAAATAAAGAAGGGTGTTTTGCTACAGTACACCTCTCAAGTGTCAAAATTGGCGATATGCACTTGAATTTTCGATATTATCGCATATAAACCTACAAGTCGATCATATTTGCGCATATGCACCTCTGCCGTTAGTGGACCCCACTCTGTCACCGTTACCGTCCAACGGTGTTAGACAATTTGCAAATTAACCTCGTAAAATCCAAATGTCCTTAATTGTAAAAACAAAAAACCTCATGAAAATCAAATTGTCTAACACTCTCCACTCTTTAACTTTCACTCTCTCTTGAATCTCTCTCTCCTTTCTCCCTCTCCACTCTTTCACTCTTACTCACTCTCATCCCTCCTTCTCTATCTCTCTTGAATCTATCTCTCTCTTTCTTGAATCTTTCTTTATCTCTCTGGACAGAAGTCTGGACAAGTCTGTACGAAGTTTCTGGACGAGATCTGGACGAAGTTGGACAGAGTTTCTGGACAAGATCTGAACAATTATGGACGAAGTCTGGGTAGATATCTAAACTAATTGTCTAGACTTTGTCCAGAATTGTCCAGAAGTGTCCAGACTTCGTCCAGAATTTGTCCAGAATTCGTCCAGACTTCGTCCAGATTTGTCAAGAATTCGTCCAGAATTGTCCAAATTTCGTCCAGAATTGTCCAGAAACTCTATCCAGACTTGTCAAGACTTCTGTCCAGATTTGTCAAGATTGTCCAGAGAGAGAAACAAAAGATTCAAAAGAGAGAGAAAAAGAGATTCAAGAGAGATAGAGAAGGAGGGATGAGAGTGAGTGAGAGTGAAAGAGTGGAGAGGGAGAAAGAAGAGAGAGATTCAAGAGAGAGAAAGAGAGAGTGAAAGTTAAAGAGTGGAGAGTGTTAGACAATTTGATTTTTCATGGGGTTTTTTGTTTTTACAATTAAGGACGTTTGGATTTTACGAGGTTTAATTTGCAAATTGTCTAACACCGTTGGACGATAACAGTGACAGAGTGGGGTCCACTAACGGCAGAGGTGCATATGCGCAAATATGATCGACTTATAGGTGTATATGGGGCAATACCGAAAACTCGGGTGCATATTGCCAATTTTGACACTTGAGAGGTGTACTGTAGCAAAAGCCCAATAAAGAAACCCTACAACGTGAGTTTGTCCTTTTAAACATATGAGTTTGTCATTTTTAATATATGAGTTTTTTATCATATGTGTTTGTCATTTTTAATATATGAGTTTGTCATTTTACACATATGAGTTTGTCCTTTTTAAGTTACGCATTTGTCCTTTTAAACATATGAGTTTGTCTTTCTTATCATATGTGTTTGTGATTTTTAATATATGACTTTGTCCTTTTAAACATATGAGTGTCATTTTTATCATTTGTGTTTTGTCTTTTTTAATATATGAGTTTGTCCTTTTTATTATATGTGTTTGTCGTTTTTAATATATAGGTTTGTCATTTTAAACATGAGTTTGTACTTTTTAAGTCATGTGTTTATCCTTTTTAATATACGAGTTTGTTCTTTTTACCATCTGTGTTTTGTCCTTTTTAATATATGGGTTTGTCCCTTTTATCATCTGTATTTGTCATTTTTAATATATGAGTTTGCCCTTTTTAATATATGTGTTTGTCCCTTTTTATCATCTGTATTGGAGAGATGATTATATTATCTCATATCATTTTCTTCTTATTAATGCAATGACCATATTATCTTATATTATCTTCTTCCTCCACTCCAAGCCCTCCCAACCCCAGCACCCTCCACTTCCCCCTTCCCTTCCCTTCCCCTCCCCACCACCCTCCACCTCCCCCTCCCCTCTCTCATCCCTCCCTCCTGAGATGACCGCAAGCGTCTCGCCACCCACCGCACCATGAAGTTCGTGATATCTAACATGATCTTCGACCTCGGGACGGATTACACCGCCGACCAGTTCGTCCTCCTCCTCGCCGCGACGTCCTCACAAATGTCGTCGGCGTCCCCACCTCCCTCAAGACCCACTCCCACGTCGTCTCCCTTGACATCCCTCTCACTGATCTCGCCTCCCACCCCGTCCTCGACCTCTCTGTCGACAACGCCAACGAGGTGGATCCTAACCTCGGCAAAGGCTGTGATGAGTCTTTGCGCCGAGAGAAAATGATGGAAGAACCACCTCCCTCCATCATATGGCAAGACCACCTCCCTCCACCAAAACTCGACGTCATCCTCCAACCTCTACATTGAGTTTTAGTGAATAATGGAAAGTTTTGATGATATATATATGGTGGAAACCAACTATTGTATAGTTTAGCCTGTGTGATGTGACACAAAATAAATAAATAATATATAATTTAATTATTTTTTACTGACCTCCACGTCAGATGTGTCCGGAACGCACCTCGTCTACTAAACATTGTCCAATACATAATGAAACACAAACCAAGCATGACGATAATAAGTTTTTTAAACCTTTCGGCGTGATTGACCACAAGTATAAATGATTCACCAATTCTAGAAGTAACAATCTAATTGTTAACACAAAATAACCAAACTTCCTCAAAATAAACTTTTTTAATTTTTTTGTGTCAAAATAGACCTCAATAAAAAGTATTTATCAAACTAGACTCGCTGTCACCACGTGGTGACACGTGGCGGCGGCAGGTTTGTTTTTTAGTGCATAGAGAACTCGGCATCACCAGTCCCGAGTTCTCCTTTGAAGAACTCGACATCACCAGTGCCGAGTTCTCTTTGTTTTTTTGCCCAACACTTGTCATATTCCACTCGACGTGAGTTGTCATGAGAACAGTGATTCACATAGAACTTAGCATTGGGGATGCTGAGTTCTATTTGAACTGTTCTCCGGGCACTCAGATCGTGCATGGGACGGTTGGACGACCAGGAGAACAGTTTCTTAAATAGAACTCGGCATCTTAATAGGCAGAACTCGGCGTTCGTAACGCCGAGTTCCGTCGGGCTATAAAAGCAGCCTGACGCCCCCCCCCCCCCTCGCCCCTCTCCCCCTCCGCCGAGTTCTCACGATTTTAAGGTTAGAGTTTTGATTTTTTTTGTTTTCCACCGTTTTCTTGCCTTTTATGTATTAGGATGATATACATTGTTGTTTTAGGTATGATTGTAGTGTTTTTGTTTGTTTAGGAACCCGTTTTGGTGCAAACTCGATTTCGATTTTGGGTTTTTAGGCCAAACTATTTTTTCTTGTTTGTTAGTTGATTATTGATTATTGATTTTAGTTTTGTTGATTGTAGGTTTACGGTAGTAATCTTAAAAATAGTTGAATTTAAGTTTGGTTATTGTGATTGAAATTGGATTTTGTGTTGTTATTTTTGTTTGAATGTATGTTAGTTTGAATGAATGTAAATTTAAAAATGATTTATTTGAGTTTAAATGTATGTGAGTTTGAATGTATGTGAGAATTGAAGTTTGATTTTTTTGTCTTAAAAATAGAGTAATAATGTATGTGAGTTTTAATGGAAAAAAATGTTTTGAAGTTGAGAAATATGTTCGTTAAATATATTGTGATTTGCATGTTGAGAAATACGTCGTTACTTAGATGTTTATAATGTGAGGATGTTATTTGTAGTATTGTTAGTTTGTTCTACCGTGCATGTTTAAATTTACCAATTTGAAAAATATAGGAGAGGTTCTGTCAAAATTCTAAAAAAATTCTGACATGATTCGTAACGTTGTTTATTGTAGTTGATTTGATTGGAGAGATTGCTCGACGTTTACAGTCATTTGCTACTACACTCGATTGAGGTAATTTCTAAAACATTTGAGTATTTTAAACTTTTTAAGTAGTTAGTAATGAAAAACAACAATCTCACTTGAACACATTTTCAAATTTAATTAATATATGTTAGGTATGGATAAAGATAATGAAGGACCTTTGTTGGTCATGTATAATGGGAAATTAGAATATAACGGAGATGTGGCAGAATATACAAGATCTGACCGCAAATTGGTAGTTGTTCCGTTGAACATAAAATATGAGGATTTAATGGATGTTATAAGATCAGAATGTTGTTATCCACACAGTATGTTTGATGTCAAGTTGACGGCGAAATTGCCATTAACAATGATTGGACATACGTTCCATTAACCAATGATAGGTCGGTTTATGGATTGATGCGTTTGTTTAAACGGATGTTTGTGGTTGGAGTGTATGTGGATGCTGACCCTAAAGTGCCCGACCCTACATAGACATCCAACACTCATTCGCCGGGGTATGGTACAGTAAGGTTGACCGGTTGGGACTGTGGAATAGATTTGAATATAAGTCTAAATCCTACAGCCGAAGTTCTGGCATACCAGCAAATTCTATTTTTCCAATCGCATAACTTCCAAATAGGCAACAATGGACAGAAAATGCGTGTGACATTCCTTCCAGCAGTACAAATCCTTATCCTGGTCTGTCGCAATTTGAACTCATGCATTACAGTCATGATGAGTTTGCTGGAAGGGCTGGACCATCTTCCTCATATCCCTCCCTTGGGCTTGGTTTGTCATCTATTGACCCAATTCATTTTAGTCGACTAGGAGGCCTGGAAGAGATGCATAGCGTTCGAGATGATGACACTGAAGAATTAGGGGATTACAGCACACCCTTTGTTGTAGAAGATGAACCTGAAGGTGTTTCTGCTAATGAAGTCGTTCCGGAGACGCATGATGTCATATATGCGATGAGTCAATCAATAAACCGTGAAGACGACGTTGTTGATGATGCAGTTGCTAACAACGACATGGTTCCAACTCTTAATGAACTTCCCGATATCTTCAAAGACGACAATTGGATAGAGAATTCTGTAATTGAACACTCATTCTTCGATGCTGCGAACAATTTGGAACGGAGTGGTTGGCGTACGGAAGATGGTCGTTCTTTCTGGGATAAACGAATTTTCCCAACGAAAGATGATTTGGCTCATGCTCAGCAATCGTGGCACATTAAAAAGTTTGTTCAGTATTCAGTTATGGTTTCTTCAACGAAATGGTATACAGTTCATTGTATTCGTCGTGATGAAGATAACTGCAAATGACGTCTACATACGTCTATCCCAAAAGGCTGCAGATATTTTCAAGATAAAACATACGACGCCAAACACACTTGTTTCAATCCGATATTGCTAAACGACAACAAACAATGCAGTGCTAATTTTGTATGCGACTTGATAATGTCATCTGTTAGAACTAAGTTCACAATTACTCCTGCTGAAATAATGGAAATGGTGAAGATCAAATACTCACTTGAAATCTGTTACGATAAAGCATGACATGCTAGGCAAAAAAACGTTGAACCGAATTTATGGTGCCAAAGAAGACAGTTTTAAAGATCTGCGAAGGTTCCTCACAGTTCTCTGTCGGAACAATGAAGGATCTGTTGTCAAATAGAGTCTGTACAGGTAAATTCATACGAGGATATGTTTAAGCGTGTGTTTTGGGCGTTCGGGCCTTCAATTAGTGAGTTTCAATATTGTAGACCCGTTGTCAGTGTGGATGGAACACACCTCCCCAAACCAAAAGACCTCCTGGTCGGCCTAAATCAACACGAATCCGAAACGAGATGGACGAACACTCTGGAAGAAGGGTAAGGTGTGGGAGATGCGGCGGTATAGGGCATAACCGAAAGCGATAATGAACCTATATAGCGAAATATTTTGTATGTAACTATTTAGTGAGACTTGAATGAATGTAAGAGTTGATTAATTGTAAGACTTGAATTAATGTAATATATTTTGTGATGACTTGAATGAATGTACGACTTGAATCTTTTTTAAGAGTTGATTAATTGTAAGACTTGAATTAATATAATGTATTTTTTAAAACTGCAATTTTTATGACTTTGATATTTTGCAACACTTTCATATTTTTTAATAGCTCACATGGTGTAGTGGATAAATTAGACTCCAATTTTTATGACTCCAATTTTCCCTAACTGTAATTAATAATACGTTGAGTTTAATATTTGCAACAATTCAATGTTTTCTAATATTTAACGTGTTATGTACAGATAAAGTTTGGTGGTTCCAGTACTAGTTCGGTTAGAGGTAGTTACGCTTCACAGGGTCCGGGAGACAGATCAGTGTTGATTTTGCAGGCCAACCACAAGTCTGACTTATTCAAAGATTTTGTAAGCATTTTACGTATTCAAGTTAAATATTTGCACGTAGGTTTCAATATTCTGACATTTCTCTAAATTTATGCAGGAGGTTGATGGTGAAAATGCGTTGAGCATGGATTGAAGCTCAACGAATGACAGATCACTGATGAGAGGATGTTGTTTCTGCTAGATATGGCAGGGTTTGACACAGTCAGTCGGTTGTGCCGAGTCCAGTTGGATCATACCTTGCTGGGGGTGATGGTCGAGCGTTGGAGACCGGAGACTCATTCATTTCACCTGCGACATGGTGAGATCACATGCACCTTACGTGACATCTCTATGATTACCGGCTTGCGCGTAGATGGTTTGCTAGTGTGTGAGTCGCAGGAGTACGTTTGGTCAGAGGTCTGCATGGATTTATTGGGTCAAGTCCCCGATGACTTGGGTCGTAAGGGGTCCGTAACTCTGGGTTGGTTGCAAGCTCAGTTTCAGCAGTTGCCTTTTGATGCTGACGATGAGACAGTTACACGACACACCAGTGCTTTTATTCTGTTCCAGCTGGGATGCAGTATTTTGGCAGATAAGAGTGGCATGATGGTTCACTTGAAGTATTTGTCTTTGCTTAGAGATTTGGTCGTCGCATCGGAGTACAGTTGGGGTAGTGTGGCTCTGGCCCACTTATATCACATGTTAGACGAAGCTTCACTGATTCCGACCAAACATCTGTGTAGTTTTCTTACGTTTCTGCAGTTGTGGTGCTGAGAACATCTACACATTGGGAGACCTTTGAAGAGCAGACCATTATTATACCCGGAGGACGAGAGGGCACCATTAGGTGCCCATTGGAGACGACCAAGAACATTCAAGGGTAGTGCGAAGACGACGACACTTGATTTTTATCGGAATGAGCTGGACGTGCAGGAATTCGATCAAGTGATCTGGGACCCTTATGCACATTTGGATCTTAGTCAGTTACCACCACTATGTACAGAAGGTTCAGAGTTCTGGACGAGCTGTACTTGGCTTATAAATTTTGATGAGGTGGTTATGCATTGTCCAGACCGAGTGATGAGACAATTCGGTCTACAACAGCACATTCCAGAGCCGATGGAGAGACATGTAATGAAATCGGCTCAGGGGAGGTCGGATGTTAATTGGTTGGTGGAAAATCACCAATTCATTCAGCATTGGTCGCACGGAAGTGATCATTTATAGTTTGGGCGACCACTCCTAGGTCTCACTCCTGAAGAGAGCACACGACTGTATATGGAATGGTACTGGAGCATCACCGTACGTTGGATAGTTCATTACACCTTGGCTCCGACTAATACCTTATACAGACCTCGAGCGGGTAGAGAGCGAGAGATGGTAAAATTTAACATTTATTTAAACAATTACCACATTTTTAAATTGTGTTTAGTGTTTGATGAACTGTTAATTATCTGTAGATGCACAGAGTTTATGAGTTCCACGAAGAACTCTATCAAATTCACGAGGTGGTCAAAGATCACAAGACATGCTCTTCGATGGTTGGAAAATTGAAGGAAAAAATGAAGACTTGACTCATGTGTTTTGGTGCTGAAGAACCCACATTACATTTGAGTCAGGATCACGTCGTTGAATAAGAAGACGCTGGCGGTCTGACTCAGGATACTGAGAATACAGCACGAGGAGGGGGACGCGGCAGGGGGAGAGGACGTGCCCAAGCACGTCCTAAAAGGAAGAAGAGATTGAGAGGTCACTTAGGATAGATATTTAGTTGTGTTAGGCTTATTTGGTTGTTATTACACTACTTTTGGTTTTATGTTAAAATGTTAAATTCGTTATTGTGGTTGTTTGTTGTTTAAAACGTTTCTTGTTTTGGTTTTATCGTAGTTGTTTGTGTTTTGTACTTGAATTGTGTTTTGGTAATTAGAATGATTGTCTTTGTTGTCAAACAGGAAATGAAATTGTCTTTGTTGTGTTTGTTGTCAAACAGGAAAAACAATCGTCGAGTTCTTAAATTAATGAACTCTTCAAGAGAACTCGGCACTGAGGCTGTCGAGTTCTCTTGATGTGAACTCAACATCACAAGTGCCGAGTTCACACCAATATAACTCGGCATCCCCAGTGCCGAGTTCTATTTGAATCACTGTTCTCCTGGTCGTCCAACCGTCTCATGCACGATCTGAGTGTCAGGAGAACAATTCAAATAGAACTCGGCACTGTGGATGTCAAGTTATATGTGAATCATTGTTCTCCTGACAACTCACGTCGAGTGGAATATGACAAGTGTTGGGCAAAAAAAAACAAAGAGAACTCAACACTGGTGATGCCGAGTTCTTCAAAGGAGAACTCGGCACTGATGATGCCGAGTTCTCAATGCACTAAAAAATAAACTCGTCGTCGTCACGTGTCACTACGTGGTGGCAGCGAGTCTAGTTTGACAAATACTTTTTTTTGACAAAAAAAATAAAAAAGTTTAATTGAAATTTTTTCCTATTCTAAACGCCTTCCTTTTAGTTATTTCAAATCGAAAGATATACCAATCATCATATGATGTATACCCAACGTGTATGCCAACCAACAAAGATAAGACGTCAGTTTAAGTTCCACCCTTATATCATAACTTATACACATCCACAATCATCTCAATAATTAAAACAAATATATACTATTTTACTTGGAAAAAAAAGTAAAAACCTATCATTTGTATATTAAAAAAATCAAATAAATGAACTATTCCACCTGAATAAACAAACTCCATTCCTTTTTCAAAAAAAAAAAATATATTACCACTTCCCCGGCCGGGCAGGACAAGGGCAGACCTACACCTACACCTCCACCCTCACCCAATACCCATACGCCACGTGTCAAAAATGTACTCTCCCACCTTCGGCCATGTGTCATCCCCGTTCCGATTCCCACGGTGCGACTTTGTACTTCCCACGTTCCTCTCCTCTCTTCTCCCCAAACCCTAACCCTAGGGTTTCCTCCGGCGACCCCCAATCCCCTCCGGTACTCTTCCCCTCCCCTCAATCTGCCGTCTCTCCACTTTTCGATTGCCTCAAAATTGAGGTTTTGGTGGAAAGTTTGGTGCTTTTGGGGTTTTGGGGGCGGATTGGTTGTGGGTTTTGTTGGGTTTTCGGTTTGGGTAGTGGTTGGGTGGGATCTTGGGGTGGTTTTGGGGGTTGGGGTTGGGAAAGATTCTATCTTTTTGTGGTTGGGAAAGTGAGATTGTGTTGGGGACGCTTTTGGGGAAATTCGTAGGGAGATTGTGTTGCATGCATGTGATCTGGTGATGAGGATGTTTGGATGTGATTGGATGACATGTGGTTTGGGAAAGGGATTTTGTCTATACATGTTTCTGACTTTTCTCTTTCACAGAAATTATCCAGGATTTAATGTTTTTCTGCTGATAATAAGTTTAATTTAGGAGGGGATCTCTGTTTTGGAGGAGAAATATGCACGTGTTTTGGGTAATTATGTTGTAGTGGGTTGTTAGATGTAATTTTCTTTGAGTCAATGACATTTTGTATATTGAAGCTGTTTTTTCCAAAAAAAACAAGAAAATGTTTGGATTGGTATTATGGTTGTAATATTCACAAGCCAGGCATCACATGTCTAATATTGTAATTTTCTTATTTATCCAGATTAATTTTATTAAGGCTGTGGTGAAACTGGAAGTCACTTTGAAGGTCATTGCTGTTCTGTATCAATCAGGTATACATGGAGTTAGATTTCAAGATATATATTTTTCTTTTATGTCAATATATGGGCTATGTTTTTACAAAATGGGTCCATCTTTTGTGATATTATTTTTCATAATCTGGCCAATTTTATAACCTTACAGAAAATAATCTGTTTCTTATATTTTTTGCTATTGTTAAACCAACTTGCTCGTGTTGCTTGCATTTCTGAAGTTTTGTCGTCTCTCTTTCAAATGCACATACTAAAGTATGTTAGTTGTCTATTTTGAGGGTTGAGTAGTAAATTTGTCTTTAAGCCTACATTTTCTGAAATTGAAGTTAGTGGTATCAAGACAAGCTGATTTTGCCTTCATTCTTTTCCTCGTAAGGTTTGTTGCACTGTGTTTCAGAATATGCTAACACAAAGCTGATAAATGAATTCATGTTGTCTGTTAAGAACTTAGATGCGAACGGGAGTCACTCATGTTGTGCTGACTCCTGCTTTCTGGTTGAAGCAATTATTTTGTTATCATTTTGAGGATGAAATGGAACCTTTTTTGTAGTTTGCTTTCAACTAGATTCTGTCATTCTGATTTTTCGGGTCCACACTTGCAACTGACCTTGCAGTAAATTTCTAATTGATCACAAGAATCATGGATACATCCGGTCCTCAAGCTCAAACAACTGAGGCTGTAACTGGTGCTGCTCAAATTGCTTACGCGGCTCCCACCTACCAAGCTACAGCCTCAGCGGTAACTGGTGCTTCTCAAACCTTGCCTTCCTTCCCCACTTCTCCTGCTCATCTCTCCGGCCAGCACCAGCTTGCATACCAGCAGGTCCAACAGTTCCAGCAGCAGCAACAACAGCAACAACTTCAGACCTTCTGGTCCAATCAGATACTTGAAATCGAGCAGACTACTGACTTCAAGAACCATAGTCTCCCCCTCGCCCGCATCAAGAAAATCATGAAGTCGGACGAAGATGTACGGATGATCTCAGCCGAGGCCCCTGTTGTGTTTGCAAAGGCATGCGAGATGTTCATTTTGGAGTTGACATTGAGATCATGGATAAACACCGAGGAAAACAAGAGGAGAACGTTGCAGAAGAATGACATTGCTGCGGCTATAACGAGGACCGACATATTCGACTTCCTAGTCGATATTGTCCCCAGAGACGAGCTAAAGGAAGAGGGTCTTGGAATCACGAGAGCCGGCTTGCCTGCTGTCGGTGGTCCAGCTGATGCTATATCGTATTATTATTTCCCAGCGCAGAATCAGATGCATGTGCCAGGAATGATGATGGGCAAGCTGGCGGACCAGACTGGTACCACAGCAGGTGGAGCAATATACGCTCCACCCCCACATCCGATGGCGTATGTCTCGTGGCCACAGGCCCAGATGCAATCATCTCAACCACCTCAACAGCAACCTGCGCCGCAGCAAACAGATGTCTGATATTAGTTTCTATTAATCTCCAAATCACTTTTGTGGTGTGCACTAATGATCGATTCTAGTGTGTGAATTGTGTGGTTGTAATGCTCGTTATGCTCTGGTTTCAACAGACTTTTGAAGTAAAAGAAAGCGAGCATGTAATTTCAACATAGAAGCGTTGGGAGGTCAAATGCTAGACTGTTCACTGTTTACAGGAAGGGGGCTCAGTTTTTTCTTCTGTTTTTATATTTGATTGCTTCTATCTAGGTTTTGACATTTTTTTAGAGATTACGTCAGCTTATGCGTGATTTGGTAATAGTCAAATACTTCATCTTTTTTATTTTAAAAAAAAACCCTCACCATCTTTCTTTTGAATGACATTTGGCTGGCACAAAAATGTTGGGTTGATAATGTGCATAACTTTAGATTGCAGGAGATAGTCATACGACCAATTTGTATTTTACTGCTGTTGTATTTGTATAGGTTGCTATGTTGTCAAAACATCAACATAGAAAATAAATTTACTTGGTTTTGTCTGCTGCATTCAAATTTCATGTCTATGAAATCGACGAACAGTTATGAATTATCAAGTAAATGATTAAAAGATGAACAGTTATGAACAGTTTAAAAAAAGATGAATCATTTCTTAACAAAAAGATACATTTTTATGAGTATGTTATATTAACTGTAAAAACATCAATATTCTAGCTTTTAGTAATTTCACTTCCATATAATTTTGAAATTCACCACATAAATCTATTTACACACTAGATATTTCGTTCTATTCACAATCGAACTGATTGAGAAAAAAAACAATACAATACTGATTAATTTCCAATGCTACTGTAATACACTAATACCTTAATTTCTCATCTTCTGAAGAATTTTACATAAATGACTAATCAAACGTTCTAATGTATCACACTATCACCACAAATTCCTAACCGCAAAAATACATTACATGCCTAAAAAATTCAAACCCTCGACTTAAGAGTTGCTAGAACAACTAAAATGGGTGGAGACTACAAAGAAAAGAAAGAAAACTAAAACACAACCTAGCACTGGCTTTCATGTGGCACATTCCAATATGCCATGCCACTTTATTGCTTGGAACACACATGATATTATACATAGAATATCTGACCCACATTCAATAGGCTTTCATGTGGCACATTAAACATCACACTGTTCTCCCTGCAAATCCTCCTTAGAAATGCATATATGTAATCTACAGCAAACTTCTTAATATATCCGGAGTCGCGTCGCGCCCTCACCATCGTGTTTCCCAGAATGTGCACCACCCCGGAGTCACGACAGTGGTTCAAGAACTCCAACTCATCCCCTTCGCTCTGGCTATTTGGGCCCGACGAGCCCCTTGTGCTGTCGTTGGCTGGGTGGGGTGACCGGGCAGGAACAATGGAGTCGTAAGACGAGTATGTATCAGCGGTTGAGGGCAGTGTGTTACCTTTTTCGGTGGTGTCGTTGCCAGACCTCACGATTGGTGGCCTACAAATACTATATTCTTCTGAATCTGAACATCCTTCCATCATTGATTCCAGCCGAATGAAAAAAGTGAGACTGTCATAGAGCATCTTCTCGAAATCATCATCTTTTTTATGGAGATCCTTGTATCCGTATCTCGCGACGCATCGAAACATGTGGAAGTTCTTAGGGCCAATTCTCTTCACAAGGAATCGTTCTTCTTGCGGAACCATATAAACAGGGAGGTACTTAACACACACAAAGACGACAATGGAGTGGATGGCTGGGAGGTTTGTTATGAAGTGTGAAAATATATGAGGAACTCCACTTGCAAGTTCAGTATATACAAAGCCAATTCCAGGAACTCGAACCAGACCCAAGCTGGGCCCAAGACCCAGGATCCATGCAATGGAGACTTTGCTGTGCATCTCAAACTCATACCGTTTGAGTGTTCCATAGTGCCAGACGTACATGATAAGGAGAAACGCTGCCGCAATCGCAAGTGGGACCCAACCACCTTGGTCCACTTTGAGTAGCACCGCCGAAAGGTACATAAGCTCTACTAGAAGTGATAGTCCTGTGAATATGGTAATGAGTATCCAGTGGCTCCGCCACACCAGCAACATGATAGGGATCATGAGGAACGTAGTTACCAGCATGACTATTACCACCGCGGTTCCTGTTGGGTATTGAAACAATTCAGAAATGGATAACACAAAAAAGAAAGCAAGATTAATGGCCAAAATCCGTAGGTTCAGGATCTTGTCAGTTAGGGGCAGTCAGCAGTTAGGCAATATTCATGTCTCGGAAAAAGAAAACAATAACATAAGTATCCTTATAATATAGGACTAGAAATATCATAGACCAGAAACCATTCCCCAGGAACCCAGACTGATGGATAGAAAAATATGCATATGGGTATGTACCTTTACATGCATATGTACATATAAATGCACATATTACTGGATTAAGGAAACATGGGATATGTGAGTGTCAGAGTGAATGATGAACAATGTTTGGAAGCAAAATGTCTTGTAGATGGTTAGAAAATCACTTTTGAGTTACTAATGACATCAGAATGGCTACTTCGCTAGCTCTTTCATTAGAACAGGTAAGAAAACCAACACTCACAAAGCAGCACCCTGGCACTGAGATATACAGAACATGACAGACATGGTTTTATTTGCAGCATCTGGATTGTTCAAAACCTCATTCATTTTCTCCATTTCTTTTTCCTTCCTATCCAAACATTCAATAATCGTCTTTAGTTCTTCATCTTTCACGTTCAACGCACTCCTTGCATCATCAAATTCCATTTCTTTGGTTTTAAGTAGCGCCTTTGTCCTCTGCAGATCACTTTTTAATTGCTTTTGCTCTTCGGGACTAATTCCTCCAATTTCCAGTAACGCATTCAAATGATTTGCACATATTACTTTATGAGTTACTACACTTAATCGGAACATGACGTGTTTGACCAGTTTAGCCTTACGAAGTTTAATATGTATAAATGTATGCTTATGTGTACTAGAGAAAAACAACCTGTTAGCGTGCAAAAATAAAGCAAATCCGATTAAGTGGTCTCACCATAGGCATTTCCGATTTGACTCTGATTTTTGAAACCAGCAGTGACAGCGATGCAAAGAATCATAAGAATCCAATTGATATCGGGTATGTAGATCTGACCAAGGTACTTCTTGGATGTATGAACAACCTTTACTCTAGGGAAACATCCGAGAGCAAGTGCCTGCTTTATTATGGAATAAGTTGCAGATATAGTGGCTTGACTAGCAATCACAGCTGCTAAAGTTGCAATGATAAACATTGGCCAATATATCGGCACTGCAACAAAATGGCAATTTTCAGTTGTTAGGAATGGACATGATTTGCAACATGCATTGCATTAAAAAAATCGAAACCTGGAATGGACCGATAGAAAGCATCAAAAACATGCTCCTTATTCTTTATAATGTACGCAGCTTGTCCTGAGTATTGCAAAAGTAGGCAAGGGAAGACGATTAACGTGAAAGCTATCTGCATTAATGGAAACATTGTCCGAAACTGTAAGCAATAGTTACCAACGAGGTATCTATCAATTATTGGGCAATTTAATAATTATATGCCGCATTACCTGAATGGCTGAAACGGGAAAATGAGACAAATCTGCAAATAAAGCTTCCGTCCCTAAATTGAGAACAACAGATCAAAATATTACGTTTGAAATTGAAAAAATTAAGAGGTAATAGGAAATATTCCAAGATCAGGATCATTTACCCGTGATACTTAGCATGATTCCCCCTAGGGAAGTCCAGCTATCTCTTCCTCGTCTTAAATAGCGAAAAATATATACAGGAGAGAATGCCCTGAGAACTGTTCTATCATACTTCCAAATATTTAGAGCACCAGTTACTCCAATCAAGAGAAACCAAATAAGAACAATTGGAGCAAAAAGCCATCCAACTCTTTCTGTACCAAAGTGTTGCACACTGAATAAACAGACTAAAATGACCACAGCAACAATTACAACTACACCTGCAATGCAAGAAAACCATGGTCATGATTGTGTACTCGGGAACACATACAGATAAATCTTCTAACTATTAATTTCACTGGAAACAGTTCCAAGTGTAAAAATATTTTTCTTTTCCTAGTAGAATCTCATCAATGAGAATCAAATTAAAGTCACATGTTCCAGAAACCATGAACGAGATCCATGAATTAATTTAGCTGGAAAATTGGAAGCAGCCATGTCAATGAGTTAGCAATTACTTCGGCGATGAGGCAAATTAAAAATTAAAAACCCTTACAGGAACAGAAAATTAGTTGCTGAGAACTCTCATCCACAAGACATTAGATACGTGTACATACATTTGTTGATCTTGATTTTTTCGCATATTGAAGCGCAAGACCAAAATATCTACATTTTCATTTCATTTTGTAATAGTGTAGAACTGATACAAACACATCCACATGCACATAAACACACATACTTTATTAAATTGCATTTTCACATGCATATATACAAACACACAGACACATACGTACAGAAAAATGAACGTAAAGTTGGATTAAGTACCACTACTCATGGTCGGATGGTCTACCCTTATCCCACCAGCTGCTGAAAGAACTGCAACAAAGAGTCAAAGCATAAGAGGAACAGCAAGACCGTAAATAAGTAATAGTTAACTCCAACTAAAATCAGACATAATTAAGTTACAATAATCAATAATGGTCCATGAGTAAATATGAAGGTAACCAAGTCCATAAAATGATTTGCAATTTTATGAAAAAAGGGATTACAATGTCAGCAGTGATCATGTATCAGGATTCATGGCAATAGCCTTGATCAGTTATTTGGCTAGAGCTTAAGGAAGAAATTGCAACCAAGATGAGAACAAAGAACAAAAAAAACAAAGTAATCGTTCCCATTCACATTTTTACCTGCCGGTTAATTTAGATACATGTACATACATTTGTTGATCTTGAACTTTTCGCATATTAAAATGCAAGACCCATTCAAAGAGATACTTATTTCAACATAGTTTAATGATTTCCTCGATAACTATAGTCAATATGAATCTATAGTGCATACTGCACACATGAAATGACAAAGCACAAAGAAGAAAATTTCTTTCAAGATAAACATAACCCATTTGTTAACCTGATAAACGAATAAAGTAGATAATATTTCAGGTGAAAGATACCTGATATGGCAGGGGTAAGAATTCCATCACCTATAACCATACATGTACCAATAAGGACAAGAATGAGAATCACATTCTTTTTGTATGTATGGGACTCTAACCACCGCTTGGTTTTTCCAGCAAGTGAATTTTCATGATATGTTTGTCGGCTATATGTTGTTAACTCTTCATCAGTACGATGTTGATTTTGGATGGTCTTAACATTTGCATGTCGACAAAGCAAAGAATAAAGAGCAAAAGTTCCACCTGCACGATGTGACACCTTGATTCAATATTTGCACAATTTACATGACAAAGGGAGGATATGAAACATAAAGTAAATGCAAAAAGATTGTTTATCAGTCAAATATTTAGGAAAAGAAAATGCAAAAGCCAACTCCATTCTTTTAGATACATCCGAAGGGGTTAGTCCCTGTAAAAGCCTACGAAACTTGCAACCTTTATTTTGGGGAAAAAATCATTTCCGCTCAAAGTTCCGATCATGTAATTCTTTATAAGGATATTATAACAATAAACCGCCAATGAAAGATAAGTACAAAAGTGGAAATAAAGGTATTGTATTTCCAATTTTATAGAACAATTAAGAAATATATATGTACCCAGTAGGAAAGTAAGAAATCGAATAAGAAGCAGAATCCATGATAAAAACTAGTACACCTCACGTCAGTATTTCAATTTGTCCAGTATTTACCACTTGAAAGATTTCAATTGATGATGTAGCTTACCTTGGCCATTGTCATTTGCTCTCAAAACCACAAACACATATTTCAGGAGAGGGACGAGAGTCAAAGAGTAAATAATCAAAGAAAGTGCTCCCACAACATCCTCTGGATCTTCTACTCCTTTTGGAAATGTATTATAGAAAACATATAGTGGCGAAGTGCCTAGATCTCCAAACACAATACCGAGACTTTGAAATGCAAGTCGCAAAAGTAATATCAAAGAGAATTTCTGCATAAGTGAAAAAGAAAAGGTTACTGTTTGTAAGAAGAATTAGTATAAACATAATAAAAGCAATCCTAAAACAGTTCTATGGGACCTAAATTTCATGTGAAGTGATAAATAAAACCACAACTGATCAAAATATCTCATAAAATAATCAGAATAATTGAGAAAACCGACACTTCATTCAAAATTCACAATGTCAAAATTTGCCTTAAAATTACAAAATACAAATCATAAGAAAAAAAGTGGTAGTCTGAGTATACTATACCTTCTCTCTGTACATATTCTTAAGCTTCCCAGCCTCTTCATCCATGGGTTGATCCAGCTTCTGATCCAATTCCCACATACTCCCTTTAGCATTTTCATCATCGTTACCCGTTGATGCCATTCTTCAATATCGAATTCCACAACTCAGAAATCTCTTCTATTCTAACACAACAGACAAAAAAAGAGCAAACAATCTATTAATCCCATTTATCCCCATCCCAACTACACCAATCACAATCTAACTAAATTTCCCTAAGAGGATATAATTACCCTACAAAACCATCTATTCCAATAACTGAAAACAACCCAACAAACATTCCAATCAAAAACCAAACTTCCGACCCAGAACCGAACTACAATCTATAAATCCCCATCCCAACTACACCAATCACAAACTAAATAAATTTCCCTAAAATGATATAATTCACCTACAAAACCATCAATTCCAATCACTGAAAACAAGCCAACAAACATTGCCACCAAAAAACCAAAGTTCCGACCCAGAATCCGAACGCCAACCCGAAAAGGCCACCGAAATAGGAAAAGGAAACCGACCCAAAACCGGAAACGGCCTAAAAAGGCCAGAAAAAATAGAAAGATTGGATCTTGACATCCCCCAAAACGCACGCACCTCCCTGGAAAGTCAGAAAGCCCGCCGGGAGCCGACCTCGGAGAGGTAAAAAGATCTCACCTTTGGGGGTTTGGGGCGTCGGAGGGAGAAGAGAGGTGGGAATGGGAATGTGAATGTGAATGGAGGCATTGGTGGTGAGTGGTGGTGGTGATGTTTGTGGTTTCGACACAAACATACAACCACAGACACTCTGGGAGGGTAGAGACGTGTCCCCTTTTTTTCTTGGGTACAATTTGTGTTTATGTAAAAAATAAAAATCAAATTACATTTTTTTTTGAAATAGTTGATTTTCATAATGAGGCATAGGATACATTCTAAATATTCTTTCCTAAATACAATATATATATATTATAATACAACACATTTAATATAAATATTTTTTCTAAACATGTAACCACAAACTAATTGGTCCCATATTTTCAAACAAAATGACTTTTTTTATATAAAAAACTAAGGAATTCCTTATAATGATGTAGTTTATCACCTAATTAAGAACATTTGTATTCTTATTAAGGTCTCCCAGCTATAAATTCATGATGATTCCGGTTAAATTTTGACTTCCAAAAACACACAACCAGAGATGCATCATAACAACGAAAACAATCCATCATAAAGTAAATGATGTTACTTCTTGGAGCAAATTAGTGTAGTAGGTCATGCTATGCTATTTTTAGACCTAGCCTAAAGAGTAAGAGGTAGTAGGGGATGAAACATTTCATTGCAGTGTATGAAAGGTGATTTTTGCTTAATTTGATTTATTTATGTAATCGATGTGCGAGTACCATCTTGCATCCTTATTGTGATCTAACCTTTCATTAAGTAATCTTACAGATGTCATCTTGAACTAAGAGCTAGGAAGAAGTTATTGTGGTGGCAAAAGGTGGAACAAAAATAGGATAACATTGGTGAGGTTCTTTAATTTTTCCCTTATAAAGATCTAATCCAACACTATTAAAAAATTAAGTAATTAACATAGTCACGTATTTGACTTTAAAAATGATAATGACTCTAGAGTCTAGACTGATTTCTTCCAATCCCTATGTCTCTTTCTTTGTTCTTCATCTTCTTCTTGCTTCCAACCTAATCTCAATATATATATATATATATATATATATATATATATAGACACAAACAAACAATAAAAATCTTAACTAATTGTCTGTCCAGTTTCCTATAATCCTATGATGATATATCTCATAATAAATTGTATAATTGAAATATACTTTTGGCATCAGATATAGGATCAGTCTAGGGATTAGTATTCTAATTCTAATAAGATATTGTGGCTAATATTCAACTCACTTGTTGTATAATTTATTGGTTAGGTGGTTAGATAAAATATAGAACATGCAATTCAAATTAGTTATCCCAATTTCTCACTAGAATTACATTTATCCAATTAGTATTTCTTTTACTAAAGAACACGTGTTTCTCCTATTTTCAGTTGAGGTAACCAATTAGCTTTCTTCTATGTTCCACCTCTTTCTAAACTTTGTTTGATTCTTTTGAGATTTTTCCCTCGCATGGTTAGGGTGCTGTTATTTGTGTCCAGTTTTACTAAAATCGTCTGTTCCAATTACCATTTTGTACTTTACAATCCATTTAATACATATTTCGTCATGTCTCTTAAACTAAGGCTTCTGTCTCAGCATTTGTCATTCTACCAGTAGCAACATCACGAAAAGGTCTAACGAAGCGTCTGGATTCGGTGAAGTAAGTCCACCCAAAAAAAAATTCGCCCCGGGCGTCTAGCCATGACGCCCCCTATGTTTAAAAAAAAATATATGTTGTGTTATTTCAAATTATTTCAAGTTTCGTTGCAAGATTTTTGTGGTGACATGGTAGATTATAGTGAGCTTTTTGTAAGTCAGCAAATATTTGAAACAACCAGTGACGTTATAAGATGGGCGAAACAAGTTGCCCTCCTAACCAAAGCAGATATATCCCGTCTATGTGGATGACGATGTGATAAATCCTCAATATAAGCATGTGCAGCGCGTAAGGGTCTGAATTTTCATTTTCCTCAACGGTATCCCGATGACTATTAATAAAATTTCGTTAAATGGATTTAAGTTACTAAATTAACAAAATTATTAATTATTTTTTACTAATGGCCAATTAATACTAATTATTAGTTATAACTAAATAATAAATAATTTTTTAAGGGGGGTTAAGGGGACGCTCCCTAAAAAAAATTAAACTTAAAATGAATTAGAAACTTTACTGTATTCGAGTGTATTGGGGAGTACGCTAACTCATTTATTGGCATCTGAGATATTATTTTTGATGATTATGAGAAAGATAAAAAAAAGTAAAATGAAAAGATATATAAGTAAAAATAAGAGAATAAAATGGTTAAAACATAACCAACCTGCATGGTCGCGCAGTGATACAAACGAGAATTAAATTCGTACATAACGTGATAACGATGGTTGGAATTTTTAATGATGAAAATAACATCGGGTCCTACCGACTATTGGATATTAGTGAAACATGGATTGTGATAGATGTGGGCCCGAAAATGGTTAATTTTTTTCTGACATAAGGCCATCACTAACCATGACCTGGACGACCCGGTCATCAGCTTTCTCTCTCTTCCACATCAGCTTTCTCTTTCCTCAACCAACTTTCTTCTCTTTCCTATACTATTCACATCTTAACCACAACCCAACACAACCCACAACAACCTATCTCTCTCCTCCACATCATTTCGGGGTCCATCTTGGTAAAAATTTAAAAAAAATTAAAAAAAATTCTAAAAAATCAAAACAATTATAAAACGTATTTTCAAAAAAAAAAATAAAAAAAAAACTCAAACCAAAAAATTAAAAAAATCAAAACAAAAATCAAAACAAAAAAAAAAATCAAAAAATTATTTTTTTATTGTTTGACCGGGTCGACGACCCGGGCGTTTCAAGGCCCGGGTCATCGACCCAGTCAGGGATGACCGGGTCATCTCCCCCGTTAAGGGGGAGATGACCCGGTCATCCTGTGATGACCGGGCGTGGGGGGGATTTTCCCCCCCGTTAAGGAATGCCCTAAGGAGACAAAAAGAAACGTTCGATATTCGTGCTGCACGATGCATGGAATTAATCGATTTTTTTTCACAAGTAGAAGTAATCGAATTCGTTATCCTTTTTTAAAGTTTTTTTTTCTTGCATACCCCAGCAAATCATCTTAATCAATTTTTTACAATTACTTTGCAACAATTTTTATCGAAGATTGTAATTTAGATTGCAGACCTACTTTTTTGTTTTGAAAGTTTTTTTTTCGTTTCCTTTATGTTTTCTCGACATGTTAATAGTATAATAAATAATTGAAAATTGATAACTAAAAGTTAATTAGGTATTTTGAAGTGATACACAAGCCAAAAATAGAAAATCAAAATATATGACTAGATACTTCTGGTTTCTGAATCCTCAAGCACATGACAGGAACAAAACTACAGAAGGTGGACATCCAAAATAAATACTATCTTAGTTTCTATTTGAATTACTTGCGTGTGGATGGAACTAGCAACAGTGTTCAGATTATCTTGTGTTTATAATAATACATGTTGGGCAGGAATTCTGTTCATCTCATTATTGTCAAAGTGTATTTATTTGTAGAAGACTATCAACTATGAGAAAATATAATGCAGAAAATATACGTATTTATCAAACAAGTCAGAGTAAGTTTGTGGAGTATCGGGCTCAACTATCTTTGGCTCCTCAGCATGTTTGGAAGTTAGTTAAACTAGTTGATTAAAATAGGGAATTATTATTTATCATCCGCAAATTATTTAAATCGTTTGTGTCAATTACCATTTCGTCTTTCACATTCCATTTAATACTCATTATATCCCGTAAAAAAATAAAAAATATCGGGACTTCGATAAAAAACGTCTCCCCACATAAGGGGTGCTTTTACCAGACGTTTTTTTAAATCTTAAATTTATACGGTGTGTTATTTCAAATTATTTCAGGTTCTGTTGTAAGATTTCAGTGGTGACGGGGTTGGAAAAAAAACACAAACGTAAATAAACAGGTAAACAGATCAAAATCTGGAGTACAATATAGAGTGTCGCAACAAAAAACGTCCCCCGCAGGGGCTGCCACCCCGCATTCCTACTCCGATTTTATTTTTCTTGTTTATTTTTTGTTGTAGTATGAAAAGAGGAGAGCCTAACGGGGGCAAAAATAAGTAAAAAAAGAGAATAACAAAATGATAATTGTCGCGAGCGATTTAAGTATTTCGCGGGCGACATTTAGCAGTTCAGTTAAAAAAATTCAACACATGAGTTGTAAGTCCTAACTTTGAACTTGACATAACTTATTGTGTGTTTTGGAGATGACTTATTTCATTGGTGTAGGGGGTGCACCCGGAATTGGAGAGAATCCGAGGGAAAGGAATTCAAATTCTAGTTGACTAAGAAAAGGGAGTTGTTTATGCATTGAGGAATTTTCCGTCGGATTCCGTGGTGTATACAAAATTTTCTTTGAGTTTTCTCACCGTTTTTTGTCGGAAAGCAACGAAATCCGAATTTTTTGGTTGACCGAAATTAGTTCAAACCCTCCCAAAATCACTTTCCAAATATGCAAAAACAACAGAATTCAGTCAAAAGGAAATAGTTTTCCGTTGGATTCTATTTTCCTTTGCTTTCTGGTTGACTCTGAAATTCACTTTCCGTCACTTTCCGCGCCACTAACAACCCCTAAGAGTCTTGATACACGAACGCGGTGCATCCGGAACGCGCTCAACGTCACCATTCATGTCATCTTTTGTGTTTTTATTTAATTGTTTTAAAAAATACGGTTTTCGATAAAGTAAGAAATTGCTGATTTTCCCTTTAGTAAACACTTTAAATGCAAAGAAATGAACCACATCTGTCTCACATGGGGTCCACATCTGTCCCGCGTGGGACACATCAGTACTCCCGCGTGTGACACACAACAATTTCGCACGGGACACATTAGTAGACACTTTAAATGCAAAAAATGGACAAACATTTGTCTCACATGGGACCCACATTTGTTCCACATGGGACACATGTGTCTCGCGTAAGACACAATGGTTCCGTGCGGGACTCACATCTGTCCTGTGTGGGACACACCAGTCTCGCTATCCTGTGTAGGAAACATCAGTCTCGCATAGGACACACACTAGTCCAACGTGAAAAACATTAGTCCCGCGTGGGGATACACTAGTCCTGCGGGGTACACACCAATCCAGCATGAAACACACATCTATGCATCTCGGAATGTCAATGGTCACGTGCATTGGAAAACCAAAAGACCTATATTATTACGCCGTTAGTTTTTTGGAAACAAATTAAATAATTGATAAAATACTCCACGTGCAGCTTGAAGGAATCATATATGTCGGGAACGTCATAAATGACGTGTTAAAATGAGCATAAATTATTTTCCTTTGATTAATTTTCCTTTGGATTTTTTATATTTATCGTAGTACTCTGATATATCACTCTTTTCTTCTTTGAAATTGACAAAAATTAATTCCATATAATGATTGAATTCCATGACTCAAACTAACGTTAATCACTCAAATTAGTGTGGAATGCTAATGTTACGCTTCCAATTCGATCAGGATTACAGTCAAATTTGTTTTTGTATTATGTGTATGATATTAAACTTCATTTGAGAGAGAAAAAGGAGTTATCAATAAAATATCATACAAAGCTTTTGAATGTCCTGATTTAAAAGCGACATTTATCTAAATAAACCAATAAAAATTATGTCATTATTAAAAAAATTACTTGTAACTCCACCACTTAATAATGCTGTGCAATTTATGTGCAAAACATCCGAATGCAACCTCAGTATCGGAAATGTTTTCTTAACTATTGTATTAGGAAAAATGTACTTAAATGAATGTCAAAAACCTTAGCATTATTTCTCAATCATTTTTTACGCAAACACAAATGCAAAAGGTAGAATGAGCTTTAAGAACCTTCATTCTCACGCCTCTTCAATATATTTAGTTGTGCGTGAAAGTTAGAGGATATTAATATATTGGAAAATGATTTTTGGTCGCTCTTAGGGACGCCTTTCGGGGACGCGGCTGACTTGGACAAGTCCAACTCAGAAGAATACGAAACGTTTTTTTTTGTGGTTCCTGTTTGCTTTCCGTCGGGGGACACTCGCATTTAATGCTTGTTCAAACATTTCATCCCTTTTGGCACTTCATCCTTCGGACGTTCCATCTTCCCGTAGCCCGATGTCCTATGAAGATGCACAAAATGACGACCTTTTGTCTTCCTCTTTATTTATCCCTTTCTTTTTCGTTTTGAAAGTATTTTTCACTCAAATGGAGATTGTAAAGATGTCTACCCAAGAAGACATCCCGTTAAACGTTCACGAGGAGAAAATGTATTTTCGTTCTTTCGAAGAAGCAATAACCTTTTACCTCAACTACGCCGATGCTTGTGGTTTTGGTGTTAAGCTAAGACATACTACTTACGAATGTGGTGCTGTTACCCGGGCTACGCTTACTTGTTCCAAGGATGGCAAGACACCAACAGACCAAGGACAAGGAATACTGAAGCCACGTTTATCGAGTAGAGTCTAGTGCACGACTCGCATCAGGGTTTCTGGAAACCCAGCAAGGAGTTACCAGATTAACTTTGTCGAACTCAAGCATAACCATGAAATACTTCACGATGACCAAATGCGTTTTCTAAGACAGAAACGATTTGTACCTGAGGCCGTGATTGCACGAATAACGTGCAATGATGCTTCCGGGATCTCGGCTGCTAAGTCCATGCAATCGTTTGTTGTCGAGGCTAGGTGGAATGACAAACTAACTTTCAACGGGGACTTAAGGCTTTTGTTTTTTTCGACGTTATTGTGTTTCAAGACATCTACATCCTTGATAAATATATGTGCGCAGGAATGTTATAACCGAAGTCAGGAATTTGAAAATGGGACCCGGCGATGCACAAACTCTTCATAATTATTTCATTAAGATGCAGAAGATTGATTCAATATTTTTATATGTCATGGACATGGATGACGAAGGAAGACTAATGAACGTCTTCTGGGCCGACTACCGTTCTAGAGCTGCCTATTCATACTTCGGGGATGCTATATGTTTCGATATTATATACCTCACTAACAAATACGACATGTCGTTTGCACCATTTGTATGAGTTAATCACCATTTTGAGTCTGTGTTGCTCGGTTTCGTTTTGCTGTCCTGTGAGACCACTAAAAATTACATATGTCTGTTCCAGACGTGACTTTTGTGTATGGGCGGTACGTTTGAAGAGATTGTACCACCGTATTGATCATCTTGGGCTTGTCTTTTTTAAGGAATAATTTGTCATTTTTATCTTATGATTTTTTCCTTTTAATATGTGAGGTTGTCCTTTTTATTTATCCGTATTCGGGAGAAGTACTTATTGTGTCAAGGTTCTTGGGCTTGTACTTTTAAGTAATGTTTTTTTTTTAAATGAGTTTGCCCTTTTAATGATCAATTATGTCCTTTATATTCATAGTTAGTGTACTTTTGAAGTTGTTGGTTTGTCCATTTTTAAATTTTTCCGTGTCCTTTTTAAGAATGAGTTGGTCTTTTTTGCCATGTTTGTTTTCCTTAAATATCCGTATTTTTGTAGATATCCCTCCACCAACTATCATAACGGACCAATGTGGCATCATTACTGCTGTTGTGAGGAATGTCTTTTCAAACGCCAAACACAAATTTTGCATATGACACATAATGAACAAAACTCCCGTTAAGTTGCATATGACACAACTATCATCTAATGTTAGAGATATAGAAGTTAAATTGGGTTTGAGAAGACAAAGATCATGATTTTATTAATAGTTAGAGACGTACATTTGAGTTTGCCAAGTTAATGATCTAGAATCAAAATTTAAAAACATGTCCTATACTTTTTATAGGTAACCTCTTATGCTATTGTATATCCATGTCAACATTAATTTCTTGCACTATGAGTAGACCTGGGTAACGGGTCGGCCTGGCACGACCTGACTTGGCATGCCAGACCGGCTTGGCCGTGTCGGATTCAGCCGGGTCGTACCGGCACGACACGGTAGGAGACCCAGGTCTAACTGTGGATGAAAGTAAGTAACGACTTTCAAACAACCCATTAGACCAATCCATTTCAAGCATTGACACTTGATCGTGTAAATTTTTTCGTCCAAATAAAAAGATAAATTTTCAAAAAAAGTTAGAAAAATAAATTCTAATTTCTCAAAGTAAAGATTTTTATGTGTTTTTAAGTGAACAAGAGATATTTCAATGATATATTTAAATTACGAGAAACTATAGGAATTATTTTAAGAAAATCCCATTTTCCTACGAAATATTAGACGTCAATTATTTTTTCCAACCTTAATTTTATGGTTACTTGACTAACCATTCAGTCAATTGTTAATTTGTTATCCTGTGTGTCTTTTGTTTTGATAAAAACAGATATTGTATTAAAATCAATTATTCTGTGTGTCGTTGGGACTACACCTTGATTGTCTCTAGATTACACAACTATCATCTCAGGAATATTATATTTTTTGGAACTTGATTGCCTCGGGCATCTTTGAAATTTGAGATTAGTGCTAGAATATATTTAGTATAATAATAATAATAAGATCAGGAAGTTGACTTTAAGGAATAATGAATGATATACATCTATTTCATTTCATTGTACGACTTTATTTTCAGAAATAGTAATTCTTCACTAAATAATAGAAATGCTATGCCAAATTCAATACTTAATATATAATAGATCAATACCGTGAGAAATACATATCAGTTAGTGGAAGATCTAATTCATTTTTCAAAGTTAGTGATGCAAGTTTGCAACATCAGAATTTGATAGCTCATATCGGTACTTAACGTTCGATCATCGGATTGAATCATATCATTACGTTATATATGATTATTTTTGAGTAAATATTCTCGCATTCTTGGACACAAGTCATGTGTAACAATTTATAATATAGTTGAATTCATCATCCTTAACCAAAGTATTTAGATTTTGTTGAGGTGTACTAGTGCAGAATAGTGAATACTCGTCGCCTCATAGGCGTCAGTCGTTTTAATGGCCGACGTCTATACCTATAGACGTTGGAACATGAAGACGTCTAAATCCAGACGGTTATCCTTCATGTTAGAGACGTCGACCTATAGACGTCGGATATATGCTATAACCGACGTCTATACCCCGACAACGTCGACCGATAGACGTCGGATATATTCTATAGCCGACGTCTATTGGTCTTATAATTCCAACATGACTTCATATTTTATCTTTTATCCCAACCAAAACCCGAGCAAAACCCTAGCCGCTTCTTCCTCCACTTCGACAACTCCGACAAATCTCCAACCAATCTCCGAACATCGCAGTCTCCGCGACCCCGACCGTCTTCCTCCACTTCCCGAACCACCGCAACCTCCGCGACCACCGTCACCGCACCCTCCATCTCCACGACCACTATCTCCGCGGCCGTGACCTCCGACCTCCTCCGCGACGTCGGCAACAACTTTCCCCTCCTCCTATGGTTCGTGCTTAACCACCGCGATGTCGCACCCTCATCTTGTATCTTGTTTGATTAGGTTCTCATATTTAATATGTTTAGATTGTGGTGTTTGGATTTGGATTGTTTAGTTGGTTGTGGAGATTGTGAATTTTGGATTTGTTTGGTTGACGAGAATGAAGTGTGACTGGAGATTGTTTGGTTTGGTAGCCAAAGTGTGATTTTTGCTATACTTCTTGACATGTTGTGTGAATATTTAATTCATTTTGTTATATGTTATTGCTATATGTTATGATGATGGATGTGCTTTTTATTAATGAGATATCATTTAATTTCACTCATTCATTGGATTGGTTTGGATTGAGTTGGGTTTGTTGGACGATTTAAATGAGTATATATGTAGTTATATATGCAATAAGTAACTAAGTGATGATTTACAAGGATATTTTCTAGGAGATAAATCCAAATTAAGGTCTTGATTAATTGCTTATCTAAAGGATATTTTTGAGTTTTCTGAAAATGCGAAATCATTAATCGTGTGCTTGAATGCGAGAGGAATTGAGAGAAAGGATAAGAATATAAATTTCTCTTATTTAATTAAATGTTTATTTTAGTTTATGATTTAGTTTAGTTAAATATTTATTGCAGTTAAATTATAATTTATGTTAAAAGTTTATTTATGTTTAGTTATGCTGAAAAAACTTATTTTGTTTAGTTAAATGTTTAGTTTCTAATAACTCATTGACCCCCTTAAGCAACTTGACCTTTAATAACCTAAAGCAAAAGATTAGACAATATTTGTCAAGTCATTCATCATATATGATTTCCATTCATCGTATTTATTATTTATTTTACGATTTATGTCGTAGATTGCTGACATAAGGTACATAATCTCTTTCACTCGTCATTCATTAGAAAGCACGCATTAGTTAGTAGAACTTAATATAACCACCTCATTTTTGGAATGAATGACAAGTGTTTGTGTATGAATGCCAAATGTGTTGAATGATTGTGTTGTGTATGTATGCTTGTGTGTATTCGTGGATGAAAGTGTATATGTATTTGTGAATGAATTTGGTACAGGAAGAATGCTTTTCTTGTGCAGGTTGAATGTGTTTGTTATGCAGGAATATCTATGATTGCTATTTTTTTTTGTCCAGGTTTGGGAATAGACGTCGGATGTTTCTCTAAGCTGACTATTTGTTTTAAAAAGGAATAGACGTCGGCTAAGACGTACAACCGACGTCTATACCTAGACAATAGACGTCGGTTATCTTTAACAGCCGACGTCTATTACTATGTACATAGACGCTGGTTGTCTCGAATGTCCAACGTCTATACCTATGTAATAGACATCGGTTATTAAGCGACCGATGTCTATGTATAGATGTCTTATAGATAGACGTCAGGTCAGAGCTACGATATATGTGACGTATATAGCCCGTATATCTGACGTATATTCCATTTTCTAAAGTAGTGGTGGTTGATCAATCAAATTTTACAATCACTTTTGTCCATCTATTAAGCTTCATGTATTATACAATTATTTTTTGCTTGGGTACAATTTTTTTGGTCAATGTATTAATCAAGTTAACTAACCATACATAATTGGGATGTGATTTGGTTTGTAAGGAAATAGCCTTAAAATGAGGAAATTGAGGTCCCAAAATGACTTCTCATGTTTCAAATCAGGAAAATTTGATAAAAAATTGTAAGTTAAGTTATGAAAGTTTTAAAACCTTACAAATATGTACTTGAAATGACTTCTTCTATTTGCATTTAAAATTCCATAAAATTTGTGTAAGTGAAGTTGTGGAGTTTTCCTTTATTTCATGCAAACTAATCACACCCTTATATTGCTTGGATCAACTTTAATTAGAGGCACAAGTTCTCGGTTTTTAGTTTGAAGTTTATGTGTGACAATTTTTGTTTTCTTTGAAAATCCCATTATTTATAAATTCTAGGATTTCTAAATCCCGTCAATTACAATTTCCCTGGAACTTGCAAATACTGCATCCAAACATCCTAATAGAATTTCTTCTTGTATACACTCGGATCTTGTCATATTTATTAATGTATATGCCCTAATCTCATTTCTCTTCTTTATTTAATGTTTGGTTCAGATTCAGTTATTTTAATATGCCCTTATGTTACTTTTTTTTTGCAAAGCAAAAAAGAGGCTTAGCCTCGAATTTATTGATTTGCTTAAAGTTACTATACATACAAACCAACTCATACAAAACCCACTTAAGACCTCGAAGCTTGCTGAGGTACAAGCTCAGATCATCACGACATACTCTCCTACATCTCACGTATTACAACGTTCTTACTACTCTACATTACTTTGCTTTGCTTAGCTATCTCACGTCCAAGTCGTCACGAAATTTGTCCTCTCGAACGCATCCCCTCTTCCTTCCAACATCCCAGATCCTTTGATCCTAACTACATCCTTCACTTGTTGGAGAACGTACTGAGCATGTCGTTCCTCATCATCCATAAGTCTCCTATTCCGTTCAACCCAACATTCAAACACCACGGCCCCCATTGCTAACTTGAGTGTGAGTGCTCTGTGTACGGATGGAGCGTTCCACTTATGAATTCTGTGGAGCTCCTCCATCATGGCTGGCTTCATGTGACCATAATCACCTCCCAACCTTCGTATCTCATCCCAAATACTCCTCACAAAAGGACACTCCCAAAACAAGTGTGTCAAGTCCTCATATGTGTTTTTACATAAAGCACATCTCGATATCACGCATAATTTCAGCCCCCTCCGCCTCATCATATCATGAGTAGCAAGTTTCCCATGAGCAACCCTCCATAAGGTAAGTGCATGCTTCAGAATTTCCCATTTATGCGACACCATCGACCCCCAACTAACATTTGGTCGGTCCGGCTTCACCCACCGCCATGTGTCACTCAAAGTAAGTTTAATCCGGGTTGCTCCAACCCATGTAAGCTCGTCCATGCCTCACCCATAGTTGCACGACATCATTAGATCGTAGTGGAGGCACCCTCTACGTTCCATTTGCAATGAAGTGAGAGACCTTTGTATCTTGTGGGACTCCTAGATCGTACCTCATTCGTTCCCCCTTCCGGTAGAGTAAGAAGTGGGTGGCCACACCAATGATCCTCAAAGAACTTCACCAACCGCCCATCACCTATGTTGAAGAACATCTTATCTCGGGTTATATCTTGAACACGCAGAATCCCTCTCCACCCCCACGAGGATGTCGAGGGTGGTCGCATCATCCAAATGTTTAGGCTCCTTAGATACTTGCTTCGCAAACAAGTAGCTCACAAGGAATTATCTTTCGAGGTAATGAACCAAAACAACCGGAGAAGCCCGACGTCGTTCCATTCCACCAAACTTCGCAATCCCAAACCACCTTCCTTCTTTGGTGCACAAATATCCTTCCACAAAATTGTAGTATTTCGTGTCCCTATGTATGTGTATATTTTAAAAAATTTAATACAAGCATATATTTTAATAAATTTAATACAAGCATATATTTTAATAAATTTAATACAAGCATATATTTTAAAAAATTTAATACAAGCATACATGATCGATTTCATATTTTCATCAATTTTATGTACATTGTTTTATGTTTATTCTAATATCATGCAATCCAACATATGTTAAACTAAATCACAAAGAGAGGATCATACACAAAGGTTCTCTAAAACCTTTTTGAAGATCCGGAGTTGCGTTGCCCGTCGAATCGTCCGTTTATTCGCCTCCAAGTGTTCACCAAACTCTACACAAGATTAGAGAGAAAGGAGCTAGTCAATCAATCTCTAATTAACCTTGAAATTTATCTAATAACCCCTCTAAAACTTCTTGACAATTTAATGAAGGGAATGTGTTCTAAAAGTTTTACTTTTAAATGCCAATTATTATGAATTGAATGAGAAATCATTTTGTTCCTTGTTTATGTTATTCGTCTTTTAAAAGTGTTAAGGAAGAGACTCTTGGTCCTTAACCGTAGAGCTCTAAAAGATATTGGTTTGCATAAAACAAAAGATATTCGCAATCATGGTAATTAACATGGAACATTAATTACCGAGTTAAGATTGTCGTGTTGGTCATAGATCATTGTAGCTCTACAAGTGAGTGACGACACGGGTATGCAAAAGAGGAAAATATTACTTTTGTATACTGAATAGACCTAATAAGTAAAATATTATAGAAATGTGTTTCTGTGTCATTAATATTTTACTGTGTCTTTGGTCCTTTGATATGAGACTTATATCTGATCACTTAAGGAATACTTAATTAGATCAGTGTCTTGAACTATCGATCAGTGTAGTGTAAAGGCATCTGTTGGTTAAGTATAACTTTCGTTGGAGAAGATAGTTAGTCAAAAGATTATCATTGCCCCTCTTAATTGAGTGATGATATTAGTGGGCCCCTTGATAAAGCAAAGTTATAATGTGCACAATGTGATTTGAGTTAAGTCACATATTTATAACTAGCTTAAAGAGATCAAGAAATGAATACTAATACAAAGATGACACAATACTACTTTGTGTGTATTCTTAATATCATGAGGCAAGGGACGGACACAAGTGGTGCACTCCATCACTAAATGGATCGTGTTTTGGTTCGAGTGGAATTAAGACATCTAACTAATTAGGAGCTATAATGTGTAGCTAGATACCGCTTATAGCTTGTGATATCAAGCTCTTAATATCACTGCCAACTTAGTCTAGATCCTCCCATAGGTCACACCACAAAACTGGGAAACAAGAAATGGGGATTTTGAGTTCATAAGGATGTGTCGGGTTTCATGTAGAAAATATGACACATGGGGTGAACAAGCAAAATCAAGATTATGTTGTGATTAATAACATAATTAGAATCTAAATTAAATTCATATGTGATGTAAATATTATGGGGTGTAATGAGTTGACATTACATAGGATAATATGTTACATAAGTTGTGAATTTACTACTAATCCCGAAATGTCAAATTTTGTAGGGGTAAAACCAAAATTTGACCAGTCTGCAGTACTGTGCAAAAGTCAACCGATGAATAGTACTGGTCAACCGATGAACAGTAACGGTCGACCGGTCCAGACGGTTTTCTGCAGAATTAATTTAAGAATTAATTAGATCATGCATGGAATTGGTCCATAATTGATTTAATTCGTGGTTAATATTATTTATTAATAAATAATGGATGGTTAGATGGAATTTTGCATGGGATCATGGGCAAGAGGTTGCACATGAATAGGTAATTTGGAGATAACCTATAAATACAAGGTTATCTCATTACCTCCTTAATTAATTCATTATTTTCTTGAGCAAAATTCTCTCTCCATAATTCTCCACGAAATTCCAGTAATTCTTAAGTTTAGTTTTAGTTCTAGAGATCATCTTCTCAAGGGAACTAAAGAGGGGTTAGTAATTGGATTCTAAACCCTATTGGAGATTGAGAGACTAGCTTTTCTCTCTCCAATCTTGTTTAGAGTTTGGTGAAATCTCGGAGGCATCCGGCGCAGCGAGGAGCATCCCCAACGTCTTCGGATCATCAAGAAGTTTTAGAGAACTTCTAGGTATGAATTTCAGAGTCCCATGTTTGTTTTAATAAAAGTTTTAAAACTAGTTATTGAAACAAACCGATGCATGCATGAAACGAATCGTAGAAAATTGTAAAAATCCTTATTATACATAAAAATTCCGAAAATATATATGTATAATTAAACTAGAAATCCTACATTTAATCCCCAAAAGCTTGAAATACTTAAGGAATTTTTGATTGGATTAATATGGTGGTTAGGGAGAGAGAAAATTTTGCATTAATTAAAACAAGGAGGGAGAAAAGACCTATTTATAGGGTCTCACAACACCCACATCATGTGCTAACCATTAACCCATAATTGCTTATTTTTCTCTTCCTAAAATCAATCACAATTTGACACAAACATCCACATTTAACCATAATTGGAATAATTCCAATACATTATTAATATTAATTCCTTATTAATTTGGGCAAAACCGTATTAACCGTTTTTTGACTTTTACCAAATTTTGGATTTATATCCAACAAAATTTGATCTTTTGGGATTTTAGTAAATTCATATATCATGTAATATATTATCCTATGTAGTGTTAAATGATTACACCCCATAATATATACATCTTATATGAATTTATTGATGATTCTAATTATGTCATTTTTCATTACATATTGATTTTATTGATTCACTATATGTGTCCATTTTCACATGAAACCCGACACATCATATGAACTCAAAATCAAGCTTTTGTTTTCCAGTTTTGTGGTGTGACCTATAGGAGGATTTAAGCAAAATTGGCAGCGATATTAAACACTAAATATCTCAAAGTATAAGCGGTATCTAGCTACACATTATAGTTACCCAATTAGCATAGATGTCTTGTTCCATTCAAACTAAACACGATCCATTTAGTGGTGTAAGTGCACAACTTGTGTCTATCCCTTGCCTCATGATATTAAGAATATATACAAAGTGGAAATGTGTCACCTTTGTATTATATTCATTTCTTGATCTCTTTAAGCTAATTATAACTATGTAACTTAACTCAAGTCACATTGTATACATTATAATTTTGCTTCATCAAGTGGCTCACTAATATCATCACTCAATTAAAATGAGCAATGATAATCTTTTGGCTAGCTATCTTTTCCAGCATAAGTCATGTTCAACCAACTATTGCCTTTATCACTATACTCATTGATAACTTTTGACAATAATCAAATTAAACACTCCTTATGTGAAAAGATATAAGTCTCATATCTTAGGATCCAAGACACAGTAAAACATTAATGACACATAACACAATTCCATAATGTTTTACTTAGGCATATTCAATATATAAAAGTAATCTTTTACTCTTTTATATACTCGTGTCGTCAAATATTTGTAGAGCTACAATAATTGATGACCAACGCGACAATCTTATCTTGGTAATTAATGTTCCATGTTAATTACCATGATTGTGAATAACTTTTGATTTATGTAAATTATTATCTTTCAGAGCTCTACGGTTAAGGACCAAGAGTCTCTTCCTTAACACTTCCAAAAGACGAATACAATAATCAAGGAACAAAATGCTTGCACATTCAATTCATAACAATTGACATATAAAAGTAAAACTTTTAGAACGCATTCCTTTCAGAAACGAGGACCATCTTCTTTGGCCCTCACCAAACAAATCTCATCATAATTCTCTCTATCTCGTGAAACACACTCCTTGGTACCAAAAAAACCGAAGTCCAATAAATACTAAATGAAGCGAGCACACTTCTCACAAGCTCAACTCGTCCCGCCATGGAGAGGAGCTTTCCTTTCCAAGAACTTATCCTCCCTCTAATCCTCTCAAGGAGTGCTCCACAATGGCCTTTCGCAAACCTTGATGCAAATAACGGTATCCCGAGATATGTCACCGGTTGGTCACTCCGTTGCATTTGGAGATGCTCGCAAATCCATTCTCCAACCGGTGTATTCCCTCCCAAAAACACTCTGCTCTTCGAGTTATTTAGTTGCAGCCCCGAGCACCTCGAAAATTCCTCCAACACTCCTTTTATTGCACGAGTGTCACCCTTTGTAGCACTCACGAAGAGCATTACATCATCGGCAAACATCAAATGTGACACTGGTACATCCCCACATTTCACCGGACGAATAATGCCTCTTTCTTCCTCCCAGCGGATCAACACTCCCAACACTTCCATGCAAAGGACAAAGAGATATGGGGCAAGAGGGTCTCCTTGGCGAAGTCCGTTTGAAGCCATAAATGGCCTCGAGTAGGCCCCATTCACGACAAACGAAACCTTCACACAAGACGCCATCAACTTTCTCCACTTGTCATTGAACCCCAACCGTCCTAATACTTCATCCAAGAAAACCCAAGATACTGTGTCATAAACTTTCCTCAAGTCTATCTTCACACTCATTCGTCTGAGGCCCCGCTTCGAGTGCATGTTATGGCAAAGTTCATGAGCAAGCAATATATTATCCCTAATCCGGTGCCCTTTAATAAACACACTTTCATTCTCACTTACAAGTTTTGGCAACACCTCCTTCAACTTATTTGCTAGAATCTTCGAAATATATTGATACACCATGTTACACAACGATATAGGTCGATAGTCGTCAATCATCATGGGTGCTTTTTTCTTTGGAATCAAGGTTATAGCCGTGTAGTTTGCTTGTTTTAGGATCTTCCCATCTCAGAAAAAGGAAGCAACGGCCTTAAATAGATCCTTCTTGATAACCTCCCAAGCCGCCTTGAAGAACTTTGCGTTGAAGTCGTCCGGTCCGGGTGCCTTCTCTTCGTTTGAATGCTTCACCACATTCTCAAGCTCCGCCATGCATACCAGTCTCGTTAGAAGGTCTGCCTCAGTAATATTTATCTTTCGGAGCTCAATATCCGAGGTAATATTTCCCCCCTGCACACTACAAGAAAATAAATTAGCAAAACTACGACACATCGCCTCTCAGATTTGTTCCTCGTCCTCGATGGTCTCTCCACCCTCAACTATCCTACGCACTGTGTTTGTGGCTCTCTTCACTCTCAGAGAAGCATGGTAGAACCTCGAGTTTGAGTCGCCATTACGCAACCACCGCACCCTTGATTTTTGTCACACTATAGATTCTTCCACCATCAAGTTTCGTGACAATTTATCTATTGCCTCACTTTACTTCTTCCTTAACTCCTCATCGTCCGGATTCCCCTCCACTTCCATCGGGGTTTGTTGCAACTCACTCCTCGCCTATTGCAACCGATCATTCACATTTCCAAACACTTCGCAGCTCCACCTTTTTAACCCCCCTCTTCACGGCCTCCTGCTTCCCCATCACTCGATACATGGGAGTACCTTCAATGTAAGTCAACCAAGCTTCCTTTACCACCCCCACAAATTGCTCATGGGCCGCCCATGCATTGACAAACCGAAACATCTTCTTCTTTCTCTCACCATGAGGTTCTAGGTCCACCACTAGAGGACAGTGGTCACTAAGTTCTTTGCCTTCGACATATCATTTGGATTCTGGGAACCATTCTAGCCATAGATGTGTGCACATTACTGGGTCAATCCACGTCTCAATCCTACTTTGCCCATGTGATGAATTTGACCAAATAAATTCTCCTCCCGTCGTGGGAACCTCAATCAAGCTACTATCTTCGATCCAAGAGTTAAACTCCTCCATGGCCACTGTGTTAAAGATACCCTCTCCTCGCTTCTCCCATTCATGTCGAATGCAATTGAAATCCTTCATAACCAACCAAGCCACGCCATCCCTAGGCTCACATCCATGCAGTGCCTCCCAAAGATCTCGCCGATTGACATAATGGTTGTCGCCATAAACCAAGGTGATTGCAATTTGTTTGCCCGTGGCTCGAACCAAACCCTCCATATGAACTAGTTGAGCCGTCTCCCTTGTCTTCCTCATAGCATACACCGAATCCTTCCGTAGGACAATAATCCTCCTGGAGTTAATCACCACACTATTCGACGTCCATTCCTCTTGTCATACCGATTTTACAAACCTCTCCAACTTCCTTCGTTTGACTTTGTGCTCTACGATGCATGCGAGATCCACCTTCCCCCGGTTTATTTTATCACGAATTATGTACGGGCGGCCCCGGGTATTTGCGCCACGTACATTCCAACAAAGGCACTTCATATTTGCAGTAGAGGGGAGTGTGCTACCTTGTTCTCTCGATACCCTTTCCTTTGTTTCGCAACTTCCGCATCTCTCACATTTTGAAACGATTATAGGGGAGAAGAGTCTTCAAGATTTACCTTTGTAGGGGGCGAAAATAATCTCCTTCCCATTGTGATATCCTTCTCCTCTTCACCTTGTATCACATCCAACGCCTTTGGGCTGCCCTCTCACACGTTGCACCCCATTCCATTCCATCAATTGAGTCTTTGCTTAAGCTCGCAAGCTTGTTGTGTGAGAACACACGAGTATCCTTATGTGGCTGAGTTGGAGGTGCTAGCCCCTCCCTCGAATTTGTCCCATCCCTCGACTCCATAATTTGCACCTTCATTTCCTTCGAGATTTCATCCATTACTACACTTGAAGCCAAACCATGGGTTTCACGTTGCATGCAATGGATATCCCCATGCACACCACCCTTCCCTCCACCTGACTCAACTCCCTCACTAGCATTACTTCCCTTTCGTACCAACACCCCTGCATACACCTCATTAATTTCAGCCCCATGCAAATTTCCTCCTCCTTTATCACGTGTGACATCCACCTCATTGATTTCAGCCCCATGTAAATTTCCTTCTCTTTTATCACTTGTGAATTTCTCTTCTCCTTAAATACGTCCATGGAGCAAGAAATTCCCTCCCATTCATCCTTGTGCCCTCCACTTAGCTTGGATCCCATTGGATTAGGGTTTTTTGCCCCATGTAGCATGCATCCTCCTTGATCACTTGATATTGCCTTTCCCCCCACTTGCATCAAATGGACAAAGACCTCCACTCACGTCATCCAAAGCCCCTCCACTTATCTTTGTTCCCATTGGTGGAGGAACTTCCTCCCCACCTACAACATGCACGTACCCCTCTTGTGGTGTCCTATGTTGCTTTAACTTGATGTTACTTTGAGTTCAAGCGAGTCAACCGAGATAACGACTAAAAATCGTGTTGTAGTCGAATCAAAATTTGAAGAGGGAAAATATGAGCTGACAGAGAGAAAAATGAAGGGAAAAGTAACGTCGTTATTAATCAGATATGGAAGATAGATTTAAGTGCATTAACAGTTAAATGGAAATTCCAGTGGATATATAGTAGTAAAACGAGAACGCAGGAGGAGATATGTGACATAGTAATGTAAGAAGTATGTATTAACAATACGACATGTCAAAAGGTATACATGCCAGAATCCTATATTGATCGATAGTTTTTGATAAGTGGTAGGGTTAATACGTGTCACATCGACAATATGCTGTTATGTGGGTGGGGATCAAACCTATATTCTAACCCATCTAACTGGTCATTGGACTAATTGGAATACACATTGTGTATGCCATATTTTTTGAGAATCAAGTCTAGGCTAGGAGTGTGCATCTGGTCCGGATCGGACCAATTGGTTCGGCCCGGAGACCGGACCAGACCAGTTGAATTCGGTCCGGTCCAAGACCGAATTTTTACCTCAAATTTAAAAAAAAAACAAAAACCGGACCGGGACTGAATTTTCAATTGGGTCCCGTCCGGTCCAAAAAATTGGAGCGGACTGATTTCTACTCTCCCCTAGTCCAGGCTATCAACTTACCAGCTGGTCTAGTCCATGAGTTGAACACATAGCCCATGATGATGATGGAATCTCAAGTGACCAAGTCATAGGTGAAGGTGCAAATCGAACGAGTAAATTGGCTAGGTGACGATCTTAATTTCAATGCTAGCTTAACTCAAGACTTGATGCACTCGTGCCCTCCAAAGTGGTTCATGATCGAGTTCAGTTCTGAAGCACATTCATGTTAACTCGACTCATGTAAAACCACAGTGTAGGATCCATATTTATTGGGACCCACTAATTCTGACTACTTTAGTTAATGCTAATCGATATTGCTTTGTATGTTGGTTATATCCGATTATTCTCGAGTTTAGATGCCAGGGATTGTGGAGGATGAGTCTATAATTAATACCCTTGTAAACTCATAACCCTAAATAATGAAACCTTAATATTCTCTCCCTCTCTCTGTCGCTCTTCTTCTTCTTGCCCATTCCAAACCCTAACCCTAATATGATTCGATCAACCTTCGGAGACGTTTTGTCTCAAATCTTGGTTCAGACCATCTTTCAGTGTAGAGCCTTCATGGAGTGATCTATTATTTAGTCTCTCATATGGTTCCCACACAATCTGGCATCCAAGACATATCGTTATCCCACCACTGTCATATGTTGGCTTTTTGACCTTAATCTTTGTTTTGATGATTTAACCAATCTAATCTTAATTGTAATCAATGTAGAGTAGCACACATATTGCATAACATATATATTGTATTGTGCTAACCTTTACAAGTGATCAAGACTCAAGGAAGAAAGGAAATAAAGTCAAGACATGTATTATAAAGCTATATTGAAGACATGTAATTTTGTTCTCTTTGAGTCTTAGGAACATTGTGTAATTGAACATACTTGAGCTAAAATCAACTCACATACACACTAGGTTCCTAATAGAAGTCACACACAAAATTTCACATTCATTGGACTTCAATAGATTACCCAAACTAGAACCAGAAAACACTAAACCAAACCAGAACTGCCATAGCCTTTTCGGTCGACCGTTTGTTCCTTCAAACAATTAGTGTTTTCTACCATCCATTCGGTCAACCGTCCAGACCTTTTTGATCGATCGTGTAACAACAAATTTCCAACCGTTAGACTTGTCGTATTATACCAATGGTTGTATTTGAATTATTCACAAATACCACAAAATACAAATTGTCTATCGGTCGATCGTGGACCTATTCGGTCGACCGAACTTTATTGTCTCCAAAATTGTGCAACTGCGTGGACGTTTTCGGTCGACCTAAGACTTTGGATCGGTCGACCGAAGTTGATCATTTTAACAATGTCGTAGAGTCTGTTGATTTTTGGTCAACCGAACCATATTCGGCGTTCGACCATTAACTTAAGTGTACCTAAGTTATAGCCTATCGCGGTTGACAGTTCATTTATCGGTCGACCGAACCGAGTCCAAAATTGCCCAACGGTTGACCGTTATACCCGATTCGGTGGACCGAACTTTCTCAAAATTAGGTCCTACAAGTTTTTGTTTTGTGTATCTTACACAAACACTTACCCAATTAACCTCAACGGCTATAACACCTTAGGAGCTTATAAATAGGTGTTCCTGTGACACAATTACACAACTCTTACACTTCAATTTGTCATATACACTTAGTGGGAGTTAGTGCGGTGGGAAAGAAAAGGAAAGTAATGGAAAGTTACGGGGTTTCCATTTGACTGTAACAATTTGACTGTAACGGAAGGGGGTGTTTGTGTTGTTTCCACCCGATTCCTTTTCATTCTGAAGTAGGTCTCAAGATTTGTCCTTCCTTTCTCACCCTTAACCTCCTCACCCATCCGTTCTTGAAACCCTAACCTCCTTTGCCGACCTCTCCTCCGGCAACCCCGACCCCGACAACCCCTCCTCTGGCGACCACGGCCCCAAATACTTCTCCTCCGGCAACCACAATCCAGACCTCGACCCTAGCAACGACGTCCTCATCTCGTCTCCGGTTTGTCCTTCTTCTCTGCATCTTCGGGTTTGTTGTTTGTGGGTTTGGAGCATATTAGGGTTTGGGTTTGGAGTGCTTCCCATCTGCAAGCTTGAACATGAGATTCGTTGCAGTAAAGAACTGATAGTTTCAGATATTTGGTTCATGAAATTGAGATAAAAAAACTCCGACATGTATGATCATTGTACCAAAACCATGTCCTGACAAGTTTGATGCTTACAAAAATTAGCAAAACCCCAAATATATAGTACTCCAACCTCATTAAACCATAGCAAATGTTCTTCGATGCACTACAAAATTGTAGTTCTGATTCCATTGGAAATTGCTTGTTTATTGGACTACCAATTAGAACTCATCAATTGTGTCGAGGAGATCATCAATATAAATCAAGATTTATCCTTCGTTTCAGCAATTTTCTGCTGAACTGGAGCAATTCTATTGTCTATATCCCGTGCACTTTGTTTCAAGAAAAAGAACGAACAAACAACACAATAACCCTGAATTGTGGAATAATGGAAACAATATTTGTGCTGCCAAAGCATCTTTGGACATTAACTAGAATCATTTAAGTGAATGGGACCAATAAATTGCTCTTGCAACACTGAACCATGGAAGTATGTAAAAGAAGTAGAGTTCTGAAAACTTCACCCATCCTAGTTTTAAATCATGTATATCCTACCACCATGATCTTTAAATGAAACACTTTTTATGGGGTCATAAGCCTTTACCTTTAGAATTTTTTAAATCCACTACAACTTGTGTTTGATTCTTTTATATGGAAAATGGAATTATTATATAAGCTAACGAAGAGATTGTGTTTGTAGTTTTCTGAACTTGGATTATTATTGTAGTTGGGTTTCATTTTGGTATGTCTCATGATTCTGTTCATTTTGAGGGTCTTTTTCATTGCTAGTTTTAGATTTGAAAAATACATCTGAATTTGTTTTTGAACTGAATAGCCTTTTTAGATCTCTCATCTCTATCATGTATTAGTATGTATGTTATTTATGATTTTGTTTATGTAATATTTTTTCTTAGCAATGAGTCAAGGAAAAAATTACATTTGGAGTACTAAAGCCGAAGAAGTTATGTTACAAATATTATGTGAAGCAATCGTTGATGGAATTGGGAAAACTCCATATGGTAAAATAAGACCCGAGACTTTTATGGATGCTGTAGCTAAATTTAATCAAAAAATGGACCCCAAAATCACTAAAGCAAAATTGGATAGTCGATGGAAGACATGGAGGACCATATACAAGAACTATACAATTATTAAGAATCAAAGTGGTTGGGGACCAGACTTTATTAAGGGCAACACAGACGTGGAGAAGGAAGTTTGGAATGAGTTTGTAGAGGTGAGATCCAGAATTTAATTACAAATATTTTTTGTAGAGGCAATGAACACTGACAAATTTTTTTAGAAACACCCCCACATGGGTCAGTACAAAGGAAGGAGTTGCCCGATATACGAGCAGTTGCAGATTTTATTTGAGAGTAGCATGGCCAATGGTGTTGGTGGTAAGCAACCGAATGACTTTCCAAGAACAGTCAGAAATGTAGGAGACGACTTAGAATACCATGATGCCATCAATATTGACGAGTTAGAAGTTGACATTTCACCACCCACTAGGGCACGATCCACAACACCTACATCATCTAGAGTTGTCAAGAGAGCACACCCTCACGTGGAGTCCCAAGAGGCAATATCAGTTGCAATTGTTGACATGGCAAATGCCTTAAAAGGATTTGCAGAGAAGGAAGAAGATCCAAGTGAGAAAAGGTTGAAATTAATGCAAGATATGGTTGCTATACAGAGAATGAAGATTGAAAAAATGGAAGTTAACCATGAATAAAAAAGAATTCAAGAAGATGTCAGATATTATACTATCACTACCAAGTTTTGAAAAAAAAAAGAAATATTTAAAGCCATGAAGCTGTTTGAGTGTGACAAGAAGAGGATGTCTTTCTTATGGCTACCAAATGACATGCGTGTTGAGTGGTTGAGATGGACTTTGAGTGAGGAAGATTGAAACTAGTTCTAGTATATAACAAACTTGGACGAACCTATTAGTTGTTGCATTTGAATATTTTTGTTGATTCGTTTGTTGTAATAGATTAGTACTTTCCTGAATCATTTTATCGTAATAGTTCACTACTTTTGGCTTCCTTATATAGTACTGTTTGAATTTCTACTTTTTAAATTGTTGGTCTAGTGACTATCAACTTATCAGGTGTTAACCAAAAAAATCTTAATTGTTATTTTTAGGTTGTGTTTAAAAATGTTGGGAGGAAAATCTTTCTTTCAATTACAAGAAGAAGATGAGAAGATGAGGAAAAGATGCATGACTAATATGCTACTTACGTCGAATAAATTGTTTAGTATTGCAAGTGAACAGCTGCTAAAACCAATATCTGCGGATAGGATTTATAGTAGAGATGATCTGTCATATATTCGTAGATTGTTGGATCCTACACTACCAAATGAGGTCTACAATTGCAGAAAAATTTACAGGATGAGTCAACATGTATTCCAGAACTTCTGCACATTATTAAAAACAAATGACCTGCTTACAGACACTAAAAGTGTAACAGTGCAAGAACAATTAGCAATGTTTCTTGTTACAGTGGGACAAGACCAGCGATATGGTGTTACTAGAGAGAGATTTCATCGTTCAACTTGGAGCGTAAGTACATATTTTAATAAAATGCTTAACGTTGTGGTGCGACTAGGTGACATGTTGCTAGCTGAAGCGTCATCAACTATTCCAGATCGGATCAAGAATGATCCAAACTTATTCCCATACCTTAAGGTAACTTGACTTCACAAGTTATTCCCATACTTAGGCTAAAGCGTCATCATCTTGCATGTGTACTACATTTTTGAGTGAATTTTATACAGGATTGCATTGGTGCCATAGACGGAACTCATGTCAAAGCTACAATAAATGGACTAGAAACTGCCATATTTAGGAATCGTAAAGGCGAATTATCGCAGAACGTTATGGAAGCATGCAACTTCGACATGGAGTTTACATATATTCTTGCTGGTTGGGAGGGGTCAGCTGCTGATGCTAAAATCCTACAGGATGCATTGACTAGACAAAACAGATTAAAAGTACCAACAGGTGAGAACGTTAGATTTAAAATTAACTTTTTTAATTGATCTGTTTTCTAAAATGTGGAAATATTGATTTTTTAGGTAAATTTTATCTGGTCGATGTTGGGTATCCAAACCGACCAGAATTTATTTCTCCATATCGGGGTGCAAGGTATCATCTGAGTGAATATGATAATGATCGGTTACCAGCCAATGCAATTGAAAATTTTAACTACCGACATTCTCACTTAAGAAATGTAATAGAACGCTCATTTGGTGTTGTCAAACATCGATTTGCGATATTAAGGGGTTGTATGCCTTTCCCATATGAAACACAAGTGAAAATTGTTATATCTTGTTTCTTGCTCCATAATTTCATTCGTAGAGAAGACAAAGCGGATTTGCTTGAAGATTTTGGTGATGAGCTCGACAATACAGAAGTAGGAAGCTCAAATTCAGAAATGGATGAAGATGGGAGGGAAGAAGAAATTCAGATTGAATTGTCTCAACAACAACAAAAAGAACTGGTAGATTAAATGAGAGTAAATATGGCAAATTCTATGTGGTATGTTTAAATTTTAACCAATTATGTACGCTAACAGTTTGATGGAAAGGAAGTGTTTTGTTTGCACCGTATGTCATCACAATTTTGTGTTTTTTTGTGAGAATTTCCTAGGTAGGTGTCATTTAATTTTTCTTTTTTTGAAACAAGATTATATGTAAATGTTACAAAGATTATATAGATATGTATATGTTTACGATCCAAAGTTTCTTTGTCACGCCTCTTTTCTTTTTAATTACCAAATCTGATTGAGATGAAAATAATGGAATGGAATCACCAAATCTGATTGATGTCGTTGTAGGGTTAAATTTAAGTGATAGTTTTATGGTTTATTTTTTCTTGAGATTTATTTATAAATTAAATGTGGTTTGGATTATAATATTATTGATATTATATCAACATATTGTCATTTATAAATTAAACTGCAGCTACACAGTTTCTCATATTTTCTAATTGTAAGCACAAACAACAGAATATGTTTTCTGTCGGATTCCGGAGACAAACACAAACAACAGAATCTGTTTTCTACTGGATTCCAGAGACAGACACAAACAACAGAATTCGGTCAAAGGGAAACTGTTTTCCACTGGATTCTGTTTTCTTCTGATTTCCGTTTGACTCTGGAAATCACTTTCTGTGCCACTAACACCCCCTTAGGAGAAAACTCCAAGTCTCCCATTCCCCAAATCTTACTCTCCAAGCTATACTTCCACATCTTAGATCAATTTCACATCATAAGCTAAGTGTGCTCAAGCTAGAGAGTGAGTGATCCACTCAACCATTGTTGTTCAAGGAAGCAAGGACTTCGGTGAAAGCCCGAAGTGTTCCTCTCGGATTGTGAGAGAAGAAAGTCAAACTCGCGAGGGTGTTCGCGGAACTTGTTTTGTAAAAGGCTCAAACTCAGACCGGAACGAGGTTGAAAGTGAAGACACAAGCGGAGCTCGAGGGAGTTTGAGTGGAGTTTGCAAGAGATGAAGTAGGTGGGAGACCGAACCTCTATAAAAATCTGGTACCTTCTTGTTGGTTTGCATTATCTCTTCCTTTGCTTGCTAGTTTAGCTTTTATTTCCACTGCATATACTTGATTGCTTAAAGTAGAAGGTAATTAGCTTAAAAATGATTAGAACTAAGCCATATACGATCCTACAATTGGTATCCGACCCTTGTGAGCTAAAAATTCATTACTTAACCGTAATTTTAGCATGACATCCACATCTAATCATGTAGAGGGATTGTGCACCAAATGAATAGACCTCCTTTGCTAAATGGGTCAAATTATGATCATTGGAAGAATATGATGAAAATATTGAAGGGAATGTGTTCTAAAAGTTTTACTTTTAAATGTCAATTATTATGAATTGAATAAGAAATCATTTTATTCCTTGTTTATGGTATTCGTCTTTTAGAAGTGTTAAGGAAGAGGCTCTTGGTCCTTAACCGTAGAGCTCTGAAAGATATTGGTTTGCATAAAACAAAAGATATTCGCAATCATGGTAATTAACATGGGACATTAATTACCGAGTTAAGATTGTCGTGTTGGTCATAGATCATTGTAGCTCTACAAGTGAGTGACGACACGGGTATGCAAAAGAGGAAAATATTACTTTTGTATACTGAATAGACCTAATAAGTAAAATATTATAGAAATGTGTTTCTGTGTCATTAATATTTTACTGTGTCTTTGGTCCTTTGATATGAGACTTATATCTAATCACTTAAGGAATACTTAATTAGATCAGTGTCTTGAACTATCGATCAGTGTAGTGTAAAGGCATTGGTTGGTTAAGTACAACTTTTGTTGGAGAAGATAGTTAGTCAAAAGACTATCATTGCCCCTCTTAATTGAGTGATGATATTAGTGGGACCCTTGATAAAGCAAAGTTATAATGTGCACAATGTGATTTGAGTTAAGTCACATATTTATAACTAGCTTAAAGAGATCAAGAAATGAATACTAATACAAAGATGACACAATACTACTTTGTGTGTATTCTTAATATCATGAGGCAAGGGACGGACACAAGTGGTGCACTCCATCACTAAGTGGATCGGGTTTTGGTTCGAGTGGAATTAAGACATCTAACTAATTGGGAGCTATAATGTGTAGCTAGATACCGCTTATAGCTTGTGATATTAAGCTCTTAATATCACTGCCAACTTAGTTTAGATCCTCCCATAGGTCACACCACAAAACTGGGAAACAAGAAATGGAGATTTTGAGTTCATAGGATGTGTCGGGTTTCATGTAGAAAATATGACACATGGGGTGAACAAGCAAAATCAAAATTATGTTGTGATTTATAACATAATTAGAATCTAAATTAAATTCATATGTGATGTAAATATTATGGGGTGTAATGATTGATCATTACATAGGATAATATGTTACATAAGTTGTGAATTTATTACTAATCCCGAAATGTCAAATTTTGTAGGGGTTAAACCGAAATTTGACAAGTCTGCAGCACAGTGCACAAACGGTCGACCGCTAAACAGTAAACGGTCGACCGGATGTGGGACGGTCGACCGCAATATTGCACGGTCGACCGGATGTGTGTACATCGTAACAGGGATTTCGTCTGTTCGTTTTCGGTCGACCGAATTTATCGGTCGGTCGACCGAACATTGTGATGAAATATTTTAATGTTGCGAACGGTCGACCGAGTGTCTAAACGGTCGACCGAAACCAGGTCTAAACGGTCGACCGGACCTCGCAGACGGTCGACCGGTCAGACGGTTTTATGCAGAATTAATTTAAGAATTAATTAGATCATGCATGGAATTGGTCCATAATTGATTTAATTCGTGGCTAAGATTATTTATTAATAAATAATGGATGGTTAGATGGAATTTTGCATGGAATCATGGGCAAGAGGTTGCACATGAATAGGTAATTTGGAGAGAACCTATAAATACAAGGTTATCTCATTACTTCCTTAATTAATTCATTATTTTTCTTATGCAAAATCTCTCTCCATAATTCTCCACGAAAATTCCTTAATTCTTAAGTTTAGTTTTAGTTCTTCAGAGGTCATCTTCTAAAGGGAACTAAAGAGAGGTTAGTAATTAGATTCTAAATCCAATCGGAGATTGAGAGACTAGCTTCCCTCTCTCCGATCTTGTTTAGAGTTTGGTGAATACTCGGAGGCATCCGGCGCAGCGAGGAGCATCCCAACCGTCTCCGAATCTTCGAGAAGTTTTAGAGAACTTCTAGGTATGAATTTCGGAGCTCCTTCATGTTTGTTTTAATAGAGTTTTTGAAACTAGTTTGTTAAAACAAACCGATGCATGCAATAAATTCTAGAAAATTGAAAATTGATCCTTATTATACATAAAAATTCGAAAAATATATATGTATAATTAAACATGAAATCCTACAAATATTCCTAATATCTAATGACCTCAAGTATTGGATGTTTCTTCAAAATCCCTACACACCCTCAAATGAAGATGAATTAGACTCACTTTCTAGGGCCAAAATGAAAGAAGTTGAGATGAACTATAAAATTATGAACATTCGTTATTGCGGTCTTAATGAGGGTGAATACAATAGAATTAGGAGTTGTGAGAGTGCTTTTGAAATTTGGCATAGATTACAAATGCATCATGAGGGTGATAGTAAAACCAAAGAAACTAGAATTAGTCTCCTCATGCATAAATATGAGATTTTTTCTATGCAAATCGGTGAGAACATAAGCAAAATGAACACTCGCTTCACCGATATTACTAACACTCTTTGTTTTCTTGGAAGAAAACTTAATGAAGGAGAGATGACAAGGAAGTTCCTCCGACCGCTTAGCAACAATTGGGAAGATAAAGTTGTTGCAATTGAAGAGGCACACGATCTTTTCCAACTCAAGATGGAGGAGCTAATTGGAAATATCATGGCTTATGAGCTTCAAATTAACCATCGAAAGGAGAAGGAAGCCTCCAAGAACAAACTCACCGTGGCATTACATGCAAAGTTTTAGCAACCAATGAGGAGTGTAGAAGATGAGGACATTGAAGTCCTAGCCAAAGACTTCTTCAAATACCTCAAGAAGGATAAGGGAGAAAAGAATGAAAGAAGAGGTAGAAGAAGTGAAATGAGAGAAAGAAGAAGGAGAAGAAGGAGAGTGAAAATGAGAGAAAAGAGAAGGAGAATAAAAAATGAGAGAAGGGAGAAAAGAAGAGAAAATGAGAGGAGTAACAGAAAAGAGAAGAGGATGGAAACTCACAAGGCTACTTGGGACGATTCATCATCATCATCATCCTCCTCATCCCAATCAGCCGCACCTTCATCAACAAAGGAATCTGCACACATGTGATACATGGAAATTCAAGATGAAGGAAGTGAGGTATCCTCTAACTCTTGCTCTATTAAATCACATGCATGCTCAACTAAGTCTTATTACAGTGATAGCTCAAATTCTAGTGCAAATGATGAAACATATAGCCATGATGAGCTTCAAAGAGCATTTAATGACTTAGTTAAACAATATGAGATCATTTGTGACAAAAATAAGAATGCTAAAAAGTTAATCAAGGATCTCCAAAGCCAAATTGAATCAATCGTGCATGAAAAGAATGAGGTGATTGTTAGACATGAAGAAAATGCATTAAAACTTGGTGGTCAAAAGGCAACACTCATTGATGTTGAACAACTAGATCTTAAGGCATCAAATGCTCAACTTAGAAAAGATCTAGAAAGATTCACAAATGGAACCAATATGTTTGACATGCTTTTAGGTAGTCAAAGACAATCACTAGATAAACATGGTTTAGGATACAATGCAAAATTGAAAAACCATGTGTCTCGCACTACACTAAATGGTAAGCATGTGTTCATTAATCATAGCTCTTCAAGTATGTGGGCTCCTAAAACCAAAATGGTTTGGATTCCCAAAGCTAACATTCAAGGACCTAAAGTTGTTTGGATACCAAAATCTACACTTGTAGGTGCTTGAAGAGGAGATCAGTGGTGACAAGGCAAGCTTAAGAGTCAAATTCAAAGCTAGTTGCATCACCGAATAAAGATTGGAACCAATTCAAAGATTCAAAGTGGGTATAAATCTCCTATCCTCTAAATATTTGATTAAATTGGTTCTAGTCTAACTTTTTAATATGCTTAGTTGACATATCATATATTCATTGCATATCTTGAAATTTGAATAACATCCATTGCATAAGTGTCAAATTTGTAAATGGATGTCAATAAGGGAATTAATACATCACATTCCAAATTGATAAACATTACTTGATGTTAAAAGGAGAGAATTAAAATTGAACTTAATCGAAAAATCATATTCATATTGATAGCGGAAGCTAGATGAATGTCATTTACTTAGAGTATTGAAGTGCAAAAGTTAGGGGAAGCTACTTCATTTCAAGACATCCAAACTCCATGTTAATCTTATGTTTTTTTGTGGATGTCAAAGGAGGAGCGATAATTAAGGGGGTAACTTGAAATTTTGATATTAATTGAACAAAAACTCTGCACATCCATAGGGGGAGCATTTCTATGCATAGTTTACTTCTTGAAATTTCAAGTATTAAGATATAGGTTGTCATCATAAAAAATGGAGAGATTGTTGGTTTTTTGGCCTTAATCTTTGTTTTGATGATTTAACCAACCTAATCTTAATTGTAATCAATGTAGAGTAGCACACATATTGTATAGGATATATATTGTATTGTGCTAACCTCTACAAGTGATCAAGACTTAAGGAAGAAAGGAAATAAAGTCAAGACATGTATTATAAAGCTATATTAAAGACATGTAATTTTGTTCTTTTTGAGTCTTAGGAACATTGTGTAATTGAGCATACTTGAGCTAAAATCAACTTACATACACACTATGTTTCTTATAGAAGTCACATGCAAAATTTCACATTCATTGGACATCAATAGATCACCCAAACTAGAACCGGAAAACACTAAACCAAACCAGAACTGCCAGAATCTTTTCGGTCGACCGTTTCAGATCTTTCGGTCGACCGTTTGTTCCTTCAAACAATTAGTGTTTTCTACCATCCATTCGGTCAACCGTCCAGACCTTTTCGGTTGACCGTGTAACAACAAATTTCCGACCGTTAGACTTGTCGTATTATACCAATGGTCGTATTCGAATTATTCACAAATACCCCAAAACAAATTGTCTATTGGTCGACCGTGGACCTGTTCGGTCGACCGAACTTTATTGTCTCCAAAATTGTGCAACTGCGTGGACGTTTTCGGTTGACCGAACTTGATCATTTTTATCAACGTCGTAGAGTTTGTTGATTTTCGGTCGACCGAACCATATTCGGCGTTCGACCGTTAACTTAAGTGTACCTAAGTTATAGCCTATCTCGGTCGACAGTTCATTTATCGGTCGACCGAACCGAGTCCAAAATTGCCCAACGGTCGACCATTATACCCGATTCGGTCGACCGAACTTTCTCAGAATTTGGTCTTGCAAGTTTCTATTTTGTGTATCTTACACAAACACTTACGCAATTAACCCCAACAGCTATAACACCTTAGAAGCTTATAAATAGGTGGTCCTATGACACAATTACACAACTCTTACACTTTCATTTGTCATATACAGTTAGGAGAAAACTCCAAGTTTCTCATTCCCCAAATCGTACTCTCCAAGCTATACTTCCACATCTTAGATCAATTTCACATCATAAGCTAAGTGTGCTCAAACTAGAGAGTGAGTCATCCACTCAACCATTGTTATTCGATGGAGGAGTTGTTATTCGATCTGAGTTCGACTACGACGGGGAAGGGTTGCGTGAGAGAGAGAAGATGCATGACAGAGAGATATTTTTGATTTTTTTAAAGGTAGAGGTATTTTGGGTTGAACGGAAAACATAAGCATATATTTTAGAAAATATCAAATTGTGATTTTTTTTTCTTCCAGAAGTTAGGTAACTTGGATAATAGAAAGTCAAAATTTTCTTTTGGAAAGGACACCAAGAGTTGAATTACATTACGGTGATTTTGCATTTTGGAAGTGTACTTACGTACATATGAACTACTCTCGGATGCGAATATCTAATATCATTCCTTTTCAAGTGTATCCAAAGACAAAATCTTATTAAATATATGCTAGTGTAATAATTGTATTTCCGTGCTAGAATAGTTGATAAGAAAGGCAACTTCAAAAGTTTTCTTTAGTATTATCCTAATGCGTGATGACGAGAAGAGAACCCACAAACAAACTTATGGAATTTGTTGGTTATAAAAGTTAAAACTAACAAAAGCGCAACTTCACCCTCCACATTCTCCACTTAGTTTGGGGAACAAAAACTGACAAAATATAGGGGTGATTGTGGCGTCACATCATGTTTTCTTTTGTTGGGATATAATGCGTTATTAATCACCCTTGTTTGTTGACCATTGGTTGGTATTACCGTAGATAAGAAGATAATCAACACTAGGGTTTTAGTAAGCAAACTATAGTATTTTGATTACCACTAAGTTAAACAATTTCATATTTTGATTAGTTACTAAGATAGGTTATTTCATTGATGGCTTATTAACAGAATAATATTTACCATGTCTTTGCTGTCTCAGTCATCAAGGTCCGAATCAATCAAATCCGATGCGTACTAGATTTAGTCAATTTATTAAATTACAAATAAATTAAAGTAAAGTAGAGTTGACCCCTATCTTTGATCACTGTCCTAGATTTCATCAGGAGCGGACCCATCGGCGCGTGGCCCTCCATTTGTTGTAAGTTTTTGTTCAATATAAAATAGTCTTATTGTCCAAAAAATTGATGGTGTAGATTATTTGAAAGTTTAAGGGTGAATTGCTTAGGTGCCAATAATAACTTATGAAATTAACTTTATACCATTCGAAAAAAATAGTCCAATACCATAAAAAATCAAGAAATTTGCCCACATGTCGTTACTTCCCCCCCCCCCCCCCCCCACCATTCCGTTAGAAACCCTTTCATACCATTAACTTTTTCGTTAATTACCCTCTAATCACCACTCTAATCTTTCCCGCCATGCCCAACCTTTTCCTCTCACCCTATCGCCTTGTTTCTCCATTCCTCCTATCCCAAAACTGTGACCCCAAGCCCCATGGCTGACGAATCCCTAGCTATCCTCCACTCCGACCCTGCTCCTGCCCCCACCAAACTCAAGCCTAACCCAAGGCCCTCGCCGATGACCCCAACAAGCTCAATGTTGACCTCAAAAAATTAACAAACTCAAAACAACAGAATAATCAAAGTTCCAACACGAGCATCCAGAATTCACTAGATTGGCTTGAAAAATCACGTTAACATTAGAAGAATTACAATGGCAAACCCTACAAAACAAAAATTAATCAAAATTTCCACATAAAATATCAAACGATACAACAATTCGAACGATTCGAGTATCAACATCGAAATTTGTCCATCAACTACATTGAATTGTGAAAAATAGAAGGAACCCCCCAAAAGAAAAACAAATCCACCCAGAATTCCCCCTCCAAAACTCCAAATCAACATAGAAATTCCACATCAAGCACTTGAATTCAAACTCTTCCAAAGTGCAATTCCACATCCAGCACCAAAATCCAAACAAAAGACACGTGGATGAGAGAGATGACTTGTGGTTAATAGGTGAATAGTGTAGGAAAAAAAATAAAGTGGGTTGAGGAGATAGAAAGTTGATACGGAAGAAGAAGAAAAATTGATTTGGAAGAGAGAAAAAGTTAATGACGAGGCCGTGAAAGTGATGACTAAAATAGTCTTACGGTCGTGAAAGCATGTCACGTGCTGGTACGTGATTTATCAATCACCACGTGGCAAACAATTATAAACATTCACTAAAAACATAATGCCGTCAGTTTTTTTCTTTCTTTTTTAGCTCATTGTATTTTTTTTTGATGTTATCAATGTGATCCGTTGCATTAAAAATATCAGCAAAGAAACACGTTAATGCTTGTTTAAAAAACTTTTGTCTTCGTTTATTTTAGTATAATAAAAAAAATCTTGATCTTTGCTTTGGACAAAGGTTGAATTTAAGTGAATTTAATGAATAAAACTGCATAAGATAAAATAATTGTTTTGTTACAAACCCAGAAACAAATAAAATTGATTTTACATCTTAAATTTCTAAAGTATTAGAAATAAGATGACATTTTTATATTGAAAATGCACCGGGTATTAGTACGATACAAGTTAAACAATATTTATGCAATGGATAACATTGGTGAATAATTGTTAAATGACTGACCTTTTCCATGTGAATTGTTTAACATCCACATTTCTTCTTCATGGGTGCTCCGTCAGCGAGCAGGGCTACTCCGATGTCCTACTCTCTCGATATTACGACTCAAGTCCTTATTATTTAATTAATTTCAGAAAGTAAAACACATTTGACTTTCGCTGACTGGATTGCTGAATGGACTGACACGTCACGTCCGTGTACGAGGACCCTTTCTTCTTCTTAGGTGCTCCGCAGGCTACTCCTACGTACGTCCTACTCTCTCGACACTATGAGCCAAGTCCCTAGGATATGGGGTGATCTCACTCATGAGCATATGGACGAGAAGTCTACATTCATTAGCTACGTGTGTAGGGGATCCGGGTGAGGGAGGTGGCAACGAGGATTGGATGACCACAAATGAAGGTTAATGTGGAGACAATGGCCGCGGACGATTTGGTCGTACTAGGCACACATCACCGAGAAGTGTCCAGAGATGCATGCAAAACATGAGATTGGAAAGAGTGATGGAGAGGATCATGGATCTATAGTTCAGATGACGTGGATTCAGACTCGGTTCATGGTTTGAAGAACAAGAAGACGAAGCCACATGCAAGGAAGAAGAAGGCGCAGTCATGTTTTTGTCTTTACAAATGTAGGATGCAAGGTAGGGTCTAGGATCCGATGTTAGACTTAGTCTTGTAATGCTTTTATTTTCACGAGAATGAGTTGATCAATGTGACAATTCCTTGTACCCAAACTATTTGTTGTATTGTATTTCGTTGAGCAATCAATAAAAGTTTTGCCTTTTGCTTTGCGCAAAAAAAAAGATGCATGGTTATTATATGTTAAGGCAAAATAACATTCAACGCTTAATTTGTGGTTTAGTTGGAAGGTTTAGCTTTCAGCCATTGGAATCCTACGCCGATATTGATTTTAATTTTTTTCCATATACGGATAATAAAGTGGTGGGTTTTCTTAATAGTTTTCGAATACATATATGGATATCATATCAAGTTGGAAAAAAGGTAGACACTAGACACGGATACAAGTACACATATATCATTTTTTCCTTGGATGAAACACATATAAAAATATGGATTCACAAATGTAAAAAACTGTAACATGTGTAATTACAAACCTAACTTTGTTGTATAGTTTCTGATGTTTTATAACTAATAATTTTTCATAATGTAATACGTTAGTAAAGTATGTTTAAATTAATATTATGCAATCATAATTAAACCTAAAATTATTAAAATATACTGTGTAGGATTTTTTTTCCTTAAAAGTTACCATATGGATTTCTCTCTCTCTACTTTTAAGACAATCTTAATTTTAAACCTTAATTTTTTTCAAAAGCTATTTAAGCTAACCTTAAGACACAAAAAGGTTATGTTTGGATCTGTGGCTTGGGTTGTAGTTTTTCTCTTGAAACTACTATTCACCCAAGCTCCTATCCAAACGGCCCAATTTCTGGTCCAGTTTCTGGTTCTCCAAGACATTAGAGACCTTTCGGAAATCAAGTGGCAAACCTAGCATTACAACTTATTTATTGGTGGAAAAATTGGTAGACTTATTTTTTTATTTAGTTTTTACTCAATATGACAATATATAATGTTGGATTTTGAGGTGAATATGATAGAAGTTGTTTGCATCAACAAATCACCATTTATGGTTGAAAGATTTGTCCCCACCATTTGAAGAGCAATATGTATCCAACCTTAAAAAATTTGAAGAGCAATATTGTAGTAAAATAGTATGCCGATTACGTCGGTGTGACGTACTAAACAATAAGTCCAACCTTAAACTTGTATAAGATAAAGTACCCTGTCTTTTGAGCATTAATTAGAGATTAGAGATCTCATGCATCATATCGGTAAGCACTTTCTCTTTAAACTCTTGAATTCTAGAAGAATAGTGGCTGCAGGGTCAATACTCTTAAGTCATCATATGCAAACTAAACCAAACATTATATGTTGGTGGTGGGGACAAGAAAACTGGCATTTGCATATGAATATATGATCTCTGTGTTAATTACAATAATTAAATTAGCGTGTACATGACAAGAATCTGAACATACATGTGAAGCAAAACCTAATTATTCTTGAAATAAATCTCTCTCTTGTGGAAGAATAGCCTTTGGAGACAACCAAAAGTTGCTTTTAGTTTTGTTCCATTGCAAAGGTGAAACTGCACATTGTCATTATTCTAGAAATGGTGATGTATGAACTTACCTATCTGAATGTGATAGAGTGATAATTATGCAATTCTAAAGGTTTGGTTCGACTAAAGAAAATTCAATATGATCGCGATTGAATTATGCATGCCATCATGGACTAAACCTAGTTCATCTTTGAAGTAGAGATGAATCACATATGGTACAATCTTATCAAACTAAATAAATTAAATTTTAATAGATTTGACGTCAAATTTGGTCTCCAAAACATCACTATGAGCAGTAGTACGAAGTTGAGAAGAAAATGTGATGCACAAAGTAATAAAGAAACTAGAAGCTCACAAGAACATGTAAAAAGGTGTTACAAGGGCAAAATGATATCAAAAAGGCAAATTATGCAAGATATTAAGTTATGCTAATAAGGCCAAGTTAAGCAATAAATTTAACTCGTATAATTGTTCCAAATAATTTCTACTACATGAATAATTGGTGTAAGTAGGAATGTGAAGTATGATTAGGTTATTCAATGGATTAATTAATGGTCATGATGACATAGAAAAAGAGCTGTCAACTTATGTTTGGGATCGGTGGATTGCTCGATGTTCGCTCAATTTTGCTCAAATCAGTTAGTAACAAGTCAAACATGAGTAAAGAATCCGCTCAACGAACTAAAAGAGCCGAGCATGAGCAGACCTTGCTCGCTTAAGACCTGATTATTCTATCCAATTACCCGATACACTATCCAGACTCGATTACTCTATTCAATTACAACTACAAGAAATCAGCACGGTTTTACACGAGACACAAAAACATGACACGAAAATAACCCAAAAAATTATGTTTGGGTTTATAATTTTCGTGTTGTGTCGTGTTTATGTTGGATATTCAGGACACAATTTTTTTTTGTCGTTTTCGTGTACAACCTGTTATGTAGACGAAAGTACAAGGATATACACGAATTTATTATATCGGATAGATTTCAAAACATTACACTTCTATTTTGTAGCATTTTGGTAAATGCTACACTAGGAGATGTTAGGGATGCAAGATCGAATCTTGTGGATGTTAGTTTTTATAATTTTATTTTCTTAAATTCACGTGCAAAAAAAAAGTTTGGGAGGGTTCGAACTTGGAACCTCATGCCTCCTAATAAATCCGGTGCAATGGGTCATTTCTGTGAGCATGTCATAATTGGCATTGATATTTCGGTTTTGCCACATTCAATATTACTGCATGATTTAGTCCCACATCGGAGGAATGTGAGGTTTGTCTTCTCCTCTACCCTATATAAAGGATCCCCATTTCCTTACTCATATTGTATGTGGCAGCATTTGATTGATTGTTTTAATAACCGCAAGTGTTCGACGTCGGCGAAGACGTGACAAATACTGGTTGAACCTCAAGGAGTTGTGAGTGTTGTTGTTCCAACCATACTCGAGTGGGAAACTCAAGGCGAATGTGTAGATTATGCTAACTAACTACACTAGACCATCAACTAACAAATGAGAAAGATAAGATTCAGTAAAGACAACCCTTAAGGGGTGGAGTGTGTACACATGTGATAAGGTGGTGAAGAATGTATTCAATAAGGCACAAGTATAGATTGTGTTTCATGCATATGATGTGTCTAATTAAGCTTAGAATCTAGCTAATAACCCCTCTAATTAAGCTTAGAATCTAGCTAATAACCCCTCTAATTAAGCTTAGAATCTAGCTAATAACCCCTCTAATTAGAGAGAAAAGAACTAGTCAATCAATCTCTAATTAAGCTTAGAATCTAGCTAATAACCCTTTTAAAGCTTTTGAGAATTCAATATCCAAAAACTTAAATAATTAAGAGAATTTTTGGATGGATTAATGGGGAGGTTAGGGAGAGAGAATTTTGCAATCGTATCTTGAAACAAGTAGGTGCGAGGACCTATTTATAGCCTCACAAATCACCCATATCATGAACTATTCTCTAGTCATGATCTCTTGTTTTTCTCTTCCTAAAACCAATCACAATTTGCCACATAATCATCCTCAAAACCGTTTGACCAAGTCAGCAATTAATCTAGCCCATGATCTGAATTATTCTCTTAATAATTCAGGCAAAACCGTATCAAACGGTCGACCGGAACAAACTAACAGGTCGACCGATTGTTAGTTAAACTTGATTTTGGTTGGACCATGAAATCATTCAGTCGACCCATCACACGCACTCAAAGCTATTGTGATTTTCTGGTCGAATGGAACACATAAATGGTCGACTAATTCAACGCGAGAATCGTCTACTGGAAATTTCCAGTCGGACTGTGTCACAAGTCGATCGACCGATCACTACCAAGATCAACACGTAGAATCTCCAGGAAATTTTCGGTCGAACCACGAACCTATTCCAGTCGACCGGCCACTACCAATACGAGCTCGTGGAAGTTACTGGAAATTTTGTGTGCGACTTCTATAGGGAACCTAGTGTGTGTTTGAGTTGATTTTAGCTCAAGTATGCTCAATTACACAAAGTTCCTAAGACTCAAAAGAAATGCAAATTACATATCTTCAAAAGAGCTTGATTTTCACGTCTTGACTTGAATCCTTTCTTCCTTGAGTCTTGATCACCGGTAGAAGTTAGCACAAAGCAATATATATTCTATGCAATATGTGTGCTACTCTACATTGATTACAATTAAGATTTGGTTTATTAAATAATCAAAACATAGATTAAGGCAAAAAAACCAACAATCTCCTTTTTTTATGATGGCAACATATATCTTAATACTTGAAATATTTAGTTGTAAACTATGCATATAAATGCTCCCCTACTGATGTGCATAGTTTTTGTTCAATAATAATGTCATTTCAAGTCACCCCCTTTAATTATCTCTCCCCCTTTGACATCCATCAAAAATTATAAGACTATCATGGAATTTGGATGTCTTGTAATAAAGTTGCTCCCCTAAATTTTTCACTTCATTACTCTAAGTAAAAGATATTCATTAAGCTCCCCCTATCAATATGAATATGATTTTTTGATTAAGTTCAATTCTAATTATCCCCTTTTAACATCAAGTAAAATTTATCAATTTGGCATGTGATGTATTAATTCCCCTTATTGACATCCATTTACAAATTTGACACTAAAATCAATGGATGTCATTCAAATTTCAAGATATGCAATGAATGAATATGTGATATGGCAATTAAGCATGTTAAAACCTAGTCTAGAACCAATTTAATCAAATATTTAGAGAATAGAAATTTATACCCACTTTGAAGCTTTGAATTTGGTTCTAATCACAATTCGGTGATGCGACCGGCTTTGAATTTGACACTCAAGCTTGCCCGATCACCACCGATCTCATCTTCAAGCACCTACAAGTTTAGATTTAGGTACCCAAACAACTTTGGGTCCTTGAATGTTAGCTTTGGGAACCCAAACCATTTTGGTTTTAAGAGCTCACACACTTGAAGAACTATGATTAATAACCACATGCTTGCCATTCAGTATAGTATGAGATACATGGTTTCTTCAATTTGGCATTGTATCCTAAACTATGTTTATCTAGTGATTGTCTTTGACTACCTAGTTTCCTTAGTTTCCTTAGTTTCTTCAATTTATACCAAATGTAAGATCTAAATGCCCTAAATATTAGTCTTAAGGGGGGGTTTATAGACTAATTTCTCACTACCAACTATTTGTGCAATAACAAGATAACCAATGAAAATAGTGAGATGAAAAAGGCAAACCAAACACCGGATGTATAGAGGTTTGGATCCAACCACCGGATCCTAGTCCTCTCTTACGAAATGCTCTTCCTTGAGCAACTTCGCGATCTTCACTAAATTGATCTTCTTTCCGGGCAAAGATCGAGCCTTTACAATTCAAGCTTGCGAACACCCTCGCCAAGCTTGGACCTCCTTCTCACAACCCGAGAAGAGCTTCACTCCGGAAGCTTGTACAACTCCTTTGTAGTAGACTTTGTGTAACCTACTCTTGAGCACTTGAATTGATGATGAATGCAATTGAATGATTGATCAAGAGAGTGGTTGAGAGCAATAAAGAGAGTAAGAGCACTTGGAAGTTTTTAGCACAATGAGAGCTTAGAGAATGGATTGGTGACCTTGTAAAGATGATCTAAGCTCTATATATAAGCCTCTTAAGTTTTCTAGCCGTTTGAGAAAGATTTGATTGGGTTTTGTGCAAGATACACAAATCAGAGATTCAGGAAGCAATTCTGTCAAAGTTCGGTCGACCGGTAAGAATGAAACGGTCGACCGGTTACGTGAATAGTAGTCAAACGGTCAGACAAACGAGGAACGGTCGAACAAACTGGGAGAAAACTTAAGTGTAACGGTCGGACGAAACAAGGAAACGGTCGACCGATGTGAAGGTTCGGTAGAGACAAAGTGTGACCGGTCGAACCAAGGTGGTATCGACCGATAGCAGGAAGAATGCTACGAACGATCAATGGTCAAACGGTCGACCGGTTAATAAGATTTGTTCGACCGGTTAAGCTATGTATTTCGGGGTATGGTGAAAGTATGTGTATACGACCGTTGTATAATACGACAAGTATAACGGTCACAAAAGAAGACAAAAATAGGAATCAACCGGTCGAACAGAAAAGGACTTTCGGTCGACCGGTTTGCACTAAGGCACGTGTCTTCCAGCACGTATGAACAGTTGATCGGTCGACCAAAATACCTTAAGTTATACTAATGAACCGGTCGAACCAGAACACAGTTCGGTCGACCGAAAGGGTTCAGAAAATTGTTTTTAGATTAAACGGTCGAACCAGATGGTCGACCGGTCGACCGGTTGAGTGCAGAATTCCTGGATATGGTTTGATTGATTTCTAAAGAAGTTTTGTATGGAATTTGAACGTTTAGTTCTACTTCTATGGAATCCTAAAGAGTCGTGATATGCAATGCATCAAGATTTAAGTGCTCAAGTTACATTTAAATCCTAATGACAATAATGTAAACCTATCTACTCTTCAACTTCATTTCTCGTTAAACTTGTCACCTGAAATGTTAGTACAACACAATATATGTGTATTGTGCAAGAGTGATATGAACGAATTACATGTGTTTAAGTTATATGTTGATTAATCATCAAAACGGATAAGCAATCATTTGCCAAAAAAGCCAACAGTACCGTCACTGACATATTTGTTCTTGATTAGGTGACCAACTACCCAAGATGATGCTTGTCGGTGGTCTTTCTGTCTGAGTTCCAATGTGCAATTATGTACATTGTCGAAGATAGTAAGCTCAAACATGGGTGAGTGCACTTGTTTTTTACCCCTTAATCTCCAACCACAATGAGGATCCTTGTAAGTGATATACCACACCTCTTTTCCAGACTTCTTCACTACAAGCTCAAAATTATTCTTCATTGTAAAGAGAGTAGCTTTGGTTATTAATCACCTTGCTTTCAAAAATCTTACCAAGGTGGAGTTCTCCAGATGATTCGCCAGCAGAGGACAAATGAGTGTGGCTAGAATCTAATATATCTTCTCTTGTTAATGTTGGAGCACTCCAACTTCTGTGATCTTTTGGTGAAATGAATTGAGAACTTCGAACTATCTTATTTTCCGTTCTACTTGGATGACTACTGCTTCTCCCAGGTGTTTGGTTTCCTGGAGTTCTGGGTTGTGGGTATCTTTCCGTTGGGGGTTGTGAGTGTGGGAGTGACAAGTGTTCACTGCCATTTCCTTCAGAATCTGCTTCCCAATTTCTGTCTTCGTCACCTAAGTTCATAGCAGGATCGTCATTCACATAAGGCTCGAACTCATTCAATTGGTGGGGGACATCAATTTCAAGAACAACTATCTCACCTCTAGTAGCCATGAGATTTGTTTGGGGAACAAAATTCCCAACCCCACTCTTAACTTATTTATTAAAGTTGGAATTGGGTGATCATTCTACAGATGCATTCTTTTTAACCAGAGTCACACATACATGAATCATGTTGTGTCATGTAATATTGCATAGACAAAGAAACAAACGTCAGAATCGTTTGTAATTTCAACAGGTCTAAATGGTTGTCCATGTGTTTTGTAAAGGAGCTCCAATGTGAGCTCATACTTCAATTTATCAACATCAAACACCTTATGCAAAATCTCAAGTAGTTGCAAGTATGTTAATTACATCGTTTTCTATCATGATCCCTTTACTCTTGTCAAAAAGTCAATCTCTACCATCCATTTCTCAAACATCATTGTAAGCAGCCAATACGTTTACAGTTGAACCTGCTACGACAAAGAACAAAAAAGTATCAAAATATAGTGGAGTCGAAAATAATAATCATAACCCATCGAGTTTCTATCGAATGTCTATCGAGTAACCAATCTAGCACAATCAAGTTCAATCAAACTATAATCAAGTATATCTATCGAGCATACATATCGGCCCGCACTATCACATACCGTCGAGTTGACTCGAACTCAATCGAACTCTAAAACAATTTTAACTATAGAGCAAACTCATCGAGCCTATTTATCGCATATTCTTGAGTATCATCGAGTATCTTCTGTCACCGTCTTCAACCATCAGAAATGGTCATTCATGGAGCTCGATAGAGCACAACTACCCCACAAAAGGCATATTCAAACAAAACTTGAATAAACCAACAAAACACATCAAGATATTAACAGATCTTTTCGAAAATGGAAAGAAAATAAAACAAAGTAATTCCCACAATAATTTTTTACAATTTCACTTACCCATTATCTTTATTGACCGATTTCTCCTCCAAGAACACTAAAATAACTTGTGCATTCAGGTGGGGATCCTTCGGGAGTCCGAAGGGGATGATCTAAACTTAATATTGGCTATTGTGGGCTTGATCTGGTCTTCACTACCAACTTAAATATTTGAGCTCGATACGCCTGATAGAGAGAAAGAGAGAGAGAGAGAGAGAGAAATGGAGAGAAAGAGGAGAATGGTCTCACGGTTTATAAAAGTAGAAATGGAAACATAAACATATTTTTCAAATGATGTCAATTTGGAGTTTTTTTTCAATTTTGGGTCACTTTGAGCATAAAATGTCAATTTTTTCTTTAGTTACACATCCAGAAAGAAAACATAAAAGTAGAGAAAAAAGACATAAGAAGAAAAGAGAGATTTTATTTAGCTAAGAATAAAAATAGAAACTAAATACATGGAACATGAGTCTCTTTACCTGTAGAAAAGAAACGAAAATTAAACTGAAGGAGAAGAGTTCATGATTAGGGAATACAAGGCTTTATATATAATTTTGTCTCCCCAAGGTCAGCTATCATTAGGTTCCTAATTTGAAAATATGTAATATAGAAAAGTTGTGCTTCTAGAAATTTTCTTTGTAACTAGTCTTGAATCGTCTTATTTGGATGTCGGAGGACAAAGTTATGCCCAAATTATCAATTGTCTGGCTTCCAAATGTAGTCTCTCTTGACACAAGTTTTTCACTATCGTATCGTCAAAATTTGACATGTTTTAAGAGAAACGAGTATTTTGTCATTTAAATTTTCTTTACACAACATCTTGACTCACTGGATTTGGATTTGGGTAGTAAATGTTATGACATATTTTGTTAAATATTGTCTGGAATCAAATCTTTCCAAATGCATGTTGATTGCTTAATCCAAATTTAAACTTGAATTTTGCATATTTTCTTATCATTTGAAGCACACAAGAATACATAAATTGTGGAGTGTATACTTGTAAATAAATAGACATATATTATAACTTATTCAAGTTCTTAAGTCTATCGTCTAGCATTTTCTATCATTCTAAACGGAAAAATTGTAAATCTAGTATATCAAAATTAAGTGAAATGATTAGATTATGTTGTTAACTTTTAACTCACGTGTAAGTTGGAACTTGATGTGATGTTTACAGTGGTTTGCAGGTGCATTATTTTTGGCAAATTAATACAATCATGTAATCAGTAACTTGTTTAATGAGAGCATTTAAAATGGCCTATTGACATCGGAGTTTAATGCTAACGAGTAATAGAGTGGTGAAAATTTGGAAAATATGAGTATATGGAAATGGTATCACAAAGGTGTTGCACAAAAACCAGCATCGATTCAAAAACCAGTTAATCTAAAGTATAATAATAACACTAGAAAGAACATGAATATTGTCAATTTTTTGTTGAATTTATTAGGCCTTTCTTACAGAACAGAAACCGGGGTTTATTTTTCTGAACTCAAAGAGAAAGTTAGCCTACAATATTATTGTCTAATATACATGTGTTTGAATTTTGATCATGCACATGCATTTGAGTATTAATGCATACAAGTATAATAAACTACTGCCTACAGTTTGCCTCTTAAAGTATTAATCTTTGACGCCAATCGCACTTTGTACCTGTCTTTCAGAAATATAAGAACTTACCCTTTCCCCACCTGACTTTTGTCATTTTAGCAGTGCAGTATAATTATTGAACATATCAATTTCTTAACATCAAACCAAACTAGCTTGATTAGCTTCATAAGCCTGAAATTGGTTCATATACAATGTTTTATCAAACAAAATTGTTCAAACACTACACAAAATGTAACCACAATCCACAAATTTGTTGCACAAATTCCAGCCTGCTATGGACAATTGGGTAGGACAACTACTTGGTTCAGTTAAGATAACTACATCATGGAATTCAGTTTTTTCTTTTGTTTTCGCTACGGAGTCTGTACCACCAATGTTAAGACTTCCTCTCTCAAATTTCGCACGCTCAATAAGAAGAAAGAAGAGCTTCACCATCAGTGTTTTGGGGGAAAATTAACTCCAACAAAACACTAATCTTACCCAGATATGGAGCTTAACATGAAATCCAAATTGGGCGTGACTATTACTCGCTTCTCACTCAGTTCTCCAAGTACGCAGCAACGCTTCTCCTGGGTATTAATTGCCATGACATCCTGGGCAAACACACAGTCCGTACCTGCCGATACCTGCATAAACCAAGTTTACCCATTAAGGTCGATACTCAATATAATAAATGAAATAAAGCAGCATAAGATCAAACCATAGATGAGAAATCAATTGGAACTGCACACTCACGTCAAAGATGACATCCCCAAGCTTCATTTTCACCGCACCACTACTGTACACCAATATTTTGCCCATGAATCCTGCGGGAAACTCTTCTAGTTTGCTTTTCTTTTCTTGGGCAGCAGCCCTCCTTGCGGTGATGTCCTTGCCCTTGATGGTAACCCTCCTTGCATCATTGACCTTGCACTCCTCATGTCGCCTTCCTAACGGTAAAGATGGAGGAAACTGGAAAAGTAGCATTTGTCCACTTCCATTCTCCTGAAATTTTCAAGCAGTGATAGAAAAAAGGAAACATCAAAATAAGCTAAAGGTAAGAAGATAGTCTTACATATATCTAGATACAAAGAGATCCTTTGACAGACCGTTAGCCCAAGGTCTTTTGCGGAATTTATATGAGCTTCTTGTGAATCTTCATCATGTAATCTTTCTTCTTCATATCTTAAACGTGCCTTGCTCAACTCTGCTTCATCAAGAATCTCTGAGGACCAAACAAAATTACCATCCATTACAAAACGTAAGTTTAAGGCTATATCTGAACAGTTCTCTTTATAAAGCCTTCCATTTCTTCTTTTTTTCCCTTTTTTTAATCATTCTATAAAGCCTTCCATTTCAACATAACTCTTTTGTTCCGAAGAACCTTCATGTAAGCATATACACCAAACATAAATGGCGATTATTGTAAATGTTCTATTCTATGAACCTACTGATATGTCTTTACCATACCAACATTATGTAGGAGCAAAAAAATAATGAACCTACTGATATGTCTTTACCATACCAACATTATGTAAAAAAATACATATCCCACTCAAACACCACCCAGCGAAATATAATAACAATTCACATTATGTTTGTGAGCACTTGATGAGCATGGCAGGGGCCTAGCAGAATCGTTTACTGGTGACTGGCGAGGTAAGTTGATTAACTGTATAATGAATGGTGAAATTATCTGGTCTACTCACAATCTAGGTTCAGTTAATCGGTGCCTCTCTGATCTAGTTTCGTCACATTCACAATTGGTTGCTACCATTACAAACTTGCCAGTATTCTAATCAATAAGATGGATATATCACCCAACCTTCAATAGGAAGGCAACTGCTTTATTTACTAAATATGAGCTTGGTGGCTCAGGCAATCTCTCTAGAGCGCTCATGAAATCCAGGAGATACTGGGCCCTTAATGCACCAAATCGTGAGACAACGAATTCAGAAAAGTTCAATGCGGATGCTGGGCCTCTGTTTCACAATAAAGATACTATGGTTCATAGCTGTTGAAAGAACCAGTACCTTAGGTATTGAACGTTTAAGTTAGGAAAAAATTTCAAAATAATCAAAAAAAAATAAAAAATTGGAAAAATATGCACTTCAGAAACTTAATTGGCAAAGTATGCACATTGAAAAACGGCACCACAGGTGCCGTTTTCATTAAGTAAAAACGGCACTGTAGATGCCGTTTTTACCCTTAATGAAAACGGCATCAGTGATGCCGTTTTTACTTGGGCAAATTTTTTCTTGGTTTCGAGATGTCGTTTTTATTTAATACATGTTGAACTAGAAACGGGTCGGTCGGGGGTCTCGCTCCCCGGTGAGCGAGCGACGTTCCACCTCGCCGGTGAGGTGGCGGGGGTGCCCCCTGGAAATTTTTTGGATCTTCAAATTGTTTGATCTGGAAATTTTTGAATCTTCGTCACTTGCCAAAAACTCATTGTAATCCAACCCGTTACCACGATAATACAAATTTATCACACCACATTACTTATCAAAAAATTACCAGTTGGATCTTCGAACCAATTTTTGATAATGGATAATATGTCACAACTCCAAAGTGATCTGACCAATGTGTTGGAGTTACAACCCCCCCCCCCCCCCCCCCCCACACACAATAATTACAATGAGTTTTTTGGCAAATGACGAAGATTCAAAAATTTCCAGATCAAACAATTTGAAGATCCAAAAAATTTCCAGGGGGCGCTGCCCCCTTACAACCCCCGCAATTTGAAGATCCGAAAAATTTCTAGAACACACCTATTATAAGTTGATATGCTTGTTGAAAGAAAGAATTAACGAGGCGGCAAATAATGTTGGTGGCAAAATGAGTCGGCTAAGGAAGTGTATATATAGTAGGCCACTCTTAATGTTGAGCAATCTACTTCATTTTGTTGGCCATGTGATCCATGAGAGATCGTGATCAATGAGAGGTCAGAGTATGAATTGTTGACCAAGATAAGAAAGATGATGGAGTGATACTAGATTATGGAGTTCTCCGACTGCTAGAGATAAAGGTTCCAAGTTGCGTTGTCCAACTCGTCTTTCGTGTGCGACCTTAAACAGGAATGGTTGTTGTATCCTGGAGGGGAGCCCACCACATAAATCCTTCATTGCACTCGGATATGATCCGAGAGGGGCGGGAACTTTCCTTACAATCAGTGATTACATGCATCGACCAGGTAACTGTTTATTAAGTATTTACGGCTAATTCAAGTACGTCAAATTAGAGCAAGAATTTCCATACTTTCATGGTATAATCCCAATAATTGTTACTCCATTGAAGTTTGATATTGACTTGATGAACATTCGACAAGACCAGAATTTCCACAAATCAGGTATAAGCAAGAGAGATGGGAAAAGATAAAGGATAATTGAAAAACCTCCAATAAGAACCAGAATATACTTGTATAGAACAATAAGAGGTCCAATCTATTATCCAAATACACAAATATTAACAAATAAGATATTAGTTTGTAAAGGTATTGAATGCATTTGATCTAAACGGGTATTAGAATCACCTGGATCTCCTGCATGTGGCGACCTAAGAGGTAGTATGGTTGGATAATATGAGTCGTAATTCTGCAAGAACATACAATACCCGTTTGAAGCAATTATGTCAAACTTAGAAAATAGAAATGCCGGGCTTAGAAGGCTCACCCATGGGTCTTTGTATTTTTTTACTCTACTTGTGGTACCCTCTGCAACAAAAAAACCAAAAAAAGTTGGACATATCTACGCATATACAGCAAGGGGGGAGAAAATTTAATTTTAACCTTGATGTTGTGCTTTCCCTTGTGAAACAGGAAATTTCCTTCCTGCAGCGTTTGGATCTACATTTCCAAATGCAACTTGCACTGGTGCAGCTGTTAAGACAATATCAGATAAATGAAAAATATATAATAATTATGTATGGGTACACAGTAACACAGACACAACAAATTCCATATATACTCTGGAGATAATGTTGGCTGTGACTTGTCAATTTTTTAGAAGAGTGGCCACATAAGATCAAGATAGAATTCTACACATGGAAGTAAAAAATATAGGACTGTTCAATATGGTATGCTTCCCTCTTTTTGTGATGATCATCTCTTATCACTATTTACTATCTCCGGAATAGTGGAATCTGTGAGGTCGTACTACAGAATTCTATTGAAACATAGATCTCCCTTTGAAAGCTAACATCAGAAAAAGAAAAACGCAAACTCCAGCATTAACCCAATTTCCTAGTAGTTCTCTCGTGACCTTTTCTGCTAGATGCTATATTGACCATTGTGTCATAACTCTTATCCATGTCCTTAAACTATAGTCCTTTAGCCAAAAAAACCCAAAATATACTTAAATTGTGTATGATCTGTTAATACATAACAAATTTGTTCACAAATCGCGATGGAAGAATCATTTTAAAAAAGGCAATACAGCAAGACAACACATTTTGAATACACAGTAAAGAAACAATACGCTGCAGTGAACAATTACAGTGCATTCATTACCAAAGAGAGATGACATGGCTAAAAACCAGTTAATATAAAAAGAAACTGGGATATTCTTCTACAGGTACATAATTTGATAATTGTGCCACCAAAACTTATTCAAAAACTTAATTTCATAAAAAAAACTATATACAATATAACAACTTAGGCCATAGAACAAAATCCACCATATCACATTCTTACGTTTTCGTTCCATCTTGGGCATTCTTTCAGGTCGTTTACCTGCTTCTACTTGCTGAGGAGAAAAAACAATTAGGCAAACAATCAAGAAAAACAGGAATTTATTGAATAACTGATAATGCATTAGTTTTAAGCATATGAAAAGAAGACAATCACCTTAGCTGAACTGCGTAGCTTACTATCCAAGGCATTGGCAATTTCAGATGGTTCGCTGTATGACATCAGAAAAAACAATGTCATAAAAATGTACCAGAATGAATTCAAAATTCACGAAGTATTACAAGAAAACTAGTATGATTACATTTTTGGGGTGACAACTGCGGTTTCCTTCTTGACGGGAACTCTGGGCAGGAATTTTATCTGAAGAACCAATAAAGCAAAGCCAGCTAATAGTGAAAATAATGGTTATAATAACCCTGGCAATGATCAAACAAAAAATTTCAAATAAAAGATAATTTTAAGCAAGAGGAATGCACCTTCTTAGGTGGTGTGGCACCGGAAGACTGCCCAGGGTTCCCCATTAGAGATCACTTGATCTGCAGAAAATAATGTACTGAAATGATTAACAGATACTCTGAAAGGAAAAGTAAGCACGATTTACCGATAGTTCAATTGTTAGCAATTAAAGAAAAGGGAAAATAAGAGGAAAAAAGTGATTATCCCTTATAACACAAACCTACATGATTTCTTCATCAAGTCTAATGTACTAAATACTAATTTGCATCCATCTAAAAGGATTTCCGATGTCAAACAATCAATATTTCTCCTATTGCAAATTTAACATAACATCATAACTTTAATATGAACCTTTTGTCAGAAAATTGGGAATTGAAGAACCATAGTTGTAGTAAAAAGGAATTCAAGGTGAATACAAATACATAAGCAAAAGATTTTAGATTTAAGTGTAACAGACAGAACTTGAGAAGATAGAGCAACCAATACTATTCATATCCCATAGCCAACGTAAAACTAAGACATACAACTAAAAAAACTGTGACCTCAAGAAAACCATTGATAACATTATGCAAATTATTACATGAGAGAAAAAGTGAAGGTAAAATTCAACTGTCTAATAGAAAAGAACATGAAACAAAAGGTGACTTTGATTATCCATCAAAAACACAAATCTATGAAAATAAAAAAGATGTCAACCGCTAGAAAAACTCAGGTATTGAGCATTAATTAAAGAGAATCACAAAGAAATAATTAAAACCTTGACATGTAAAAATTCTCGTGATCATAAATGTTTTCAACTTTTGAGTAAAGTGGAGTTTAAATCATTTGAGCTATGTTACAAACGCTTAAATCTCCAATTGACATTTGCTTGTAAGAAAACTTGCAGTAGCACTGTAGCAGGTTAATTCAATCACAGCATTCATTTTTTGGTTCTAAGAGGACCATTCATAAGCACACTAGTTATGTCAGAGAGAACAAAGTTGGAATCATTTTTTTATCCATAAATATATATTTTTTGTATTTATCTTGGATAGTTGGATGTGCATCCTCTACCTAGAACTACCTTGGACCCAAATTTTTAAGGAAACTGTTAGGCATCTTGGTCCACCCAATGGACCCTAATATATAAAATCATTGATAAAATATTGCTTGCAGTCTGCAGAGTGCAAATATACTATATAGATCTCTTAGCTCTACTGGGGTAAAAAAACTAGATGATAAATATATAAAATCACTCATATAAATTGCTCTTACTGGTTATAACATACCAATTACTTTCTAAATTTGAAAAATGGACCCACCTACACCATTTGTCATATACCGTAATGAGTGTCTTCTAGATCCTAATTTATTTGATTTTCATCTTGTGTCCTTTTTCAGGTGAGATGCTGAAAACTCCCTAAGTTAAAGTTAAGGTAGGAAAGAAAATAGAAAAATTTAGCTAAATTTCCCGAGCTTAACCAAAGTTTAAAAAAAAAAACAGTATTGATCCAAATCCCCAAAGTACAATATCATATGTTTTCCCGAATTTCGGCCAAAATTAAGGATTTTTTGAGACATCTACTAAAATAGTGTCAGATTTTCAAAACAAACCTAAGCCATCGAAGTCTTGCAACTTCGGTCAATTTGTCAGTACATGATCGTTCCCACGCCCAACTTCATGATGTAACTTTCTAAAATCCAGGCATAGTCGTCACTTCAAAGCATTTTTCTTACTATTCTAAACGCGTTAGTTGCTACAAGCCTCTTTCCAATCAAGTTCCCATCTTGTTCGGGAACCCCAACCATGTTTGGTGTCATATGACTCTTTGATAAATCACATCCAACCTCTCACTCGATTTTCATCAAACTCAAGCAGAGAATCAATCACACAAATCAGCTCACCAAATCTCAGAAAGAAGTTAGCTCAGACTACAAACTAACACGAATTGCTTCACAGAATCTCATGTAGAAGGTGAGAGAACTACCTTGGGAGAAACGAGGGGCTTCGGAGGAAGGACGTCACCGGAGTTCGACGCCGGCGAGGTTGGGATTCGCCGGCGACGAGGTCGGTGGTTGGTTAGGGTTTGGTCGGACTTCGGAGTGAAACCAAACCGACGAGGAATGGGGTTTTTTATTGGGAAATTGTAACTACATCCCAGTCTTATATCCAATTGCGTTGATCAAAACTTTTAACAAAGTCCCGTTTGGGTAACTATGATTAATTGGACGTCCATGTGATTACCATCACACCATGCAACTCCAACGTCCATCTCCAACCACCGTTACCACCTCCCTCCAACACCACCTCTCCCGTTGCCTCCTCTCCTCCACCGACGCCCACCACCTTCCCAGCGGCGCCGCCGTCCACGCCCACCTCACCAAGTCACCCCAATACTCCCTCTGGAACAAGCTCCTTAATCTCTACTCCCACTGTGCCCCTCTCCGCTCCGCCCGCAACCTGCTCGACGAAATGCCCCACCCAGACGTCGTGTCCTATAACACTCTTCTCTCTGCCTTAACGCGCGCAAAAGAGCCTAACTCGACGTGGGTATGCGTTGATTTTTACTCTAGAATGCTTAAGGATGCTGTCTTGCCAAACCATGTTACCGTTTCGGTTCTGCTCGGGTCGGTTGATGGGAGTTGTTCATGCCGTGAAGTTTTTGTTGTGCTGGAATGATTTTGTTGGCGGGTCGTTGGTGGTTGGGTATGCGAGGGATAGGAGGATTGAGCTTGCGGTGCGTGCCTTTGAGGAGATTGAGGAGCCTAACATGGTGTCGTGGAATGTGATGATCGATGCGTGTGCGAGGTGTGGGAGTGTTGGGCATGCTGTGGAGTTTTTTAATAGGATGAGGTTGGGGAATGTGGCTTGTGGTTTCGATTATTTTACGCTGACGAGTGTTGTTAAGACGTGTTTGGAGCCAAAGGATCTTGGTCTGGGAATGCAGCTCCATTCTTGCGCGGTGAAAGCCGATTTTGAATTGGATACTGCTGTTGGTAATGCAATCATTACTATGTACTCGAAATGTGAACAGGGGTTGGGATCCGGTGTGAGTGTGTTTCAGGTAATTCAGCATCAGAACATCATATCATGGACAGCAATTATTTCTGGGTTTTTGCAGAATGGTATGGACAAAGAGGCCATTGAATTCTATGTTGACATGCTGAAATCGGATTTATCAGAGAATGAATTTTGTTTTGCTAGTGTTCTTCAAGCAGTTGGTGGCAGTGCTAATAAAATACTGAGCTTGGTAGGCAAGTTCATGCAAGGATCCTTAAATCTGTGTTTCGACTGGATATTGGAGTGGGCAATGCTCTTATTGACATGTACTTTAAGTGTGGCAATGTAGAAGATGCCCGGTCTGCATTTGATATCATGGGCCAACACGATGCAGTCTCGTGGATTTGATGATTGTTTGTTATATTTTGAGGTTAAAACCAATGTTTTAAAAACCGAATCGAAGAGTGAACCGAAAACATCTCGATTTGGTTCAAAGTGGTCGAACCGATGGTTCAACCTGGTCCAACTGATGATGACGTCAGCATGACATCAGCATTTTGTGAACCGAGGGTTGAACCGAACCGACTCTGTAGCGGCGGTCCAACCGACGGTCCGACCGATTGAACCGATTTTTCCTATTATTTTTTAACATAATAAGTAATAACCAAGTACTTAAACTATGAACAATTCAACAAAAATTATCCATTTGTAAAATAACTTAATTAAAATCAGTAAAAAAATGAACAAACATGTAACTAAGTAATATTAGTCTTTCTTCTAACAAATAAACAAACATTTACTTCAACATTTAAAACAGTAGGGATGGTAGATTGTCCTAGAGATCCGTTGGTCTGCCGGCCTTGGTGGAGATCGCGAGCGGTGGCGGTGCGATGAGGGGTGGACCGATGGAGATCGCGAGGGTGGAGGTGTGGTGAGGGTCTGGGGAAGGAATACTAAAAAGTAAAAATCTTAGAATTTGGGTCAAAATTGAACAAAAAATAAAACAATAAAAATCAAATTTTGTTTAAATTGAAAAAACCAGTTTTTTCGGTTCAACCAAACCAAAAAACCCGATCGGTTCGATCGGTTTTTTCGGTTTTCTTCAATTCGCTCCGGTTCACGAGAGAAACCGGTTTTTTGACCGAACCGACCTGTTTGCTACCGGTTCACGGTCCAACCCGGTCTGACCGCCGGTTCGGTCTGGTTTTTAAAACAGAGGTTAAAACTAATAGAAAGCAGAATGCCAATGAATTAAAGATTAAGGGTTCAAAGTACAACGACTGAAAGTTGAGTGGCCCATATATATAATCGTGCTTTTTCCTCCGTGGTCAGGTCAGCCTTGTCGGTTCGAAGCGCACATCTCTTCTCTTCTCTTCTTTTCTCGTCTCCGGTAACTTCGATCTCTCTGCTACTCATTCTTTTCGATTCCCGTAAAATATTTTCTACTTTCTGCAACTCTTCAATACAGAATTCGAGATTTGACACTATTTTTTTCTGATTTTTTCCTTGTTTTCAGAGGAAAGAAACTATGATGTGGAGTAAATCTACTTTCGGGTTGGTGTCGGTGTTAGTGGTCTTGTTTTTTGCTTGTGTGGAGGGGAGGAATTTGGTTTCTCTTCCTTGGGATGGAGAGAATTGTGAGTTTTTTGTTTTGTTTTCTTATACACTTTTTCATCCTATTTATGATAATTCTGGATTAAGTACTTAGGTAGGATGCGGAATAGAAAGTTGTGTGATAATAGAAATCGGGTGAAAGTTTTTAGTTCTCTGTAGAAAATTAGAAGATTGAGCTACTTTTCTTTACTTGATCTCGGTTTTTTTGTGTGGTTTGTGGTCATCCTAATATTTTTTGGTAGTAAAGTAAAATTAGCTGAACTACCCAACTTGCAAACTTGTCAGTCTTTAACAACTACGGTTAGCTCAGTTAGAAGATCTTTTGTAAAGTCCTGTCCCCGAACCTGCATCGAGTCCGGGTCCCAGTCCGTCACTCTTGTGCCCACTGACCCACAACACCCACCTATTGTCACAAAACTTAAGTTGGTAAGTGTTATGGTAGTGGACTCATGTCTTTATATTCCACCCCAACATTCTCATGTTAAGCAATGTGGGACTAAACTTTGGGGTTTTTACATATTTAATCTTGGATTAATTTAGACTGGGAATCGAACCACAACATGTTTCCTACCTATGGAGACTAACATGATTTTGGTGTACTTAAACGAGAAAAAAAATGATTTTGGTCTACTGTGACCACCGACCTAAGTAACTTTACCTACTGTTGGAGGCCGACAATTTTCTTGTAGTGTAATATGAATAAAGTTAGAACATCTTATAATCTTTTGAATTAGGGAGTGCATCCATGATTTTTTTTGTGGATTGTGATATTGTTATTGTCCCCTTTCCATAGAGATTACAATTGTGCATGCTCGTAATCTGTGATGTCCAACTGGGTCGACCGACTAGCAGTCCAGCCTGAGTTCATGCCAAATACCCATTTTTGCAAGATGATTTAGTGAAGTGCCAGCTGAACTTATGGCTTGTCTAGCTCAATTTGGTTGAACTAGACTAAATTTATAATAAAAAAAGGATAGAGTGATGTTTTTTACAAAAATTATATGAAGATGAGTTTGGATTTTGTTATTGCCTTCTAATTGATGTTTAATACTTAATGTTTAATAAATGTTGCATACTCGTAGTTATTTGACAATAATGCCTGCACTGCTTGCTATGATGCGATAATTTTTCTATAAAGGAAGATTGGTTAACTAGAAGGTTGTACAACTAGGGTCCAAATGTGAAGTTCAGTCAAACTCTAAATTAAATGTTATTGTGTTATTTTAAAATGTTTAAGACTAATAATGGCACGTATATAATGTCATGCTGATGTCACGATTCAACAAATTAGAGAATGTGGTTCGACCAAATACCCATCCATTTGCCCCTAACCGGTTCAACATGTGGTCTGGGTTTCAGATCCTTGGTTCATAATATAAGTGATAGTATTTAATCAAAATGTAGTATTTAATCAAAAGCAGGTGATAGTACTATGTAACGGTTAATTAGTTCATTTGGCTATGATGGTTGGAAAGTTGCAGGCTCTTTGGATTAAGGTTGTAAATCTTTTCATGGAACAACAGAATGAGTACATTTTAAGGCCCCTAGCCATGAAGAAAAGGAATCTATTTTGATCAATGTTGAAGGCTAGGCCAAATTTAAGTTCTAGTTGTTTCACATGTAGTCTTCTTTTAACTGTGAAATTGTGTGATATGCATGTACATGTCATCCTTCTTTAAATAGTTCAGACTTAAAAGTTCAAGCCTTTGGAGACAATGTATTAGAAAATAAAGCTATTGTTGTTAGAACGTTATTTTTTTGCAATATTGGGTGTAATAAGAAAGTTGTCTTTGAATTTGAATTGCTATGAGCATTATCTTTTCAAACTCAGTTTTTTTGGGTATAATGAGGAATGCTCATTCATTTTGTTGTCTGAGTTGTCTCATGAAACAATAGATTCCTTTAGATAAGTTCCTCCAACTAAGCCTGATTAGGTGGAGGGTTGGAATTATGACCTATTTTCTGAGTTTATTATCCAATATTCCAATGAGCCAACAGTCAATGACTGATTATAGAATTTGCTACCAAAGGTCATTACGCTAATGGTCAACAAGCGACAACTTGTTCTAACCCTAATCATCAAAATGGTCATTAATCTAACATCAAACGTTCTTATCTAATCTTGTTCATTTGTTTAGATGATTTCCATTTTTTGCTGGATGATATTCCCATTATCAAACAAGTGACGACTCATTCCTCCACCAAAGACCCACCATCAAATTTGATATGTGATGCATGCTTGCGTGTTTCTGAAACTGCCCTGCAAATTCTAAGTGATCCTAAACTACCAGACAAGATTGCCTCTGTTCCGGCTGCATTCTGTCATATTTTACCTCCACAAATGGAGGCCAAGGTGTATCTTTTTATCCAAGCCGCTGCAAATTATATATCTACCATTTGAATTCCATGGAACACTAAAATTAATTCTTTAATTTAAGTGTCTTCAAGGGGAGATGGATTGCATTTGTCGCACCATTTCATATCTGACAGTCTTATTTCGCAAGGAGAACCTCTGCTATAGCACAGGGTTATGTTCTACCAACACCGAAAAGAGACCACATTTCTTGCGAAGCTTAAGCAAAGCTCAATCTCTTAGAGTACCAGACTTTTCACTAAGTGGATTTGCTCCAAAGGTAATTAGTGGAATACAGTACAGTCCATGCCTGCCAGGTTCATTTATTTTGCCAGTAATATTATCAAGTGTTTTTTCCGGCATGGTATTCTTGATTATGCATTTTGAGCACCCGTCTTTAGTGTAATCACCTTCCATATGAATGTCATTTTTCTAAATGCAACTTTCTTTACCACTCCTAGTTATCTGACGATAGTAAAGCCTGCACAACTTGCCACAATGCAATCGATGCAATTCTTAATGGTCTAGACGACCCTAAAACAAAGGTACTGCGACTGCCTCTTTAAATATCACACCATCTTCGATCTCCGAATCCTTGTCACTCCTGCTTTCCTCAAAGATCAAGATTTTGCAGATGAAGATACTGAAGCTGCTTCTTAAAACTTGCAAGGAGGTTGAGGATCACGTTCCTCGAGTAAGTCAATGTAATTTCTTGCTCTTTAAATTTGAGGTGGTCAAATACGGCCAGGATGATGGATTATTTTTGTGTTATGTCTTGCAGTGTGAGGAACTCGTATTCGAATATACACCTATCGTTTTGGCTAGACTCCAAAACTACCTTAGAAACAACGATTTGTGCACGTCGTTGGAGTTGTGCGACGATGTTGCTCCACCACAGCAGCTTGAGAGCTGAGCATTATTTTCTTGTACTTGTGAAGTAGAAATAGTAGTTTCTCTGTTGTTTTTTGTTTTCTTTGTCAGTGTTCTTATGCTGTTTTTTGTGAAGAAATGCTAGTTAGAGTGATACTGTAATGCGGTGGTATATTTGCTTGTATTTTTGTGACTAACCAAAAGATAGACGTACTTGGTGACTATATATGTTGTGACATTTGAACTTAATGGATAACATAGATTATTAGTGTTAGATTTGTGTTTCACACTAATATTTGTTGAGCTCGCTAAGGATTAGGGAGGAGGATTGTGATGGGCGCTGTAAGGCGGCATAAAAAACTTGGTCACTCTTTTCGAAACGAAACAGAAAGGAATTCAGTATGGAGTCTGTTTTATTTTTAAACTATCCTAACTGGTTTGAGTTAAGGTTTGTTGTTGTCAACTAGTCTGTCATTTTGAATAATATGATGTATTAAGGTTCCCAAAACTCCCTAAACAATTATTTCTCTTTCTACCAAACACCAAACTCTTTTTTTTTTAATTCTCTCCAACTTTTCAATACTTCATTTTCTCTGCATCATTTCTTTTTATCTCTTTTTTATTTTTCATGATAATCTACGAACTACATAATAAATAAATATATTTTTAATTTCTATATCATTTACTGTATATTTTGAAGGATTGTAATTTAATTAACCTAAATTAAAATTTTAAAAGATCAACCAAAAATTTAACTTAGATAAATGTAAAGTAATATTAACAAAAAATATGATTAACAGAAATCAATTTTTAACATAAATGAATACTAAAACAAATAAAAAACTTTAAAAAAAACAATTGGTTGGGGACACGTGTGTCCCCGACCCCACCAGTCGGGGCACACCCAATGATCCTCCCCCGTTAAGGGGTCCCCCCATTTCAGGGCACCCATAGTGGGTGCCATAATGTGTGTGCTTATCAAAAAAAATAGGATGAATTATATGTAAGTCTCTTAAACGATCGACATATTTCACTAATTAACTTCCATTAACTTTAAAATGTGACACCTTTTGAACTTGATTCATTACACTATGTCCCTCATCATCTGTAATGTATTATTTTTCAACAAAATCACCGTTGTTTTTTTATTGTTTGTATTGTTTTCAAAATTATCTCTAACACTAACTTCATGATAAGGTTGAATTTAGATGTCCATTGAATATGTACCATATTTGCATAAAACGTAAATAGCATTTGGTACTAATTTGAAATTGTTAATAACTAATGAAAAATTGAAATTAAATTTGACAGCAAGTTTGAGTTAGTGGTAATCTTCGAAAATAATGTAAAAATTGCTAGACCTAGGTGGGAGTTACATTTTCGCCAACGATTTATTTAGTGATGTACAAGTTGAAGTTGAGAAAGATGTGACTTTAGGATCTATTAGAATTACTAAAAAATATCCTGAAGTTGCTCGTCAAACAAAACATATGAAAAAGTTTAAGACCATTCCAGAAAAGCATGCAACACATATCAAACTCTAATAAAAAACCCAATAAAACATATATTCCACAAACGTGTGAAACATACCAAACCGGCAAACCCCAAGATAAAATATATATATTACTGCCTTTGCAGGAAACGTGTGATTTAATATATATATATATATATATATATATATATATATATATATATATATATATATATAGGAATTTTGATGAAACTGAAAATATAAGTCAAAATAAAAACATCAACGAAAATAAAAATAATAATATATTATCTAATAAAAAAGGGAATTTTGAATTAGAAAATAGGAAGCAACAAAAACAACAACCCAGTCAAGCGGATTTTGAGCCAGACGTACAAAACCAAAAGAAAAAAAAAGATATTGAAAAAAAATACGTAGGATCCAAAATTCAAAAGAAAATAAAATATAAGAACAAACACGAAGCTGAACTAGAGTTATTTCTTCAAAAATATTTCCTTTTTCAATTAAGGTGGAATGATTTCTGGAATCAAAGAATAATAAAAAGAAGTAATGGTAGATATATATATATATATATATATATATATATATATATATATATATAATGGTAGATATATATATATATATAGGAATTCTCAAGTGAGTCCAGGACTTAATCAAATTAAATTAAGTTCCCACAATATTCAGCACTCATTTCAAAATGTAAGGTAGATTAAGAAAAAAACGATTATGCTAATGAATGATGAGATTAACTGTAAATAAGATCCAATGGTGAGATTGTAGAGAGCTTAAACTAAATTTGATGAGCTCTGGACTAACTAGAGTTTGACCCTATATATATATATATATATATATATATATATATAAAAGAGAGTCAGAAACTTCTCACGTATTCTTCGTCGAATGAGGTTACTTTCGAATAGCCCGAATCAAAATTAAATCTTAAAATATAAATCACACATGATTTGATTTAAATAACAATATAAAATGCTTTTTGAAAAAAAAGAAAAGAAAAAAAAATGAAGCTAAGAATCGCGAATATTGTGAAGTCATATTAAGGCGGAGATGATGGTTTGCTTCTCATAATGGTAAAGTCGTGATATTATAGGAGGGCTTAATGTGGTGGAATTCAAAGCGGATGGTGGATTTGTAACAATCTAAAATGCTTCTCGTAAAGCTATGGTATTAGGAGGGCTTAATGTGGTGTTTAAAGAGGATACTGTGTTTGTAACAATTGATTGTGGTTATGGTTAATATATTTTGCGTTGATTGACATGAGGAAACTATTCAAGAGTATTACTAAATTATGAAGTTGGATATTGATCATATTAGCATTCTCATTTTAATTATTTTAATTTTGGGTGAAAAGTGGTAACTACATGCTAGCCAGCTAGTCTACAAGTCTACATGCATGATGGAGTAAGCGATACAAATTTTGAAAATGATTTGAGTAAAGTATTCATATCTTCTAAGAAATATATTCATCAAATACACATGTTATGAAAAATCAAGTATATTGAAGACTAATTAAGTTCGTGAGAAAGCGTTGTCATCAACTAAGATTACATATAACTAAGTTAAGATTTATAACATATGCTAGAATTAAACTAAACATAACACACACACACACACACATATATATATATATACATGAATTCTAAATTGAGCTCAGAGCTTAATTTTTCTAAATTAAACCCCCACAATATCCACCACTCATTTTAAAATGTAAGGTAGATTAAGAAAAAAACGGTTATTCTAATGAATGGTGAGATTAACTGTAAATAAGATCCAATTGTGAGATTGTATGGGGTTTAAACTAAATTTGATGAGTCATGGGCTTACTAGAGCTTGACCATATATATATACATATATATATCTGTGTGTGTGCGCGCGCAATATAAACGTATTTTTTCCCGCTTTGTGTTTTTCATGAGTTGAAGATGATTAAAAAATTTAATGATCAATTTTACAACTATGGCTGAAGCTAGAATTGAGGAAACTAAAAAAAAACTCACTTGTGAAGTAATAACATATTCACCAACTGAAACTAGCTCAAATAGTAAATTTCTACATTGAGGTAGTGAAGAATAAACTCTACCTTGAAGTAAATCACATCTTGTGATTTAGTTCCGGCAAATGAGATAATTATGTAAAGACATTATATTCATTTTTAAGGGAAAAATTGTAGGGACTAGATTTTATTTTAGTTTTTTGTATTATTGTATATGACAAGGCCTACATCATGGATGGTCACTACCTCATCTGATCGGCTCTCTACTAAAAATTGGCATAATTTTACAAATACTCTCCAAATAACTCAAAGTATCGTTAATACCCTCTGGTATTTTATAATATCTAAGATGTCTCCTAGTTTGATTCAAACTTTTGATTGTAACATTTTAGTAGTCATTTGGACCTTTACTTTGATATACATGGATTTGAATTCTTATAACATTGACTTCTAAAGCTTCATACATTTTAGTATCCTACATGATAGAAACATCAAAATTAAAATGTGATTCTAAAGGAATGTATAAATTTAGTAAAATTGAAAGGTATTAAGACATCCTGAACATTGAAGGGCATTGACAGCGATTTGATTTTCATTTGCATGCAATTTACCATGTTTTTTCGTGGGGTTAATTACAATTCGTCTCATTAACTATGTTCTGATTTCACTTTACACCCGTAAACTTTAAAAGACTACAATCACCATCTTTATACTTTTGTTTTGTAAGATGTTGTCTAACGAACTCTAAGAATCTATTATTTTTATACATATTCGTCGTTTCTCAATTTTTTGCGTTGTATATCTAATACAATCTTAGTCCTAATTTTATGTTGCAATCTGGATCAAATTGAATGTCAAATTTGGTCTAATATGGGTTAGATTGGTAGTCAATAAGACATAAATTCCAAACAAATCAGAATTCCAATTTAATTTAAACTTTAACAAAAAGTTAGGGTTACGAGTGTTTTAGGAAATAATGCAAAAAATATTAAATATGTGCTAAAATAACAAATTCTATAAAGTCGGAAGGAGGATGAGACAAAGTGTTACAAAATGAAAGTATAAGGAATATAATTGTCGGTCCTTAAAGTTCAGGAAACAAAAGTAAAATCGGAGTTTTTATAATTTTGATGGACAAACTGTAATTAATCCATTTTCATGACATCCATGTTACTATTTTGTGAAGATCGACAAAAATACAAAACCCAGGATAAAGAAAGTAAACTCACAGAAATCATGCTCATAACCTTTAATCACAAACATCTCGATCACCAACCATGCTCAGGTGGGTACCTATTCGACACACCGTACCTAGTAGCAAATGAAGAATCGGAAGTAACTAAAGTGCATATTTTAAAATACCAAGGTCACCAACACAAAATACCCAAAACCGTCGTATATATATTTCTGCGCGGCTGTTGTCAACCTCCATCACTCCTGAACCTTCTCTATCTCTTTCCGGTGACTTTAATCTCACTCTTTCCATCGTTTTTTGTCACAACTTTGTTGATTATTTTGAGATATCTTAACTATCGAACTTTGTGATGTTTTCCATGTTTACAGAGCAAACCAAGATGTCGAAGAAATCTACTTTGCCGTTGGTGTCTGTGCTACTGATCGTGTTTTTCGTTTGTGTTGATGGGAGGAATCTGGTTTCTCTTCCTTGGAATGGACAACAAGGTGAACTTTGGTTTGTAGTTTTTTTTTTGCATTAAACAACTGTTTTTAGAATCATATTGTGAGTTGTTGTTCGGATCATGTTTCAAGTAGTAATATAATCTCTTGCGTTTGTGTACTATATATAAATTCTAGCTAATTTCAAAATTTTAGATGATCGGGTTACGGTTTAACTTTTTGAATCGACCCTGATCTTTTCTTTGTGGATCATGGTTAATGGTCTCATCATTATGTTGATATAAAACATAAAGTCAATAGTGTGAATTAGCTGAACTCTTCTTGTGATGTCATGGAACGATCTCTTGGGCTTTTGGCCCACCTTGGATCAGTTTGTTGCATTGTGAGAATGATAAATGTGCAAATTACGAGTTGACCTTTTGGGCTCGCAATAGCAAGTCACCAGGTAAGTCGAGTAACTTGCAAAGTTACGATAGTAGTTATTGCATTGCATGGAGACCAGGGGTGATTTTTATAGCATGGAAATTGGGCTCTAGACTGAAAAAAATGTTACCCTTTGACTTTATGATCCATGATCTTTTTCTTTGTGAAACATGATCTCATTGTTGCATTATATTGGCATAAATTACGAAATTTGCTCGTCATAGATCAAAATTGGTCGAACTTTATTTGCCCTATTGGAGGCCAGGGGATGTGTAGGGTTATTCGATCTTCAGATGGAAGTTATATGCACACAACTAGGAGATAAGGGTTACTATTCCACTTAAGGAATAGATCCATGATGTCTTCTTTATTTTTAGATTATGATCCCACTATGTTTCTCTTTGGAAATAGATTACAGTTGCTTGTGATAATAACAATACAGATAATTGTGGTTTGCAATATAACAATAGTCAATAGGCCAAGGCGAGTATTGGTAAATTGTGGCCTTCAATTAGTTATTTTTTATGGTTAGGATTGTTGGAGGTTAGTTTCCTAAATCAATTCAAGGTTGAAGGTCTTCGAGTGTAATTAGATGGTTAGATTTTAGTGGTTTTCAATTGGTTAATCAAACCATGATTGTGATCTAGAAAAATCACTTCCTTCTTTAATTGCCCGGTCTGAGGGCTGAAGTAACAAGTTCGAACTTTTGTTTGTTTCAATCTTGGTCTAGTTTTAATTGCCGAATCATGCGATGGACACGTACATGTCATATTCAATCGAAGAGTTCAGACTTCTGAAATTCAGCTCTTGTGAAATCAATTGATATGAACAAAATTACATTTTTATGGAAATAGAGCAAAGTGTTTTCATTGTCGGGTTAGCTAGTGTACTTAGAAATCTTGCTATATTTTGTTTGTCGTCGAATGATACATTCTTTCAATAACATTCTGAACTAATCCTAAGTGGTTGAGATTTGTGTTCGCTAGCCAGAGTTCATATAATGTTTCCTAGCAACATGGGTTGTTTATTAATCATAACGTGATAATATTCTCAGTTATTCATGTTATTTTTGTATAGGAGATTTTTCATTATCACTGGATGACATTCCCATAATCAAAGAAGTGACGGATTATTCTTCCATCAAAGACCCGCCACCAAGTATGATGTGTGGTGCATGCCTGGATGTTTCTGAAGCTGCCGAGAGATTTCTAAGCGATTCAAAACTACCGGACAAGATTGTTTCTATTTCTTCTCTTTTTTGTGATTTCCTAACTCCAGATATGCAGGCTAAGGTATCTAGTTCTACAAGAATCACCGCAAATGATTGATTTTTCATTTTTTTCTTTAAGACATTTCACAATGATTTTTTCAATTCAGTGCGTTGACAGAGCGAAGGATCACACCGGTCACATCATTTCTTATCTGAAAGACGTATTTCGCAAGGAAAATCTCTGCTATGGTACAGGATTATGTTCTAGCAATGCTGAAAAATCTCAAGACTTGTCACTCAAAGGATTTTCTCTGAAGGTGATTTAGAGGAACATGGTCTTATGTAACTTACAAGTTTGTTTATTTTGACCGCAATATCATCAAAAATTCTCCTAGACTTGTTCTTTATCGTGCCTTTTAACCACCTTTGTTTGGTATACTCTTGTGTACAAATTATTGTTGTATGTCTTGTAACTGGACTTTCTGCGCTCCCCAGTTATCGTATGATAGAACCTGCGCTAATTGCCACAACGCTATCGAGGCAATTGTTTATGGTCTGAATGACCCTAAAACAGAGGTATTCTCTTTAAGGACTTCGCCTTATTCTCCAAATCCTTGTCACATTTATTTTCTATCTATTTGTATCTTATGTGCAGTATAAGATCGTAAAGCTCCTTAAGAAAACATGCAAGGAATTTGACGATCGCATTCCACACGTAAGACATTCTGATTCCTATTTCTTAAAATAATGATGTAAGATGAGGTTGATGGATTGCATTTGTGGTTTACGTCTGCAGTGTGAGGAATTGGTTTACGAATACGCACCTGTCGTCCTACACAGACTTCAGAATTACCTTAGGAACAATGATGTCTGCGTATCGATGCAGTTCTGCAACAATGCTCCTACCCAGCCGCAAATGGAGATCGGAGCATGAATACTTTTGTGATTGAGAAGTTTTCTTCTTTCTTTCTTTCTGTCTTGGATTTTGGTTTTTCTTCGTCGATGTTGATGTCACATTGTTTCTTGTGATACTGATTTGAGCTATACCGTTAAGTTTTTGTACGTGTTGTGTTATCAGAATAAACATTCCAAAACCAATGGAGATGTTTCAGAATTAATCCACTTGCAGGTTTGAACATACAGAGATATTCGAGGTGAAACCAAATATGCCTTGTTTTGGATATCAGTTTGCCCTTCACTGTCAAATAGACCGATGGATTCGACCAAATTGTACCACTTTTCTTCCATTATTAGATTTCAAATAGACTCTAGTTTGTTGGACTGTTCATCTGAAAGTTCACCATTTTTTGTTATTTGCTTTCAACTTAATTATGTTTGCTAAACTTCTGTTGTTTGACTTCATTTTCTATCTTGGAAATTGATCTTTCACGAGTTTACTGATGTTACTTTACTTTGTGGAATCTATAACATATCATAGTTTTGTGTCTTGTATATATGTCTAAACATCAAGAACCGAACCTATAAACACCTAATCAATCATCCCTGACCATGAAATCATCCCTGACATATATATATGCCTATATAGTTCTCAATGACAAGATATTCCGACTAGCCTTGAAGCGCTTCTCTTTATATGCCTATTATATAAAGAGGACTGGTTGGACAGAACCAAATTCTGTCCTATCTATCTTTGTTTGTGGCAGAGAAAATGTCAGCAAAAAGATTATCAGAGTTAACGAGAAAACATTGAAAAATAAAAGTTCGTCCTCGGAAAATTACTTAAATCGTCTTAAAAATTACCTTTATGTTCTTAACAAATCAATTAATACTCATTTCGTCTTGTGTCTTTAAACAAGGTGTTTGACTCAGTTTTACTCACATTCCTAGTACCAACACCACGAAAATGTCTGGCGAAGCACCTGGATCCGGCGAGGTAACGGGGGTGGATTTTTTTCCCCCTCGGGCATTTGGCTAAGACGCCTCCACCTAGGTTGAGGCGTCTCGATACGATTTTTGGTAAGAGGTTCCCGCCCAAGACAGATTTATTAACATAATAATCAATTTATTTAGCTATTATCACAACTTTTAATCAATAATTCCTTACTAAAATAATTAAACTAATTATTAACTTAACAATCGATTTATTAACATAATAATCAATTTATTTAGCTATTATCACAACTTTTAATCAATAATTCCTTACTAAAATAATTAAACTAATTATTAACTTAACAATCGATTTATTTAGTAATTATCACAATTTATAATCAATAAAGAATTTACTAAACTAATTTAATTCATTATTAACATAATATTCAATTTATTTTAATTTTATCACAATTTATAATAATTTAAATAAATTAAAAAAAATTGGGGCTCCCGCAGACGCCTTGCCCTATGTTCAGGCGTCCGCGGGAGACACCCGACCCAACGGTCAGGCGGCCGCGGTAACCGCCTCCCCCAAGGGTGTCATTTTGAAGGTGACATTTTGAAGGAAATCTACAACGTCCAAGTGTGTATCCATAAGCATGTCATCTTGATTATTTTCGATGAAATTTGTTTCCACACTTGCATTTTTCTTGAGTGGTGCTTAATAAAGATCAACAAAATGTTTGGGTGTGCAACATATGCGTGCCCAATGATTTGTCACGCCACATTTATAGCAAGCACTGTCAGATTTCTTCGGAGTATATTGTTGCAATTCCTTCTCTTTTGCATTTCTCCCATCATTATTTGTTTTGAAATCACGACCATCACGTCGCAAAACATTTCCGTGGCCACATCCACGCCCACGTCCACGCTTATGATTGAATGATGCTGCATTCACTTCAGGGAATGACTCACCTTGATGTTTACGATCAAATGATGTCACATTCACTTCATGGAATGCAACAAAACTTATGGGGCGTGATTGGTGTTTTTTCATCAAAAGCTCATTATTTTGTTCATCAACAAAAAGACAAGATATTAGTTCATAATATTTCTTAAAATCACGCTCTCGATATTGCTGCTGCAGGAGCATATTTGAAGCATGGAATGTGGAAATTGTCTTTTCCAACATGTCATTATCAGTAATCTTTTCTCCGCAAAATTTTAATTCAGATGTTATTCGGAACATTGCGGAATTATACTCGCTTACAGTTTTAAAGTCTTGCAACCTTAAATGAATCCATTCATAGCGAGCTTTTGGAAGAATTACTTGTTTCTGGTGATGATACATTTCTTTCAAAATTTTCCATAATTCTAACAGATCTTTCACCGTTAAATATTCCACTTTAAGGTCCTCATGAAGGTGATGGTGGAGAAATATCATTGCTTTGGCACGTTCATGCGGTGAGGCAGTCTTTTCTTCTTGAATTGTTTCTCCAAGATTATTTGCGGTAAGATGAATTTCCGCATCAAGAGTCCATGATAGGTAATTTTTACCCAATATATCAAGGGCGGCGAACTCAAGTTTGGTGAGACTTGTCATGATAATAACTTCAATAAAACAAAGATAGTAAATAACAACACTTGATCAAAGACTATTACAAAAGAAAATTACTCTAAATAATCAGATTTAATAGAAGAAATATAGCATGTTAGGTGTAGCAAATAGAGAAATGACATCAAAATAATTAAAAAACTATAACATTCACACCATACCACTAAGACTAAAAGATGAACATTATTATCATATACGTGTATACCTATAATATTCATAATTTTTTTATCATCTCCGGTAACGGAAAAAAAATAGATTCACCATTGGAGACAAATATAACAATAAAAAATAGAGTGTGTGCAAGAACAAATAGATTCAAAGTATGCATGTGAATTTGTCGAACCAAGAACTTGTGATTAATATAACACTTGTACTTAACATATTATTAAGTCTACTAGTTTGTTATCTTGGGTGTTTTACAATACTCTAATCGATAGAACTTCGTGTTGATAAAGAAATAATAGAATAAGAAACAAAGAAGATGAAGATTTGGGAGAGAACAATTGCTGTATTTCTTTTTCTTCTCTATCTATTACATGACATAGCCTCGTATATATGCTCATAGAGGTGTGAATAAGTTACAAACATTCATAGTCTATACTAATTGAGATGTAAACGTAAATACAAGAGATGTTATAATACTCATAAAGAAGAGATAATGGATAGAAGGTGAATCATCCATCATATATAATTTCATAACAATTTGTTGAATCATTTGAATTTTTTCAATATATATAAACATTTACCTTTGTCGATTTGTTTTTTTTCCATTTTGGTTCCATTTGTCAAAACATTTTTTAATTGTTTTTACATTTTTTATATATTAAACTGTTTTTTTCTTCCAATTTTTTTCCATTTTCCGAAATAGTACTCAATTTTGAAATCATTAATTTCAAAAATATTGAATTTAGCAAAATCTGAGAACCAAGAACCAAACTAGTAAAATCTGGTCCAACCGGACCGGTGAAATCTTGGTTCTCAACTGCTTAAACTGGACTGAACCATTGTTTCGTCAAGGGTTTTCTTCACTCTAAGTATGCCCCACCTTCATCCTTTAGGCTAGGGGTGTGCAGAAACCGGTCCGGTCCGGGTTCCGGTCTGGACATTTTGAAAAATCGATTTCGGACCGATGCGTTCTGGTTTTTGTTTTTTTAAAATTTTTAAGGTTAAAACCAGTCCTGGACCGGACCGAATCCAACCGGTCCTGTCCAGTTTCCGGTCCAGACCAGTTCGATCTCGGTCCGGTCTTGGTCCGGACGCCGAATAAAATCCGGTCCGGTCTTGGTCCGGACGCCGGATAAAATCCGGTCCGGTCCGGACCGGATGCACAACCCTACTTTAGGCCGTGTGTCACAATGTCATTAAGATATTTTTCTAGCTTAATAAAAATGCTTGTTTTATGTTATTATACTTATTTTGTTTTCAATGATCAAAATGGTATGGCTAATAAAATTCTTATTAGATGGGATTTTTTCTTGGAATTTTTGTATCACTTATTCATCTCATGTAAGAACAAAGTTTTCCTATGGTTCATAGCTTTTATTAGTCAGGGAGAAAAATTTAGCAGCTCAGTTGTGTCATTTACTTGCATATGTTGGTTTTCAAATACCTTAAAGCTTGATATACTCTCCATATTTGATTTTGTTAGGATAATGTATTAATGTGATTTGTCAAGGTGTGCCTCACAGTCACAAGAAGAAGATTTTGGACTCATGATCCAACAAAAGAAAGATGACGCTAAGGAGTTGAAGTCTTCTTTTTCATGTAGATGTAAAAACGTGAACAACTTGTCTTTCTTTTCATATGAACATATAACTCATATTTAAGTGCGTTATTTCAATTTTCTGATGGCAGAAAAAATGATTTGGTTTTAAGAGGCTGCTATGTTTAAGAGGCTGCTATGTTTTCAGCATTAGATTTTTTGAATCGCAAGAATTATACTCATGTTTTGCTTTTCTTTGTAATGGTTGGTGATTTTATAGGTTACTAGTATTTGGTGAGTGGGTCTAATGTTACTTTTATTAAGTACCCGTAGTTGGTCATGGAATTTTTCAATGATACATTTAAAAAAAGCGGGATGAGTGTTAAGGATAAGGTGTTTAATTGAACAAAGAAAGTAGAAACATTAAAATTTGAGAAAATATCGGATAATTGGATCTCATAAATGGTAATAGATAAGTGGATAGATTTATATTTGTAACGTACATGTCTTATATGTATAGTATTTTATGCTCGTATGTGTACATACGAATAACTAAGTCGTGCTACCGAGCGAGTATGGTTTCACTCAGACTCATTTATTTGCCTAATACGAGATCTACATCTAGAAGCTGAATTAGAATCAGAAGTTGAGTGAGGCATCTCCTCCCCCTAGGCCTGTAAATGGGGCGGGTAAAACCCACCTCGACCTGCCAACCCGACCCGTCTAAGTCGGGTAGCGGGGAAAAAAATTTAACCCGCCACCCGTCAACCCGAATACCCGCCAACCCGACTAATAAATGGGGCGGGTAGCGGTTGTATTTTCTACCCCCCCTTTTACCCGATTACCCGCCTAAGAATTTAATAAATTAAATAATAAATATTATATATATATATATACACACACTTATATACCATATACATATACATATTCTCTTATCCATAATTTACTAATAGTGTTATAAAGTTGAAGTTATTTATAATTTTATGGTGTTCATTACATTGGTAATGTTTTTAAGGTGCTAATGTGTTATGTTTTTAATTTATAGTGTTATGCAAAAAGAAAGAAAAAATATATAAAAAATTCATTTATCCATCTACCCACCCCGCATAACCCGTTTACCCGACCGCCCTACCCGCGTAACCCGTTTACCCGATCTTAGACGGGTCGGGTAGCGGTTTAATTTTTTTTCACCCAACCCGACCCGACCCGCCAACCCGTCTACCTTAGATGGGTCGGGTAGCGGTGGGTTCGAAACCCGCCCCGACCCGACCCGTTTACGGGCCTACCTCCCCCCCCCCCCCCCCCCCCCCCCCCCATGGGTCGTCCTCCTCCATCCCGTCCGATCCCCATCCCGAAACTCATCTTCCTCCTCCTTCTCCTTTACACCCACCCTCTCCCGATCCCACTCCCTTCCGACCCGACCCCACTCCCCTCCATCTACCTCTACCCCGTCCCGACCCGCTTCACAACCGACATCGTCACCACCTACCACCGCACCCGTTCCTCCCCTTCCACCACCTACCCCGACCACCAGCACTCCGCCGAGTTCCACCTCATCTCCTCCCTCCTCTCCTCTCCCCCTCCCCCTCCCCCTCTCCTGCTTCACAACCGACTTCGCATGTGCATTTATGGTAGATTACTTGTTAGTTACTTCTATAAGGTTATCCAAGACTTTGATTTCATTTAGACAAGCTTATCTATTCAGTAACTGAATTATCCAGTTCAAGAAAAAAAAAGAATTATCCAGTTTTGAAGTTTTACTCGCCTCTCTCCTTTAGTATATTTGCTATTTATGTAGGCTTGTGGCACTGAAATAGGCTTTAGATGCGTTTCATACGAGCATCATAAGTTAATTTGCGGTGATTAATAAAATTGATCAGTGTACATACGTACAAATAAAAGTAGGGGGTAACCTTCGTGGACCTCCGTGCTTTATAAGGGGGTTGGGGAAGGGTATACTGGTAGACCACCTTCCCTTCCGTTTTTAGGCTAAATAATAATAATATGCCTACAAAGTGTTGCCCAAAATCCATACATAGATTATATATTATTATTGAAAGAAGGAAACCTTGGTTTGGTTCCCCATTGCTTTACATCTTGTAGTCTTTAACCGAACGAGGGTACCATTTTTCTTGGTGGTCAATTCTTTCATATTGTAACTGTTAACAGTTATTTTGCTTAATTGTTTTGATGATTTTAGTCAAAACTAGTTTTTCATTGATGTCTACAGTTTGATGTTTTTTCATGATGTTCTACAATCTTGTAGCTCTATTTTGTGGGCTTACCAATTCTCTTTCTAGTTCATAGGTCATATCCCACTCACTTTTATTCTTAAGGTGTGATTGGTTCGCAGAATGTAAAGGAAATGTAGAACTCCAGTTTTATGACATTCCTTATTTTTCTTCTATACTATTTCTGAGGTGCACATGAAACTTTTTTCCGTTGTCAGACACTGACTACAAATGACTTACGATTTGGGTGTTGTCTATACAAACACTTCGTGAAATGGTATTAAAGTGCTACTTTGATTTTTTCAGGTAAGACATTATTTTGACTACGATGATCCGAATGGAGCAGTGAAGGAGATATGGCGTCACGTTTCATTAAAGATACCTCCAATAAAGCTCATGATCAACCGCGACAAGCGACTTGTAGAAAGGAGTGCAGAAGGTCGGGATTGCTCATGTCTGTGCTCTGAGCGCAACGGGACAACATTTTTTTCTTGATGGCAAGTATCGTCTTGCAATGATTTATCCAACTCCTATTGGCGACATTGATATAATTGAATAAGATTATGTAAAACATTAGAATATATATGGGCCTAAGTTCATTGGCCCAATAGGATCTGTTGGTTGGTGATCTAACCAACAAATAGGATGTATGTAAAAGAAAAGGGGTTTTTTCTACTCTCCATGTTTATAAGGACTGTGGAGGGTTTTTCCCAAAATCAATAAGAAGAAAGAGTTGTTGATGCGTCGGATTATACATTCGTTCTAACATGGTATCAGAGCTTGCGACGATGGCTTCCGCTCCACTTAGAGACGATCGACGCTTCTTACTTTCTCTGTGAGACCAATTCTTACAGGTTTTCTTCTTCTTCTTCTTCTTCTTCTTCTTCTTCTTTCCTTTTGTGTGTGCGAGATCTTCTTGCCTCGAGTTGATCAAAGATGGCAGATCTCGAGACGTCAAACAACACCGTCACAAAGATGGATGAGGACAATCCATATCAACTTTTGTCATCAGATCATCCTGGATCTATGCTTGTGAGATGCAAATGGATCTTTTCGAATATGGTATAACCTGTATCCGAATTCGAATCCGAAATCCAAATAAGCATACCAAATTCGAATCCGAATTCAATTTTCTTATATCTTACCAATTTCATATCCGAATTTGAGAACTTTTCGAATTCGGATTCGAATTCGGATAATGTTCAAATTCCTATAACATATATTTATATATATATATATTGTTGTATAATTTAAAATCTTTTAAAATTTGTTTTAAGAGAATTATATTATAATTTATATTTGCATTTCTATTATGTTATATTTACATAGGAAATAACTTAATTTTTTATTAACTCACAATACAAATATTAATAACCATATATATTGGATGTTAAAATTGGTATTTTCGGATATTCGGATATGGTTTGACCTATATCCGAATTTGTATCCGAAATTGAAAACGGTAAAACATTTTAAACCAATTTCAATTCCAAATTGTATTCGGTAAAAACTTATTTACCAAATACCAACCAAATTGTAATTTTCGAATCAGATACTCGGATAATCGATTACCATTTGCATCCCTACTTGTGACCAAACCGCTTAACGGAGACAACTATTCTACCTGGCGGAGGTCGATGATCATGGCGCTTAGAGCAAAGGACAAGTTAGGATTCGTGGATGGAACTCTCAAGATGCCGAAGAGTAGTGATGGTCAAAAGAAATGGATCCGCTGCAATGACATGGTATTATCTTGGATTTTGAACTCCTTGAGTCCAGATATTGCTTCTACTGTGATATACACCGATTATGCTTCTACTGTATGGACTGAGCTTGGAGAGAGATTTGCTCAAGGGAACTTGCCAAGAATCTACCAAATTCGTCATGCCATTTATACATTGAATCAAGAAAATAATTCTGTTTCGAACTATTATAACAAATTAAAAGGGTTGTGGGATGAATTGGCAGTTTACGTACCGATTCCTTCTTGCTCTTGTGGTGGTCTTCAAGAATGGCAACATAATGAGAGCAAGGAGAAGGTCATGAAATTTCTGCTCGGATTGAATGATTCGTATAGTGCTATGAAGAGTCAAATCTTGATGATGAATGACATTCCCAGCCTTAGCAGAACTTATGCTCTTATACTTCAAGAAGAACGTCAAAGAGACACAAACAAAGGAGTTAAAGGCACTGAATCAACTGCACTTGCAGTCAATCGTGTGTTTGATAATGCAAGGACCAATAATAATAATCAAGGGAAGTGGAGAAATCATAACAGTCAAGGAAGAAATGGGAACAACAAGAAGATTTGTAGTCATTGTGAGGGAGTTGGTCATCTTGCAGAGAGGTGTTACTGGTTGATTGGATTTCCTCCCAATCACAAGCTACACAAGGTGTTCCCAGGAAGTTTTAAAAACAAAGGAAATGTCAAAGGTATTGCAGCAGCTGTAAGCAATCCAGATGATTCACTTATGAATACTCAGGATCAACAAATACATAGTCAGCAAGACACTGAACAAGCACACAATCTTCCAAATACCATCACACAAGATCAATATCAGCAAATACTCCAACTTCTCAACCAACCTACTACTTGTGCTGTGACATGTAGCTCAGGTATATCTTGCCATACTTCTGTGGTTAATAATAAATATACTTGGTTAATTGATACCGGTGCCTCGGATCATATGTGTAATCACATAAATTTATTTACTAAAATTACCATGAATAATATAAGTAAAATTGTTTTACTTCCTGATAGTAGTTCTGCTACAGCCACTGCACTTGGTAATATACAACTTACTCCTCATATCCTTCTTAAAGAAGTGCTTTATGTACCCTCATTCAAAGTCAACCTTATCTCTGTCAGCAAGTTAGGACATCATGGATGTTGCTTTACTATTTTTTATCCTAACTTTTGTATTATGCAGGACCAGATCACGATGAAGGTGCTTGGTCTGGGTAAAGCGATTGATGGGGTTTACTATTACACCAATACTATGCACAATTTTGATGCTTCTAATAAAATAAGTTGTAATAATGTGAGTCATGACACTTGGCATGACAGACTTGGTCATCCTTCTAAAGGAAGGATGGAGTACGTTTCTAAATATGATACTAGCATTAGTTTTTCTAAAGAATACAACTGTGAAACTTGTCCTCTTGCTAAACAAGTTAGACCTGTTTTTCATTCAAGTGAAATACATACAAATTTTCCTTTTGAGCTTCTTCATCTAGATATTTGGGGTAAATTCTCTATTACTAGTCATAGTGGTGCATGCGATTTCTTAACTATTGTGGATGACTACACTAGATGCACTTGGATCTATCTTATGAGATCCAAGTCAGAAGTGTTTAGTCATGTTCAAAATCACTTTGCTATGGTTAAAACTCAATTTCAGGGTAATATCAAGAGCATACGAACTGACAATGGTCTTGAGTTCTTATCTCAAAACATGCAACAATTTCTTCTCAGTCAAGGTATCCAACATCAAAGGAGTTGTGCATATACACCACAGCAAAACGGTGTAGCCGAGAGAAAACATCGACACCTTCTTGATACTGCTAGAGCATTAAGGATTCATGGCCACATTCCATTAAGACATTGGGATGATTGCATAATGACAGCTTCTTATTTGATAAATAGATTGCCATCTAGTGCGATCAATTTTAAAAGTCCTTATGAAATGATTTACAACAAGAAGCCAGATTACTCCCACTTGAAAGTACTGGGTTGTTTAGTCTATGCTACATCTCATCTACCTGAGCACAAATTCTCTCCAAGAGCAAGGAAGACTATATTCATGGGATACCCAGCAAGACAAAAAGGTTATAAGCTCTACGACATAAACACTAAGAAGTTCTTTGTAAGTCGTGATGTAGTGTTTCATGAGAAAAAAATTCCTTTCTCTTCACAACAAGAGGACACAGACTTTGTTGTCCTGCCAAATACCATTGAAGGCTTTGAAGGATTATGCAGTAGTCCAATCAGTGATGAAGTGACCAACACACATTCACCCCAACAAGTTCAACCAATTCTTGCAGAACATGACATTGATGATAGCACAAGTCATAACTTGCAGCACCCTACTTCAGCAGAGGTCGCGACAAAGACAAGATCAACTAGACATCACAAGCAACCTACTCACTTGAGAGATTTTTACTGCCCCACTCTAAAAGACAACTCAAGCAAATGTAGCACCTCACATCCAATGGCTAATCATATTTCGTATCATAGGGTCACAAATTCGCACAAAAGTTACTTGCACAAGATTACAAGTACCTCCGATCCTACCACTTACAAAGAAGCCATTCAAGATCAAAATTGGCGTACAACAATGGCACAAGAGATTGCAGCATTGGAACAGAACAATACTTGGGAACTTGTGGATCTTCCTCCCAACAAGAAAGCAATTGGTTGCAAATGGGTGTTTAAAATTAAACACAAGTCTGATGGAACCATTGAAAGATACAAAGCACGCCTTGTTGCAAAAGGATATACACATGTTGAAGGATTTGACTACCATGAAACATTTGCGCCTGTGGCAAAATTAGTGACAGTTCGCACCCTACTTGCTGTTGCAGCAGCTAAGAATTGGAGTTTACATCAATTAGATGTCAATAACGCGTTCCTACATGGCGATCTGGATGAGGAGGTATATATGAAACTTCCACCTGGATATCGTGATGACGGGGAGACTAAAGTTTACAAATTAAAAAGATCTTTATATGGGTTGAAACAAGCATCTCGCAATTGGTACTCAAAATTATCTGCTGCTCTCATAAAAGCTGGATATGTGCAATCAAAGGCTGATCACTCTTTATTTACTTTTAAGAATCCTACTACTAATGCTTTCATTGTGGTCCTTGTTTATGTAGATGATCTTATCATAGCAGGTACACATGACGATGACATCAACAAGCTTAAGGATTTCCTTAGCTCCAATTTTCATGTTAAGGATTTGGGACGCTTGAAATATTTTTTGGGAATTGAAGTGCTACAATCAATTGAAGGTATAAACATTTCTCAACGCAAATATGCTCTTGACATTCTCAATGATGCAGGTTTATTAGGGACACGCATTGCACAAACTCCTATGGAGTTGAATCTCAAATTTACTGCTCAGTCAACTCCTCTACAAGACCCAGCTGCATTTCGTCGTTTGGTTGGACGTCTAATCTATCTGACCATTACCCGACCAGACATCACTTACTCAGTCCATACACTGAGTCAATTCGTTCATCAACCAGAGCAACAACACATGGATGCTGCTCTACGAATTCTAAGATACATCAAAGCCAAACCAGGACAAGGTTTGCTATTTAAACGATTTAACAACCTGCAACTCACAGCTCATTGTGACTCGGATTGGGCTGGCTGCCCAATCACTCGTTGCTCAGTTACTGGTTATTGCATCACATTAGGCACTTCTCTCATTTCTTGGAAATCCAAGAAACAAAGTGTGGTGTCTCGTTCTTCCGCTGAAGCTGAATACCGAGCTATGGCAACTACAAGCTGTGAAGTTACTTGGTTGCTTTCTCTCCTTCGAGATTTATCTATTGATCACCCCTCTCCTGTTCCTTTATTCTGTGACAACAATGCAGCGATTCATATTGCAACAAATCCGGTTTACCATGAGCGAACTAAACATATTGAAATTGATTGTCATGTTGTACGAGAAAGAGTCCAGCAAGGATTTTAAAGCTTTCAAGGGTTTGCAGCAAAGATCAAGTTACTGACATACTCACCAAGGCTTTGGGTGTTGACCAACACAATTACTTACTGGGCAAACTCGACATTCTGGATATATACTGTCTCACTTGAGGGGGAGTATTGGCGACATTGATATAATTGAATAAGTTTATGTAAAACATTAGAATATATATGGGCCTAAGTTCATTGGCCCAATAGGATCTGTTGGTTGGTGATCTAACCAACAAATAGGATGTATGTAAAAGAAAAGGTTTTTTTTTCTACTCTCCATGTTTATAAGGACCGTGGAGGGTTTTTCCCCAAATCAATAAGAAGAAAGAGTTGTTGATGCGTCGGATTATACATTCGTTCTAACAACTCCATCCTAATTTATCAAAATCGAAGGGAAGAGCTATATTATATTCCGAAACGAGAACCGAAGAATTATGTTCTCTGCTTCTGCAAAACAGGAAAATGGGAAGGTAAATTGTTAATCTGAAGAAACTAGAGCGCATATCATTTAGGTAGGCTTAGGAGATATCAGTATGGTTAAATTGTTTTGTAGACTTTTTGTTGTACATAAAAAGAGTGTCCAATTTTGGTTACATAAGTTTCAATATTTGGTCCTGCAAGAATGTAATTTTGGTATTTTTGCTGTCCAGTCTAACTTGTATTGTGATATGTTGCATAAGTTATTCCACATTGCAGACTCTGTAGGGGTTCTGTTGCGTGTATGTACAACATTTTCTCTTCTCACGTGTAGGTGCGTGTTCATTTATATATGTTGATGTGGAAGTAACTCTGAGTTTGACGTTGTGTATGTGAAGTGTGATGGGGTTTTTTTTGTTTAATTTCTGATGGTTTCAAGTAGAGGAGATTTTAGTTGCTGCCTGTCATAATCATTGGTTGGATTTCTCAGTAGAACATGTCTAGTGACCCGTGAAGTCACTAATTGGTGTACCTAGTTGGTTGATCTCAAGTTTTGTATTAGCTTGGGCTTGCATCTAGATTTGTGGTTTGGTAATTTGCTGAACTGCTAAACATCGTCCCAAAATTACTTAAATCGCCTCTTGAAATTACCAAATTGCCCTTCATCCTATTTTTGCTTATATATCTCACAATTTCACTTTTTTTTTCAAAACTTTCTCTTCCTATACCTATTACAGAAGATTAGGAATGTCTCGGAGGCCAGGCAAGCAGCCAGCAGTTCCCCCGATGTACCCGTATACGGTAACCTTACTTTATTTATTTGTTTTTAAAAATAAAAAAAAATTAAAAAAAGTGGCATATACAGTTACATATAATAACATTCTAAAAATCAAAACAAAAACAAAAAATACAGTTACATATAATAACAAAAGATACATATTTACTGAAATAAATAACAAAATTATAATAACAATAAATATAGGGATGATATACCTGATCCTCCCCTCACAGACGAAGAACCAGAAGATCGACCACGACCTTTGCTTCCACTACCGGAAGAACGACCACGACCTCTACTCCCACTACCTGAAGATCGACCACTACCTCTCTCTGCATACTCAAACGCACTAGGGTCCCGTCGTGTCGACTTTCCCCTTGGTCGACCTCGTAGCTTTGTTTTTTCTGCAGGCTCTCTCAAATTCGCATGTTCGGGGTGTAGCTGCTCGAATAAAACCCGAGAGGCAGATCGAATTACGGTGGGGTCACTTCCTGCAATCTCATCAACCAGGCTGCGAAAATGTTCGGCGTCTTGAGCTGCCTGAGACACAAACTCTGCGTTCCCGGCTCCTTCCCCAATGACAAGTGTCCTCCAGAACGAATGAATCTGCTCTAAGTAAATTCCGTTGTCTGATTCAAGACATCCGCGGATGGTACATGCGCAAGGTATCCCATGAGAAGTCAGAAAAGCGCACTCACAACGATATTCAACTTCATCATCTAACTCTTGCATTCTTTTCACCTCCTGACTCAGCAATTGCAAGCAGTGATGCAAAACTCGACCATTTATGTGACGATATAGAGCATGTTCGAAATTAGTCAAATTTCGCCGTCTCGAGTCTTCAAGAGCGTTTCGAATATTCGTCAGCTGCATTTCAATAGCCGCGTTGACGCGCTCGAAAAGAGTGTCCAGAGTTGCAGTCGATGTAGAAATCCACTCTTTTAGAGCCGAATGAGCACTTTCGACCCTACAATTCGTGGTGTTCCCAAAATGAAGGACTTTGTTCGTCCAATTCAGCACAAACTTTTCTTTATGCACCAACCACGTGGTGTCCAGATACTCCGTGATAGCCGGCCACGATCTATACAAATCTTTCAGAGCATACACAGCTCTATCATACTCGGCTTCTGAAGTAGAAAGCATGATTTTCCTCCATCTTCCACGCCTCAAAGTCTCTGCCATCTGCTTATTTTTCCCGAATACGTGGTATGCGTAGTTCAATACGTCTTTGTTGATGTGTCATGTGCAGAGTAAATGAGCAGAGTCAGGAAATACCTCTCTCACTGGTCGCATAAGGCCTAACTCCCGGTCTGTTATTATTGCAGTCGGGCTGACAATCCCCAATAACAGATCTCGCAACTTCTCCATCACCCACAGATAACTGGAGTAAGTTTCATCCATCAAAATCGCATATCCAATAAGGAAATTCATGTTTGTTGGTGTGACCCCAATCATTTCGAACAAAGGCATCTTATACTTGTTCGTCTTGTAAGTCGAATCCATGCAGATAACGAAAGGATATGTCCGCAACAACTGGACTGACGTCGGATGTGCCAAAAAAACGTGAGTGACGACATCAGTTTCTGGATCCGCCATAATCCAATGTAAGTACTCACACTGCACTGCTTGATAGAGAAACTGCTGGACGGGATTCCGGTCTTCAGATTTTGTCCTCCTCATGTAATCTCTGAAATTATAAATATGCCTTTGATTTGGATTGTCCTCCGGGAATTTTTCTTTTACTGCCTTCAAGATGTTCCATGGTTTTGCTTGCGCCTCAGTCATATCACGAACAATCTTCTTCGCCCCAGAACTTAGACCACTAATTTGACGATGACCCTCTGGATAAACTGCCAGTCTGTGGTTGTGATGTCCGTGAGCACTATTAAAAACCACAACCCATCCATCACGATCTCGTCGCTCCACCACTTTTATTAAGAAACGGCAACCGCAACCCTTTCTTTTGGTGTTTCTTCGAAGTGCAGTATCCATATCCCGAGACTCCATTTGATTTCGCCGGTCGCATCTCAAATAACAATCCATCCGACTATCTGATCTTGTTTTGTACGACGACACGACCAAAAAAAACCCAGCTCCGATAGCTACTTGTTTGGCCCATTTACATGCTTCATCGATTGTTTCAAAGATTTGTGTAGTTTGAAATAACTCACTGTAATCCACTCCATCACCACCGAAATCTTCCAACGGAACCTACAAAAATAAAATCGAAATTAAAAAAATCAAAAAAAAATCGGGCGTCTGTATTAAACGCCTACCCCATGGGAGGGGCGTCTGAGTTAAACGCCCTTCCCAAGGGTGAGGCGTCTGCGTAGGACGCCTGACCCTAGGGAAGGGCGTCTACTACAGACGCCTTACCCAAGGGGAGGACGTCTACATAAGACGCCTCTCCCATTGCGTAGGCGTCTGCGTTAGACGCCTCGGCCAAGGGGAGGACGTCCTACGCAGACGCCCTCACCTTGGGGGAGGCGTCTAATGCAGACGCCCGACCCAAAATTTGCCCCGCGCCAGACTTACCTCACCGGATGCATCACCTTCGCCAGACATTTTCGTGGTATTTTTACTGATAAATTATGAATATACAAGACCGTATGCCTAATTTATAGACACGGGACGATATGGGTATTAAATATATTGTTAAAGGCACTTTGGTAATTTCAAGGGGCGATTTAAGTAATTTTGGGGCGACGTTTAGTAGTTCCCGTAATTTGTTAGGGAAAAAAGAAAGTCAATAGGGATCCCTAACGATAACCAACCAATTTTGGTTAATGATTTGTCTCCACTGTTGCCTAGATTGTAAATCAACACGTTGGCTAATTGCTATCCTCAAATACTTCAAAGTAGTTTGTTTGTTTCTAAAAATGGTATAAACTCTTATCTGTTATCCTAAACTACGAGGTAGAAATATCCTACGTCAGGTCACTTGTATGTTTGGTTTTTACCAGTGTTCAGGTAGGCGGTAGGCGGTCGCCTAGGCGACCACCGCCTTTCGCCCAGCTCTGCTGGGCGAAATAGGCGATCGCCTAGGCGAGAGCCGTTGGAGCTTTTTTACTGGTTACATGTACATAGATTATTAAGGGTTTACGTGCCAGAAAGATATTTTGTTATAAGAACAAAACAGTTTGGAATAAGTAGTAATTATCTTATCTTATCGTGTTTATTATCGTATATTTGTGTCGAAGATCTCGTACCCAAATCCAACCCGGTGTGGGATGAGTTGAATTTTTTTACCGCTACTTGTCCCACTTGAAAGTCGGTTGGTAATTTTTTTTTCAAAAATCAGATTTTGTTAGAATTCAGATCCCAAAAAAAAGATGAAACTTAAAATTAGCTTGTTAGTAGAATCAAGGAAGAAAATACATTTTAGTTCCAGAAAAAAAAACTGAGTAGAAAACAATTTTTTGTTAAAAACTCAAAGACAGCAAGCATATATCAATCTAGAAATTTATATATGACAAGATTCTTTAGCTAACTATATATCAATAAAAAAATGGAAGTTTTTTTCAGAGCACCACTTACGGCGTTAAAATCACGGTCGTGCACAGGTCGTGGATGACCCACAACCTCTTAACCCAGGTTTTCCGAGGTCGTCTCAGGTCGTGGATGACCGGGTTGTCGACCCGGTCGTCCATTTTTTTATTTTTTGTTTTTGTTTTGAGTTTTAGAATTTTTTGTTTGAGTTTTTTTTTGAAAATACGTTTTATAATTGTTTTGATTTTTTAGAATTTTTTTAAATTTTTTACCAATATGTTCGAAATGAAGTGGAGGAGAGAGATAAGTTGTTGTGAGTTATGATTAAGATGTGAATAGTGTAGGAAAAAGAAAAAGTTGGTGGGAGAAAGAGAAAGTTGACGTGGAAGAGAGAGAGAATGCTCATGACCAGATCGACTGGGGGTCATGATTAGTGATGACTTTAGGGACGAGAACGAAGAATTTGAGATTGAATTATAAATATTTTATGATATATTAATATTATTAAAAAAGAGTAAGGATAGAATGAGCCCAGGGCTCATTTTGTTTAAATGAGCTCCTCAAGATCTAACCATTCATCTCAATCTGAATGGTTGTGAGCATTTTACTTAAAGTGAGGGTAGTAAATTAAATTTGAGAATCTTCCCCATCATCCTTATTCATTTATTCCAAGAAACCCAAATTCCCTCTCACTGTTCCTCCCAAATTTCTCATTGTCTTTCTCCTCTCCCTCCCAACACTGCCTACGATCTCCCATCCAAGCCGTCTCCTCCTACGCCATCCATTTCGTCGGAGAATCATTGGGAATTTTAGGATCTTAAGATATTTGGTTGGTTTTGTGGATGTTTGGTTTAGTTTCGGGATTTTTTGGGGGATCATGGGTTGACTTCGTGGATATTATATGTGATGATTTCTTTTGGTTTGTTTTCCGAATTTTTTTGGGAGAACATTCGTTGATTTCGTTGGTATTGGTTTTGTGGATGTTTGGTTTGGTTTTGGGATTTTTTTGGGGGGTCATGGGTTGATTTCGTGGATATTTGAATTGAGATTGGATTTAATGATTTATTTTGGTTTGGTTTGTTTTCCGAATTTGTTTTGGGAAAATGGGCTGATTTCGCTGATTGTAATATTGTTTCAATAACTATAATATCATTTTTCTCTCTTGAAATCCTTTACAACATACAAAAATGTGAACTACAATAACATGCATCTATTTAGTTGAAACGAAAGTAATATTATGTTCCCAACCGTAATATCACATTGGTAGCCGTAATATAGTGCAATTCTGTGGATATAACATTGTAATATTGTTTTACTAGCTATAATATCACTTAACTTTCCTGTAACACCTTTTCAAAATACCAAAAATGTGAATTACAGTCACATGTATCGATTTAGTTGAACACAAGTAATATTATGTTCGCAACAATTGTATTGTACTACATTGTAATATTGTTTTACTAGCTATAATATCACTTAACTTTCCTGTAACACCTTTTCAAAATACCAAAAAAGTGAATTACAGTCACATGTATCGATTTAGTTGAACACAAGTAATATTATGTTCGCAACAATTGTATTGTACTACTAATTTAGCAACAATTTAGGAGAATTTGGACAACCGAAATGTGGAGCATACCAAAGACATTGTAAAACTTGTATGCAATATTCGGACCACAACTCGAGAACATATACTATTAGGAAAGATAAGAAAAGTTAGCCGTTAATGTTCTTTGTAAAAATGAATTATACTTGAGTACACGATAGGATTTATCAATTTTCAATGTGATGTTTTGAACATACATACTTTAATATATATTTTTTGTCAATGTAATAATATGGTACAATATTCCTCAAATAATGGTACATGACTACAACTTATGTAACATGTGTCGTTGTTCGTATTAAATATTATATTAGATTCACAACCGTAATATAATGATGTAGCTGTAATATTAGTTTGTTAGTCGTAATATAGTTAATTTTTTACTAAAGTCACATGAAGTGATGGATGAGAGCAACATGTGTAACAGAAATTGTTGTTCGTAAAAAAATTAATATTTACGTTCGAAACTGTAATATAATTTTGTTGTAATAATATGATATCGTTAGCCGTAATATAATGTGATTTTGTTTATTAACATTTCGCAAATACTGATGGATGACTACGTTATGTTTAACGAAAATCGTTGTTCATAAAAAGATTAATATCACGTTCTAAACCGTAATATAATGTTATTGCCGTAATATTATTTTGTTAGCCGTAATATAATCATTATTTTTACAAAAGTTCATCAAATTTCAAGAAGTTGGTTTCAATCAATTCGTATAACGTAGTCAAAAAAATAATTTATTAAATGTGGAACATGAGAAAGGAGCAAGCAAAATCTGATTTCAGTACTTATAAATCCCAAAAACAGGAAACTCGAACTATTTTAATGTATATAATTGAAAACAAGAAAAAGAAATACGAAGGATGAGAGTGAACCCTGTTACTAAAGATCCACAAATTAGAAGTCTCAATTTTCTAGTATGTAATATTCACTATAAGGAGTACATTATACAACAAATACATGAATAATGTATCGGTCAAGAAACACAAAATCCCAAAAAAATGCCATTTCATCAACACTAGTTTGAAGTTGTTGCACGAAGTATCATAGCCACGAATTCTGCATGGAGCCGAGTCATATCTTCTTCCTCGAAATCAAATGTTTATTTTCTTTCAGAAATATGTTGTGCAAGCTTCAATACATACAATCCACAATTCAAACTTGTGGCTGATTGTTGAGGGCAAGACACGTGTTCTATGTCCATGTTCTTCATATTCTCAAAATTATGTGATAATTCGAAGTACTTAGCAACCCACTTAGACTGCAAAAAAAATTTAAACTAATTAGTGGTAGAAACAATAAACTCTAAATGCATGCTTAATAGAAACCAAAAAACAGGAAGCGACATACCCACTGAAAAACTCCAGCTTTTGCATGTCCTGAATTTAGTCAATTATAGGATTGCAAAGGTAATTAGTTGTGAAAGAAGTTCGATATAAGTAGTGGAATTCCATATAAACTAAACAATGATTGAAATCATACCAACTAAATTCAGGAAACGAAAATAGTTGATTACTACAATATCAATAATAAATTGTAACAATATATGTATAACAGTAAAATGAAATGATTAGCCGTAATATTACCTTATATTACGAAAAGTGCAGTACAATCTCATTGACAAAAAGATGTTACCTTATAGTTATTGCAAGTCACAAACAACATGAAGACCATTAATGAGCAAATCACAGCATACAAGCAACCCTCAAACTAAGTCATAATTTCCAAAAGAATACACACACCAAACCAACCAAACACAAACAAAACAACAAAGAGGCACAAATGACATAAAGATGCCACTTTTTTAGTTGCATCAAGATCAAAACAGAATGAAAATCACAAGTGAGCGATATACAACATGCAAAATCAAAAACATAACGCATACTAAATCAAACCAAAGGGGAGCCACAAACTATAGAAAGATATCACCGTTTCAGTTATTGCAAGATCCAAACAACATAAAAATCAAGCAAGCAAATTATAACAACATCCAAACTGAATTACAAGCACAACACAGACCAAATCGAACCAGACACAAACCAAATCCAGAAAGATGCCACCTTTTTTGATGCAACCAGCAAGATCCCATCTCGGATCAACAGAACAACACGAAAACCCAAAATCCAAGTGGATTTTCCCAATAAATTTAGAAATCGACAAGAGCCCATTTCGAAATAGGCAAAACCAACGAGGAATCAAAATTCAAAATCGTAAATGAGACAGGAATGGAATGTGACAAGTTGTGGAAGGGAGCAGAAAGATTGAGAAACTCACGGGGTGGGGGAGAAGCCGTAGTGGAAACCAAATTCGCCGGAAAGAAGGGAGTCGAACCCTAGAAAGGAAGTGGAGATTTGTGCGTTCCAGTACCGGCCTCCATTTCGGCTTGGGAGGGAGTTCGAAGGAGAGAGAAGGGTGCGAAGGTGTGAGTTTTGTGTTGGTGAGAGTGAAAGGGTTTTAGGTTTGCCTAATACCAATATTACCCTTGTGTTTGTAATTTTAATAAGATCTTATAACAACCGTTGGATTAAATTTAGATGGTGGATGTTTAAGGGCTCACTTAAGCTTAAATGAGCCCAGGGGCTCATTCTTTAAATTCTGTATTAAAAAAATCACAGATACGTGCCTTCGTTTAGATAAGAGGGTTGACTGGTTCGCATGTAGAAACAGGCCCACGCACAACCCAAATTGGAGCCGATACGGTGTACATCTCTGTTGTAGAGCATTGATTGGATTTCAATGGGCGGTGCAATTGCGTTGGCATCAGCATCTTGGAAGCTCTCTAATTCTTCTCTTCTTGTTGTTGGGTGTTGTCGCGGTCTCAAACTCCTCAGGCCCTTCGAATTCCAACCCCCGCCTTCTCTCAATCTTCCCTCTCGCAGGTACGCATTTGAGTTCCCTTTCGAGGTGGGATTTTGGGAGATGGCTCGGTCATGCTTCCATTTCGGAACCCTTCATTATTATTTTTTGGTGTTTTGCTGTTGAAAATTTTAATTTTGGGGTTGACTTCTTTGTGTGGAGGTGGTGTTGATTTGGTTTGCTTTATTCGTCAACTTTGTTATCAAATCTATTTATCTATCTATCTGTGTCTCGTATGGCTGCCTCTGGTTAAAATTTGACTGCCTTTTTTATTTCATATCTTCTGGAAAAACTATGTCCGCTTGCACTCGATCCACATGATGTTTTTACTAATTACAAACTACCATGATAAAAAATGGAAGCATTTGTGTTTTCGTGGAGTGTGGACTAACGGACTAAATCGAGATGACTATTTAAACTATCTACATTTCTCATTTGTTGTCAAATAGCAAACAATCCATTGTGTTTTGCATATGTGGGTCAATTCGAAACAACCTCTGCGATTAGCATGGGTAAGATTGTGTATATGCAGAGCTTCTGCTGATGTTGGGGTAATGTTGTTCTCAAGCAACTTTCTTAAATATCTACGAATCGGGGTCTCTCACTTACTAGGGCAACTTAACTGCAATAGGGGTAATGTTGTTCTCAAGCAACTTTCTTAAATGTCTACGAATCGGGGTCTCTCACTTACTAGGGCAACTTAACTACAATAGGGGTAATGTTCTCAAGCAACTTTCTTAAATGTCTACGAATCGGGGTCTCTCACTTACTAGGGCAACTTAACTGCAATAGGGCTTGACAGCTAACAGTTTAGTTGCTTTTGTGCACTATTTTTGTAGAGTGTATTGACATTTAATCATGTCACTTCTCTATGACTAATCGATATCTTGCTTTCGGTCCCTATATTTTTTTTTCTTTTCATGTGGATGTGTTTAGCATATCGTGTTTGAACTTCCAAGCTTACTAATGTCATGACTGGTGTGATTTTCTAATAGTTTAGCATATCATGTTTCCAAAAGTTCAGCTTGCTAGTGGTACAAACAAGTAATGTTTTGTTTCTACATTGGAGATTCCGTATGTATGACTGGTGTGATTTTCCTTGTGTTCTCAGAGGTGTGCGGCATATATCTGCCTCAACTACCAACGAGGAGGCTTCTGCCAAGGCAGCCGCAGCTAATGCTGATAATGAGGGCCTAACTATGTGATTACTCTCCTTATTGCTTTATCATTTGTATATTATCAGTTTGAGCTCCCAAGCTACCTTCATATTTTAAATATACATTTATTACAGATTCGACAAAATTATATCGAAGGAGATCCCTTCCAACATCGTCTATGAAGATGACAAGGTACTAGCTTTCCGGGATATTAATCCACAGGCTCCTGTTCATGTGTTGCTCATACCAAAACTAAGAGATGGTTTGACACAACTTGGGAAGGTATTGTTTGCATCTCCGTCTAGTCGTTTGAAGGAACCTTCTGTTGGAATTTGACAGTTGTTTCCAATTAAGTGAGTTACCATTCAAACCCAAAATTGAACGAATCAACTTGATGAATTCATTATATCTGATGGTCTTATGATTTCAACTGCTATTAGTCCCATTTGCGTTGGACATCATCAATTCCGACCGAAGTCCACTCTTCTTAGCTGATGTCGATTTAAGTCGTTTTCTTCAGCCTCCATTTTTTTAATGTTTTTTCTGTTTCATCTGATGACACCTTTTAGTCTGATATTTCTTTGTTCGAATTCAACTGTTGCTTTTTAGTTCTGAAACTCACCCTTATTGTGAAGGCTGAAGAAAGGCACAGCGTGATCTTAGGTCAGCTTATGTATGCCGCTAAAGTAGTCGCCGAGAAGGAAGGAATTCTGGATGGATTTCGTGTAGTTATCAACAATGGGCCAGGAGCTTGTAAGCTTATAATTATGAATCACTACAGCAAAAATTACTTTCTACTAACATTGTTCAGATGTTTGATGCTAGCTTTCTGGTTTCAGGTCAGTCTGTGTATCATCTCCACTTGCATGTACTTGGCGGCAGACAGATGAAATGGCCTCCTGGTTGATTCATTTCTGCAAGAGATTGAGTTTTTATCGTTAAGTTGAGCTTAAAAATGGAAGAAAAAGAAAAAAATGACGATTGAAGAGTAATCTACCATATTCTGCACTTGTCTAAAGATGCTAGATATGTTGTCTGGAATGTGCAGTTGCTGATTGGTTTTCTGATGCTGAGTGATCTATGTTAGAATTTGTGGATTATGTGAACTGCTCAAGCACACCTTTCCTGAAGAATAAAATGGTTGATACTTTCCAACGGAAAAATGTATTAAGATGTTTTTGCCCGTTCCCCAAGTGATTTTATTTCTCTACTTGAGTTGAAGTTACTATTGTTTTTGGTTCAACAAAGGTAATTGGTTCTCAGAAGGGGGAATTCCCTTTGTGTCCTTCACTTGAGTTACACTTTGTGACCAAAGATTTGGAATTTAAAGGTACTCATGATAATCTCTTTAATTGAATGGTATTAGTATGATTGAATCTCATCCAAAGGGGTAAAATGAAATTGTAAAGACGTGAAGTGAGAGAGAGAGAGAGAGAGAGAGAGAAGGTATGGGGTGGTATGGTTGGGGTGTGAGAGTATGGTTGAAGGTATGGGGTAGAGTATGGTGGGAGGTATGGAGGGGTGTATGGGGTAGGTATTAGGTTTTGTTTTAAAAACCAAAATCTCACCATTTTGCTCCTTTGGTTGCCCATTTCGTTTTCCACCAAACACTCACCCAATCTTCTTGCATCCCGACGACCAGAGGACGAGGGAGGACACCGGCGACGTGGTGAAGTCGACGCATGCGAAGAAGGAGCGCCGGGAACGGAGGAAAGAAGGAGAAGGAGCTAGAAGCGACGCCGAAGGAGGAGGAGCTCGCCGCACACGTCTTCTTCGCGGTGAAAGGTATGCCAAGTCTTCATAGTAACTCCCCAAGAGGTGTGTGAGTGTAGGGGGCGGTGTTGGTGTCGTTTCCCCGGCGAACCCAACTGGACAGAGGTTGTAGACGCTCTGTTCGGTCGACCGGTAGTGTGGTTCGGTCGACCGAATGAGGTCTGTATGATGCCTGTCCAGGAGGGAAAATGCATGTTCGGTCGACCGGTGGTTGGGTTGGTCGACCGAGTTTTAATGAATATTAAGTTGCTGCCCGAAAACGGTCGAACGACGTCTGTGTGACGGTCGACCGTTTATGCCAAATTTTAGCGGGAATATTTATAAGGGTTATATTAGTCCGGTCGACCGGTGGTTGTCTCGGTCGACCGATCCCAGTAGATAGGGTAGACAGACCTTCGGCCGACCGAGTGTGTGTCTCGGTCGACCGAACTGCGCAAAGTCGGTCAAGAGCGTTGACCATCTAAACGGTCAACCGCTCGTTGTGATCCGGTCGACCGACTGCGTGCAGTTTTCTGCAGTGAAGTGCATGTAGATCGGTCGACCGAAAGAGAGGTTTCGGTCGACCGAATGCTGTAGGCAGGATTCAGGTAGTTTTCCTTATCGGTTGAACGGACCCTGGTTTGACCGATAGGATATATATGTATATAAAATGTATAGCATAGACCTTCCAAACGGTCGACCGCTAGATTTGACCTTGTTCGACTGGTGGGTCGAAGTATCTTTCCTTGGTGGATTTATCCACACGCGAGACGTCGAGTTTAGGCGACTACCGGCTGCCGAGCCCACGGTCGATCACCGGACCTCGGAGCTACGGATTTCACCTACGACGAGAGCGTATTTCTGTTGGACCCCTTGAGCCTGTGCGGCAGAGCGATGCCTTCCATGCCTGTGCGGGTGGTAGATGCCTTCTTCCTTGTGTAGGGAGGGGTTGCACTTTCCGTGTGTCGGAGAGCGAGGTCACTTGTGCCTGTGCGGCCGAGAGACGCCTTCTTCCTTGTGTAGGGAGGGGATGCACTTTCCTTGTGTTGGAGAGCGGAGGCAGTCAGTGGGCATGCACTTTCCTTGTATTTGGCATTTTCGTCTGTATTTCTGTTTATGATAGGAGATGTTGGCATACGGGGTTCCTTGCGGGAACTCAGGCAAATTTTATGTTTCATTTTCAGGGAGCAGGCAGTCGTAGGTTGGTGGTGACCGAGGGGAGTACCTCCGGGATCGGATCCTGTCTTCGTATCTTTTTGTAGAGGTAGCGATTACAGTAGTTATGTAGTAGACTTGTAATCGCTCTTTTGACACTCTGTATTATGACTTCCACGTGGAGATATATTTATATATTTGTATTCAGTTGACTTTCAGTAACGTGCCCTTGTTGACCGTTGACGGTCGTATGTTGTATGTTTATTTTGAAAATTTTCTTCCGCTGTTTCGGGACGTTACAACTTGGTATCAGAGCTTTGATTTCGGCGTACTTTCCCAAGGAAACCACCATCGAGTTAGGATTAGAGTTTAGAGGTCCATGGCATGCATTCACGATCATTCTGATTTGAGTTTTTTTTGTCCTGTAGAGTGATGCCTCCGAGACGGGTCGTGCCTGTGGTTGAGACTCGCGATTCGAGTGAGTCAGCGAGGGAGGAGGCCCGGGAGGTAGAGCGCAGGGTCCTGTTCGATACCGTGGATCGGTTGAGCGGGATGTTGGAGCGTCAGGCAGCGCAGAGTGCGCAGACGGGGGCCGGTGTGATGCACGACCGGTTCATGAGGCAGCACCCTCCGACTTTTACTGGGCAGATGGATGCAGAGGCAGCCGAGGAGTGGATCCTCACTTTGCAGACGATCTTCAGGGCTATCGACTGTACTCCGGAGAAGAAGGTGGACCTGGCCACCTATGTGCTTAGAGGAGCTGCAGCGAACTTGTGGAGGTCGATGATGCATTGCATACATTGCATCATATGTCTTTCATTTAGATTACTTTTACATCAATAAATGCTACTAAAGTATGTGTTTAGTCTTATTTACAGATTACAGGGACCTGAATGCAATTTACCCACATCCCGAGCATAAACGCATGCAAAAGACTCATTTCTATCATAAAGACCAAGTTCAAGATTATCGGGTTACGAATGGAAATGTATCCAAGCATAAAAGCATTCAAGTCCTAATTACAAAAAGAACAAGGACTTAAGCACAAAAGTAACCGGGGACTTAACTGCAAAAAGTCAAGGACCTAATTGCAAATCACGAGTAGCTTTTATTCTCTTGGAGAAAATATATAGAAAAATCAATGTATATCTCCAAATATGTGAAAGAATTAATCCGGAATTCAAAAGGATGGAAAGAATCAATCCAGATGCGCAAAGAAGGATCAAATCATACCATAAACATTCAACCAAAATCCGGACAAAATCAGGCCAGATTGTGCGGCGTTTCCGCCGCACCACACATACAATATGCGGCGTTTCCGCCGCCCAATCATCAATCCGTGTGCTCCAATTTCGTCCAGTCGTGTCTGGACACGTGTACTTTCCAATATTATACCTAGATCCCTTGTAGCAACTATAAATAGACCCGAGAACGATGTTAGAAGGGTCCTTAGTCTTTGGTGTTGGTTTTTATTCTTAACCTTAGTTTTGTATTCTTCTTTTCATTAATAAAAATTCTGTCTATTATTTCTTACTTTTAGTTTTCTTTTGTAATGTCTCAAGGACCCCTTCTTCCTCCCTCTATGAGTTTCTAACTCCTTCCAAAGGATGGAGGTGACGGATTAGGGTGAAGAGAAGATGAATGAATGTTATTATTTTAATTTCGTGTTAGTATATTTTGATTACTTGAGTTTATGTTAAATCATTTATCATGTAATGCTTTATAACTAATATGATTTATTATAAGTTTCTAAATTCTCTAATCTAAACCTTAAATCTAAACCTCCACCCGACGGAATTCACATCTTTGTTATTGTTTTAGTTTTAATTGTTCTTGTTTCTTGCTTTAGATAATTAAAATCCAAAAATCTCAAAACCCAATTATTTCTTCTCTCCTTCTTTCCCCCAATCGAAATCACACTAATAACAAAATCTCTCCCTCCTTGTGTTCGACCCGTATTTGCCACGTCTTCATTGACGCCGTGCACTTGCGGTATAAATTTAATTCTCATCAGTCGAATTCAGCAGTTGTGTTCACCAGTCGAGAGGACGTGACATGAGAGGAGTTCGTTGAGGAGTTCAACAAGCAGTATTTTCCGGAGCACGTGCGAGACAGGAAGAGGGAGGAGTTCCTGGCCCTGGAGCAGAGGGGCATGTCACTGGAGGAGTACATTGGGAAGTTTAACGCCCTTGAGCGTTACTGTCCAGAGATCTTCGTCACCCAGGCGCAGAGGTCGATGAAGTTTGTCAGGGGACTCCGGAAGCAGCTGAGGACCCGAGTGCTGTCGAGCATGCCGCGCACCTTGGCGGATGCTGTGAGGAGTGCCACTATTATGGAGAGAGACTACCGGGAGAACTACCAGGATGAGAGGAGGCCAGTCGGGAGATCCTCAGGGAGGCCAGGAGGGCAGAGTTTGGGGAACCAGGGCAAGAGGCCCCGGATCGAGGGAGCAGGGGCGCCGCAGCCAGAGGCGTGCAGGAGCTGTGGCAGAGTGCATACTGGGCGCTGCTTTGGGCCGGGTACTTGTCATGGTTGTGGTCAGCCGGGCCACTTCGTCAGGAATTGCCCTAGCAAGGGCGCTGGACCGAGCAGACCTCCGGAACCTCCGATTGCCAGTGGAGGCGGAGCTAGGAGACCTGCAGCACCTCAGCAGGGTCAGCGCATTGGACGAGTCTTCACTATCCAGGCGGAGGAGGCGAGGGACGCCAGCACTGTCGTGGAAGGTACACTTCTTGTGGCAGGTTTAGAGGCTAGAGTGCTTTTTGACTGTGGCGCGACACACTCGTTCATCTCAGAGCGATTTGCGGGAGTGTTGGGTTGTACCCTTGCGATGTTGACTGCCACTTTGGAGGTCAGCACACCCCTGGGTCTGGTGGGCACTGTGGGGAGCTTCGTCCCCGGCGCCACGATTGTTTCGGGAGACCAAGATTTTCCGGCAGATCTGGTCTTGCTACCGATGGAGGACTTCGACGTTATTCTTGGGATGGATTGGCTGTCCCAGCATGACGTGCGTGTCCTTTGCCGTGAGAAGAAGATTTTGATTCCGAGGAAGGGGTTGCCTGATATCGTGATTAGAGGAGTCAGGAACAGAGGAGGCCGCATTGTGGTGTCAGCTTTGAGGGCTCAGAGGTTGATACAGCAGGGTTGCAGAGCATTCTTAGCGACGCTGGTTGTTCCAGAGGCTGAGTCTCCGAGGTTGGACGAGATAGATGTGGTGCGGGAGTTCACAGAGGTGTTTCTAGATGATATCCCCGGATTACCGCCTCCGCGAGAGATGGAGTTTTGCATTGAGCTGGCAGCATACACCTCACCACAGTCGAAAGCCCCGTACAGGATGGCGCCCGCAGAGTTGGCAGAGTTGAAGAAGCAGCTACAGGAGCTGATGGAGGCTGGTTTCATCAGACCGAGTGTCTCAACATGGGGCGCGCCAGTTTTGTTTGTGAAGAAGAAGGACGGGTCTTTGTGGATGTGCATTGACTATAGGATGCTGAACAAGGTCACTGATGCATTACATACATTGCATCATATGTCTTTCATTTAGATTGCTTTTAATTCAATAAATGCTACTAAGGTATGTGTTTAGCCTTGTTTACAGAATACAGGGACCTGAATGCAAATTACCCACATCCCGAGCATAAACGCGTGCAAAAGATTCATTTCTATAATAAAAACAAGTTCAAGTTTATCGAGTTTCAAATGGAATGCGTCCAAGCACAAAAGCATTCAAGGAGCTAATCACAAAAAGGTCAGGGGCTTAAATGCAAAATGTCAAGGACCTGACTACAAAATAAAAGGACCAAGTTATTGTGAAAGTCAAAAGGAAAAAAATCAATTATAAAATCTCCAACAATGGAAGGAATTAATCCGGAGCTCGAGAGATTGGAAAGAAATCATCCAGACGCGCAAAGGAGAATCAAATCATACCATAAACGCACAGCCAAAACCCGGACCGAATCAGACTCACATGGGCGGCGAATTCGCCGCACCACACATGTATTGGGCGGCGAAATCGCCGCCCCCCTTGCTCTATATTTGTCCCAATTCTGGCCACTCCTGTATAGACGTCGTGCACTTGCGGTATAAATTTAATTCTCATCAAGTTTTTGGCGCCGTTGCCGGGGAGGCGACGCAGATTTTGTGTTTTTGTGTTTTCGATTTTATCCTGTCTACCTTGTGCGCGATCTAAGTATTTTAATTTGTGTAGCAGGAGACAACAGAGCGCGCGGCGAAATCCGGGAGCATTCTGAGACACTTGGGCGGCGGAATCGCCGCATCTACAAGGTTGCTTGCGGCGGAATCGCCGCACCAGTGTGGGTTCTGGTCTTCAAATTTCTGGGGCATCGTCGGCATCTCTGGGTGGTCACATTAAGCTACTGGAATCGCCGAGAGCGGGCGACGAACCCGACTGAGCATTGCGGAGGTAACTTTTCTTGCCTTTCTCGTAAAATCTGAATTGTTGAAAAGTTTCCTTTCGTAGAATTGCATGTGTTAGGGTTTACAATTCCATAATTGGCAATAATTAAACTCGGACCTAAAATTGGCAAAATTAGAAAGACCTTAGTGCATGCATCATATAATGTTTTGCTTGCATTATTCTTGCTAAATTCTTGCAAATTATTTTTTATTGTTGAAGAGTGCTGGAGGCAAGGTACGTATCGCGGTTTTAACGATTGCATTTAAGCATATACTTTAGTTTGCATACAACCTTGAAATTGCCCCCATTAAAAAGACCATTGTTTGACTATCTTTTCTAGATCTAAGTTAAACTACTTTAAGGGCAACTCCGTAGGCAAAGATACGGTGGGGATTTCATCGCCCTTCCGTGGCCCACAAATCACAATCCTAAAGTGTCACCCAAGCCTTAAAATTTAAAATCAATTAGACATTGGCCCCTAAGGACTCGGGCTCAATTAAGGAGGAGATTGGTTTGACTTGCTATAACCTGAAGCTAATTGAATTCAATTTGGTGTCTAGAAAGTGTTTTTGTGTTGACGAAAGTCTTCCAAGCGACGTGGTTGTCTAATTGGCACCGACTCTGTCGGAAGCGCCCCCACTAGCTATACACTAACTGGCCAACTTGGTTTGATTGGTGAGGGAGGTGAATCAAGCGAATCAATTCGACTCAACCAGTTAGGAGTCGTCTAGATTTAAGTGACACTAGGTCTAGGATTGTTTTGAACCGTGCTTGTTCAGGAAATTTCTGACCAACCCTAATTTTTATCCTTTAGAGTTAAGTTTCCTTTCTCATCTGAGTCTTCTTTCTCTTCTCACCTAAATTCTCTAGATTAGGATTCCTTTCTCATCTTGCCCCATTCTATTGTTTGTTTACCTTTTGAAAAAAAAACATAAAAAAAAACGAAAATTAAAAATAATTTTTTTTTGTAATTAATTCTTGAAATTAAATTTGGAATTTAAATTTCGAATTTGAATTCAAAAATTGATTCAACCCGGTGCACTCAGATTTGGATTCGGGACTTGAGTAATCGACTCTCACGAGTTCATCTAGATTCCAGTCTGGAACTTAACCCCAATCCACCTGTTGCACCACCTCACCCGGATCCAATGGGTGAGAATGTTGTGAACCCGCCTATGACTCTGAGGGATCGGTGCTACCCAACGATGGCTGCTCAGCCATCGTGCATCGTCATGCCCACCATACCGGGTCGCGATTTCTAACTTAAGGCACAATACATGAGTATGCTGCCTAAGTTCACCTCTAGGGAAGATCCATATCTTTTCCTTAGAGAATTTGAGGAAATCTGCTCTCTTATGCAATACCAGCATATCCCTGAGGAGGCAGTGCGTCTGAAATTCGTGCCTCTAGCACTGAAGGACGACGCTAAGAAATGGCTATATAGTCTAGCCGAAAGATCTATTAGGAGTTGGGCTGAGTTTGTTCAAGTGTTTCTAAAAAAATATTTCCCCAACCATAAGACTATGAAGATTAGGAATGAAATTGTTGCATTCGTTCAGTCTGAGAGCGAGCCGTTCTATTCCTATCTTGAAAGATTTAAAAGTGTCTTGACCCAATGCTCTCATCACGGAATTCCAAAATGGCAATTATGCCAAATTATTTATGAGGGATTGACACCCACATCTAGAGTTATGCTAGAATCTGTGAGCCAAGGGAATTTCATGTCGAAAAACGAAAATGATGCCTGGACTTTTCTTGAGGATTTAGCTGAAAACAGTATGCAATGGGACAATGCTAGAACACCCATCAACCCGAGTATTGGATCTAGAATAGCAAGTCAACCCCGACCAGGTGTCTTAGCTATAGATGCCAACATAGCGGCTGAGGCAAAACTAGCCACCCTTATGCGCAGAATGGAAAGTTTAGAGCTGCAAAACCAAACCCGACAAGCATCCCCTACCCCTTGCTCTAGATGTGGTCAGACTGGTCATTTAATGGAGGACTGTGTAGACTTGGAACATGTTAATGTCACGTTTAACCATTCTAGAAATGATCCTTATGCATCAACCTACAACCCGGGTTGGCGTAATCATCCCAATTTTTCGTGGAACCAACAAGGTCAACCTCCTAGACAACAACCAAACCCATATAACCAAAATAATACATCATCTGGGGGTAATAACAATGGAAATCATGAAGTTAGGTTGACAAACTTGGAAAATTTAATGAAAACTTTTATACAAACAACCAACCAATCATTCCAAAGGCTAGAGACACAAGTCAGCCAATTAGCGCAAATAGTTGGTGAAAGAGAAAATGGTCAATTTCCAAGTCAACCTGAGGTGAACCCAAGAACTAATAATCAATATCAATCTTATCAACCACCCTCAGGAAATAACAACCCCAGACCGGTTCAAATGATTAACGAGGAAGGACCGTTCCAACAAATCAATGCAGTAGTGTCATTACGGTCCGGACGACAAGTTGATAACAATGTGGTAAACCCTAGAATGTCTAATCAATCTAGCCATCAAGCAACCACATATGACCTGACTATTGAACCTGACGTCCAAATTGAAAAGCCCAACCCACCTACACAACCTGAACCCATAGCTCAACCTGAACCTGAGCGAGTCTATGTTCCTAAAGCCCCTTTTCCCAATAGACTCAAGAAGAGCTCAAGTGCACAAATGGAGAAAATCTTAGAAGTATTTAAGCAAGTTAAGGTGAATATTCCACTCTTAGATATGATTCAACAAATACCTGCTTATGCTAAATTCTTGAAAGATTTGTGCACTAAAAAGAGAAAAACGAATGTACCAAAGAAGGTATTCTTAACTGCAAACATATGCTCTATTCTTTCCAACACATCTCCTATAAAATATAAGGACCCTGGGTGTCCCACAATTTCATGTTCAATAGGAGATACTTTTATCAATAAAGCCCTTCTAGACCTAGGTGCAAGCGTTAACTTACTCCCATTTTCTGTCTACGAGCAACTCAACCTTGGTCCACTGAAACCCTCTAAGACAACCCTCCAATTCGCTGATTGTTCTGTTAAGAAACCGAGAGGTATAGTAGAGGACGTTTTGATTAAGGTTGGTGACTTCATTTATCCAGTGGATTTTGTCGTACTTGATACTGAACCTGTTGTAAATCCTAATCGACAAATCCCTGTAATTCTAGGTAGACCCTTTTTAGCCACTTCGGAAGCATTAATAAACTGTCGAAATGGGCTCATGCAATTATCTTTCGGGAACTTAAAAGCAGAATTTAATATCTTTCATATTGATAATGAGCCAGAAATAATATGCAACCCAAGTGATGTTGTGATGAGAGCACGTATTTATCAGAATTCTGAATCAAATAAATCATCACATAAGCAAAAAGGAAGTAAGAAAAAAGGAAGTGATTCATTTACTCAACCACCATCACTCGAGCAAATGAGCGAACCAATTCATGTGAGAAGAGTGGAATCTTTTCCTCAAGTCAACATGGGGAACAATTCAACTGGATACATGCACCAATATGGTGTCATTCAATCCAGTTCTGATTACGGTTGACTCTGAGCAAACTCAACCCCTCTACCGCAAGCCGACTCAGGTAAAAAGTGCATTTATTTTATCTATGCATACATTGAGGACAATGCATGATTTAGGTGTGGGGGGGTGTTTATCTATGTATATATCTATTTGTTTGTTTTCTTCTTCCAAAAAAAAAAAATTCAATGTTTCATGACATAGCTTAAGATTGAACTACCAAAATCTGTGTACAAATTGCATTGAGTTTTTGTTCCTTATTATATAGTTCTGCTTGTAGAAATTGTGACATAAATCTAAGTTCCAAAGAAATAACTCATTGCCCTTTAAGACATGTATGCACTTAAATTGGATGAATCAAATCTTTGAAGTGGTTGATAAAAAGCAGAGGTTGAGGAAAATATACCGGGAAGTGTGGACTTCTAATAGCAATTAAGCCTTGAGGAAAATAAAAATAAAATAAAAGAATAAAGTGAAGAAAACACATTTTGCAAAAGGATTACAAAAGCCCAAGCCTTCGAGTCACTGGTCCGTAGGGGTATCTTGAAACCCGGTAACTTGAGTCTACCAGCTCGGGGTTATCGACCAAACTCGCTACACGAATGCAAAAAGGGTAAAAGTGTCAAAAAACAAATGTGTTGAATCACGAAAAAAAAAGAAAAAAAATAATACTCAAGGCCCAAAGCTAAAAGAATGATCCATACCATGGTTGATCCGAATGATACTTCACCACCAGAGGAGGCGTGCAAAATAATTCAAGTGATAAACATGTGTAGAAGGGTTAGTGGTGTGAATGTTGTCGGAATAAAGACCAAGTCATATTTTTAATGAGTTAGATTCATATAATGAGCATACAAGAATTCTAAGTGAGATGTATAAGGTTAAGGTGGAGATATTAAGAGTTATTAATGGAAATGTTGATTTAAGACTTTGTGGGTGTGTCAACTGAAAACCCTCACGAGACAAAACTCGTCCTCCTAGGAAACTTGGAGGTTTAAAGGCTTGTTGCACATGCTAAGTGCAACCGTGATTCCTACGAAAGTGAGTTAGGATTTCCCTGTTTTCATTTTTTCTTATATTCTGTTTTGCTAGGGACTAGCAAAATCTAGGTGTGGGGGTATTTGATGCATTACATACATTGCATCATATGTCTTTCATTTAGATTGCTTTTAATTCAATAAATGCTACTAAGGTATGTGTTTAGCCTTGTTTACAGAATACAGGGACCTGAATGCAAATTACCCACATCCCGAGCATAAACGCGTGCAAAAGATTCATTTCTATCATAAAAACAAGTTCAAGTTTATCGAGTTTCAAATGGAATGCGTCCAAGCACAAAAGAATTCAAGGAGCTAATCACAAAAAGGTCAGGGGCTTAAATGCAAAATGTCAAGGACCTGACAACAAAATAAAAGGACCAAGTTATTGTGAAAGTCAAAAGGAAAAAAATCAATTATAAAATCTCCAACAATGGAAGGAATTAATCCGGAGCTCGAGAGATTGGAAAGAAATCATCCAGACGCGCAAAGGAGAATCAAATCATACCATAAACGCACAGCCAAAACCCGGACCGAATCAGACTCACATGGGCGGCGAATTCGCCGCACCACACATGTATTGGGCGGCGAAATCGCCGCCCCCCTTGCTCTATATTTGTCCCAATTCTGGCCACTCCTGTATAGACGCCGTGCACTTGCGGTATAAATTTAATTCTCATCAGTCACCATCAAGAATAGGTATCCCCTACCTAGGATTGAGGACCTGTTCGATCAGTTGTAGTCAGCGAAGGTCTTCTCTAAGATAGACCTATGATGAGAATTAAATTTATACCGCAAGTGCACGGCGTCAATGGAGACGTGGCAAATACGGGTCGAACAGAAGGAGTGAGAGATTTTTGTTATTAATGTGATTTCCGATTAAGGGGAAGAATGAGAGAAGAAATAATTGGGTTTTGAGATTTTTGGGTTTTAATTATCTAAAGCAAGAACAAGAACAATTAAAATTAAAGCAAGAACAAAGAGGTGAATTCCGTCGGGTGGAGTTTTAGATTTAAGGTTTAGATTAGAGAATTCTGAAACTTATAATAAATCACATTAGTTATAAAGCATTACATGATAAATGATTTAACATAAACTCAAGTAATCAAAACATACTAATACGAAATTAAAATAATAACTTTATTCATCTTCTCTTCACCCTAAATCCATCACCTCCACCCTTTGGAAGGAGTTAGAAACTCATAGAGGGAGGAAGAAGGGGTCCTTGAGACATTACAAAAGAAAACTAAAAGTAAGAAATAAAAGACAGAATTTTTATTAATGAAAAGAAGAATACAAAACTAAGGTTAAGAATAAAAACTAACACCAAAGACTAAGGACCCTTCTAACATCGTTCTCGGGTCTATTTATAGTTGCTACAAGGGATCTAGGTATAATATTGGAAAGTACACGTGTCCAGACACGACTGGACGAAATTGGAGCACACGGATCGATGCTTGGGCGGCGGAAACGCCGCACATTGTGTGTGTGGTGCGGCGGAAACGCCGCACAATCTGGCTTGATTTTGTCCGGATTTTGGTTGAATGTTTATGGTATGATTTGATCATTCTTTGCGCGTCTAGATTGATTCTTTCCATTCTTTTGAACTCCGGATTAATTCCTTCACATATTTGGAGATATACATTGATTTTTCTATATATTTTCTCCAAGAGAATAAAAGCTACTCGTGATTTGCAATTAGGTCCTTGACTTTTTGCAGTTAAGTCCCCGGTTACTTTTGTGCTTAAGTCATTGTTCTTTTTGCAATTAGGACTTGAATGCTTTTATGCTTGGATACATTTCCATTCGTAACCCGATAATCTTGAACTTGGTCTTTATGATAGAAATGAGTCTTTTGCATGCGTTTATGCTCGGGATGTGGGTAAATTGCATTCAGGTCCCTGTATTCTGTAAATAAGACTAAACACATACCTTAGTAGCATTTATTGATGTAAAAGTAATCTAAATGAAAGACATATGATGCAATGTATGCAATGCATCAAATACCCCCACACCTAGATTTTGCTAGTCCCTAGCAAAATAGAAGATACGAAAAAAACAGGAAGATCCTAACTCACTTTCGTAGGAATCACGGTTGCACTTAGCATGTGCAACAAGCCTTTAAACCTCAAAGTTTCCTTAGAGGACGAGTTTTGTCTCGTGAGGGTTTTCAGTTGACACACCCACAAAGTCTTAAATCAACAATCCATTAATAGCTCTTAATATCTCCACCTTAACCTTATACATCTCACTTAGAATTCTTGTATGCTCATTATATGAATCTAACTCATTAAAAATATGACTTGGTCTTTATTCCGCCAACATTCACACCACTAACCCTTCTACACATGTTTATCACTTGAATTATTTTGCACGCCTCCTCTGGTGGTGAAGTATCATTCGGATCAACCATGGCATGGATCATTCTTTTAGCTTTGGGACTTGAGTATTATTATTTTTTTCTTTTCTTTTCTTTCGTGATTCAACACATTTGCTTTTTGACACTTTTACCCTTTTGCATTCGTGTAGCGAGTTTGGTCGATAATCCCGAGTTGGTAGACTCAAGTTACCGGGTTTCAAGATACCCCTACGGACCAGTGACTCAAAGGCTTGGGCTTTTGTAATCATTTTGCAAAATGTGTTTTCTTCACTTTATTCCTTTATTTTTATTTTCCTCAAGGCTTAATTGCTATTAGAAGTCCACACTTCCCGGTATATTTTCCTCAACATCTGCTTTTTATCAACCACTTCAAAGATTTGATTCATCCAATTTAAGTGCATACATGTCTTAAAGGGCAATGAGTTATTTCTTTGGAACTTAGATTTATGTCATAATTTCTACAAGCAGAACTATATAATAAGGAACAAAAACTCAATGCAATTTGTACACGGGTTTTAGCAGTTCAATCTTAAGCTATGTCATGAAACATTGATGATTTTTTTTAGAAATAAAAGACAGATCTATAGATAAATATATACATAAACACCCCCCCCCCCCACACCTAAATCATGCATTGTCCTCAATGTATGCAAATATAAAGCAAATGCACTTATTACCTTGGTGAACTGCGGTGGACGGATGGAATTTGCTCAAAGTCAACCATAGTCAGAACTGGATTGAACTGGATTGAACGGCGCCAAAAACTTGATGAGAATTAAATTTATACCGCAAGTGCACGGCGTCAATGGAGACGTGGCAAATACGGGTCGAACACAAGGAGGGAGAGATTTTTGTTATTAGTGTGATTTCCGATTAAGGGGAAGAAGGAGAGAAGAAATAATTGGGTTTTGAGATTTTTGGGTTTTAATTATCTAAAGCAAGAACAAGAACAATTAAAATTAAAGCAAGAACAAAGAGGTGAATTCCGTCGGGTGGAGGTTTAGATTTAAGGTTTAGATTAGAGAATTCTGAAACTTATAATAAATCACATTAGTTATAAAGCATTACATGATAAATGATTTAACATAAACTCAAGTAATCAAAACATACTAATACGAAATTAAAATAATAACTTTATTCATCTTCTCTTCACCCTAAATCCATCACCTCCACCCTTTGGAAGGAGTTAGAAACTCATAGAGGGAGGAAGAAGGGGTCCTTGAGACATTACAAAAGAAAACTAAAAGTAAGAAATAAAAGACAGAATTTTTATTAATGAAAAGAAGAATACAAAACTAAGGTTAAGAATAAAAACTAACACCAAAGACTAAGGACCCTTCTAACATCGTTCTCGGGTCTATTTATAGTTGCTACAAGGGATCTAGGTATAATATTGGAAAGTACACGTGTCCAGACACGACTGGACGAAATTGGAGCACACGGATCGATGCTTGGGCGGCGGAAACGCCGCACATTGTGTGTGTGGTGCGGCGGAAACGCCGCACAATCTGGCTTGATTTTGTCCGGATTTTGGTTGAATGTTTATGGTATGATTTGATCATTCTTTGCGCGTCTAGATTGATTCTTTCCATTCTTTTGAACTCCGGATTAATTCCTTCACATATTTGGAGATATACATTGATTTTTCTATATATTTTCTCCAAGAGAATAAAAGCTACTCGTGATTTGCAATTAGGTCCTTGACTTTTTGCAGTTAAGTCCCCGGTTACTTTTGTGCTTAAGTCATTGTTCTTTTTGCAATTAGGACTTGAATGCTTTTATGCTTGGATACATTTCCATTCGTAACCCGATAATCTTGAACTTGGTCTTTATGATAGAAATGAGTCTTTTGCATGCGTTTATGCTCGGGATGTGGGTAAATTGCATTCAGGTCCCTGTATTCTGTAAATAAGACTAAACACATACCTTAGTAGCATTTATTGATGTAAAAGTAATCTAAATGAAAGACATATGATGCAATGTATGCAATGCATCAAATACCCCCACACCTAGATTTTGCTAGTCCCTAGCAAAATAGAAGATACGAAAAAAACAGGAAGATCCTAACTCACTTTCGTAGGAATCACGGTTGCACTTAGCATGTGCAACAAGCCTTTAAACCTCAAAGTTTCCTTAGAGGACGAGTTTTGTCTCGTGAGGGTTTTCAGTTGACACACCCACAAAGTCTTAAATCAACATTCCATTAATAGCTCTTAATATCTCCACCTTAACCTTATACATCTCACTTAGAATTCTTGTATGCTCATTATATGAATCTAACTCATTAAAAATATGACTTGGTCTTTATTCCGCCAACATTCACACCACTAACCCTTCTACACATGTTTATCACTTGAATTATTTTGCACGCCTCCTCTGGTGGTGAAGTATCATTCGGATCAACCATGGCATGGATCATTCTTTTAGCTTTGGGCCTTGAGTATTATTATTTTTTTCTTTTCTTTTCTTTCGTGATTCAACACATTTGCTTTTTGACACTTTTACCCTTTTGCATTCGTGTAGCGAGTTTGGTCGATAATCCCGAGTTGGTAGACTCAAGTTACCGGGTTTCAAGATACCCCTACGGACCAGTGACTCAAAGGCTTGGGCTTTTGTAATCATTTTGCAAAATGTGTTTTCTTCACTTTATTCCTTTATTTTTATTTTCCTCAAGGCTTAATTGCTATTAGAAGTCCACACTTCCCGGTATATTTTCCTCAACATCTGCTTTTTATCAACCACTTCAAAGATTTGATTCATCCAATTTAAGTGCATACATGTCTTAAAGGGCAATGAGTTATTTCTTTGGAACTTAGATTTATGTCATAATTTCTACAAGCAGAACTATATAATAAGGAACAAAAACTCAATGCAATTTGTACACGGGTTTTAGCAGTTCAATCTTAAGCTATGTCATGAAACATTGATGATTTTTTTTAGAAATAAAAGACAGATCTATAGATAAATATATACATAAACACCCCCCCCCCCCACACCTAAATCATGCATTGTCCTCAATGTATGCAAATATAAAGCAAATGCACTTATTACCTTGGTGAACTGCGGTGGACGGATGGAATTTGCTCAAAGTCAACCATAGTCAGAACTGGATTGAACTGGATTGAACGGCGCCAAAAACTTGATGAGAATTAAATTTATACCGCAAGTGCACGGCGTCAATGGAGACGTGGCAAATACGGGTCGAACACAAGGAGGGAGAGATTTTTGTTATTAGTGTGATTTCCGATTAAGGGGAAGAAGGAGAGAAGAAATAATTGGGTTTTGAGATTTTTGGGTTTTAATTATCTAAAGCAAGAACAAGAACAATTAAAATTAAAGCAAGAACAAAGAGGTGAATTCCGTCGGGTGGAGGTTTAGATTTAAGGTTTAGATTAGAGAATTCTGAAACTTATAATAAATCACATTAGTTATAAAGCATTACATGATAAATGATTTAACATAAACTCAAGTAATCAAAACATACTAATACGAAATTAAAATAATAACTTTATTCATCTTCTCTTCACCCTAAATCCATCACCTCCACCCTTTGGAAGGAGTTAGAAACTCATAGAGGGAGGAAGAAGGGGTCCTTGAGACATTACAAAAGAAAACTAAAAGTAAGAAATAAAAGACAGAATTTTTATTAATGAAAAGAAGAATACAAAACTAAGGTTAAGAATAAAAACTAACACCAAAGACTAAGGACCCTTCTAACATCGTTCTCGGGTCTATTTATAGTTGCTACAAGGGATCTAGGTATAATATTGGAAAGTACACGTGTCCAGACACGACTGGACGAAATTGGAGCACACGGATCGATGCTTGGGCGGCGGAAACGCCGCACATTGTGTGTGTGGTGCGGCGGAAACGCCGCACAATCTGGCTTGATTTTGTCCGGATTTTGGTTGAATGTTTATGGTATGATTTGATCATTCTTTGCGCGTCTAGATTGATTCTTTCCATTCTTTTGAACTCCGGATTAATTCCTTCACATATTTGGAGATATACATTGATTTTTCTATATATTTTCTCCAAGAGAATAAAAGCTACTCGTGATTTGCAATTAGGTCCTTGACTTTTTGCAGTTAAGTCCCCGGTTACTTTTGTGCTTAAGTCATTGTTCTTTTTGCAATTAGGACTTGAATGCTTTTATGCTTGGATACATTTCCATTCGTAACCCGATAATCTTGAACTTGGTCTTTATGATAGAAATGAGTCTTTTGCATGCGTTTATGCTCGGGATGTGGGTAAATTGCATTCAGGTCCCTGTATTCTGTAAATAAGACTAAACACATACCTTAGTAGCATTTATTGATGTAAAAGTAATCTAAATGAAAGACATATGATGCAATGTATGCAATGCATCAAATACCCCCACACCTAGATTTTGCTAGTCCCTAGCAAAATAGAAGATACGAAAAAAACAGGAAGATCCTAACTCACTTTCGTAGGAATCACGGTTGCACTTAGCATGTGCAACAAGCCTTTAAACCTCAAAGTTTCCTTAGAGGACGAGTTTTGTCTCGTGAGGGTTTTCAGTTGACACACCCACAAAGTCTTAAATCAACATTCCATTAATAGCTCTTAATATCTCCACCTTAACCTTATACATCTCACTTAGAATTCTTGTATGCTCATTATATGAATCTAACTCATTAAAAATATGACTTGGTCTTTATTCCGCCAACATTCACACCACTAACCCTTCTACACATGTTTATCACTTGAATTATTTTGCACGCCTCCTCTGGTGGTGAAGTATCATTCGGATCAACCATGGCATGGATCATTCTTTTAGCTTTGGGCCTTGAGTATTATTATTTTTTTCTTTTCTTTTCTTTCGTGATTCAACACATTTGCTTTTTGACACTTTTACCCTTTTGCATTCGTGTAGCGAGTTTGGTCGATAATCCCGAGTTGGTAGACTCAAGTTACCGGGTTTCAAGATACCCCTACGGACCAGTGACTCAAAGGCTTGGGCTTTTGTAATCATTTTGCAAAATGTGTTTTCTTCACTTTATTCCTTTATTTTTATTTTCCTCAAGGCTTAATTGCTATTAGAAGTCCACACTTCCCGGTATATTTTCCTCAACATCTGCTTTTTATCAACCACTTCAAAGATTTGATTCATCCAATTTAAGTGCATACATGTCTTAAAGGGCAATGAGTTATTTCTTTGGAACTTAGATTTATGTCATAATTTCTACAAGCAGAACTATATAATAAGGAACAAAAACTCAATGCAATTTGTACACGGGTTTTAGCAGTTCAATCTTAAGCTATGTCATGAAACATTGATGATTTTTTTTAGAAATAAAAGACAGATCTATAGATAAATATATACATAAACACCCCCCCCCCCCCCCACACCTAAATCATGCATTGTCCTCAATGTATGCAAATATAAAGCAAATGCACTTATTACCTTGGTGAACTGCGGTGGACGGATGGAATTTGCTCAAAGTCAACCATAGTCAGAACTGGATTGAACTGGATTGAACGGCGCCAAAAACTTGATGAGAATTAAATTTATACCGCAAGTGCACGGCGTCAATGGAGACGTGGCAAATACGGGTCGAACACAAGGAGGGAGAGATTTTTGTTATTAGTGTGATTTCCGATTAAGGGGAAGAAGGAGAGAAGAAATAATTGGGTTTTGAGATTTTTGGGTTTTAATTATCTAAAGCAAGAACAAGAACAATTAAAATTAAAGCAAGAACAAAGAGGTGAATTCCGTCGGGTGGAGGTTTAGATTTAAGGTTTAGATTAGAGAATTCTGAAACTTATAATAAATCACATTAGTTATAAAGCATTACATGATAAATGATTTAACATAAACTCAAGTAATCAAAACATACTAATACGAAATTAAAATAATAACTTTATTCATCTTCTCTTCACCCTAAATCCATCACCTCCACCCTTTGGAAGGAGTTAGAAACTCATAGAGGGAGGAAGAAGGGGTCCTTGAGACATTACAAAAGAAAACTAAAAGTAAGAAATAAAAGACAGAATTTTTATTAATGAAAAGAAGAATACAAAACTAAGGTTAAGAATAAAAACTAACACCAAAGACTAAGGACCCTTCTAACATCGTTCTCGGGTCTATTTATAGTTGCTACAAGGGATCTAGGTATAATATTGGAAAGTACACGTGTCCAGACACGACTGGACGAAATTGGAGCACACGGATCGATGCTTGGGCGGCGGAAACGCCGCACATTGTGTGTGTGGTGCGGCGGAAACGCCGCACAATCTGGCTTGATTTTGTCCGGATTTTGGTTGAATGTTTATGGTATGATTTGATCATTCTTTGCGCGTCTAGATTGATTCTTTCCATTCTTTTGAACTCCGGATTAATTCCTTCACATATTTGGAGATATACATTGATTTTTCTATATATTTTCTCCAAGAGAATAAAAGCTACTCGTGATTTGCAATTAGGTCCTTGACTTTTTGCAGTTAAGTCCCCGGTTACTTTTGTGCTTAAGTCATTGTTCTTTTTGCAATTAGGACTTGAATGCTTTTATGCTTGGATACATTTCCATTCGTAACCCGATAATCTTGAACTTGGTCTTTATGATAGAAATGAGTCTTTTGCATGCGTTTATGCTCGGGATGTGGGTAAATTGCATTCAGGTCCCTGTATTCTGTAAATAAGACTAAACACATACCTTAGTAGCATTTATTGATGTAAAAGTAATCTAAATGAAAGACATATGATGCAATGTATGCAATGCATCAAATACCCCCACACCTAGATTTTGCTAGTCCCTAGCAAAATAGAAGATACGAAAAAAACAGGAAGATCCTAACTCACTTTCGTAGGAATCACGGTTGCACTTAGCATGTGCAACAAGCCTTTAAACCTCAAAGTTTCCTTAGAGGACGAGTTTTGTCTCGTGAGGGTTTTCAGTTGACACACCCACAAAGTCTTAAATCAACATTCCATTAATAGCTCTTAATATCTCCACCTTAACCTTATACATCTCACTTAGAATTCTTGTATGCTCATTATATGAATCTAACTCATTAAAAATATGACTTGGTCTTTATTCCGCCAACATTCACACCACTAACCCTTCTACACATGTTTATCACTTGAATTATTTTGCACGCCTCCTCTGGTGGTGAAGTATCATTCGGATCAACCATGGCATGGATCATTCTTTTAGCTTTGGGCCTTGAGTATTATTATTTTTTTCTTTTCTTTTCTTTCGTGATTCAACACATTTGCTTTTTGACACTTTTACCCTTTTGCATTCGTGTAGCGAGTTTGGTCGATAATCCCGAGTTGGTAGACTCAAGTTACCGGGTTTCAAGATACCCCTACGGACCAGTGACTCAAAGGCTTGGGCTTTTGTAATCATTTTGCAAAATGTGTTTTCTTCACTTTATTCCTTTATTTTTATTTTCCTCAAGGCTTAATTGCTATTAGAAGTCCACACTTCCCGGTATATTTTCCTCAACATCTGCTTTTTATCAACCACTTCAAAGATTTGATTCATCCAATTTAAGTGCATACATGTCTTAAAGGGCAATGAGTTATTTCTTTGGAACTTAGATTTATGTCATAATTTCTACAAGCAGAACTATATAATAAGGAACAAAAACTCAATGCAATTTGTACACGGGTTTTAGCAGTTCAATCTTAAGCTATGTCATGAAACATTGATGATTTTTTTTAGAAATAAAAGACAGATCTATAGATAAATATATACATAAACACCCCCCCCCCCCCACACCTAAATCATGCATTGTCCTCAATGTATGCAAATATAAAGCAAATGCACTTATTACCTTGGTGAACTGCGGTGGACGGATGGAATTTGCTCAAAGTCAACCATAGTCAGAACTGGATTGAACTGGATTGAACGGCGCCAAAAACTTGATGAGAATTAAATTTATACCGCAAGTGCACGGCGTCAATGGAGACGTGGCAAATACGGGTCGAACACAAGGAGGGAGAGATTTTTGTTATTAGTGTGATTTCCGATTAAGGGGAAGAAGGAGAGAAGAAATAATTGGGTTTTGAGATTTTTGGGTTTTAATTATCTAAAGCAAGAACAAGAACAATTAAAATTAAAGCAAGAACAAAGAGGTGAATTCCGTCGGGTGGAGGTTTAGATTTAAGGTTTAGATTAGAGAATTCTGAAACTTATAATAAATCACATTAGTTATAAAGCATTACATGATAAATGATTTAACATAAACTCAAGTAATCAAAACATACTAATACGAAATTAAAATAATAACTTTATTCATCTTCTCTTCACCCTAAATCCATCACCTCCACCCTTTGGAAGGAGTTAGAAACTCATAGAGGGAGGAAGAAGGGGTCCTTGAGACATTACAAAAGAAAACTAAAAGTAAGAAATAAAAGACAGAATTTTTATTAATGAAAAGAAGAATACAAAACTAAGGTTAAGAATAAAAACTAACACCAAAGACTAAGGACCCTTCTAACATCGTTCTCGGGTCTATTTATAGTTGCTACAAGGGATCTAGGTATAATATTGGAAAGTACACGTGTCCAGACACGACTGGACGAAATTGGAGCACACGGATCGATGCTTGGGCGGCGGAAACGCCGCACATTGTGTGTGTGGTGCGGCGGAAACGCCGCACAATCTGGCCTGATTTTGTCCGGATTTTGGTTGAATGTTTATGGTATGATTTGATCATTCTTTGCGCGTCTAGATTGATTCTTTCCATTCTTTTGAACTCCGGATTAATTCCTTCACATATTTGGAGATATACATTGATTTTTCTATATATTTTCTCCAAGAGAATAAAAGCTACTCGTGATTTGCAATTAGGTCCTTGACTTTTTGCAGTTAAGTCCCCGGTTACTTTTGTGCTTAAGTCATTGTTCTTTTTGCAATTAGGACTTGAATGCTTTTATGCTTGGATACATTTCCATTCGTAACCCGATAATCTTGAACTTGGTCTTTATGATAGAAATGAGTCTTTTGCATGCGTTTATGCTCGGGATGTGGGTAAATTGCATTCAGGTCCCTGTATTCTGTAAATAAGACTAAACACATACCTTAGTAGCATTTATTGATGTAAAAGTAATCTAAATGAAAGACATATGATGCAATGTATGCAATGCATCAAATACCCCCACACCTAGATTTTGCTAGTCCCTAGCAAAATAGAAGATACGAAAAAAACAGGAAGATCCTAACTCACTTTCGTAGGAATCACGGTTGCACTTAGCATGTGCAACAAGCCTTTAAACCTCAAAGTTTCCTTAGAGGACGAGTTTTGTCTCGTGAGGGTTTTCAGTTGACACACCCACAAAGTCTTAAATCAACATTCCATTAATAGCTCTTAATATCTCCACCTTAACCTTATACATCTCACTTAGAATTCTTGTATGCTCATTATATGAATCTAACTCATTAAAAATATGACTTGGTCTTTATTCCGCCAACATTCACACCACTAACCCTTCTACACATGTTTATCACTTGAATTATTTTGCACGCCTCCTCTGGTGGTGAAGTATCATTCGGATCAACCATGGCATGGATCATTCTTTTAGCTTTGGGCCTTGAGTATTATTATTTTTTTCTTTTCTTTTCTTTCGTGATTCAACACATTTGCTTTTTGACACTTTTACCCTTTTGCATTCGTGTAGCGAGTTTGGTCGATAATCCCGAGTTGGTAGACTCAAGTTACCGGGTTTCAAGATACCCCTACGGACCAGTGACTCAAAGGCTTGGGCTTTTGTAATCATTTTGCAAAATGTGTTTTCTTCACTTTATTCCTTTATTTTTATTTTCCTCAAGGCTTAATTGCTATTAGAAGTCCACACTTCCCGGTATATTTTCCTCAACATCTGCTTTTTATCAACCACTTCAAAGATTTGATTCATCCAATTTAAGTGCATACATGTCTTAAAGGGCAATGAGTTATTTCTTTGGAACTTAGATTTATGTCATAATTTCTACAAGCAGAACTATATAATAAGGAACAAAAACTCAATGCAATTTGTACACGGGTTTTAGCAGTTCAATCTTAAGCTATGTCATGAAACATTGATGATTTTTTTTAGAAATAAAAGACAGATCTATAGATAAATATATACATAAACACCCCCCCCCCCCCACACCTAAATCATGCATTGTCCTCAATGTATGCAAATATAAAGCAAATGCACTTATTACCTTGGTGAACTGCGGTGGACGGATGGAATTTGCTCAAAGTCAACCATAGTCAGAACTGGATTGAACTGGATTGAACGGCGCCAAAAACTTGATGAGAATTAAATTTATACCGCAAGTGCACGGCGTCAATGGAGACGTGGCAAATACGGGTCGAACACAAGGAGGGAGAGATTTTTGTTATTAGTGTGATTTCCGATTAAGGGGAAGAAGGAGAGAAGAAATAATTGGGTTTTGAGATTTTTGGGTTTTAATTATCTAAAGCAAGAACAAGAACAATTAAAATTAAAGCAAGAACAAAGAGGTGAATTCCGTCGGGTGGAGGTTTAGATTTAAGGTTTAGATTAGAGAATTCTGAAACTTATAATAAATCACATTAGTTATAAAGCATTACATGATAAATGATTTAACATAAACTCAAGTAATCAAAACATACTAATACGAAATTAAAATAATAACTTTATTCATCTTCTCTTCACCCTAAATCCATCACCTCCACCCTTTGGAAGGAGTTAGAAACTCATAGAGGGAGGAAGAAGGGGTCCTTGAGACATTACAAAAGAAAACTAAAAGTAAGAAATAAAAGACAGAATTTTTATTAATGAAAAGAAGAATACAAAACTAAGGTTAAGAATAAAAACTAACACCAAAGACTAAGGACCCTTCTAACATCGTTCTCGGGTCTATTTATAGTTGCTACAAGGGATCTAGGTATAATATTGGAAAGTACACGTGTCCAGACACGACTGGACGAAATTGGAGCACACGGATCGATGCTTGGGCGGCGGAAACGCCGCACATTGTGTGTGTGGTGCGGCGGAAACGCCGCACAATCTGGCCTGATTTTGTCCGGATTTTGGTTGAATGTTTATGGTATGATTTGATCATTCTTTGCGCGTCTAGATTGATTCTTTCCATTCTTTTGAACTCCGGATTAATTCCTTCACATATTTGGAGATATACATTGATTTTTCTATATATTTTCTCCAAGAGAATAAAAGCTACTCGTGATTTGCAATTAGGTCCTTGACTTTTTGCAGTTAAGTCCCCGGTTACTTTTGTGCTTAAGTCATTGTTCTTTTTGCAATTAGGACTTGAATGCTTTTATGCTTGGATACATTTCCATTCGTAACCCGATAATCTTGAACTTGGTCTTTATGATAGAAATGAGTCTTTTGCATGCGTTTATGCTCGGGATGTGGGTAAATTGCATTCAGGTCCCTGTATTCTGTAAATAAGACTAAACACATACCTTAGTAGCATTTATTGATGTAAAAGTAATCTAAATGAAAGACATATGATGCAATGTATGCAATGGATCTGATGAACCGGACGTTCAGGCAGTACTTGGATAGTTGTGTCGTTGTCTTTGTGGATGATATCCTGATTTACTCACCCGATGTGGAGCAACACAGAGAGCACCTGCGGATTGTGCTTAGCATTTTGAGAGACCAGAGGTTGTATGCTAAGTTTTCGAAGTGCGAATTCTGGTTGGACAGAGTCGCATTTCTGGGTCACATTGTTTCTGCAGAGGGTATTTCGGTGGATCCGGCGAAGGTAGAGGCAGTGACTGAGTGGAGAGTCCCTACGAGCGTGACGGAGATCAGGAGCTTTGTTGGATTGGCGGGTTACTACCGTCGCTTCATCAAAGACTTCTCGAGGTTAGCTGCACCATTGACTGCCCTGACGCAGAAGGGAGTCACTTTTGTTTGGTCTCAGAAGTGCGAGGACAACTTTCATGAGTTGAAGAAACGACTGACGACAGCTCCAGTTTTGACTCTGCCGAGCGGCACAGGAGGTTTTGTGGTCTACAGTGATGCGTCAGGAATTGGTTTGGGTTGCGTGTTGATGCAGCACGGGAGGGTGATTGCATACGCTTCGAGGCAGCTGAAGACTCATGAGAAGAATTACCCGACACATGACTTGGAGTTGGCAGCCGTTGTGCACGCACTGAAGACATGGAGACACTACCTGTATGGCGAGCAGTTCGAGGTATTCACCGATCACCAGAGTCTGAAGTACCTCTTCTCCCAGAAGGAGTTGAATATGAGATAGCGCCGTTGGTTGGAGTTCATTAAGGACTACGATTTCACCATCTCCTACCACCCGGGGAAGGCGAATGCAGTTGCAGACGCCTTGAGTAGGAGAGTGGAGGTATCAGTTGCAGGCTTGTGCCTTCAGGAGTGGAGACTGCTTGAGTCATTGGCAGAGTGGAGGCCGTTCACTGGGGACTCTGAGGGAGCAGTGTTAGCTGGGTTGCGGGTAGAGCCACAGACCGTCTCACAGGTAGTACAGGCGCAACATGAGGATGATGAATTGGCCAGTTTGTTGGAGTGGACTGCCAGAGAGGGGTCAGATTTCAGTGTTGGGGTCGATGGAGGTCTGAGATTCAGAGGGCGGATCTGGGTGCCGAGGGTTGATGGGATGAAAGATGACATCATGGAGGAGGCACACAGAGCGAAGTACACCATCCATCCAGGGAGCACGAAGATGTATAAGGACCTGCAGCGGAACTTCTGGTGGAGAGGCATGAAGAAGGACATTGCAGAGTTCGTGAGTCGGTGTTTGGTCTGTCAGCAGGTGAAGATCGAGCACCAGAGGCCAGCTGGGCCTATGCAGAGTATCGAACTTCCAGAGTGGAAGTGGGAGCACGTGACGATGGACTTCGTTACGGGGCTACCGAAGACGAGGCGGTTCCATGACACGATTTGGGTGATAGTCGATAGACTGACCAAGTCGGCGCACTTTCTGGCCATCAGGACCACCTTGCCTTTGGAGAGTCTGGCGAAGCTGTATGTAGAGGAGATCGTCAGATTACACGGAGTACCAGTGAGCATCATCTCAGACAGAGATCCGAGGTTCACATCCAGATTTTGGGGGAGTCTGCAGCAGGCACTGGGGACACGTCTGAAGTTCAGTACAACTTTTCACCCGCAGACAGACGGTCAGTCAGAGAGGACTATCCAGACCTTGGAGGATATGCTGAGGGCTTGCACGCTGGACTGGGCTGGACACTGGGATGAGCATCTACCTCTGATCGAGTTTGCCTACAACAACAGCTACCATGCTAGTATTGGGATGACACCGTATGAGGCATTGTACGGGAGGCCGTGCAGATCACCGATATGCTGGAGTGACGTAGGCGAGAGGCAGTTAGTGGGTCCAGAGCTTGTGCAGATGTACGCAGAGAAGGTTGACCTGATCAGGAGGAGGTTGGCTACAACACAGAGCAGACAGAAGAGTTATGCTGACCGACGCAGACGGACTTTGAGCTTCGAGGTTGGAGATCACGTCTTCCTGAAGATTTCACCAGCTCGGGGAGTGATGAGGTTCGGGAAGAAGGGGAAGCTCAGTCCGAGGTATGTCGGACCTTTTGAGATCTTGGACCGTGTCGGGGAGGTCGCCTACAGAGTTGCTTTGCCACCACAGTTCTCTGGCCTTCACAACGTCTTCCACGTTTCTATGTTGAGGAAGTACGTTGCAGACCCGACACATGTGATAGAGATCGCAGTACCTGAGATTCGACAAGACTTGTCACTTGAGGAGAGGTCAGTTGAGATCATCGATCGGATGGACCATCAGCTCAGGAGGAGGACCATTCCGATGGTTAAGGTCAGATGGCAGCATCACAGTGAGCGCGAGGCCACCTGGGAGATCGAGGAGGAAGTTCGGAAGCAGTATCCGGAGCTTTTCGGTGAGTTACCTTGCTGATTTCGGGGCGAAATCCTTTTAAGGAGGGTGGATTGTAAAGACGTGAAGTGTGTGAGAGAGAGAGAGAGAGAGAGAAGGTATGGGGTGGTATGGTTGGGGTGTGAGAGTATGGTTGAAGGTATGGGGTAGAGTATGGTGGGAGGTATGGAGGGGTGTATGGGGTAGGTATTAGGTTTTGTTTTAAAAACCAAAATCTCACCCTTTTGCTCCTTTGGTTGCCCATTTCGTTTTCCACCAAACACTCACCCAATCTTCTTGCATCCCGACGACCTGAGGACGAGGGAGGACACCGGCGACGTGGTGAAGTCGACGCATGCGAAGAAGGAGCGCCGGGAACGGAGGAAAGAAGGAGAAGGAGCTAGAAGCGACGCCGAAGGAGGAGGAGCTCGACGCACACGTCTTCTTCGCGGTGAAAGGTATGCCAAGTCTTCATAGTAACTCCCCAAGAGGTGTGGGAGTGTAGGGGGCGGCGTTGGTGCCGTTTCCCCGGCGAACCCAACTGGACAGAGGTTGAAGACGCTCTGTTCGGTCGACCGGAAGTGTGGTTCGGTCGACCGAATGAGGTCTGTATGATGCCTGTCCAGGAGGGAAAATGCATGTTCGGTCGACCGGTGGTTGGGTCGGTCGACCGAGTTTTAATGAATATTAAGTTGCTGCCCGAAAATGGTCGAACGACGTCTGTGTGACGGTCGACCGTTTATGCCAAATTTTAGCGGGAATATTTATAAGGGTTATATTAGTCCGGTCGACCGGTGGTTGTCTCGGTCGACCGATCCCAGTAGATAGGGTAGACAGACCTTCGGCCGACCGAGTGTGTGTCTCGGTCGACCGAACTGCGCAAAGTCGGTCAAGAGCGTTGACCATCTAAACGGTCGACTGCTCGTTGTGATCCGGTCGACCGACTGCGTGCAGTTTTCTGCAGTGAAGTACCTGTAGATCGGTCGACCGAAAGAGAGGTTTCGGTCGACCGAATGCTGTAGGCAGGATTCAGGCAGTTTTCCTTATCGGTTGAACGGACCCTGGTTTGACCGATAGGATATATATGTATATAAAATGTATAGCATAGACCTTCCAAACGGTCGACTGCTAGATTTGACCTTGTTCGACTGGTGGGTCGAATTATCTTTCCTTGGTGGATTTATCCACACGCGAGACGTCGAGTTTAGGCGACTGCCGGCTGCCGAGCCCACGGTCGATCACCGGACCTCGGAGCTACGGATTTCACCTACGACGAGAGCGTATTTCTGTTGGACCCCTTGAGCCTGTGCGGCAGAGGGATGCCTTCCATGTCTGTGCGGGTGGTAGATGCCTTCTTCCTTGTGTAGGGAGGGGTTGCACTTTCCGTGTGTCGGAGAGCGAGGTCACTTGTGCCTGTGCGGCCGAGAGACGCCTTCTTCCTTGTGTAGGGAGGGGATGCACTTTCCTTGTGTTGGAGAGCGGAGGCAGTCAGTGGGCATGCACTTTCCTTTTATTGGAAAGAGATTTGTGCGTCATGGACAACACGTTGTTTTGAATCTTGTATCTTGGCTTGGCTTCCAATTTGGAGATGGTTTAGAGGAAGAAAACTTAAGGAGACACCCAAAGAGGACGTACGTAAGTTGCCGAATGTCGTTACCGTGTGTTGTGGTTTGTTGCTCTTTACTTGTGTGTCTTTGTTAGTGGTTTAGTGTTTGGTGTGATACGTTTTTTATCTACTCTACTATCCCACCTCATTTTAAATCTCAACGGCTCAAACATACGAACAAGATTGCTGGATTAAATCCTTGGTTTTGACTTTCTCAAGACAAGAAATCTTCCAACTGAACTAACTCCAGTTGGTGTGATATTTGTTTGATTGGTTGGTTCTAGTCTGTCATCAATTTGATATGTAGTTTTTTCTACGAAATTCTTAAGACTAGTCCATTGTGGGGATTTGAGGTGTTTTAAATCCCAACAATTTTGTTTTCAACTGATTTACAAATGCGCACAAATCCTATAACTCATTTGGGAAGCATTATTATTCTTTTGCTCTTATTTCCTGTACTTAGAAAATAAAAGACAATATTAACTAGAAACATGTTTCCAAAACAATACCAATCAGCATGACTACTTGGAAATCCATTCTTAATTTATTTACAAGAAGTAAAATGCAATTAAAATGTCTCTTAAACAGTTAAACTATGTAGTTGGTTAAGTTAAAAATTGCAGCCAATCTAAATGGTGTTAGAGAGGATTTTATCAATACCGCAAAACTGGAATTAGGAAATGGCTTAAAGGCCTGCACCAAGAGATAGTAATTGGTTTTTCTTTGTTTTGTTATTTCCCTAAGATTATATAAACTATAGAGCATAATAGAAACAGTAGAAAGAGCTTGATAATTACCCATATGAGTATTCCTTGGGGAGTTTGATAAAAGATCGGAAAAATAAATATATAAGTTATTCAATGAGACAGCTAACTGGTAATATATAATTACTTTCCAAAATTCAGGGGCACAATAAATCATTAAGTTTATCATATATAAATGACAGCAGAAATGCAGGTGGTTGATACAATAATGATCTGGATGGAAGTGCTAAATCTGATCAAACATGATACTGTAAAAGAAATGGGAAGATAACAAATGCATGGGAATGCAAATCTCAAATCCAGATAGCAATCATAGATAATACTCACAGAGAGGTCACACAAACCAGGAGAAACATTTTCTCCCTGAGGCTTTGGTATATTTTCGAGGCAATTAACTACGTACTTGATGGAAGAGATTCTTTAAGGTTGCGTCAAGGTCAAGAGCAACCATTCCAGGAGTACTAAGTGGGATAGGATAATGCATAACCTCGAATTGCTTTCAATAAACGTACAAACAGGATAACTGTTAGACACACAACCTCATCAAGTGGTTGTGAAACAATAAGAGATGACCAGTATATACCCCAAAAAAGCAAGTTGCATATTGATTTTAAAAAGCAATTTGCTATTGATAAATGAAATTATGTTCCACAATTAAACTTTTGTAATATGATATGAACCTTCCAGATGTATCTTGTGCACTTAATGAAGCTTTATATCCATAATTGTTATCAAGTTGTCAACGGTAGAATATACAACAGGAAGATCTCACAGATTAGCCACAATCACTGCAGTATATATACTGCAATTTATGGAGCTCAATGAGGATAATTTGGTTTTCGCATAATCCATAATCAAATCAAGTAATACTTCTTCTCATATTTAAAATAGACCTTCAACAAAAGAAAAAGGACATGTGTATGTATAAATGCAAACAAAAATAATAGAAAAAGAAAAGACAAAAGCTACGTCCCATGAATTTGAAAAAATCACATCCTCATTAGTGTAGCTCACTGCTTTAGCCTAGGAGTTTGTGATTGTAGGGGTGTCAATGAACATGCAAAACCGTAACTGCCTGCGGAGGTATTTGTTTTATCTAAGAAAATATATCTAGATAAGACACACTCATATCCAACTTAGGATATCGGTATACATGTGGACCGAATATGAATATCCAATAATCACAAAGCTTTACTCTCAAAGTAGTTACATTTGATCCAAATTAATGACATCTTGTCTAGCATCGAACATTTGTATTGTTACGCTTATGTCCATATTCAACCCGTATACTATATGCATATGTGTGCATCTTGCCACCTTATGAGATTATACCAGTCAGTACTACTCACGAGTCACGATATGTTGGAATAATTGTTCAATTAAATTTATTTGTTACATAAAATTACTTGTGGTTTTGTTACTTTCTACGTCTCTCCGGATTTTCCGAAAGCTTAACCCGCCAAATATTTTTGGTTCATAAACTTCACACCAACTTCACACCAACACAACATAATATACATTTACATATACGGAATGCGGGGTGTCGACGGAAGTCGAAAATGTGGGAGTGACACGAATTTGGGGATCGATTGGGGAATTTGGAGATGATCTTTTGTTTGTAAAATTGGTTAAAAGTTTTTTTGTTTGCAAAATAAGTTAAATGGGTAATCAGATAATCAGATATCTTTCGGATTTTGACCCAATTAGATTTGAAATATGCCTATTTGATATGCGTTGCATATGCGGTCCGCATATAGGAGGCCGCATCCTTAGGATGCGATGCAGATCCCGGCCGCATCACACTCGCATCCGCATATGCGGCCACATCCGGCCGCATATCCAAACACTGGTGGGGACCATTACTATCATACTATCATTAGTATCATTGCTGGTCCTAACAAAAATATATGGAGAAAAAATAGTAAGAGCGATAAGTGATAACCTATAGCACATGCATTAATTTGGAGTTTACACAAGCCAAATATATAAACTTGGCCACTAGTTGCTCACCTCCCTCCCATCTTTAGCCGTAACGTCCCCGTACACTGGAAAATTTAAAATAAAATAAAATGAAGGATCACAAAGATTAAGACCATTAAGAGTGATGACATTACTCATAAAAATATTCAAATATACAGTGCACAATTACACAGGAGTTTGTCAAAAGTATGATTACATCAAAACACAGGAAGACACAATACAAGTAATCATAACCACCATAAAGAAAGACTATAGGATATGGTCCCAAAGTGCACTCGTCCTCAGTCGCCACCCACCCTGCACCTACTACGGTCCTAAAATGCAAATGTAATAACAATACCCGAGTTTCCATAAGGAAATCCCATATACCAAGTCTACTTACATGTATATGCAAGTACAATACAATGCACCTATCATACTAGTATATCATGACATAAAAAAGCAACAACAAACATTCCCCGTCCTGGGGTCACAAGGTCCCCCAACATCATTGGATCCCCAAGGGTACCTATCGTGGCACGCGCGATCTTACGAATGTAAGCGACTAATCCACACTCGCGACTACACTAATAATGAGGGTTCGGTGGGGGTCGGGCACACATCCGCGACAAAGATTCTTATATGATCTCGTGGTACTCTCACAAACTGATGAATACCACAGAACATATCCAATGCCACACAGGCCGGTTGGTCATCCCTGCCGCCACACATGCCGGTCAGTCATTTCCACCGCCACATAGGCCGGTCGGTCATACCACCGCCACTCGATCGTGCGATCCTCCCCACCACCACTCGGTCGCGCAGGGGCATCGTCACCTGGCTGTCCAACAACACAGGCTACCCTCCAGAATATCACCGGACTACAACACAACCGCTACTCGATCGCGGGGTCCTTCCTGCTGCTACTCGGTCGTACAAGGCTCTCACCTGGCTGTCACAAAGTCAGGCTACTTGCCGAAACAACGTTTTGGTCAGTCAATTCCACCGCCATAAAGCCTTGGGCAGTTAACTTTGTAGCCTCCTAGGTCGGTAGTCACCTGACCCAACGGAACTGCGTATCCTCACACATTGAGATATGTGATCCATCATGTCTACTACTCTAGCATGAGTCAAATGCAATGCAACATGCTAACTAAGCTGATAAATACAAAAGTGGCGCGTGCCCCAAGTATACACACTTTTCCACACGGTGGTCATCGGACCCGTTGTCACGTCCCAACACACGCAAGAAACGAGGATACGGGTTTCCGTTGACAAAGGTGGTACTATACAAAAAGACATGAATACCGAATACAGGGCATCAACAATTGACTGAAAAAGGTCAAATGGTCGACCTTTTGGAAGTTGAACCAGGCAGTGATTCAAACTTGCCACACAACCAGTCGAACAAACATAACTACGAATCGGTCGAACCAAAGGTCATGGGCGGTCGACGTTTGGATGGTCTAAGCCCGAAAAAATATTAAATAAATCAACACAACGATTGAATGACGAAGGGGTCTCCTTCGACCGAAATTATCAGGGACTTCCTACGTTTCATAAGACCATCACCGGTCAAACCAAAATACAAATCGGTTGAACATAAATTAAGTTCACTTAAGCCAACGGTCAGACTATAGGTCTAGGGCGGTTGACAATTTCGATGGTCTAGTCCTGAACTGACATACAAAGGTGCAACTGGTCGAATGGCAAAAGGGTCTTGTTCGACCGAAACTAACAGAGACTTCTTCCTCTTGCCAAAATATGCATAACCGGTCGACTGCCAATTAACATCGTTCGACCGGTACGAGAGAAAAACACACATTGCACTACAATTTGCTCGACCATCACTAACAACGGTCGACCCTTAAGCTGCAACAACCTTGCTGCAGGTTGCCACTAACGAGGTCTCCGACATCCAGCGACACCTGCAACCACTCACACATCTTATTGAACTTCTAATAAACTTGGCATACCTTTCGTGGAGATCGCCGAAGTTTGCCTCCTCACGCCTCTCCCTCGTGCCTCATTGCACCACTCCAAGCTGAACGCTCGCTTGCACACCTTGACCATTTCGACCCCACCACCGCACTGTTCTTCCTCTTCACTCCACCATCGAAAGTCTCCTCCACGCCACCTCCGGCAGCCCACAACCGCCGGAAATCAGCCAAGGAGGGAGATGAGATGAGGGGAGAAGAAGTGAAACGTGAGAGTGAGAGAGAGGTGTGAGGTGAGTGCTTTCATTCATCTTCAAAATCAACACCAACACTCCCCATCAACCCTCACCATACCTCATCAACCCTCACCTTACTCTCCCAAAGTCAACACACACCTAACCTCTCCACTAACCACACTTATCAACCTAACTAAGGGTTTAGGGTATAACATTAGCAGCAACAATGGTCCTTAGTTGGCTCTCACCTACCTATTGTAAATTATTATTTCAAATTAGCAGGGTAGACAAATACTGTGACCGTGTGAAACTATATTTGCAGTGAGGGTTCTGCGGGATTTTCATGATGGTAATCAGAATTTACACATGTCTATTATGTTTATGAAATTTCAAATCCTCCACATGCTGCAACTATTTTATCTATTATGTACATATGAAACTTCAAATCCTGCTGCACCTGGATATTTGGTGCTAATAGGCTAGGTTGATCAGCAAAAAAACAATATCATTCTTCCATTTTCTTGTTGTAGTAATATTATCCTCTCACGGTGTATAGCATCACATGATGCTAGTGCTTGTTCGTGTACCTCACGGTAATAAGAAAATCAAGTGTGAGAGAAGAGGTGGGACTAGAACATGATAGGACACATACTTTAGGGGATACAGAAAAGCAAAAAATCATGTTGTGAGAACACAAGATCTAAACATGTTTATTTGTAACAATGACAAATAATCATGAGACAAGATACTAAGAAAGACTATCATGAATTTTCATGATAAACATTCCAATTTGTCTAAAAAATTAGTAATCATTTTCATGCCATTCACCCATCAACTTCTTCCATATCACGTTGGTCCATATCACATCGGTTGTACGGTTCCAATATACCGACGTCATAAAAAGGAGACGTAAAAGGGAGGAACATATCACGTCGGTTCAATAACCGACGTGATAGACTTGCATATCACGTCAGTTTTAGATGAACCAATGTGATACACTTGGTATATCACGTCGGTTCTTGGATAACCGACGTGATATATCCCATATTTATCACGTAAATACGGGATATATCACTTCGGTTCCTTGGAGAACCGACGTGATATACCAAGTATATCATGTCGGTCGTCGACCGACGTGATATATGTCTGTTCAGAAAAAAAATATTTATTTGTTATAAATATACTGATATGTCCCTTCACTTAACACATTCACACAATCACAATCGCATCACAATCAAAATCACATACTTAATGTAATATAAGTGTCGACACTCAAGTCATTAAATCACAATCACAATTCATTTGAACATTCAAACTAACATTCAATGTCTTCGATTTCCATTCGAGCAAACTAACAAGTTAACATTCAATGTATCGAGCAAACTAACAAGCATTCAATGTATGGACCAAACAACAAGTTAACAAATATCAAGTAAACTAACATTAATGTCATCAACCTAGAAGCATACGTGTAATGAAAAAGGAAGCTCATCTCTCACGTGTGTAGTCGAGCTCTTCCTGTGAAAATGGTTCAAGAGTGTGTCCAAAGATCTACAAATTAAACAAAGAATTCCATAAACATACACCTTTATCAAAATAAGATATATTACTTCAATTTGGGTAGAAACTATATATTACCTCGGCTAAATATCCCCCCACCAAACCGAACTCCACAATTTGTTCCATATACCTCATGACATAGTACATGCACTCCGTATTTCCGGTTTGTTTATCGTACTAAAATTAAGAAAAAATGTACATTACTAAACAACGAAATTAATAGAAAATATAGTGCTCATTTTTCCTAAATAATTTAATTACACTACCTTCATAGGATACCATGTTTTTTTTGGCTTCTATTTTGTTCCAATTGTTTATATATACTACAGAAATTGATAAATATCGAAATTTATTATAAAATCTAACAACTACAACGTATTTTAATATTTTAAAATAGTAATTTAATAGAACTTACAATTGCACCAAGTCCTTCAAATCTTTCCTCGGTTTGTCGGAAGCTAAATGATCAAACCAATATCCAGTATTTGTATCGGAACGAATAACAACTAACATCCAATGATCACTAGACAACATTCATTTAAAAAAACATAAGTAATTCATTTTATTACTACATGTATTATATCAAATAAGTAAAAAAACATATCTCTCCCAATATGGTGCAAGATCTTGTTCCCCTCGGTCATCACATTCGCAATTGTTTGTGATCGGGTGTCGTCACTTTTTCGTCCAGGACGGTTGAGCAATGTTGGACAAAAATATCCAAAGTTCTTTCTATTAGGCATTTGGTAAAGAGACCTATATATCACAATCAATAAACATGATTTAAATGTCAAACTTAAAACATAAACAAATATCAAGAAAAATTACATATATAAAAATGTCTTACTTTATATGAACTTTAATGATTGATATACATAATTTTTACATCTTCAGAAATTGCATGACATCGCCAAAGATGACATACAATTTCGGTTCTAAGCAGTCTTCCAACGTGTAGCCTACGATTTCTTTATCCAAAGAACTCATCACAACATCATCCTCGGGTTTATATTTTACGATATTATATAACATTAAATAGTTCTTAGGCAACACATTTTCATCAAACCTGATAGAATATTTGGATCCGTTGGATGGTAGAGTTTCAACCTTTAACATTAAAATATACATTGTTAGAACATTTCTACTTAAACAATATGTATGATGATTAAAAAATTGTATTAATACTAAATAATTGTCTTCTTTTTCTTTTTCGGTTTTACCAAAGAACGTGGCCATTCCAATATGTGTCCTTCAGCGTCCCCAACAGTATAAACTTCAGATTCCATTATTGGCAAAAACACATCACATTCGACCGGAACATCTAAGGTCACTACTACATTATTTGATCCGATTTGTGCCCCTTTGTGCATTTTCAACGCATATACCTTTCCATAAGCTACAAGTCGCAAATCGGGATCACTTAAAAAATGTCCATATTCGCGACCATCCTGTAAACATATTTAAGTTAGAATTAACCACTAACAATATATACAAACACAATTAAATTTTTACCTTCGTTTTTCCCAGTTGTTGGTATTGATGTTTCTTCAATTACTGTTGGTAATGGACGAGTTGGCTTGAAGAATACCTCTTCAGGATTAACACTTGACGTGCTCTAGGGCGTTGGCATGTTAAAAGGCAGGTTGTTCATAGCATAGAGATTTCTCACCATATTCTCCAAATCTCCCATTCTTTTGTCTTAATTCATGATTTTCCCGAGTAAGCCCCCGATCTGAAGAGTTAGATGATGACCCAAAGTACTGACGAATTCCAATTCGACTACTCACACCTCGAACTCGTCCATGATGCTCTTCTTTACCCAAAGTCGTGGATAACATGTCATTTCTACCATCCGAGACAAATTCTCCTGATGAGGATTTTAGTGAAAGCTCGTCCTATAAGAAAATTATGTTATGAATATTATACGGATTAATATAGAAATATTACATTTAAATTTAATACTTACAATCTTGTATGCAACATTTGCAGACTCGTTGGTCATGTAACTTCCGTCGGGTCTAATACGTGCTATTTTCCACTTTTCCTGCCTAGGTGGTGGCGACGGTGGAGACAAATTACTTGCTTGCTCTTCGCTTAAACCGTCAGTACACAAACCAAATCTAAGATTTCTGGATTCTTGACTGATCACTGGAAAATATGAATCGATCTTCTTTCACTGCGGAGAATTCGCAGGATGTCGAAGCATCTGATCATTCACTTTATCACGTTCTATGTGCCATGTCAGATTCTTTGAATCCGCGGGGCAGGCAAACAAACATTTCAACCTTCGAATTATCGGAAGATACCACAACACCTTCGTAGGCGGTCCTTATACTGGTATATCACCACTCTCATTTTTCTTATGTTTGTACTGTGACGCATTACAAACTGGACAACAATGCAGATTTTCACATTCAGCCCTATATAATATGAAATCATTAAGACATGCATGTATTTTCCTATACTGCATTCCCATCGGACACAAGATTTTTTTGGCCTCATATGTACGGTCCGGAAGTTCATTCTTTTCTGGAAGAGTTTCTTTTAACAGCTTAAGTAAGGCAGTAAAACTGACATCACTCCAACCGTTCGAGGCTTTCAAGGTATATAACTGTAACACTGCAGACAATCTACCGAAATCGGTGCAATCCGGATACAAAAGTTTTTCATTATCAGACAACAGACTACTAAGTACTTGAGGTTTATCATCAAACTTATCGGCAACATCTTGAATCATATCATCTAACCGCTCTTCATCATTAACATCTTGATTTGAAGGACTATCAATTTCTTTTTTCGTACGTATTTCATTCTCAACATGCCATATTCAACGTGTGTATCCTTCATCAAAACATTTCTCAAACAAATGGGCATTGATCTCTTTTACATCTCTTGAGAACATGTTAAGACACTTCCTACATGGACATAAGACATTTCCTTCGTTTCTAAAATGCACATTCTTTTGTGCAAACTCTAGAAATTTATCAACTCCGTACTTATACTCATCACTCAACCGACTTGAAAAAATCCAATTTCTATCCATTGTTATCTACACAACAACACAAACAATCGTAATACAAAATGAACCTAATATATATGAATTTTTCAAAATTTTGGTAGAACCTCCACTTAAATTTCATAGTAATAAAAAAAATTCTGTGGGAAAAAACACAAACAAGCCACAACTATATATGCTAAAAACTTCAACACAACCATTCACTTAAGTTGTTATTATAACACAACTATATGTTGATCACTTAAGTAATCATTTAAATAAGTAATGGTAGAAAGTAATAGTTGAATGCAATGGGTTGCATGCAAGGTCCAAATAAGATTCACAGGTAAGCTGCGTTCTAAATAAAAACTCAAGTTCAAACTTACAACCCAAGACAAATCTCAAGGTTCTAATACCCAACTAAGCTTTGGAGAAACAATTAAGCCTCACTAAAAATCAAACAAAATCCTCACTCAACAACATTGGCAACTTGTGGTGGGTACATGTAGTACAAAACTCAATTGAAACAAGTAATAGGTAACAAAACTCAAACTTTGACATAAGAACATAATGTTAGTAAAAATTTGGAACATAATGTTACTAAAAATTTCTAGTTGAGAGTGAACCTTAATCAAGTTGAGAGTCGTGCACGAATTTTTTGGAGGAGTCGAGTTCGGAGGAGCACGACGAGTACGGATGACCTCGAAGAGTTCTTGGTGGTCGGAGGAGTTGGGGAGTGGTGCGTTGGGGCAGAGGTGGTCATGGGTGGTGAGTTGGGTCGGAGGTGGTGCGGTGCTCAAAGGTTGTGGGGCGGAGGTGGTCGTGGGTTGTGAGTTGGGGCGGAGGTGGTCGTGGGTTGTGAGTTGCCTCGGAAGTGATGCGTTGGGGCAAGGTTGGGTCGGAGGCTTCATGGAGGTGTGGGCTTCGTGGAGGCGTAGGTTGGTGGCGGAGGTTTGGGGCGGAGGAAACACAAATCTCAAAGTTTGAGTTGTGTTTGTGTTTGGGCGGAGGAAACAAAGATCTCAAAATATGGGTTGTGTTTGTGTTCGGGCGGAGTAAACAAGAAGATGGTGGAACAGAATACAAAAAAACCAACCAAACACGTCGGTTTTGTTGCAAATCAACGTGAAAACTACACCATATCACGTCGATACGTGACAAGGACACAAAAACACGTCAGTGAAATTCAAGAAGTACCAATCACGTCGGTTGTTCCTCCAACTGACGTGACAATACAAATAAAACACGTCAGTTGAACAAAAACCGACGTGATATAGGTATATATCACGTCGGTTGTTATTCAACCGACGTAACTTATTACCATGTCATGTCAGTTGAACACAAATAGACGTGATATAAACCTATATCACGTCGGTTTTTGTTCAACCGACGTGAGAAGGTTGTTTCATGTCGGGTTCTTAATACCAGACGTGACATGGTGACGTAATTACACATTTTTCCAGCAGTGTGTTTATGAAAATCCCTTATTATTCATCTTTGGAAGTCATTTATGTGGGCTTAATGAGATAATGATATATCTTAATGGAAATTGGTTGCTTATCAATTTCACCGGATATAATTTCATTGAATTGTAGAATGATAGAAAGATATGTGATTGTAATTGCCATCTTGAGTTGCCTTGGACATAGAAGATAAATGATGAATTTATTGTCTCTTTTTGAAAGGTGAAGATGAATTGGAGTTGACAAAAGCAATATATAGGCTAGTAAGGTTTGCATTTTAATGGTACTCGACATTGTCGATTTTTGGTTAGTCCAACTGTTGGAATGAAAGTTGTGAATGTTGATTCTAAGTATAGCTGAGGTTGTTCAGGAATATTAAATACTTAAATTTGACATGATATACAGATGTGTCTTGTGGCAAGTGCTTGGAGTGGTTTCTTTGTCTACTTTCAAATGAATCCATTAAAATATTGAATCATTCACTATGATTCCACAAAGTCGTGGAGCTAGAAAGGTTTGAGTGTTATTAGATGCATGTTTACTTAGGTTGCTTCATGTGGAATATTCTACTAGGTAGTACATATAGTAGAGCATAGCTGTTTATGATCTATATTCGTCCTATGATTCTAGAGTAAGATCGTCTCATAATGTGGATTTTGAAACATAGGGAGTGGAGTGTTAAGCTTGGATATGACAAATAAATTTAACAAAATTCACACTTGACTTGTTCCTTCATAACAATAATGTTGGATAGGGCAAATGAGTGAGGTTATTTTGTGTAGTTCATTGAGATTAAATCCCTTAATAGGAACCTTGAAACTTGGTTGCTAACTTGATTTAGATTAAGAGTGTTGATATTGTATACTTCAGCAAAGTGTTGTAAGTTGGTAACGACCACTTGCCGTGTTCTATTATCTTGAAGTATGAGATTATTGAAGTTAAATTGCTTAACAATAAGGTTACGTTAACTTGGTTAAGAATGTATAATAATTAGTATATGTGAAATCTCATGTTTAGTGTGATTATCCATAATTTGGGAAATGGTTGGACAACTGGAAGCAAATTGATCGTAATAGTTAGTTTGCTTCTTAGGCAAGTAATGAAATTACTTATCTAGGTTGTAGTAGTACATCTAAATATCAAAAATTTATAGAATTTGTGCATATAATGAAATTAAACCTAGGAAGTTTAAATTAGATGTCCCTCATAAATGAAATTTTACTTATGAAATATTAAAATGCTATTTTTCTTATCATCTTGTAATTTCAACCTTTTATAATGAAAAAACAAAATGAACGCATGGTAACCGATTTATATTGGGAAAATTGTAAAATTATGCATGATTTTTTAAAACTTTTTTTCACCTTCACTACTAGATTAAGTGGAAAATATTACCCCACCTTTAACATATTTATTTATGAATTACTTCCAATTAGTAAAATATTTGTGAGATATAGGCAAAATTCTGGTTTTGTTGAAATTTTAAATGTAATGGAGGCTAAGTTTAATAAATATTGGAATCTTCCTTTATTTAGTTTTTGTTTAGCTTTTATTATGGATCCTAGATTTAAGACTACCAGTTTATAATTTTTTGTAGAATATTTTTTTGAAAATGTGAATTATAAAAATTTCCAAAATCATGTAGATAGTTGTAGGTCTTTGTTAATCAAATATTTCGAAGAATATGGAAGACTACATGATGTAAATTAAATTGGTTCAAATGTTGTTGGTTGATAATCATCACAATCACCTTCAACTGCAATGGATCTAGATGATGACGACTCCCAGTGGAATTGGTTAAGTAAAAAAAAATTAGAGTAAACTAACACCTAAAATGAATTAACTACATATTTAAACACTGAACTTTACTTAAGTAATCTTTTGATGTTTTAGCCTGGTGGAGAAAAAAACTCATGTAGGTTTTCACTAATCTCTTTGATGGCGTGAGACTTATCATGTCTTTCAGTTTCAACTGTGGCGTTGGAGGCTGCTTTTAGTGCAAGTAAACAGGTCTTGTCTGATAAAAGACAAAGTTTGTCTGACAAGTCAATCGAGATGAGCATACACCTAAAGGATTAGATCGACTCTGCGGATATAATGCAAAACATGAATATTCACGACAACAACAACGACGAAGATTGAAGACGAATTAGCTAAACCACTATGTTAAAAGAATATTTTTTCCCTAATACCCCATAAGTTTTTTCATCACTCCTTAGGTTTAGCTAGCATTCAAGCCTTTTTATATGTAACAAATATATTATTTCTCGAATTGAATTAACAATTATTAATAAATAAATTGGTTACTTTGGAGAAAAATAAATTGTGTTTGTTTTTTGTTAATTCAATGCGATTGTATACTTACGTCAAATTTAAAAACAAACGGAAAATCAAGACCCGACCCGACCCAATGAAGAAATTCCTACCCGACCACTCCAAGACCCGACACATATCTGGCACGGCTCGGCGGCCGTGGCACGACCCAGTACATAGGTCTAGTTCCTAAATGTGCTCTTTTGTTGCTTGTATAAAGGATATTTAGGCAGCCTTAGCCTCATTCACAAATACATTGTGTGTTTGGATGTTAGGTTTTCTCAATTGGATTCTTAAAGAAGAAGATATTGATTTGACATGTCCATACAATCTGAATTCTTGCCCCAAAAATATGGGACAGGTAAAAAAAACTTGTTTTCCCACCAAGTGTTTTTACTCTGTGAGAAAAGTCAATTTTACCTTTCATAAAAAGTATTTTAAATAGAATTATATTGTAAATATATAAAGATTATCACGAAGTTAAAAATATATTTTCCCAAAGATTCTGGAAAAGCTTCTTTCCTTAGCTTTTCAAAAAACTAGGTATGAGTTTGGAGTGTTTGCCTGCTGAAGAAAGATGCAGCAAGATGTCTCCTTTCGGGTTGTGCGAGGAGATTAAACTCGATGCAGTTGTTAGTCTTGGCTTGCGGTGTAAGTAGACTTTATATTGGTCCGGAATGAGATTAATAATGAATTTTTAAGTGGGTGGGGCTCAAGAAGTTAGGGGGACTCAATGAGAGGACCGGAACACGGTTGTTACGTGTCGAACCTCTATACGTGCAATGTCTTCTTGTGGTTTGATTATTGTACCATTATCTTGTTTCATTATTCATTGATGTGCATCTGGTTAGCATTTATATATTCATCTCCCTCTAGATAGATAGAGCACGGTAATTTTCAACATTGACTTCCCCCTTCTCCAATGCATCAAACGTTTTGGTGTTGATTACATTGGCATGACCGTTCTTGCGTTTTGAAGAACACTCTAAGTTGCTGCCCGGATGCTAAAAATTTCCATTTAATTTTCGAAGCTACAGTTGAACTGAATTTGAGGAAAACATTTCAATTGCCTTTGACACTGAATATTGGAACCAAATAATACAGTTGCTAGTATATTAAATAGGATAATGAAATACAAAACGAGATTCAATTAATCGAAGGAGAGAAGAGATGGAGAAAATTGTTTCACTTGCAAACTCATGATTGCAATCCTTGATTCTACCTCCCGTATATAGGAAAACGGAAGACAATCCTACATTCTAACTTCTAAAAACCCATGTTTTCAGTGATCCTCAATTCGCCTCGTCAAATGAAGCCATTTTACTCTACTTCACATATGTTTCACTAATCAAGTCATCTTCTTTTCACTTTGCTTCAATTTCCTACTTTCACCAACCAAGGTATTAATGTTATGCCAAAATGCAAATTAAATTCCTACTAATAAGAATTCTTTGATAGTGAGAACAGTTCACCAATTGGGTTTAGCTCAGTTGAGATGTTAGACCCTAACCCATTAGGGTTACTGTTGGGTGGCATGAACAGTGTTCGCATGGGGAAGAGGAGGTGGAATAGGGACGTGAGGGGTGTGGGTTGGGTGGTAGGGTGTTGTGGAGTGGGGGAAGGTTGTTGTGGAGATGGATTTTGGTTTTATAAGCCAAATTCGTTCTCCTTTTCTTCTCTTCTTCCATTTTGCTGCCATCCATCACCTCTCTCTAACTTAATTTCTTCCTCTCTTCCGACGACCAGAGCTTGTGGAGGAGACACCGGCGTGTAGAGGCGAGCGTGGAGTCGAGGAGGCGGACGCGAGGCGCGCGTGATCGGAGGGTGCTGTCGGGCGTAGACGTTGAGCGAATCTTCGACGCGCTCTGTCGTCTCTTCGAGGTATGCCGACTTCTAGTGTGTTTTTATTGTTCCCCGCGTTGGTGGGAAGTTGTGGTCGGTCATGGGAGGTCGGAGACCTCGCCGGCGACGAGAAACGACGTAAAATCCTTGGCTAGCGCAAGGCTGCTTTCGACCAACGGTTGACCGATGCCTTCGGGCGGTCGACCGATTTTACCTTTTTGCCCGACTTTAACCAACATCGGTCGAACGATGCCATTGTGGCGGTCGACCGGTTGCTTATGTGCTGGTGAGTTGGAGGCCTACTGTCGGTTTTCGGTCGACCGTTCCTGGTTTTTGGGTCGAACGAAACTTAAGTGTGTAGGTAGGATCGTGTGGGTTATGGGTCCACTAATCACTTTTAATCTAATCACCTATTGAACCCTAATTAACTACTTGGTTGATTGATCAAAGAAATGCAGCGGAAATTAAACAAAATCAAACACAAGTAGAAAGTAATGCAAACCACAAAGAAGACACGTCGGTTTTTATAGAGGTTCGGCCGCGCCTACGTCCTCTCTTGCAAGCCCCTCTCGAATCTCCGTTCGAGCCCCTCTTGCGTCTTCACTATGCTTCCCCGTTCCGGGCCGGGAGCAACGCCTTTTACAAGTCTTCAAGCTCGCGAACAACCCTCGCCGAGCTTGGCACCACCTCTCACAAACCGAGAGAATCACTTCGGGCTTTCACCGAAATCCTTGCTTCTTGTCTTGGGCTTTCACCAAGACCCTTGCTCTCTTTACAACAAATGTAACCTTGAGTGGGATTCACTCTCTAATTGAGCACAACAAATGCTAGTATGAATGTATGATGAAGGATGTGGAAATTAGGCTTTGGAATCACTAATTGGGAGCTTTGAGGTTGTGGAAAATCTCACTATAAGTTTGACACTTTGGAGTTGTGAAATCTTGTAGAAAACTAAGTGTGAACCTCTATTTATAAGCTCCTAAAGATTTCTAGCCGTTTGGACAAGATTTGATTGGGGTTTGTGCAAAGGACACAAAACAGAAAAATCGGATTCAGAAATCTGTCCAGAAACGGTCGACCGAAAGGTGTATCGGTCGACCGAACCCTTGAGTCTGTTGATGGATCGGTTGACCGAACAAAGGTACTGGTCGACCGAATCACTTAAGTTCTATAGGTCAACGGTCGACCGAGCAGGTACCGGTCGACCGAACTACTGGGTTCGGTAGAGAGAAATCTTGATCGGTTGGACAAACTTGTGTCGACCGATAGCAGGGGGTTTTTCACGATTTAAACGGTCGACCGAAAATGGTATTTTGTTCGACCGGTTCAAAAGTATTTGGGGGTGTATATAGGAAAAATGTGTATACGACCGTTGTATAATACGACAAATAAAACGGTCGTATTTTTACCAGAAATGGCAAACGAAACGGTCGACCGAAGGTCTACCGGTCGACCGAACAGGTCTGGGTAATCGGTTAATAGAAGGTGGAATCGGTCGAACGAATTGGTCTGGTATAACAAATATTGTGTATAACCGGTCGACCGAAAGGTGAACGGTCGACCGAACTCAGGTAGACTGGCGACCAATGTTTTAGGTGTTTGGGTGATCTAATGGAGTCCAAATTATATGATATTTTGTGTGTGACTCCTACAAGGAACCTAGTGTGTGAATGCATGCATATTAGCTTAAGTTATGCTCAATTTACATAAGTTCCTAATACTCAAAGAAATATAAAATTACATGTCTTCAATCCTAGCTTGATTACATGTCTTGACTTGATTTTTCTTCTTTCTTGAGTCTTGATCACCTGTAGATGTTAGCACAATACAACATGTATACCATTATACTACATGTGCTAATCTACATGTCCTAATTAAGATTAGGTTGAAATACATCATCAAAATACGGATTAAGGCCAAAAAGCCAACAATCTCCCCCTTTTTGATGATGGCAACCTATATCTTAAACCAACCTAATACTTGAAATTTGTGTATGTAAACTATGCATATAAATGCTCCCCCTATGGATGTGCATAGTTTATCTTGACAATTTCATGTTAATTTCAAGTTTCCCTAATTTATTATTTCTCCCCCTTTGACATCCATCAAAAACATACAATAATCAATGTAATATATGAATTGAAATTTCTCCCCCATTGACAATTATATATAACTATTTGAGTTCACTGTAGGATGTCATTTGTAATGAAGATGCTCCCCCTAAATTTTGCACTTCATTACTCTAATAAAAGATATAACTATTAAGCTCCCCCTATCAATAAGGCTAGATGGAAACTATGAGTATGATTAAAAGTTAAGTTCAATTAAGTTTCTATTTAAGCCTTATTCTAACATCCATTTAAAATTTGACATTTAAAATCAATGGATGTGGTATATGATTTGCAATGAATTTGGACTATACGATATGTCAATTAAGCATGTGAAGCTAGATTAGAGCTAATTTAACATGAATTGTATAGATAGGAATTTATACCAATGTTGAATTCGTATTTAGCTCCAATCTCATTTGGTGATGCAACCGGATTTGAATTTGACTCTTGAGCTCACCCGGTCACCACCAATCTCCTCCTCAAGCTCCTACAAGAGTAGATTTAGGTACCCAAACAACTTTGGGTCCTTGAACATTAGCTTTTGGGATCCAAACCATTTTGGTTTTGGGAGCCCACACACTTGAGGAACTATGGTTAATGAACATATGCTTACCATTTAGAGTAGTGTGAGATACATGGTTTTTCAATTTAAAATTGTAACCTAAACCATGTTTAGCTAAGGATTGTCTTTGACTACCTAAAAGCACATCAAGCATTTTTGTTCCTTTAGTGAACATTTCAAGATCTTTTCTTAATTGCATATTTGAGGCTTTAAGATCTACATGTTCATCAATAATGGGTGTTTTACTTAGACTAGCAAGTGATGATTCATTTGATTCAAGTCTAGCAATCACCTCATTCTTTTCATTCATGATTAATTCAATTTGGCATTTGAGATCATTTATAGTTATTCTAGCATTTTTGTTCTTTTCACAAATGATCTCATATTGTTTAACTAACTCATGAAATGCTTTTTGAAGCTCATCTTTAGTAAATGTTTCATTAGATGCACTTGAGTTTGAGCTATCACTAAGATCTCTAGATGAGCAAGAATTAGAAATAGAAGAGTTAGAGGCTACCTCACTCAATTCATCTTCAATTGCCATGTGACATGAGTAAGCAAATTCTCCTCTACTATGCAAGGTGGAAGATGATGTTGATGGTGATGATGAGTCATCCCATGTAGCTTTGTGAGCTTCTTCTCTCCTTTCTCTTCTTTTGCTCCTTCCCTTCTCTTTTCTTTTCTCCCTCTTTTTCTCCCCTTCTTTTCTCTCAATTTTGCTTTCCTCCTTCTCCTTCTTTTCTCTTCTCTCAATCCTAATACCCCTTCTTTCAATTTTGTCTTCTTTATTCTTGAGGTATTTGAAAAAATCTTGGGCAAGGACCACGATTTCTTCTTCTTCATCTTCTCTATTTTGCTCCTCAAAATCTGCATGTAAGGCCATAGTAGGAGTTTTCTTGGAAGCTTCTTTTTCTTTGCGATGACTCAATTGAAGCTCATAGGCCATGAGATTTCCAATGAGTTCCTCCATCTTCAATTTGGAAAGATCGTGCGATTCTTCAATTGCGACGACCTTGTCTTCCCAATCGTTGCTCAATGATCGGAGGAATTTCCGAGTCATCTCTCCTTCATTTATCCTTCTTCCAAGAATCAAAAGAGAGTTAGTAATATCGGTGAAGCGAGTGTTCATGTCGCTTATGTTCTCACCGATTTGCATTGAAAATATTTCATATTTATGCATGAGGAGACTTATCCTAGTTTCTTTGGTTTTGCTATCACCCTCATGATGCATTTGTAACCTATGCCATATTTCATTGGCACTTTCACATCCCCTAATTCTATTGTATTCTCCCTCATTAAGGCCACAATAAAGAATATTCATAATTTTTGAATTCATTTCAATTTCTTTCATTTGAGGCCTAGATAAAGAATCTAACTCATTTTCATTTGGGGGGATGTATGGAGTTTGAATAAACTTCCAATACTTAAGGTCATTTGATATTAAAAAGATTTTCATTCTATTTTTCCAATAATCATAATTTGACCCATTAAGCAAAGGAGGCCTTGTGGTGCATAAACCCTCTAAGTGATTAGATGTGCTAGCCATGCTAAAAATACGATTAAGTATAGAATTTAGCTAACAAGGCTCTGATACCAAATGTAGGTAGGATCGTGTGGGTTATGGGTCCACTAATCACTTTTAATCTAATCACCTATTGAACCCTAATTAACTACTTGGTTGATTGATCAAAGAAATGCAGCGGAAATTAAACAAAATCAAACACAAGTAGAAAGTAATGCAAACCACAAAGAAGACACGTCGGTTTTTATAGAGGTTCGGCCGCGCCTACGTCCTCTCTTGCAAGCCCCTCTCGAATCTCCGTTCGAGCCCCTCTTGCGTCTTCACTATGCTTCCCCGTTCCGGGCCGGGAGCAACGCCTTTTACAAGTCTTCAAGCTCGCGAACAACCCTCGCCGAGCTTGGCACCACCTCTCACAAACCGAGAGAATCACTTCGGGCTTTCACCGAAATCCTTGCTTCTTGTCTTGGGCTTTCACCAAGACCCTTGCTCTCTTTACAACAAATGTAACCTTGAGTGGGATTCACTCTCTAATTGAGCACAACAAATGCTAGTATGAATGTATGATGAAGGATGTGGAAATTAGGCTTTGGAATCACTAATTGGGAGCTTTGAGGTTGTGGAAAATCTCACTATAAGTTTGACACTTTGGAGTTGTGAAATCTTGTAGAAAACTAAGTGTGAACCTCTATTTATAAGCTCCTAAAGATTTCTAGCCGTTTGGACAAGATTTGATTGGGGTTTGTGCAAAGGACACAAAACAGAAAAATCGGATTCAGAAATCTGTCCAGAAACGGTCGACCGAAAGGTGTATCGGTCGACCGAACCCTTGAGTCTGTTGATGGATCGGTTGACCGAACAAAGGTACTGGTCGACCGAATCACTTAAGTTCTATAGGTCAACGGTCGACCGAGCAGGTACCGGTCGACCGAACTACTGGGTTCGGTAGAGAGAAATCTTGATCGGTTGGACAAACTTGTGTCGACCGATAGCAGGGGGTTTTTCACGATTTAAACGGTCGACCGAAAATGGTATTTTGTTCGACCGGTTCAAAAGTATTTGGGGGTGTATATAGGAAAAATGTGTATACGACCGTTGTATAATACGACAAATAAAACGGTCGTATTTTTACCAGAAATGGCAAACGAAACGGTCGACCGAAGGTCTACCGGTCGACCGAACAGGTCTGGGTAATCGGTTAATAGAAGGTGGAATCGGTCGAACGAATTGGTCTGGTATAACAAATATTGTGTATAACCGGTCGACCGAAAGGTGAACGGTCGACCGAACTCAGGTAGACTGGCGACCAATGTTTTAGGTGTTTGGGTGATCTAATGGAGTCCAAATTATATGATATTTTGTGTGTGACTCCTACAAGGAACCTAGTGTGTGAATGCATGCATATTAGCTTAAGTTATGCTCAATTTACATAAGTTCCTAATACTCAAAGAAATATAAAATTACATGTCTTCAATCCTAGCTTGATTACATGTCTTGACTTGATTTTTCTTCTTTCTTGAGTCTTGATCACCTGTAGATGTTAGCACAATACAACATGTATACCATTATACTACATGTGCTAATCTACATGTCCTAATTAAGATTAGGTTGAAATACATCATCAAAATACGGATTAAGGCCAAAAAGCCAACAATCTCCCCCTTTTTGATGATGGCAACCTATATCTTAAACCAACCTAATACTTGAAATTTGTGTATGTAAACTATGCATATAAATGCTCCCCCTATGGATGTGCATAGTTTATCTTGACAATTTCATGTTAATTTCAAGTTTCCCTAATTTATTATTTCTCCCCCTTTGACATCCATCAAAAACATACAATAATCAATGTAATATATGAATTGAAATTTCTCCCCCATTGACAATTATATATAACTATTTGAGTTCACTGTAGGATGTCATTTGTAATGAAGATGCTCCCCCTAAATTTTGCACTTCATTACTCTAATAAAAGATATAACTATTAAGCTCCCCCTATCAATAAGGCTAGATGGAAACTATGAGTATGATTAAAAGTTAAGTTCAATTAAGTTTCTATTTAAGCCTTATTCTAACATCCATTTAAAATTTGACATTTAAAATCAATGGATGTGGTATATGATTTGCAATGAATTTGGACTATACGATATGTCAATTAAGCATGTGAAGCTAGATTAGAGCTAATTTAACATGAATTGTATAGATAGGAATTTATACCAATGTTGAATTCGTATTTAGCTCCAATCTCATTTGGTGATGCAACCGGATTTGAATTTGACTCTTGAGCTCACCCGGTCACCACCAATCTCCTCCTCAAGCTCCTACAAGAGTAGATTTAGGTACCCAAACAACTTTGGGTCCTTGAACATTAGCTTTTGGGATCCAAACCATTTTGGTTTTGGGAGCCCACACACTTGAGGAACTATGGTTAATGAACATATGCTTACCATTTAGAGTAGTGTGAGATACATGGTTTTTCAATTTAAAATTGTAACCTAAACCATGTTTAGCTAAGGATTGTCTTTGACTACCTAAAAGCACATCAAGCATTTTTGTTCCTTTAGTGAACATTTCAAGATCTTTTCTTAATTGCATATTTGAGGCTTTAAGATCTACATGTTCATCAATAATGGGTGTTTTACTTAGACTAGCAAGTGATGATTCATTTGATTCAAGTCTAGCAATCACCTCATTCTTTTCATTCATGATTAATTCAATTTGGCATTTGAGATCATTTATAGTTATTCTAGCATTTTTGTTCTTTTCACAAATGATCTCATATTGTTTAACTAACTCATGAAATGCTTTTTGAAGCTCATCTTTAGTAAATGTTTCATTAGATGCACTTGAGTTTGAGCTATCACTAAGATCTCTAGATGAGCAAGAATTAGAAATAGAAGAGTTAGAGGCTACCTCACTCAATTCATCTTCAATTGCCATGTGACATGAGTAAGCAAATTCTCCTCTACTATGCAAGGTGGAAGATGATGTTGATGGTGATGATGAGTCATCCCATGTAGCTTTGTGAGCTTCTTCTCTCCTTTCTCTTCTTTTGCTCCTTCCCTTCTCTTTTCTTTTCTCCCTCTTTTTCTCCCCTTCTTTTCTCTCAATTTTGCTTTCCTCCTTCTCCTTCTTTTCTCTTCTCTCAATCCTAATACCCCTTCTTTCAATTTTGTCTTCTTTATTCTTGAGGTATTTGAAAAAATCTTGGGCAAGGACCACGATTTCTTCTTCTTCATCTTCTCTATTTTGCTCCTCAAAATCTGCATGTAAGGCCATAGTAGGAGTTTTCTTGGAAGCTTCTTTTTCTTTGCGATGACTCAATTGAAGCTCATAGGCCATGAGATTTCCAATGAGTTCCTCCATCTTCAATTTGGAAAGATCGTGCGATTCTTCAATTGCGACGACCTTGTCTTCCCAATCGTTGCTCAATGATCGGAGGAATTTCCGAGTCATCTCTCCTTCATTTATCCTTCTTCCAAGAATCAAAAGAGAGTTAGTAATATCGGTGAAGCGAGTGTTCATGTCGCTTATGTTCTCACCGATTTGCATTGAAAATATTTCATATTTATGCATGAGGAGACTTATCCTAGTTTCTTTGGTTTTGCTATCACCCTCATGATGCATTTGTAACCTATGCCATATTTCATTGGCACTTTCACATCCCCTAATTCTATTGTATTCTCCCTCATTAAGGCCACAATAAAGAATATTCATAATTTTTGAATTCATTTCAATTTCTTTCATTTGAGGCCTAGATAAAGAATCTAACTCATTTTCATTTGGGGGGATGTATGGAGTTTGAATAAACTTCCAATACTTAAGGTCATTTGATATTAAAAAGATTTTCATTCTATTTTTCCAATAATCATAATTTGACCCATTAAGCAAAGGAGGCCTTGTGGTGCATAAACCCTCTAAGTGATTAGATGTGCTAGCCATGCTAAAAATACGATTAAGTATAGAATTTAGCTAACAAGGCTCTGATACCAAATGTAGGTAGGATCGTGTGGGTTATGGGTCCACTAATCACTTTTAATCTAATCACCTATTGAACCCTAATTAACTACTTGGTTGATTGATCAAAGAAATGCAGCGGAAATTAAACAAAATCAAACACAAGTAGAAAGTAATGCAAACCACAAAGAAGACACGTCGGTTTTTATAGAGGTTCGGCCGCGCCTACGTCCTCTCTTGCAAGCCCCTCTCGAATCTCCGTTCGAGCCCCTCTTGCGTCTTCACTATGCTTCCCCGTTCCGGGCCGGGAGCAACGCCTTTTACAAGTCTTCAAGCTCGCGAACAACCCTCGCCGAGCTTGGCACCACCTCTCACAAACCGAGAGAATCACTTCGGGCTTTCACCGAAATCCTTGCTTCTTGTCTTGGGCTTTCACCAAGACCCTTGCTCTCTTTACAACAAATGTAACCTTGAGTGGGATTCACTCTCTAATTGAGCACAACAAATGCTAGTATGAATGTATGATGAAGGATGTGGAAATTAGGCTTTGGAATCACTAATTGGGAGCTTTGAGGTTGTGGAAAATCTCACTATAAGTTTGACACTTTGGAGTTGTGAAATCTTGTAGAAAACTAAGTGTGAACCTCTATTTATAAGCTCCTAAAGATTTCTAGCCGTTTGGACAAGATTTGATTGGGGTTTGTGCAAAGGACACAAAACAGAAAAATCGGATTCAGAAATCTGTCCAGAAACGGTCGACCGAAAGGTGTATCGGTCGACCGAACCCTTGAGTCTGTTGATGGATCGGTTGACCGAACAAAGGTACTGGTCGACCGAATCACTTAAGTTCTATAGGTCAACGGTCGACCGAGCAGGTACCGGTCGACCGAACTACTGGGTTCGGTAGAGAGAAATCTTGATCGGTTGGACAAACTTGTGTCGACCGATAGCAGGGGGTTTTTCACGATTTAAACGGTCGACCGAAAATGGTATTTTGTTCGACCGGTTCAAAAGTATTTGGGGGTGTATATAGGAAAAATGTGTATACGACCGTTGTATAATACGACAAATAAAACGGTCGTATTTTTACCAGAAATGGCAAACGAAACGGTCGACCGAAGGTCTACCGGTCGACCGAACAGGTCTGGGTAATCGGTTAATAGAAGGTGGAATCGGTCGAACGAATTGGTCTGGTATAACAAATATTGTGTATAACCGGTCGACCGAAAGGTGAACGGTCGACCGAACTCAGGTAGACTGGCGACCAATGTTTTAGGTGTTTGGGTGATCTAATGGAGTCCAAATTATATGATATTTTGTGTGTGACTCCTACAAGGAACCTAGTGTGTGAATGCATGCATATTAGCTTAAGTTATGCTCAATTTACATAAGTTCCTAATACTCAAAGAAATATAAAATTACATGTCTTCAATCCTAGCTTGATTACATGTCTTGACTTGATTTTTCTTCTTTCTTGAGTCTTGATCACCTGTAGATGTTAGCACAATACAACATGTATACCATTATACTACATGTGCTAATCTACATGTCCTAATTAAGATTAGGTTGAAATACATCATCAAAATACGGATTAAGGCCAAAAAGCCAACAAAGTGTACTTGATGAATATGCATGTTGTTCGACTGATCTATCTATATTGTTCGACCGTATATGACGTAGACTATTAGGATGACCCTGGTAGTTTTCGGTTGACCGGGACCCCTGCGTCGGTCGACCGAATAGGCTTGTTGATTTTGACCAACTCCGGATTTTGACCTCATATTCGGTCGACCGGTTTTAGACTGTTGTTCGACCGTTTGGACTTAAGTGACGCGCAGAATAGCTCGACCGTTGTAGACTTTCGGTCGACCTTTTGTGTGCAGAACTAAATTCCTGGTCCTTGTGTTGTGTCAACTGTGTCCACGGAAACCCGTGTCCTCGCTTAGAGCGTGAGCTGGGAGGTGACGGCGGGTACGTGCTCGTGCCGCCCAGGGACCGCCGTGTGGAAGAGTGTGGACGCTTGGGTCGCGCCACCTCCTTATTGGACGTGGTGTGACGTGTTGTTTCCTTACTCTCTGTTGAGTAGCAGACCTGAGGGATCGCAGATCCCAATGCGTGTGACGCATGGCTCGTGGAGCATGATGGCAGACTACGGTATGGACCCGTCCGATGTTGTGCCGGACGTATGCATTACCACCGAGGTTTTTGCCGGCGATGATGGTGCCGACGATGTTCCGGCTTGTGGTTGTGCCGTCTGATGTTGTGCCGAACGTATGTTGTAACCGTCGATGTTGTGCCGGCGATGCCGTTGATGTTGTGTCAGCGATGATCCCCGATTGGGTACCTATCCTGGGATGTTGACCGACCGGGCTACGACTCCGTCGAAGGTGGTGTAGACCACGTGGTTCTTTGCATGGAAGTGCGGACGCTCCTCACCGATCCCTTTGGCTCGAGTAGTCGCGTGTGGGGGGACGCGTCGCGTACTGTCCGTGAGACCGTATGTGCCTACGGTAGGTTTCCGAGGGAGACCCATTGTTGTTGCTGGACTGATGTCCTTGTGGACCCTGTTGAGGGTCGTTGTTGTTGGACTGAGGTCCCGTTTACCCTGGAGGGATTTGAGGCATTGCAGATGTGACTTGACATGCTACTAGTATGATAGGTTCATCTACCGTACTATTGCATGCATATAGGTGAGGTTGGCATACGGTGTTTCCTAATGGGAAACTCAGGCATCGTTGTTTGATTCATGTTTCAGGACCGCAGTAGGTTCTGTCGGGTGGTGACAGCGGACACACACATTTTGGGGTCAGGATCCTCTTCGGACTCTTCGAGGTCATCGTGATTGCTTGTACCTATCTTTTCATTGTATTGTTGTAATCACGTATTTTGACAAACTCTGTTGTATTATTGGTGCACCGACTGTTGATTTATCTGAGTAACATTCCCGTTGATGAGTTTGTTCTGATAATCTCTTGATTGTTTAAAATTTTAAATTTCCGCTGTTTCGGAATGTTACATGAGATATCTTTTGTATTAAGATTAGTCAAGAGATTCAAAGTCAAGTATCAATTTTCTGCATTCATATTTACATGTTTGAGATGTTTAAAATGAAATGAAGAGTAAGTAGATTAAAAAAAATTAGAATGAACCTAGGCTCGAACCCAATTTTTAATAACACCTCGACGTTGAGAATATTGGTAGGAGGTGAAAGTTGTATGAATAATATCTAGGATTTTTTTTTTCAAAATAATGAAAAAAATAAAAATTGGGAAAATATGCACTCCAGAAACTTATTTCGCAAAATATGCACATTAAAAAACGGCACCTCAGGTACCGTTTTTATTAAATGAAAACGACACATCAAATGACGTTTTTAACCTAGGGTTAAAAACGTCACCAAGGTCCTCTTTTCTCCAATCTTCCCAATCCGTTTTGTGTTTTTTCCTCTCCCTCTCTCATGCGATTTCAGGTGTTTTTAGATATTTTTTGTTAAGATTTTTCTTTATTAGTTTGTATTTATGTGCATTTGATTGGTTTGGTTTGATTAGGATTTTGTGTGGATTGTTTGATTTGGATTGGATTCGATTGATTGATATTTGGTTGGTGAGTTTACCTTACTTTGTTTAATTAATCTTGTATACGTGTTATATTGTTATGATTATTAATCTTGTGCGGATTCGATGATTTGATTAATAGATCAATTAATTTCCGAAGTCCCAATTTAATAAGTTTACATTGTTTGACGAGTTTCGCATTGTGTGGATTTGTGTTAAACCAATTAAATTTAATGATCAATGTTGTAGTTGTTTAAATTAGATTGATTGTGGATAATGTATGAAATTTGTTTGGATTGTATTATTTAAACCGAATAGTATGTATTTTTTTTTGTTAATTAGGTTTCACAGTTTCCAAAATTTCGACTTCACATGATTGCCACAGTCCTGTTGATCCTTCAGTGTTAGTACTACAAAAAGATCGTAGATCATCTTCGATTCTTGAAAATGTAAGTATTTTGATTTAATTTTTGTTTGACGTAAAATAATTAATTTTATTTTTCAGGAGTTTTTGACGGATATTAAATGCGTCAAGCACAACATTCAGTTCAACACGTGGAATGTACAAGATGAAAGAATGTGGGATTTGTTAGTGATTGCGGGATTTGGCACTGTCTCGATTGCAATGACTGCAACTGGATTGAAATCTGATTCGTGCTGTTGTGGAGAGGTGGAGACCTGAGACACGCACCTTCCATTTTAGACACGAGGAGATGACCATCACACTACAAGACGTAGCTATGCTTAGTGGTCTTCGTGTTGATGGTTTGGCAGTGTTAGCAACATTAGATCATGATTGGACTCAGGTTTGCATGAATCTGTTGGGTGCTGAAGAAGAAGAAGCGAAACCTGCAGTGAAAGATGGATACGTGTCATTGCAGTGGTTGCAGCAAAATAATCAGGTTGTTGAGTCAGATGCAACAGATGAGCAGGTTATGCAGCACACGAGAGCGTACATTTTGTTTCAGTTAGGATCCGGGATAGTAGGCGATAAGAGTGGAAACAAAGTCCACCTTAGATATGTACTGTTGTTGGAAAACATATTTGAATGTGTAAACTATAGTTGGGGAGCTGCATCCTTAGTTGTTTTATATCAATATTTGGATCAGGCATGTCTGCAAAAAAGGAAACAATTAGCTGGTTTCCTTACATTGTTACAGATATGGTGTTGGGAACATCTTCATGTCGGACGACTATCTAGAATTCCCGGTGTGCAACTTCCATTATGTCCTTTAGGTTCACGTTGGCGGACTACTAGGTCGTGTGCGAACAATGTGAAGACGGCTCAGATTGAATTTTACAGAAATGAGTTTAACGTTCAAGACGAAAGTCACGTTTGTTGGAACCCATACAAAGAAGTAGATCTGATGTCGTTACCTGCTGATTGCCGCCAAGGACATGAGGTTTGGATGAGCATAACATGAATTGTTTGTTTCGGAGTTGCCATAATGCACGTTCCAGACAGGGTGATGCGTTAGTTTGGATTGTGGCAACATATTCCATAAATAAGGGAGATTTGCAAGATGAAGAAGGCTCAGGGGAAGCCCAGAGTAAACTGGTTGCAAGAGCAACAGTTATACATTCAAGCATGGTCACGTCGGCGAGAATTTGTGCAGATCGAGGCACCGTCACTGTCAGAAGATGTTGCTGCTTGTAGACGTATTTACATGGAGTGGTATTGGCAGATACGATTCGATGGTTGACGAGAAGAGTTGACGATGCTGAATTACAGAATTATAGTCCTCTAGCTGCTAGAGATCGATACTTGGTAAGAAATGATCAGAAAATTATAATTTTGATTAAGATTTTAATTTGCATTTTCTAATCATAAATGTGTTTTTATGGCAGCTTCATGGGTTACACATCTTACATGAAGATATTCATCATCTTGAAGGGATGCATTCTTCACACAGGCCCACTCAGTCATTAACGACAAAATTAAAGAAAAAGATCAAGGAAATGATGATGTGCTTTAAGAGTGTAGATCCGTCATTGAAACTGTCAGAAGATGTTTGCTCTCAACCACATCGTACAGATTCTGAGGAAAATCTTCCAGAAATAGGAGTGACACTTAACGAGGAGGACAATTTCATTTTCACCGGAGTGTTTGCCAACGATGGAGGGATTCTGACTCAAGAATCACAGGGTACTACGTTCTTTCAAGGCGAGGGTTCTTCATTTCACGTAGGCGAGAGTTCAGGATTTCAAGGTGCTGAAGTCGAAAGAGGTGGGGTTGTTGAAGACGATGCTGGTGTGATACCCCAAGTTTACCGTCGTCGGCCTTCAAAAGCCCCTCGATTAGGTGGACGAAATAAAATTCCTACTAAAGTTTTTTCTCCACCTTAGTTGTCATTACATTTTGGTTAAGCTACATTTTGGTTAAGAATAATTTCATTTATTACACAAATATGTCATGTGTTATGAACAATTTAATTTGACGGTTTAATTGTTTGAAATTTCTTGTATGTTTGTTATACAGTGAGATTCGAAATGAGTTTTTTTCTCTCTCAGGTGTACAAGACTTGAATTTAAAATCCAAGAAAATGTTTGAGAAAACAGATTTCTCTATTTTCTGTCTGCTGAAAAAACGACAGTACTAGTGCCATTTTTACCTGAATAAAATGACACTACGTTTTCAATTTATGAAAACGGCCCAAAGAGTGCCATTTTCATTCAAGTTTGAAACTGCTTAATGTTGTGACTTATCATTTGTGTTTGAATCTCGACCACGGTGTCAGGATTAGTGGTGCAAATATTAGACATAAAACGTCTTAAGTTACAATTAGAAGCCTCATCAACTCCGTATACTTGTTCCAATGCTTTCTTGCGGGTGTACCAAGTTTTGTCATACTTGATATCTATGAAGTAATGAGTCTTCATTAAAGCGTGAATTTCTACATGAGTAATGATTATGTTTGTTCGAATGGTGGCAAAAATCATGTTAGAAATTAAACCGGCGTCACATTGCACGTGGTCACACAAAAGTCCCTCGTTACTACAGGTGTGTTCAGACTTGTACTTCTTAACTTAAAAACATTTTTTGCTCTGACTGTAAGAGACATGTATCCTCCATTCACACTCTTTTTTCAAACAACCAGCTGTAAATCTTTTTGGCTCAGACGTTAACACTTTGAATTGGACACTTTTTCGCAAATGTCATTCCTTCAACTCATGCAGCAAATATTTTTTTGTTGTGAAAATTCTATGCAACCAATAACTTTGTCCATCTTCTAAGTTATCGTATTCATTGTACGCAACAATACGTCCATCGACATTTCCAATGACTGAATCTTCAATCCAGTTCTCGTCAGGCTCTTTGTCTGGAAAATACCTCAAATCTGGTAGTACTGGTAATGATGACAATTCATTATTAACGATGACTTCATGTACGTTGCTATCAGGTTCTCGATTCACTGTGTCTGCCATATGATGAAACATGTTCTGCAGCTCTGGAAGTGAGGTTGAATCAACATCAACAATGTCTATCTCATCACCATCCATCTGACCATCTGCCTCATCATCGTCTATCTCATCACCATCTATCTGACCATCTGCCTCATCATCGTCTATCTCATCACTATCTGCAACTTCAACCTGTCTTCCTTGAGAATGTGATTGAACTACGTCTGCTTCATAATTACCAATATTCATTGGTATGTGCTCATACGATCCAAAATAGGACTGAGGAACTGCCGACGAAGGACCTGCTTCATATTGACAATATGTTTGTGTCATTTGTTGATAATCCTCATTTAACTGACTGTGATGGACAGTAGTATAGTGCTTGGGTTGTTTCTGAACAAACAATACAACCGTATTCATGAAGTTAAATGAACATAACATTGTAACCGTGCTTTGATCATCAAAACTTCAGCATATGTATACTTTTCATACGGTGACCATTTGCAGGTTAACTTTAGATCAAACTCTCATTCTTGGAAACCACAAACTCGACAAACTGTTTCACATAGATCATCATATCGCATTTGTGTATTAATATTAATCATTCGTCTTATTTTGGTACCTAATCTACGAATGTAACAATTCCATCGAAAAAACCCATAACCAATCCGGTACCAGAGCTCATTACTTCGAGTGTAGAAAATCTGCATTTCATACATGAACATAATAACAAATACATTAACTATACATGCATTGTATTTCATGTCAAAATAAAAAAAACCAAAACCAAAATAAAAATAAAATCTCAACAGTGTTGGTCGTCGGAGAGATGAAGTAATGGGGAGTGGGGAAAAATTTGAGAGTAAGAGAATGAAGATGCTGGTTGGCCAAGCCATTTAAACCTTAAGTAAAAAACGGCATCTCGGATGTCGTTTTTAACTTGGTTAAAAATGGCACCACTGGTGCCGTTTTTGACTTAGGTTAAAAACGGTACCAGTGGTGTCGTTTTTTACTTAGGTTAAAAACGACACATGAGGTATCGTTTTCCCTTAATAAAAACGGTACTAGAGGTTTCGTTTTTCAATATGCATATTTTGCCAAATAAGTTTCTGGGATGCATATTTTTCCAATTATTTATTTTTTTTTTGATTTTTTTCCCTAATGTCTACCTTGACCGACATATTTGAATTCATTTAGTCACTAAATATGATATTTTTTTAAAGGAAAATGTTTTATGAACGCAGCGCGTCACGGACGCGCTCTACGTGGACATCCATGTCAGCCCTTACGTGGCCAAAGCATGAATGTTTTTTTGTTTTTTCTTCCTGATGTCCACTCAAATCACATTAAATGCGTTTCAACTCAGCACGTTCTCTCTCTCCACCCAAATACAAATATGATGACACTTTTTCTTTCTTCTTCATTCTTTCTCTCCAGAATAAATCACCATTTCTAGCAAGATATTATGTCGAAGAAGCGTCTGATGCCGACTCCCAGGATTCTTCACAACGTAAGCAGCGTGAATGGGACGGTGCGAAGACTTCCCGATGTTCTTGTCAGCGTTAGCATCGTGAATGTGACGATCCGGTGGTGAAGACTTCGCACCACAACATCTTTGCTGCATTGTTGGAGTGCCCATGACAGAAAAAGAAGGAAGAAGAAAGAAAGAGTGTCATCGACCGTCCCATTCACGCTGCTTACGTTGTGAAGAACCCTGGGAGTCGGCATCAGACGCTTCTTCGAAATAATATCTTGCTCGAAATGGTGATTTATTCCGGAGAGAGGTACAACGCTCCGTGGTGAAGACTTACGTCTGTTCGGTTTATGTCGTACATCTCTCCGTAATAAATCACCATTTCGAGTAAGATATTACGTCGAAGAAGCGTCTGATGTCGACTCCCAAGGTTCTTCACAACGTAAGCAGCGTGAATGAGACGATCATGTTTAAGTCTTACATCTTCTTTCCGATTTACTGGGAAAATATATATTATCTTTGTAATTTGTGTGTGTTTGTATTGTTTGTTTGTGTGTGATTTACTGGGAGAAGATATATTATTTTTGTAATTTTTGTGTGTTTGTGCTTGTATTGTTTGTTTGTCTTTGTGCTCTCATTGTATCTTATTGTGTAATAGTTATCATCAATAATATGTACCATCAATATCTCATTGTGCTCTCATTGTATCTACATAAACAGGACAAACTTTCTACATAAACAGGACAAACTTTGTACATAAACAATACAAACTTTCTACATAAACTGGACAAACATTCTACATAAACAAGACAAACTTTCTACATAAACAAGACAAACTTTCTACATAAACAAGACAAACTTTCTACATAAACAGGACAAGATTTCTACATAAACAGGATAAAACATGACAAACTTTCTACATAAACAGGACAAACTTTCTACATAAACAGGACAAAACAGGACAAACTTTCTACATAAACAAGACAAACTTTCTACATAAACAGGACAAAACATGACAGACTTTCTACATAAACAGGACAAAACATGACAAACTTTCTACATAAACAGGACAAACTTTCTACATAAACAGGACAAAACATGACAAACTTTCTACATAAACATGACAAAACAGGACAAGCTTTCTACATAAACAAGACAAAACAGGACAAACTTTCTACATAAACAGGACAAACTTTCTTCCTAAACCGGACAGGAACTACACTTATTCCGGACAGCAAATACACTTATTCCGGACAAACTTTCTGTTCCGTTTCTGAATACACTTTCTTCTTATTCTGGACGACTACACTAATTCCGGACTGCAAATACACTTATTCCGAAAAACAAATACACTTATTCCGATTCCGGACAGCAAATACACTTATTCCGGACAGCAAATACACTTATTCCGGACAAACTTTCTGTTCCGTTTCTGAACACACTTTCTTCTTATTCTGGACGACTACACTTATTCCGGACTGCAAATACACTTATTCCGGACAACAAATACACTTATTCCGATTCCGGAAAGCAAATACACTTATTCCGGACAGCAAATACACTTATTCCGGACAAACTTTATGTTCCGTTTCTGGACACACTTTATTCTTAAACCGGACAACAAATACACTTATTCCGGACAACAAATACACTTATTCCGGACTGCAAATACACTTATTCCGGACAGCAAATACACTTATTCTGGACAAACTTTATGTTCCGTTTCTGGACACACTTTATTCTTAAACCGGACAACAAATACACTTCTTCCGGACAACAAATACACTTATTCCGGAGAACAAATACACTTATTCCGATTCCGGACAGCAAATACACTTATTCCGGACAAACTTTATGTTCCGTTTCTGGACACACTTTACTCTTAAACCGGACAACAAATATACTTATTCCGGACTGCAAATACACTTATTCCGGACAGCAATTACACTTATTCCGGACAAACTTTATGTTCCGTTTCTGGACACACTTTATTCTTAAACCGGACAACAAATACACTTATTCCGGACAACAAATACACTTATTCCGGACTGCAAATACACTTATTCCGGACAGACACATAACGTAAACAGGACAAACACATAATGTAAACTGCACACATACATAAAGTAAGCTAGACAAATTAAGTTGATCCAACGTAAAACTTAAAAACAAATATTTTATTATGATAAGTGTGAGCTCTGCACGAATAATGAAACTGCACGATGTCCTAGGGTCTGCACACTGTCTTATCTGTGTATTGGGAAATGAATCGTTCAACTTATAGAACCGGCGTTTTTTAAAAAGACCAAAACGCGCGAAGAGAAATTTCGCTGACTGGACGCTGACTCAAAGAAAATATCTGAGCTGTACAGATCCACGTAAGGCGCGTCCGTGACGCCCGCGTCCGTCTATCACGGCCCTTTTTTAAAATGTGTTACCGAATATAGTAATGATATAGAAGAGAGTGTATAAGATCACTGGGTTTGTATTCATATATGGATTCTTAATTTCAAGATTTTCTATAAATTTATAAGTAAAAATATAATATATGATACACATTTGAATCTGATTGTTGTTCGTAGGGGTGTGCCCGGACCGGTCCGGTCCGGGTTTTTGGACCGGACCGGTCAGTCCGGGTCCAGTCAGGACCGGTTGGAACCGGTCTGGGTTTCGGTCCGGAGGTTTTCAATTTTCAGGGTTCGGTTCGGTCTGTTCCATTCTGGTTTTTTGTTTTTTAAATTAAAAAAAATGGTTTTTTGACCGCACCAGACCGATTCGGTCGGTCCTGTCCGGTCTTCAGTTCTCGAGTATCCGGTCCGGTCCGATTTTCGGTCCGGACCCCGAATAAAAATCTGGTCTGGTCCGGACCAGATACCCACCCCTAGTTGTTCGCATCCGTTTAAATCCGGATATAGTTATTAGGGGTGTCAGTGGATATTCGAATATCCAAACATCTGTCCGTATCCGTATTCGAATTTGGACATTCGATCCGCGAATAAATATCCGTAAGACCGTATTCGTATCCGATCCGTAAAGTCGTGGAGCAGATATGGTTATTGGTACATCCGGTCCGTATAATATTCGATCCGGGATCAGATATCCGTAGTACAACATCTGTATTCATATCCGTATTCGAATCCGTATTATATATAGTTATTCTTTAAATTAATGAAATATTTATATGTTAAGTATTTTTTCTATAAATTACCCAAGTATATAACCTATCCTAAATTCCTAACCCTAAACCTACCTAAAGTCCCCCACACACAACTCCAGCGGATATGGATACGGATACGGATAATATCCGTATTCGATTTATATCCGGATACGGATAATATCCGTATTCGATCCGTATCCGGCGGATTCTAAAATGGATATTCAATTTAATATCCGTCCGGATACGGATCCGGATACGGATGTATCATTTGTTCCGCGGATACGGATACAGATATTGGTAGATCTAGTCCATATTCGCTCCGTTGACACCCCTAATAGTTATGTACTGTAGAAATCGAAAAATAATCATATTCGTATCTGTATGTGCTATATAAATATGGTACAAATAAAGTAAATACGATATTTGTTCCGTATTCGGACCGTTTTCAGCCCTAATATTGGTAAAGAAGACACAGTCGGATCCTAAGATCCGACCCGTTTAAACCCCCTCTCCTCTCCCACCCTCCGAAACCAAACCACCACCAACACCAATGCCCACCGCCGGCGAACCCCGACCTGAGGCGACGCCGTGCGCGGATCTCCACCGGGCGCTAGCCGAGTGCGTCCGGCGAGTGAAGGACCCGATCCAGAAGGAGGCCTTCTGCCGGCACCTCAACCGGCGCCTGGCGACGTGCCTGGTCTCGTGGGCGTGCCCCGGCGAGTCGGAGGCCGTCGCGACCCTATGCCCCAGCGCTGGCACCGCCGCCAAGCGGGCCCAGTGCCGCAACGCCCAGGTCCGCCTCGCCGGGTGCCTGTCCTCGCACCAGGACCCCGACTGAAACCCTAAGCATAACCCTAGGTATGGTACGGTACAACATATCTGTTCAGATAAGCATGTGAGTCTTCTTAGTGAGTTAGGGATTTGTAAATGTGGAGTTTTTTTTTTGGAGATTTTATTTTAATTTTTCTTAGACCGAGATGAACTTGAGGGAGGTGGTCAAAAGAGATTTAAAGGAGTGAAACATCTCAAATGATTTGGCATTGGACAAGAGTGCGTGGAAGAAATGATTTGGCATTGGACAAGAGTGCGTGGAAGAAGACGATTCGCAGGCTGGAACCATGATTCTTATTAAGTTTCATTTCTTGCATTTCATCGAGTTTCCCTTTGAAGATGTCATAATAGACTACAAGAAGATTGCAATATTTGTAGATACAGAGACGGCTATAATGCCTGGTTATTTGACTCGTATGCTGAGAGAAATAAGCAATGAAAGGATTGTAGAATATTAGCGTGAACTCAAAGCTGTAAGCATCTTTTCTTCTTTCCTCTGTTGGATCCTTTTTCTCCCTATTTTTCTGCTGAATAGGATAACCATATATACATTGATTTTTTTTCCTTAGCTTTCTCATATGCCTTAGGTTCCAGGGTCTATATACTCTTATTGCTTGGTGTGTCAGTTATGTTATTTGTAATGTTAGTTGTTTTACATTCTTATCAAATTAGCAGTATTTAGTTCAGCTAAGAGGAGCATGAAACTCTAAAATTTTGTGCCTAAGATTAGAAACATTAAGTATAATTTTGAATGCTTCTGTGTGAAATGCTAAATTATGTTTTTTTTATTATCGGTACCCGATTATGTATTCAGTTATTCGATTACTACATGTCCAAAAAAAACAAACCCAAATCTATAACCCAACCCTAGAAATGTTGATATTGTAGATGTTTTGGATTTTTTTTTCTTAATAAATATGACTATTGTACCTATAATATATATTTACGACGTCATGTTGACGTCACCGGTTCAACCGGTTCGATTTGGTCCGACCCCGGTCGAACTTTTGACGTTGCCGGTTTAACGTCCAGTTCAGTTATGAAAACCTTGGTCTTTATATGTCAAGCTAATTAAGTTGAGAATATTGCTCATACACAATGCTGAATGTCTTGAATAGTCAAACAAAATAGAAGATTATTGACTGGTGAGTAACAGTAGAGTTTGCCATGTAATTTTAAGGGGTTTCCTCTGACATTTCATGAGCCCTTGCCTTGGTGCTTGATTGTGAGTGCCTAACTTGCATGAGGCATGTATCTTGCTGAAGAAACCCTCAAACGGGGGCAGTACTTCAAAAACCAGGAATGTGTAGCCTTTTTAGATTAGAAACCAGTCAAACCACTGAGGTAGAAATCACTTTAAGTAGAATAAGATGGTCAAACCTTGTATCTTCGCATGTGCATTTATGGTAGATTACTTGTTAGTTGCTTCTATAAGTTTATCCAAGACTTTGATTTCATTTAGACAAGCTTATCTATTCAGTAACTGAATTATCCAGTTCAAGAAAAAAAAAGAATTATCCAGTTTTGAAGTTTTACTCGCCTCTCTCCTTCAGTATTTGCTATTTGTTTAGGTGTGGCACTGAAATTGGTTTTGGATGTGTTTCATACCAGCATCATAAGTTAATTTGTGGTGATTAATAAAATTGATCAGTGTGCATATGTACAAATAAAAGTAGGGGGTAACCTTCGTGAACCTCCGTGCTTTATAAAGGGGTTGGGGAAGGGTATACTGGTAGACAACCTTTCCTTTCCTTTTTCGTAAGAGATTTTTTGTGACTCAAATTTGTGAGCAAATACATTTCTGAATTTGATTAGCCATATTGACCATTTACTTGTATAACTAATACACGTACATGATTTAGGCTAAATAATAATAATATGCCTACAAAGTGTTGCCCTATAATCCATACATAGATTAAATATAAATTTTGAATGAAGGAAACCTTGGTTTGGTTCCCCATTGCTTTACATCTTGTGGTCGTTAACCGAACGAGGGTACCATATTTCTTGGTGGTCAATTCTTTCGTATTGTAACTGCTAGCAGTTATTTTGCTTTAACAAATTGATGATTTTAGTTAAAACTAGTTTTTCATTGATGTCTACAGTTTGATGTTTTTTCATGATGTTCTACAATCTTGTAGCTCTATTTTGTGGGCCCACCAATGCTCTTTCTAGTTCATAGGTCATATCCAAGGTTCAGAAATGCGGATGTGATGCGGCGAGACACCGCATCTGACATATGCGGTATGCAGATACGATGCGGGTGTATATGCGATTTAATAATTAAATAATATAATATAGATATATTAATTATAAATTATATACATGTAACTAAAAAATTAGGTAAATTTTTGAATAATTTCTAAGATAAACAAGTTAATATTAAACAAAAAAAGATAAAAAAACCCAAAAAATAACAACAAAAAAAACAAAAAGTGTGTGTTCTGAAATACGGTCGCATCTACACGCATATGCGGGTCGAGATGCGGACCGCATCCGGAGGGCCGCATCGGGGAGATGTGATGCGCCTCTCCCCCGCATTGCGGCCGCATTCGCATATGCGGCCGCATCTGACCGCATTTCATAAATAGGTCATATCCCACTATATTGATGATTTTGTTAGAATTCAGATCCAAAAAATATAATGAAACTTAAAATTAACTAGTTGGTAGAATCAAGTAAGTAAAATTTAGTTTGCACACTATATTAGCATATATTGTGCTTTAAACCAAAATACATTTTGGTTCCGGAAACAAAACACTTTGAGCAGAAAACAGATTTTCGTTAAAAACTCAAAACAAAGTAAGGTTATAACAATCTAGAAATTCATATATGACAAGATTCTTCAACTAACTATATATCTATCAAAATGGGGAAGTTTTTGTTTAGGGATAAGAATGAAGAATTTTGGATTGGACTATATATATTTTGTGATATATTAATTTTATTAAAAAAATCTCCGATATGTAGATTGGCAGGATAGGTTGGACACCACCGTCTCGTTTAGATATTAAAATTTGACAGCCCATCCGGTTTAGAGAAGAGGGTTGTTGACTGGTTCGCGGGTAGAAACATGCCCACGTACAACCGTAATTGGAGCCGATATGGTGTACCCGGTAGTCTCTCTCTAGTGGAGCGGAAGAGGAATATTGTTTATCAAAGTGTTTTTTCAGTTTAGGCTTTAATTGCTTCATGTGGTGTGTGATCCTTCGGGGGGAGGTGAGCCCTTGTTGTTGCTAAAGATGGGAGTTCTTTTCAGTTCAGGCTTTAATTGTTTCATGTGGTGTGTGGTCCTGTGGCCAAGATTGTTTGTTATATTTTTGCCCTGGCATGTGCTATGTGTTATATTTCTGCAATGTTTGGAGGCAACTCAGCCGAGGCATGTACTAATATTGAGGAAATGAAAGCTTTCATCCGTATATTGGTGGCTATGGATTTGATAAGTTTTACAAAATGTTAAGTGACCATATGGCTAAAGGTGGGTATCGGGCCGGCCTGGCCCGGACTAACCCATATTGGTCATTGGTAGTGAATTTGTGAAAGTAATGTGAGTATATTGAACAAAGAAGAGCATAAGATATGTGAGTCTCAAGTGTGCTTCTTGGGAGGTAAGGTGTTAGATTACAAAGTTGATCCAAGAATATCACTTTGGGGACGATATTAAACCTGCAAATAGTAAAAATGTAACCGATCAATTAGTTCTGAGTAATTTCGCTTACTACCATGTAGGATCTCTTTACCATGGAGAATCTCATCTTGATTCCAAATGAAGACGACTCTTCAATTATGAATTGATCTGGATACTTCAAACAAGATCATTTCATAACCAATCTCATCTTTGGTCGCTATCAAAGTGTCAGAGGTGAATGCTCGGGTGAGTGAGCATTTTATAACATATTGACATAATAATATTTTATGCTAGAATAATAATCAACCATAATGTACAGACAAATATAGATGGGAAAATAAGAACTCAATTTATTCATATAAGGAAGTCAAACATGCTGGTACAACAAATTTTACGTAAGCCTAGGGACTTCACATGACACACAAACGAGTCCTTAGCTATCGCTTTGGTAAGATTGTCAGCTACCATACGAAGTAGATACATGTTTAACACAACTTTCTTTCTCGTTGTAATGTGTATATGTTTGATTTTCCCATGATATTTGGGGTCTTTCACATAACAAAGGGCAATCATGCTATCACAATAGACATACCATGCTCATCAGATGTCTCTACCATCTAGTATGTTGTAAGAACCTCCTCAGCGAAACAAACTCTTGCACCTCGACAAAGCATGCAACATACTCTGCCTCCATGGTCGACATGGCTATACAAGTTTGATTCTCTTGCTGGACCACGAGATGACTCTATTTGCAAGCAAGAAAACATAACCAGAGGTAGACTTCCTTTCTGAAAGTAATGTGTTGTAAAAGTTTTACTTTTATATGTCAATTATTATGAATTGGATGTGCAAATATTTTGTTATTTGATTATTGTATTCGTCTTTTGGAAGTGTTAAAGAAGAGACTCTTGGTCTTTAACCGTAGAGCTTACATTACTAAATGGATCACTAAATGGGCCGTGTTTAGTTCGATTGGAACAAGACATCTATGCTAATTGGGCAACTATAATGTGTAACTAGATACCGCTTATAGTTTGAGATATTGAGTGTTTAATATCACTGTCAATTTAGCTTAGATTCTCCTATAGGTCACACCACAAAACTGAGAAACAAGAAGCTTGATTTTGAGTTCATATGATGTGTCGAGTTTCATGTGAAAATGACACATGTGGTGAATCAATAAAATCAATATGTCACGAAAATTGACACAATTAGAATCATGAATAAATTCATATAAGATGTATATATTATGTGGTGTAATAATTTAACATTACATATGATAATGTATTACATGAGATATGAATTTGCTAAAACCCAAAAAGATCAATTTTTGTTGGAAATATATCCGAAATTTGATAAAGTCAAAAATCAGACAAAAACGGCCGAACGTTTTTCGGAGATCGATCGACCGAAAATTCATAGTAGTTGTTGAGCGTGTGAACAGCCGACCAGATGGATGTGTTTGGTCGATCAAAAACTTCCAGTAGCTTTCGTGAGCCTGTATTGGTAGTGACCGATCGACCAGAAGAGGGTCGTGGTTCCACCGAAAATTTCCAAGAGATTCCGCGTGTTGATCTTGGTAGTGATCGGTCGACCGACTTGTGACACAGTCTGATCGGAAATTTCCAGTAGACGATTCTCGCGTTGAATGGGTCGACCGTTTATGTGTTCTGTTCAACCAGAAAATCACAGTAACTTTGGGTGTGTGTGATGAGCCGACCGAAGGATTTCATGGTCCAACCGAAATCGAGTTTAACTAACAATCGGTCGACCGATTAGTTTGTTCTGGTCGACCGTTTGATACAGTTTTTCCTGAGTTATCAAGAGAATAATTAGATCATGGGCTGGATTAATTCCAGATTTTGTCAAACGGTTTTAACGATGATTATGTGACAAATTGTGATTGGTTTTAGGGAGAGAAAAATAAGAGAGCATGACTAGAGAATAGTTCATGATGTGGGTGATTTGTGAGGGTATACATATGACTTCTCACTCTACTTGTTTCATAAGTGTTAATGCAAATTCTCTCTCCCTAATCTCTCCACTAATCACCACAAAATTCTCTTAATTAGTCAAAGCTTTTGGAGATCAAATCTCGTGGAGCTTTGGAGGGGTTATTAGCTTTATTCTAAGCTTGATTTAGAGATTGAATGACTAGCTCATTTATCTCTAATCTTGTTTAGAGTTTGGTGAACACTTGGAGGCGAATCAGCGTACAATTTAACAGGCAACGGAATTCAGGATCTTCGAAAATGTTTTAGAGAACCTTTGGGTATGATCATCTCTTGTTTGTTTATTTTAATATATGTAGGTTTGCATGATATTAGAATAAACACAAAACAATGTACGTAAAATTGTTGAAAATATGAATTCGATCATGTATGCTTGTATTAATTTTTTTAAAATATACACATACATAGGGACACGAAATCCTACACTTTCTTCAATATCTCCGGCTCAATCAGCGTCACTATAGCCAATTAGACAGATGTTTGAAGCTTGGTAACGTAACATATAGTTACTTGTTCCTCTGAGGTATCTCAATGATTCTCTTGACCACCTTCCAATGCTATATTTGTAATAGGTGGGTGTTGTGGGCCAATGGTCTCACGGGTGACAGACCGGAATCCAGACTTGGTGTGGGCTTGGGGATGAGACATTACAGATGGTATCAGAGCTTGAACCAGACAGAATTGTGGGAACTAAGTGCTACACCAAAAAGGTAGGAGCTACCTCTAGAATCCCGCAATGCTTGGTGACTGACTGACTTGACCCTGAAGAGAACGTCAGGTGTTCAAGTGGGATAGGTTGTAACACCCCAAAACATTAGTCTTACATTACCTAACTTGGAAATATTGAGGTGAGTTATAATGATATGGATCCATTGTAGGATCTAATTAGCCATAGAATTAGTTTAAAGGGTGGTGAATAGACTAATTAAGTTCATTAAAACTTAAGCAATTAAACAATAACAATATAAAGAAATAGAGAAAGAGATGCAAACCACAATACATTTGTATAGAGGTTTGGATCCAACCACCGGATCCTAGTCCTCTTTTACGAATTGCTCCTCTTCGAGCAACTTCGCGTACTCCACTATTTCGATCTCCGTTTCGGGCCGAGATCAAACTTTTACAATTCAAGCTTGCAAACAACCTCGCTAAGCTTGAACCACCTTCTCACAATCCGAGAAGAACTTTACTCTGGAAGCTAATACAACACTTTGCTGGAGAATTGAGTAACAACGTCTAATTTGGAGCGCTTGAATGATTGATGAATGCAATGAATGATTCAAGTGGAAGGTTGAGCACAATTGAGAAGTTTAGAGCACTTGAGAGTAGTATGAGAGTATGAGCTTTAGAGAAAGATTGGTGACTTGAACAGTTTGTTCTAGGTTCTATTTATAAGCTCTAAACTTTATCTAGCCGTTGTGATTGATTTGGTAAAGTGTTGTGTAAGAAACACTCAACAACAATGCACAGGACACAAATCTGGACTTCTCGTTCATCTCGTTTCGGATTCGCGTTGATCTTGGATGACCTGGAGGTCTTTTGATATTGGGAGGGGTCATTTTGATGTTGCCACGATCTGGCCCATACCTTACATCACGAATGTGGATAAATATAGGTATGTATGCATGTTTGTACATTTGAACCTGATAATACGGGGAGACCAAATATAAAGTGCTGACAATTGCATGTCTAACACTACAAACTCCTAGTACATGTGAACAGGGAACGTGCATTGCAATTATGCATCCACGAGTGTAACTAATAACTCCTTCAAATTTGACAAGGTACATTTTCTGATCATTGGCTTCAACCTGGTACATCAACTGGTGGCATCGAGTTACTGTATGAGATCTGGTCAGATTACCGTTTGCCGTCAACACGGTGTGGTCAGTCGGTACATATAATTCATTCCATGACTTAGCGACGTCCCTGTAGGATTTCGTGTCCCTATGTATGTATATATTTTAAAAAAATTAATACAACATACAAGATCGATTTCATACTTTCAACAATTTTATGTACATTACTTTGTGTTTATCCTAATATCATGCAATCCTACATATATATTAAAATAAATCACAAAGAGAGAATCATACCCAAAGGTTCTCTAAAACCTTTCGAAGATCCGGAGTCGTGTTGCCCGTTGAATCGCCCACCAATTTGCCTCCAAGTATTCACCAAACTCTAAACAAGATTAGAGAGGAATGAGCTAGTCAATCAATCTCTAATTAGGCTTAGAATCTAGCTAATAATCCATTTTTAAGCTCTTGAGATTTTCTATCTCCAAACTCAAATTACTAAGAGATTTTCGTGGTGATTAAGGGAGAGATTAATGAGAGAAACAATTTTTGCATTAACATAAACAAGTAGGATGGGGGTCCTTTTATAGGCTCCCAAAACATCCTTATCAAGAACTATTCTTTAGTCATGATCTCTTGCTTATTCTCTCCTAAAATTAATCTATAATTTCCACATAAGCACTCTCAAAATGTTTTAATTAAATCTGGAATTAATCCAACCCATGATCTAATTAATCTCTTAATAATTCAGGCAGAAATCGCACTGTTCGGTCGACCGAGAATTATTCGGTCCACCACACTGTTCGGTTTTAACACGTGTTCGGTGAACCGTGAGCTAGATGGTCGACCGAATCCGTATGAGAAAAATTCTCTGGAAAAATTCGGACGAACCACGTCTTCTCTTTGGTCGACCGTTGACTCACCAAAATTTCTCCTGGAGCATAGTCATCGGATGACCGTGTCACCTCCGGCCTACCGAAAATACTCTTTCTCGGTTGACCATTCACGCTCGGTTAACCGAACCCGATTGTCCAGGCACTCCAGACAAGTTTGATCAACCAATTGCGCTTACCCGTTCCCTATTCGGTTAACCGATCCGAAGATACCCCGGTCGACCGAACCATGAACGGTTTACCGTGTTTGACCCTGATTTTGCCTTTGTCAAATTTTGGATTTATTTCCAACAAAATTTGATCTTTTGGGGTTTTAGCAAATTCACATATTATGTAATATATTATCCTATGTAATATTAAATTATTACACCTCATAATATATACACCTCATATGAATTTATTATGATTCTAATTATGTTGATTCTCATGACATATTGATTTTATTCATTCACCACATGTCCTATTTTCACATGAAACCCAACATATCATTTGAACTGAAAATCAAACCTCTTGTTTTCCAGTTTTGTGGTGTGACCTATAGGATGATCTAAGCCAAATTGGTAGAGATATTAAACACTTAATATCTCAAACTATAAACGGTATCTAGCTACACATTATAGTTACCCAATTAGCATAGATGTCTTTGTTCCACTCGAACTAAAACACGATCCATTTAGTGATGTAAGTGCAACACTTGTGTCCATCCCTTGCCTCATGATATTAAGAATATATACAAAGTAGAAATGTGTCACATTTGTATTATATTCATTTCTTGATCTCTTTAAGCTAATTATAACTATGTAACTTAACTCAAGTTACATTGTCCACATTATAATTTTGCTTTATCAAGGGGCCCAATAATATCATCACTCAATTAAGAGGGCAACGATAATCGTTTGACTAGCTATCTTTTCCAGCACAAGTGATGTTCAACCAACTATTGATTTTATCACTATACTCATTAATAGCTTTTGACAATAATCAAATTAAGCACTTCTTGATTGAAAAGATATAAGTCTCATATCTTAGGATCCAAGACACAGTAAAACATTAATGACACGAAACACAATTCCATAATGTTTTACTTGTTAGGTCTATTCAATATATAAAAGTAATTTTTTTCCTCTTTTATATACTTGAGTCGTCAATTATTTGTAGAGCTACAACAATCGATGACCAACACGACAATCTTATCTCGGTGATTAATGTTCCATGTTAATTACCATGATTGTGAATAACTTTTGATTTATGTAAACCATTATCTTTTAGAGCTCTACAGTTAAGGACCAAACGTCTCTTCCTTAACACTTCCAAAAGACGAATATCATAATCAAGGAACAAAATGATTGCACATCCAATTCATAATAATTGACATATAAAAGTAAACTTTTAGAACACATTTCTTTCAGTCCCTTCTTTTGACAAAGAACTTGTTCAAACAAAGGAACGTCATCAAAATTATGGTTGTAATTGGCATACCGTGTGCCCCTCGTAAGACGTTGTTGAAGTTTTCCGACATGTTTGTTGTTATACATCTGAAACGTCAACATCCATCTTGACAACAAGTCCATCCTTCCAAAGGACCTTGATGCAGAATTCACTCATAAATAGGTTTTATGTTCTTCTGCAATAGTCTTAATTAACTCTTCAAATTTCATAAACGAATGTGTTTTATCCGCTTCATAAAACTTAATTTTGTAGGATCTACTAGCCCCTAAACTTAGTCTAAAGGGGGGTGAATAGACTAATTTCGGTTATAAAGATAACTATGCCAAATTCAAATAACAAACAATAATATTAAGGAGAGAACAAACAAACCACTACTCCAGATGTATAGAGGTTTGGATCCAACCACCGGATCCTAGTCCTCTCTTACGAATTGCTCTTACTTGAGCAACTTCGCGTCCTCCACTAATCCGATCTCCGTTGCGGGCCGAGATCACGCATTTACACCACAAGCTTTGCGAACACCCTCGCCTTGCTTGGACCACCTTCTCACAACCCGAGAAGAGCTTCACTCTGGAAGCTTGTCCAACTCTTGAAGAATAAAACTTCAGCAACTAATCTTGGCACTTGAAAGGAATGATGCGATCTAGTGAGAATGGTTTCAAGTGAGAAGATGAGCACAAGGGTTTAGAGCACTTTGGAAGTAGTAAAGAGATTGTGAGCTTAGAGAAAGATTGGGTAACCTTATAATAGTGTTCTAAGCTCTATTTATATCCTTCAAACAAGTTCTAGCCGTTGGGACTTAAGTGATGGAGAGATGTGTAAGAAAACACAAATCAGAAAAGACAGCACAAGATTCTGGCGATAAACGGTCGACCGGATCGAGCCACACGGTCGACCGATTCAAGGCAGTGCTTCATTCGGTCGACCGAAAATGATAACGGTCGATCCAACTTGGCTCGAACTTAAGTGATCGGTCGAACGGATTGGAATACCAGTTCGACCGTAAAGAGACAGTAGCTCGGATCTGGAAAAGATTTAAGTTTCGGTCGACCGTGAAAATAGTTTCGGTCGACCGGTAGGCATGTTTGATTTGAGACCCGATAACAACAAGTGTAATCGGTCGAACGAGGTAAGTTCAACGTTCGACCGAATATGCCCAGTAGAAAAGAGACGGGGAAAAGAGACGGGGAAGAAACATGATTCGGTCGACCGTAACGGGATGTCCGGTCGACCGGAACACTAAATCCAAACTTAGGTTAGTTAGAAAAATGTGTATACGATCGTTGGAGTATACGACAAGTATAACGGTCATAATAAATACAAATAAGGAAACCAATCGGTCGAACGGATATGAACTTTCGGTCGATCGAAAGTCCTACTCAGAGGACACGTGTCGAAAAGAGATAGGCTGAAGGATTTGTATTTGGTAAAATAATTTCTCACTCGACACGGTCGAACGGTCGAACAGAACAAATAGTTCGGTCGACCGAAATATAACAGTAAACAGGATATGAAGAAACGGTCGAACGGATGAGGGAATTGGGTCGACCGTTTTGGGACAAATTTCGTTGCCTGGGAAAGTCTGGTGAAAAACGGTCGAACAAAATGGTTCTACCGGTCGACCGTTTTAGTGCAGTTTTCCTGTTCTTTGGTTTTAATGAGTTTGGTTTAGTTTCTAATGAAGTCTAGGATATATGGAAGACAATGTGAGACTTCTATAAGTATCCTAAGTGATGTGTAATGCAATGAATCATGAGTTTCAAGTGGCAAGTTACATTTGAAGCCTAAATACATGAAATTGAAACCTAACTACTCTTCAATCTTCATCTTTAATTTAACTCAAACTTGAATCCTGAAATGTTAGATAGCACATATATATGCGAGCAATGATATTTCAATTGATACATGTTTTTATTGAGAAGTTGATTAATCATCAAAACGGATTAACGATTATTAGCCAAAAAGCCAACAAATTTGTCTCAATCTTTCATTATAGTTACGTTGTTTCACAAGATTTGCTTTCATGTGTCGAAGACAGAATCAATGTACATGTCCCTTGGAAGGTGGAAATGTAGCTCTTACACAAGCGTTTATTCCCGAAAATCTGTCGATGGTAATACACAAATCGGTTCGCCTTGTTACTCTACTACACAGCAATTGGAGGAACCACGTCCACAACTCCGTCTTCTCACTCTCTACGATAGCAAATGCTAAACGAAAAAAAAATTGTTGCTTTCATTTGTGGCCATAGTAATCAACAACAATCCTCTATATTTGCTATAGAGGTATGTTTCATCCACACTGACAATGAGTCTGCAAAATTCAAATCCACTAATTGAAGATCTGAACGTCCAAAACACGCGTTGAAACATCTCCTTGTTTGGTTTTGCCCATGCCGCCTCTATTTCGACAACATAGCTTGGATTGTTCTGACACACTACCGTGAGAAACCTTCGCAAATCCTTAAAGCTATCTTCTTTGGCACCATAAATTTGGTTCAACATTTTCTGTCTGGCATGACATGCTTTAACGTAACTGATTTGAAGCGAGTATTTGGTGCTCACCCTTTCCATTATTTCAGCAGGACTCGTTGTGCATTTGGTTCTAATAGAAGGCATTATCAAGTCGCAAATAAAGTTAGCACGACATTGTTTATTGTCGTTAGGGGTGAGCATAACCAGGTCCGGTCGGTCCGGGTTCGGTCCGGACCGGATCCAACCGGTCTGGAACTTTTTGAAATTTCGATTCCGGTCTGGACCGGTCTGATTTTTGTTTTTTTATTTTTAAAAATCCGGTCATCGGTGCAAAGCCATCCGGTCTAGTCCGGACCCTGGAAAAAATTCTGATCATGTCCGGTCCGGACCGAATGCTCACCCCTAATTGTCATTCAACAACATCGAATTAGAACATGTGTGCTCAACGTCGTATGTTTTAACTTTAAAGAATTTGCATCCTTTTGGAAAAGACGTATGTAGACATCATTTACAGTTATCCTCATCATGACGAAGACAACGAGCAGTGTAGGGTTTCGTTGAAGAAACCACAATGAATACTGAACATATTTTTAATGTGCCACGACTGCAGAGCATGAACAAATCATCTTTCATTAGGATAATTCGTTTATCCCGGAAAGAACGACCATCTTCCCTCCACCAATCACTTCGTGATAGATTGTTCGCAGTATCGAAGAATGAATGTTCAATGACGGAGTTCTATATCCAACTGTCATCGTCGAAAATATCGGGAAGTTCATTCAGAGTTTGAACCACGTCGTTGTTAGCAACTGCATCATCAACAACCTCGTCATCTTACTGGTTTATTGATTGACACATCGCATATATAATATCTTGCGTCTCAGGAACTACTTCATTAGCAGAAACATCTTCGAGTACATCTTCTGCATCAAATGGTGTATTGTTATCCCCTATCTCCTACGTGTCATCGTCTCCATCACTGTCAACTAGCGGCAAACAAAGACCAATGAAGGGATATCAGGTCGACGGTCCAACCTTGTCAGCAAACCCATCATGGTTGTAATGCATGGCTTCAAGTTGCGACAGACCAAGATGAGGATATGCATTGGTTGAAGGAATGTCACCAACATTTTGCAGTCATTCACTGCCTGTTTGGAAGTTATGCGATTCGAAAATAAGAATTTACTTGTATGTCGAGACTTCGGTTGTAGGATTTAGATTCGTATTCAAATTTATTCTGTATTCCCAACCGATCGACCTTAATGTATCATACTACGGAAGATAAGTGTTGGTTGTTAGCGTAGGGTCAGACACTTTAGGTTCAGATTCTACATAGACTCCAACCACAGACATTCGTTTAAATAGACGTATCATTCCATAAACTGACTTATCATCGGTTAATGGAGTGTATGTCCAATCATCGTTTGAAGGAAATTTCGCCGTCAACTTGACATCAAACATACTCTCTGGATAACAACATTCACATCTTAAGACATCCACTAAATCCACATATTTGATGTTGAACGGAACTACAACTAATTTACGCTCGAACCCTGAATATTCTGCCACATCTTTGTTACATTCTGATTTCCCATTATACATGACCAACAAAGATCTTTCATCATCCTTATCCATACCTAACCTATATAAATTAAATTTAAAAATGTGTTCAAGTAAAATGTCTGTTTCTTTTTCCTAATTAATTAAAATTTTAAAAATACTCAAATGATTTAGAAATTACTTTAGTCAGATGTAGAAGCAAACGACTCTAAACGTCGAGTAATCACTCTAACAAAATCAACTACAACAAACAATATTACGAACAATGTTAGGAATTTTTAATTTTTTTACAGAACCTCCCCTAAATTTTTCATATTTGAAAATTTTAAACCTACATTCTAAAAATCACTAACAATAATACAAACAACTTTTTCAACTTCCAAACATCTGAATATCTAAATCTATTCAAATCACAACATATTTAATGCACATATTTCTTAACTACAACCCATTTTTTCCATTAAGAACCACATACATTCATTACTCATCAGATTTAATTTTTTTGTTAAAAACAACAAATGATCCATAACATTATCATTTGTATATCACAATCAACAACAATATATATTCCATAAAACAACAAAAATATAGGAAAACAATTTACAACATATCAAAATATTTGGTTTTAACAACAACAAATATAATTCAATCACAAAAATCAAACCTAAATTCAACGATTTTTAAGATTGTCATTGTAAACCTACAATCAACAAAACTTAAATCAATAATTTACTAAGAATCTAGGAAAAATTATTTTGGCCTAAAAACCCGAAACTGGAATCATATTTGCCCATAAACGAGTTCCTAAACTAACAAAAACACTACATTATACCTAAAAAATAATGTATATAATCTTAATACATAAGATAAAAAAATTGTGAAAAACGAGAAAAAAACTAAATACCTAACCTTAAAATCGTGAGAAGACGACATGGTGGGGGGGGGGGGGGGGGCATCAGGTTGCTTTTATAGCCCGATGTAACTCGGAGTCTGTGACGCCGAGTTCACTTTTTATAAAATGAACTCGGCGTTCACGATGCCGAGTTCTACCTTACGATCTCGGCATCGTAGACGTTAAGTTCAATTTAATCCCAAGACTGGTAACCGACCATGCACGATCTGCTAAAATTTTACAAAGTTAAAACTCGGCAACACCAACGTCGAGTTCTATTTAGTAGAACTCGACACTAGTGTTGCCGAGTTCAAATTAGATTGCGGTGTGTAGAAATTTTTCTAAGTGTTCGAAGTCGACAACAGGATTGCCGATTTTTCCTATGAAGAACTCGACGTTGGCAACGCCGAGTTCTGCAAAGAATTTTTTCCCTAGAGGACACTAAAAAAAGATCCGCCACTGCCACGTGGTGGTAGCAGGTCTAGTTTGAAAAATATGTTTGAGAAAATTTATTTTGTTTTAAAATATATATATATTAATTCGAAAACGTTTCCTACAAATTAAGCAACCAATCTACCACATTTGCAATAATCAAATATTTAACAATGTCATATAAGCATTCAAGTGAACATTTTCTATCAGGTCTGGCCACTATTAAACTTTTGAGGTTGCTATAAAACTAGTGGCATTAACTATTAGTGCTTGTGAAACCAAGCTCCATCTTACTAGGTGAGACATTATCATCGACATTTTGCAGCTTTTCCGGTCACGAAGAACCATACCGAAAGTGTTGCTCATGGAAACTTATCAACTGCCCGGGGCATAGGGGGTGAGTGTTTAATTCGCCCAGGACAAGTTCAAATCCCAGGAAAATCAAGTCAAACGTCTCGATGTAAACGATGTGGATCACCCCTCAGGAGTCATAGACCGCTTAACCCTTAGTGGGGGCGGGTGCCCGGGTATGCTCGGTCATAATAAAAAAACTTATCAACTGCCAAGTACAGAACATAAATGAGTATTTGCAGTAACAATTATATGCAGCAGTTATTAAATAATTGGATTAAAAACATACAAACTGAGATTAAATAAACGGTAGGTATATACGAGTAACAAACTTGAGATCTAAGGTGCATAGAGGTAAATATCAAAAATATGAGTTCACGTGGCAAATTTGGATCGTGCACCAAACCAATTCACCCTAAATTAAGTGACTTTGTGCTACCCATATTTCAGATTAACACGACTTCTAATTTGTGAACCAAATGGAGATACAGAACCACATCCAATTTGTGAACCATGATTCAGAAAATTGAGGACCAGCTCGATTCGACACTGAAGAGCCCAATCAACACAGAACTTAAACCTAGGACCTGCCCAACCAATCAACCAACCTATTTACACCCCTAAACAGAAATCAAGACAAGGATGTGTTCTGCTGCGACTTGTGACATCTAGGACGACAAAATTGAAATCAAACAATAGCAAAAACTTGTAAATCCTCGCACTTTTAATAACCAATATTAATGTGTGAATTTTTGCAAAGCGGGTCACAATTAAAGTAAAACTAGATTGAGTACATAAAATTTTGACATTGTAACAACACCCATTCTGGCTTGGGAACATTAGAGAGAGAGAGAGAGAGAGAGAGACTAGTTATGTTTTAGATAGGGGATACATATCCACACATCAAATCAGGCTGTCCATATACTATTCAAAGTAAAATAATTAGTTGCCACGACAAAAATCAACTTTGCACAATTAAGTAAATTTCGAGCCTAAGTGGGTTTTTTTTGCCTTTTATCCCATAAAGATTATCACCACTTATATGCATAAAACCCCCAGAAAGTAAGCAACCAATCTACCACATTTGCCCTAATCAAAACTTTAACAATGTCATAAAAGCATTCAAGTGAACATTTCCTATCAGGTCTGGCTGCTACTAAACTTCTGAGGTTGCTCCAAAAATAGTGGCATTAACTATATGTGCTTGTGAAACCATGCTCCATCGTACAAGGCGAGACATTGTCGACATTTTGCAGCTTTCCCGGTCATGAAGAACCATACCGAAGGTGCTGCTCATAGAAACTTATCAACTGCCAAGTGCGGAACATAAATGAGTATTTGCAGTAACAATTACATGCAGCAACTATTAAATAATTGGGTAAAAACATACCAACTGAGGATTACGCGCCTTCAGAGCTTTATTAGTGACAAGGACTTCTTTCCCGTCAGAGCTGGAAGAACAAGATAACAAATTCTTGTAATTTTTTAAATAAAGTATGGACTGATACTATTATTCAAAGATCATCTAATCATGAAGACCCAACATAACAAGCATTAAATCAACTCAGTGACTGCTGTATGACCCCAAAACAATATAATGCAGGCCTGGTACCTAAATGTACTCCATCAAATACATTTTGGTCTGCAGAAACTGAATCTTTGCATGTTTGCCGGGATCACATGGCAAGTCATCAACTATTCTTTTAGTTAAGAAGTTTTGATTCCATGGCGTGACGAACTCATAAAAAGGAACTCTATGAAGCTGATATACACAGCTTTACCCTATGAAACTCTTGACATCTAAGAGAACATAAATTCAAATGTTGGGAAAAAGTAAAAGTCAACAAAGTCACAACTAAAGAACTTCATGATCCAAAAGACAAATTCATCTTGACCCTGCATTCAAGTCTCACTAATTGAGATATGAACCTTTTCATAGAAAGACATTACATTTTCAACTACAATTTCTTTTAATAAATCGATGAAAATTGAGGGTTAGTTTGAATCTTAGAATATTATAAAATTTCCACAAGTACCCAAATTCAAAAAAAAACTATCAGGCTATGTAGACTTACAGTTCCAATGTTATATTTTATTTAAGAATAATGTAACAAAGAAACTGGGTAAAAAATGAGAGATAGAATAATGGTTTATGTTACTAAGAAATTTGATGGTCATAATTTTTGCTTTATGCCACTATTTGGTTAAGAATGGAAAATTAATTTATGGCCTTTTCAATTTTGTTTTAGGAGAAGAGTTGGATTTGTATTGTACACATCTCCTTTCTTCCTAGACAGACAGCTAGTTTGAAATATTGTTAGACTTTCAAGAAAAAAAAATTATTTTCAACTAAAAATTTACTAATTTAAATATGTTGCAAATGTTAACCCCTACATCAATATCAAATAACAAAGAAGTAATGTTATTTCAATCAAACTCTTACCATCTATCAATAATATTTGGATTCACTAACACACAACTCTGGCAAGTAGGGGCACATGAGAAGTCAAAGAAATATGAAACATTTGATGTCAAAAGGAGATAAAAGAAAAATGAACTTCAACGTTACTTAAGTTGACAAATATGCAAACAATGAACCCAAGGGGAATGAGTGCAACTAAAGTAAGAGGGTTAACGGAAAGGTAATGATATTTTTAATACCGGAATAAGAAACAAATATAATACAGTTGGTGTGACTGCAATAACAGCCAATGCAATCACTGAAGTAAGGGATGTAACAAACAGATGGAGAGAAGAAAAAACAACCTAAAGAGGAATAGACATTTTGATCAACATCTGTACGGAAACAATAATCAAATGCTTCAATAGCCCTTCTACATCATTATTTAATTCAAATTCAATTTTGCAACATCTAATTATACTTTATGGAATACTCATTTTGAAAAGCATGTTAAAGGCTTCCAAGAAAAAGTACATGTACTGACTAGTATGTAAAAGATTCATCTCGTCCTCCATTAATTTCATGCTGGTTCTTTATTATTAGTCCTCTAACATAATTCCTGTGCTCAAACAAGAGTAACAAGACACAAAGAGTTAACCAAAACTACCACAAGCAAGGAAACATGAATATGTAGATGAGCATAAGCTAAAATGTACGTACCATAAAGCCTTGAATGTTACAGAGACATCTTGAATGTTGTTCGCTATGGAAGCAGAAAACTCAACCGGCATGAGGAGATTGACAACAGATGAGGAAGGATCTTTGGATCCAGCTTGCAACATGGGATCAACAGGAGAATCAACATCCTCCATCCCCACTCCCACCTTCTCCTGTGCGGTGCACGACAGGTGGAACCTCTTAACGCGAGCAGATTTCCTTCTTCTGGCACCAGCAGATTGATTGACAGGGGGTGGACATTTGAAAGTGGGGAGACCACCGGTGGATCCATCCTCTTCAACCACTAAGCTATGTATATTGACAGAGAGGTCCACTCCGGCAGTTACATCAGCTCCATTGCACTGCCCATTCATATCGTTATAAACCTCGGCATGTTCTTCTTCTGGCTTCTGCAGTTCTTGTGGTTGTACTTGTTGATTCTTGGCTTCCATCCTCTCAGTAGTAACATCTTCTTGCAGCTCATCTGCTGTAGTCTCATTATTCCCATCCTTTGTTGGAGCAGTGCTGTATTCATCAATGCCACTGCCCTCCACTTGGGATTGCAAATTGAGTTTATGTCGTCTCTTTTTTGTAATGGTGACAGGTAATGAAGACTTACGCTTGCGTTTGCGTTTGCGGGACTGATCCTGATACCTAACAACAGCAAAGAGAGAAAAAATGAGCAGTCAACAGCAGTGCATAAAACAATAATGTAATGCAATTTAATTAAGTTTGTTCTAGTATATAACCATGGCAGTGACAAAATCGTAGTAGGAACAGTTATGAATAAATCAAGAGCCAAGTGTAGCCCAATTAGGTCAATCCTAATACCTAACAGTGATAAAAAAAATCTATAGATCAGTTTGAGGACCACAAAACATTTATCCCCGCAGATTGCCTTCTTTGTATTTTTAGCCATACGAAATATTTCTACCAGTCCGGGGCCTAACCGATACAAGAATTCAAGGCATCGATGACTCATGCCCTTTTGGATTGTGGGCAATCGGAGACTACGGAACATTTCCTAATCAACTGCGGCTTCACAAAGGAAATCTTCCAAACTGCCAGACTAATTCTACCGCTTAGACCACTCAACCCCTACCACTTTACATTAACTGACAGGTGGAAAAATCCCACCCATGGAAAAATCCTTTAAAATTTTGACAACAAATGCGGTAAAATTTTGAAATAAAGAACATCGTATGTATTCCAGTTACGTTGAGACCAAGATCCACATTTTCTGCAACTTCATGCATGTTCAGACGTTGATCAGAACACAAATAAACAGTTCGAATATGTATGTGAATGGATTTGAAATCATGAATCATGTATTCCAATCAGGTTGAGACTTAAAACCAACATCCATATTCACATTCTGACTTCATGAACATTTGCTCAGACTGACAAGATCACAAGAAAACAAACAAATCGATGTCTTTTTTCGGAATACTAACTCAAGAGTTTGAATACGGACGCGCCAGATTTTGAAATCAATAACCAAGCATATATTCCACTTAGGGTGATAACAACCTTATTCACTCTATGACTTCACAGATATCCAAATTCAAGTAATATCACAAAATGAAGACCTTCATCCAGACAGAAATTCCAAAAATTCAATTACGACGCAGTCATATTCGAGAATCAAGAAGTAAGTTTTCCCTATGGACTTTCAATCCTTGGTATTACAGAGACCAAATGGACCAACACCACATTCGTCCCCAGACTTCACGGACATTCAGACTCATACTACAACACAACTAAATGGACGCCTAACCTGGAAACATATTTCAAAATTCGAATACGACTACAAATAAATTCCAAAATCAAGATCCAAGTATGTAGTCCGATAAGGTCGAATACAAACACGATCAATTTCCAAAACTGTGGACTTTAAATCCCTCAACCGGTATTACAAATAACAAATAGACCAATGTCCATATTCACTCTGCGACTCCACAAACATTAAGACTCGCATAAAGACACAAACACAAAGACACCATTTCCAAAAATAGATTCTCAAAATTCGAATACTAATACGGTCAAAATTCAAAATCGAGAACTAAGCATGTAACCAGATCAGATCGAATACACAGAACAAATAGACCAACATCATTATTTAATTGCTCTGCGAGTTCACAGACATTCAGATTCAAACACAAAGACAAAGACATATTTTCCTGAAGCAGATTTGATCAGGTTGAATATAGATGCAATCTTATACCGAAATCTAGAATCAAGTATGTACACCGATACATACTTTTAATTTGTCAGCAAATACAACGTACGGGTCTGATTGGTACACACGAAAATAGATTAGGAACAGGAAAACTAGAATGTCTTCTTGTGATTAATTTGCAAGAAAACTTAATGAAGTTCTGAAAGTCTAGTACTGACCATTTTTAATTAATATAATTTCACATTTTGAATGACTTTTCTCACTTCCACTTCAAATTCCAACATAAGTGACAACTAGAATTCTGGAGTTTCCTTCGTTTCCGCAAACCAATCACACCCGACCAACTTCCACAGACATTCAAACTCACGTAAAAACAAAAAGACGGCCCCCGACTGACCTCTCCTCGAAAGCGCCGATGATATCGGCGCATGACTGGATGTTGTGGTAGGGCTCCCAGGTGTTAGCCGTCTCGGGCCAACCCCGCCACTTGATCAGGTACTGGAGTTGCCCCTTCACCACCCGCTTCCTCCGGATGTCCTCGATCACGTAGTACCCGTCGTCCAGCTTCGATCCCCCTTCCTCCATCTTCTTCGCCTCTCCCTCCTCCTCCCCTTCTTCTTCGACTTCTTCTTCCTCCTCTTCCGCTTCGGCTTCGGCTTCTTCTTCCGCCTCCGTATCCGACTTCTTCCGGCCGCTCATTTTCGGTTTGAAGATCGGGGTTTTGGCTTC